>CM061136.1:134816518-136205793 GCA_030789695.1 Scilla litardierei | reverse complement strand
TAAATTTGTAACGGGTGGATGGGTGCTCTAATGCCCAACGGGTTCACCCATTATTTTCCCTGGGGTATATAATTGTATGGATTAAACATCAAAAAAAAATTTTTGAAAAAAAAAATTTCAAAAAAATAAAAAAAAAGTTTTCGCACGGCTTTCGCACGGGATTTTTCGCACCCGAAGATTGCCCTATATATATATATATATATATATATATATATATATATATATATATATATAGGAAAATTTTCAAATGAGAACATTTCGCACCGTGCGAAAATGTTTTTATCTTTTTTTTGAAATTTTTTTTTTCAAAAATTCTTTTTTCCACCCTCATTATATGTTGTTATACCCCCCTCAAAAAATAATGGTTGAGAAATAATGTCATTTGGCCTTCGATCAAGGCATTTCATCAAATTTGCACGTTTTGAGACCGTTAAATTTGTAACGGGTGGATGGGTGCTCTAATGCCCAACGGGTTCACCCATTATTTTCCCTGGGGTATATATTTGTATGGATTAAACATCAAAAAAAAATTTTTGAAAAAAAAAATTTCAAAAAAATAAAAAAAAAATTTTCGCACCGTGCGAAAACCCCTTTTTTCGCAACCGAAGATCACTCTATATATATATATATATATATATATATATATATCTCTCTCTCTCTCTCTCTCTCTCTCGCTCTCTCTCGCTCTCTCTCTATTATCTCTGATCTTACCCCCATACTTATTGATATACATTGCTAATTTGTGAATTAATGTTTCATGCTAGCTTGGAGGAGATTCAGGGCGAATTTGGAGCTTCTCGGAGGAGGCGATTCTCCACACTCACCCACCGCTTGCTCTCGTGTCTTGCTCAGATACACTCGTTCCTTATTTACATCACTTCGCATATCAGGTAGGCACGATTCACGGGTCACATACCCCCACGTACTAGGTCGCGTACGCGGGTGCCCGCTTCCAAGCGAAAGAGGTCCAACGGTCCTGGCTCCTCTTCCGCTAGGGCGGACTCCCCTCCACCTAGCCCGCCGCCACCCACACTTTCGTCTCCTACCGCACCTATTCCACCACCGGCATAGCCCGCCCCCGCTTTCGATTCAATGGGGATTACGTTCAGCAATGACGCACATCGCGCCAGAGTTGAGCGTATCTCCCATCGCTCGATTGTACCCTCTAGGTTCGTGCACATATCAGACTTTGAGCGCCTAGGGGTATTTGAGGGGCTGCTCCAGTTGTATGACAACGTGGGGTGGTGTGACTTTTTGTCGGTGTCGGCGGTCACCTATATCCGTCTGACACTAGAGGTTCTAAGCTCTATTACTAGGACTCCTGGGGGTTGCTCTTTCCGAATGATGGAACATGAGTGCGAGATCACTCTCGACATGCTCCGAGCCTGCTTTCAGTGGCCCCCAGTTCCGGACCCAGACCGAGCCTATAGTCCCACTCACATCCCACCGCTGTCATTTGACACACACGCCTTCTGGACACATATCACGGAATCTCCTCTCACCTTTGACCCTAGCCAGGCCAAGGCCTCCGATATCCTCCACCCATGCCTCCGCATTGCATAGCACCTTTTGGCGACCACTTTCTTAGCAAGGTATGAGCCAGGGACGATGTCGACACCGGAGCTCTACATGCTCTATGCGATGACTCGATCGAGGGCCTTCGAGAGGGGTGGAGACATTTTACTCCCTACCATTGAGATTGATATAGCTAGTTGGTACTTAGACTGCATCATTATCTCCGTCGGTGCTAGGACGCCTATCTGTTGCGGCGGTCTGATTACCCTTCTGGCTCTCATGTGCGGAGTAGACCTTCCAGCTGGTTTACTTAGACCGCCGGGCCCCACTTCCCTTTCTATAGACGTTATGGCCCGGATGAGGATGATGCGTCCTCATGGTCAGCACCACTGGGTATGGCTATACGGTCCTTCTGGCGCTGATTACATGGTTCTCCCGAGCCCCGCTCAAACCCATATTGGACCCGCAGGTGGGGAGTGGATTCCAGCAATGGATCTCCTCATCCCAGCCTCATACATGCTAGAGCCTGAGGGTGCTCAGCAAGAGCCCCTCCTTCCACCTCTGGACCTAGAGATACCTTATCCTGCACCAGATTTGTCTGCACCTTCCGACACCTCTGTCCACACTTCTGTCAGTGTCGGGAGCACACTTGCTGAGTCCACCACCACCACCACCACCTCTGTGCGGATGACCATCGACCCCATTTCTGTTGTGAGCCCTGAGCGTCCCACCACCATTATTGAGAGCGATGAGCCCTCTTTTGCCTCTGTAGTGGAGACCCTTTCCACTTTCTTATTCTCGACCCCTGGGGAGTCATTTTCTGCACACTTCACGGCCTCCCCAGCGGTCGACACTTCTATCTCCACTGCAGATGTCTTCACCGAGAGTATCGTGACGTCTGTCCCCATTTCTGTGTCAGCGAGCTCTCTGTCCTACTTGCCCTCTGTCACCGTTTCAGCCTCTGCTGCTGCTCCTTCTTCGACCATTCTAACGTCTCAGCCTCCCAAAGAGGCTGAGCATCTTTTTGTGAGCACAGCACCACAGCCCCACCAGGTAGTCACACCAGTTATTTACGGTAGCCGTGCGAGGTAGCCCCGTTCCTCACCTGTTCGACCCGCTACTCCACCTCCCCCCGACACCCTAGTTCAGCACCTGTGTGCTCTAGAAGGGGCAGTAGTGGTCTCAGAGGAGACTTCCGGGCTCTCTACGCTACCGTCAGTGCTGTACAATCTCGTGTCGCTTTACTTCCTGGCATTTAGGCTTACCTAAACCATATTCTTGCGCGACTGTCACATCCGCCACCTGCCACTGCACCTACCCCTACCCAGCAGCCCGGGCCACCACCACCTCCACCATAGGACGGTGCTGGCACTCCACCACCCATTTAGGCACACACTGGATGCCTCACACACTTTTAATGCTGCTATTCTAGATATCTTCTGCCTGCTGATTTTGCACCCCTCCTCCACACACATTTTGTTCACTTTTGCTCATATCTGTCCATATCATTTTGGGAGAGAGGAGGTATTTTGGGGACACTTATATTGCACCATCTTGATCTCTGTATGCATCACTTGCATATCCATCTCATTTTTCTTTTATTTCCATCATGCATGCATCCTCACCCACCCCACCCATATCATATTTCTATGTGTGCCACACTTTGCATATTAAGGACACTGTGCCGTTTAGCTTGAGGGAGTGAGTGTCTCACGCACTTTTCATTTTCTTTACTTCTACTTTTATTTTTCCCACCTTTCTTTGTTTTTACACCAATTTTCACCCACTTTTTCATTTTTTTCTCATGCATCACGTTTTCTTACTTTTTTGTGTGCTGCATATGTACAGTAGCTCTTATTTTCCTTTTATCTTTTTTCTTCCTTTATCCTTTTGGCTAGAGATGAATTTTCTGTGATGACGATGACATGGAATTAGCTTATCTCTGTATGCATATTATCTTGTCATGCCATCGTTTTTATTTCAGATATTATATGCCATGCTGGCTATGCATTCGAGATAGTAACCCACACCTTTGTTATATGAATGTGAATGAAATTCTTCTATTAGCTGAGTCTGATGATTTATATTGTATACTCTTCATAGAAAACACACCAAGCTTCATGCATTGATTGCCTATATTTGGAGTACTGTTTTTTTGTCTGATGTCACTTCTTATTGCATGAAAATTGTACGCTTCACTTTCAGGTTGATTGAATGTATGTTATGTTGATATAACTGGATTAGTTTACTTTCTAAGATCAAACTGAGTAGATTACATTACTCTGCTGAAAGTTGTCGTGCACATTCTATAGAGTGAACTAGCGTTGCATACTTTTCTTTCTCCACATATCTTGAGCATTATTTCTATATTTAAAATCATTGGTGAATCTCCCTTTAGCGAATCTTATATTGGCATATCCCCCTTGCTAAAAAAGTCCATGCTCCAACACCCCAAAATCAAAAAGAAAAAAAGAATACATGTATATCTCTCTATCTTTTGATTTGGGATCCTTATTGTACATATTGATTTGAAAAAAAGAAAAAGAGAGAGAGAAAGGAAGTACATATATGATCCCATTTCATTTCATTTTCTTTCTTCCCTCTTTTTCTTTTAATTATTGGAGCTTCAAAAATGGGAAAAGTCTTATTGTTAAATTTGATGCCACCACGCTTATAGATAAGCTTGGGGGAGAGGATCCAATGATGTGTGAGAGAGTGGCTACTTTTCTGTGCATGACAACCTAAGCTAGCTAATTTTCTATACTCAGGGAGATTACTAAAGTAATACGAAGTCCAAGAATTGAAATTTAGCATGCATTTCATGAAAACCACTCCTTTATATTCTTATTGCTTCATATTGTGTGATACCTCTTATACTCCAAATAGAAAGCGATCAATTGAAAAGTGTGTGGTCTATGATTATGTATATTACTTTAAATGCTTCAGACGATGCTAATTCTAGGATGATTTCATATTTCATATTGTTTTGATATTCTTGGGTTTCTATATTGAATGCATCCTTATATGATCATGATATCGAGATAAAAATCTTTGGCATGTTTTTATTCGCCGTATGCTATTTGAGTAAGCAAGTCCATGTCCTGAGAAAATGATCGAGCACCTCCCTCTTCGTTTTTCTTTTCTATCTTCTTTTTCCTTTTTCCATATTTTTACCCGCCAGGCTCGCCTTACTCATCTTCCTCGAGGACGAGTAACAGGTAAGCTTGGGGGATTTTGATCGCTCCTTATTTTACACCTTTTTACTGCATGTTTTCATGTCATTTCGATCGTCCATATTGTGTTTTCCACGATTATTCGACGATATCGCATTGCTTTTCACTATTTCTTGTTTTTGTCGTATTTCAGGAGATATGGAGCGATTTGGATCGAAAATGAGATCAAAGGACTTTTATGCACATCGGAGAATCGTCCACAGCTTATTTGAGGAGTTAGCAGCGCTAGAGGATGGGCAGAAGAGGAAGAAATTCGATGGAATCGACGAGGAGGAGAGGAGGAGAAGAAAAGAGCCCAGATACAGCTCATTCGGCCGAATAGCCAGTTCACTCGGCTGAGTGAAGAGATGTACTCGGCCGAGTGAAACGGATGCACACAGCCAATTTTCAGAGTTCACTCGGCCCGAACAAGGAATTTTGCTCGACTGAGTGAGAAAGCTCACTCGTCCGAGTAGAACATGGATTTTCTTCCGAGAAGCGGCCAAGTTACTGGAAATTCTGAGAAGACCCACTCGGCCGAGCAAGATTGCTCACTCGGCCGAGTGAAGAAGCCCACTCGCCCGAGTCAGTCAGAGCGACAGACCCCCGAAACTCCCAGACTTTATATCTTTTATTGGGTCTGTCACTCGGCCGAGTGACATAGGTCACTCGGCCGAGTGACGCAGTCCGACTCTACGCAAATTGGGATTTCTAGGCTGCGCAGGGGCAAATCTGTCAGGATTTTTTGGATGAATTTGGCTTGTATTTAAACCTAGTTTTATCCCTAGTTTTAGGAGAGACTTCTATTATTTTTTGATGGCTATTCCTTTTGTAAATCTTAGCTGGAGATCATAAGCGACAATTTTGGTTTGTTCTTTCTTGCTAAAAATCTTATTTTTATGAATTGTCTCTTCTCTACAATGAATTGTGCTATGATCCTTTTCTTTATTTCTGAGATTTCCATGATGATTTGTGAATAGTTTCGTCGTTCTAGGGCATGTGGATGACCCCTATGGACCCAATCTTTGAATTGTGATGAATAAATAGAATTGTTGCTAGTATTGAAGAAAGTTTAGGTTGTGATTGATTTATTACGAGTAGCTATGAATTTCCATCAATTAGGATTTGCAAGAGATTGGATCCAAATCGATGGGAAGGCCTAGATATTCGATTTAGGTTTATAATTGAAATTCTCTAGATTTGGTTTGTAAGAGATTGGACCAAAGCTAATATTTTAATTATAAATCTATACTAATATTCTTTTGCAAGAGATTAGACGAATACGAACTATCATAACCTAGGTCGTAGCTCGAGTTTGCACGAGAGTTGGCTCAAGTTGCGATTGGACGATGATGTCGATCTTCACGCTAGTAGCTTAGGTTAGGGTTTGCATGAGAGTGGGCCCCAATCTAGGTTGCTATAGACCGGTAATAGCACGAGAGCGTGAGCTTGGTTCTACATTAAGTTGCGACTAGTTCACCTACATTCAAGCTTAGTAACATTGATATTCATGATCCACAAGGATGAGTGATGGCCCGTAGTGGGGATTTCATATCCCTAGATGCTTTGTTATATTGAATTCTATTTGATATTTGTACGATTGTGATATTACCATAAAAAATATTCTTATTCCATCAATAGCTAGGTGATCAAAGTAGGATACTATCAATTGTCCTCCCTGAGTTCGATACCCGCTCGCCACTACGCCATGCACTTGCGGTAAAACTAAAGTCATTTTCTGGGTGTATATCCGGGCGCGACCAAGCCGCACCACCCCCGTGCCCGAGCGGCACACCCCACGCCGCCGACGCCGCCTCCCAGCCGCCGCCGGCGCCGCTCCTCTCACCGCCGTCCGTCCCCCATTTAGCCCAATTTCTCCTCTTTTCTCCCAATCTCCATTTCATAAGCCCTATTCTGCCCCGAATTGAAATTAAACTTTATACACATCTATTACTCTTGATTTTACCCCAAATTTATTGATATTTATTGCTAATTTGTCAATTTGTGTTTCAGGATAGCTTGGGAGAGAATCAGGGGCAGATTCGGAGCTTCTTGGAGGAGGCGTTTCTCCGCTCACATCCATTGCTTGCATTCGCGTCGTGCTTGGGTACATTCGCTCCTTTTCTATTGCACTTCGCATTGGTAGGCACGTCTCACAGCACACATGCCTCCACGGACTAGATCATGTTCGCGGGCGCCCGCCTCCAAGCGGAGGAAGACTAGCGAGCCTGGCTCTTCCTCTGCTAGAGCGGAGTCCCTGCCACCTAGCCCACCTCCACCCACACTTCTGCCACCTACCGCACCCATTCCACCCCCACTAGCACAGCCCACCCCCGCTTTCGACATGATGGAGATCACTTTCAGAGATGACGCACATCGCGCCAGATTTGAAAGAATCTCCCATCGTTCGATTGTCCCCTCAAGGTTTGCACACATTGCAGATTTTGAGCGCCTAGGGGTATTTGAGGGCCTACTCCAGTTGTATGACAACGTGGGGTGGCGTGATTTTCTGTCTGTGTCGGCGGACACCTACGTCCGGCTGACACTCGAGGTTCTTAGTTCTATCCGTAGGACTCCTGGGGGTTGCTCATTTCGACTGATGGATTGTGAGTGGAGATCACCCTCGATATGCTCTGAGCCTATTTTCAGTGGCCCACATCCCAAACCCCGACCTAGCTTATTGACCCATGCACATCCCCTCACCGTCATTTGATACTCATGCCTTCTGAACACGCATCACGGGATCACCTCTCGCCTTTAACCCTAGCCAAGCCAAGGCCTCCGCTATCGTCCACCCATGCCTCTGCATTGCTCATTGCTTTATGGCGACCACTTTTCTTGCGAGGTATGAGCCTGGGACGATGTCTACGTCGGAGCTTTACATGCTCTATGCGATGAGTAGATCGAGAGCCTTTGAGGTAGGTGGAGACGTTTTACTCCCCGTCGTTCAGATCGATATAGCTAGTTGGTATCTAGACCGCATTGTTATCTCCGTCGACGCCAGGACGCCTATTTGTTGTTGCGGTCTGATTACCCTTCTGGCTCCCATGTGTGGGGTTGACCTCCCAGCTGGTTTGCTATGACCCCCGGGCCCCACTTCCCTTTCCATTGATGTCATGGCCCGTATGAGGATGTTGCGTCCACATGGTCAGCACCACTGGGTTTGGCTGCATGGTCCATTTGGCGCAGATTACATGGTGCTTCCGAGCCCCGCTCAGACCCACATTAGACATGCAGGAGGGGTATGGAGACCATAGATTGACCTCCTCATCCTAGCTGCATACGTGCTAGAGCCTGAGGGCGCTCAGCAGGAGCCCCTTATCCGCCCTCTGGACCCCGAGATCCCGATCCCTCAGCCTGCACCTGATTTGACCGCTCCTCCCGATACCTCTGTCCACACTTCTGTCAGTGTTAGGAGCTCACTAGCTGAGTCCACCACCACCACCACCACCTCTGTGTCGCTGGCCATTGATCCCATCTCATATGTGAGTTTTGATAGCGCCCCCACCACTATTCTTGAGAGAGGCGAGCCTTCCTTTGTTTCAGCAGCCGAGACCCTATCCTCACCAGATTTCTCAACCGCTGGGAAGTCATTTTCTGTAGATCTCACGACCTCCCCAGTTTTTGACACTTTCATCTCCGCTACCGCTGTCTTCACCAAGAGTGTCGTGACGTCTGTCCCCATTTCTGTGTCAGCGACATCTCCACCCTTCTCGCCCTCTGTCTCTGCTTCTGATTCTGCCGCTGATCACACTTCTGAGAGTATTTCTGCGTCTCAGCCTTCCACAGAGGCTAAGCATCTTTTAGTGAGCACAACACCACACCCTCACCCTGTAGTGGCCCCACTTGTCTACGGTAGCCGTGCTCGGTAGCCCCGATCCCCACATGTTCGACCCTCTGCCCCTCCTCCCCCTGACACCCTAGTTCAGCACCTGCGTGCTCTAGAAGGGGCCTTAGTGGGCTTAGAGGAGATTTTCAGGCTCTCTCCACTACCATTAGTTCTGTGCATTCTCGCGTCGTTCTACTCACTGGTATTCAGGTTACACTGAACCAGATTCTTACGCGACTGCCACAGCCTCAGCCTGCCGTTATCCGTCCCATTTCACAGTAGCACCCACCACCACCTCCTCCCCCACCACAGGACGGTGCTGTGCTCCACCACCTGCTTAGGCACACACTAGATGCCTCCCATATTTTTTCCGCTGCTGTGATTGATATCATTTTTTCTGCCGATTTTGCGCACCTCTCCCCCACACATTTTGACCACTTTTTGTTCATATTTGTCTATATCATCTTGGGAGAGAGGAGGTATTTCTGGGACCGTTATATTACACCATCTTGATCTATGCACGCATCATTTGCATTTCCATCTCATTTTCTTTTATTTTCATACTTTATCATGCATGCACCCTCACCCACCCTACCCATATCATATCTCTCCTTGTGCCACACTTAACACATTGAGGACACTGTGCAGTTTAGCTTGGGGGAGTGAGTGCCTTATGCATTGTTCATTTTCTTCATTTTTATTTTCATTTTTCCACCTTTCTTTATTTTTCACTTATTTTCACCCATTTTTTCATTTTTTTTCTCATGCATAGTAGTTCTTATTTTTCCTTTATCCTTATTTCTTTTATCCTTTTTGGATAGAGATGAATTTTATGTGATGACGATGACCTGGAGCTAGTTTACTTTTATATACATATTCTCTTGTCATGCCATCGTTTTTATTTCAGATATCATTTGTTATACTTTGCTGTGCATTCAAGAATAGTAACCTGCACCTTCATTATATGAATGTGAATGAAATTCTACTATTAGCTGAGTCTGATGATTTATTTTATATACTTTTCATAGAAAACACACCAAGCTTCACGCATTGATTGCCTATATTTGGAGTACTGCTTTGTTGTCTGCTATCACTTCTTTTTGTATGAAAATTGTACGCTTGACTTTCAGGTTGATTGAATGTATGCCATTTTGATATAACTGGATTAGTTTACTTTCTGAAATCGAACTTAGTAGATTACGTTACTCTGCTGAAAGTTATCATGCACATTCTAAAGAGTGGATATTTTTCTTTCTCCACATATCTTGAACATCATTTGTATACTTAAAATCATTGGTGAATCTCTCTTTAGTGATTCTTATATTGGCATTTTCCCCTTGCTATAAATTCCAAGCTCCAATACCCCAAAATCACAAAGAAAAAAATACATGCATATCTCTCTATCTTTTGATTTGGGATTGTTATTGTGTATATGAGTCTAAAAAAGAAAAAAAAGAAAAAAAAAGAAAAAAAGAAGAGAAGTTCATACATGATCTCATTTCTTTCTTTCTTTCTTCCCTCTATTATTTTTATTTTTCTTGGAGCTTCAAAAATGGGGAAAAGTTGTATTGTTCTATTTTATGCCACCACGCTTATAGATAAGCTTGGGGGAGAGGATCCAATGATGTGTGAGAGTGTGACTACTTGTCTGTGCATGACGACCTAAGCTAGGTAATTTTCTATACTCAGAGAGATTACTAGTAGTATTACGAAGTCCACGAATTGAAATTTGGCATGCATTTCATGGATACCTCTTCTTTCTATTCTTATTGCTCCATATTATGTGATGCCTCTTATGCTCCAAATAGAAAGCGATCAATTGAAAAGTATGCGACCTATGATTATGTATATTACTTTAGATGCCTCAGACGATGCTAATTCTAGAATGATTTCATGTTTCATATCATTTTGATATTCTTAGGTTTCTATATCGAATGCATTTATATATAATCATGATATCGAGATAAAAATCTTTGGCATGTTATTATTTGTCGTATGCTATTTGAGTAAGCAGCTCCACGTCCTGAGAAAATGATCTAGCACCTCACTCTCGTTTTCTTTTCTATCTTCTTTTCCCTTTTTCCTTATTTTTACCTACCGGGTTCACCTTTTTACTCATCTTCCTTGAGGACGAGTAAGAGGTAAGCTTGGGGGATTTTGATCGCTCCTTATTTTACAC
The DNA here is from genome assembly GCA_030789695.1 of Scilla litardierei. Lineage (NCBI taxonomy): Eukaryota > Viridiplantae > Streptophyta > Magnoliopsida > Asparagales > Asparagaceae > Scilla > Scilla litardierei. The sequence continues at coordinate 136,195,058 of CM061136.1, read as the reverse complement.
CTTTTTCTGCATGTTTTCATGTTGTTTCGATCGTCCATATTGCGTTTTTCAAGGGACTTTCACGCGCAACGGAGCATCGCCCACGGCCTTATTGAGGAGCTAGCAGCGCTAGAGGATGAGCAGAAGAGGAAGAAGTTTGATAGAATCAACGAGGAGGCAAGGATGAGAAGAAAGAGCCATAGAAGCAGCCCACTCGGTCGAACAGATAGTTCACTCGGCCGCGTGAAGGAACGTGCTCGACCGAGTGAAACAGATAGTGGAGCACGTTGAGTCAAAGTCCACTCGGACGAGGGAGAAATCTCACTCGACCGAGTGAAGAAGCCCACTTGCCCGAGTATGACAGGGGTTTTCTCCCAAAAATCATCTGAATTACTGGAATTTTGAGAAGACCCACTCGGCCGAGTAAGAAAGCTCACTCGGCCGAGTGAAGAAGACCACTCGCCCGAGTGGAACCGGGTGAAAGACCCCCGAAACCCCCCATTTCTCAGTTTTTCTTTGGGTCTGTCACTCGGCCGAGTGACATGTTCCACTCGGTCGAGTGGCGCAGTCCGACTATGTCGTGAATTAGGGTTTTGGACTGCGCCAGGGGCAAATCTGTCAGGAATTTCCGGATAATTTTGACTTGTATTTCAGGCATGTTTTATTCCTAGTTTTAGGAGGGACTTGAAGTTAATTTTGACGGTTATTCTTATTGTAATTCTCAGCTGGAGATCAAAGACGAACAATTTGGTTTGTTCATTCTATTTAAATTTCTAGTTTTTATGAATTTTTTCTCTCTACAATGAATTACGCAATGATCTTATTCGTTATTTCTGAGATTGCTATGATTAATTGTGAGTAGTTCTGTCGTTCTAGGGCATGAGGATGAACCCTATGGATTCGATCTTAGAATTTTGATGAATGAATTGAATTGTTTCTATGATTGATAAACGTTTAGGTTATGATTAATTTACTACGAATAGCTAGGAATTTCCATTGATTGGGGTTTGCAAAAGATTGGATTTCAACCGATGGGAAGGCCTAGATATTCGATTTAGGTTTATAATCGAGATTCTTTAGACTTGGTTTGCAAGAGATTGGACCAAAGCTAGGATTTTCATTATAAATCTATACTCATATTTGTTTGCAAGAGATTGGACGAATACGAACTATCATAACCTAGATCGTAGCTCGAGTTTGCATGAGAGTGGGCTCGAGGTTCGATTGGACGATGATGTCGATCTTCATGCTAATGGCTTAGGTTAGGGTTTACACGAGAGTGGACACTAATCTAGGTTGCTATAGACCGGCAATAGCGCGAGAGCGTAAGCTTGGTTCTATATTCAGTTATGACTAGTTCACCTTAATTCAAGCTTCGCAACATTGAGATTCATGATCCACAAGGATAAGTGACGACCCGTAGTGGGGATTCCCTAGCCCTAGACGCTTTTATTATATAGAATTCTACTTGTTATTTGAACGACAGTGACATTATTATCCAAACCATTCCATTCTATCATCAATAGCTAGGTGATCAAGATAGAGTACTGTCATTTGTCCTCCCTGTGTTCGATACCCGCTCGCCAATTCACCGTGCGCTTGCGGTAAGACTACAGTCGTTTTCCGAGTGTATATCCAGGCGCGATCAAAACATTAAAAATATAGAGAATAAAATTTATGAAATATAATGCCAAAAAAAGAATCAAAAGTTTAATATGACAAAAGTACCTTTCTCTCATTGGGCAATTTACGACTATCATGATGCAGTAGCTTTTTATAACATCGACATAATCGCAGAGGTTTCGATGCTATTTCTCTTGCCTTTTCTCCTCCTCCTTTGATCTGTTTTCAGCTACCTTTGGTCTTTGCAATGAAAGGTGGATGAATGTGAATTGTTTCCGGTAATGCTTTCCTTTTCTCTATTTGTAAAGTTAGTAGATTTTGAGAAGTAAGTTAAGTAAGTTACTGAACATCTTTAATGGCATTTTAATCACATTAAGTCCCAGTTCAAGCCGTTCAACTGAAAAGCGAGCAATTTTCATAAACTTGTGAACATCATTTGAAAACTTGATGAACTTTAAATCTTGTTCTTTTCTGTAGCTTCCTTGAATTTCCACATCATTATTATCTCGAACTATTCCTTTTGTTACCAATAATGTCCATCTTTTTAAAATATAGCACTGGGGCAATATATCAACAAATTCATTACGCAAAACTACAAGAATATGCCGCCAAGGGATACCATCAGTTTCAAGATTCTTACAACTGTATATTGCGGCTTCTTCTGGACCTTTATAAACTACTTCTCTAGATCTATCTTCACTCTTCATTTTGCACGTCCTTCTAACACAGTGTTGGCACACATTTCCTTCACACCCTCTCATCTGAGAGGCATAGCTCAAGCTTTGAAAAGCTTCTTCCTGAAAAACATTAAAAAATTTCTTGGTATAGATCTCTGCCATTTGCCCCTCCATTTTTAGATCTGTAACCAATTTGGGTTTTGAATGTAGACTCTCACAATCCGCTGCCAACTCACTTTTCCTTTGCTTCCTTATAGCTCTTTCAAATCTCGCAACAAACTCTATTACAGTATTCATGTTATTCACATACTTATCAATGAAAGCATTCATACTCTCTGATCTTTGTGTTGTTCAAATTCCAGCCGTGATGATATCTTTAGAATATGCCGGTATCCACTTTTCACGAAAAGAATATAGATCTGTGAGCCATTCATGATTATTCAAATCATTATTATCCAAAACATTCTCCCATTTGTTTTCAAACTCTTCAGGATTCTTAGAATTCCAAACACATTCTTGAAATGGAATATAAAACTCAGTTTTGAATGTTGTTGCACCAAGTTTATCTGAAAGTTTTTTTAGTACATGCCACATGCAGTACTTATGGATGGATGCAGGAAATACATGTTTAATTGCAGCTCCCATGGCAGAATCTTGATCGGTTATTATCACACTTTTTATATGACCATACATGGCTTCTTTAAATGTCTCAAACAACCAGATAAAAGATTCTTTCTTTTCATTGCATAAGAATCCGACACCGAAATTTGTAGTTTGACCATGATGATTAACCCCGGTAAAAGGTGCAAATACTAGACGGTATTGGTTGGTGTCATACGTTGTGTCAAATATTAACACATCTCCAAAATATTGGTATGTCTTTCTAGCTAGACCATCTGCCCAACACGCATGTGTCAACTTATTTCATTATCAACTTTATAAGCATACTCAAAAGATTGATTTATCTCTTTCTTCTCTTGCAAATGCTCCAACAATAAGTGAGCATCGTATGCTTTCTTCTCATCCCTCTCCTTTTGCAAAGCATTTTGAATGTCTTTTTCTGTACATCCAATGTCCTCAAAACCACCGCTTTCAACCGCTAAGACTGAAATGCATTCCAATGTCTTTAACTTGGCCTCTTTTAGTGTGTTAATGAGGCTTTTTTGTGATTCGGTGACATTTCTGTTGCTTCTTAAAAATTGTTGTTTTCGTGGAGTGACACACATATGATTATGAGATTCATTAAACCGCCTAACATACCACTTTTCATCAGGGTCTTTTTGAAGCCTTATATTGGCCAAACAATTTTATCGGGTTATGGCTCTTGTCCTTTTTTCTTTTCCATCCATTACAATTTTTTGCTCTCTTGGTAGCACATGCTTTGAGCAAACAAACATTTGAGAATACCTTTTCGATGTAACTTTATCAACAAGCGTGGCATATTTTCTAACTGAAAATCCAGCTAATTTTGCATAATGTTTGTAAAAATCATCTCCTTCTTTCAACGAGTTAAAACTCTGTCCAATTCTTGGCTTGTACATATCATCAACATTTTCCCAACCATATGCACAATTCGCAATTGAACTCGATGCATCCATTGAATATATAATTTCTACAAACTCAAAGAAAACGGTTTAAGTGATAATCTACCCTAGCTCACAATCCACAAGTATATCATAGAATTTAACAATTATGCAGCATGCATGGATTAAAAGAAAACAATTGCACACTGAGTAAAAAAACAAAGTAAAAGGAATCTAATCAACTAGTTGTGCCAGCATGAAATTTGGTGTCTAGTATATCCCACAACATCTCCAAAAAGAATGGAAAAGAATACGAAATCAAAGTAAAGCCTGATGCTCAATTGAATATTGTGCATTAAAAATAAAATAAATGAATGGGTTTTCAACATATATACCCCCTTCCCTTTAATTGTACAGTTCAATTAATCGTTTGCATAATTCCATGAAAGAACATGTATTGCTGAGGTATTTTGTATCCATATATTTTATTCAACTAGTAGTTAACGTAAATTGAATTAAGGTTAACTTTAAAAAATCATATTTACATCCGAACTTTCGCCCTCCTTTTTACGTGAATCATCCCTCAACCTTCATTTTTCGTAAAACCACCTCAGTCATATCAGGGGATTCTTTATACTACAGGGCAAGTACCGTTTGCAGAGTGTTCGTCAGGAAACATGTCCATATCAAACAGAACAAGGAATAAATCTAGTAGCATTGCTAAGATGGATGCATGGTTAAACTAAGATATGGCTAGGACGAGAATGACATTACGATGACTTGGTGATTATTTTTAGAAATATAAAATTTAGTTTATTCCAAACACTGAAATTCGAATGTTGGATGTGAATTTTGGATTCCCTCTGGAATTCTTGAATATCAAACACATCCTTAATGGAAAAATCATTTCGGAGAAGGAACATATTTTATTGAAGATGCTATTTACATGCCAATTTGATATGAGATCCATGCAATAGTTGCAAATACGGCCCTAGTTCCGGTAAAATTGGGGGCCTTGATATGAATGCATTGTAAATCTGTAAACAATAGCCATATGCCATGCTTGTTTCTTTAAAAATTATTACGGCGCCTTCAGTTTTTTGCAATGCTAATTCTGTATTTTATCTTTATTAGTGCACTAATATAATTAACTCAGTAATTATCACAAAATGAACTACAAGATTACCTACACAAAATTAAATAAGAATACATCTAAAGGTCGCAGATTATACCTTGATGATCTAGAGGCGGAGCTAGGGTTTTGATAGTACTGAAGCTTCTGATTGACGCAGCTGGACGAAATCGGGCCTATGTAAGTGTTTTTATGGGGCAAATGATGCACCCGGAACTAACACCTAAAACCCTCCTGGAAATGGCACACATGCCAAGGCTAGGTGTATCCCAAATGTAACTCCCGGAGAGTACCACAAGCGTACAGAGTTAAGTTATAATATAAAAGATATCGATCCCACAGGGAGGTGAATGCTATTATTGTCTTGGGTAATCCATAAATATCTAGAATAATGCTAGCAGTCGTTTTCAAAAGATTGTTTGTTGCAGAGTTATCTTTCAAGCAAGGTTTTAATCAATAATAAAAGACTAGGGCGTTAGGACTCACCACTAGGATCGTCGAATGTCGATGCTAGGTTAGAACTCTTACATTGCATTGGCTTTATTTGGGGTTGTCGCATCTAAGATGTAGAACAATGGCCAGCTAACATTAGCACCATTTGTCTAATGTATCGCACGCTTACCCCTGTAATGCCCTACCAGCTACTGCACAAGTACTAGAGGGGGGGTGAATAGTACTTTAAAATAATAAGGAGTATAATTCCAAATTAAATTGCAAACAACTACCAAATCAATTTGCGGAAGCTTAAATTGAATGACAACAACAAAATTAACAATGCAAACAAATGATGTTAATGGGTTCGGATCCACCCAAGTCTCCCCGACTTGTTCCCGGTGATCCTACGTCCCAACCACCCGGATCCCCTCCGGATACTTGAGTTAGAAACCCTAACTCAAGATTTCCACTATGAATATCTTGTGAAAAACCTTCACAAGATCAAATCATACAACAACGGCAATAGTGAATCCCACAACTCGGGATCACAACCTTCTCTCACAACCGAGAGAATCAACAAGCAATATAAATGAGTTATATTGAAATAAGCAAACTTACCACAAAATCCTATACCTTGAATTTTTCTTACCCAATAGGTGAAATGGAGGATTTGAGGAAGATGAAGTCACCAAGACCTAGCACCAAGGAAATGACCAGCAATAGGTGCCTAGGGATGATTTGGAGACTTGGATCAAGCAATAGCTTGAAGAGCTCACCAAGAACAAGCTTCTCTCTAGATGGATTCTAGATCTAGAAATGAGAGAGAATGGGTTTCTTGTGAGGAAGAGAGCTTTAGATTTGAGTGAGAATGGCTATCTCTTTTGATCTCAAATGAATCTCTGAATGGAAGCTCTAACCTAGATAGAAATGACCTAGGTTCGTATTTATAGGGTCCCATAAAAACAACTTAGGTCATTCTCCAACGGATAGAAATCTGGGAGAATTAGTCGGTCAAAGAACAATCACTGACCGACTAGTTCATCAACTAGTCGGTCAGTCAAACAGCATGGACTGACTAAGAAAGGAACTGAGAAGAAAGAGAATTTCAGACCTAGAAATCTAGTCGGTCCAAGAAGACTTTCTGACCGACTAGTTTCACAACTAGTCGGTCAGTCAGTGAATGTAGACCGACTAAGAGGCAAAATGAAATAGTCTGAATACATATTGACTTAGTCGGTCCAAGAACAAAAGTTGACCGACTAGATTGTCAACTAGTCGATCACCAAACGTTCTTAGACCGACTAACGATAAACAGTAGCTTAGGAGAAATTTAGCATGAACAGTAAGTCACAACTAGTCGGTCAAAGAAGCATCACAGACCGACTAGTTCACAAACTAGTCGGTCGGTGAGTCAACGTAGACCGACTAACTGTAAACAGTAAAGTCCAAGAAATTAAGGAATCAAACTAGTCGGTCCAAGAAGAGTTGCTGACCGACTAGATCACCATTTAGTCGGTCAGTACTTGTTCTTGTACCAACTAACATGCACAAACAAGTCCGAATCGAAGCGCGACGCTTCGAGGAAGTTAGAATGAACTTGTACTAAGATCCTAGAGCTACGATATGAGCGTTATGAAGTTAGAATGGTAAGATATACTCAAGGCTTAACATTCTATATATCGAAGCTAAAAAGACTATAAATAAAACCTTAATAAACGGTCTTCGAGAGCTTCGATTGATTCTTCATAACTTCCAAAACGGCGCAAGAGCTTCAACGAAGCTTTAGGCATGAATACGAGCTTTGGGAAGTGTTGAGATGTCGCTTTGAATGTTCTCGAGAATTTGGCAACGATCTCCAATACTGCGCTCACAAATTGTTAGTTCATGGATTATTTATGTTTGCTCATCATCAAAACCAAATCCGGGGAGTCCAATATTCAACATTCTCCCCCTTTTTGGTGATGACAACCCAACATAAATAATAATCAAAAATAATGATTCAAATGCAAAATACTTACTCCCCCTGCATTGATGACACGTTAATTCCAAAATGAATATATATGAATTGCATCAAGCAGACGAGTAAGATTAATAAAGAGAATCGATTTTCGAAATATCGGATTTTGAAAATCCTTATATATATCTTAACTCCCCCTGAATCTAACATATCAAACTAGATTCTTGGAAATTGAGTTAAATTTTCATTTGCGCTATTTATTATCATTATCTCTCCCCCTTTGGCATTATCCCAAAAATGGGGGGCATACAACGACAACAACTAGGAAATGGAAAATCCAACATCGGGAGTCGTAGACAATGACGATGGAACTAATTGACACCAAGGGAAAAATGATGAAATCAAATCAAGGTGTGCCAAATTGTCCATTATCAAACAAAACGATAATCAAAATCATCAAAAATATTTGGTAAATTTTCATTTATTGAATAATGAAACATACTCTCCAATATTCAATATTCTTGGTTAAATTTGTGCATGGAAAACAATTCTACACAAATATAGAAATAAAATCTATTTAACCAAGTTTTTCAATCGTCGAGCGACGATTTTACATAGCATGGACATTGAATGAGAATTAATGTGCATGACGAAGTAATTATCACAACATGAACAACGATGTATATATAGATAGAAACATCAAGAGTACATCCCAAAAAGAGATCGATACAACAAATGCAACATACCCATCAAAAAGAAATACATCATATAGCATTGATACAACATCATCATGAGAACATCATCATCAACATCATCAACGTCTAACAACAACAAATACAACACATCAAAATATCCAACACCGACATCCAGAAAACTCAGAAATACATCAAATCAACCATCAATCTCCATCCTAACCCAAAATACTCTCAAAAAAGATATGTCATCCAAAGAGTAGTGGAGAGTCCTCGGAACAAACGATCACGAGGAAGTGGCTGGATCTGCAGTCTCCGTGGGTCCAGTCGACGGAGTGGACTCAGGCTCTGCAGGGAGAAGAGGCGTCTCAACAGACGGGATCGTCGGGGTAGGTGTGGAAACAACTGGCTCAACAACAGGGGTCGCAACAGCAGGGGTCTCAACAGCAGCAGGTGATAGATGTGCAGGCTCGACAGCAGGTTCAGCAGCAGGCTCAGAAGTCTGAAGTGCTGAAGCAGAAGTCTCTGGAGCACCGGAAGTGGTGCCAACTCCAGGAGCTGAAGTGGTAGCAGCAGCAGCAGCAGCAGTGGCCTCATCGCCACGGGCTAAGGAAGTGACAAGCTCGTCAAGCTCCTCATCGTCCATCTCCTCGGCCTCAGAAACTGAAGGAGGAAGATCAATCCCCATCATACGAGCCATACGACAGACGACTTCCTCAGTACGAGCCAAACGTGAGTCGTGCTGACAAAGAAGGCGTACGACATCGTCTAATGTGGCAGGAGGAGCGGGGGCAGCAGCAGCTGAGGGAGTAGACTGGGAAGCAGATGCGGTAGACCTCTGCACGTGACGAAGCGCCGCTAGAGATTTCTTAACGGCCGTCGCATTTAGAGGAGTACCCAAGGGACGCTCATCGTCAGGAGGGAGAGGGACTCGGAAATGACGAAAGACAAGGGTCAGCAGACACTGATATGGAATATGCGCAGATTTATTGGTCTTGCGTATACACTCGAAAGAGTCCATCTTATAGAGTATAACGCGAGCCCAATTAATCTCGCAACCCAAGAAAAGAGCGTATATGAGCTTCAAAAATGGCTGGGATGGAAGTGAAGATGAGCCGTACTTAGGAAGCAAGCACGACTTCAGAATGAGATTCAGAACCCAGGCATTTGGCTTGAATGACTTTGAAGGAACTCCAATAAAGGCAGGAGGGATCACATGGAAGATGTCAGAAAGAACGGACTGATCCAACGAAGATATATCGTCGACAGAAATGTCTGAAGGCAGGAGACCAGAAGACGAACAACCAAGTATCTCCCCCAAGATTTCTTCCGTGAGAACTATAGGAGTTCCCAAGACAGTAGTCTCGATGGAGTGACTCGCGTCGTACTGGCCTCGGACACGATTGGCATAGAACAATTTCACTAGGCGAGGATATGGTTTAGGATTGGCCTTAAGATCGTATCGGAGATAATCAAGGAGACCACTATAGGAGAGGAGATCAGCTAAGCCAAGGAAATCTGAAAACTGAACGTAGTGCTCCAATAGCATCGGGCAGTGTTCAATACGGTTGTAGGCCGCGAGACACATAGGGTCGTCGCGACACAACGATATGTCAACACCACCCGCTGGCATTGGGCCCTTTCCCTTTGGCTGGCGAGTCCTAGGACGAAGTGGAGGAGAGGGTTCCCTATGGCTAGGCTCATCCTCAGGGATAAACTCAGTGTCGGAATCGGGAGGAGTAGAGGGTGAGTGGAGTATGGCCTTTTTAGTCTTAGATTTACGGGGTTTGACGGTCGCCGTCCTCTGCTTCTTCAGAGGAGGCGAAGACGGAGAAGCTTGGGTAGATTTGGAACGACGTTTAGGCTTAGGTGGATTCCTAGGGTCGGAAGGCCCTATAGACATAGGAGAAGCCCCAGAAGAGGCGATAGGAATCCTCGTCTTTGCCATGTTCGTGGCACGACGAGCACAAGCAACTGAAACTACTAGCTACACAAACCCTAGAGATCAAAAGAAATCGGAAAACACAAACCCTAGAAGCACAAGCCCTAACACAAGAATTACAACAACCTAGAACCCTAGATGAGATATAAAACAAACCCTAGAGTATGAATCGAGACCTAGGAGAGGGGGTTTTACCTAGGAGGAAGAGTCGACGGCGGCGGACGGCGGGGATGGCTGGAGATCTGGCCGGAGTCGACGGGAATACGAAGGGGCTCGAGAGGGGTTTGGGATTTTTCGGGCTGGAGCTGAAGGGAATACCGACTAAAATGATTTTTAGTCAGACGAAATGAGTTTAAGTCGGTCTGGAAATCGAAAAGACGCATTTGCCCTAACCCACTTAGTCGGTCACAGTTCAAGCACTGACCGACTAGATTATGATCTAGTCGGTCGGTCAATAAGCTTGAACCGACTAAGTCGAAACAGAGGCAAACAGGGATTTTTAGGGCTAGATTTAGTCGGTCGCAGTATACACACTGACCGACTAGTTTTCAATCTAGTCGGTCGGTAAGTGTACTGAGACCGACTAAAGAAAGAAAATGATAAGAGTAAGATAAAAGCTTGATCTAGTCGGTCTGAGTTCACTTGCTGACCGACTAGATGAGCATCTAGTCGGTTGACAAATGAACTGAAACCGACTAGAAGAGTCCAAAAAATGATAATTGATTTCTCTTCACAAACCACTTGGATGAAACATTTAACACTCTCATTAGTCATCTAAATTACCCCATAAACGTCGAAATCTTAAATACGACATTGAAATATGAATTCGATCATAAATTCAAACATATCACATAAAATTCCCAAAAATTCAAATCTAGCATGAATGAAATATCGCAAAATATAATAGCATGCAAGATAATTGAATGAAACATGAATCCTATATCTCGGATTCACCCCATAATCCCCAATTCTCGACGCAACCGCACAAAGGAGTCCTCCTTTAGGGGTTTCGTGAAAATATCGGCGATTTGCTTTTGGGTTTCAACGTACACTAAAATGATGTCCTTTTTAGCAACATGATCATCTAAGAAATGGTGTCGGACATCTATGTGTTTTGATCGGGAATGGTGCACCAGATTCTTTGAAAGACAGATAGCACTTTGGTTATCCACCATGATAGGGCTAGTATCACAATGAATACCAAAATCCTTCAAAGTGTGTCTCATCCAAAGAACCTGGGCACAAGCGGCACCGGCGGCAATATATTCCGCCTCGGTGGTTGAAAGTGATATGGAATTTTGCTTCTTGGAAAACCAAGAGACAAGAGAATTTCCTAGAAAATGGCAAGTGCCACTAGTACTTTTCCTGTCGGATTTGCATCCCGCATAATCGGCATCACTGTATGAGACTAACTCATACGTGCTAGATTTCGGATAAAGTAATCCAAAATCTAAAGTGTAACTTAGATAACGGAAAATACGCTTTACCGCTACTAAGTGAGACTCATTAGGTTGAGACTGATAACGAGCACATATGCATACGGCAAACATAATATCGGGCCTACTTGCGGTAAGATAAAGTAAACTACCTATCATACCTCGATATAGACGAATGTCTACATCCTTACCGCCCGTATCCTTGTCAAGATGCGTAGTCGTGCTCATTGGAGTCTTTTTCCCGGAAGCACTTTCCATTCCAAATCGCTTAAGCAACTCCACCGTATACTTCGTTTGGTGGATGAAGATTGCACCGTTCAATTGGCGAATTTGGAGACCTAAGAAATATTTGAGTTCGCCCATGTGGCTCATCTCAAATTGGTCCTTCATAACATTAGAAAACTCTTCGCAAAGAGTGAAGTTAGTAGCACCGAAAATGATATCATCAACATAAATTTGAACTAATAAAATATCATTATTCGTATGCTTAACAAAAAGTGTAGAATCGGCTTCGCCCATTTTAAAATTCAAATCCAAAAGAAAATTCTTTAGGCGATCATACCAAGCTCGAGGAGCTTGTCTCAAACCATAAAGAGCTTTCTTTAGTTTAAAAACATGATTTGGAAATTTTTCATTTATGAAGACCGGAGGTTGAGAAACGTAAACTTCCGCAACAACATCTCCGTTTAAAAATGCACTTTTAACATCCATTTGAAATAACTTAAAATTTTTATGGCATGCATAAGACAATAAAAGTCTAATTGATTCTAATCTAGCTACCGGAGCGAAGGATTCTTCGAAATCGATACCTTCCTCTTGGCGATAGCCTTGAGCAACTAACCGAGCTTTGTTCCGGACGACGACTTGATTTTCGTCGGTTTTGTTCTTGAAGATCCACTTTGTCCCTATGACGGTGTGGTTCTTCGATGGCAAAGGAACAAGCTCCCATACCTCATTCCTCTCGAATTGAATGAGTTCCTCCTCCATGGCAAGGATCCAAGCACTATCTTCGCAAGCTTCAACTATATTCTTTGGCTCTATCGATGAGGCAAAGGAACAATTGGCGAAGTGGTGGACTTGAGATCTCGTCTTGACACTATCATTAATATTGCCAATGACTTGCTCATGGGGATGGTCGCGAACGGTATGAAGCCGCTTGGGAATACCTTGATCACTAGGCACATTCTCAACAACTTCATTAGTCGGGTTAGTATCAATAGAATCAATTGAATCAATAGACTTAGAATTTTCAAACGAATCACATAAAACATCCATAGAGTCCTTATCATTTGAAATTCTAGAAGTAGTAAAATTCTCATTAAAAGAGACATGAAGTGATTCCTCGATCGTAGAGGATCTTTTGTTGTATATCCGGTAGGCTTTGCTACGTGAGGAATACCCAACAAATATCCCCTCATCCGATCTCGGATCAAACTTGTCCAAATTATCATATGTGTTTTTAATAAAACACTTTGCGCCGAAAACACGAAAATGTTTAACTTGAGGCAATCTACCAAACAACAATTCATAGCAAGTTTGTTTGGTGCCGGGCCTCAAAAGTATTCTATTAAACACATAACAAGCGGTGTGTACCGCTTCCGCCCAAAATTGATAACCAAGTTGACTATCTTCGAGCATAGTGCGAGCACACTCCACAAGCGTTCTATTCTTCCTCTCAACAACACCATTTTGAGGAGGTGCGCGAGGGAAAGAAAACGTGTGAGTAATTCCAAGATCATCACAAAAATTTGAGAAAGACTCATTCTCAAATTCACCCCTATGATCACTACAAATAGTGACAATGGTGGTTCCGATGAGATTTTGTACTTTCTTCACAAATATTGTGAAGTTTTCAAAAGCTTCATTTTTATTACATAAGAAAAATACCCATGTAAATCTTGAATAATCATCAACGATGACTAGTCCATATCTTGCATTTCCAAAGGAAGCAACTCTAGTTAGCCCAAATAAATCTAGATGTAATAGCTCTAGTGGCCGTTTCGTAGAAATGCTTTTCTTAGGTTTAAATGAAGATTTAGGAAGCTTGCCACGTTGACAAGAATCACAAAAACCTTTCTTTTCAAAAACGAGCTTCGGAAAACCTTTAATGGAATTTAATTTCGAAAGCTTATAAAGTGTTCCAAAGTTCACATGTCCAAAGCGTCGATGCCATAAGTGTTGTTCACTTGTGTTGGCAACGAGACATTGTTCATATGACTTAGGAAGATCCAAAATATAAATATCTTTATGGCGTTTGCCGGAAAATAATAATTTATTATTATCATTTGAAATATGACACAATCCTTTCGCAAAGCTAACTTTGTAACCTTTGTCACAAAGTTGGCTTATTGAAATAAGATTATGATTTAAACCATTAACTAGATAGACATCACTAATTAAGGGTTTAGAAGGGTTACCCACTTTACCAACACCGACGATGGTTCCGCTCTCGTTGCCTCCAAATACGACGCGATTTCCATTTGCAATGGGAACCACTCCGGAGAGAAATTGAGCGTCACCCGTCATGTGTTTTGAACACCCGCTATCGAGTATCCAATTCCCTTTGGAGCTAAATTTAAATTTGTTGCTCCTCTTCTTTTTCTTTTCCTTGAGTACCTAAAGATAGAAACTTTCATATCATGGTACCCAAGGTCATTGGGTCCTCAAAAGTTAGACCTTTGGAAGCCAAGTCCAATTGGACTTTGACTTCCCCACATAATTTCTACTATGCACAACATCCGAAAAATAAGCATTCATATATACTTGTTTTTCATCCATGCTTGTGTCCTTTGGGCTCCAAATAGTGAAAATTTTGGGAGCCATCATCCTATTGGGTGCATGCATGCGTTGTTGGTTTCTACGTGATGCATGTTGTGGATAGGCATACGGAACATGATGGAATGGTGCACGACGAGAATTATTCATATGATGAGGTGGGTGAACATATGCATGTGTGGGAACACGTGTGTGAGGGTGTCTCACATGGTGTGCACGTGCCCGTGAACGTGTAGCATAGAAATCATCATATGTGTGAGATGGTGGAGTAGGACGTGTGTTCCTACGTGGCATGGTATTTGTGTACATATAAGCATGCCCCTTCTTTGGAGGTCCACCCAAAGTGGGGTTCTTTCCAAAAGAGGGTGTGGACGAGGTGGAAGCACCATTGGTAGATGAACTACCAATAGAGTGTTTGCTACCACTCGTAGAGTCACCGGAAGTTGGCCTAACAAAAGTAGTGGCCGCTTTGGATGGACATCCCATCGTATACCCCAAACCAATGTGGTGATTGGCCGGAAGTAAGTCACTTAGGATTTTATCCAAATGGTCCTTACCCTTATTGAATCTATTGATTCGGCCTAATGTGTTCTCATATTTCTCTTTGAGAGAACGCATAGAAGTATCTAATGTGGATACTTGCGATGTGAGCACATAAACACGAGATTTAAGATTCTCGTTCTCAATACTCAAGGTCGAGTTTTGAGAAGTTAAATCCGCTATCCTATGTTCTTTCGGATCATCAATGCTAACATGTTCAAGTTTAGATTTGAGATTAACAATCTCATTTCTTAACTCTTCAACAACGGTGTCGTTGTTGGTGATGATAGTCTTATGCGAGGTTTGAATGCTAGCTAGGTCATCTTTTACTTTAGTATATCTATTTACTAACTTAGTGTATTTAGACCATAAATGAGAGTTAGCATCCCTAAGATCATCCATAGTTACCTCATCGCCTTCGTCGTCGCTATCATCGGAAGAGGAAGATCCTTGATCATGCTCCTCTCTTGCCATGAAGCACATGTGCGCTTGCTCCACTTTCTCATCATCCGACTCTCCGCTTGAGGAATCCTCGGAGTCGGTGAATGTTGCTCCGACAAGTCCCTTTTTGTACCCCTTTTTGTACTTCTTTGACTTGTCGAACTTCGGTGCCTTCCACTTCTCCTTTTGCTTGTTTTGAGGACAATCCGCTTTGATGTGTCCTGGCTTATTGCATTTAAAGCACAAAGGTGGAGAGGCGTTAGTAGAAGTAAATTTAGATTTTTGTTTGAAGTTACCCTTTCGGAAGAAGCGATTGAACTTCTTTGCCATGAGAGCAATGGATTCCATGTCCATTTCTTCTTCCGAGTCCTCATCATCGGTAGAGGTGGATGAAGCCGCCTTGAATGCAATCGCCTTTTTCTTAGGCGCATCTTGGTTCAAATAGGACTTCATCTTTTCTTGTAACTTCACCTTGCTATCTTTGCGTACCTCGTATGACATCAAAGTACCCATTAGTTGAACTACGGTATATTTGTTCATGTCATTACCTTCCTCGATGGCGAAGGTACGTTTTTCCCAAGAAGAGGGAAGTCCTTCAATAAGCTTTGAGCACTTCTCCTTTTGAGTGTAGGACTTGCCGAGGGCCTCTAACTCGTTTATTATGTCAACAAAGCGAGCGTAATATTCTTTCATCTTCTCGCCTTGTTGCATATGAAACATTTCGTAATCTTTGTTTACGACTACGAGTTTAGAGTCTCTTACCCTACTCGTCCCTTCATGAAGAATGAGGAGGGAGTTCCAAATTTGATATGCACTCTTACATGTGCATATCTTATTGAAATCCTCGGGCTCCAATGCGCATTGCAAGGCGTTCATTGCCTTGGCATTGCTTACCTCCGCGGCGATCTCCGCGGTAGTCCATTTCTCAAAGTCTTCTTCTTCGGGCTCTATGTATTCCTTCAATGTGGTCCTCCATAAGGATGCACTCCGGAGGAAGGTTTCCATCCGGCATTTCCAGTACACGTAGTTGGTACCGTTGAAGAATGGAGGCCTCGTAGAGGAATGTCCTTCCATCACCGAAGATGCTCCTTCTCGGTTCCTGAAGGTGTCATAGTTGGAAGGTGGACGCACGGTCTTGTTGTCGTTGGCAGACATAGCTAAGTACCTGGCTCTGATACCAAATGTAATGCCCTACCAGCTACTGCACAAGTACTAGAGGGGGGGTGAATAGTACTTTAAAATAATAAGGAGTATAATTCCAAATTAAATTGCAAACAACTACCAAATCAATTTGCGGAAGCTTAAATTGAATGACAACAACAAAATTAACAATGCAAACAAATGATGTTAATGGGTTCGGATCCACCCAAGTCTCCCCGACTTGTTCCCGGTGATCCTACGTCCCAACCACCCGGATCCCCTCCGGATACTTGAGTTAGAAACCCTAACTCAAGATTTCCACTATGAATATCTTGTGAAAAACCTTCACAAGATCAAATCATACAACAACGGCAATAGTGAATCCCACAACCCGGGATCACAACCTTCTCTCACAACCGAGAGAATCAACAAGCAATATAAATGAGTTATATTGAAATAAGCAAACTTACCACAAAATCCTATACCTTGAGTTTTTCTTACCCAATAGGTGAAATGGAGGATTTGAGGAAGATGAAGTCACCAAGACCTAGCACCAAGGAAATGACCAGCAATAGGTGCCTAGGGATGATTTGGAGACTTGGATCAAGCAATAGCTTGAAGAGCTCACCAAGAACAAGCTTCTCTCTAGATGGATTCTAGATCTAGAAATGAGAGAGAATGGGTTTCTTGTGAGGAAGAGAGCTTTAGATTTGAGTGAGAATGGCTATCTCTTTTGATCTCAAATGAATCTCTGAATGGAAGCTCTAACCTAGATAGAAATGACCTAGGTTTGTATTTATAGGGTCCCATAAAAACAACTTAGGTCATTCTCCAACGGATAGAAATCTGGGAGAATTAGTCGGTCAAAGAATAATCACTGACCGACTAGTTCATCAACTAGTCGGTCAGTCAAACAGCATGGACCGACTAAGAAAGGAAATGAGAAGAAAGAGAATTTCAGACCTAGAAATCTAGTCGGTCCAAGAAGACTTTCTGACCGACTAGTTTCACAACTAGTCGGTCAGTCAGTGAACGTAGACCGACTAAGAGGCAAAATGAAATAGTCTGAATACACATTGACTTAGTCGGTCCAAGAACAAAAGTTGACCGACTAGATTGTCAACTAGTCGGTCACCAAACGTTCTTAGACCGACTAACGATAAACAGTAGCTTAGGAGAAATTTAGCATGAACAGTAAGTCACAACTAGTCGGTCAAAGAAGCATCACAGACCGACTAGTTCACAAACTAGTCGGTCGGTGAGTCAACGTAGACCGACTAACTGTAAACAGTAAAGTCCAAGAAATTAAGGAATCAAACTAGTCGGTCCAAGAAGAGTTGCTGACCGACTAGATCACCATCTAGTCGGTCAGTACTTGTTCTTGTACCAACTAACATGCACAAACAAGTCCGAATCGAAGCGCGACGCTTCGAGGAAGTTAGAATGAACTTGTACTAAGATCCTAGAGCTACGATATGAGCGTTATGAAGTTAGAATGGTAAGATATACTCAAGGCTTAACATTCTATATATCGAAGCTAAAAAGACTATAAATAAAACCTTAATAAACGGTCTTCGAGAGCTTCGATTGATTCTTCATAACTTCCAAAACGGCGCAAGAGCTTCAACGAAGCTTTAGGCATGAATACGAGCTTTGGGAAGTGTTGAGATGTCGCTTTGAATGTTCTCGAGAATTTGGCGACGATCTCCAATACTGCGCTCACAAATTGTTAGTTCATGGATTATTTATGTTTGCTCATCATCAAAACCAAATCCGGGGAGTCCAATATTCAACAACCCCCACTCTGGTGGGTGGCCTCACATATGATCTGTGCATTAGGATCGACAACTATTTATGCCACTCTCGTGGATAGAATTTCGATGTGTATTTTGGTGGCTCTCATTGACACAAAGGCGATAGTCATCAACTAGTGATATAGGATGTCGGTGGATCACATCAAGGAGCGCGTCGGGTATGGTCACAAACCCTGATTGAATCCACTAACCTCCTAATTAAATCATATGATACTCCTTAAATGCATGTGTGACACCGACCGAGGACATGATCCCAGTTCGAGATATCCTACAAACTTGGTTGGATCAACCAAAACACGTCCCTTTTATACCAACGCAACCTAAAAATCCTACCTTTACATCTAAATCCTAAGATCATGGGGCTAATTCATTAGCCCTAAATAGAACTACTCATGGATCATAGCAAGAGACATGAAAGATTCAATAAAGGCAAGAGAATTCATCATAATAATAGAAACATCAAGTAAAGCATAGAATGATTAGAGAATTGTTACCAACATGTCGTAGGATGATAGCCAATCGCAGATAATTAAGAAAAACAAGATTCCACGCAAAAATATCCAATAAAAATATCAAATTTGGTCTCTACAAAATAGCGACGGCTAGAAATTTTCTCTAAAAACTTAAACTAAAATTAAACTAAGGAAAATATGCAAGCTACCTAAGAAAGGGTAAAAATTGTGCTTATATACAAGGGGTATGGACCCCAAAAAATCTCAGAAAATCTGTGCACTTGGGCCTGCAAACTTGTCTGACCGCGTCGCCCTACTCGGTCGAGTAGGGCGTCGCTCGGCCGAGCTGCATGCGGCTACTATTTTGCTGCTTCTTTGGCTTTGGCTGATACAGGCTACTCGGTCGAGTAGCCCCTCCACTCAGTCGAGCTACTTTAGGTCCGAACTCTCTCCAGAACGCTGCTCTATTTGGTTGTGACTTGGGTCGAGTATATGATCAGCTCGATCGAGTGGCTTTGCAGCTCGGTCAAGTGGCAGCTTTTCTCTTATCAATTCAATCAGTCGACTGAATAATGTTCATCAGTCGACTGTCTCGTATTGTGGCGGTTTACTCATTTGATCTGAGCCGTCGATTCTTTGATCCAAAGGCCCAGATTTGTTCGCCCCTTCGTTATATCTTTGAGACACCTCATTTCGATCGAAAGTTTCTCTCTCCTCCGATAGAAACCTCCTCGTCTCCCCGATTCAAACCCTCAGTCGATCGCTCCTCCAGTGATTTTCTGTCATCTCGTCTGTCGATTGCGTTGCTCGGATCTCGATTGACTCTTTGTGCCTTTCGACTAGGTTTGATTTCCTCTCATTGGTTCTTTCGCTCATTGTCTCTCTCGTGTGTTTTCTTTCAAAATCGTCGTTTGATTGTGCAATGTCTCCCAAGACCAAGAACAAGGGAAAGACTATTGTTTCTAAGCGCCCTAGGGTTCCCAAGCCTATCACTGCCAAAAACAAACAACCCTATAAGGCCCAAACCAAGAAAGCTGATTCTCCCTCTCGCTCCTCTTTGTGGGGTTATTCTCCTTCTTCTGGGTCTTCTTCATCTGAAGCTGAGCCCCTCGTCAAGTGTCAGCGCAAGCCCATTGGTGTTCGCATCAATGAGCCTTGCGCTGAGGCTCCTCCTTCACCATCCGTGTCGAGCTCCGAAGAAGAAACCCTTGTCATGCCACCCTCTGATCCCTACATTCCCATTTGTCGAGATGATTTGTGCTTGGGCAAAATTTCTCTCTCTCCTCGGGATCAAACTTCTTAGAGAGCGATTCATTGTCTATCCCGCTTTCACAGCTGAGAGATTATCTGAGATCCTATCTGCTACCCGATTGGCTAACCTCTTTCGCTTCTCTCAGAGTGAATCTCCTCGGGCTTATCCATTTTTGGTTAAGCTTTTCTATGCTAATCGCATTCGAGGTGAGTATGCTACCAATGGAGTTATTGACACTGTTGTCCAGGGGACCCCCATTTGCATTGATCCCACTCTTTTAGGTACCATTCTTAGGATTCCCTCCGCTGGATCCCTTCCTGCAGACATTTCCATTTCTGATGTTAATGAGCTTGATTAGTCTGTCCTCCGTGACATGTTTCGTAAGATACCCTCTGCTCTATCTTCTGGTGTTAGGTCGTCCATGTTCTTGGCTAGGGGTTGGGCTGTTCACCTTGTGGTGAAGTCCAATATCCTGCCGAAGTACGGATCTTCTGACTAGCCTTCCCATGAGATACTTCGGTGTATGTATGTGATCTTTTCCTGCATGTCCGTAAACTGGGCCGGTGTCCTCCTCGATAGGATGGACAAGGTCGAGTTTACTACTTCCTCCTCTCACATTCACTACGGTGGTCTTCTTACACTCGTCTTTCATCATTTTGGGATTGATTTGACTCCCTACGAGCCCATGCCTTTTGGTCATCTTCTCGATGCTTCTGTAAAGTCGAAGTCCTCTTCGGCTCTGCAGTCTGCATCTAAGAAGAGGAAATCCACATCTGCTCCGTCTTCCTCCACGGTTCCTCCTGCAGACCAGCCATCTACCTGTGCTCCATCCTCTCATGACATTCTGTTTGAGATGGTTTTTGGTCTGTATGAGTTGGCATTTTTGTCATTCCAGTATCAGGGTATGCCCTTCCCTCAGCACCTTAGACGATTTGTTCCTCCCCAGCCTCGTGAGCCTCCTCCTCCTATCATCACTGGTCTCGTTGTGCATCATGGTGTGTCTGCCACTCAGGGTGTTGCTGCTGCTGCTCCTTCTCCAGAGGATGTACCTGTTGGACCAGAGACAGCTTCCCCCTCTGTTGCACCTGGACACACTCACTCGTAGATTTTTTTTAGTGGTGTATGTATGATGGATTTATTTTGTGTACTGATGTTATATGGAGTATCATGATGTATTTTGATCATTTTTTATGGACATGGTGATGTCCATATGTCTTGTACTCATGTGATCATATGTGTGTGTGTGTGTGTGTGTGTGTGTGTGTGTGTGTTGTTATAGTTTCTTCGTCTGTTTCACACATTGAGTAATTGCTTATCATATCTGTGTGAACTTTGATATTTGGTCTCCATATATGCTGTATTCTTCATATGATGTGATTTGAGACAATAGGTTTTCTTCGTGTATTTCAATGTTGATATTGGACTTCCATTCATCGGATCACCAAAGTTTATGTTTGGTTGTATGAGTTTTGATTTATTCATCTTTAAACTCTTGTAATTGTTGATATCACTTATGTAGCACAATTTTTGTTGTTATTTTTACTCCCACCTTTTGGATAATGCCATAGGAGGAGAGAAATAAACATATAGATTCATAAAGAATGTGCTAAGTATATACTAACAACATTTGAATATAAGATTGAAGTTGCCTTAGATTCAGGGGGAGTAAGATACAATGAATATGGATTTTAAATCCTAGATTTCATGATTTCATTTCATTCATGCATATCTTACTCATTTGTTCAATTGATATATAGATGCCCTAATATTTATTGACTAACTTGATTGGCATCTATGTATGAGGAGTAAGTTTTCCTTTAAGTACAATTATTTATCTTTTTGTTTATGTTTGTTTGTCATCATCAAAAAGGGGGAGAATATTGAGTATTGGACTCTTCCCTACTTGGTGTTAATGATGAGCAAACATAAATACTTGTGACTAATCCTCTATTTTGCAGTTAATGATGAGCAAACATAAATACTTGTGACTAATCCTCTATTTTACAGTAAATCCATTGCCTAAGCTTATTATGAAGATCTACTTGCAATGGATGACACTTAAAGATCATTGAAAGCAAATGAAATGGATTGGATGATCGTAGACAGTGATTGAAGCTCCTGGAAGACTTCAAGCGCATGCTTTGGATAGAAGAGAGAGTTCATCAAATGTAACTTTCTTATATCTCTTCTAGTATGTAGCTTAGAAGTAGAACATTGTTGGAGCACACACACATCTTCATTTCAGTCTTAGGATATCAGTAAACATACCTTCCTTGGACTACAATTCATTTCAATCTAGATTGGGCATGTCATGTTTATAACAGTTGACTGCTGAACGCTTTACAGTCACCTGTCTCAAAAACAGTCGACTTTGTTTTGTTCTACAGTCGCCTGTTATGCACAAACTTTTATAGTCTAGTTTTGGGCTTCTCTGTTTTAACTTTTACAGGCGCCTTATGAATGATTCACAGGCGCATGTCCAAGTGACAGTTGACTGTGTTTTGTTAATCAGTCGCCTATCTATCTATAGCCCAAAATCAATTTCTCTGATTAATCTGGCCAGTCGACTATTGTTGAATTTACAGTCGACTGTCCAATGGAACAGTCGACTATCAATGCTACAACAGTCGCATGTCCTTGAGCCTATTTGTTGACTCGACTCTCTGAAAAAACTTAGGGTTTTGACAGTCATCTGTAGAAGGAATTACAGTCGCCTGTTCTGATTAACAGTCGACTGTCTTCTCTTTATCAGTCGTCTGTCCTGTTCTCCCAGACGTTTTCCAGATTTCATCAACTTATCCAACTTACGGCCAGTCGCCTGTAGTAGTATTTACAGTCGCCTATTGGTTCAACAGTCGACTGTCTATGCGTCATCAGTCGACTATCCACGTGGTAAGTTACCATTATGAATTCTCACCTACTCTCTCTGACTGTACAACAGTCGACTGTGAACTCTTCAACAGTCGACTGTCAAGGGCCCAGATTCTATCCGTTGTGTTTTTCCTCACGGATTTCAAAGGGGTTTTTGCTGAATTCGTTTGAAGGATTTGAGAAACCTATATAAGGAGCCTCTACTATTCCATTGAGGGGTTACTTAGTTACTCACTCATTAATTCAAGCTTTTATTCTTTCAAAGATCAAAGCTCTCAAATCCTAAAGCCCTAAGAATTCCAATCTTCAATCTCTTGCTCTCCAACCTAGAACCAAAGAGATATCTTCTAGGCATTTGGTGCAGTTAAGAGAAAGGGCTTTCCTCTCTTCCAAGAGAGTCTTTCAACACACAACACACTTCTCCTTCAATTTCTACTTCAAGGCATAGGTGATTGTAAGTGTTGCTTAATTTCATATTTCATAAATTTCGTTATTTGATTTACTCTCGGTTTGTGAGAGTGGTTTGCTTGCTCCCAAGTTGTGGGAGCCAAGGTCAATCGATTGTATTTCGATTTCACTTGTAGGGTTGCTACAAGTGGGTTTTAAGGAAACCTCAAGTTAGGGTTCTAACTTGAGTATCCGGTTGTTAACCGGGTAGAAGGGACGTAGGGTTACCGGGAACAAGACGGGAAGTGACTTGGGAAATCCGAACCCTTGAAACATCATTGCGTTTGCATTTGTTTCATTTCGGGTTTATTTCTATTCCGCACTATTTGTTGGCTAGGAATTTAAATTGGTGTAACTATCTTTTTAAATTGCATAAACACTATTCAACCCCCCTTCTAGTGGTTTCTCCATAGCCAGGGTCCTTATAATGTTATGATATGATTATAATATATAACAATGTTGTATTAAGAGTTAACAAATGTATACGCAAGTTAGTAGCAAATCTTATATGGAAAAATAGACTAGGTCGTACAGAAGAGATTAAGCTTCACAAGTCACAGAAAGAGGGGTCTGACCTCTTGTATTATGAGTCGAAAGACACTTATGAATCTTGTTTCAAATGTATGATGGCCAAAATTCCCTCTGTAAGATAGTGGGAGAATAAGTTAGTGAACTCATAGTCTTATACATACAAATGTACCCGGACCCAAGTCTAAATAAGCCAAGATAAGGTATTCTTATTACGTCATGTGTTCTTGATGAAACACAAGTCTGACAAAAATAGAGAACATAATGATAGAAGTATTTGAACTGATTCGATCAGATCGAAGAGTCGAATACATAGCAGTGTAGTTATTGCGTAACTAAAAGAAAATGAGATTTTTCTCTCAGGTCAAGTCTTTTAACACATCGGTGTGTTAAAGAGCATGAATCGTTGTAACAACCCGCTCTCGGGGGCCAGTTGCTTGTTTGATTTATTTGCAGGTCTGCAGATAACCAGTGAAATCAATATAGCCACGATGCAGAGACGTACAATAATACTCAAACCAGCGTACATTATTACCGTCTATAATTAAGATACAACACCAAGTACAAATACATGAAAAGTATAGCGAAAAGGAAATACATCAAAAGTACATCATACATACACTCTAAATATAAAAGTCGGCAATCCCAGGATCGTGCTACGGCTCTGCGAACTCAGGAGTGCCTAAGTCAACCTGTGCGACGTCTGCGGTGCCACGGAGATGAAACCATAGGTAAGTCACAACAATTTTAGCAATAGAAAAGAAGTAGTGCACAAGTATGGAACATGCTATAGTAAACAAAAGATGATCATGCAAGTGCAAAAATAAAGTAAGAGTAGACATGTGTGTAAGAGTAATAAGTAAAGTACTGGTGGCTGCTCAGGTGTGGTAAGTAAAGTGCATGTAATGCGTAAAGTAAAGATGACTGTGTAAGTGCAGAAGTAACGTGCAAGAGCAACAACTGTGGCATGGCATATGTAATATGGTAGCAACAATATTTTAACCAGCATGCAATGTGATGACAATGGTAGGACAACCAGGAAGATGTACTAACAATAAAAAGGACATGCAGGCAATAGTAAAACTAGAAACTACATGACTTATATAGGAAATTACCGTGTGCAACCGTTGATCCCATCTTCTGCCACGGGGGCGCTCACCCAGGTGGATCTCAAATCACTTTAGGCGGAACATTTCATTTAGACGGTTGGTACGGTGCAATGTGTAGATGGCTCGCGGTCGCTCCCACACTTTCTCTAATATAAGTTACCCTAAAAACCCAGTTCAGTGCTAACTACTTTCAAGCATTCAATTTCAATAGGATGTTCTAGCAATATGATGTCAACATGGTATATCATTCAATCATTATGTTTCAATACGGTATGTCAATCCATTGTTCCAAAGGTGAAGATTTTCAAATGCATTAACAAACCTTCAAAGAGCTTTGCTTGTTGAAAAGTCAAGGCAGAAACCTCAACAGAGAGTGTCAATCATGAGCAATGTTTTGAAGTCCAACAACTAAGATACAGATCACATGCTTCGAGCATGCGGTATTTCCATTAAGTACACTAGCTAAATTTCTAAAGTTAGAATTCATTGTGACTTACGCTATCGAGATCTTGTAGTAAGACGAGGTTGGAGCTAGAGCTTCAAATGAAGCTGATGCGCGAGAATTGGTACCTGCAACCACAAGAAATCATTAGTTAATGGCTACACTAATTTCTATCTATTTTTCTTGATCGTTTTAATTTTAAACTGATTGAAACAGTATCGAAAAGTGTTCTAAATTTTTATATAGGCTAGACATGAAGAAAATAGTTTTACTGCAAGAGGAAATATTTTTCAGAGGCTTCTGTTATTTTTTATAACTTTTAAAAGCTCAAAAATCAATTTAAAATTAATTTTGATTAGGTAATGTGTTTATTCAACAATTTATTCTGGAAGCAATACATTTCAGAATAGTTCAAGTGAGATGTCAAAACGACCGTCTCGAAGAGTATACAACATATATTTTCCTCACGTATCAGTTTACGTGAAAATAACACGTTATGGATTTTCAAGTGAAAACGATGTATTTAAGTTTTAGGCTTACAATTTTACTGTGGAAAAACTAAGCGTCTGATTAAGATGAAACCAGTGCCATTGGATCCAGAATGTCATTTTTGATTTTCTTGGACTGGTCTTGTATTTTTCTGAGGCTTGTAGGATTTATTATGAATTTAAAAAAGAAAACCCATATACTATAATTACATATACGCACGTATATACGCGTATACATACGAATATACGCTTCATTAAAAACTTACCCTCGCTCACGTACGTTCATGGGCGGTGAGGGGGGATGTCGACGTGAGCGGTGACCGGAGCAGCGGGGTCGCGGGCGGCGGCTGCAAGGCGGCGATGGCAGCAGCTGACAGCGGAGAGGCGTGGCAGTCGAAGGCAGCCTTCGGTGACGGCAAGCGAAAGCAGTAACAGCTTCTTTTGGCATTGACGTCGTGGCAAGGAGTTTAGGCGAAGCACGACAGGTTCTTCGAAGCGGCAGCGAACGTAATAGTCGCATGGCGGCATGCAAGCTCGTCGGAGCTGAGAGGAGGGGCGAGGGAAAAATCTTGGAGGTGGGGCACTTCGTCGACGTTGCTCAACCACGAAGGCACTGCGGAGACGTGGTGGAAAGCTGGGGCGGAGCTCCGGTGGCTTTGTCGAAGGCGAGTGGCTTCGTCGCGTGGAGATCGGAGGGCGGAGCTGCTAGGGCTGCTGTGGGTTTTCGAGGCGGTGTCGACGGCAGAGCAGTTGGGAAGTAGGCGGATGGAGGAGTAGGATCGGAGGTGGGACGGCGAGGGCGAGCACCCCACCGACGGTTGAAGGCGAGAAGAGAGGGAGCGATACGGGGGGAGAGGGAGCGGGAGAGGGTTCGAGGTGTTAGGGGCATCACCGAGGTGCGGTGGAGGGATGGTGGTGGGAGGATGGGTCGGGGCTTAAGGCGGCGGTGGCATCCGAGCTTGGGTAAGGGAGAGAACGAGAGATAAAGAGGGAGAGAGAGATCGAAAATGGGCGGAAGAGAGAGAGAGAGAGAGAGTTGAGAGATGGGTTGATTTCGTAGGAGATGGGTTTTCGAACGAGAGATGTGAAGCTGTGTGTCCTGGGATAAGAAATGAGAGGGGAAGGGGATGAGTTTATAAAGGATAGAAATTTTAAGTGAAAAAAATATAATAATAACAATTGTTAATATGGAAATGAATTTGGGGGTTGGATCTGAATTGATTCAGATTTAACCAACTAATACGGTGGGTTAAATAAGGTGGGGGGTTAGGAGAGTAATTAGGGGTAGATCTATGGGTTAGGGTAAGAGAAAAAAGTCATTAGTGATAGTAATTAGTGAAAAAGGAGGAATACAACCCCGTTTTTGCATACGACTCCGAAAAATTACGCAAACATACCCATGGGATCGTATCGTCGTGAGGATAGCGAATACGAAATCCATTTTGGTGTTTGAGCTACGGAGATACTAGTTTTGGACCAAAACATTTAGGAAGCGGGTTTGCGGGTTCTACGTCGATTTGATATTAGAACATCACGAAATTAAAATGGGAGCACTAAATGATCATATGATGACACTGTAGAAGTTTGAAAACGTTTTGATGATTTTCGTATAGAAGATTAATCAATTAAGCCAAAACAGTAATAATTGAAAATGAATTTTTATCAAAATTATTTAGAGGTATTTAATGAAATCCGAACATACTGAAATACACCATAAGTAGTTTAATACATCAAAACATTTTTACAAGAAATTTTGAAATCACTTTTGATTTAAAACTCCTGATCAACCACAATAAAATACTTTTAAAATATTAAAATACATCAAATACGTAAATACATGTATTGAAAAATACGGGTCGTTTCATCCTACCCTCCTTAAAATAATTCCATCCTCGGAATTTAGAAGACCGATAATTGCCTAAGCAACTAAACGATCGAAAGGAAGGCTTGACGAACGATAAATATATAGGAAAATAAGTTGTTAATAGCATGAAATATAATGTGATATCACAGCATCAAGAAAACAAGAGATGATGTTATGTATAAATACATACTATTGACATCACCATAGCTTCCGTAACTAGTCTCAAGACTAGTATTATCATAATAGCTATCTTGATTTCCCAAGTAGCCGAAATTACGGTGATATGATGGTATTGCAAATGAATGAGTATAATATCAAAAGCAATAATGCATACCTCCAATCACCTGGTTGATGGCTTCAACATCTTCTGCGATCATTGTGTAGGCTAGTCGTTGCGGAGGAGGTGGGGGTCGATGAGAAGCGTCTCCAGCAGGGCCAGCAACAGTGGATGTGGTAGTAACTCATACTCTTGCATCTGGGCAATCTCTAGCAAGATGATCCTCCGACCCACAAATCAGGCAGAGATTCAGGTACCATCCGTACTCTGATTTCATATGTCCAGACTTACCACAATGGTGATACACTGGACGTTGTAGTGGTGCCTGTCACGGTCGCTTTTCGATCGTGCGTCTTTCGTGCGCGTACTTTCTTTCGTACCCGTATTTTTAGTTGCCTTTTCTTGTAACCCAAACGTGCGATGTGATATGTCGTTGTGACCGACTGAGAGAGTACTTATTTGTGGGATTTTTCGTGAACGTCATTTCACAGCTCGTTATCCCACAAAACAACTTTGTTTGAAGAGGTGTCGTAACTCTTACCTTCGTCGTTTGACCTTTTATTTTTAGTTCTGTTCTTCTCTACCCTAGCCCATGATCGATTACCTTAGTCTCGACCCTCTCGTCGACACGGTCGTCTCGGTATTTTTCTCATAATTATCGGACACCGCTAGACCCACTTTTTCCACTAATCCACTTCTCTTATACTTAGCCTAATTAATTTGAAATTCTAATAACCTAATTAAAACTATAGGCCTAAAAACGTATCATGAAATATTTCATTGGCTAATGACACCCTATATTAAACTAATCTATACCCCCTCCCTCTCACATCTTCTGTCTCCAATCATCTAAGTGCACCCCACTTTCAAAACCAAATATCAAAACAAATCTCTTACGTATCACCAATTGGGATATTCACCACACTAACTAAACCCCTCTCTTCCTTCCTCTCTCTCCTCCATTTTCCTTAAGTTCACTCATTTTGGAACCTTTATAGCAACTTACCCTTATTAGAAACGAAGCAACCTGGGCTTCTTTTTCTTCCACGTGAAACCCTAGCAAGCCGCCGTTTAACCCATCGCACGACCTCCCAACTCACGGCTTGGCCTCCCACCGGCATCCCCACTCCGGCCAACCACTTTCCCTCGTCGACCTCTCCCTCCTCCTTAAAAATCGTGCAAACCTTCTCCTCCCTATTGCAAAACCCTAAAAACTGTCCTCCCCTAGCTAACTCACGGCCAGGTCATCTGGGCCGCCGCCGGCCACCCCCTGCCCCCGGCCGCCCCCTCAGGTCCCCCTCTGACCATGCAGCACCTCCCCTGGCCGCAGCAACCCCTGGAGCTCTCCCCTTGCACGTGCAAACTTCAGGCCGCAACCCTAGACGCGCGCAACCTCAGATCTGTGCACCACATGCCGTGAGTCGCTGTCCACTGCCTCTCGTGTCTCCATGTGCCTCTGTCCGTGTCTTTCCGATGCCGTAGAACGCTGTGCGGTTGCTCTTCCCCTTCGCGTCGCTGTTCGGTGATCGTACCGCTACCTGGTTGATCGTCGTTCGTTGGCGTTGTCCCGTCGTACCTTCGCGCTACCAGAATCCAACCCCTGATGTCGCTACCCGACATTAGTGTAGCTCTCGCATCGTGCTAAGGGTAAACTCTGAACCGCAAGAACCCACACACTTGCATGTTAATCAAGACTAAAAATTGTAACTTTAAATGCTTTGGTAACTCACTAATTGAAGATTAATAATATGGGATTGTAGGTTATGCGATGGTTTGAACACATAGGAAGTTCTGGACTCCGTTGAATTGGGACTTGCAGCACGTCGTTTCAGGCAAGTGAAACTTGCACAGTAATTTGTTAGGTCATTTTTTAGGCCATTTTGTAAAATTGTGTAAAAGAGACTAGGCGGTGAAATGATAGTCGCCTAGACGACCATATTTGATCTAGTTTGACAACGAAACTAGATCCGACACCCTACTTAATTTTGCTTGACAACGAAGCTAGATCCGACACCTTTACTATGCTATAATTTCATGCCGCATGTCACGTTTACTTTCAAATTAACTGTACGCACTTTAAACTGCTTATTGCCATGTTTATGCATCGTGCCATGTCATTTCATGCATCAACTTGCTTTATCATGATTGTGTAGAATACGCTACTTTAAATTGTAAGCTGCGACGAGTAGGATTTTGACTCCTATATATTGGTTGAGGCTAGGTACCTGCGTGTCGGGTACAACCCTATGCCAAACCAAATACACTTCCTGGGTCGTGATCTAGAAGCGAGCTCAGTGTTGTTGGTAAAACCAACGCTCGATACACGTGGAGGGGTAGGGTTAAGAGATCACTTGAGCGTAGAAGTGTGCCCGTACAGCCACTTCAGTCAAAAGGCGTAAACCTTGTGCATGAAGTGATAAATTAGTGTTCGTGAATTCGTGAAGTAGTGATTCGTAGTTTTCTGCTACGCCGTGCATGCTTGTTATCATCATGTTCATTTTAATTGTTGCACTCTTTAAATGCCATACCATATCATCATGTTAAAACTTCTAACTTGCATTTATCTTATAACTGATGTGCTTTACGTTTCCTTGCACAAAAGTTTCCTTTTCACTCTTTGGGGATTTTTGCTGAAATGTGCCATTTTCTCTTTGGGTGTCACATGTCAGGTTTTGAGCCTGATTAGTTGCTGAGTACGATAGGTTGCTGACGTCCTGATCGAGGATACCGGTCCTACCCTTAGTCTCAGCTGGTGACTTTCCCTTAGTTGTTGTTTACTTTCCTAGTAGCTGCTGTTAGGTTGTTCGGTGTGTAGCACCATTACTTGTTGTAGTTTCGGCCATGCTTAGGCCTTCTTTATCAGACTCTGTGATTCTTTATGACTATCTCTGTATGTTTGGAATAAGATCTGTGGATGTTGAATGTTGGATAATTCTTATTGTCTATCCTTCTTTATTATTACTGTTGTTTCATCGTAATGCAAAGAACCTGCTAATGGATTAAATTACCAGACGCTTATCAGACTGTAGATTCACAGCTCCAAGTCTGAGCGGACCTCTTCACGTCTCGCCTTCCATACTTGGGAAGCGGGGCGTGACAGTGCATGTCTCTTGAATTGGGTCAGTTGGATCGGGCGATGCATCTGGTTGGATGATGGTTGACGGCTGGGTCCAGTAGTAGTCGTTGTGGCGACCTTCAAGGAGGGGTAGCTATCTCTCACCTTTCTTCTCTCTCAATGAACTCGTGTTCACGAGCTGCAGCCAGGACCTCGATATGCATGCAGAGTTGGCGTCCGACCAAGTTTCATGGATCTCTATGTTTAGCACTTGCTTGAAGCGTTGAGCTCGGGTCAGAGGGGTGGCAACCATCCCGGGAGCAAAACGGCTAAGCATTGTAAATTGGGCATCATATTGTTCCACTAACATGGAACCTTGCTTCAACCCGAAGAACTGAGCTTGCAATTCCATCTGAGCTTCAAGTGGGAAGTATTGGGTGTGGAAGTGGTCGGTAAATGTCGCCCAGTCGATTGGTCATTGTAGAAGACCTTCAGCAGAGCTCCACCAGATTCTGGCTCCGTCAGTCAATTGGGATTTGGCAGTGTCCACCTATGCGTATTCTGTGATCTGAGCGGCTCTCAAATCATCTTCAGTGCTATGGAGCCATTCTTCGGCCTTCAGAAGGCCATCCACACCATTCCAGGTCTTTGGGTGGAGTGACCGGAATTGTTGTATGCCTCCGTCGTGATTTTCTTCTCCTCGTATAGCTTGAACCATCTCTCGCATGTGATATCAGAGATCTGATGCACTATGGGAGGAGGTCCGTTATTGGTCTGGTTGCTAGCTCCGGACAGATTAGCTTCGTTGGGACTCTCGGAAGTGTTTCAGTCCATTGTTTGAATGTCACACTTGCATATATAGAAATATTTTCAGGTTTATTGAGTATTATATACAATACATCCTGATCTTGCTATACTGTTCACAAGGTATTTAGCGCGGACATGCATGGGCCGCCAAACTTGTAATGATCCGCTCTCGGGGGCCAGTTACTTGTTTGATTTATTTGCAGGTCTGCAGATTACCAGTGAAATCAACATAGCCACGATGCAGAGACGTACAATAATACTCAAACTAGCGTATATTATTACAGTCCATAATTAAGATACTGCACCAAGTAGCACTTTCTCACCAAATACATGAAAAGTAAAGCGGAAAGGAAATACATCGAAAGTACATCACACATACACTCTAAATATAAAAGTTGACAGTCCCAGGATTGTGCTACGGCTCTGCGAACTCAGGAGTGCCTAAGTCAACATGTGCGGCATCTGCGGTGCCACGGAGATGGAACCATAGGTAAGTCATAACAATTCTAGCAATAGAAAATAAGTAGTGCACAAATATGGGTTTCTGTGCCTGAATTCGCTATCGGATGTGGGTTTCTGTGCCCGCAAAACCAACCCGCTACTTCTCTTCTCAACCCGCTAGCGGGTCGGATCCGGCACCCGCAGCACGCCCGCTACCCGCAAGCCCACGCGTGCATCACTTACAAGCAGCGGTGCGGATTCGGGTCGGGCGAATCAATCGCGCCCGACCCGCCCGATCTCACCCGCCCGCTTGCTCGGGCGGGAACGGCTGAGAGCATGCCACGTGGCACGCCCAGATGGCGCCGCGTGGAGAGGGGATTTAAAAAATCCTAATTTCCCTTTTTAAATTGCTTTTCTCCTCCAAATAATTCGCCAAAAATACCTAGAAATCCCTGAAAAATCCCAGAAAATTCTGGAAATTCCCCAAGACTGCCAGGAGTACCTGAAAAATAGGAGGAGAAGAAATTAGTACATATAATGCCGTTTTGTGCAAAGAATACAAATAAGCCCTTATATGCAACATAAAGTGAGATTATACCCAAAAGAGCAAGATTAAGCCTAATTCTTAGCACAAAATAGGGGTAGTTAGGGGGTATAAATATACACTTTTCACCAAGAATCACACCCCCAACTAGCATTTTGCTAGTCCCTAGCAAAAGAAGCGATAATTACGGATTAAATGGAAAAACATGCTTCAAATTTAAAATATCATCATGGCATCCCTTATATGTGATTTCCAATTGATTCCAAAGCTAATATACACAATGTATGAAAGTAAACAAT
Source organism: Scilla litardierei (assembly GCA_030789695.1). NCBI lineage: Eukaryota > Viridiplantae > Streptophyta > Magnoliopsida > Asparagales > Asparagaceae > Scilla > Scilla litardierei. The sequence goes on along the minus strand of CM061136.1, from coordinate 136,162,076 downwards.
ATTTGATATTCTCCTCAATCCAATTCTAAGAAAAGTAAGGAAATAAGCACATATCACATTCTTTGGGAAGATGCGCACATGGCAAAATTTTCAATTTTCATGGAAATAGCCAAAACCAAAAGAAATTCCTTCTAAGTGGTGGGAGATGAGATTGCATCATTCATGAAGCTTATTCTTTCAATTTTTTATTCAATTTTTCTTTTTCTTTCCATTTTCTCTCTTTTTTGTATTCTTTTTGTTTTAGTAAGTTTATGTTTTGCATTCATGCAATAATGCTTTGAAATGCAAACACGGCCACATTTGCATACACGCGATGACGTTATATAGGCAAATGGATGGAATGATCCTCTAAATCTCATCTTTGGCATACTGACGTGCGTTTATATTTCATATATTCATGCACGTTTTCTTTTGTGTTTCTCCGTGTTTTTCCGCCGTCTCTTATTCGTTTTCGTGTATTTTCCCGTTTTCTTTCACTTTTCTTTGTTTATCCATGATTGCAGGGGATTGACCACGTAGGGGACGCTTAACGATGATATCCCAAGTCCTCGGAGCAACGGGAGAAGTCACGCGTGATCCAGGGGGTCAAACGTCGAAGAATTCATCTTTCAGCCCCTCACCCGGTCGGTTGGTCATCTCCAACCGATCGGGTGATGCACGCGTGCACCACCCAGTCTCTGCCGCAGCTCATAAGGAAGTCACCCGACCGGTTCACAGACCGGTTCAGCGGGGGGTTGTTCTCTATTTTCTCGAGCAAAATGCCAACCGATCGGGTGACTCTCACCCGATCGGTTCATCTGTAGCTGAAGAAGAAGAGCTGAAGACACGGACGTCGAACCGATCGATTCACCTGACTGCTCCAAGATCCAACCGGTCACTCAAGAACTCACCCGACCGGTTCATGTGATCGGGTGAAAGCTCTCCGTTTTTCTGTTATTAATTTGTAACGGATCAACCGATCGGTTGACTTGTCAACCGATCGGTTGATGCGAAGGTCTATAAATAGAACCCCTAGGGTTCTAGAAACGGGAGCTGCTATTTTTTTACTGTTTTATCTCCTTGTGACGGCTGTAATTGTTACTCTTTTGTAAGTTTTCAGATCTTTCTCAAATATTAGTATTGTCTTATCTACTCTATTACTTCCGCATTGCAATTGTCCGATCATGATTCCAACGGTTAATTTTTATTTAGATCGCTTTTTCATGGATTTTTGTGAGTAGTTTCCCAAATCTAGGATTTTGGTGGAAACCCCTTCGGGGGCTCTTCCCGATGCGTCCATAGGGTTAGGAAATCGATAGGGATTAGGATTCTAACGGTTACGCGGGGTGTTTCATTGTCATCGGCGGGAAAAAGACCGCCTTTGACCGTTGGGCCAAGGGGGAATAAACTTGGCGGTTGACTCCCTAGCCATAGCTCACACCCATAGCGTAGACGTCGAATCCTAGCACGCGGGAGCGGCAGGATGAGACGTTGGGAGTTATCGTTGCGGGCTTAGTGCTCCCGGGATCGATCAGTGTTAATGGACACGGGAGTGCCCGCTGATCGAATCCGGGAAGTCCGGTGTATCATCCTGGGCACCGACCGGAATATCGTGCCCATGGGACGCCGGTACCACTTTCAGAGGCAACGTCTCACCATTAGTCCCTAATCCCGATCTCTATCCATACCCGTAGGCCGTATCGGCGAGAGTCTCTCGTCGGGTTGGAAACCAAAGTCCCGGGTTTTCTTTCTTGTTGTTAATACACTTTATTTCCTTTCGTGACAACCATTTACCGATTCGGGCTAGCTCGCCCCTCGGGGTGATTTAGGTCCTACCTGACCCAAGCACAACCTCGCCTCCCTGAGTTCGATATTCATGCACCCTACACTAACCGTGCACTTGCGGTAAATGACACCGCGCCGCCGTACCGTAAACGGGGCGCCGGTCAAGTTTATGGCGCCGTTGCCGGGGAGGCAATGTGCTTGTTATTCTAGGATCTCATGAACCCTCGTGTCTAGCTCACATCCCTACCTCGCGATAATTTTCGCATTCTCCTTTTTCTTTTTTATTTTTCTTATTTTTATTTCTTATTTTATCTGTTTCCTTCCCACTTGTCGCTTCACGGGTGTTTGTTGTTTTTCATGCGCAGGAGTTCAAGGAGTCTTGACGACTTGATTCCCCTCGATCCAGAGATTAACGCCACCCTTAGGCGTTTGGCCGCCGAGAAGCGAAGAAGAGAAGATCCCGAATCCATGGAGGAGAACACCCCACCTCACAAGTCTCTGCTGGAGTACTCGATGCCATCCATCGAGTCGACTTCCGCCATCCGTTCTCCAGCTATTGCGGCCCAAAGCTTTGAGCTAAAGCCGTCTCTAGTGACATGGATCCAGCAGGACCAGTTTGCGGGTGCACCCATGGAGAGCCCGATCGAGCACCTAGACTCCTTCTTGGAGAAGTGTGACACCTTCCGGATTAATGGTTTCATGACAGAGGCTATCCGTATGAAGCTGTTTCCCTTCTCTTTGCGAGACAAAGCCAAGAAATGGCTAAGGGGGAAGGACCCCAACACTTTCAACACCTGGGAGAAGCTCTCCAACGCTTTTCTGACGAAGTTCTTTCCTCCGGGGAAGACCATGAAGTTGAGGAGTGAGATCTCCTCCTTCTCCCAGGCCAGCCACGAGTCCTTGCATGAAGCTTGGACGAGATATAAAGAGATGCAAAGAAGATGCCCTCACCATGAGCTTCTGAAGTGGCAGATTATTAATCTGTTCTACAATGGGTTGAGGGATGACCTGAAATATTCTATGGACGCCGCGGCTGGGGGTTCCTTCATGTCTAGGAGCGAGGAAGATGCCGGGCATATTCTGGAAAATATGGCATCCAACAATGAGCGGTGGTGTGACGAGAGAGCCACACCAAGATCCGGGGGTATACACAGAGTCGAGGACGTCGACAAACTTTCAAGCAAGTTTGACTTGCTTTCGACCCAGATCTCTGCACTAATGGTAGGAGCCGGTGGGGCAGGTACACAGCAAATTTCTGCGGTAGAGTCCGAATTCTTTGGGGAATTCGACGGTGGTGACATCTCACCACCGTTGGATCAGGCAAGCGCACTATTTTACAACCCCACGGGAAATGCGCCGTATCCACCAAGGACCAATTCCAACCCGACCTACTCTCCAAACAACCGGAACCACCCAAACTTCAGTTACCGGCCACCATTTCAGCCCTCACCGCCTCAGCAGCCTCAGCAACAATCTTACGCCCCCAGGAATCAGCAGCCGTTCCAGCAGCAGCAGCAGTATGGCCAACAGAGGGCCGTCTCTCCGGTTAAGTCTCTCTTGACTCAATATATTACCAACCAGGAGAAGATCTACCAAAAGCTGGAAATGGGTCAGCGGACCCTCACGGACCAAGTAACCCAGCTGGGGTTACAAGTGGCGAACCTTGCAAGGTCACAAAACCAATTGCCGCCACAACCGGAGGTGAACCCGAGGGGAGCAACCCAAACATCGGCACTCGTGCACGAGCACGCGAATGTGTCCGCTATCGTTCTGAGAAGCGGGACACAAATTCCTACTAGAGTGCCCCCTAGCAACCCGGAAGCACCATTGGTCGTTGAGAAACCGATCGAAAAATCAAACGACGCCGGTGCTTCGTCATCAAATCCTATGACTCCGGAGGGAGTCTCTGAAGAAGAGAAGAAGAAGGAGGAGGAAGGGAGCCCGAAAGTGTTCAAACCCGTTGTGCCATTTCCACAACGGTTAGCTCAGGCCAAAATTGATGAGAAATATGGCAAGTTCTTCGCCATGGTCAAGGACCTAAGCCTGCAAATCCCCTTCCTAGAAGCAATCGAAACAATCCCCTCCTATGCAAAATTCCTGAAAGATTTGGTGACTAGAGGGTCTAGAAAGGAGAAAGTAGTGCTGACGGCGGAATGTAGCGCTCTTATTCAGAGGGCAAATCCGCCGAAACTCAAGGACCCGGGGAGCTTCTCTATTCCTTGCACGATCGGGGCAGTGAAGATTCATCGTGCACTCGTCGATCTCGGAGCGAGTGTTAGTTTGATGCCCTTGTCGATGTACAGAAGGATAGGAATGGGTGATTTGGAGCCCACCGGTATGACCCTACAACTAGCTGACCGGTCGGTCAAATATCCGGTGGGAATTGTGGATGACCTCCCCGTAAATGTAAGAGGGGTGCTTGTGCCTGTGGACTTTGTAGTCATGGACATGCCTGAAGACGCACACACCCCCATTATCCTGGGACGGCCTTTCATGGCCACTGCTGGCGTTCTAATAGATGTGAAGAACGGAAAACTTTCTTTGAACGTCAGCGGAGAGAAAGTTGAGTTTGATCTGGGATTATCCATGAAGCACCCCGATCCCCCTGATGACCCTCGGTACAATCTGCTCGAGGTAGAAGAGGAAAAAGCTGCAGAGGAGAGCTCCTCGGAGATTCTCCTGAGAAACCCCCCCCCCCCCCCCCCCCCCCCCCCGATGACTTGGGGGATTCAGAAGATGGAGATGGCCCCAAGAACAAAGAAGCTGTTGGAAAGGCGAATGCAGCAAGAACGACCCCTCCCGGGTTCCCCAAGGCTCCTCATGCCAGGAGAACGGGGAAAGAGCCCATGGACCTCACTAAAGACGAGGTCCGGATCCTGAAGAAGATGGCGGGAAGGGCCAACACAAAAGAAAAGCCCCCGGATCCCAAGAACAATGGGAGGGTAGTCGAGCAAGTATTTCTCCAGCCGCCGACTACTCCAAGGGCCTTCAGCTCCAATGAGAAAGAGATGTCGAACTTCGGGCATCACCCGTATCAACCACCATGAACATCTCTTGCGGGCGTCGAGCCAACGACGTTAAACAAGTGCGCTTCATGGGAGGCAACCCATGTTCTAAACTTTTTCCCCAATTTTTAGCGTTATTTTTTTACTTTATTTTATCTATTTTTATAAATAAAATCAGCCGCGAGAACATCCGTTCGGGGACTTAAACAAATCTATTGGTTTTTGCAGGAAACAAGCCCCAACCGATCGGTTGACAACTCACCCGATCGGTTGGGATGTATCAGATACATGCCGAGATCTGTCCCCATATGACCCGATCGGTTGAGTAATGAAGAGACCGGGTGGCAGACCGGGTGAGCTGGGAAGAACTCTCGGAAATTTTTGGGGAATATCAACCGATCGGTTGAGTTCGAGCGCGATCGGTTGACGTGACCGGGTGAGCAGCCCTAGGTTCTCGGGAAAATGTGTGGAGCGACCAACCGATCGGTTGACAAGTCAACCGACCGGTTCGCCTGTAGCATTTCTTCGGCAAGAATTTCGACCTAACCGTCAACCGATCGGGTGACAACTCACCCGATCGGTTCGACTTAAAACCCTATAAATACCCCAAACCACCCGTTCGACACACACTCGCCATTTTCGAATCCGGATCCGCTGTTTCACCTCTCCCTCGTGCGCCTGCCCTCTTTCTTCCCTTCAATCAACCTCAATCGCCTTTTCCCCCATCCACCACCGATTTCTCTCCATTCTCCTCGATTCCACCAACACACAAAACCCTAACCTCGACCCGTTTTTCCCCAATTTTGAAACTTGCTGAAGAGATCGCTGTGGCTTCACAGCGTGCTCCCATCCAGTAGCATCGGGGCGTCAACGAGCAACTATCTTCATCTCATTTGGGTAAACTCGCTTATTTGCTTAATTTTAATCTTACCGCAAATATTCCATTTGATTGTTGGTCGTATTTCGTGTTTGTGTTGAATTCATTGTACGCTTGCATACCTACGCACACGAACGACACCCACACAATGCCTCCCCGCCGTGTTAAGCCCACCGAGGACGGCTCTTCGAACCCTAGGCCCACCCATCGTACCCGTCGCACACAGCCCACCACCTCCAACCCATCCACCACTTCCCCACCTCGTGCTTACGATCCCGAATATGGGATGCAATTCCAAACAGATGACCATGCCGACCGATTCGCGGCCATGGTCCTCCTAGCTGGTCAGGGTGGTCGGATAACCGAGGAATCCGTCGACCGAGACCTCCCGTTTCTTTAAAGCTTCATTCGCCACATCCGTGAAGACCCACCCGACGTCTCCGAGCTCCACATTCCACCCCCCACGACTCCTGGTCCACAGCGCAGGCCCCCGTCACCACCCCCAGAGGGTGGTGCCCCTGCTTGATTTTTCTCTCCCACTTTGCCCCCCCCCCCCCCACATTTGTGCCCATCTGTCTTTTCGGGGCCCTGCTTTGTCTCTGTCGGAGGGAGGGGACTATTTGCGTGTTGCTTTCTAAATTCACCTCTTTTGTTTTTGACTCCCCCTTGCACATCTCTGCTTTTTATCGATCATATCATTTCGCTAGCACTATCTGGTCTAGCTTGGGGGACGTCTATTTCGGTGTGCTGTCGTGTTTTGTTTGTTTTTCTCATTTTTGTGTGTGCTTGTCTTTCATTTTTTTTGAGTGTCGTTTCGTGTTTGTGTTTTTATTTTTATCTTTATTTTCGTATTGTTTGATTTTGATTTTGATCTTTCTTCCTTTTTTCAGTTCCATCTATGTGTTTTCCTCGTTTTCATTTATTTTTGTGTCGGTGCATATTCCCCCCGCTTTCATTGCCCTCCCGTACTCACTCATATTGCATTGAGGGCAATGCAAACTTCAGCTTGGGGGAGTCGCACTGTGTGCATCGTTTGAGTCCTTCTTTTTCGTTTATTTGAGTCGTTTTTCTCCGTGTTTTTCTTTTTCTTTTTTTTCTCTTTTCTTCTTTTTAGCTCTTTCTCCTAGAGATGAATCCTATGATGAATCGCCACAAAGTCACACACACCTAGCATTGCATCGATAATCACACTCACTAACCCTAGGATTTCGAGTCCTCTTGCATTTCACGCATCGTGGGTCCACTTAGCTTTTTGTGAGTCGTGTGTCGTGACTAGCATTTGGTGTGCTTCTGCCTTGTGATTTTACTTTATATACCTGTCCAGGAATGACCCCTAGATTATCATGCTCCGATTTGAATATGCGGTATTTGTTTCCACTATATGCATGCTATATTTATATCATATATTTCAATTCGCATGCGTCGGGATTCCACGATTAAGGACTAGGATAACCCATTTATCCTATGCTCTATTTAGCGAGAATAGTTTCCTTTACCCAAGTGTTTAGATTTCGACTTCTTTTTTGTTTTACTTGGTGCAAATCCCCTCGTCGTGTACCGTTCTCCCACTTGGGAGAGTACACATGTGTATAGCCTAAAACCCAAAAAAAAAAAAAGGAGAAAAGAAAAGAAAAACCCAAAAAGAAAAGAAAAAAAATACAAATGCCCAAAACCCAAAAAAATTCCGTGTGAATATTTTTTCCTACTTGCCGAGAATAAAGGGAAGGCGAGAATTTGCACCGAGTGTCCTACTCCACATCATCTCAACCCCCGTCGTTATCGAAAACACTTGGCTTAGGAACTTTTTAGCTAGTATCTAGGCTATAGTGGCGTGATTTCCTTAACCCTAGTTGTGGAGTCCCCGATGCATGATACGCTTCTATTCTTACTCTTCTCATGCATGCATGAACTTATATTCGCCGCTTAATTCAACTCGAATCGATATTTGGGTCATATCTTGGATTTGTGTATATCGAGCCTCATAGCACATTGTAGAAAGCGACACCATTTGCTAGCACACGACCACGCTCACTCGCGCTTCACCGCGTGGGCCCACGACACTTATTTGGACTCGTTTTCCTAGGGTTAGTGGTGTGATTTGGCGTTTGCTTGCTTGGTGTGTCGTTTTTGATTTTGGTGGCTCTGATGGACGATCTAGGATTTAGAGTTTTCTTTTTCTTTCTTCCTCTCTATTTTTCCCTTCCGAGCTCCTACTCTCACTCGTCTTCCTCGAGGACGAGGAAGAGTTCAGCTTGGGGGATTTTGACGTGCGTTTATATTTCATATATTCACGCACATTTTCTTTTGTGTTTCTCCGTGTTTTTCCGCCGTCTCTTATTCGTTTTCGTGTATTTTCCCATTTTCTTTCACTTTTCTTTGTTTATCCATGATTGCAGGGGATTGACCACGTAGGGGACGCTTAACGATAATATCCCAAGTCCCCGGAGCAACGGGAGAAGTCACGCGTGATCCAGGGGGTCAAACGTCGAAGAATTCATCTTTCAGCCCCTCACCCGGTCGGTTGGTCATCTCCAACCGATCGGGTGATGCACGCGTGCACCACCCGGTCTCTGCCGCAGCTCATAAGGAAGTCACCCGACCGGTTCACAGACCGGTTCAGCGGGGGGCTGTTCTCTGTTTTCTCGAGCAAAATGCCAACCGATCGGGTGACTCTCACCCGATCGGTTCATCTGTAGCTGAAGAAGAAGAGCTGAAGACACGGACGTCGAACCGATCGATTCACCCGACTGCTCCAAGATCCAACCGGTCACTCAAGAACTCACCCGACTGGTTCATGTGATCGGGTGAAAGCTCGCCGTTTTCTGTTATTAATTTGTAACGGATCAACCGATCGGTTGACTTGTCAACCGATCGGTTGATGCGAAGGTCTATAAATAGAACCCCTAGGGTTCCAGAAACGGGAGCTGCTATTTTTTTACTATTTTATCTCCTTGTGACGGCTGTAATTGTTACTCTTTTGTAAGTTTTCAGATCTTTCTCAAATTTTAGTATTGTCTTATCTACTCTATTACTTCCGCATTATGATTCCAACGGTTAATTTTTATTTAGATCGCTTTTTCATGGATTTTTGTGAGTAGTTTCCCAAATCTAGGATTTTGGTGGAAACCCCTTCGGGGGCTCTTCCCGATGCGTCCATAGGGTTAGGAAATCGATAGGGATTAGGATTCTAACGGTTACGCGGGGTGTTTCATTGTCATCGGCGGGAAAAAGACCGCCTTTGACCGTTGGGCCAAGGGGGAATAAACTTGGCGGTTGACTCCCTAGCCATAGCTCACACCCATAGCATAGACGTCGAATCCTAGCACGCGGGAGCGGCAGGATGAGACGTTGGGAGTTATCGTTGCGGGCTTAGTGCTCCCGGGATCGATCAGTGTTAATGGACACGGGAGTGCCCGCTGATCGAATCCGGGAAGTCCGGTGTATCATCCTGGGCACCGACCGGAATATCGTGCCCATGGGACGCCGGTACCACTTTCAGAGGCAACGTCTCACCATTAGTCCCTAATCCCGATCGCTATCCATACCCGTAGGCCGTATCGGCGAGAGTCTCTCGTCGGGTTGGAAACCAAAGTCCAGGGTTTTCTTTCTTGTTGTTAATACCCTTTATTTCCTTTCGTGACAACCATTTACCGATTCGGGCTAGCTCGCCCCTCGGGGTGATTTAGGTCCTACCTGACCCAAGCACAACCTCGCCTCTCTGAGTTCGATATTCCCGCACCCTACACTAACCGTGCACTTGCGGTAAACGACACCGCGCCGATACCGTAAACGGGGCGCCGGTCACGTACTCCCCAATGTTTCGTGGGGCACCGGCTACTCAGTTTGATTAGAAAAACCATTCACTTATGTTAATTCTATTTCTCATTCTAAACATGGATTATCAACTCATCCACCCACTCCTTAAGAGGAAAACAAAACATACACCATTGGCCACATCCAATCCAACCAAAAACTAAGTCATTCATCCAAATTCATGCAATTACTTACGGCAAACTATTCCCGAATTATTTCAAAGAGCGCATCAAAACATATAAAATCATTTCATACATGGCATATTAGCATTTGACTCCAAAATAGAAAAGAAATTACAACACGCCAATCAAACGTCTATAAATTTGATACCAAAGTAATAATCCGAAAAAATTGATTTGCATTAAGCATGTAGGGACTAAGCAAAAGAAATGTGATGGAAGCAAGGATGGAGGCACCAAAATGATATGCTCAAAATGAATGAATGATGATGATGATTGAGAAAATTTTTATTAAATCAAAATTTTTCAAAACTACCCAAATCTAGCATCCAACTTCATAGTTCACTCCCCCCAACTAGAAATAAGCATTGTCCTCAATGGTTGAAATGAAACTAGATATTATTCAATGATGCTAGAGGGAAAACACACATACTAAAGCAAACCAAACTAAAAAGTTTATTTTTTTATTTACACTAAAGAAAGGAAGGAATACACCTTAGCAAAAGGCGGATCCCGAATGTGTAATGGTGGAGGCAGCTGCTCTATCATATCCTTGCGTTCCTCAGCCAACTGCTTTGGAAACGCCGCTCCTCCACTTTCCGTGGATCCTAGCAACACAGCTCCCAGCATCTCCCTAGAATATAATCATGTGTACTGCAGGAGACAAGTGATCACTCCGTGTTTTACACCTTTTTTCCGCATGATTGCATGCCATTTAGATCGCTCAAATCACGCTTTTCGCGATTTATCGACAATATTGTGATACTTTTCACAATTTGTTGTTTTTGTCGTATTTCAGGAGATTTGGAGCGATTTGGAGTGATCCCGAGATACACCTACTCCAGAGTGTCACCGATGACTTCACCGAGGGGTATTTTGCTATTGGAGAGGAGCGGAAGAAGAAAGAACGTCGTAGGAGCGACGAGGAGGCAAAAACAATCAGAATGGGCATTTTTGGTGTCTCACTCGGTCGAGTGAAGGAGTCACTCGGCCGACCAGCGAGACCCCGCTCGGCCGACCAGATCGGACACGCTCCAAGCGTGCACTCGACCGAGCATCATAAGCCACATCGGTCGAGTGACGAAACCCCGTCCGCCCGAGTGGCACTCAGACGACGCCCATCAAAAAGAGCCAACTTACTGTTTTTCGTCAGTCTGAGCATCAGAAGACCCACTCGGCCGAGTGGCTATTGCCGACCGCCCGAGTGTAGAGAAGCCCATTGGCCGAGTGACGACAACTCACTCGGCCGAGCGACGCCCGAAGTGAAGACCCCCAAGACCCCAGACTTACTGGAAATTATCAGGGTCTCTCACTCGGCCGAGCGACTTTTGTCACTCGGCCGAGTGAGCCGCGCTGCCTGTAGCGTAAATTGCGATTTTCAGGCTGCGCAGGGGCATTTTGGTCACGTATTTTTGGGCAGTTTTGGGGGGTATTTAACCCCAGTTTTTAACCTAGGTTAGAGAGCTTTTTCCCTGGCTTTTTGCAGCTTTTTAGATTAAACTTTTTAGCTTTTGATTCTTATGATTGGAGAGGAGAGAAAAGTTTATTTTTGTTGGATTCTTGGAGAACTCTATTGGTTTGTCTCCCTCTTCATTAAAAATCTCATTTTTATTGCTTATTTGAATATTGCCATGAATTCCATTGTTATTTCAATTGATTATTTTTGCATTTGTGATATGAATTGTGAGTAGTCCTAACGTCTTGGGGCGTGGGGATGAACCCTACGAGCCCAATTTCCGATTTGTAATGATTTGGTAGAAATATTGCTAGAATTGCTATTAGGGTTAGTTTGGGATCGATATACTACGGATAGCTAGGTGTTCATATCGATTGGGATTTGCAAGAGATTGGATCCCAATTCGATAGGAAACCCTAGAAATCCGAATTGGGTTGAAATTGAGTTTCCATAGTATCGGTTTGCAAGAGATTGGACCGATACTAGGGTTCTCGGTTGCAAATCCAGACCGATACTCGTTTGCAAGAGATTGGACGGGTAAGAACTATCCCAACCTAGGTCGTGGCCCGAGTTTGCACGAGAGTGGGCTCGGGACGCGATTGAACGATGATGTTGATCCTAATGCTAGCTTGCCTAGGCTAGGGTTTGCAAGAGATTGGACCCAAACCTAGGATAGCTATAGACCGGCAACAGCGCGAGAGCGTGAGCTAGGTTTTACATTCAGTTGCAACTAGTTCATCCGAAATTCTACCCTAGCAATTGTGATACCAATGAATCACATTGACGAGATACGGTGAGTAGCGGGGATTCCCTATTCATTAGGCGTCTTTATTTGATTTTATATCTCCATACTTTGTCTGACGATTGTGACAGGATCGCCCCAAGGCAAATCCCTCTTTTCTGTTCCTATAGCCAGGTTGTTCGGAGAAGGCACTGTCATACGTCCTCCCTGAGTTCGATACCCGCTCGCCGCTACACCGTGCGCTTGCGGTAAAACTACACGGTCGCCCTTTTGGGTTACATTTTGGAGCGATCAACAAGCTGTGTCAATCCAAGGAAAATAAGTAAGATTTCCAATGAAGGAAGTCCAAATAGGGTCGTCATAATAAAAATAAGGAGATTAATATGTATGACGATAATCTGAATCTAAGACATATGGAAATGAAGGATGAGATTCAGACATGAAGGGAAAAGTGTGATGAGAACTTCCTTGAATGGTGATGTTATCGCCTGGCTGATGCGAATCCTCAGGAGGAGGGTGAAATAGCTAAAGGGGCAAGTGGGGAGGAGAAGGCAGCACAGGCTCAATGTAAATCATCTCGCAGTCACTGTCGCTTGCCGAATCCTCGCCATCGAAGGTAATAGCCTCTGCAGTTATCCCTGGACTCTGTGGTCCACCCTGAATATCCTCGTCATGGATGACGGACTGATGCATGTCTTGAAGTGTTTGAAGTGATGGCTGCTGAACTGAATCTGAAGGGAGGGTGGGCTCGGGCTCCAAAGTAGTCTGTAGGCTGTGTCCCGTGCACTCATCCTCCTCAATATCACCGTAGTAAACTATCGCAGCAGTCCATCCAAGATGCTCGCACACCTCCAGCTGTGGTAGTGGATCAGATAGGCAATGTGACTCAGGCTCTCCGATGTCATCTATCTCACTCTCGCCTGGATACATCTCCATCTGATCATCACCATCAACCCAAGAAAACTGCATCGTGTCTCCAACCTGGGTGACACACACTCCATCATCCATCTCCTCCTGATCCTCAATATGTAATCTCGTAATATCCTCTACCTGGCTCTCATGCGACCCATCCTCCTGCTCTGCTCTGTATCCCATGGGGTCGCAAGAAAAAGAGCCCGAAGGTGGCTCCAGACTGACATTGAACCTGCTCTGTATCCTGAAGTAGAAGCTGGGACTGGCCATCATCCTCGTATCCCAGTGACGGCTCTCCAGATGGCACAGTCTGCCCCCACACTGCTAGGTCCCTCAGGCACAACCATGCATCCTCTGTAGTGTATGCAAAGAAATCTCCACTGCTGCTCATCTGCACAAAGTCCCGTGTCGACGGCTGCAACCCTGTGTAGAAAATCCGAAGAAGATCCTCTGCGCTGAAAGCATGGCATGGACACCCAAGCACTAAATCATCGAACCTCTCCAAAACCTGACAGTAAGTCTCACCATCAACCTGGATAAAGCTCGCCATGTATTCCTCAAATGCATGGCGCATGTATACCTGATTCCTGTAATAAGTAGGAAAGAAAGCTCGAAGGAAATCAGTCTGAAAAGAAAGCCATGTAGAAAAAGAATCTCGAGGATAAGCATCAAACCAGATTTTAGCATCATCTCTTAAAGTATATGGGAACACTTTAAAATAAATAAAATCTGCACAAGTGGTCTCATCAAACAAATCCCAAAACTCTTTTCTACACCATTTTTCAAACTTTTGCATAAATGAACTAGGATTTTCCAACTCCATACCGTGAAAGAACGGCGGAAGTTGGGAATCCTCCACATAAGCATCGCTAAAGTTTGAAAATGAATCTATAAAAAATATCCACAAAAAATTTTTGAAATGAAAGAAAGAAAGAAAGAAAACGACTCAAAAAGTATAAAACAAACAACCAAAAAGACTCAACACTAAGCTGGAAGTACTACACCTAAAGTGTCCAAAACAAACCAAAAATGTGAGTGTGAAAAATAGTTGTCCCTGGAAACGACGCCAAAAATGATTGATCGCGAGACGTGCACAATCCAAGTAAGATGCACACGCTCACCTCCCAAGAGTAGGAGTGTCAATGCAATATAATCATGGTGAGTACGGGGTCGAATCCACGGAGAAAATTCATTTCACGTTCACAATCTCAGTTGGTTAAGTAAATGCTAAAGGTGTTGGTACAACCAAATAAACTAACGAGTACGGTGAGTGGAAGTGTGGGGTGAGACAATCGAGCCAAACCCAAGGTAGGTAGGGTGGAGACCAAAGTAAGGAGCTAGTCAAGCAAGGAGAAGTGTGTGGAATGGGATGTCATTAGGGTTGTGAGTTGATTAGTAATCGGTTCAATCCAAATGAATCAACCCTCGCATCCATGTCAAGGTGTGCGGGATTGTGCACATAGGTAATGCCCTTAAGGCACACCGCCGTTCTACGACCCCACCAAGAGTAATGCATGATTCATTCATGTGTTGATTAACGGGTTGGAATCCCTAACTTAACCTCGTGAGTCAATTCTTGCATCTGTGTCAATAGGGTGCAAGGATGGTGCACGTACATGTGACCCTTAAGATACACCACCGTTCTACGGCCCCGCCAAGATTGGTGCACGACTCAATTAAACCTAGGGCACAACCCATTAATCAACACTATTAGCACCCATTTCAAGGCGTGCTAATCCAATTAAATGCTAGGAATGAGCAATTGATAATCAACCACACAAGCCCTAATTAACCCCATCCACACACAAATGGCTCTAGGCCTTCATAGTGAAAACAAGATGATAACCATTCAAAATGGAAACACAAATCTTCATTACAAGCAATTAAGCAAACATCTATCCAATTATTCTCACCATCATTCAACAATCATTCACAAATTAAGAAATACAAAGCAATAAAGCCAAATGCTACAAGAGAGGGGAAGAAATCACCAAATGGAACCCTAAAACCCCAAGCGTTCCCTCTCTTGCTCCTCCTCCAAGCTCTACCAAGCTCCAATGGCCTCCCCTAGCCCTAGGATGAAGAAGGGGCTCTCCTAACCCCCAATGGAATAGTGCTATCGGCCAAAAAACACCACCCCCGCTGGAAATCGCCCCCAGAAGCGAAATAGGGCGAAAATGGCTTAACGGGCCTGAATTCGCTATCGGGTGCGGGTTTCTGTGCCCGCAAAACCTGCTGTCGCCCGCAAAACCTGCTGTCGCCTGCTACTTCTCTTCTCAACCCACTAGCGAGTCGGATCTAGCGCCCGTAGCACGCCCGCTACCTGCAAGCCCGCGCGCGCATCACTTACAAGCAGCGGTGCGGATTCGGGTTGGGCGAATCAATCGCGCCCGACCCATCCGATCTCGCCCGCTCGCTGGCTCAGGCGGGAACGGCTGAGAGCGTGCCACGCGGCATGCCCAGATGGCGCCGCGTGGCGAGGGGATTTAAAAATCCTAATTTCCCTTTTTAAATTGTTTTTCTCCTCCAAATAATTCGCCAAAAATACCTAGAAATCCCAGAAAAATCCCAGAAAATTCTGGAAATTGCCCAAGACTCCCAAGAGTACCTGAAAAATAGGAGGAGAATAAATAAGTCCATGTAATGCCGTTTTGTGCAAAGAATACGAATAAGCCCTTATATACAACATAAAGTGAGATTATACCCAAAAGAGCAAGATTAAGCCTAATCCTTAGCACAAAATAGGGGTACTTAGGGGGTATAAATATACACTTTTCACCAGGAATCATAAGTCTATACAGTAGACGGTTTAGCATATTCACTCACGAAGGCTCTGTCACATAAAGTCTATAGAGACTTATGTGTAAATGCGGTATGAAATACCATGATAAATGGGCCTGAGTGTAAGTGAGAGATGTTGGGAGATAAGTATGCCCTCGAACTCGAGGAAATTTATCTATGTGTAAGTGTACAAACATCTTGTTCAAAATAACAGTAAGCTATTTGGTAAGAATTTACATTAGTTTAATAATAATGTAGTCTTCATTAGAGCTTAGGCAAAGTCCTAAGACTTAATACGAGGTTAAACAAGTATTGAAATGATGATCTCGATCTTAGAGAATTGTTTGACCCTTAGTAGCATAAGTATAAAATTGGTCGTGGTTGTAGATGTTTCGAAAAAAGGATATCAAAACATCGGATAGACCATTGTGTCTTAGTCTTCACTATGTAATGGTGACGATGATCTCATGGTCGTTTGACTTGGCGAAGTCGAAGACGAGACACATGTGCTCATTGGAGAATGAGTTCACTGAACGACCCAACTTGAGTTATCATATGGTTCATATTGACCAATCTGTCAATGATAACTCTTATTGGTGATATGTAAGTTGGTCTTTTGACTTGAGGTCATTGTACGAACCTGTGCGTGAATGGTGTCACTTAGATCACTGATCTAACCTCGGGGCAAGCCTCGTTGAAAGGTTTTTGGTTGTGTGACACTTGAAACGTGCGAGGAGAGTAATGACCAAGATAGGATTCATCTCTCCTTGTCAATGGGAGTTAGTGTCGCAGTGTTAGTTCGATCTTTAGTGAAAACTCTGGCCAGAGTATGTGATCGGCCCCGGATATACACCCGGAGAACGATTGTAGTTTTACCGCAAGCGCACGGCGTAGTGGCGAGCGGGTATCGAACACGAGGAGGTGGTGTTGGCTCCAATCTATCCTAGGTTGGTTTGACTACGAATGTTTTATTGGTGGAGATGGTTATGGAATGATATAATGGAAATTGTGGTGGATGTCGGTGTCGGTGATAAAGAAGTTGGATAAAGTATCGATTCAAATTTAATACAATAAAAGAGTCTAGAGCTAGGGAATCCCCACTACGGATCGTCATACATCATTGTAAATAGTGAATCTCAATATTACTAGGCTCGTGTTGGGGTGAACTAGTCGTAACTGAATAGAGAACCAAACTTACACTCTCGCGCTATTACCGGTCTATAGCAACCTAGGATAGGGCCTAATCTCTTGCAAACCCTAGCCTAAGCCACTAGCATTAGGATCGACATCATCGTTCAATCGCCCCTCGAGCCCACTCCCGTGCAAACTCGAGTTACGATCTAGGTTGTGATAGTTCGTATTCGTCCAATCTCTTGCAAACGAATATGGGTATAGATTTATAATAAAAATCCTAGCTTTGGTCCAATCTCTTGCAAACCAAGTCTAGAGAATCTCGATTATAAACCTAAATCGAATATCTAGGCCTTCCCATCGATTAGAATCCAATCTCTTGCAAACCCCAATCGATGGAAATCCCTAGCTATCCGTAATAAATCGATCACAAACTAACCTCCTAGCAATTCTAGCAATTTAGAAATTCATTCATCACAAATCTGAAATTAGATCCATAGGGTTCATCCCCATGCCCTAGAACATCAAATCTACTCAAGCATAGCAACAAGGATATAGGAATCAATAAAAACCATTGCTTGCATATAAAAAGATAGCAAATCAAAGATTCAAATAATAAGAATAGAAATACTTAGCTTAGATGAAGAATTCCAATCCAAATACAAGCTTTTTGATCCAAGAGGGGGCCTAGGGCATGACCTAACCTCTAAAATAACTCTAAGAAAACATAATGGGAACCTTAAGAAAACCTATTGGGAACCCCTCTCTAATGGTGGCTACAAACCCCTTATACAGTCTCCCAAAACCCTAGCAAATAACCCTAGAAAACCCCTCAAATTCTTGCCCAAAAACAGCCCAAACCGCAACTTAAAATCTGGGCCCGTCGCCGACTCGGCCGAGTGGAACATGTGACTCGGCCGAGTGGAAATTCCAGCACTGCAGCGTCAACTTGCAGAAATTCTCCAGATTTCATCCGACCTCCGATTTGTGTGTTCTTGGCGGCGTTGGAATCATCATGAAGTCTACTATCCATAACAAATATGAGAAAAATACTTTGATTGCTGGAATGATAGCAGATTTCAAAAGAGTAAGAGGCGGTCTGAAATTCTGGGCGCTGTGTGTCCTCGGCATCACTCGGCCGAGTGGCAAATGTCACTCGGCCGAGGGGCTTTTGGTACTCGGCCGAGTCGGAGCTCGTAGTCGACTGACGGATTACAGTAAGTCTGGTCTTTTGGCTGCCTTCGTTCGTGTGCCACTCGGGCGAGTGGTGTCTCCATACTCGGCCGAGTGGGATGTCGTCACTCGGCCGAGTGCACGCTAATCTTCATCTAATTGCGTGTCCGATCTGGCCGGCTGAGTGGGCTTCTTTCCTCGACTGAGTGAGTCCTTCACTCGGCCGAGTGGCATGCTAAAAATGCCCAAACTTCATCTTTTCGCTTCCCCGTCGCTCCTACGACGTTCTTTCTTCTTCCACCCGTCTTCTATCGCTGATAGGTCCTCAATAAGTCCATGAGCGATGCTCCGTTATGCGTGCAAGTCCTTTAAGCTCATTTTTGCTCCCAATTGCTCATATTTCCTGAAATCCGATAAAAACAAGAAATAGTGAAAAGTAACACAATATCATCGAATAATCGTGAAAATCGCAATATGAGCAACCGAAATGGCTTGCAAATATGCAGAAAAAAGGTTTAAAATATGGAGTGATCAGTATGTTGGAAGAAGGCCAACATTATTTGACTAAAGATCGATGGAGACTAACCAAATTCAAGCTAGTATGGTTGACAGTTGGCCATACCCTTGGCTTGACTAAGCGGCATAGTTTTGACAAAGAGACTATAACTGCAGTATTCATCATGGACACAGTCAGTGTATTCCCAAAAATACTCATGTCAATGAGTTAACCACATAAGTATGATACCAAAATAGGGACGGCACCTGTTCCTCATGGTCTCTACTGTCTGGGGTTTCGAGCTCCACATATAACAGGGTCAGGCTGTAGGGTCTCACACAGAGTGAGACCTTAGTCAAGTAATAGGTAGAAATTAGGGAGATTATGCATTTGATGCAAGGGATAGAAAACTGTAAAGAGTTTGTAGTTAGCTACTGCATTGGAGATAAATGATCCTAAGTGCAAGTGAAAGATGTTGGGGGATGTATGCCCTCAGTTCATTTGTATTTGATGCAAATGATTTTTTTAAAATGAAGAAATTTTGCATATGATGCAAATGGAATTAAATGTGTCGTAAATTGATTACGTATATATTTGATATAATAAACACATAGAAAAGGTTATCTAGATGACGGGAACGTCCTGATCTAAACCCAGGTTTGAATGGAGTCCAAAACGGATGACAAACGCATGATTTAGTGCAAAACAAGACACAGCCTCGCACCAACCCAACTGGGCAGGGCGCACAGGCTTGTTTTGGGCCTGGGCGCCTAGCCAAGGGGTGGGCCCGCCTACATGGGCATGCTCCTGACCCGCCCACCCAGCGGGCTGGGGGGCTCGCCTGTACTTGCGGGCTGGGAGCCCAGCCACAGCCCAGGGGCTGTGACCAGCCCGCGCATGCGGGCGGGCGTCCAGCCTGCAGCAGGCACCCACAAGGCATGTGGGCCCCATAGTGGGGCCACAAGGGCTGCACCCCTAGAGTTTATTGTGACGGCTGCTGTTTTTGCAAAAATCAACCTTTTGGGCAACTTTGAGACAACGTTTGAGGGGTCAAACAAATTCTGAATCCAGTGTCATTTTTTTCCTACGCTTTCACCGTTCAACCCTCTTCGATTTGATAGGTTGTATCACTTACGAAGCTCAATAGTAAGGGCGAAAAAATTTACTAAAGTTTGACCTTTGTGAAATGCAAACTTTAATTAATTTTTCCTCCAAAATTAATAGTCCCACGTCGGATATGAAATGAAGGGGAGGGGTCAGCCGCCTATATAAATAGGGGTCTACCTCCCTCCTTGAAAATCGTCCTAAGGTTCAGATCTGAGCAGCTCCATTAAATGTGAGCAGGCCCGGATCTGAGTTTAAATTAAATATTCTCTTTCTCCCTAAATTTCTTCCTTGCTCCTGTTCGGGCTCTAGCAAAGCTACGAAGGAGCTCGGATCGGATCTGAAGTCTTGATGAAGGATCGACTCAATGTGAAATCTTCTTCGGTGCATGGTTGGCTCAACGACAAGGGTGTTGCTCGCCTCGGGACGTAGTGTGGTTCGGGAAGCGGTTCGGCTCGGGACAAGGTGCGGCTTGGGACGCGGTTCGGTTCGGGAGAAGCGGCGCGGGGCCAAAGAAATGTTATTGAAAACGACGCTTCGTTTTTGGCGAAAACGAAGTGAAAAGCATGTAGTTTAAATAACATGCGTTTATAAATTGTAATTGTAAGGTAGATCTATCCTTAGGGGTTGGCCGGACCCAATCCCGGGATAGTAGAGATCTTGGCTAGGGTTTGTTTCATTTAGGGCTTAACTTAAAACTGTTATAAGTCTATTTTCCACTGCTGTTTTGATTACTTTGTCCGACCGACTTAGGCAGGACGTCGTATTTATGGCCCTAAGGACCCAGAAAATCCTACACCTTTGACCTATGGCCGACAACACTTTAGAAGAGTCGTTCAGCGGTGAAGGGGTGGCCCCTTCGACCTACGGCTGACGATGCATTAGAAGATTCGTTCAGTGGCGAAGAGGTGGCCCCTTCGACTTATGGCTGACGATGCATTGGGTGAGTTGTTCAGTGGCGAAGGGGTGTCCCCTTCGACTTACGACTAATGACTCATTAGGAGAGTCATTCAGTGGCAAAGGGGTGGCCCCTTCGACTTATGGCTGACGACGCTTAAGAAGAGTCGTTCAGTGGTGAAGGGGTGGCCCCTTAGACTTACAGCTGACGACGCATTGGGTGAGTCGTTCAGTGTAAAAGGGGTGGCTCCTTCGACTTACAGCTAGCGACATATTGGGAGAGTCGTTCAGTGGAAAAGTGGTGGCCCCTTCGACTTACGGCTGACGACGTATTGGGTGAGTTCGTTCAGTGGCGAAGGGGTGGCCCCTTCGACTTACCGCTTACGACATATTGGGAGAGTCGTTTAGTGGCGAAGGGATGGTCCCTTCGACTTACAACTGTCGACGCTTTGGAAGAGTCGTTCAGTGGAGAAGGGGTGGCCCCTTCGACTTTCGGCTGACGACGCATTGGGTGAGTCGTTCAGTGGCGAAGGGATAGCCCCTTCGACTTACAGCTGACGACGCATTAGGAGAGTCGTTTAGTGGCAAGGGGTGGTCTCTTCGACTTACGGCTAACGACGCTCTAGAAGAGTCATTCAGTGGCAAAGGAGTGGTCCCTTCAACTTACGGTTGACGATGCATTGTAAGAGTCGTTCAGTGGCGATGGGTTGGCCTATTCGACTTACGACTAACGATGCATTGGGTGAGTCGTTCAGTGGTGAAGGGGTGACCCCTTCGACTTACGACTGATGACGCATTAGGATAGTCGTTCAGTGGCGAAGGTGTGGTCCCTTCGACTTACGGCTGACGGCGCTCTAGAAGGGTCGTTCAGTGGCGAAGGGGTGGCCCTTTCGACTTACGGCTGACGAGGTGTTTGCATGAGTCTCATCAATGTGGGTTCGGCTTATCCCGCTTCCCTGGGGGTTGGATCCCTTTGGCAGGGAGCATGATGGTATAGCTCACGTAACATTCATGAATGCTTGGTTTTTCAAACAGGAGGCAAAACTTTACTTGATGAGAAAACATGCTTTATTGAAAGGAATAAAATATAAAAGGTGTACATGTGTTTCTGAACTTCGTCGGAGCTGCTTCCATCCCACGAATTTTTTATTTGACCCTGAGCTATGTGGCTTGTTAGTTGACCACCTTGGTGACTGGTGACCCTGTCATCTTGCCCTTTAGCTTCGAGGGTCCCTCATTTCTAGGTTGATCGTTGGCTGGGTTTTTGGGATGCACTCGCTTAACCAGTGCATTAGTCTCTTTCTTAAGATTCCAACACTCGTTGGTATCGTGTCTGTAGTTGTTGTGGTACTTGCAAAATTTGAGGTCGTCCCTCTTCTCATACTTGCCTTTCTTGGCAGATTCTTGTACCAGTTCCTCCCGTGGGGCATAAGCGAGGAATTTTGTCTTTGGGCCCTTGGCCTCGCATAGGTAGGACGTTCCTTGCTTCAGGGGCTTCTCTCTCTGGGCCTCTTGTCTCGAGACTCTTGGCGAGGGGTCCCTTGAGTCGGTTTTTCCTGCTTGGTGTCTCCACGGTGGGCATGGGTTGCTTTCCTAGTAGTTCCAGTCGGTTCCTCCGCTTCTTCAGAGATGGTGAACCAATCCGTTATAAACATTTCTGCGAGGTTGTTAGGAGGGAACTAATGAAGCGCCCTTCACAGATGTTTGTTCCGCACCGCTTGAGTGAGCACCGCTATGACAGTAACATCCGGCATGTCTTCTACATCGAGCCTCTCGTCGTTGAACCGTTGAACGAAGGCCCGGATTGACTCATTCTCGTTTTTCTTGAGCGAGAAGAGGTGGGAGGACTTCTTCTTTGGATGACGACCCACGACAAACTGTTTGCAAAACATATCAACCAGTTTGTCGAATGACCTGATGTTTCCGTCGGGTGATACTTCGTACAAACCTTCCGCCCTCTTAAATAAGATGACGTGGAAAGATCGGTACATGTATGGCTCATCGGCCCCATGAAGCAGCATCACGTTCAAGTATTTGCGTATGTGCGACCATGTGTCGCCTCTCCCATCGTACACTGGAAAAGCAGGGAGCTTGAACTTTGGGAGAGAAGGTGAGAAGACGATGTTTTCCTTCAATGGGGTCTGCCTAAGTGCGGATTGGATGAGCAAGGATCTCCCCTCTCTGCCTTGTCTGTATGTCGCCCTCGAAGATCGGTTCGAGATCTCATCTCTCCTCCCATAACCACTTGCAATATTGAGAGGGTTATTACCCTGGGAAGTCCCGTATATTACCTGGTTTAGGATATGCGGGTCACTTCCTTGTAGTTGGAGGGATCGGGCTCTCCATGGATACCGAAAGAATGATAATCAATCCCCCCTTCACCGTTCAGGTGAGCCGGGGGGCGCAAAGTGCGGGTTGATCTCCTATTGATCCGCTCTCGAATCTCCGTGAGCCCTTAGCGTGGATACGCCTCTAGTTGGTGTCAGAATTGGAGGCAACAATTGCCCATTCAGGGTGACGGATCTCCGATACTTTGGCGTATCAGGGTCGCCAATACACCAAGACTCTTGTCGACCCATTCTGAAAACTGGTCGAACTCCTTCTGGGAGACCTTAGGTTCTTTGGGGGCCTTCCCAGGTCGCTTCGATGGCAAGGTGGAATCCGTGGCATCCTCCACCTGGACGCTATTATCCTTTTGCATCTCTTTCGGACCTTGGATCGGTCCGATATTGCTGGGTCTAGCCGACATTACTTCTTGATCGCCTCGGGATGTTGAGCTGGTTAACATTTCCCACAGACAGTGCCAAACTGGTAAGGCCAAAAATGACCGAGACAGTTGTCAAGCTGACGTGGACCCTTCGTGCTGAGTCAGAGCCTCGTCAGCGAGTGATGGGACCCTAGGTTGGTAGAACCAGGGTCGGATGATGGATGTTGATTCGGATGCTATGCTCGATCAACCCTCGAGCAGCTCGTATATCGACGGATCGAGGCTGGGAAGCTCAGAACCGACCTTTAAAGGGGATTGTGACTCGTCGATCTACACCATAAAGAAACGTCAAGGGGGGTCGGATCAGGGTCTTAACCCAAATCCCCTCCGATACTTAAGTTAGTACGTGAACTTAAGGAAGAGAGGGAGCTTGGAGCAGCTAGATCGACCCACGGAGGTTCGTCTCAGAACTGACGTCGCAAGCTCTATAGAGTAAGAAATATCAGCTGAAAGATTAGAGTCTATGTATTAGATAGCATCCCTTCCGAGTTGGAACCTTACGGTATTTATAGACCTCATGAGTCTCTTTAGTGATGTTAGGGAGATAATGGTCACCCATTATGGTACCATGATCTTTCCCTTTTAATAGGAGTGAATGTTGCACACGTTTTTGCTAATTACGAGCTCGTCTTTAATCCCACATTGGAGTGAGGAGAATGCAACGGTCGACTGGCCAATGGGCATTGACCGGATCGATATTAGGCTTCTCTTGTGGGACCTGTGGGCCTTAGTCATCCGTCAGTCGAGTCATCTCGAGTACCGGCCCAATGATTCAACAATAACTATAAGAAAAATAATACATGGCACATACCTATATAATCGATGTAAGTTTCCGCTATATAAATGTAATTTAGCCCAATGATACTAATTAAACTAATTCAGGAGACAAAAAAGTTCGTTGGTTTCACACTCAAAAGAGCGGAGTGGAGAGAACAAAAAGTTATTACTGTTGTGAGCAAGGTTGACGGCTAGGAAACCCCTAGCCTCGTATATATAATAAACAATGTGGGTGGATACCCAATTGGCCCATTAGGTCCATCTCATAACACTTCCCCTTATCCAACCATCGTTGTATACTCGATATATGAATACTGCAGGATCCATAGTGCTTATGAGTAGCATAAAGGTTGGATACTTCCAGATCCTAAGTTAGGGATAACTGCCTCGTTAAAACCTTTAGCTATGGAAAACCCAGTGGGAAAAACCAATAGCCAAGGGAAAAGAGTATAGTTTTCCATAACTTCCCCTGATTGGTGGAAGTATTTAGGGCTAGTTACTTCTGGATCCAGAGTCAAAGAGGTTGCCTCGTTAAAACTTTTCGCTATGGAAAACCCAGTAAAAAAAACCAATAGCTAAGGAAAAAGAGTACAATACTACATTTGACTCCCCCTGATCTGTACAAGCTACAGGCTTGCAGATCTCCTAGGCAACTATACATCAATCTCTTACAGTGTTTCGATAATAAGTACAAAGTACAATGCATCTTTTATCTATACGAGACATCGCGCATCTATATAAGTATCGCTCATCTATGGCAGCTACTGAATCTGAGGGAGCTCTTCTGAAGAGAAGTGGTCTGCAGACTCGGTAGGTTGCACCACGTCTCTGACCCAGTCGTCACTGTGTCTGCGAGGTACTACAGGACCTGGCTGTGCGTACTTATGATTTTCTTCTTGGATTGATGAGCCTCTTGGGATGGTGGGATTGATGTTGCCTTGGAAGCATGCTTTGCTGGTCTCCAGGAGTTGGTCGTTCCTTTGTTGTAGTCATCGTGATGATCTATAACATGTATCTGCAAATACATTTAACATATTGGATGATCCTTGACCCTTGGAGGTAGCGCAGAAGCTACATATCTCTGGTCCAATGGTGTGCTGTAGGCCGCGCTTCAGGCGCGACAGCTGGCCGTGTGTCAAGCACGGCGGCGGGCCGTGCCTCGCGTGGCCGCTGGTCACTGGCTACGCGTCAGGCACGGCGGCTCTTTACGGGGCGCGTACGCATCGGGCGCGCGCGGGGGGTGCCAAATTCTCCGGATTGATGAATTTCGGAGGAAAAATTCGATTTTTATTGCAAAGATACAATTTTTAATCTTTGAAACGACGTTTTTATCGTAAAATATGTTTTTAGCGTGAAAAAATTTGATTTTTCATCCAAAAATTATATAAAACCCCTTTTTAAAAAGAGATATATATTAAAAATGTGATTTTACATTCAGATCTAAGCAAAAGAGATAGATCTAATTTAAAGTAAATCACAGATTCATTATCATGCGCATGAAAAATTTAGATCTAGGGGATAAATATTGCCTCTAGATCCTACTCGCCGGATCTAGCGACGTTTGGTGAAGGAAGCCCATTCGCGTCGCGATTCGTCCGTCGGCAGAGGGTCGGCTCAGCTGTGAGCGTGCTGATAACGTGTTGTGAGCAAGGTTGACGGCTAGGAAATCCCTAGCCGCATATATATGATAAACAATGTGGGTGGATACCCAATAGGCCCATTAGGCCCATCTCATAACAATTAAATGATTTTTTAAATAGAACCATCAGCTTATTTTTATGAAAAATAACTTCGTATATCATATTTGAAAATAATCTGTGTCCTTTAAAACGTCTTCTAATTTACTTTCCATTTAAAAGATGATCCATTATATAGCTCAATCGCAAAAATAGAAATATAACTTTTTAGGAGGAAAAGATGATTTTTACGATCTTTTCAAATACTAAAAGTTGCTTTAACTATCTTAGGATCAAGTTAAAATGTCATATGAGGCTATTGGAGAGGGTGATTAAGTTTAGGTTGAACAAAAATAGCATAGTATCACAAAATCAATTTGATTTTATGCAGGAACACTCGACAATAGAGGCAATCCACTCATTAGGTAGATTATAGAGCAATATAGAACAAAAGACAGAGATTTGCATATGTTCTTTACTGATATGGAGAAAGCCTACGATAGAATCTATATAGAAGCTCTATTGTGTGCCTTAATAAAGAAAAGTGTCACTCTAAAGTACGTTATTCTAATTCAATACATGAATTAAGGAATAGTCATGAATGTGAAGACATGTAAGAGAATGTCAGATAACTTTTTGATCAATAATGTGTTATATCAAGGCTCAACTCGGAGTCAGTGCCTCTTTGTTATATGATGGATCATCTCAGTAGGTATATTCAAGTGTGGTACCTTGGCATATGTTATTTTGCAGACAATAGTGTTTCGATAGATGTGATCAAAAGTGGTGTAAATGAAAGTTCAAACTTTAGATGCAGATATTGAAGACTTAAGATTTTCGACCAGTAGGAAATGACCGAGAATAGAAAATATAGTTTAGTAGAGTGAGATATAATGATCATAGCATGGTGAAGCTGGACATGGAATATATATATGTAAATAAGTACTTAAGGTATTTCAGATCGATTATCCAGGAGTATGCATGTGTTAAGGAAGATATCGTTCGGAGAATTAAAGCAGGATGGTTGAAATGGATAGTCGTAACATACGTGTTGTGCGATTGATATGTACCATTGACACTAAATGGTAAATTTATAGTATGTCAACTAGACCGGCATTGTAATATGATACAGAGTGTGGGACTATTATCAAAAAAAGCATGAACAGTGTGTAGCTAAGATGTAAATGTTACAGCGGATGTTTGGAAACATTAGAAAAGATAAAACAAGAAACGTGGATACCCAATCAAATGTAGTCATTGTACCTACAGATGATCAGATGAGAGAACATCGCTTGATATTGTTTGGCCATATATACCGAAGACATATTGATGCATCCGTTAAGACAGAACATATGAATGGTGAGATCAAGAAAGACATGTAGACTGAAAAAGAAACGTGTGGAAGTGAAAAGAAGTGATGTAAAAGATCTTTGTTTGACGGAAGGCAAATCTTCAGGTCGTAATTCATGAGAAACGAACATCCAACATCACGATCCGTTGTGCCCACAATCCAACATGTTTTCTATTGAATACATGAAACCGACCCCGATTTTTAAGGATGAACCTATGATGCCAATGATGAAGTTGATGATCAACTGTTTAAAAATTATTTGTCATCATACATGATTTTTACCTATTTTTCTTAATAATCATGATTATCACACGGAAAATGCATGCATTGTATGCGCCAGAGTACCAGTATAGTTATTTAGACGGCCTTCCACCCATCCCCAAGGTGGGCATAGGGATGAGAATGGGTGCGGGCCAGCCCGCTGTCCAATCGGGCTGGCCTGAAAAGCCCGATATATACTTATACCCAAATGGGTATCGGGCTGCCCAAAGCCCGAAAATAAATTTGAAGACTCAGCAGCTGATCAACCAAAGCCCGATCCAACCACCCAAAAGCCCGATCAGGCCCGATCGGGCCGCCCAAACGAAGCGATCGAGCTTCCGCCCGAAATGAAAATTTCGGTGAATGGAAGGATTGAACGAAAACCTCGGCAGCTGATCGCCCAAATGAAGCATCGACGAAAACATGCTGCTCGAAGCTCACTGCTCGAAGAAAACCCTTGATCGCTGCTCTCGTCCACCGACATTAATACCAGGCTCGCTGCTCCACTTCTCCTTGGCTGCTCGAAGAGAACCATAGCTGCTCGACTTCTCCTAGGCTTCGATCTCTTTATAAATAGGGGCCGCGTCGATCCCCGAAGCTCCTCATTCGGAGATCCTTTCGACTCTTTCGCATCTCCGTTGAGAATCCAATCTCTGAGGTAAAATCTCAATTGGCTTTTGTATTTCGACAGATTATTGATTATTGTTTTGTAAAAAATTTCTTTTCTCCTTAACGATTGGATGGGAAAAAATTGGGTTTTATAAATTTTTTTACACTGGGTGACACTCTCTTTACCTGTAATCTCTTGGATCTGGGTTTTTAACTTTGGATTTTTGTTTTTCTTTGGTTTTGTGTGTTTTATGAGGTTTTTCGTTGAATAAAATAGCCAAGAAAACAAATATGGATGATGGATTGATTGTGTTCGGGAGATTTAATTCAGAATCTTTGTATATGTTGATCTTAGTGATGCCTCTTTACAATATTGTTTAATGGGTAAGTTTCATTCAAATATCATGATCTATATACTACTTGCAACTAAACATACGTATTTTTTGACATATTGCTGTCCCTCAGTTCTTACCAACCTCAGGTGTGTAATCGACATCTAGCTTATTATCGGTAGAAGTTTCATGCAAGCGCTGTCCATTTCTTATTCATTCAGGGCGCCCCCAGTGGACGTCGGCAAGCCGAACTGCTAAAGCTGGCTACCCTCTTCCAGTCACTACTCAAACTATCACCCATTCAATGGCAGAGAGTTTTAGAAGACTCTCGGGTCATGAGAGCTTAATAAGGTTATTCTCTTGGCCACTGATGACATTAAGACCTCTTAATCATGATACTGAGATTCATATGGACTAAGTAGTAAATGATAATGTGTGTTTGGACCCTTTAAAACTGAATTTTGGAGGGTGATTTCGCATACAAGCTAAAAAATTTGGTATGAAGAAGCAAGGTTTTATAGGTATTATGGAATGAAATGTGGTGACGTTTCCCGAACTTTTTCTGTTTTGTGGGGATTTGTTATACCTTGAAACAAATTTATTCATGTATTCTTCTTCGAAACCTACCTATATGTTCTATTAACTCCTCGAATGTATCATCTAATATGCTTCTTCCATTTGATGATAATGCTGATTTTTTAACTATGGGTCTGTACTCTGGCATTTGAATCATATTACAGGGTTACATTTCTTTATACCCTTATGGTTGTGTGAAATTTCATCTCTCACTGTGAGTAATCACTTACCAGAAAATAGTCCAGGTTTTACTGGCTACTGGTGTTTTGCATTCATATGTCATTGATACTAGATATTGCTGAGGATCATGAGACCCATAGCACATAGAACCGTAATCTTAGATGCGACGTCCTTAATGTTTGCTTACAAATTCTGCACTATTAGCTATGGCCAGTTTGTTTTTAGAGTTTTATTTGCTCTGGTATTTATGGTGTAAGACAGTGGGAAATTAGTGGTTACCTGTTTCTGGCATGTGATTTGAATTTGATTTGAGGATCTTTATTGCTCTCGCTGTGATGCTGGATATTACATTCTATAGCTAAGTAACTGCTTTTATGTCATACTCGTCACATTTTCGCATAACATACATGTTTGATTTCCAGGTCATCTGAGTAGTATTGGTGCTATATATCTAGTCATTGTTGTATTTGGACACTTTGGAATTGAGTGCTATTATCAGTTGGTGGGCAAATAATGTTATATTTACAAATAATGTTATCTGGTGTTTTGCTATTATCAAGTCAATCTCCGCAGTCTTATTTTCAGATTTAATATTTTTTCAAGTCTGGGTGCCATGTGTTGATGCATTCTTTTTTAAATTTCACCCTTCAGTTATCATCATGGCACGGACTCCATCCAGTGGCTCACATACTCCATCAATGTCAACAAATCCATCCATTCAAGATACATCTGAGATGTCTCGAGATTTACATGATGAAATAGAGCATGTCGAAGTAATGACAAGCAATAGCAAAAGAAGATCTGAAGTGTGGAAATATTTTACAATAGAAAGATAACCTGATGACACATCCAAAGCAATTTGTAAGTATTGTAAGAAAATACGTTGACGTGCGTTTATATTTCATATATTCACGCACGTTTTCTTTTGTGTTTCTCCGTGTTTTTCCGCCGTCTCTTATTCGTTTTCATGTATTTTCCCGTTTTCTTTCACTTTTCTTTGTTTATCCATGATTGCAGGGGATTGACCACGTAGGGGACGCTTAACGATGATATCCCAAGTCCTCGGAGCAACGGGAGAAGTCACGCGTGATCCAGGGGGTCAAACGTCGAAGAATTCATCTTTTAGCCCCTCACCCAGTCGGTTGGTCATCTCCAACCGATCGGGTGATGCACACGTGCACCACCCGGTCTCTGCCGTAGCTCATAAGGAAGTCACCCGACCGGTTCACAGACCGGTTCAGTGGGGGACTGTTCTCTGTTTTCTCGAGCAAAATGCCAACCGATCGGGTGACTCTCACCTGATCGGTTCATCTGTAGCTGAAGAAGAAGAGCTGAAGACACGGACGTCGAACCGATCGATTCACCCGACTGCTCCAAGATCCAACCGGTCACTCAAGAACTCACCCGACCGGTTCATGTGATCGGGTGAAAGCTCGCCGTTTTCTGTTATTAATTTGTAACGGATCAACCGATCGGTTGACTTGTCAACCGATCGGTTGATGCGAAGGTCTATAAATAGAACCCCTAGGGTTCCAGAAACGAGAGCTGCTATTTTTTTACTGTTTTATCTCCTTGTGACGGCTGTAATTGTTACTCTTTTGTAAGTTTTCAAATCTTTCTCAAATTTTAGTATTGTCTTATCTACTCTATTACTTCCGCATTGCAATTGTCCGATCATGATTCCAACGTTTAATTTTTATTTAGATCGCTTTTTCATGGATTTTTGTGAGTAGTTTCCCAAATCTGGGATTTTGGTGGAAACCCCTTCGGGGGCTCTTCCCGATGCGTCCATAGGGTTAGGAAATCGATAGTGATTAGGATTCTAATGGTTACGCGGGGTGTTTCATTGTCATCGGCGGGAAAAAGACCGCCTTTGACCGTTGGGCCAAGGGGGAATAAACTTGGCGGTTGACTCCCTAGCCATAGCTCACACCCATAGCGTAGACGTCGAATCCTAGCACGCGGGAGCGGCAGGATGAGACGTTGGGAGTTATCGTTGCGGGCTTAGTGCTCCCGAAATCGATCAGTGTTAATGGACACGGGAGTGCCCACTGATCGAATCCGGGAAGTCCGGTGTATCATCATGGGCACCGACCGGAATATCGGGCCCATGGGACGCCGGTTCCACTTTCAGAGGCAACGTCTCACCATTAGTCCCTAATCCCGATCGCTATCCATACCCGTAGGCCGTATCGGTGAGAGTCTCTCGTCGGGTTGGAAACCAAAGTCCCAGGTTTTCTTTCTTGTTGTTAATACCCTTTATTTCCTTTCGTGACAACCATTTACCGATTCGGGCTAGCTCGCCCCTCGGGGTGATTTTGGTCCTACCTGACCCAAGCACAACCTCGCCTCCCTGAGTTCGATATTCCCGCACCCTACACTAACCGTGCACTTGCGATAAACGACACCGCGCCGCCGTACAGTAAACGGGGCGCCGGTCAAGTTTATGGCGCCGTTGCCGGGGAGGCAACGTGCTTGTTATTCTAGGATCTCATGAACCCTCGTGTCTAGCTCACATCCCTACCTCGCGATAATTTTCGCACTCTACACTTTTAGATTTCACTTGGACATACTGTGGATAGTAATTGTATAGTGCTAATTGACTGAATCGCCGTGCTTCCATCGCAACTTGCGGTTCCCGTTTATGCAACTTGTGCTTTTGACGTGTTTGCCACTTGTGCAGTTCTCTCTCTCTCTCTCCTTTCGTATAAGATCCCGGCCCCACGGCAAGGATGTTGCATGCAGTTTCAGGAGACATCTGGGATAACTCCCACCATATACGATGTTTGGCGCAGAGCTTAGCAGAATCACTGAATACTTCGAATATATTATCCCTCCTGTCTGCCGCCGTGGAGGGCCAGAGATATCGAGATGCACAGGAACACCTTGCCATGGCAACTCCCTCTCCCCACGGTGAAGTGGAGTATATCGACAACCATGGTCTCGAATGTTGTGAAGAAGAGTTAACCGCAGAGTTCTGTCAGGAGAGCCAACCGACCGGGTTTGTTGGCTACGCTGGACGGGAATTAATCTATCCCTTGCAGACTTCTATTGAGCGTCCCCGGTCTTTGGACAATGGAGAAGCTAGAAACGGTTGTGGAGAATCATCGATGACTGAAACCTGTTTTCACCTACAAGCCTTCTTCCTGGATAATTTTGATGAGCTCGGAAGAGACCCGGTGCATCCCTCGATCGTCCCCACTATACCTTGCGAAATTTCGCCGTGCGGAGCCACGGCCGAGAGTGAGGTTCCGGATGCTGGCTTCCGAGAATTCCACGAAGAACTCCTTTCCCTTGAGGATGCTCAGCTTGAAAAGTATGCGTCGGGGCCCCAAGAAGTTGAGATGAAAGAACTACCGCCGGGGCTTAAATATGAATATTTGGGAGCAGGGTCGACCCTTCCGGTTATAGTCAACTCTTCACTACCCGAAGACCAAATGACCAAACTTCTTGGTGTTCTAAAAAGGTTTAAGGGAGTTTTCGGATATGCAATAGAGGATTTAAAGGGGGTTAGCTTAGGCCTCTGCTCACACAGAATTCTGCTTGAAGATGAGCAAGCCTCCTCGATTGAGCCACAGCGAAGGTTGAATCCCATAATGATGGAAGTTGTGAAGAAAGAGATTGTTAGGCTTCTACATGCCGGTATTATATACCCTATCTCCGATAGTCGCTGGGTTAGCCCGGTGCACGTTGTACCCAAGAAGGGAGGAATGACGGTGGTTCGCGATAAAAAGAACGAGCTAATACCAACGAGGACTGTCACGGGGTACAGGATGTGCATTGACTATAGAAAGCTGAACAAGGCTACAAGGAAGGATCATTACCCCCTCCCCTTTATTGACCAGATGCTCGAGAGGCTGGCGAAGCATAATTATTTCTGTTTCATGGACGGGTATTCTGGATTTCTTCAAATCCCTATTCATAACGATGACCAGGAGAAAACGACTTTCACTTGCCCGTTCGGGACGTATGCCTATAGAAGAATGCCGTTTGCACTTTGTAACGCCCCTGCTACATTCCAAAGACTCATGTCTGCTATCTTCTCCGACTACTCCCAAGACATCATGGAGGTTTTCATGGACGACTTCTCAGTCTACGGAACTAAATTTGACTCGTGCCTCAGTAATCTCACTAAGGTCCTGGAGAGATGTCAGGAAAAGGGACTAGTCCTAAACTGGGAGAAGTGCCACTTCATGGTCCAAGAGGGAGTTGTGCTGGGACACATAATCTCTTCGAGGGGAATTGAGGTTGATAAGGCTAAAGTTGAAGTGATTGAAAAGCTTCCACCACCGCACAATCTTCGAGGAGTCCGTGGTTTCTTAGGACACGCGGGATTTTATCGCCGCTTCATAAAAGACTTCTCGAAGATTTCCAGGCCTCTGACCCAACTCCTCGTGAAGGACGCACCTTTCGTCTTCAGCGAGGAGTGTATGGAGGCCTTCCGCACTTTGAAGCAAGCATTGATTTCCGCACCCATAATACAGCCACCAAACTGGAAACTGCCTTTTGAGCTGATGTGTGACGCTAGTGATTATGCGATTGGTGCCGTCCTAGGGCAGAGGCAAGATAAGAATCTTCATGTCATATATTATACGAGCAAAACCCTTGACACCGCCCAAAGAAATTATACTACCACGGAAAAAGAATTGCTCGCGGTGATCTACGCCATGGATAAGTTCCGACAATATCTCGTTGGCGCCAAGGTGATCTTACACACGGATCACGCGGCTCTTAAATACCTATTGAACAAGAAAGAAGCCAAGCCACGACTCATTAGATGGATTCTCCTCCTCCAGGAGTTTGACCTGGAGATTAGAGACAAGAAGGGGGCGGAGAATGTTGTTGCCGATCACCTGTCCAGGATGCCCACTCTCGATTTAAAAGCTACACCGATCGATGATTCACTCCCTGACGAGCATCTCTTCTCTGTCTCTTCCTCCTGGACCCCCTGGTAC
This sequence comes from Scilla litardierei, assembly GCA_030789695.1. NCBI lineage: Eukaryota > Viridiplantae > Streptophyta > Magnoliopsida > Asparagales > Asparagaceae > Scilla > Scilla litardierei. The sequence continues at coordinate 136,128,262 of CM061136.1, read as the reverse complement.
GCCGACATCGCAAATTATCTGGCATGTGCCATCGTTCCCCACAATGTGAGCTTTCAGCAGAAGAAGAAATTTTTCCATGAGGTCCGCAGATTTTATTGGGATGACCCCCACCTATACAAAACCTGCAATGATGGGGTGATAGGAAGATGCATCCCTGAAACTGAGGCGACTTCCATCATTTCCCACTGCCATAGGCGGCAATGTGGAGGGCATGCGAGTGCCTACAAGACCACCGCAAAGATTCTCCAAAGCGGATTCTACTGGCCTACACTCTTCAGGGACACACACGTTTATGTCCAAGCCTGCGATAAATGCCAAAGAGCAGGGAATATCTCCAAGAGGAATGAGATGCCTCAACACTACATCCTGGAGATAGAAATCTTCGATGTATGGGGAGTGGACTTTATGGGACCGTTCCCTTCTTCCTCGGGGAACCAGTATATCTTGGTGGCCGTAGACTACGTGTCGAAATGGGTTGAAGCGGTGGCCAGTTCAACCAACGGTTCCAGAGTGGTGGCCAAGTTCTTTAAAAGCAACATCTTCCCGCGGTTCGGTGTACCTCGTGTCCTGATCAGTGACGGAGGGAGCCACTTTATAGAGAAGAAATTTGAGGCCCTCTTGAAAAAATACGGGGTACAACACCGGGTGGGGCGTGCCTACCACCCGCAGACCAGCGGTCAAGCGGAAGTCTCTAACCGGGAGATTAAAAGCATACTAGAAAAGACGGTGGCCAATTCCAGAAAGGACTGGTCATCAAAGCTCCCTGACGCGCTTTGGGCTTACAGGACGGCATTTAAAACTCCCATCGGCACAACTCCCTACCGGCTCGTCTATGGGAAAGCTTGCCATCTTCCTGTGGAATTGGAACATAAGGCATATTGGGCAGTTAAGAATCTGAACTTCGACACCAAGAAGGTAGGAGTGCACCGACAGCTGCAACTCAACGAGCTCGACGAAATCCGGCTCAATGCCTATGAAAACGCCAAGATCTACAAGGAGAAGCTAAAGCGATGGCACGATAAGCGAATCTTAAAGAGGGAATTCAAGGAAGGGGACTTAGTTCTCCTGTTCAACTCACGGCTGAAGCTCTTTCCTGGGAAACTCAAGTCAAGATGGTCGGGACCGTTCCGCGTCACCAAGGTTTTCCCGCATGGGGCTATCGAGATAATGGGAAGGGATGAGCCGTTTAGAGTAAACGGGCAGCGTCTGAAACACTATGCAGTTGGAGAACCAGAATTCTCCCCGGTCGGATCCCCAACGAGCAACAACTCTTCCTCTAACCCTCCGGATCCTAATTGACCACCGCTGCGGGCGTCGAGCCAACGACGTTAAACAAGTGCGCTTCATGGGAGGCAACCCATGTTCTAAACTTATGCTTCGTTTTGTAGTATTTTTTCCACTTTATTTCTCTCTATTTTTATAAATAAATCCAGCCGAAACAACTTCTGTGAAGGAACTCAGGCATTTCTTGGGTTTTGCAGAAAAACAAGGCCTCAACCGATCGGGTGGGTTCCCACACGATCGGTTGGGATGTATCAGATACAAACCAAGAACTGTCCCCGAATGGACCGATCGGTTGAAGAATGAGGAGACCAAGTGACAGACCGGGTGAGCTGGGGAGAACTCTCGGGAAATTTTTGGGGACTACCACCCGATCGGTTGAGTTCGAGCGCGATCGGTTGACGCGACCGGGTGAGCAACCCTCAATTCTCGGGAGAAACTTGGTAAGCGACCAACCGATCGGTTGACATTTCAACCGACCGGTTCGCCTGTAGCTGTTGACCGACAAGAACTTTCGAAATTTGGCTACCCGATCGGGTGAGAACCCACCCGATCGGTTCACTTTCGCCCCTATAAATAACCTTGACACACGGCAACCGCCACCCGACCCCAGAAAATCCCCTCCACACGATTTCACGCCCTCCAGCTGTAGAATCGACTTCCTCGACCCTACATACCGTCCCTAAACCCTCACCCCCACTCACTCATCGTCGACATTCCATCATCAAAACCCCCAAACCCTAACCCTAGCCCCAAATTTTCAAAATTCTGTTCTTGTCGGATCAACGAGCGGCGGCTTCCCAGATTGTTTCCCCCTACTACGTGAAACCCCCGGGCGCTTGATTTTGCTACATCGATGGGTAACATTCTTCCACTCTACACACCTTTTACTTTATCTGTGATATCCTAAATTGGTGCTGTATCTACTTCACCTGCCCTATATTCATCTTAGGCTCGCCCCCACTTTCATTTTCACCCCCACGTAGTCGCCATGTCTAAAAAAGGGAAAGGGATTGCATCTTCTTCGCGCCGTGATCCGCTCTACAGCCCCTTTTCCCCCTCTTTCCTTGGCATAAACCCTTCTACGGAAGAGCAGTCTGACCGTTTGCGAGCGCTACTTCATCGCCCGATGAGACCTACACTCTTCGCCGATCGCCCCACACTCGAAGCTCTAGGGCTTTCGAATGGCGTCGCCAGAATTTTCAACTGTATCAGGTGCCATACCCTCTCTCACATCCATGATCACACACACAGAAATCTCACGCTTGAATTCCTCAGTTCCCTCGAGTTGTTTGATGGGGGTTTCTCCTTCCACGCTTTCAATTGCGACTTTTCTCTGGGTTTCATCGAGCTGAACAATATCCTTAATCTCCGTCACCCCGATCTTAATACTGAACATTCCACCTACGATCGAACTGACATCTACTCTCAATTTCGGGCTGATGGTGTTTGGCAACGATTTACCCGGCACACCACCTTTCCACCCGAGGCTCATACCTCCTACATTATTCACCCGTGTTACCGCCTCGCCCATTGCATCCTCGCCAACACTGTTTTCGCCCGCGTGGATGTGTCCACTGTATCTAGGGATGAGCTCTTCTTTCTCTATGCGATGTCCGACGACAGGATCCTTGGGCACATCCCTATGCCCATAAACGCCGCTCATTGGATTGTCCACGAAATTTTTGTCGTTAGCCGCGCCACTTCTGGTTCCATCTGTTGTGGTGGGATGATCACTCTTATTGTCAGCTGCGTTCTTAGGGTTCCTCCCGACCTCCCTGTTTTGCCTGGACGTAGCCGTATTGATCGCGATTACTTGATCGATATCAATATGCTCACTCCCTTCGGTGAAGACCGTGCTGTCTACCTCTACAGCCCCGCCTGCGAACCTTTCGCGATCCTGCCACCTTTGGCCCCTTTGCGGATACCCTATACCCCGTCTCATCTGCCTTGGGAGTTTTACCCCGATCCTTGGTATTCTCCATTAGTGCATCTCCCACCCTTGGATCCTCCCGATTGGCACCCAACTATCGGCCCACCTGGTACGATCTTCCTCCACCACAGCCCCCGCTGCACATCGATCCTCCTGTGCTCCAGCCTGTCGCCCCTCCTTCACCCATAGGCACACCCTCCTCTTCCTCCGAGGATTATTTCATTCACTACTCCCCTCCCTCCTCCCCCTCCCCCTACCATTCCAGTACCAGCGAATCCGATTGACTCCCCCTTGCTTATCTCTGGATTTTATCGATCATATCATTTCGCTAGCACTATCTGGTCTAGCTTGGGGGACGTCTATTTCGGTGTGCTGTCGTGTTTTGTTTATTTTTCTCATTTTTTGTGTGTGTGCTTGTCTTTCATTTTTTGAGTGTAGTGTCGTGTTTGTGTTTTTATTTTTATTTTCGTATTGTTTGATTTTGATTTTGATCTTTCTTTCTTTTTTCAGTTCCATCTATGTGTTTTCCTCGTTTTCATTTCCTTTTGTGTCAGTGCGTATTCCCCCCCATTTTCATTGTCCTCCCGTACTCACTCATATTGCATTGAGGGCAATGCAAACTTCAGCTTGGGGGAGTCGCACTGTGTGCGTCGTTTGAGTCCTTCTTTTTCGTTTATTTGAGTCGTTTTTCTCCGTGTTTTTCTTTTTTTTCTTTTCTTCTTTTTAGCTCTTTCTCCTAAAGATGAATCCTATGATGAATCGCCACAAAGTCACACACACCTAGCATTGCATCGATAATCACACTCACTAACCCTATGATTTCGAGTCCTCTTGCATTTCACGCATCGTGGGTCCACTTAGCTTTTTGTGAGTAGTGTGTCGTGAGTAGCATTTGGTGTGCTTCTGCCTTGTGATTTTACTTTATATACCTGTCCAGGAATGACCCCTAGATTATCATGCTCCGATTTGAATATGCGGTATTTGTTTCCACTATATGCATGCTATATTTATATCGTGTGTTTCAATTCGCATGCGTCGGGATTCCACAATTAAGGACTAGGATAACCCATCTAGCCTATGCTCTATTTGGCGAGAATAGTTTCCTTTGCCCGAGTGTTTAGATTTCGACTTCTTTTTTGTTTTACTTGGTGCAAATCCCCTCGTCGTGTACCGTTCTCCCACTTGGGAGAGTGCACATGTGTATAGACAAAAACCCAAAAATCAAAAAAGGGAGACGAGAAAAGAAAAACCCAAAAAGAAAAGAAAAGAAAAATTGTGTATAGCCCAAAATTCAAAAATAAAATACAAATGCCCAAAACCCAAAAAAAATTTCCGTGTGAATATTTTTTCCTACTTGCCGAGAATAAAGGGAAGGCGAGAATTTGCACCGAGTGTCCCACTCCACATCATCTCAACCCCCGTCGTTATCGAAAACACTTGGCTTAGAAACTTTTTAGCTAGTATCTAGGCTATAGTGGCGTGATTTCCTTAACCCTAGTTGTGGAGTCCCCGATGCATGATACGCTTCTATTCTTACTCTTCTCATGCATGCATGAACTTATATTCACCGCTTAATTCAACTCGAATCGATATTTGGGTCATATCTTGGATTTGTGTATATCAAGCCTCATAGCACATTGTAGAAAGCGACACCATTTGCTAGCACACGACCACGCTCACTCGCGCTTCACCGCGTGGGCCCACGACACTTATTTGGACTCGTTTTCCTAGGTTTAGTGGTGTGATTTGGCGTTTGCTTGCTTGGTGTGTCGTTTTTGATTTTGGTGGCTCTGATGGACGATCTAGGATTTAGAGTTTTCTTTTTCTTTCTTCCTCTCTATTTTTCCCTTCCGAGCTCCTACTCTCACTCGTCTTCCTCGAGGACGAGGAAGAGTTCAGCTTGGGGGATTTTGACGTGCGTTTATATTTCATATATTCACGCACGTTTTCTTTTGTGTTTCTCCGTGTTTTTCTGCCGTCTCTTATTCGTTTTCATGTATTTTCCCGTTTTCTTTCACTTTTCTTTGTTTATCCATGATTGCAGGGGATTGACCACGTAGGGGACGCTTAACGATGATATCCCAAGTCCCCGGAGCAATGGGAGAAGTCACGCGTGATCCAGGGGGTCAAACGTCGAAGAATTCATCTTTTATCCCCTCACCCGGTCGGTTGGTCATCTCCAACCGGTCGGGTGATGCACGCGTGCACCACCCGGTCTCTGCCGCAGCTCATAAGGAAGTCACCCGACCGGTTCACAGACCGGTTCAGCGGGGGGCTGTTCTCTGTTTTCTCGAGCAAAATGCCAACCGATCGGGTGACTCTCACCCGATCGGTTCATCTGTAGCTGAAGAAGAAGAGCTGAAGACACGGACGTCGAACCGATCGATTCACCTGACTGCTCCAAGATCCAACCGGTCACTCAAGAATTCACCCGACCGGTTCATGCGATCGGGTGAAAGCTCGCCGTTTTCTGTTATTAATTTGTAACGGATCAACCGATCGGTTGACTTGTCAACCGATCGGTTGATGCGAAGGTCTATAAATAGAACCCCTAGGGTTCCAGAAACGAGAGCTGCTATTTTTTTATTGTTTTATCTCCTTGTGACGGCTGTAATTGTTACTCTTTTGTAAGTTTTCAGATCTTTCTCAAATATTAGTATTGTCTTATCTACTCTATTACTTCCGCATTGCAATTGTCCGATCATGATTCCAACGGTTAATTTTTATTTAGATCGCTTTTTCATGGATTTTTATGAGTAGTTTCCCAAATCTGGGATTTTGGTGGAAACCCCTTCGGGGGCTCTTCCCGATGCGTCCATAGGGTTAGGAAATCGATATGGATTAGGATTCTAACGGTTACGCGGGGTGTTTCATTGTCATCGGCGGGAAAAAGACCGCCTTTGACTGTTGGGCCAAGGGGGAATAAACTTGGCGGTTGACTCCCTAGCCATAGCTCACACCCATAGCGTAGACGTCGAATCCTAGCACGCGGGAGCGGCAGGATGAGACGTTGGGAGTTATCGCTGCGGGCTTAGTGCTCCCGGGATCGATCAGTGTTAATGGACACGGGAGTGCCCACTGATCGAATCCGGGAAGTCCGGTGTATCATCCTGGGCACCGACCGGAATATCGGGCCCATGGGACGCCGGTTCCATTTTCAGAGGCAACGTCTCACCATTAGTCCCTAATCCCGATCGCTATCCATACCCGTAGGCCGTATCGGCGAGAGTCACTCGTCGGGTTGGAAACCAAAGTCCCGGGTTTTCTTTCTTGTTGTTAATACCCTTTATTTCCTTTCGTGACAACCATTTATCGATTCGGGCTAGCTCGCCCCTCGGGGTGATTTTGGTCCTACCTGACCCAAGCACAATCTCGCCTCCCTGAGTTCGATATTCCCGCACCCTACACTAACCGTGCACTTGCAGTAAACGATACCGCGCCGCCGTACCGTAAACGGGGCGCCGTTCATACGTTCATGTTCAAACAAATCAGGAACAACTCATTTAAGCCGACATCTTAAGTTCTCTTGCAAAATAAGACTCATAAAGATATGAAACAGATGTTGCTCAACAAATCCGATGACACAAGATTTTTTAAGTTTGATCAAGAAGTAGGCAGAAAATATTTGGTGAAACTCCTGATTTGTGCAGAACTTCCATTTAAAATTGTAGAACATTCGTTGTTTATCACTTTTGTGAGGAGCTTACAACCTTTGTTTACCACAATTGGTCGTCATACAATTAGAAATGATTGCATTTCTTTGTTTCAAGAAGAAAAACAGAAGATTCGTAATTTTTTGAAAGATTTAGATTGCCGTGTGAGTTTTACTACTGATTTATGGACGTCAAATCAAAAACATGGTTATTGGCTCTCACTGCACATTATGTTGACGAAGAATTCATGTTGAAGAAGAAGATATTAAATTTTCGAAAAGTCTCTTTTCCTCACACAAGTTTTGCCCTCACTGATGTTCTTGAAAATTGTCTTGCTGAGTGGAATTTGGATGCTAAACTATTTGCAATCACCGTTGATAATTGTAGTACAAATGATGCCATGCTAAGAAATTTTAAAAGAGATTTTGGTGAGAAATTAATGTTCAGTGGTGAACATATACATGTGAGATGTTGCGCACACATTTTAAATATTATGGTGCAAGATGGAATTAAAGTCATGGATGAGTCTGTTAAACATGTTCGGAATTTAATCATACATGTTGTTAGCAGTCCTTCCCGGATGCAAACTTTTAATGGAATTGCTCAATTGCTCTCAAGTTGCCTACAAAAAAAGGTTTAGTTTTGGATGTGGCCACAAGGTGGAATTCCACGTATGAAATGCTCCGTAATGCTTTATTGTATAAGGATACATTTGTTAGATATACGGAAGAGCATTATAAGTGTACAGATTCTCCTACCATTGATGATTGGAATAAAGCTGAGATGATAACAATATTCTTAAAAGCTTTTGTAGACACAACTGAAGTATTTTCTGGTTGCAAATATCCCACTGCTAATATGTATTTCAAGGAAATTTGGACCATTCGGGATGTTTTAGAAGAGGAAGCTTTAAATAGTGATGAAATTGTCAAAACATTGGCATTAGAAATGCAAAGAAAGTTTTAAAAAATATTGGAATGAGTGCAATAAAATTCTAACTATTGCATCTATTTTGTATCCTAGATCAAAATTGGCTTATATTGAGTATAAGTATTCAAATGCATTTGGAGATGAAATGTGTGGAAAAAAGATTAGAGAACTCAGAGACCTTTTTCATCAAATATATGATCAATATGAGAGGTTGGCTAAAAAAAGGATAATGCTGGTGATATGTGTACCGGGGCAACAAGTACAGAATCGAACTCTTCTTTCAGTTTGAACAAAAGAAAATCAGACATGGATCGTGCAATTTTTTGGTCCCAAAATGCTATGAAAAGAGCTAAAAGGAGCGAGGTCGATAGCTATTTGGAGGAAATTTTACTTCCTCCTAGGTCAGATGCGGATTTTAATATTTTAGATTGGTGGAAGAATAATGCAGCGCCCTTTATCCAGTTCTTTCGAAAATGGCTCGAGATATCTTAGCTATACCAGTATCTACCGTTTCATCAGAGTCAGCTTTTAGTTATGGAAGCAGAGTTGTGGATCAATACCGTAGCCGATTGAGTTCAACCACTGTAGAAGCTTTGGTATGCACGCAGGATTGGCTTCAAAATGAGTATTATATAGGTAATAATCAATATATTTATTTGCCTTGTTTTCTATTAGTATTTGATTAAATGTTAATATAAACATAATATTATTGAATTTGATGTTATGCAGATGAAAGTGAAGTTTCTTTATCATCTTCCAGTTCCTCCTTTTTGGATGAAGGATTAATATACGAGGGCTTAGCAGAATAAATTCATGATGCAGGTACATCTCATGCTTTCTGGGAATTTATTTTGTTTCCATGATGCACCTTTTGTTCCTCAATCTAGCGTTACATAACTTTCATGCATCAATTTTTTTTCTACATGCCTTACTGTATGAGTAGACAAAGTCACAAAGGAAGCTCTATGTTAAAACCAGGGCTATAGATATTATAGATATCACTTCTTCTGAATTATGTGCATGCTTGATGTCAATTTGTTCAAGATAGTTTCTATTTAACTGAATGAGTCTGTTAAAAAGATGTTGTGGTTGTTGCTATTAACAAGGGGGGTTTAACACTTAGTGTGTTTGTTTGAAATCAAAGGAGGGGTTTTTTTCATTGATCTCCAAACTATAATGTAGGGTCTCTGTCAGATTTATTCTTGCAAAATTAAAGCAGTTTTTGCTACCTAAGTTATTTCTTTATTAGCACTTGCATGCTCAATTTGTGGATAGACTGTATGCTGGTATATTTCACATCAGAATGAAACCTGTATACTGATAATTTAGCTCAATTTGTGGATTTGCTTGATACTGGGATGCAAGCAAAGCAGTAGTGTGCATGGAATTTTATTGATGTAACCATCTCAGCTAAAGATTATGTGACATTAATTTTGCCGTTCTGGCTTGGGCTTGCATTTCATCTCTTAGTGGAATTCAGAACTTTTTATAAGCAACAGAATATGTACTCTTGAGATATCTTGAAGATCCAAACTGATATTGTATTTTTCTTTGATGTCGCATCCTTTCGATCCAAACTGTAACCCAAAAACGAAGGCATAAACAATTAACTAAGCGTAAACATGAATATTAAAATTTTACACATTAATTCCTCAGCACTAGCTAGACAATGTGCATTCGTACATATCAGCATAGTTTTGGGATAACATTTTCCATAATTTGATCTGTAACAATCTTATATATTCTCTCTGTTGGGTTGATAGCATCGAAGAACACAAAAGACGACACATCTTCACAGAGCCGAGTGTACGCATTGCACGCAGGCCCTGCTTCTATGTATACAGTTCCACAACATCCTCGTTTGGTCTCCTCATAATCTGCACACACGAAAAGTTACAAACTGAAAACTTGTAATTAAACCGATCCATTATTGTTAACTAAAGACTTGCCATATTTCTCTGGGCTGTTGATGATCTCCAATACATTGTCTGTTATGTCCAAATATTCGATCTTGCTTCCAGGGAGTGACCGCTGCAGCTCAGGCAGGAGTTTCCGGAGCTTCGCATTGTATGCGATGGTATCGGAGATCTGATCATCGATGCAATTCCGATGCAATGTATCCTTGAAGCCAGCGGACTGATGATTATCTTATGTGACATTAATTTTGCAGTTCTGGCTTGGGCTTGCATTTCATCTCTTAGTGGAATTCAGAACAAATGTAGCAGATGAGGAGGTAGATGCTGATCAGTCTCAGGCTCAAAAGAGCATTGCTGCGCCACCCCGAGCGATGGATGTGCTAGCCGTCGGGCAGCGGAATTTGTATTCAGATATGGGCGCGCTGCGGAGCGGGCAGATGTTTATGGAATACAATGGTGGTGGTAGCAGCAACAATATTGATCTCAATCTGTTTATGGGTGACATGACACAGACTTATTTGAACAATATTGGGAGCCCATGTATTGATCCCAATCTGTTTCATATCTGAGGAGGGTTTATGATTTATGTTTTGAAGCATTTCAGGTTTAATACTATCAAGGGGTTGATGTGTGTGTCTGTGTCAGTTGTATCTGTTTCAGTGTCTGCAGTTTGTTTTTTTTCAGTGCGTCATGAGTCATGTTGTTGTGTTTGTCTAGTATTTGTATATCACCTGTTTGGTCCCTGTTCTAGGGTTTCTGTCTATGTTGATGTAGGACAAATATTGGATAAGTTATGAAGTTGTTTTCATGGGTTATTTTGGTATATGTATGACATTCTTATATATTGCACATGTTGCTTCTTTGTAAGCTATGTCTCATTCTTAGCTATGTCTCATTCTTATATTGGATAAGTGATGAATGTGAGATATACAGGAGAAAAGGGGGATGTAACATGCTTGAAATCAAATCAAACTCAAAATAATTTGTTACAAAGTTTTATGTGCAATGCATACATGAAGTTGTAGGGTTGGATTTGAGATTTGGCCCAATGAGCATTGCCCAAAGCCCGCTTCATGTCCATTTGGACATTCTTAAAAAAGCCCGTATGGACTTTGGGCCGGCCCAAAAACCCGTCTAGAACCTGCTAGAACCTCACCCGCATCTTGTCACCTTTTCTTTTTCATTACTCCAAATGTATTGTCTCATAGAAATGAAGGCATACAATGCAAACTTTATCGCCTATCTTGAGCAGACAATTCAGGATGCGTAGGAGGACTCAATCAAGGCAACCGCGGTCCGACTGATATGGACCAGCCCGAATCGCATCGGCCGTAAGCCGAGGGGCGACTCCCCTCGCCACCGAACGGATCTCATTCGTCGGCCGTAAGCCGAGGGGAAACTCCCCTCGCCACCGAGCGAATCTCCTCCGTCGGCCGTAAGCCGAGGGGCAACTCCACTCGCCATCGAACGGATCTCCTCCGTCGGCCGTGAGCCGAGGGGCAACCCCCCTCGCCACCGAACGAATCTCCCTCGTCGGCCGAGGGGCAACTCCCTTCGCCACCAAACGAATCTTCTTCGTCAGCCGTAAGCCGAGGGGAAACTCTCCTCGCCACCGAACGAACCTCTTTTGTAGGCCGTGAGTCAGGAGGCGACTCCCCTCGCCGCCGAACGAATCTCCTTCGTCAGCCGTAAACCGAGGGGTACCCACCCCCGCAGACGGAGCGAAGCTTTCGCTCGCAAGGTTGGGGAAAACTCTCCCATCCGACGAGCGCAACGCCCAGTCGTGGGCCGAGGGGTGCTCACCCCCGTGGACTGAACGAAGAACCCTCTCACAAGGTTGGGGGAAACTCCCTCAGCCGAGGAGCACGACCGTCGGCCGTAAGCCGAGGGGCAACTCCCCTCGCCACCGAACAAATCTCCTTCGCCGGTCACAAACCGAGGGGAACCTACCCCCGCGGACCGAGCACACCGCCCGCATGCAAGACTGGGGGCAACTCCCCCAGCCGAAGAGCACGACTGCCGGTCATAAGCCGAGGGGAACCTACCCCCGCGGACCGAGCACACCGCCCGCATGCAAGACTAGGGGCAACTCCCCCAGCCGAGGAGCACGACTGTCGGTCATAAGCCGAGGGGAACCTACCCCCACGGACTGAGCAGACCGCCCGCTCATAAGGCAGGAGGTAACTCCCCCGGCCGAGGAGCGCGACTGCCAGTCCTGAGCCGAGGGGTACCTACCCCCGCAGACGGAGCAGATCGCCCACGCCTAAGGCTGGGGCAACTCCCCGGCCGACGTACATGACCACCGGCCGCAAGCCACGGGATGACCTCCCTCATGGATCAAGTGACCTACCCGCTTGCCTGGATGAGGACAATAGCCCCGACAAACAGACTCGGCGGGAAGAACGACACCCCGAGCCGGGCAAGCTCAGGACAACACCCCTAGACGAGGGCGACGACGCCCGTTCAGCCTAGGAACGATAAAGGATATTCCGAAGGGGGAAACCTCCGAAAAAGAGACCCGTGGCACAAGAAGAACTAACTAGAAGATATCATTTTCATTAATGGTATGTGTTACATATCGCTCAACAACGTCCTCACGAACACTGCTGTTGACAACAAAATTTGTCACCCAAGAAAGGAGACGGGATACAAGGGTTTTACATGGATCCGGAGCGCAAGAGACAATGTCACCAGGAGTCCGCAACACCGTTGATGACAACAAAATTTGTCACCCAAGAAAGGGGACAGGATACGAAGGCACTTCAGGGGACCGGAGCACGAGAGATAGCGTCATCCGGTGCCTCGCCTTGCTCCGAGCCACGGGGATCGGCGTGTCCCGGAGGAGGGAGGATCGGCTCCCGAGCGAGCTCCGCGAACTGCCGAAACGACTCCCTGATGACCTTCACTATGCGAGGGGCGAGGAGGTCCTCGTAAGTCCCGAAGACTTCCTTCAGGACCGACGCAATCTTCGGCCCTATGGCCGTGTCGACGCCCTTCTCAGCTTCCTCGGCAAAACGGAGCCTCCGACGCAGTTCGGCAAGCTGACCCCAAAGATCCTTCCTCTACTTCCGGAACTTCTCCTCCGCTTCTCGGCTCAAGTCATAAACATTCTCAAGCTTCCGCTTGAGATCATGCACTTGAGACTCGAATTCGTCAGCACAACGGCGTTGCTGCCGAGCCTCCATGCGGGCACCCTGAAGGGCTACGTCAGCTTCCCCGGCCCGGGCGCGTTCCCGATTTAGAGAATCCTCGAGGCTTCTCAACTGGATCGCCCGGCGCTGCGTCTCGAGAGCCATCGCGGTGGCCTGAGATAAAAGGGAGGTGGATTATACCGAGGAAGACCGAAAGGCAAAACAATCATCCGAAAGGGGCAGGAATTCGAACCTGTTGGAGGTGACCGACCAGGGAATCCGACAGTACGTCCACGGGGGACAACTCCAAAAAGGAACGGTCCCCCGAAGGGACGGCGTCCGCCGCCGGCCGGTCCACCAAGGCCAAATCAAGACCTGGAACCGAACCCCTGAGAGGATCAGCGAGGCCCGCTGAGGCGCTCGGCAGGACACAGACAGCCCCCGAGACTGAAGGGGTAGTCGAGAGAGTATCAGCGGCGTGGCCGGCGGCGGCGGTCGTCTCGACCGCCCTGCCGGGATCCGTCGGCGCGACGGCAGGGTTCGGGGAAGAGGCGCGCCCGCCGTTCTTCCGCGACTTCTTCCCGATGGGGGCAGCGATCGCTGGAGGGGAGCGCTTGCGACTCCCGCCCGCAGACGATCGAGGAGCCGATCCGGGATCCTCAACAGGGAGGGGGTCGCCTCCAGAGACTTCCCTTCCGGGGGCACCAGATGCGACCCGTGGGGGTGACCTGGCCTCAATCCTTCCCAAAGGAGGCTCGGACCGGAGCAACTCTTCATCCACAGAGCGGCAAGGCGCCCGTCCGGAAGAGCTCCCGCGGCCCCGACGGGATCCCAAGCGAATAAGCTCGTCGACATCGTGGGTGAACTCACGGCCCGCCATTCCTACGAGAGGAAGCGAAATCAGGGTGAGCCAGTGGTTAAACGGAAGGAAGAGAGACAACTAACCGGGGGACCACAGAGTGCGCTTAAGAAGCAGGTCGTCCAGCAAATGCCAGACCGACCTCTCTTTGAGAGAAAGGGACGAGATGAGGCGGGCCGCGGCCCGCTCGGCCTCGGATAAGGGTGCCGCCCTGTCGGTGTGTTGCGAACTCCCCCAACCTTTCCAGATCACCGAGACCCGGAGGAAAACAACAAAAACAAAGCTAGAATCCCAGTTTCCCGACCTGGGTGGCAAACCGAGAAGGCACACTCGGCCCGCACGGCCACGGAGGTGCAGCCAGGATCCGAGGCCGACCGTCCGGATACGGTAAAAGTAAAAGAGGAGTGGGAGAGACGGCTCCAGGCCGTGAGTGATGCAAAGCGTAATGAACCTGGTCAACACCGCGACAGAGGATGGCGTTAGTTGACACATGGCGACTTTCAAGGAGTCAGTGAACTGAATGATAAAGGGGTGGAGGGGGAAACAGAGCCCCAGATGGAACATCTCGACGTACACGCCGACCTCGTTACTCCGTGGGAAGCAGATCCGCTCGTCCCCAAAGGGAATTCGGACGTCATAAGGATGACATAAATACCTCTCCAATATTTCCCTAGTAACTAAGAACGGGGCCATAGATGACGACCGAAGGATCGATGGAGGGATGCCCAACCGCTCGGAAGACGAGGCCACATCGTCCCCAATGGGATCCGGAAAAATATTTCCTTTTCCTTTATCCGGGACCCCCGGGGACGGCGAAGAAACTTTGAGCCCCGAGGGAGGGGCACGATCGGAACCAGGCGTCGGTTCGCCAGGACGTGTATCACCTAATCTAAGCATGGCCATGGCCAGAGATAAAGGGTGGAAGAGTTACCTTGATCAAAGCTGGAGTAAGGACAAAGGTCGGGAGGAAGAAGCTGTTGGGACGGAGATCAAGAAGGAATGAGCGCGAAAGAGTTGAAGCCCGAGGGATCTGAACCGTCAGGAGAAGGCGCGTGGCGACACCAAAACAGCGGTGACGCTTCGAAAACTGCACCAACGGGAGTTCAAACGGAGCGGTAATAATGACCCCCATTTAATAGCGGAACCTCGACTGACGCACCCGTCAGATCATGAAAGGGTCACATCACCCGAACCGAACCGACGGAAGCCGAACGGTCCGGGCGATGGGGGCAATTGTTACGACTAATATCAACGGGCCCGAACTACGACGGCCCACGGCCCGACCTCAAAGGAGAAGCCCACTAGAGAAGGCGAACCCACCCGAAGGGGGCCCACGGACGGAGCGGGAGGCCCAGCCACCTCGCCCTCGGGTGCACCCAACTGGCCCCCATTCGGCTGGATTAACCGCACCTCTGAATCCGCGATCCCATGATGGCCATTAACGGACCCGTTAATGGGCCACCCCACGACAACGCGCGAGTGGGAGGAGGCGGAGGCGGATCGTGTGGACGTGAGAAGAGGCATGACGTGGGGCAATCGTGGAAGACCCTATAAGGGGAAGGCCAGGACGACGGAAGAGAGGATCGAAACTCAGTTAACCAACACAGAGGTACTCCATCAACGACCTAGGCTTTCGCCACTCCATTTGTTCCCTCCCCCAAAACTCGCGCCGCTTGGGTTGACGTTCCGGCTTCCACACAAGCCGGATCTCCCCCGCCGAGTATCCTTTCAGACCCTGATCTGACTTAGGCATTGGAGGGGCTTTGGCCGGAACCTAGGTCCGGCCTCCCTGACGAGTTTCTTCATCTGTCCAGGAAGAAGAAATACAAGGCGCCGAGGCTACCCCTCAGCATCGGTCGGCCATCACCGTCGCAGTCGTCAGGTGGGCGACTGATCAAGTACCGACCAACTCGCAAAGCTCCAGGCCGACCGTCCGGATACGGTAAAAGTAAAAGAGGAGTGGGAGAGATGGCTCCAGGCCGTGAGTGATGCAAAGCGTAATGAACCCGGTCAACACCGCGACAGAGGATGGCGTTAGTTGACACATGGCGACTTTCAAGGAGTCAGTGAACTGAATGATAAAGGGGTGGAGGGGGAAACAGTGCCCCAGATGGAACATCTCGACGTACACGCCGACCTCGTTACTCCGCGGGAAGCAGATCCGCTCGTCCCCAAAGGGAATTCGGACGTCATAAGGATGACATAAATACCTCTCCAATATTTCCCTAGTAACTAAGAACGGGGCCATAGATGACGACCGAAGGATCGATGGAGGGATGCCCAACCGCTCGGAAGACGAGGCCACATCGTCCCCAATGGGATCCGGAAAAAGATTTCCTTTTCCTTTATCCAGGACCCCCGGGGACGGCGAAGAAACTTTGAGCCCCGAGGGAGGGGCACGATCGGAACCAGGCGTCGGTTCGCCAGGACGTGTATCACCTAATCTAAGCATGGCCATGGCCAGAGATAAAGGGTGGAAAAGTTACCTTGATCAAAGCTGGAGTAAGGACAAAGGTCGGGAGGAAGAAGCTGTTGGGACGGAGATCAAGAAGGAATGAGCGCGAAAGAGTTGAAGCCCGAGGGATCTGAACCGTCAGGAGAAGGCGCGTGGCGACACCAAAACAGCGGCGACGCTTCGAAAACTGCACCAACGGGAGTTCAAACGGAGCGGTAATAATGACCCCAATTTAATAGCGGAACCTCGACTGACGCACCCGTCAGATCATGAAAGGGTCACATCACCCGAACCGAACCGACGGAAGCCGAACGGTCCGGGCGATGGGGGCAATTGTTACGACTAATATCAACGGGCCCGAACTACGACGGCCCACGGCCCGACCTCAAAGGAGAAGCCCACTAGAGAAGGCGAACCCGCCCGAAGGGGGCCCACGGACGGAGCGGGAGGCCCAGCCACCTCGCCCTCGGGTGCACCCAACTGGCCCCCATTCGGCTGGATTAACCGCCCCTCTGAATCCGCGATCCCATGATGGCCATTAACGGACCCGTTAATGGGCCACCCCACGACAACGCGCGAGTGGGAGGAGGCGGAGGCGGATCGTGTGGACGTGAGAAGAGGCATGACATGGGGCAATCGTGGAAGACCCTATAAGGGGAAGGCCAGGACGACGGAAGAGAGGATCGAAACTCAGTTAACCAACACAGAGGTACTCCATCAACGACCTAGGCTTTCGCCACTCCATTTGTTCCCTCCCCCAAAACTCGCGCCGCTTGGGTTGACGTTCCGGCTTCCACACAAGCCGGATCTCCCCCGCCGAGTATCCTTTCAGACCCTGATCTGACTTAGGCATTGGAGGGGCTTTGGCCGGAACCTAGGTCCGGCCTCCCTGACGAGTTTCTTCATCTGTCCAGGAAGAAGAAATACGAGGCGCCGAGGCTACCCCTCAGCATCGGTCGGCCATCACCGTCGCAGTCGTCAGGTGGGCGACTGATCAAGTACCGACCAACTCGCAAAGCTCCAGGCCGACCGTCCGGATACGGTAAAAGTAAAAGAGGAGTGGGAGAGACGGCTCCAGGCCGTGAGTGATGCAAAGCGTAATGAACCCGGTCAACACCGCGACAGAGGATGGCGTTAGTTGACACATGGCGACTTTCAAGGAGTCAGTGAACTGAATGATAAAGGGGTGGAGGGGGAAACAGTGCCCCAGATGGAACATCTCGACGTACACGCCGACCTCGTTACTCCGCGGGAAGCAGATCCGCTCGTCCCCAAAGGGAATTCGGACGTCATAAGGATGACATAAATACCTCTCCAATATTTCCCTAGTAACTAAGAACGGGGCCATAGATGACGACCGAAGGATCGATGGAGGGATGCCCAACCGCTCGGAAGACGAGGCCACATCGTCCCCAATGGGATCGGGAAAAAGATTTCCTTTTCCTTTATCCGGGACCCCCGGGGACGGCGAAGAAACTTTGAGCCCCGAGGGAGGGGCACGATCGGAACTAGGCGTCGGTTCGCCAGGATCGTGTATCACCTAATCTAAGCATGGCCATGGCCAGAGATAAAGGGTGGAAAAGTTACCTTGATCAAAGCTGGAGTAAGGACAAAGGTCGGGAGGAAGAAGCTGTTGGGACGGAGATCAAGAAGGAATGAGCGCGAAAGAGTTGAAGCCCGAGGGATCTGAACCGTCAGGAGAAGGCGCGTGGCGACACCAAAACAGCGGCGACGCTTCGAAAACTGCACCAACGGGAGTTCAAACGGAGCGGTAATAATGACCCCCATTTAATAGCGGAACCTCGACTGACGCACCCGTCAGATTATGAAAGGGTCACATTACCCGAACCGAACCGACGGAAGCCGAACGGTCCGGGCGATGGGGGCAATTGTTACGACTAATATCAACGGGCCCGAACTACGACGGCCCACGGCCCGACCTCAAAGGAGAAGCCCACTAGAGAAGGCGAACCCGCCCGAAGGGGGCCCACGGACGGAGCGGGAGGCCCAGCCACCTCGCCCTCGGGTGCACCCAACTGACCCCATTCGGCTGGATTAACCGCCCCTCTGAATCCGCGATTCCATGATGGCCATTAACGGACCCGTTAATGGGCCACCCCACGACAACGCGCGAGTGGGAGGAGGCGGAGGCGGATCGTGTGGACGTGAGAAGAGGCATGACGTGGGGCAATCGTGGAAGACCCTATAAGGGGAAGGCCAGGACGACGGAAGAGAGGATCGAAACTCAGTTAACCAACACAGAGGTACTCCATCAACGACCTAGGCTTTCGCCACTCCATGTGTTCCCTCCCCCAAAACTCGCGCCGCTTGGGTTGACGTTCCGGCTTCCACACAAGCCGGATCTCCCCCGCCGAGTATCCTTTCAGACCCTGATCTGACTTAGGCATTGGAGGGGCTTTGGCCGGAACCTAGGTCCGGCCTCCCTGACGAGTTTCTTCATCTGTCCAGGAAGAAGAAATACGAGGCGCCGAGGCTACCCCTCAGCATCGGTCGGCCATCACCGTCGCAGTCGTCAGGTGGGCGACTGATCAAGTACCGACCAACTCGCAAAGCGCAGAGGCTACCCCTCGACGCGGATACGGCCGAGGCCGAGCGCGATCCAGCCGAGGCCGAACGCGACTCACCGAGCCGAGGCTTCCCCTCAGCTCCGCAGCGCCGAGAACAAGCGGGCTCGGCGAACCCAAGGGACCCTCAAGTCGGCCCATTGACAACGTTGACCATACAGCCGACGGTCAACGAGCTGTGGTGAGAAAACACCAGTAAACAAAGCCTGTATGGGGTTTGGGCCGGCCCAAAAACCCGTCCATTTAAACTGGGTATATATTTGGCGCAGCCCGGCCCATTCTCATCCCTGGGTGGGCAACATCAAAGTCTCAACATAATGACGCTGAGTCAACATTTGACTGATAAACGACACAAGAAACCTAACACGTGTGGAAATAATGAAGGAAGAGTTGGTGTTTGCCCCTTCGAGCTCTCCTTCAGCAGAGCAAGTCAAATCGCTGTCACGTTTGATCTCCTCCTTTATCAGCTCGAAGACAAAATCTGTGCATTTTGTCACTACCAAAGAAGTCTCAAATGGTACGTAACAGTCAGCACATGAAGTACTTCATTTGTCCTCCTTTCGTTAGAAAGGATTATATTTTGTTAACAAAAAAAACATTTTATTATTTTCGGTTATCTCCCCTCTATTATATAATTAATAGAGTGCCTATGTCCGGCTATCCGAGTCATAGCTATTCGTTGGAACTGAAACCCTACAGTGGAGCCTCAAAAATCATTCACCAAAAACCCTACAGTGTTCCCACCTTCATCAAACTCGTTCGTCGGATTTTTTTGTGCCGTGTACACTGTGTGCACATATATTACTAGTTTTTCTTTTTAATAGAAATTCGGAATTCACCTTAAAAATAGTGCACCCATTGATCCAGAGATTGACAAAATCGCTCCTTGAAACAATCAACCAAGAACATCACATGATCACAATTGTTATATACTTAAAAATATAATTAATTAATATTGTTAATAGTAAAGTAAATTAGTGACTAACAATTTCTAAGATCCCAACAAACCCTCACAAATCTTTAATGCCAATTAAATCAAGATACCAAAAACACCATAATTAGCATTAAATAACGAAAAAAGGGAACGAATCCACCATTAATGAGATTGCAATTAAAAAAAAGAAAACAGAGATAACAATTTTTCATTGATTCCCACAACTCCACTCACCATCGTTGTCGTCGTCGTCAGTCTAAAACCCTAAAAACAAACCTAAATTTAGAAAAAGGCCTAACCAAGAAATTCATCTCGATCCACATTTGAAGATTTTTTTATGCGGATGGATGGATGCATCACAGAACAGCACATTCAAGCCCCCACATTGAAGCCGCTATTTACAGAACCGAAAGAAGAGGGCCCACTTTTAAGAAATCCATCCATCAATTGTCAAGCCCTAGTCTTTTGAAGCAGAGGGGAGAAGCTGTCGCGAGAAGGAACGCACCCGAAACCCGATTCGTCGAACCCAAGATCCGCAAACATCGTCAAGAACCCATCAAGCCCCACCCCCTTGAACCTCTCCTCGTCCCTCCCGAGGGCGCCGACCACCCAATCGAAGAACGCCACGTCACACGTCAGCGCCAGGCCCCCCGCCGGCTGGAACCCTAGCTCCTCCTCGGCCTTCTCCAGCAGCGACGCGAACACCGGGAAGTTCATGAACCGCGCCGGGATCACGGAGCGCCGCCGGTCCGGCCCGACGTAGACCGCCATGAAGCCGGCCCGGACCGACCCGGATCCCGACCCGGAGTAGGATCGGGGGAGGAGGGATCGGCGGCGGAGGCTGAGCGATCGCCACCGCTTCATCAGGCGCTTCAATAGAACTATCTGGCTGATCTCTATTTTCTTAACCCTTGTTGGCATTTACCATTAAAACCCTAACAAAAAAGGAGCAAAAAAAGAGCGGGACAAAAAACAAGAAATTGATAGGAAAAAGTAGTAGAAAGAGGGAACGGAAGACGGGGACGTTGGAGCTTGATGGGATGATTCCACGAAGCAGGAGGTTGGGTGGATTTTGTAGAGGAAAATTAGAGGGGTTACATGATTATTATTATTATTTATTTATCTTATCGGTAATGACGAAAATGCCCTTTAGTTTTTAGCGGAGATTTTGTGGGGATTGGATTCTATCCTTTTTTGCCAATCCATCCCCCAATTTTTTTCTTGAATCTATCCTACAACTTGGTCTCTAAATTCATTCATTCACAGTCATATTGTAGATTGGTAATAAATAAATGCTAATTATATGCTTTTCCATCTTTTTTTTCCAAATATTAATTATATGCTAATTAAATGTGGGGGACCGGGTGAATTGCATATATATAGAAGTGAAACCTTGTTTTTTGCTCTTGCCAAAATTAATTTTATGGCATAAATCTTTAATTATTCGGACAAAATTCGAATTGGGCTTTAAATTTGGACATGTCTTTATGGCAACAAAATACTCTCTTTTGAATATGAATATTCTACATGAGATCAACTATATAGACTTGCAGAATTTAATTTCTAAAAGCATTCAAATGCTAAATTGATACTGCATTTTAAAAGGCGCATTTTTCATTTGCGCAGATTACCAGTCTAATTTAACGATAATGATAATATAATCAAAATTGTCGAATTATTTTAAAAAAAAAAATAGTTGGCGGTGGATAACCTTTCAAAATCACGCGAGCAGTTACCTTATCTAAAGAATCTAAACATCAAAGATTCTCAAATCATAACTAACTTCGGCTAACTTTTAAATAAACTCCCATCTTTTTTATTTAATTGCACCACTTACCAAGATTCGATTTATTTTACGGAGAGCGGGGACAAAAACCGCATCTTTTTCGTACCACTTTTGCAAGCAAGTGGAATGGTTGTCCTCGGTCGTGGGCATGTTTATGCAAATTGAAAGATGACAATATTTTACACGTACGGCCAGTTTTGTTAAATTTTGTAAATTCATGATTATGTAGTCCGTAGGGCGGCACGGTACATAGCAAAAACGAGGGCCACTTGTTGGCAACGAGGCGCCTTGGGGAACGCAACGACATAGGGACACGTGTCGACAAAAGTTGATGTAAGACCTCGTTAGCGTTTTTTAAAATTGTTTTATATTTTTTTGTGTCAGGAGCGGCCATGTGGACGAGAAGTGCAAATAGGGGAAAGTAGAGGGGCGAGCGTTGGAGATTTTCAAAGATTGGAATTAAGCAGTTACGTTTCTTTATAAGCGTGGTCCAATGAGATAAGGACACTTGGGGAGGGCGACGCTGTTGGGAGTTGCGCCTGCTCGGTCAGTTACGGTCAGGTGGACTGCCCGTGATCCATCTACTCTGACGGTCTGACCGCGCTGTCCGACATTCTAAGCCAAAGGCGCAGCAAGAGCAGAATCTTTGGGGGTTTTTAATGGTTTAATTGTTCAATAATAATCACTTACCGTTTTCCCGCATTGCACATAAATACATTATTGTTTTCTTATCTGCATTAAAATAATCAAAAGTGTCAAATTGTATTTAGCTATCCTATATTGTTAACATAAAAGATGAAATGTCGACTTCACCTTTTGAAAATGATTAAGGAGATACGACTGATTCGAAGAGAGGGCGATGGTGGTAGTAGTGGCAACGGAAGGTAGAGTGAAGACATGCTTTGGGGTCGTAGTTGCATTGGGATTTGGGATGGTACTTGCATGTGATCCACTCTATTGTTGTTGGGGTTGTTAGTAGGGAAGAAAGGAGAGATGGACTCGACGTTGCAGCGGCGCTTGAGTAGGTGGGGATGGCAAGGCAATGAGGTGGACGATGAGGGGGGAAAAAGAGGGTAGTAGTCTTGGTGTGAAGATGGATGTTACAACCAAAGATCGTGATAGCTCGACACCCTTTCAAATTCGTCAGACACATGGCAAGTTCGTTCATCATCCGTGAAGTCTGCCTCGACTAACGGAAAGGGCGCGCTTCGTCCCAACCTCACCGGTTGGCCGCCTGCTCCCCTCTTAGCCCACTCGCCACCCATGAAGTCCGCCTCGCCAAACAGGAAGGTCGCACTTCGCCCCATCCTCACCGATAGGTCGCCAGCTCTCCTCCAAAGCTCCCCGGTGGAGCAACCAGCTCGCCCGTCATCCTCCGGGAGCGACCACGCGACCCATGTACGGCCCCGCTCCTCGGACGCATCCTGATGACCCTTCAGCCCATCGAACACGACAAGCGTCCTTGTACGAGAACGCCACTAACGCTTCCATCGCTCGACAGCCTGACAAAGCACCCCCTGGCCGCTGCGCCGTCTGACCGCTTGATGCTTTCGGCTCTGACACCCTGACACCCTGACAAAGCACCCCCTTGCCGTTGCGCTGTCTGACAAAAGTATGGCTGACACGCGCAGCTCTGACATCATCGGCCGAACCTACCGCAGTCTGACACGCCAGCTCAGCACGTCAGCTCAGCCCTACCTACTGAGACAAAGGTTGGTGATTTGATTCTCAAACTCTCACTCACACACAAGAGCAAATATCGTCAATATATTTGTTCTTCCACCTAAGCCGCCACGTAAGGTCGACCTACTTCTAGCTCAGCCTACGTGTCCGACCCATATTTATAAGACCTAATTCTGACTTAGGCATCGGAGAGGCTAAGGGTTGGAGCCCAACCTTGCCTTTCTGACGAGCTGCTCTTTGCACAGGTGGGATCATCCAAGCAGCGAGCAACCGGCGACTTACTCAAGGAGAGCAACGAAAAAGCGGCGACCTTTGTCACGCCCCGCTTCCCTAAGTACGGAAGGCGAGACGTGAGGAGGTCCACTCAGACGTGGAGCTGTGAAGCTGCAGTCTGATAAGCGTCTGAAAAAATTTCGAAAAGCAGCAGGTCCTTGCATTGCGACGAAACAACAAAAATAATAAAGCAGATAAAAAACATTCACCAACAAAATGTCACGCCCCGCTTCCCAAAAATGGAGGCGAGACGTGAAAAGGTCCGCACGAGAGTGGAGCTGTGAAGCCCCAAACCCGATAAGCGTCAATAAAACATAAGCAGGTCCCTGTAACCACAACGGAACAACAATAATAACACAAGGAGAGACTGAAATAAAATCCCATTTCTCATAAATTGTCCAACAAGAAAATAAGTTCAACATCCAGAAAAGCCACCAGGCTAAAAGAAAGAGTCTAAAGGCCCAGAACAAGGCCAACAAAAACAACAACATAACAAAGTATGGGTGCCACGCACCAACAACAAAACATCAATCTAAACAAAAGGAAAACACAACGAAGACACTAGGACTGGTCCCCAGTGTCCACGTACTCCTCGTCAAACACAAGCTCGGGCTCGGCGTCCGCAAACACCTCGTCCTCAACAAGGTACTCAGGATCAGGATCTAACATGTGTCACCCAAAAGAGTAAAGGGGCACATGTCAGCAAGTCTAAAAGACTTGGGCAAGGAAACTGAAAGTAAGGCAACTAGCAACCTAGCAGTTATAGTATGCATGACATGGCAGTTATAACATGAGTGCACAATCAAGACATGGCAAGACAATTTGTACGAGAGAACAATCATCGGGACAAGACAAGAGTAGCCAAGCTACTATCAATCTCAATCAATTCACTATTCACGTTGTTTTGTAGATGTTTACGCCCTTCAGCTGAATGGTACAACATTCACGCCGATCGGTACTAAACACTACCCCACCCCAGAGTTTACGCCTTACAACTGCAGTTGCTGATCGGGCAGACTCCCAGTTGAATGGCCGCTTAACCCTTACCCCATCCCACATGTAGACAAGCCAGGGTCCCTGTACATGAGCCCAGCAAGTGAGCCAGGGTTGCCCCGCACGGGAGCTTGTTTCTTAGTTCACAATTCAATATCGAGCGTTGGGGTTAGCAACTCATTATGCTCGCTTCTGGTCACGAGCCAGGAATACAAGTATTGTAGCGATGCTACGCAATCACGGGATCACTTAAAGAATGCAATGACATGACAATTAATTCGCGTACCGTTAATGGAATTTAAACATGACATGGTAATTTTGCAACATGATATATGTCGTAACTAGCTTCGTTGTCAAGCTAGTTCCCCAATTTGCGCCTAGGCGAGTATCATTTCGTCGCCTAGCCTCTTTTACGCCTACTACAAGCAAGATGGCCTAAAACATGGCCCTAACCCTAAGTGGCAAGTTTCACTTGCCTAGCACCGGGGATGACGATTACGAAGGTTCGTCTCGCGGATGCTAATTTACGGGGGAAATCGCTGTTATGGGAAAACAATCATCAAACAACATGAAATTTCATTAGGGTTTCATAAAAATACAAATAGGTTATGAAAACATCGAGAGATCGAGTTCTTACCGAGAGGAGGCGGAAGAAACACTCCGGAGAACCCTAGGACCAGATCTGGAAACAAATGGAGAAGTTTGGAGAGTTAGGGTTTTTGGGGGATTTTGGGGATTTGGTGAGATTTCGGGGAAGATGAGAGGTAGAATGAGTTGATGGAGGGTTTAGATGATGAAGTTAGGGCTTGGAATGAAGGAATAAGGGTTGGAGGTGGAAGGGGGCTCAATGGGGGAGAAACTAGGGTTTTGGGTCGAGTGGAGAAAGAAGAAAACGTTTGGGAGGGGTATAAATAGGATGGGCTGGCGGCTGCCCAGAAATTAGGGTTTTAACACAGATTAGTCGGTCAAAGAGCAACCACTGACCGACTAGTTTGGCAACTAGTCGGTCGGTCGACCAACGCAGACCGACTAAGTGTAAACAGTAACTTCTGAACGAAAATAGGATTTAGATTTAGTCCGTCCATGAACAAATACTGACCGACTAGTTTAACATCTAGTCGGTCGATGAACGTTCTTAGACCGACTAAGAGTGAATAGTATTGATACTAAAATTAAGTTGAAGAGTTAGTCGGTTAAAGAAGCATTGCTGATCGACTAGTTTGCAACCTAGTCGGTCAACCAACGTTCTTAGACCGACTAACGATAAACAGTAACTTCTGAATAATTTAGAAAGCCAACTAGTCGGTCCAAGAAGGATTGCCGACCGACTGGATCGTCATCTAGTCGGTCGGTGCCCCTTCTCATACCGGCTAACGTGCACCAAAAGTTCCGATACGGAGCGCGGAGCTCCGGGATCGATTCCTAAGACTCCTAGGCTTGATCTAACAGTAAGATACGACCGTTATGAAGCCCGTCACGAATGACTTACTCCGAAATCGACGATCCTAAGGAAGAAACGAGAAAACACGACGGAACGATCGAAAATGAAAGTTACGGAGACGAAAACCACACATGAGAAGAAAATCCACCAAAACATATATTATAATATAATAAATCCAGATACATGAAAACCAGTCGTTACATCCTCCCCAACTTAAGAAAAATTCCGTCCTCGGAATTTCCAAACACTCACGTGTCCGGAAACAAAAGTGGGAAACACTCTCGCATCTCATCTTCTCTCTCCCAAGTGGACTCTCCCGGCGAACCGTGCCGCCACATCACTCTAACAAGATCGACGACCTTGTTTCGAAGTGACTTCTGACGCCTGTCCAGAATCTGCACTGGATGCTGATCATACGTCATATCGGGGCGAACGGTAATCTCCGAAAAATCCACAGCATGAGATGGATCGCTAATGTATCGACGAAGCTGCGACACATGGAAAACATTGTGAACTCCTTCCAAAGATGGCGGCAAGGCCAAGCGATACGCTACCTCGCCAACCGTCTCCAAAATGTCAAAT
This sequence comes from Scilla litardierei, assembly GCA_030789695.1. NCBI lineage: Eukaryota > Viridiplantae > Streptophyta > Magnoliopsida > Asparagales > Asparagaceae > Scilla > Scilla litardierei. The sequence continues at coordinate 136,101,827 of CM061136.1, read as the reverse complement.
GGTCCAATGTATCGCGGGCTCAACTTCCCTCGCTTCCCAAAACGAATCACACCACGATTCGGGGAAATCTTCAAGAACACATGGTCGCCCGGCTGAAATTCCAAAGGACGACGTTTAGCATCCGCCCAATGCTTAAAACGGTCCTGAGCAATCCTCAACCTCTCCCGAATATTCCTGACGATATCCACGGCCTCCACGATCATCTCAGGTCCCAACAGCTCCCGATCACCAACGTCATCCCAACTCAAGGGCGATCGACATTTCCTCCCATACAAAGCGGCGAAAGGCGCCATGCCATTACTCGCCTGGAAGCTGTTGTTGTAAGAAAACTCTACCAGATGTAGATGGTCCTCCCACGAACCCTTGAAATCCAACATGCACGCCCTCAGCATGTCTTCCAAAATCTGAATCGTCCTCTCGGACTGGCCATCCGTCTGCGGATGGTACGCCGTGCTGAAACTCAGACGCGTACCCAAGCTCTTCTGCAAACTCTGCCAGAACTGAGATGTGAACCTCGTGTCTCTGTCAGACACGATACTCACGGGGACTCCATGAAGTCGCACGACCTCCTGCACGATTCACGTTACATCACTATCCAAACTAGGAAAAGGAAATAAAACGGAGAGTAAAAGAATTTTACCTCCATATATCTCCTTGCTAGCGCCTCAATGGACTGTCCCACTCGGAATGGAATAAAGTGCGCGGATTTGGTCAATCGATCTACGATCACCCAAATCGCGTCATTCTGCTTCGGACTCCGAGGTAGTCCAGTCACGAAATCCATAGTGATGTGTTGCCATTTCCACTCCGGAATCGGAAGCGGTTGTAGCAACCCGGCCGCACGCTGATGCTCCGCCTTCACTTGCTGAAAAACCAAGCACTTGGCTACACTCCGAGCCACACTCCTCTTCATGCCATGCCACCAATAATTCAGACGAAGATCCTGGTACATCTTGGTGCCACCAGGATGCACAGAATACGGCGAACTGTGTGCCTCCACCATCAACTCCTCTGTAATATCTCCAGCTGGCACACAAAACCTAGCTCCAAGCCTCAGCGAGCCATCCTCATGAATCAAAAAGTCAGTCCGCAGACCGGCTTCCACCTGCTCCCGAATCTTTATCAGCTTCGGATCCTCAGCCTGGCCAGCCTTAATCCGGTCCACGATCGTCGACTGTACCTGCATGTACATCAACGAAGAAGCCTCCCCAGGAAGAACAATCTCAACACCAGACTCGCAAAAATCCTACTGCAATCTCCACTGCGAGGTCAAAATCATCACCGCTGGAAGCCTACTCAGCGCATCAGGAACCACATTCACCTTGCCAGGGTGAAACTGCAAATCAATATCATAATCCGCCATAAGCTCCAACCATCAACGCTGTCGCATGTTGAGCTCCTTCTGAGTGAAAATATACTTCAAGCTTTTGTGATCGGTGAAAATCTTCACTTTCTCACTCAGCAGGAAGTGCCTCCAAATCTTAAGAGCAAACACAACGGCAGCCAACTCCAAATCATGCGTCGGGTAATTCTTCTCGTGAACCTTAAGTTGACGAGACGCATAAGCCACAACATGTCCATGCTGATGCAACACACAACCGAGACCCTTGCCAGAAGCATCGCAAAAGATCTCAAATCCACCGCTGCGATCAGACACAACAAGAATAGGGGCAGTCGTCAACCTCTCCTTCAGAATACCAAAAGCACTCTCACAATCACCCGACCAAACAAAAGGAACATCCTTCCGCGTCAACCTGGTCATCGGCTCAGCAATACGGGAAAAGTCCTTAATGAAACGCCGATAGTAACCAGCGAGTCCAAGGAAGCTCCGAATCTCAGATGCAGACGACGGAACAGGCCACTCTCTGATGGCCCTAATCTTCTCGGGATCCACTGAAATACCATCTCCAGTCACCACATGCCCGAGAAAAGCAACTCTATCCAGCCAAAACTCGCACTTCGAAAACTTAGCATACAAATGATGCTTCCTCAAGATCTCCAACACCGTCCTCAAGTGCGAGGCATGCTCTTCCTCCGACTTCGAATAGATCAGAATGTCGTCAATAAAGATAACGACAAACTTATCCAAAAAGTCGTAGAAAATCAGGTTCATCAGATTCATGAAAACTGCGGGCGCGTTAGTTACGCCGAAAGGCATAACCACAAACTCATAGTGTCCATACTTCGTCCTGAATGCTGTCTTCGGAACATCTCCCTTCTTCACCTTCAACTGATGGTAACCACTCCTCAAATCCAATTTAGAAAACACACTCGAACCTCCAAGCTGATCAAAAATATCATCGATGCGAGGCAACGTGTATTTATTCTTAATGGTCACCGCATTCAACTCCCGATAGTCCACGCACATGCGATGCGAACCATCCTTCTTCTTCACCAGCAACACTGGTGCTCCACACGAAGACACGCTAGGATTGATATAACCCTTTTGCAAAAGCTCATCCAACTGCTTTCGCAACTCTTCCAATTCTGCAGGTGCCATACGATACGGCGCCTTCGAAATCGGCTGCGCACCTGGAATAAGATCGATAGAAAATTCTAAAGCTCGATCAGGTGGCAAACCAGACATCTCCCCGGGGAAGACGTCGCCAAAGTCTCGCACCACAGCTGGCCACTCCAGCTCCATCTGCAAATCCACAACCTCCACTGGCATGGCCTGAAACCTGACAGGACCAAGCGAACTGCTACCACGACTGAACTCAAATACTGGATGTCCGGGAATCTCGAACACCACCTTCTTCCTTCGACAGTCGATCGTAGCATAGAAGCTCGCAAGCCAGTCCATCCCAAGAACTGCATCATAGTTGATGATGTCGTGGACAATGAAATCAGCGAAAAGCTCATGTCCACAGACCACCAACGAGCAAGAATTGCAACCACGATGCACCGAGACCACGCCATTCCCTGTAACGATATTCCAACTCTTGGAAAGAGGGGACGTCGACAAGGAATGCCTCTCCACGAAGCTCCGAGAAATAATGCACATCGATGCACCAGAGTCAAAGAGGACTCGTGCAGGAAATGTGCAAACCAAAACCACACCTAACAATCAATTAACAATCAAACCCTAGTCTAGCAAACAACCATGTTCAAGTAAACAACATAATCTAACAATCAAAACCAGCTAGGAAAGTAACAGCTAGATTGAGGATTACCTGCGATAACCTCATCCACAGCCTCGCTCTCCACAGCGGTCATCAGAAAAGCCTGCTTCCTCGGCGGAACAGCCTGCTGAAAAGCTTGCCTCTGCGGAACAAGAGCTGCTCCACGACCAGCAGGAACATACGCTCGCTGCTACAACGGCTGAGCTGCAACAGGTGCCCTCCGCAGCGGACCCACATGTCGACAATCCTTCGCGACATGGGAAGCATCACCACAAACCAGACACTGGCCCAAAAACTTCAGACACTGATCCTTGATGTGGCCAGGCTTGCCGCAGAAATGGCAAGTCTTCAGAATAGGCCCTCCTGGCCTCTTAAACTGAGCGGACTGATTAGGCCTGAATCCAGGTCTAACCATAGCTCTGGCCTGCTCCATAGGCCTCTTCCCAGCACCAACAACAGACCCCCTCCTCTGGTTCACGAGCAGCTCCTCCCTCTTGGCTGCTACTAGAACCTTCTGATACTCCCGGTCAGAAGAGGTCACAAAACTCTGGAGCTCCGAAGCACGTCCCTGCAGGAACCTCTGAGCTCTCTCCTCAGCGTCCTGCACCATCTTTGGTGCAAACCGACTCAGCCTCATGAACTCTTGGTGATATAGGTCCACCGACGAGCTTCCTTGCTTCAAATCGATAAAACGCTGCAGCATCTCTTCTCTGGCAGTTTTCGAAAAGAACTCACCCTCAAATCTGACCTTGAAGGTAGCCCAAGCTATCGGCTCCACCAACATCTTCTCTTCCGCATCCCACCAATTCCGAGCATTATCCTTGAGTTGCCTCTTCGCCAAATCAACCCATCCAGCCGGGGTGATCTTGGCCATCTTCAGATTGTCCTCGATGTTCCGAATCCACTCATCGGCAGCCAGAGGACCCTCAGACCCATCAAAATATGCGGGACCCAGCTCCCGAAATTGCTTCGCTCCTGGCTCAGAGCGAGGGGCATCCGGAAGAGCCCGGGCAGCTCGAGCAAGTGGAGCTTTCTGGACTTGCAGAAGCACGCTCTGTTGCACTTGCATCATCTGCAACATCATCCGCATCATCTCACTGTTGGTGGGTTCCCGCTCAGGCTCCTCATCATGAGGGAGCGCACCACTACCCCCACCACGGGTGAATCGCCTTCCTGCCATCTAATGACACAAGAAACGAAGCAGATTAGACTCATAGCTTATGACTCGGATATCGAACTTATTTGTTGGACAATCTTATATTATTATTGTTATCCCTGATAATTGCAGTTACAGAGGGACTTGCATGGGCCACCACTAAAACCTGTCACGCCCCGCTTCCCAAAAATGGAGGCGAGACGTGAAAAGGTCCGCATGAGAGTGGAGCTGTGAAGCCCCAAACCCGATAAGCGTCAATAAAACATAAGCAGGTCCCTGTAACCACAACGGAACAACAATAATAACACAAGGATAGACTGAAATAAAATCCCATTTCTCATAAATTGTCCAACAAGAAAATAAGTTCAACATCCAGAAAAGCCACCAGGCTAAAAGAAAGAGTCTAAAGGCCCAGAACAAGGCCAACAAAAACAACAACATAACAAAGTATGGGTGCCACGCACCGACAACAAAACATCAATCTAAACAAAAGGAAAACACAACGAAGACACTAGGACTGGTCTCCAGTGTCCACGTACTCCTCGTCAAACACAAGCTCGGGCTCGGCGTCCGCAAACACCTCGTCCTCAACAAGGTACTCAGGATCAGGATCTAACATGTGTCACCCAAAAGAGTAAAGGGGCACATGTCAGCAAGTCTAAAAGACTTGGGGAAGGAAACTGAAAGTAAGGCAACTAGCAACCTAGCAGTTATAGTATGCATGACATGGCAGTTATAACATGAGTGCACAATCAAGACATGGCAAGACAATTTGTACGAGAGAACAATCATCGGGACAAGACAAGAGTAGCCAAGCTACTATCAATCTCAATCAATTCACTATTCACGTTGTTTTGTAGATGTTTACGCCCTTCAGCTGAATGGTACAACATTCACGCCGATCGGCACTAAACACTACCCCACCCCAGAGTTTACGCCTTACAACTGCAGTTGCTGATCGGGCAGACTCCCAGTTGAATGGCCGCTTAGCCCTTACCCCATCCCACATGTAGACAAGCCAGGGTCCCTGTACATGAGCCCAGCAAGTGAGCCAGGGTTGCCCCGCACGGGAGCTTGTTTCTTAGTTCACAATTCAATATCGAGCGTTGGGGTTAGCAACTCATTATGCTCGCTTCTGGTCACGAGCCAGGAATACAAGTATTGTAGCGATGCTACGTAATCACGGGATCACTTAAATAATGCAATGACATGACAATTAATTCGCGTACCGTTAATGGAATTTAAACATGACATGCTAATTGTGCAACATGATATATGTCGGAACTAGCTTCGTTGTCAAGCTAGTTCCCCAATTTGCGCCTAGGCGAGTATCATTTCGTCGCCTAGCCTCTTTTACGCCTACTACAAGCAAGATGGCCTAAAACATGACCCTAACCCTAAGTGGCAAGTTTCACTTGCCTAGCACCGGGGATGACGATTACGAAGGTTTGTCTCGCGGATGCTAATTTACGGGGGAAATCGCTGTTATGGGGAAACAATAATCAAACAACATGAAATTTCATTAGGGTTTCATAAAAATACAAATAGGTTATGAAAACATCGAGAGATCGAGTTCTTACCGAGAGGAGGCGGAAGAAACACTCCGGAGAACCCTAGGACCAGATCTGGAAACAAATGGAGAAGTTTGGAGAGTTAGGGTTTTTGGGGGATTTTGGGGATTTGGTGAGATTTCGGGGAAGATGAGAGGTAGAATGAGTTGATGGAGGGTTTAGATGATGAAGTTAGGGCTTGGAATGAAGGAATAAGGGTTGGAGGTGGAAGGGGGCTCAATGGGGGAGAAACTAGGGTTTTGGGTAGAGTGGAGGAAGAAGAAAACGTTTGGGAGGGGTATAAATAGGATGGGCTGGCGGCTGCCCAGAAATTAGGGTTTTAACACAGATTAGTCGGTCAAAGAGCAACCACTGACCGACTAGTTTGGCAACTAGTCGGTCGGTCGACCAACGCAGACCGACTAAGTGTAAACAGTAACTTCTGAACGAAAATAGGATTTAGATTTAGTCGGTCCATGAACAAATACTGACCGACTAGTTTAACATCTAGTCGGTCGATGAACGTTCTTAGACCGACTAAGAGTGAACAGTTTTGATACTAAAATTAAGTTGAAGAGTTAGTCGGTTAAAGAAGCATTGCTGATCGACTAGTTTGCAACCTAGTCGGCCAACCAACGTTCTTAGACCGACTAAAGATAAACAGTAACTTCTGAATAATTTAGAAAGCCAACTAGTCGGTCCAAGAAGGATTGCCGACCGACTGGATCGTCATCTAGTCGGTCGGTGCCCCTTCTCATACCGGCTAACGTGCACCAAAAGTTCCGATACGGAGCGCGGAGCTCCGGGATCGATTCCTAAGACTCCTAGGCTTGATCTAACAGTAAGATACGACCGTTATGAAGCCTGTCACGAATGACTTACTCCGAAATCGACGATCCTAAGGAAGAAACGAGAAAACACGACGGAACGATCGAAAATGAAAGTTACGGAGACGAAAACCACACATGAGAAGAAAATCCACCAAAACATATATTATAATATAATAAATCCAGATACATGAAAACCAGTCGTTACACAAAACATCCAACAATTATTCCAACATCACAGAATAGTCACAAAAGTAAAAGTCTGAACAATAAGCCTAAAGCATGGCCGAAATAAAACTGAAAGAGATAGGTGCTACGCACCAAAACCTAACAGCGACTAAGGAAAAGTAACAACTAAGGGGAGACTCCAAATGAGTGTAGGACTGGTCACCAGTGTCCTCGAACTCGGTCTCTGCAAAGACCTCAAACTCATCGTCCACGAACTGCTCGTCCTCTGCTACCTGCTCTGTCTCAAAGCCTGACATGTGACACCCAAAGAGAAAAGGACACATGTCAGCAAAAGTCTCCTAAGAGGGCGGAGGACTTTTGTGCAAGGATACAAATAAAATAATGCAACTAGCAGTTCTAACATGATGATATGGCATGACATTAAAAGAGTGCAACAATTAAATGAACAAGATAATAATAATCAAGCACGGTGTAGCAGAAAGCTACAATTCACTATTTCACGATTCACGAATCACTGATTTATCACTTTGTGCACAGAGTTTCCGTCTTTTGGCTGAAGTGGCTGTACGGGCTCACTTCTATGCTCAAGCGATCGTTTAACCCTACCCCTCCACGTGTATATGGACTGGCGCCTATCTTCTGGATCACGAGCCATGAAGTGTTATTGGCATAGGGTTGTGCCCGCAAAGCAGGTGCCTAGCCTCAATAGTTACAATTATTGTAGCGTGTGCTACACAATCACAATAGAACAATTTGATGCATGACATGACATGTAATGAGCAGTTAAAAGTGCGTACAGTTAATTGAAAGTAAACATGACACGACATCATGAAAAGATAGCATGGTAAAGGTGTCGGATCTAGCTTCGTTGTCAAGCTAGATCTAGCAAGGACGTCTAGGCGACTATCATTTCATCGCCTAGTCTCTTTTAGGCGACTACACAAATTGGCCTAAATAATTACTGGCAAGTATCACTTGCCTGTTTCCGGTGGTATTGGTTGTCGTGGGTTTGTCTGAACAGGTACTACGTGTCGGTACTTCCGGTTCTCTGTTTTGGTTAAAGAAATTACCGAATTAGATTTATTGTGAGATAATCAAATTACCGATTTAATCCCTAAATTGGGTTTGTCTAATTTTATTGGGCTCTCTGGCTAGGGTGATGACTATATTGTGTTACACTAACAAGATACGCCTCATTCATTTAATATTCATCAATCTAACATTGTTTTAGAAATTAGTAACATGGTGAAATCAAATTAACATTCAAATTAATACCTCTAACTAACATTAACAATTAACGAATTAATTAATCTAATTAATTCACTGATCCAGTTTCATGGCTTAACATACATTAATCGTTGACTATGGGTAATAGGATAACAAGTTATATTTCTTACCTACTAACTCTTACCAAGGGGGTAACATGTTATAATCATATTACTATAGTCTCTTTCTCCCTCTTTCTTTGCAACCGGCCACCCTTTCATACTTATTAAAACAAGGCTCCAACCTCCTATATTCTATTACTCACTTACTGATTCTCTCTGACCCTATTCATTTTTTTATTATATCACTAATGCAGGGCTTTCTAACATATAATTATTCGTTTTGAAACAACATGTACCACTCTCTCTCTACACATTAATACATTCCCATGTTGTCACATGAATGCCTTTTCTTTATTCATTCAATTCCCATCTCTTTCTTTTATAGGCTAAGTCTTTCTAATACTCTCTCTTTCTCTCTGTCTTTCTCCTTCTGTCTCTCGTCTGTTCTCAGTTCTTTTTTTTTCTTTTTTTTGTTTTGAAAGCTTGCAGGCAACCAACGAAATGGGAGGGCTTCTCACGTAAAAACGAAAAGGGAAGGGAGCTTACCTCCGCGCGACGAGGAGAGGAGGGGCGCCAGCGGTCAGGGGCTCTCTGACAGTCGGTCCGGCGGTTGGGGCGGCTACAGGCCGGCGGCTCCTCAGGTGTTCCGACGGCGGGGCATATGGGAGGAGGAAGGAGGAAGAAGATGAGGAAGAAGGGGTTTGCTTTGTAGGGAAGAGGGATGTGTTTGAAGAATTTGAAATTTCTTTCAGACTTTTGGGTTTGTTTGGGTATTTTGAATCTCAAATCTTAATTTTAGATCTGATTGTTGTGTGTTTGAATCTGTGTCCCAAAACTTCATATCTGAAGTTCTCTGTTTTCTTGATTCAATTTTGGGGATTGGTTGATTGGGTTTGTTTAGGCTGATGAAGATTTGGGTGAATGGGTTTGCAGAATGGGTTTCAGTGGAGGAGACGTCTGGCTTATGGCTTAATAGGATGAACATGGGGGACACACTTTATCATTCGTCAAACCCATATTAATATGATTATGATGGATGTTTAATGAAATCTGTAGACTAACGGGGAAGAAGAGACGTGCGGTTTTGTTTAAACGAAAAAACGTGTGTGTTGATTTAAAATGAGGATGAATCACATTGCTGACTAATCTCCTCTTTTGTTTTTAAGGGAGGATGCATCTGCCTTCATGGGTTGGTTTGACATAACAAACGACAGTAAGTACTTAGTCAATGTCACACGTTCGACAAATTTTAATTAGTCAGTTAATTAAAGTGATTAGTAAAATTAATCGTGAATAGTAAAATAATTGAATTAGGGTAATTAGTAAAACAATTTAGTTGTAATTAGTAAATCGTATTAGCAGGGTAATTAAATTAAATTATTTTAGTTAAACTTGATGGTAAATAATGACGACACGGTAAAACAAAAATAGTGACGCGCTCGCGTCAACTCGTACGGACGAAAAGTTAACCCGATGACGGAAGAAAAATACCGGTACGGAAAATTGAAAACACGTCTAAAAATACTGGCCGTTACATTCTATCCACCTTAGAAAAAATTCCGTCCTCGGAATTCTCATCAACTAAGGAGCAGAAAACAAATATGGATAAGGCTCTCGTATCTCATCTTCCCGCTCCCAGGTGGACTCTCCTGGCGAGTCACGACGTCACATCACTCTGACTAGATCAATAGTGCTGTTCCTGAAGACTTTCTGACGTCGATCTATGATCTCAACTGGTTGGTGTTTGTACGTCAGATCTGGTCGAACTGTAATCTCTGAGTAGTCCACAACATGAGAAGGGTCGCTGATATAACGACGGAGCTAGGATACATGAAAGACGTCATGAACTCCCTCCAAGGACGGTGGCAAAGCTAAGCGATATGCTACTTCACCAACTCGCTGTAGCACATCGAATGGTCCAATATATCTCGGACTAAGCTTGCCTCTCTTCCCAAATCGAATCACTCCTCGATTTGGTGAAATCTTCAGAAACACATGATCGCCCGACTGAAACTCCAGAGGACGCCGTTTAGCATCTGCCCAATGTTTATAACGGTCCTGGGCAATCCGAATCTTATCTCTAATATCTCGAACAACATCAACTGCTTCCACTATCAACTGTGGCCCCAAGAGCTCTCTATCACCTACGTCATCCCAACTTAGTGGCGATCGACACTTCCTCCCGTAGAGAGCAGCAAAAGGCGCCATGCCAATGCTCGCCTGATAGCTGTTGTTGTAGGAAAACTCCACCAGGTGCAAATGATCCTCCCATGAACCCTTGAGATCCAACATACAGGCTCTCAACATATCCTCCAAGATCTGTATGGTACGCTCTGACTGTCCATCCGTCTGCGGGTGATACGCAGTACTGAATTTCAGAATGGTACCCAGATTGGTCTGTAGACTTTTCCAGAACTGGGATGTGAATCGTATATCACGATCTGATATAATGCTTACAGGGACTCCATGCAAGCGCACGATCTCCTACATGACATAATTTACATCACGACTTGTACCAGAAAGAAATTATAAAGGCATGAGTTAGGTCATTACCTCCATATACTTCCTTGCTAATATCTCCGTAGATTGCCCAACTCGGAAAGGTATAAAGTGCGTGGACTTGGTCAATCGATCAACGATGACCCAGATTGTGTCATTCTGCTTGGTGCTCCAAGGTAAGCCAGTCACGAAGTCCATCGTGATGTGCTGCCACTTCCACTCGTGAATCGACAGAGGTTGTAGTAGTCCAGCAGTGCGATGATGTTTAGCCTTCACTTGCTGACACACAAGACACTTGGCAACGCTACGTGCCACACTTCTCTTCATCCCATGCCACCAGAAATTCTGACGAAAATCCTTGTACATCTTAGTACCTCCAGGATGAATAGAATAAGGCAAACTGTGAGCCTCATTCATTAACTCCTCTCTGATATCTCCTGCAGGTACGCAGATCCTGCTACCATATCTTAAAGATCCATCCGCGTGAATCAGAAAATCTGTCCGAAGTCCTGCTTCGACTTGTTCTCTGATCTTTTTTAACTTAGCATCTCCATCTTGAGCAGCCTTGATTCGATCCACGATCGTCGATTGAATCTGCATGTTCATCAATGACGATGTGACTCCTGGTAGAACAGCTTCAACATCCATCCTTCGCAGATCCTGCTGCAATCTCCACTGAGTTGTGAGAATCATCACTTCGGGCAGTCGACTCAAGGCATCTGGTACGACATTCACCTTCCCTGGATGATACTGAAGATTGATGTCGTATTCTGCCATCAATTCCAACCATCTGCGCTGTCTCATATTCAGCTCTTCTGAGTGAATATATATTTCGAACTTTTGTGATCAGTGAAAATTTTCACTTTCTCACTCAGTAAGAAATGTCGCCAGATCTTCAATGCAAAGATGACAGCGACTAACTCCAAATCGTGGGTCGGATAATTCTTCTCATGGATTTTCAATTTTCGCGAAGCATATGCGACCACATGATTGTGCTGGCGCAAAACGCATCCAAGTCCCTTACCTGATGCGTCGTAGAAAATCTCGAAGCCTCCGCTTCTGTCCGGAATAACTAAGACTGGTGCAGTAGTCAGTCTCTCCTTCAAAGTAGAAAAAGCTTGCTCACAAGAGTCTGTCCAACTGAACTTAACATCCTTCCTCGTCAATTTCGTCATTGACTCAGCTATCCTCGAGAAATCCTTGATAAATCTGCGGTAGTATCCAGCCAATCCAAGGAAACTCCTGATGTCTGATGCCGATCGAGGTGTAGGCCATTCACTGACTGCTTTGACCTTCTCCAGATCCACTGAGATACCAGCTCCCGATACTACATGCCCAAGAAATGCAATTCTATCTAGCCAGAATTCGCATTTTCTGTACTTGGCATATAGTCTATGGTGACAGAGCGTCTCTAACACCATCTTCAGATGTTCTGCATGCTCCTCCTAGCTCTTCGAGTACACCAGGATATCGTCTATGAAAATCACCATGAACTTGTCAAGGAAGTCGTAAAAGATAAGGTTCATGAGATTCATGAACACAACAGGAGCATTGGTCACACCGAACGGCATGACAACGAACTCATAATGCCCATACTTAGTCCGAAAAGTGGTCTTGAGCACATCTTCCAACTTGACTCCAACTTGATGGTATCCGCTCCGAAGATCCAACTTCGAAAATACCCTCGATCCACCAAGCTGATCGAAGATATCATCAATGCGGGGCAGCGGGTACTTGTTCTTCACTGTGATCTGATTCAATTCCCGATAATCAATGCACATTCTCCTCGATCCATCCTTCTTCTTTACCAGTAAGACGGGTGCACCCCAGGGAGATACGCTGGGATGAATGAAACCAGTCTGTAGTATCTCATCCAACTGCTTCCTCAACTCTTCTAATTCTGCAGGAGCCATACGGTACGGCGCCTTTGAAATTGGTTGAGCTCCTGGTATAAGATCGATGCCGAACTGTTGAGGGATGGTGCCCTCAGATCATTTGTATACGATACAATAAATTAACGGGACGTTATATGCTTAGGAATGTTGTGGACATTCTAAGAAGATCATAGGAAGAAACCGCACCTGAATCAGAGATCAAGTGAGCAAGTTATGCTCAAAAGAGTCCTTTTGTAATTAGTGGAATTACATGGATCTTTTTGTAAAAGGACAGAGAGAAAAACCCCACCCCCCATTTGCTGGCGTGCTGACGCGGGGCCCGCTGACGTCTGCGCGCGTCTGCGCGCTGACGTCAGCGTGCGGCAGCGCGCTGACGCGGCATGCGGGCCCCGCAGCGGGGCCCGCGTCACATGCTGCGCCCGCTTCTGCGGGCGCAGCGGTAAAGAAATGCCGCCCGCATTCGTGCGGGCGGCGTGGCAAATAGGAGCGCGCCACGTGGCGCGCTCCGTGTGCGCCACGTGGCACTGGGGGGGGTGTTTTTCCCGAGAACGCGATTCAGATCGCAGTTCTTCAATTGTTTCGAAAATCAGATTTTCAATCTCTAGTTTGAAGGGTCAAACGAAGTCCAAATGAGGTGTCGTTTCTTCCTATGCGTTCGTCTCTTCGAGCACTCTGATTTACATATATGATATGTAAGTTTTGCTTGAGAAACGAATTATCTATGGCTCTTTATAGTTTTGAACTATAACATTCCATTCCCATTATTTAGTCCCACATCGACTATTTCATTTGAGGAGCTCCTCTCTCCCGCTATAAATAGTTGGCTGGTCTCCTCATTGAAACTTGCACCAGCCGATGATCAAGGCAGTTCAAATTAAGAACAAGCATTGATCTGGAAGCTAAATTAAAAATTCTCGTTCTCATTCTTTGTTTCGGTCGAGCCCTAGCAAGGCATCAGAGGAACTCAGATCGGATCTGAAGTCTAGGCGTTGGATCCATTCAAGTGAAACTTTCTGGAGCAAGTGGTTGGCTCGGCGACCAGAAGTTGCTGGGATCGGAGCGGCTTATGCGGGAAGGGCAATTGATTGCCTTCGGTAACACTTTTGCTGCAAGGCAAGCGTTACGAGTATGTTGAATTTTCTCAACCTTAGTTTTAATTAATGTGCATTATTTTAATTGCAGTAGCTAAAGTAGTTAATTAGATAGTAGTATCCTTAGGGGTCGGTCTGGACCCAACCCCGGGATAGTAGCATTTTCTTGGCTTGGGTTTTATGCAGATAGGGCTAGTTTATATAAAATGTTTATATAAATTTTTTTCTTTATTTTTCCGATTCCGCTGCGTTATTTTGTGCAAGGTTGTCCGGCCTTCGCTCTCAAGTAGGGCGAAGGACGGACAATGCACTAGTCGAAAGAGAGCCATTGGATCAGATAAAACCCAGCATTGGTATCGGAGCCAGGCTACATAGACTATCTATATACTGCTTTTATAAAATGCATGTGATTAAAACTTGAAAGTTTTCTATGCATTTTTTCTAACTATGCGATGGTTTTATGCATTAAAACGTCTAGTTAGTCTTGCACTAATTATATGTTGGTTTTCGAATTTTTCGAAAATTGTTTTGAAAACCAAGATTAGATCTTTTTTAATTATGTGATAATTACTGACTTTATATTTCTTTTGCTTTTATTTGATAATTGCTAAAAGAAAGACTTGTTGGGTTAGCCATTAAAATTCATTTAAATCTCTAATTTGATTAAATTTAAATGACTAGCTTTGGCTATGTTTTAAAATGTTGTTCACAATATTTTAAATAACACATCCTAATGAATGATTAGGATTGTCCCTTGTTTGTTGAAACAATTTTGATGTGATTTATTAAAATCTTATAGTTGATAGGGTTCTAATAAAAGTTATGAAACACATCCTAATAATTTTGAATTATAGGTTATAACTAGTTGATAGGATTAACTAGTTAAATAAATCATAACAACCAGATTAAATCAATATAACACATTTTTATCATTAGCACTTTCAATGGAGAATGGTATGGTTAGGTAGTTAGGGAAGGTGTTGTGGATCGACTCAGCTTTGCTGGGCGCAAGTGATCCTGCCCGGCCCTAACCCTGGTCATGCCCGCTTGTACCGCAAAGTTGCTAATAATAAAATGTGTTAGTTTTGGTTATATCTAGTCAATGCGTTACAAATCTTATTAAGATTAATTCGTATCCCTCCTTGATTTTGGAGCTTGGTAACTCAAAGAAGACAATTATAGTTGTTGAGTCTCCTCAAGCTATGACATGTTTTTCTTTAAGGAACAAACTCCAACATACATGTGATGTAGTCTAGACTTGACCCAAATCGATACGTCGGGTCTCCTCGAGCATCGATCTAAGTTAAATCTGGACACGAAATCAAGGGTCTGACTAGACCAGTCATTATGATTTGTTGAGTCTCCTCAAGATCATAAGTGACTGTGGGTAAAATTCGAAAGGAAGTCACATGTGATGTGATTGACTAAGAGTTAGTCTACCAATCATGGAACCAATCAACTTGTTGAGTCTCCTCAAGGTTGTGAGGTTCAGGATGATTGGATCCCTCTTTCACTATATTTTAAATATTAAAACTCGTTCATTTCAGAGAATGATCGTAAAATAGTGGGAGACCATAGTTAATTAAAAACCATATTAACTATATTATTTTATCATGAATTACACTAAATTAATTCTATGTCTTTTGCAGCATGAAATCGAATATGAATCTTATCCTGAATAATAAATTGACTGGTTTAAATATTGATTGCTTAGAAAACTCTGGGCTTAACGGAGAGAAGAAAGGACATATTGATGTCTCGACTTCTAAGGTATTAGTTATACAGAGTAAAGTCCTTTCTGTAACTTCTAACGCATGGGTATTGGATACTGGTGCGGGTACTCATATTTGTAATTCTTTACAAGGTATGAGCACATTTAGAAACTTAAGAAAAGACGAAATAGTTCTTCAAGTCGGTAATGGAGCTAATGTAGCTGCTAAAGCTGTAGGAGACCTAACGCACACCTTGGCAAACGGTGCCACATTGTTTTTGAAACAATGTTATTATATACCAAATTTCCTATGCAACGTTATTTCCATTTCGGCTTTGGCCAAAGACGGATATAAATTTACCATTGATGAATCTGTTATGAACATTTTCTTTAATGATAAATTGCTGGGATTTGGAACAATGAATAATGGTGTATACACTCTGTCTAATGACGTTGTGTTAAGTGTTAACACACGAAAACGTAAGGAATCTAGTTTTAATGAAACTTTCCTTTGGCATTGTAGACTAGGCCATATCGGAGAAAAAAGACTTAGCAAGTTGCATAAAGAGGGGTCTCTTGACCTCTCGAATTATGAGTCGTTCGACACTTGCGAGTCTTGTCTCAAAGGTAAAATGGCTAAAACTCCCTTTGCGGGTCAAGGGGAAAGAGTTAGTGAACTCTTGGGTCTAGTACATTCTGATGTATGTGGACCAATGTCTACGTTAGCGAAAGGAGGTTATTCATACTTTGTTACATTTACTGATGATCACTCTAGGTTCGGACATGTGTTCTTGATGAAGCACAAGTCTGATACATTTGAGCGATTCAAAGAGTATCATAACGAAGTTGAAAAACAGACGGGCAAAAGTATTAAAATTCTTCGATCTGATCGAGGAGGAGAATACTTGAGCCATGAATTCCTTGCGCATCTAAAAGAGAATGGGATTCTCTCTCAGATCACTCCTCCTTACACACCTTAACATAATGGTGTGTCAGAGAGAAGGAATCGTACCTTGTTAGACATGGTTCGATCAATGATGAGTGACTCTGAGTTACCTATCTCCCTTCGGGGCTATGCCCTAGAAACTGCTACCCATATCCTTAATAGAGTTCCATCTAGATCCGTGCCAATGACACCATATGAGATATGGAACGGGAAGAAACCAAACCTTAAGCATATTAAGGTATGGGGTTGTCCTGCGTATGTCAAGAAGCTTAATCCAGATAAACTGGAGGATAGGTCTGTTATGTGTAGATTCATTGGGTATCCTAGTCACTCGACGGGACACATTTTCTATCACCAGGAACAACAAAAGATTGTTGTGTCCAAACACGCCACCTTTCTTGAAAAGGAATTCCTTGTGAAGGAGTCTAATGGCGAGGTAATAGAACTGGACGAAAGTCTAGAGACCGAATCAACACATGAACAGATCGCGGAACCAGTGGGAGAGGCAGAGCCTAATGCTCCTGAAGCAATTATTAGGAAGTCAAATAGGATTCCTCGAGCTCCAGAAAGATACTACGGATTTCTCGTATATGGAGGAGTTGAGGATAACATCTTAGTTGAAGATGATCCTATTAGCTTCCAAGAAGCCATTCAGAGTAAAGACTCTAAGAAATGGCTGGATGCAATGAAATCTGAGATAGATTCCATGCACATTAATAAAGTTTGGACTTTAGAGAATGTACCCAAGGGAAGTGTTCCTATTGGCTGTAAATGGATCTTCAAAAGGAAGATCGGTGCAGATGGAAAAATAGAAACGTACAAGGCTAGACTTGTTGCGAAAGGTTATCGTCAGATTCTAGGTGTAGATTATGACGAAACTTTCTCGCCCGTAGCCATGCACAAATCCATCCGGATCGTACTCGCTATTGCTGCCTATCACAACTACGAAATCTGGCAGATGGATGTAAAAACTGCATTTCTAAATGGTGATTTAGAAGAGCATATTTACATGTCTCAGCCGGAAGGTTTCGAAGTCAGTAGGAGCAAAGGGAAAGCGTGTAGACTGCATAGATCCATTTATGGATTGAAGCAGGCATCCAAGAGCTGGAACATCCGATTTGATAATACAGTCAAAGAGTTTGATTTTATTAAAAATGAAGATGAGCCATGCGTTTATAAGAAAACCAGTGGAAACAATTTAGTCATCCTCGTACTTTATGTTGATGACATTCTCTTAATAGGTAACAACATACCAATGTTGAAGTCTGTTAAGGATTGGTTATCAACTAACTTCTCCATGAAAGATTTGGGAGAAGCATCCTACATACTAGGTGTGAAGATCTATAGAGATAGATCTAAAAGGATGCTAGGACTCTCCCAATCTAGGTACATTGATACTGCGTTAAAATGGTTTAACATGGAAAACAGTAAAGGTGGGTTTATACCCGCAAATCACGGAATAAGTCTTTCCAAGAAGATGTCTCCAAAGACTGACTTGGAAAGAGAACGCATGAGCAATATTACATATGCTTCGGTAGTTGGATCGATCATGTATTCCATGATATGTACCAGACCTGATGTCGCTTTTGCACTAGGTGCAGTAAGTCGATATCAGTCTAACTATGGAGAAGAACACTGGAAAGCAGTCAAGACGATTCTCAAGTACTTGCGAAGAACACGAGATCTAGTTTTGATTTATGGAAGTGAAGAACTCAAGATTGAGGGCTTCACAGATTCCAGCTTTCAGAGTGACGTAGATGACAGCAAATCAATTTCAGGATACATTTTCACTCTCAACGGATGTGCATTGAGCTGGAGGAGTTCAAAGCAAGATACCGTTGCTGATTCACCTATGGAGGCCGAATATATAGCGGCCAATGATGCAGCAAAGGAAGCTGTCTGGATTAGGAAGTTTGTGAGCCAGCTAGGAGTGGTGCCTACTGTTATAGATCCAATACCGTTGTATTGTGATAACAATGCCACTTTGAGCTTGGTCAAAGAACCCAGATTCCACAAGAGATCCAGACACATTCTTCGAAAATATCACTTGATACGTGACATTGAGAAGAGGAAGGACATAGAAATCCTCAGAGTCTCGTCTGAAGAGAATTTAGCTGATCCATTTACAAAGGCCCTTGTACGTGATCGTTTGGAGAAACTAATGTGTAAAAGCGGTATGAAATACCATAAAGAGTGGGCCTTGTAGTGAGTGGTAGATGTTTTGAGAGTTGTATGCCTATGAGGCACATTGTCTTGTAAAACATCTTATTCATGAATAAAATAAATTTATTGGTATCAAATTATCTTTGTGCATTCGTGTCATCTTATATACTTTGATAATTTCCTTAGACTTATAGCAAGGTATACACTTATCTTGATGCCGATCACAATTATGAGAAAGTGTTTTTACCGATTGGAGCTTAAAGTCTTAAACTGGTTCGTGGTCATTGATATGTCGAGAAGAGGATATCGACACATCTAAAAGACCATTGTGTCTTTGTATTCACTATGGATTAGTAACGATGAACTCATAATCGTTTGACTTGGTGAAGTCAGAAACAAGACACAGGTGCTCATTAGAGAATGAGTTCACTGAACGACTCATAAAAGGTTATCATTTGGTTAAACTTAATTTAAAATGTCAATGATAATTTTTAGTGATGATAGGCAAGTTGGTCCTATGACTTGAGGACATTGAACAAACCTGCATGTGAATGGTGTAACTTAGATCATCTTCCTAGCTTCAAGGCTTTACTTGTCGAAAGGATTTTGGTTGGGTGGCACTTGAAGCGTGTGAGGGGAGTTGTGTCCAAGAAAGGATTCGTCTCTCTCATTAAGGAGAGTTAGTGTTGTATGTGTTGGTTCGGTGCTTTAGTGAAAATCTTTGATCAAAGTATGTTGAAAGAAGTTCAACATGTATTTAACTAAAGACCGATGTAACTGACCGGTTTCAAGTTGGTGGGGTTGACATGTTACCATACCCTAAACTTGAATAAACAACATAATCTTGACGAAAGGATTAAAACTGCGGTATTCATCACGGATACAGTCTTGGTCATCCCGACGATTTTTGTCAATGGGTTAAACCACATAATTATGATGCCGAAACAGGGACGTCAACTACTGCTCGTGGTCACTGCTGTCTAGGGTCACGAACCCAAACCTGTAGTAGGGTCAGGCTTTAGGGTCTCACAAAGAGTGTGGTCTTACGTCTAGTAAAAGAATAGAGAATAATTCATTATGATGCATGAGAACTGATGCTGCAAGGAAGTTGCAGATAATTTTGTACCCGGGATAAATGATCCTGAGTGCAAGTGTGAGATGTTAAGGGATGGTGCCCTCAGATCATTTGTATACGATACAATAAATTAACGGGACGTTATATGCTTAGGAATGTTGTGGACATTCTAAGAAGAGCATAGGAAGAAACCGCACCTGAATCGGAGATCAAATGAGCACGTTATGCTCAAAAGAGTCTTTTTGTAATTAGTTGAATTACATGGATCTTTTTGTAAAAGGACAGAGAGAAAAACCCCACCCCCCATTTGCTGGCGCGCTGACGCGGGGCCCGCTGACGTCAGCGCGCGTCTGCGAGCTGACGCGGCATGCGGGCCCCGCAGCGGGGCCCGCGTCACATTTTGCGCCCGCTTCTGCGGGCGCAGCGGTAGTGAAATGCCGCCCGCATTCGTGCGGGCGGCGTGGCAAATAGGAGCGCGCCACGTGGCGCGCTCCGGGCGCGCCACGTGGCGCTGGGGGGGGGGGGTGTTTTTCCCGAGAACGCGATTCAGATCGCAGTTCTTCAATTGTTTCGAAAATCAGATTTTCAATCTCTAGTTTGAAGGGTCAAACGAAGTCCAAATGAGGTGCCGTTTCTTCATATGCGTTCGTCTCTTCGAGCACTCTGATTTACATATATGATATGTAAGTTTTGCTTGAGAAGCGAATTATCTATGGCTCTTTATAGTTTTGAACTATAACATTCCATTCCCATTATTTAGTCCCACATCGAATATTTCATTTGAGGAGCTCCTTTCTCCCCCTATAAATAGTTGGGTGGTCTCCTCATTGAAACTTGCACCAGCCGATGATCAAGGCAGTTCAAATTAAGAGCAAGCATTGATCTGGAAGCTAAATTAAAAGTTCTTGTTCTCATTCTTTGTTTCGGTCGAGCCCTAGCAAGGCATCGAAGGAACTCAGATCGGATCTGAAGTCTAGGCGTTGGATCCATTCAAGTGAAACTTTCTGGAGCAAGTGGTTGTCTCGGCGACCAAAAGTTGCTGGGATCGGCGCAAGCAGTTGCTGGGATCGGAGCGGCTTATGCGGGAAGGGCAATTGATTGCCTTCGGTAACACTTTTGCTGCAAGGCAAGAGTTACGGGTATGTTGAGTTTTCTCAACCTTAGTTTTAATTAATGTGCATTATTTTAATTTCAGTAGCTAAAGTAGTTAATTAGATAGTAGTATCCTTAGGGGTTGGTCTGGACCTAACCCAGGGATAGTAGCATTTTCTTGGCTTGGGTTTTATGCAGATAGGGCTAGTTTATATAAAATGTTTATATAAATTTTTTTCTTTATTTTTCCGCTTCCGCTGCGTTATTTTGTGCAAGGTTGTCCGGCCTTCGCTCTCAAGTAGGGCGAAGGACGGACAATGCACTAGTCGAAAGAGAGCCCTTGGATCAGATAAAACCCAGCACGAACTCCAACGCTCGATCGGGCGGTAGTCCAGAAATGTCTTCAGGAAAGACGTCTTCGAAATCTCTCACTACTTCAGGCTTCTCTAGTTCAGCAATCATAGATGCAATGGTCAATCGGTAAGGCTGGGCTCGGAACTTGACAGGTCCAAGCGAACGTCCTCCGCCGACAAACTCGAACACTGGATGGTCAGGAATTTCGAACACCACTTTCTTCCGGTGACAGTCGATCATGGCATAAAAAGCTCCTAACTAGTCAATGCCGAGAATAGCATCAAAGTTGGATAGGCCGTGGACAATGAAGTTAGCATACAGTTCGTGTCCACTAATCACCAATGGGCATGGTCTACATCCCAGTGCAACCTTCACAACACCATTCCCAGTTGTAATATTCCAACACTTGGGAAGTGTATAGGTGGGTATCGAGTGTTCGACTACGAACTTCCGAGATAGGATGCACACGGAAGCTCCAGAATCGAACAGGGTCAAGGCAGGGTGAGATGAAACTAAGATGACACCTAAGGGTAACATGCAACTAGATTAACATGGATCTAACTAATCAAATATAATGCATAAATAAAGAAGACTAGTATAGAGGTTACCTGTAATAACTCTGTCCTCAGTCTCTGCCTCTACGGCAGTCATCGTGAAGGCTTGCCTCCTAGGCTGAACGGCCTGCTGGAAAGCCTGCTTCTGGGGAATGAGAGGCGCTCCACGTCCAGCGACTACCGGAGCTCTCTGCTGCTGAACTCCGACTGGTGCCTTCCATGGATGCTTAGCACTCGGACAATCCTTCAAAGTATGCGAAGCATTGCCACAAACCAAGCACTGGCCCAGAAGCCTCCTGCACTGGTCCTTCACATGACCAGTCTTGTCACGACCCGCTTCCCTAAAATGAAGGCGATGCGTGACGAGGCCCGCTCAGGCTGGGAGCTGTGAGGCTCCAAGCCTGTAAAGCGTCTAGAAATACCACGCAGATCCCTGTAATGCGAAACGGAACAAAGACAAGAATAATAGAAAGAGACGAATAATAAATTATCAATCTCAAATGTCCAAATAAAAGTTCAACAACCACCAGAAAAGCCACCAGGCTAACAAAAGAGTCTAAAAAGGGCCCAGCATGGCCAACAAGGAAAGCAACTAACAAGATGGTGCTACTCACCGTCAAACTACAACAACTAACAAAGAAACTGTGGAGGGAACTAAGACTGGTCACCAGTGTCCTCGTACCCAACGTCAGTTGTGGAATCAGGCACGAACTCCACGAACTCGTCGCCCTCAACTACGGACTCTGGCTCAGCAACTAACATGCGACACCCACAGAGAAGGGGCACATGTTAGCAAAGTCTACAAGACTTTGTGCAAGGAAACTAGTAGAAAAGTAAAGGCAACCTAGCAATTCTAAAGTATGGTATGACATGACATTTATATAATGAGTGCAGCAAGTAAAGTAAACAGTAGTTATGACATGGCATATATGATATCATGGCAGATAAGAAATGGCATAGAAACAAATAACATGACAAGGAAACAAGTAAACATTCACAAGGAATGTCCTAGTCTAGTAGCACGTCGTGCACATGGATTACGCCTTTTGGCTAGAGAGGCTGTACGGGCCAACTCTTACGCTCAAGTGCTCGTTTATCCCTACCCCTCCACGTGTATCGGGCATTGGTTTTCAACCAACACATGTGGCCCGCTTCTGGATCACGAGCCAGGAAGTGTTTTTAACAAGTATGGCGTAGGGTTATGCCCGCATAGAAGGTGCCTAGCCGGAAACAAGGATTGTACAAGTATTTTGTAGCGTGTGCTACGATGCAACATGCAAATCAGATGACATGAAAAAATGCAAATGCATGGCAGATATTTAAATAGAAATGCGTATCGTTAGAGAAATTTAACGTGACAGGCAAATGCATGACATGCCATGACAAAAGGCAGTTCTAGCTTCGTTGTCAAGCTAGAACTTGAAATTGTGCCTAGACCGCTATCATTTCACGGTCTAGTCTCTTTTACGCTAAAAGCAAGGAAATGGCCTAAAGCATGGCCTAAAACAAGGTTGGCAAGTTTCACTTGCCTGGTACCGAGGTTGTTGATCGACGAGAGTCGCCTCAAAAATCGCTATTCTACGGGGATGGGTCACTGTTATGGCAAAACAGAAAATCAGAATTGGATGATATAGTCCTGATTTGTAGTGGAGTCCTACAACATCTAGTAATCCATTTTTATTGGGTCACTGTTATGGCAAAACAGAAAATCAGAATTGGATGATATAGTCCTGATTTGTAGTGGAGTCCTACAACATCTAGTAATCCATTTTTATTAGGTTTTCTAAATTTATAGTGTGGGTTATGGAAAGATTAATGGTAGATCACTAACCGTATATGAAGCGGAAGAAACGACGATCAAGACGCCTACGAATCTGCAGGTAGGAGAGGATCTCGACGTATCCGGATTGCCGTCGCCAAAACTGATCTAGCATGGCAACGGAAGAAGCGATCCTGGGAAAACTACGGCTGAAGAGATCTGCTGGCGGCTGAGATATAACGGATCTGGAGATGGGAGAATGAAGGGGAAAAACTGGAGCAAAAGGAGAATTGGGGGGTTTTAGAGTCGGCCGGCGGCTTGCAGGGTGGTTGCCGGCGTAATGGGGGTGAGAGTGAGCACGGGAGGAGGAGGAAAGGCAAGAGGAAGATGGGGGATGATTGGGGAAGAAGGTCTGCTAGGAAAAGTGAGGGAAGAAGTGAAAGAAATATAGGGTTTAAATAGAAAGAACAAGCGGCGGCTGCAATTTAACCTAGGGTTTCTGGGTAGATTAGTCGGTCAGTGAAGAGTGGTCGACCGATTAGTTTGGGAACTAGTCGATCGGTCGTCCAACTGTGACCGACTAAAAGGCAAACTGAGAACAGGGTCAATACATGGTAGACAGATTTAGTCGGTCTGTGAAGGCTCGTCAACCGACTAGTTTGAGAATAAGTTGGTCGGTGAATGTTCATTGACCGACTAAGGGTTGAATATGATAGACAATAAGTACTGAGAGTTAGTCAGTCTGAGAAGAAACTCTAACAGACTAGTTTCTCAACTAGTCGGTCGATAGTCGTTCTTTGACCGACTAACTGTAAACAGTAACTCGGCTGACAGAAAGAACTCTGAATTAGTCGGTCTGAGAACAAGTTCTAACCGACTAGTTTCACAACTAGTCGGTCGATGGATGTGCTTAGCCCGACTAAGTGGAAACAGTAACTCAGCTGAAATAATCAAGATGAACTAGTCGGTTCCTGAAGAGTTACCGACCGACTAGATTGCAATCTAGTCGGTTGGTTCTCCTTCTTGAACCAACTAAGAGTCATGAAAAGTCTCGAATTGAAGCGCGAAGCTTCGGGAAAGATTCCTATGGCTTCTAAGATCAACCTAGCTCTAAGATATGGACGCTATGAAGCTCATCGTAAAAATACTTACTCCAAGCCCATCATGATATGCAACGGAAAGTAGAAGATCAGAAAGAACTGAAAGAGAACGTCCAACAGGGAAAACTCACAAGGAAGAGAACAACCATAATATTTATATAATAGACAATACATAGACACAACCAGTCGTTACATCCTACCCACCTTAAGAAAAATTCCGCCCTCGGAATTTCCTAACACTCACGTGTCAGGGAACAAAAGTGGGTATCGCTCTCTCATCTCATCTTCTCTCTCCCAAGTAGACTCTCCTGGCGAGCCGTGTCGCCACATCACCCTAACAAGATCGACTGTCTTGTTCCGGAGTGACTTCTGACGCCTGTCCAAAATCTGCACTGGCTGCTGGTCATACGTCAGATCGGGACGAACGGTGATATACGAGAAATCCACAGCATGAGATGGATCGCTGATGTACCGACGAAGCTGCGACACATGGAAGACATCGTGAACTCCTTCCAAAGATGGCGACAAGGCTAAGCGGTAGGCTACCTCGCCAATTCTCTCCAGAATGTCAAACGGTCCAATGTATCTCAGGCTCAGCTTCCCTCGTTTCCCAAAGCGAATCACTCCTCGATTCGGGGAAATCTTCAGGAACATCATGGTCACCTGGCTGAAACTCCAAAGGACGCCGTTTAGCATCTGCTCAATGCTTGAAACGGTCCTGAGCAATCCTTAGCTTCTTCCGTATGTTCCTCACAACATCCACTGCCTCCATGATCATCTCAGGTCCTAACAGCTCCCTGTCTCCAATGTCATCCCAGCTCAGTGGCGATCAACATTTCTTCCCATATAGCGCAGCGAAAGGTGTCATGCCAATACTCGCCTGGTAGCTGTTATTGTAGGCAAACTCAACATGGTGGAGATGATCTTCCCAAGATCCCTTGAAGTCCAACATGCACGCCCTCAGCATGTCCTCCAAGATCTGAATCGTCCTCTCGGACTGACCATCTGTCTGCAAATGGTACGCCGTGCTGAAACTCAGACTCGAACCCAAACTCTTCTGCAGACTCTGCCAGAACTGAGACGTGAACCTCGTGTCTCTGTCCGACATGATACTCACAGGGACTCCATGAAGTCGTACGATCTCCTGCACGTTTCACGTTGCATCACTATCTAAACTAGGGAAAGGAAATAGAAATGGCAAGAAAAAGGGGTTTACCTCCATATATCTCCTCGCTAGCGTCTCAGTGGACTGTCCTACTTGGAAATGAATAAAGTGCGCGGATTTGGTTAATTGGTCCACGATCACCCAAATCGCGTCATTCTGCTTCGGACACCGAGGCAGTCCAGTCACAAAGTCCATAGTGATGTGTTGCCACTTCCACTCCGGAATCGGAAGCGGTTATAGCAACCCTGCCGTACGCTGATGCTCCGCCTTTACCTGCTGGCAAACCAGACACTTGGCTACACTCCGAGCCACACTCCTCTTCATACCATGACACCAATAGTTCAGGCGAAGCTCCTTATACATCTTGGTACCACCAGGATGCACAGAATACGACGAACTGTGTGCCTCAACAACAACTCCTCTCTGATGTCTCCAGCTGGCATACACAACCTGGCTCCATACCTCAGCGAGCCATCCTCATGAATCAAGAAGTCAGTCCGCAGACCGGCTTCCACCTGCTCCCGTATCTTCACCAACTTCGGGTCTCCTGCCTGTCCAGCCTTGATCCTATCCACGATCGTCGACTGTATCTACATACACATCAACGAAGAGGCCTCTCCAGGAAGAATAATCTCAATACCAGACTCGCAAAAATCTTGCTGCAATATCCACTGCGAAGTCAACAACATCACTGCCGGAAGCCTACTCAGCGCATCCGGAACCACATTCACCTTACCAGGGTGATACTGCAAATCGATCTCGTAATCTGCCATGAGCTCCAACCACCGACGCTGTCGCATGTTGAGCTCCTTCTGAGTAAAAATGTACTTCAAGCTTTTGTGATCAGTGAAGATCTTCACCTTTTCACTCAGCAGGAAGTGCCTTCAAATCTTCAGCGCAAACACGACTGCTGCCAACTCCAAGTCGTGCGTCGGGTAATTCTTCTCATGGGTCTTAATCTGACGAGAAGCATACGCTACCACGTGCCCATGCTGATGCAATACACAACCGAGACCCTTGCCGGAAGCATCGCAAAAGATCTCGAATCCTCCACTCCGATCAAGCACAGCAAGAATAGGGGCAGTAGTCAGTCTCTCCTTCAGAACACCAAAAGCCTCCTCACAGCCACCAGACCAAACAAATGGTACATCCTTCCGCGTCAGTCTGGTCATCGGCTCGGCAATACGGGAGAAGTCCTTAATGAACCGCCGGTAATAACCAGCCAATCCAAGGAAATTCCTAATCTCAGATGCTGACTGCGGAACAGGCCACTCCCTGATAGCCTTGATCTTCTCGGGGTCGACTGAAATACCATCTCCTGACACCACATGCCCGAGAAAAGCAACTCTGTCCAGCCAAAACTCGCACTTGGAATACTTAGCATACAACCGATGCTTCCTCAAGATTTCCAACACTGTCCTCAAGTGCGATGCATGCTCCTCCTCTGACTTTGAGTAGATCAGAATGTCGTCAATGAAGATAACGACAAACTTGTCTAAAAAGTCATAGAAGATCAGATTCATCAGGTTCATAAAAACTACGGGTGCGTTGGTTACACCGAAAGGCATAACCACGAACTCGTAGTGTCCATACTTCGTCATGAATGCTGTCTTCGGAACATCTTCCTTCCTCACCTTCAGCTGATGATAACCACTCCTCAGATCCAACTTAGAGAATACCCTCGATCCTCCAAGCTGATCAAAGATGTCATCTGTACGAGGCAACGGATATCGATTCATGACGGTCACCGCATTCAACTCCCGGTAGTCCACACACATGCGACGCGAACCGTCCTTCTTCACCAGCAAGACCGGTGCTCCCCACGGAGACTGGTGGGCTCCAAAAAGGTGCTCTCTCTCTCAAGTGCAAGAGTCCGTACAAGTAATATAATCTGGGAGTCCAGATGTCGAATCCTCAGGAGAAAATCTGTTGCAACCACATCTCAAATCAAATAGAAATCCAACGAAAAGAAACTAACCACTTCAACAATGATGACGGTGATGGTGATGTGAATACGTGAACAATATAAACAAGGAAATTCGTGTCTGAAAATATCTATAAAAAGTATGCACATGGTATGGGTTCGTTAGGATCAATGATTCGTATTAATTTGGTTGATGAATATAACACAATGAATTCTCTTTTTGAGAGCAAGTCACCGAAAAATATCCAATACAACTCAATGAATTCTCCTTTTGGGAGCAACTCATCGGAAGATACCCTTTTGGGGGTTCAAGCACAATATTCAATAAGATCGTCGCTAACGTTATAATACGATATGAAACTCTCTTTTGGAGAGATCAAAACTACGGTATGAAACTCCCTTTTGGGGAGATCAAAACTCACCCTTTTGGGGCGATCATCAACTCAATCACTTCTTTTGGAAGATGAAAAAGACGATTTACGAACAAAGATTACAACTTTAACGATGTTTAACGATTTAGCACAAGGAATACAACCAAATAAACATGCATCATTGTAATGCCCTACTAAGCTACTGCATAAGTACTAGATGGGGGGGTGAATAGTACTTTAAAATAATTAAGAGGCTAATTCCTAATTACTTGCAAACTCTACCAAACAATGCGGAAAATGCGAAAATGTAAATGTTAGACAACAAAGAAACAATCGCAAACAACGATATTACTGGGTTCGGATCCACCTAAGTCTCCCCGACTTGTTCCCGGTGATCCTACGTCCCAACCACCCGGATCCCCTCCGGATACTTGAGTTAGAAACCCTAACTCAAGATTTCCACTATGAAATACTTGTGAAAAACCTTCACAAGTCAAATCATACACAAAGTAATTTGTGACTCCCACAACCCGGGATCACAACCACACTCTCACAACCGAGAGTGAAACTTACAATATGAATTGAAATGAAACAAAACTTCTTACCGACAAAATATCTATGCCTTGAGTAATACTTACGAATTAGGGCAAAGATGATTTTGAGGAAGAAGAAGAGGCACCAAACCCTAGCTCCAAGATGTAGATCAGCGATGGAGAGCTATGGGGATGATGGTGACCTAGGATCAAGCACTTGTCTTGGAAGGCTTCACAATCAATGAATCTCTCTTTGGAAGTAAGAGTGGGGAGAGATTATTGAATGGAATGAAAGAGCTTTGAATGAGCTTGGAATGATTTCTCTTGATCTCTAAACTTGCAATAATATCAGCCTTGACTGTAATGAATGCAGCCCATCAAGTATTTATAGGATAGAGGAGAGAGAGAAAGAAAAACGTTTCAATTAATGCTCCAACGGCTCTTTTCTGAAACCAACTAGTCGGTCAAAGAACAACCACCGACCGACTAGTTCATCAACTAGTCGGTCGGTCAATTAACATATACCGACTAATGGAAGAACAGCCAAAAGGTTGAAGCACAGACAAAAGGAACTAGTCGGTCCAAGAAGAGTAGCTGACCGACTAGTTTCACAACTAGTCGGTCGGTTACTCAACTGAGACCGACTAACAGATAAAACTGAAGTCTGAGCACAAATTGACTTAGTCGGTCCAAGAACAAATGTTGACCGACTAATTCACCAACTAGTCGGTCACCAAATGAGCATAGACCGACTAACGATAAACAGTAAGTTAGGTGAAAATTGGCATGAACAGTAAAGCTAAACTAGTCGGTCCAAGAAGGAACGTTGACCGACTAGTTCATCAACTAGTCGGTCGATCAATGAACACAGACCGACTAATGATAAACAGTAGCTCAGGCTCAAATGTGCATGTACAGGGAAAGCTAAACTAGTCGGTCACAGAAGCATCACTGACCGACTAGTTCACAAACTAGTCGGTCGGAGAGTCAACTTAGACCGACTAACTGTAAACAGTAAAGAGCTTGGAAATGACTGACAAAAACTAGTCGGTCCAAGAAGCTTTGCCGACCGACTAGATCACCATCTAGTCGGTCAGTTCTTCTTCTTGAACCAACTAACATGCACAAGAAGTCGCGAATCGAAGCGCGAAGCTTCGGGAAAGATTGTATGGACTTCTACTAAGATCCTAGAGCTAAGATAGGAGCGTTATGAAGATTTAAACCGTAAGACCTACTCAAGGCTTAACATTCTACGAAAGAAGCTTAAAGACTATAAATAAAACTTGACGATACCGTTTTCAATAGCTTCAATCGAATCTTCATGACTTCTAAAATGGTCCATAAGCTTCAACGAAGCTTTAGGCATACGATCACGTGCTTTGAGAAGTCTTGAGACGTCGTAATTGATATTCATATGAATTTGGCGACGATCTCCATAACTGCGCTCACAAAGTGTTAGTTCACGATATATTTATGTTTGTTCATCATCCAAAACCAAATCCGGGGAGTCCAATATCCAACATTCTCCTCCTTTTTGGTGATGACAAACCAACATAAATAATAATCAAAAATAATAATTCAAATGAAATTTACTTACTCCCCCTACATTGATGACACGTTAATTCCAAATTAAACAATAATAATTCGCATCAAGCAGACGAGTAAAGTATATAAAAGAGAATCGATTATTGAATTATTGAGTACCAAAGGTTGATTATTGAAATATCGGATTTGAAAATCCATTTATATATCTTAACTCCCCCTGAATCTAACATATCAAATTAGATTCTTGGAATAGTGCTTTAAATTATCATTTAGCACATCGTTATTATTATATCTCTCCCCCTTTGGCATTAGCAAAAAGAGCGGGAGGAGATCAACGATAACAACAATGGCTTCAAATAAAAGCACGGAAGTCGTAGAATACGACGACGGTTCAAGTGACACCAAAGAAAAAAATACGAATAAAATCAAGGCGTGTCAATGATACCATAGTCAAAAATCGTAAAACGAAATCATCAAAAACTCAAAGCAATTTTACGGATTGAGTTATGGAATATACTCTCCAATATCAACATTCTTGGTTAATTTAGTGCATGGAAAACAATTCTATGTTTCCATAGAAGAAATTTCTATTAAACCAAGTTAATATCGTCGAGCGACGAAATCAAACATCAGAGACATAAAAAAAATATAATGTGCACAATAGAATGAAATGTCAATGTCGATGTATATATATAAAAAATATGAACCAGAGTACATCAAAAATATACATCACTGACATACAAAACATCGATCCAACGATCGGGGCACAAAATACATCATCATATCAAACAGATATCAGAGTGTCACATAACATACAACATCATCAAAGTACATCAAAATACATCAAAATACATCATCAAAATGATCCAAAAATTATAGCCACCCACACTATCCTACCCAAACTCTCTCACACTAGATGTATCATCCAAGGAGCATCGGAGAGTCCTCAAAGAAGCTCAAGAGGAAGCGGCAGGATCTGCAGCAGCAGCAGGCTCTGCAGGAGAAGTGGTGGTCACAGGAACATCTGGAATGTCAACGGGAGCGACGACAGAAGTGGCAATCTCTGGAGCAGCAATAGTAGTGGCCTCAGGAGCACCAGTCAGAG
Source organism: Scilla litardierei (assembly GCA_030789695.1). Taxonomy (NCBI): domain Eukaryota; kingdom Viridiplantae; phylum Streptophyta; class Magnoliopsida; order Asparagales; family Asparagaceae; genus Scilla; species Scilla litardierei. Next base: position 136,070,773 of record CM061136.1, on the reverse strand, counting down.
CATCCACCGCAGGAGCGGTGGCAACAGGTGTGCTCTCGGGGGCACCAGCAGACGAAGCAGCAGCAGCATCACCAGAAGTGCCCTCGGGGGCACGAGCAGCAGCACGAGCAAGCTCCTCAATGTCCTCCTCATCCAACTCATCCTCGTTAGAGAAAGACGGAGGGACCTCAATATCAAGGTGTCGAGCGATACGGCAGAGAATCTTCTCAGAACGAGCCTGACGAGACTCCAAACGACGGATCGAATGAACGACATCGGCAAGAGTGGTAGAGGGAGCAGCTGAGGCAGAGGCAGAGGCAGACGCTGAAGGTGTCATCCTCTGAACGTGACGGAGCGTCGCAAGAGACTTCTTGACGGCCGTTGCGTTCAGGGGAGGACCAAGTGGACGCTCATCGTCAGGAGGTGTAACGACTACTTTTCATGTATCTGGATTTAATATAATATAATATATGTTTTGGTGGATTTTCTCCTCTTGTGTGGTTTTCGTCTCCGTAGATTTCATTTTCGATCGATTCGTCGTATTTTCTCGTTTCTTCCTTAGGATTGTCGATTTCGAAGTATGTCACTCGTGACGGACTTCATAACGGTCGTATCTTACTATTAGATCAAGCCTAGGAGTCTTAGGAATCGATCCCGGGGCCCCGCGCTCCGTATCGGAACTTTTGGTGCTCATTAGCCGGTGTAAGAAGGGCCACCGACCGACTAGATGACGATCCAGTCGGTCGGCAATCCTTCTTGGACCGACTAGTTAGCTTTCTAAATTTCTCAGGAGTTACTGTTTATCGTTAGTCGGTCTAAGAACGTTGGTTGACCGACTAGGTTGCAAACTAGTCGGTCAGCAATGCTTCTTTAACCGACTAACACATCATCTTAATTTTAGTTGAGTTACTGTTTACTCTTTGTCGGTCTAAGAACGTTCATCGACCGACTAGATGCCAAACTAGTCGGTCAGTATTTGTTCATGGACCGACTAACTCTAGAATCCTATTTTCGTTCAGGAGTTACTGTTTGCACTTAGTTGGTCTGCGTTGGTCGACCGACCGACTAGTTGCCAAACTAGTCGGTCAGTGGTTGCTCTTTGACCGACTAACCAGTGTTGAAACCCTAATTTCTGGGCAGTCGCCAGCCCAACCTATTTATACCCAACCCAAACGATTTCATCTTCTCCAACACGACCCAAAACCCTAAAATCTTCCCCCTTGAGCCCCCATCTTCCTCCAAGCTTCATTTCTTCATTCCAAGCCTCAAATCCATCATCCAAACCATCCATTCACTCCATCTACCTCTCATCTTCCCTAAAATCTCACCAAAACCCATCAAAATCCCCAAATCCCCCAAAACCCTAATTCTCCCAAACTTCTCCAATCTTCTCCAGATCTGAACCTAGGGTTCCCCGGAGAGTTCCTTCCGTCTCCTCTCGGTAAGAAATCGATCTACCGTTGTTTTTATAGCATATTGGTATTTTTATGAAACCCTAATAAAATTCACTTTGTTTGTTGATTGTTCTCCCAAAACAGCGATTTCCCCGTAGATTGGTACCCGTGTGACGAAGTGGTCGTCATCCCCGGTGCTAGGCAAGTGAAACTTGCCACTTAGGGTTTAGGCCATGTTTTAGGCCATTTGCTTGTTGTAGGCGTAAAAGAGGCTAGGCGACGAAATGATACTCGCCTAGGCGCAAATTGGGGAACTAGCTTGACAACGAAGCTAGTTCCGACATTTAGCATGTTGCACAATTTCCACGTCATGTTTACTTTCAATTAACGGTACGCGAATATGTTCATGTCATTGCATTTCGCCTGTCACGTTTAATTTAATTAACGGTACGCAAATAAATTGTCATGACCTCGCATTCTTTAGGTATTGCTGTGATTGCGTAGCTTTGCTACGATACTTGTGTTCCTGGCTCGTGACCAGAAGCGAGCATAATGAGTTGCTAACCCCAACGCTCGAAATGTATTGAATTGTGAACTAAGAATGCGAGCTCAATGTGCGGGGCAACCCCAGGCTCACTAGCTGAGTTCCATGTGCGGGGACCCCAGGCTCCATATCGTGTGGGTATTGGGTAGTGTTTAGTGCCGATCGGTCTGAAATGTTATACCATTCAGCGAAGGGCGTAAACACCTACAAAATGTGAATTGATTGAATTGATAGTAGCTTGGCTACTCTTGTCTTGTCCCGATAAATTATTCCCTTATACAAATTGTCTTGCCATGTTTTAATTGTGCACTCATGTTATAACTGCCATGTCATGCATACTAAACTGCTAGGTTGCTAGTTGCCTTACCTTCAGTTTCCTTGCCCAAGTCTTTTTAGACTTGTTGACATGTGCCCCTTTACTCTTTTGGGTGACACATGTTAGATCCTGAGCCCGAGTACCTTGTTGAGGACGAGGTGTTTGCTGACGCCGAGCCCGAGCTTGTGTTTGACGGGGAGTACGTGGACACTGGGGACCAGTCCTAGTGTCTTCGTTGTGTTTTACTTTTGTTAGACAGTTGTTTTGTTATCGGTGCGTAGCACCTATACTTTGTTATGTCGTCGCTTTTGTTGGCTTTGTTCTGGGCCTTGGACTCTTTTCTTTTAGCCTGGTGGCTTTTCTGGATGTTGGACTTATGTTGATGTTGGACAATTTATGAGATGTAAATTTTATTTCAGTCTCTCCTTGTGTTATTATTGTTATTCCGTTGTGGTTACAGGGACCTGCTTATGTATTTTGGACGCTTATCGGGTTTGGGGCTTCACAGCTCCACTCTCGTGCGGACCTTTTTACGTCTCGCCTCCATTTTAGGGAAGCGGGTCGTGACAGGTTTTAGTGGTGGCCCATGCAGGTCCTTCTGTAACTGCGATTTTTGGAATAGCGATAATAATATTAGAATGTCCAATAAACTAAGTTCGACGTCCAAGTCATAAGCTATGAGTCTAATCTGATTCGTTTTCTGTGTCACTAGATGGCAGGAAGACGTTTCACCCGTGGTGCGGGTAGTGGCGCGGTCCCTCATGATGAGGAGCCTGAGCGGGAACCCACCAGCGGTGAGATGATGCGGATGATGCTCCAGATGAAGCAAGTTCAGCAGGGCGTGCTTCTGCAAGTCCAGAATGCTCCACTTGCTCGAGCTGCCCGGGCTCTTCCGGATGCCCCTCGCTCTGAGCCAGGAGCGAAGCAATTTCGGGAGCTGGGTCCCGTATATTTTGATGGGTCTGAGGGTCCTCTGGCTGCCGTTGAGTGGATTCGGAACATCGAGGACAATCTGAAGATGGCCAAGATCACCCCGGCTGGATGGGTTGATTTGGCAAAGAGGCAACTCAAGGATAATGCTCGGAATTGGTGGGATGCGGAAGAGAAGTTGTTGGTGGAGCCGATAGCTTGGGCTACCTTCAAGGCTAGATTTGATGGTGAGTTCTTCCCGAAAGCTGCCAGGGAAGAGATGCTGCAGCGTTTTATCGATCTGAAGCAAGGGAACTCGTCGGTGGACATGTATCACCAAGAGTTCATGAGGCTGAGTCGGTTTGCACCAAAGATGGTGCAGGACGCTGAGGAGAAGGCTCAGAGGTTCCTGCAGGGGCTTGCTTCGGAGCTCCAGAGTTTTTTGACCTCTTCCGACTGGGAATCTTATCAGAAGGTTCTGGTCGCTGCCAAGAGGCAGGAGCTGCTCGTGAACCAGAGGAAGGGATCTGTTGTTGGTGCTGGGAAGAGGCCTGTGGAACAGGCGAGAGCTGTGGTTAGACCTGGATTTAGGCCTAATCAGTCTGCTCAGTTTAAGAGGCCAGGAGGGCCTATTCTGAAGTTTTGCCATTTCTGCGGCAAGCCTGGCCACGTCAAGGATCAGTGTCGGAAGATTTTGGGCCAGTGTCTGATTTGCGGTGATGCTTCTCATGTCGCGAAGGATTGTCGACATGCGGATCCGCTGCGGAGGGCTCCTGTTGCAGCTCAGCCGTTGCAGCAGCGAGCGTCTGTTCCTGCTGGACGTGGAGCAGCTCTTGTTCCGCAGAGGCAGGCTTTTCGGCAGGCTGTTCCACCGAGGAGGCAGGCTTTTCTGATGACAGCTGCGGAGAGCGAGGCTGTGGATGAGGTTATCGCAGGTAATCCTCAATCTAGCTGTTACTTTCCTAGCTGGTTTTGATTGTTAGATTATGTTGTTTGCTTGAACATGGTTGTTTGCTAGACTAGGGTTTGATTGTTAATTGCTTGTTAGGTGTGGTTTTGGTTTGCACATTTCCTGCACGAGTCCTCTTTGACTCTGGTGCATCGATGTGCATTATTTCTCGGAGCTTCGTGGAGAGGCATTCCTTGTCGACATCCCCTCTTCCCAAGAGTTGGAATATCGTTACAGGGAATGTCGTGGTCTCGGTGCATCGTGGTTGCAATTCTTGCTCTTTGGTGGTCTGTGGACATGAGCTTTTCGCTGATTTCATTGTCCACGACATCATCAACTATGATGCAGTTCTTGGGATAGACTGGCTTGCGAGCTTCTATGCTACGATCGACTGTCGGAGGAAGAAGGTGGTGTTCGAGATTCCCGGACATCCAGTGTTTGAGTTCAGTCGTGGTAGCAGTTCGCTTGGTCCTGTCAGGTTTCGGGCCAGGCCGGTGGAGGCTGTGGCTATGCAGATGGAGCTGGAGTGGCCAGCTGTGGTGCGTGATTTTGGCGACGTCTTCCCCGAGGAGATGTCTGGTTTGCCACCTGAACGGGCTTTGGAATTTTCTATCGATCTTGTTCCAGGTGCGCAGCCGATTTCGAAGGCGCCGTATCGTATGGCACCTGCAGAGTTGGAAGAGTTGCGGAAGCAGTTGGATGAGCTTTTGCAGAAGGGTTATATTAATCCCAGCGTGTCTCCGTGGGGAGCACCGGTGTTGTTGGTTAAGAAGAAGGATGGTTCGCGTCGCATGTGCGTGGACTATCGGGAGTTGAATGCGGTGACCATTAAGAATAAATACCCGTTGCCTCGCATCGATGATATTTTTGATCAGCTTGGAGGTTCGAGGGTGTTTTCAAAATTGGATTTGAGGAGTGGTTACCATCAGTTGAAGGTGAAGAAGGGAGATGTTCCGAAGACAGCGTTCAGGACGAAGTATGGACACTATGAGTTTGTGGTTATGCCTTTCGGTGTAACTAACGCGCCCGCAGTTTTCATGAATCTGATGAACCTGATTTTCTACGACTTTTTGGATAAGTTTGTCGTTATCTTCATTGACGACATTCTGATCTATTCGAAGTCGGAGGAGGAGCATGCCTCGCACTTAAGGACGATGTTGGAGATTTTGAGGAAGCATTGGTTGTATGCTAAGTTTTCGAAGTGCGAGTTTTGGCTGGATCGAGTTGCTTTTCTCGGGCATGTGGTGACTGGAGATGGTATTTCAGTGGATCCCGAGAAGATTCGGGCCATCAGGGAGTGGCCTGTTCCGTCGTCAGCGTCTGAGATTCGAAGTTTTCTTGGACTTGCTGGTTACTATCGGCGATTCATTAAGGACTTTTCTCGTATTGCTGAGCCGATGAACAGGTTGACGCGGAAGGATGTTGCTTTTGCTTGGTCGGGTGATTGTGAGGGTGCTTTTGGTGTTCTGAAGGAGAGGTTGACGACTGCCCCTATTCTTGTTGTGCCTGATCGCAGCGGTGGATTTGAGATCTTTTGCGATGCTTCTGGCAAGGGTCTCGGTTGTGTGTTGCATCAGCATGGGTATGTTGTGGCGTATGCGTCTCGTCAGCTTAAGGTTCATGAGAAGAATTACCCGACGCATGACTTGGAGTTGGCTGCCGTTGTGTTTGCTCTTAAGATTTGGAGGCACTTCCTGCTGAGTGAGAAAGTGAAGATTTTCACCGATCACAAAAGCTTGAAGTATATTTTCACTCAGAAGAAGCTCAACATGCGACAGCGTCGATGGTTGGAGCTTATGGCGGATTATGATATTGATTTGCAGTTTCACCCTGGCAAGGTGAATGTGGTTCCGGATGCTTTGAGTAGGCTTCCAGCGGCGATGATTTTGACCTCGCAGTGGAGATTGCAGCAGGATTTTTGCGAGTCTGGTGTGATGATTGTTCTTCCTGGAGAGGCTTCGTCGATGATGTACATGCATGTGTAGTCGATGATCGTGGATCGGATTAAGGATGGCCAGGCTGAGGATCCGAAGCTGGTGAGGATTCGGGAGCAGGTGGAAGTCGGTCTGCGGACTGACTTTTTGATTCATGAGGATGGCTCGCTGAGGTTTGGGGCCAGGTTGTGTGTGCCAGCTGGGGATATCAGAGAGGAGCTGATGGTGGAGGCACACAGTTCGCCGTATTCTGTGCATCCTGGTGGCACTAAGATGTACCAGGATCTTCGTCTGAATTATTGGTGGCATGGTATGAAGAGGAGCGTGGCTCGGAGTGTAGCCAAGTGCTTGGTTTGCCAGCAAGTGAAGGCGGAGCATCAGTGTACGGCCGGGTTGCTACAACCGCTTCCGATTCCGGAGTGAAAATGGCAACACATCACTATGGATTTCGTGACTGGACTACCTCGGAGTCCGAAGCAGAATGACGCGATTTGGGTGATCGTAGATCGATTGACCAAATCTGCGCACTTTATTCCGTTCCGAGTGGGACAGTCCACTGAGGCGCTAGCGAGGAGATATATGGAGGTAAAATTCTTTTACTCTCCGTTTTATTTCCTTTTCCTAGTTTGGGTAGTGATGTAACGTCAATCGTGCAGGAGGTTGTGCGACTTCATGGAGTCCCCGTGAGTATCGTGTCTGACAGAGACACGAGGTTCACATCTCAGTTCTGGCAGAGTTTGCAGAAGAGCTTGGGTACGCGTCTGAGTTTCAGCACGGCGTACCATCCGCAGACGGATGGCCAGTCTGAGAGGACGATTCAGATTTTGGAGGACATGCTGAGGGCGTGCATGTTGGATTTCAAGGGTTCGTGGGAGGACCATCTACATTTGGTGGAGTTCTCTTACAACAACAGCTTCCAGGCGAGTATTGGCATGGCGCCTTTCGCCGCTCTTTATGGGAGGAAATGTCTATCGCCATTGAGTTGGGATGACGTTGGTGATCGGGAGTTGTTGGGACCTGAGATGATCGTGGAGGCCGTGGAGATCGTCAGGAATATTCGGGAGAGGTTGAGAATTGCTCAGGACCGTTTTAAGCATTGGGCGGATGCTAAACGTCGTCCTTTGGAGTTTTAGCCGGGCGCCCATGTGTTCTTGAAGATTTCCCCGAATCGTGGTGTGATTCGTTTCGGGAAGCGTGGAAAGTTGAGCCCGCGATACATTGGACCGTTTGACGTTTTGGAGAGGGTTGGCGAGGTAGCTTATCGCTTGGCCTTGCCGCCATCTTTGGAAGGAGTTCACAATGTTTTCCATGTGTCACAGCTTCGTCGATACATTAGCGATCCATCTCATGCTGTGGATTTTTCGGAGATTACCGTTCGCCCCGATATGACATATGACCAGCATCCAGTGCAGATTCTGGACAGGCGTCAGAAATCGCTTCGGAACAAGATTGTCAATCTTGTGAGGGTGATGTGGCGACACGGTTCACCTGGAGAGTCTACTTAGGAGAATGAGGATGAGATGCGAGAGCGTTTCCCACTTTTGTTTCCGGACTCGTGAGTATTTGGAAATTCCGAGGACGGAATTTTTCTTAAGTTGGGGAGGATGTAACGACTGCTTTTCATGTATCTGGATTTAATATAATATAATATATGTTTTGGTGGATTTTCTCCTCTTGTGTGGTTTTCGTCTCCGTAGATTTCATTTTCGATCGATTCGTCGTATTTTCTCGTTTCTTCCTTAGGATTGTCGATTTCGAAGTATGTCACTCGTGACGGACTTCATAACGGTCGTATCTTACTATTAGATCAAGCCTAGGAGTCTTAGGAATCGATCCCGGGGCTCCGCGCTCCGTATCAGAACTTTTGGTGCTCATTAGCCGGTGTAAGAAGGGCCACCGACCGACTAGATGACGATCCAGTCGGTCGGCAATCCTTCTTGGACCGACTAGTTAGCTTTCTAAATTTCTCAGGAGTTACTGTTTATCGTTAGTCGGTCTAAGAACGTTGGTTGACCGACTAGGTTGCAAACTAGTCGGTCAGCAATGCTTCTTTAACCGACTAACACATCATCTTAATTTTAGTTGAGTTACTGTTTACTCTTAGTCGGTCTAAGAACGTTCATCGACCGACTAGATGCCAAACTAGTCGGTCAGTATTTGTTCATGGACCGACTAACTCTAGAATCCTATTTTCGTTCAGGAGTTACTGTTTGCACTTAGTCGGTCTACGTTGGTCGACCGACCGACTAGTTGCCAAACTAGTCGGTCAGTGGTTGCTCTTTGACCGACTAACCAGTGTTGAAACCCTAATTTCTGGGCAGCCGCCAGCCCAACCTATTTATACCCAACCCAAACGATTTCATCTTCTCCAACACGACCCAAAACCCTAAAATCTTCCCCCTTGAGCCCCCATCTTCCTCCAAGCTTTATTTCTTCATTCCAAGCCTCAAATCCATCATCCAAACCATCCATTCACTCCATCTACCTCTCATCTTCCCTAAAATCTCACCAAAACCCATCAAAATCCCCAAATCCACCAAAACCCTAATTCTCCCAAACTTCTCCAATCTTCTCCAGATCTGAACCTAGGGTTCCCCGGAGAGTTCCTTCCGTCTCTTCTCGGTAAGAAATCGATCTACCGTTGTTTTTATAGCATATTGGTATTTTTATGAAACCCTAATAAAATTCATGTTGTTTGTTGATTGTTCCCCCAAAACAGCGATTTCCCCGTAGATTGGTACCCGTGTAACGAAGTGGTCGTCATCCCCGGTGCTAGGCAAGTGAAACTTGCCACTTAGGGTTTAGGCCATGTTTTAGGCCATTTGCTTGTTGTAGGCGTAAAAGAGGCTAGGCGACGAAATGATACTCGCCTAGGTGCAAATTGGGGAACTAGCTTGACAACGAAGCTAGTTCCGACATTTAGCATGTTGCACAATTTCCATGTCATGTTTACTTTCAATTAACGGTACGCGAATATGTTCATGTCATTGCATTTCGCCTGTCACGTTTAATTTAATTAACGGTACGCAAATAAATTGTCATGACCTCGCATTCTTTAGGTATTGCTGTGATTGCGTAGCTTTGCTACGATACTTGTGTTCCTGGCTCGTGACCAGAAGCGAGCATAATGAGTTGCTAACCCCAATGCTCGAAATGTATTGAATTGTGAACTAAGAATGCGAGCTCAATGTGCGGGGCAACCCCAGGCTCACTAGCTGAGTTCCATGTGCGGGGACCCCAGGCTCCATATCGTGTGGGTATTGGGTAGTGTTTAGTGCCGATCGGTCTGAAATGTTATACCATTCAGCGAAGGGCGTAAACACCTACAAAATGTGAATTGATTGAATTGATAGTAGTTTGGCTACTCTTGTCTTGTCCCGATAAATTGTTCCCTTGTACAAATTGTCTTGCCATGTTTTAATTGTGCACTCATGTTATAACTGCCATGTCATGCATACTAAACTGCTAGGTTGCTAGTTGCCTTACCTTCAGTTTCCTTGCCCAAGTCTTTTTAGACTTGCTGACATGTGCCCCTTTACTCTTTTGGGTGACACATGTTAGATCCTGAGCCCGAGTACCTTGTTGAGGACGAGGTGTTTGCTGACGCCGAGCCCGAGCTTGTGTTTGACGGGGAGTACGTGGACACTGGGGACCAGTCCTAGTGTCTTCGTTGTGTTTTACTTTTGTTAGAGAGTTGTTTTGTTATCGGTGCGTAGCACCTATACTTTGTTATGTCGTCGCTTTTGTTGGCTTTGTTCTGGGCCTTGGACTCTTTTCTTTTAGCCTGGTGGCTTTTCTGGATGTTGGACTTATGTTGATGTTGGACAATTTATGAGATGTAAATTTTATTTCAGTCTCTCCTTGTGTTATTATTGTTATTCCGTTGTGGTTACAGGGACCTGCTTATGTATTTTGGACGCTTATCGGGTTTGGGGCTTCACAGCTCCACTCTCGTGCGGACCTTTTCACGTCTCGCCTCCATTTTAGAGAAGCGGGTCGTGACAGGAGGCAATGTGACACGGAAGTGACGGAATACCAGAGTCAACAAGCACGGGAAGGGGATATGAGCCGACTTCGTGGACTTGCGAATACACTCGAAAGTGTCCATCTTATCGAGTATAATGCGAGCCCAGTTAATCGAGCTCCCCATGAAAATAGCATAGATCAACTTCAAGAAGGGCTGGGACGGTAGAGATGAGGAGCCGTACTTGGGAAGCAAGCACGACTTCAGAATCAAATTCAAGACCCATGCATTAGGCTTGAAGGATTTGGAGGGCACGCCAATCATGGCGGGAGGAATCTGGTGGAAAATCTTGGATAGGACGACCTGATCAAGGGAGGTGATATCATCAACAGAAATGTCAGAGGGGAGGAGGCCAGACGAGGAGATACCCAAAATCTCTCCTAAGATTTCTGATGTGAGGACTATAGGAGTCCCCAAAACAGTCGTCTCAACAGAGTGGGTCCCATCGTACTGACCCCGGATCCTATTGGCATAGAAAAGTTTTACTAGGCGAGGGTAGGGGTGAGGGTTCGCCTTCGGGTCATATCGAAGGTAATCGAGTAGACCGGAGGACAAAAGAAGATCGTCGAGGCCTAGGAAGTCACTATACTGGACGAAATGCTCCAGAAGCAGTGGGCAATGTTCGATACGGTTGTAAGCCGCGAGACACAAAGGGTCGTCGCGACACAACGAGATATTGACACCGCCTACCGGCATCGGAGCCTTTCCCTTAGGCTTACGGGTAGACGTACGAGGTCGGGAGCTAGACTCAGGATGGGTAGGAGTAGTGGGTTCCCTATGAGTCTCAGGCTCGGGTCTATACTCGGTATCGGAATCGGTAGGAGTATGGAAAGAAGAGGGAGACGCAAGTTGCTTGGGCTTGGGCTTAGGCTTGGGTTGGTCTCTAGGTTGAGCACGGGGCTTCGCTTTTGTCGTCCTCTTACGCTTAAGAGGAGGCGAAGACGAAGAGGGTTCGTAAGGCTTCGAACGACGTTTCGGAGGAGGAGGGTCCGAGGGTGGCGAATCGACGGTCATGGGCGAAGGGCCAGAGGGAGTGATCGGGATACGTGTACGAGCCATAATCGAGGCACGACACGACGCAAGAGATCGAATCGAAGAACCTAAAAACGAAACCCTAGAAATCGAAATAACAAGAAACCCTAACCCTAGAGCTGAAAACTGAACCCTAGAACTAGGAGAGGGAGGAGAGATCACCTAGGAGGAGAGGGCGACGGTCGGCGACGGCGGGGATGGTTGGAAAATGGCCGGGCACGACGGAGAGGGAGGAGGGAAGTCGAAAGGTCGGAGGGATTTTTGAGTTGGAGTGAGAGAGAGACCGACTAAAAATGGAAGAAGTCGGATAGATGGGGTTTTAATCGATCGGAAGTCGAAAAGACGATTCAGTCCCCGTCACAACTAGTCGGTCACAGTTCAAGCACTGACCGACTAGATCACGATCTAGTCGGTCGGTCAATGAGCTTGAACCGAATAGTTGTAAACAGTAACTGAAGGCAAATTTCCTGACAAGATTTAGTCGGTCTAAGCTCATTTGCTGACCGACTAGAACTGAATCTAGTCGGTCGGCCAATGAACTTGGACCGACTAAGAGAGTTCAAAAATTGAAAAACTATGAAATTTGATTTCTCTCCTAATCACACTTGGATGAAACATCAAAATACTCTCATTAATCATTATACTATCCCATTAAACATCGAAAATCTGAAATTTGACGATTACGCACAAATCGAGTGAAAATTCCGAAAATTCAACAAAAATCCAGAAAATTTCAATACTTCAAGCATGAGCAAATATAACGAATAGAATAGCATGCAAGAATATTGAATAAAAATGAATCCTATATCTCGGATTCGCCCATAATCCCCAATTCTTGACGCAACCGCACAAAGGAGTCCTCCTTTAGGGGTTTCGTGAAAATATCGGCGATTTGCTTCTGGGTTTCAACGTACACTAATATGATGTCCTTTTTAGCAACATGATCATCTAAGAAATGGTGTCGGACATCTATGTGTTTCGAACGGGAATGGTGTACTGGGTTCTTGGAAAGACATATTGCACTTTGGTTGTCCACCATGATAGGGCAAGTATCACAGTTTATACCAAAGTCTTTAAGTGTGTGTCTCATCCAAAGAACTTGAGCACACGCGGCACCGGCGGCAATGTATTCCGCCTCGGTGGTTGAAAGTGATACGGAATTTTGCTTCTTGGAAAACCAAGAGACAAGGGAATTTCTATAAAATGGCAAGTGCCACTGGTACTTTTCCTGTCGGATTTGCATCCCACATAATCGGCATCACTATATGAGATTAACTCATACGTGCTAGATTTTGGATAAAGTAATCCAAAATCAAGTGTATAACTTAGATAACGGAAAATATGTTTTACCGCTACTAAGTGAGACTCCTTAGGTTGAGACTGATAACGAGCACATACGCATACGGCAAACATAATATCGGGCCTACTTGCGGTAAGATAAAGTAAACTACCTATCATACCTCGATATAGACGAATGTCTACATCCTTACCGCCCGTATCCTTATCAAGATGCGTAGTCGTGCTCATTGGAGTCTTTTTCCCGGAGGCATTCTCCATTCCAAATCGCTTTAGCAACTCCACCGTGTACTTCTTTTGGTGGATGAAGATTGCATCGTCCATTTGGCGAATTTGGAGACCTAAGAAATATTTGAGCTCACCCATGTGGCTCATCTCAAATTGATCCTTCATCACATTAGAAAACTCTTCGCAAAGAGCAAAGTTAGTAGCACCGAAAATGATATCATCAACATATATTTGAACTAAAATTATATCATTATTCGAATGCTTAACAAAAAGTGTAGAATCGGCTTCTCCCATTTTAAAATTCAAATCCAAAAGAAAATTCTTTAGGCGATCATACCAAGCTCGAGGAGCTTGTCTCAAAACATAAAGCGCTTTCTTTAGTTTAAAAACATGATTTGGAAATTTTTCATTAATAAAGCCCGGAGGTTGAGAAACGTAAACTTCCTCAACAACATCTCCGTTTAAAAATGCACTTTTAACATCCATTTGAAATAATTTAAAATCCTTATGGCATGCAAAAGACAATAATACTCTAATTGATTCTAATCTAGCTACCGGAGCGAAGGATTCTTCGAAATCAATACCTTCCTCTTGACGGTAGCCTTGAGCAACTAACCGAGCTTTGTTCCGGACGACGACTTGGTTTTCGTCGGTTTTGTTCTTGAAGATCCACTTTGTCCCTATGACGGTGTGGTTCTTCCATGGCAATGGAACAAGCTCCCAAACTTCATTCCTCTCGAATTGAATGAGTTCCTCATCCATGGCTAAGATCCAAGTGCTATCTTCGCAAGCTTCATTAACATTCTTTGGCTCTATCGAGGAGGCAAAGGCACAATGAGCGAAGTAGTTCACTTGCGATCTCGTCTTGACACTATCATGGATATTGCCGATGACTTGCTCATGAGGATGGTCACGAACGGTATGAAGCCGTTTGGGAATACCTTGATCACTAGGAACATTCTCAACAACTTCATTAGACGGGTTAGTCTCAATAGAATCAATAGAATCATTAGAGTTAGAATTACCAATTGAATCACATAAGACATCCATAGAGTCATCATCATTAGTAATTCTAGTTGGAACAAATCCTTCATTAAATGACACATGAAGCGATTCCTCGATCGTTGAGGTTCGTTTGTTGAATATCCGGTAGGCTTTGCTACGCGAAGAATATCCAACAAAAATCCCCTCATCGGATCTTGGATCGAATTTGTCCAAACTACCATACGTGTTCTTAATAAAACATTTCGAACCAAAAACACGAAAATGTTTAACTTGAGACAACCTACCAAACAACAATTCATAACAAGTTTGTTTATTGCCGGGCCTCAAAAGTATTCTATTAAACACATAGCAAGCGGTATGTACCGCTTCCGCCCAAAATTGATGGCCAAGTTGGCTATCATCAAGCATAGTGCGAGCACATTCCAGTAGCGTCATATTCTTTCTCTCAACAACACCATTTTGAGGAGGTGCGCGAGGGAATGAAAAGGTGTGTGTAATACCAACTTCATCACAAAATGTCTCAAAAGACTCATTCTCAAATTCACCTCCATGATCACTACGAATAGTGGCAATGGTGGTTCCTAAGAGATTTTGTACTTTCTTAACAAAAATTGTGAAGTTTTCAAAAGCTTCATTTTTATTACACAATGAAAATACCCAAGTAAACCTAGAAAAGTCATCAACGATGACAAGTCCATATCTATCATTACCTAATGAAGCAACTCTAGTTGGCCCAAATAAATCTAGATGTAATAGCTCTAGAGGCCGCTTAGAAGAAATGCTTTTCTTAGGTTTAAATGAAGATTTTGGAAGCTTGCCTCGTTGACACGAGTCACAAAAGCTTTTCTTTTGAAAGACAAGCTTAGGGAAGCCTCTAATAGAATTTAACTTGGAAAGCTTAAAAGTGTTCCAAAGTTCACATGACCAAAACGTCGATGCCATAAGTGTTGTTCACTTGTGTTGGCAATAAGACATTGTTCATGTGATCTTGGAAGATCTAAGATATATATATCCTTATGGCATGTGCCGGAAAACAATAATTCATTATTATCTTTTCTTAAAATATGGCACATTCCTTTCGCAAAGTTAACTTTGTAATCTTTGTCACAAAGTTGACTTATTGAAATGAGATTGTGGTTTAATCCTTTAACAAGGTAAACATCACATATAAGGGGTTTAGAAGGATTACCCACTTTACCAACACCTATGATGGTTCCGCTCTCGTTGCCTCCAAATACGACGCGGTTTCCATTTGCAATGGGAACCACTCCGGAGAGCAATTGAGAGTCACCCGTCATGTGTTTTGAACACCCGCTATCGAGTATCCAATTCCCCTTGGAGCTAAATTTAAATTTGTTGCTCCTTTTCTTTTTCTTTTCCTTGAGTACCTAAAGATAGAAAATTTCATATCATGGTACCCAAGGTCATTGGGTCCAAAAGATTAGACCTTTGGAAGCCAAGTCCAATTGGACTTAGACTTCCCCACATAATTTCTACTATGCACAACATCCGAAAAATAAGCATTCATGTAAACTTGTTTTTCATCCATGCTTGTGTCCTTTGGGCTCCAAATAGTGAAAATCTTGGGAGCCCTCATCCTATTGGGTGCATGCATGCGTTGTTGGTTTCTACGTGATGCATGTCGTGGATAGGCATAAGGAACATGATGGAATGGTGCATGTGGATAGTTATTCATACGATGATGTGGGTGAACATATGCATGTGGAGGAACACGTGCGTGAGGGTGTCTCACATGGTGTGCACGTGCCCGTGAACGTGTAGCATAGAAATCATCATATGTGTGAGCCGGTGGAGTAGGACGTGTGTTCCTACGTGGCATAGTATTGGTGTACATATAAGCATGCCCATTCTTTGGAGGTCCACCCAAAGTGGGTTTCTTTCTGAAAGAGGGTGTGGACGAGGTGGAAGCACCATTGGTAGAAGAACTACCAATAGAGTGTTTGCTACCACTCATTGAGTCACCGGAAATTGGCCTAACAAAAGTAGTGGCCGATTTGGATGAACTTCCCATCGTATACCCCAAGCCAATGTGGTGATTGGCCGGAAGTAAGTCACTTAGGATTTTATCCAAATGGTCCTTACCCTTATTGAATTTATTAATTCGGCCTAATGTGTTCTCATATTTCTCGGTGAGAGAACGCATAGAAGTATCCAAATTGGATACTTGCGATGTGAGCACATAAACACGAGATTTAAGACTCTCATTCTCAATACTCAAAGTCGAGTTTTGAGAAGTCAAATCCGCTATCTTGTGTTCCTCCGGATCTTCAATGCTAACATGTTCAAGTTGAGTCTTGATATTAACAATCTCATTCTTCAACCCTTCAACAACGGTGTCGTTGTTGGTGATGATAGTTTTAGGCGAGGTTTGAATGCTAGCTAAGTCATCTTTTACTTTAGTATACCTATTTACTAATTTAGTATACTTAGACCATAATTGAGAATTAGCATTCCTAAGGTCATCCATAGTTACCTCATCGCCTTCGTTGTCGCTATCATCGGAAGAGGAAGATCCTTGATCATGCTCCTCTCTTGCCATGAAGCACATGTGTGCTTGCTCCACTTGCTCATCATCCGACTCTCCGCTTGAGGAATCCTCGGAGTTGGTGAATGTTGCCCCGACAAGCCCCTTTTTGTTCCCTTTCTTGTACTTCTTGGACTTGTCGAACTTTGGCGCCTTCCACTTCTCCTTTTGCTTGTTTAGAGGACACTCCGCTTTCATGTGTCCTGGCTTGTTGCATTTAAAGCACAAAGAAGAAGAAGAGGAGTTAGATGAATTGAACTTCGATTTGTTTTTGAAGTTACCTTTCCGGAAGAACCGGTTGAACTTCTTGGCCATGAGTGCCATGGACTCCAAGTCCAACTCGTTTTCCGAGTTCTCATCATCGGTTGATGTGGAAGTAGATGGAGCGGCCTTGAAAGCAATAGCTTTCTTCTTTGGCTCTTCTTGTTGTAGGTAAGACTTCATCTTTTCCTGCAACTTCAACTTGCTATCCTTGCGTACCTCATAAGACATCAAGGTACCCATTAGTTGAACAACGGTATATTTGTTCATATCATTACCTTCCTCGATGGCGAAGGTACGCTTTTCCCAACTCGAAGGAAGTCCTTCGATAAGCTTCGAACATTTCTCCTTTTGGGTGTAGGATTTGCCGAGAGCCTCTAACTCGTTTATGATGTCGACAAAGCGAGCATAATACTCCTTCATCTTCTCACCCTGTAGCATATGAAACATCTCGTAATCTTGATTAACTACAACGAGTTTGGAGTCTCTTACCCTACTCGTCCCTTCATGTAATATGAGGAGGGAGTTCCATATTTGATATGCACTCTTACATGTGCATATCTTGTTGAAATCCTCGGGCTCCAAAGCGCATTGCAAGGTGTTCATTGCCTTGGCATTGCTCACCTCCGCGGCGACCTCCGCGGGAGTCCATTTCTCAAAATCTTCTTCGGTGGGCTCGACGTATTCCTTCATCGTGGTCCTCCATAGTGAAGCACTCCGGAGGAAAGTCTCCATCCGGCATTTCCAGTACCCGTAGTTGGTACCGTTGAAGAATGGAGGCCTCGTTGAGGAATGTCCTTCCATTACCGAAGACGCTCCCTCACGGTTCTTGAAGGTGCTATAGTCGGAAGGTGGACGAACGGTCTTGTTGTCGTTGGCAGACATAGCTATAGACTTGGCTCTGATACCAAATGTAATGCCCTGCTAAGCTACTGCACAAGTACTAGAGGGGGGGTGAATAGTACTTTAAAATAAGGGTAAATGACATTAAAATACCCCAACGTTTGGGCCATTTTCACTTATATACCCTATCGTTCATTTTGGTAAACTTTGATACCCAAATCTAAATTTGTTGTAGGATTGGAGGAGGAAATATTGTCTGAAGAGGCCTCCAAATACATGCATTCCATCAGTCTTCCTATGTCTGGGATGCACAGTGTTTTCAGCCTCCTCTTCAGACAATATTTCCTCCTCCAATCCTACATCAAATTTAGATTTGGGTATCAAAGTTTACCAAAATGAACGATAGGGTATATAAGTGAAAATGGCCCAAACGTTAGGGTATTTTAATGTCATTTACCCTTAAAATAATTAAGAGGCTAATTCCTAATTACTTGCAAACTCTACCAAACAATGCGAAAAATGCGGAAATGTAAATGTTAGACAACAAAGAAACAATCGCAAACAACGATATTACTGGGTTCGGATCCACCCAAGTCTCCCCGACATGTTCCCGGTGATCCTACGTCCCAACCACCCGGATCTCCTCCGGATACTTGAGTTAGAAACCCTAACTCAAGATTTCCACTATGAAATACTTGTGAAAAACCTTCACAAGTCAAATCATACACAAAATAATTTGTGACTCCCACAACCCGGGATCACAACCACACTCTCACAACCGAGAGTGAAACTTACAATATGAATTGAAATGAAACAAAACTTCTTACCGACAAAATACCTATGCCTTGAGTAATACTTACGAATTAGGGCAAAGATGATTTTGAGGAAGAAGAAGAGGCACCAAACTCTAGCTCCAAGACGTAGATCAGCGATGGAGAGCTATGGGAATGATGGTGACCTAGGATCAAGCACTTGGCTTGGAAGGCTTCACAATCAATGAATCTCTCTTTGGAAGTAAGAGTGGGGAGAGATTATTGAATGGAATGAAAGAGCTTTGAATGAGCTTGGAATGATTTCTCTTGATCTCTAAACTTGCAATAATATCAGCCTTGACTGCAATGAATGCAGCCCATCAAGTATTTATAGGATAGAGGAGAGAGATAAAGAAAAACGTTTCAATTAATGCTCCAACGGCTCTTTTCTGAACCCAACTAGGTGGTCAAAGAACAACCATCGACCGACTAGTTCATCAACTAGTCGGTCGGTCAATTAACGTTTACCGACTAATGGAAGAATAGCCAAAAGGTTGAAGCATAGACAAAAGGAACTAGTCGGTCCAAGAAGAGTAGCTGACCGACTAGTTTCACAACTAGTCGGTCGGTTACTCAACTGAGACCGACTAACAGATAAAACTGAAGTCTGAGCATAAATTGACTTAGTCGGTCCAAGAACAAATGTTGACCGACTAATTCACCAACTAGTCGGTCACCAAATGAGCATAGACCGACTAACGATAAACAATAAATTAGGTGAAAATTGGCATGAACAGTAAAGCTAAACTAGTCGGTCCAAGAAGGAACGTTGACTGACTAGTTCATCAACTAGTCGGTCGATCAATGAACACAGACCGACTAATGATAAACAGTAGCTCAGGCTCAAATGTGCATGTACAGGGAAAGCTCAACTAGTCGGTCACAGAAGCATCACTGACCGACTAGTTCACAAACTAGTCGGTCGGAGAGTCAACTTAGACCGACTAACTGTAAACAGTAAAGAGCTTGGAAATGACTGACAAAAACTAGTCGGTCCAAGAAGCTTTGCCGACCGACTAGATCACCATCTAGTCGGTCAGTTCTTCTTCTTGAACCAACTAACATGCACAAGAAGTCGCGAATCGAAGCGCGAAGCTTCGGGAAAGATTGTATGGACTTCTACTAAGATCCTAGAGCTAAGATAGGAGCGTTATGAAGATTTAAACCGTAAGACCTACTCAAGGCTTAACATTCTACGAAAGAAGCTTAAAGACTTTAAATAAAACTTGACGATACCGTCTTCAATAGCTTCAATCGAATCTTCATGACTTCTAAAATGGTCCATAAGCTTCAACGAAGCTTTAGGCATACGATCACGTGCTTTGAGAAGTCTTGAGATGTCGTAAGTGATATTCATATGAATTTGGCGACGATCTCCATAACTGCGCTCACAAAGTGTTAGTTCACGATATATTTATGTTTGTTCATCATCCAAAACCAAATCCGGGGAGTCCAATATCCAACAATCATATCCCCTAACTACGCCATACCATGCACAATAACAATTTAGCTATTCATGGTGCAAGAATAAACAAGTTTCATAGCAAAATACATCAATCCAATAGCAAAATACAATAGAAAAGCACCAAATACGAGGTTTAAGTTAAGAAATTTATCACCAAATATCCTTGAAAAGACACCAAAACTCTCTAGAAATAAGAAAATAGCCTCTGAAATTTTACAGAATTTTGTGGTGGCGAAATACGGCTCTTAGAGCCTTCAATACGCCCAAAATACGCCAGGATTTGCCAAGAATACGTCCCAAAACCCTAGAATACGCTTATATAATAGGCATTGCGGGTTTAAGTCGTGCTAACAGGTCTAAACCCGTACCCATTTTGCGCTATAACCCGATCCGCAGCCCGCATCGATTCTCCGTCGTTAGATCTGGGCGGGATCGCTTCTCGTGGCGACACGTGGCATGTTGCGGATCCATACCCGCGTCGCCCAAGCCATCGCGCCCGATCCGCTTACATTTTATTTCGATTTTTCCGCTGCTGCTGCATTTGATGGACCGTCGGATGAGGGTTGATTCGAGCGGGGTAAACACGGGCCGTAGGATCTCGGAGCTACCGTCGGATCGGATCGAATTCGCGAGGCGGAATGAATTACAGCCGTTAGATCTTGATCCTGCGCTCGAGAGCTGACCGCTTCGCTGCTTCGAATCTCACCGTTGGATTCGCATCCAACGCTCTTCAGACCTCAGCGTCTCTCTCTCACAGCTGCCTTCGGATGAATAAAGGACGGCGTGGATCGAGCCACGTCACCCCGCTGCTGTGCGAATCTCCGCTGCGAGTTAGGCCGTTGGATCATCATCCAACGGTCGAAAGTATGCCGCGTTGCAATGGCTGATAGCCGCTCGATCTGAGCGGGAATTTTTGCGATCTTGCCACGTGGTCACCAAAAACCGTGCGCCGACCGTATATACGTATTTAAACGTATTTTCTTCCGTATTTCTTCAATTAAATAGTATTCTGCATTCAAAAATTCATAGAAATTAGCACAGATCTCAGAAAAATACAAATAAATAGTCGTTGGAATCGTGAGATCGAGACGAAGCTAGGAAAAATATAAAAATTGCAGAAATACTCCATTAATTACTGTTTTATGCTCAAACAAGGTGAATTCTCTAATAAATGATGATATATAAAATACGCGCGTATTAGAGAACAATATAGCATCACATGAGCACAAAATAGGGCTAAATGGGGGGTTAAATATGTAATATTGAACCCGAATCACACCCCCCAACTAGCGATTTGCTAGTCTCTAGCAAAAAGAGCGATTAATTCGGATGATTAATAAAACAATAAAATCTCGCTTATGGCATGGCTCAATAATACGCATTCCAACATGATTTTGACCATCAATATACACAATCCATGACTAAGATCAATCACACGATATATTCTCTAATTTAATTTGAATAAATAACATGCAAGCATCGTTTTGCGCAAGCGAAAGTATAACACATCGTTTTTCTTTAGTTTTCTTGTTTCCAAGGAATTGGCATCTCACAAAGATCGTTCAAATCATGGGTATTGATGTTGCTTAGTTTATTCACCACTTCTTTTCTTTGATTAGTTCCGCGTAACGCGCATCAAGCAACATTCACAGAAAAATGTATAACTTGGATCGCTCCATCAAATGAGTGAGTTTCCTGTCAATGGCTCCCAAATCAGACGATAATAGGGCATTAGGCCAAAAAGGACCCATCGGACTGTACTACTCGAGCCACCCAAGTTATTTATTAGTGACATACTTATTCGTTTCATTCATATATTTCTTTTCTTTTCTTTCTCATTTTTTTAGCAACTCAACACCCATTCTTTGAATCATAAACATCAACAACAATGGCCAAATTCCTCTTCAACTTGAAGACTATTCTTATAAATCGAGTATACTTAAGCTTTTTCATCACATTAGCATGCATGAAATAAATTCAAACTATTTCAAGATATTAATCATGGAAATTGAAAATTTTCATGAATAGCATATTAACGGTAATTCCATGAAGGGAAAATAATTTAATCAAGCCATAAACAATTTTTAGAACACAATCAATGTATAATCATCCGCATTTGTGGCATACGAAGGAGTTTTAAAAAGATGAGATTTGGTGATTTATTCTTCTCAAAAAAATCCTAAGATCTCATACACACCCCCCAACTAAAGATGGACATTGTCCTCAATGTCGAAAGGGGCACGAAGTTATTCAAGCAAGCAACCTAGAAAGCATATAAAAACTACACTACTGGAAAGAACACACCGTGATCAAATGGTGGATCCCGAATCTTTAATTGTGGAGGAAGTTTTTCAATTTGCTCGTTGCGCTCCTCGGCGATTATTTTTCCTCCAGAAGCTAAATTGGACCCCAGCAACACAACTCCAAGCATCTCTATAACTTGTTTGCCAATGTCCTGCGAGAGATGAGTTATGTCAGTCCAAATTAGTTTAAGATTCCTTTCAACAAAAGTATTCCAAATGTAGTCATCAAAATAGTTGAAATAAATTAAAGCAAGTTGACGACTACTCCCTGAAATATATGCACTACTCTCGGTATGATGCTCGATCAATGGGGAGAGGGGTAAATGATTTTGGGACAAAACTGGAGGAGGGCATGGTTCTGACTCCATGGCGATAATCTCAAAACCCTTGTCCCTAGCTGTCTCCTCCTCTCGTTCATCCAAAATTGCTAGCTCGTCCTCTCTCTTGCACACACTTTCTGCCATGTAGATATTTTTATTCGTGTCCTCGACGTGACATGGCTTGCTCGATTTTCCTGCAATAGAAGATAAACTCGTATTAGATTCTTGAAGTTGGATTTCAAAAGAATTATTTTCTTCTAAGCAAGTGGCAATCAAATTACGATTTTCAATAGATTTTTGAATCTGCCGACTCCGAGCAAGGAAATTCTCTTGGAATTGATGGGATGTAGCCTCCTGTGTCTGAATAAGCAAGTAAACTTCCTCTTTCAAGGATTGCAAAGGTACGTCTACGCTTTGCTCCCCTTGATCGAGGCACGAAGTCTCCTTTGATTCGCACTCTGAAGTCTCTTCTATGGTTTCTTCATTTTCTTGCAGAGACTCCATGTATTCGCACGCCTCTGTCGGCGTCATGACTCCCAAAAATTCCTACAGCTGGGGTTGTAGTACATCTAGGAAGAACGCCATAAGCTCTTCATTTGTGTACCCATGCTGCGGATAACTCGATACTATGTTTGTGAACCTCCTCCAGGCCTGAAAGAAAGTTTCACAATCAGTTTGATTAAAATTAACAATCTTGAGCTTCTCCATCCTATGTTTGTGTGCATTAGCATACTTTGCATCATACAGATTGGTTGTGCAATAGAAATTCATATACTCCATTTTGAAATAAAAAAAACAAATAAAAAAAAGTTTATGTACAGTAAAGTGGAAAGATCTCACCGAAGGTCCTCTGAATGAAATAAACCGTGGTAACAAACCATTCCTCCCCGACAACGGCGCCAAAAACTTGGTGGGCTCCGAAAAGGTGCTCTCTCTCAAGTGCAAGAGTCCGTACAAGTAATATAATCTGGGAGTCCAGATGTCGAATCCTCAGGAGAAAATCTGTTGCAACCACAGCTCAAATCAAATAGAAATCCAACGAAAAGAAACAAACCACTTCAACAATGATGACAGTGATGGTGATGTGAATACGTGAACAATATAAACAAGGAAATTCGTGTCTGAAAATATCTATAAAAAGTATGCACATGGTATGGGTTCGTTAGGATCAATGATCCGTATTAATTTGGTTGATGAATATAACACAATGAATTCTCTTTTTGAGAGCAATTCACCGGAAAATATCCAATATAACTCAATGAATTCTCCTTTTGGGAGCAACTCATCGGAAGATACCCTTTTGGGGGTTCAAGCACAATATTCAATAAGATCGTCGCTAAAGTTATAATACGATATGAAACTCTCTTTTGGAGAGATCAAAACTACGGTATGAAACTCCCATTTCGGGAGATCAAAACTCACCCTTTTGGGGCGATCATCAACTCAATCACTTCTTTTGGAAGATGAAAAAGACGATTTACGAACAAAGATTACAACTTTAATGACGTTTAACGATTTAGCACAAGGAATACAACCAAATAAACACGCATCATATCCCCTAACTACGCCATACCATGCACAATAACAATTTAGCTACTCATGGTGCAAGAATAAACAAGTTTCATAGCAAAATACATCAATCCAATAGCAAAATACAATAGAAAATGTCACGACCCGCTTCCCTAAAATGGAGGCGAGACGTGAAAAGGTCCGCACGGGAGTGGAGCGGTGAAGCCCCAAACCCGATAAGCATCAATTTAGTATAAGCAGGTCCCTGTAATTGCAAACGAAACAACAACAATAATAATAATATAAGACGGATATAAAATACCAATCCCACGGTTGTCCACAAAGTATTCAACATCACAGAAAAGCCTCCAGGCTAAAAGAAAGAGTCTAAGGGCCCAGAACAAGGCCAAACAAAAGCAACGACATAACAGAGTAAAGGTGCTACGCACCGACAACAAAACAACTGTCTAACAAAAGTAAAACACCACGAAGACACTAGGACTGGTCCCCAGTGTCCACGTACTCCCCGTCCAACACGGGCGCAAGCTCGGCGTCCGCAAACACCTCACCCTCAGCAAGAAACTCAGGCTCAAGGTCTAACATGCGTCACCCAAAAGAGAAAGGGGCACATGTCAGCAAGTCTAAAAAGACTTGGGCAAGGAAACTGAAAGTGACTAACAACCTAGCATTTAAATGTTAAACAATGGCATGGCAGTTGAATATGATGCAACAGTTTAAAAGAGTGACAAGCATGCACGATGTAGCAAAAGCTACCAATTCACTAATCACTTATCACTTATCACTTATCACTTAACACTTATCACTTAGTGCATAGAGAGTCCACTTGCTGGCCAGCTCGTGGCTCAGTCCGTTTATCTCTATCACTATCAATCACTTAAACACTAGAGATTTCGCCTGCTGGCCGGAGTGGCGGATCAAGCCACTCGTGCTCAGGTGGCCGCTTATCTCTTACCCCACCCACATGTGTCGAGCGTTGTGGTTAGCAACTCATTATGCTCGCTTCTGGTCACGGGCCAGGAAAAGAAGTGTGTGTTTGGCATAGGGGTACACCTAGCCGGTATCCGAGCATTGGGGTTAGCAAATACAGGGCTCGCTTCTGGAACACGAGCCAGGAAACATGGTATTGTAGCGTGTGCTACGCAGTCACAATAAATAATCACTATGCAATGCCATGAGCAGATAATTGCGTACCGTTAATAGGAATTAAACATGACAGGCAAAATGCAATGACATGAACAGATATTTGCGTACCGTTAATTGAAATTAAACGTGACATACAAGCATGATGAAGGTGACGGATCTAGCTTCGTTGTCAAGCTAGATCAAATGCGTCTAGGCAGCTATCCTTTCACTGCCTAGTCTCTTTTACGCTAAGCAAGGTAAATGGCCTAAGACATGGCCCAAATCAAGAGATGCAAGTTTCACTTGCCTATCACCGGGGATGACGGTTACGAAAGTTCGTTTCCGCGGATGCTAGCCTACGGGGAATCGCTGTTATGGGGAACAATCATCAAAACACAAGTATTTTATTAGGGTTTCATAAAAAATTACAATAGGATATGAAAACAACGGTAGATCGATTTCTTACCGAGAGGAGGCGGAAGAAACACTCCGGGGAACCCTAGGATCAGATCTGGAAGCAAATGGAGAAGTTTGGGGAAACTAGGGTTTTGGGGGATTTGGGGATTTTGATGGATTTGGTGAGATTTTGGGGAAGATGAGAGATAGAAAGAGTGGATGGATGGTTTGGATGATGGATTTGGGGCTTGGAATGAAGGATTGAAGCTTGGAGGAAGATGTGGGCTCAAGGGGGAAGATTTTAGGGTTTTGGGTCGTGTTGGGGAAGAAGAAAACGCTTGGGTTGAGTTTAAATAGGTTGGGCTGGCGGCTGCCCAGAAATTAGGGTTTTAACACTGGTTAGTCGGTCAAAGAGCAACCACTGACCGACTAGTTTGGCAACTAGTCGGTCGGTCGACCAACGCAGACCGACTAAGTGCAAACAGTAACTCCTGAACGAAAATAGGATTTAGAGTTAGTCGGTCCATGAACAAATACTGACCGACTAGTTTATCATCTAGTCGGTCGATGAACGTTCTTAGACCGACTAAGAGTAAACAGTAACTCAACTAAAATTAAGATGATGTGTTAGTCGGTTAAAGAAGCATTGCCGACCGACTAGTTTGCAACCTAGTCGGTCAACCAACGTTCTTAGACCGACTAACGATAAACAGTAACTCCTGAGAAATTTAGAAAGCTAACTAGTCGGTCCAAGAAGGATTGCCGACCGACTGGATCGTCATCTAGTCAGTCGGTGCCCCTTCTTATACCGGCTAATGAGCACAAAAAGTTCCGATACGGAGCGCGGGGCCCCGGGATCGATTTCTAAGACTCCTAGGCTTAATCTAATAGTTAGATATGACCGTTATGTAGCCCGTCACGAGTGACATACTTCGAAATCGACAATCCTAAGGAAGAAACGAGAAAATACGACGAATCGATCGAAAATGAAAACTACGGAGACGAAAACCACACAAGAGGAGAAAATCCACCAAAACATATATTATATTATATTAAATCCAGATACATGAAAAGCAGTCGTTACATCCTCCACAACTTAAGAAAATTCCGTCCTCGGAATTTCCAAATACTCACGAGTCCGGAAACAAAAGTGGGAAACGCTCTCGCATCTCATCCTCATTCTCCCAAGTAGACTCTCCAGGTGAACCGTGTCACCACATCACCCTCACAAGATTGACAATCTTGTTCCGAAGCGATTTCTGACGCCTATCCAAAATCTGCACCGGATGCTGGTCATACGTCATATCGGGGCGAACGGTAATCTCCAAAAAATCTACCGCATGAGACGGATCGCTAATGTATCGACGAAGCTGCGACACATGGAAAACATTGTGAACTCCTTCCAAAGATGGCGGCAAGGCCAAGCGATAAGCTACCTCGCCAACCCTCTCCAAAACGTCAAACGGTCCAATGTATCGCGGGCTCAACTTCCCACGCTTCCCGAAACGAATCACACCACGATTCGGGGAAATCTTCAAGAACACATGGTCGCCCGGCTGAAACTCCAAAGGACGACGTTTAGCATCCGCCCAATGCTTAAACGGTCCTGAGCAATCCTCAACCTCTCCCGAATATTCCTGACGATATCCACGGCCTCCACGATCATCTCAGGTCCCAATAACTCCCGATCACCAACGTCATCCCAACTCAATGTCGATCGACATTTCCTCCCATAAAGAGCGGCGAAAGGCGCCATGCCAATACTCGCCTGGAAACTGTTGTTGTAGGAAAACTCCACCAAATGTAGATGGTCCTCCCACGAACCCTTGAAATCCAACATGCACGCCCTCAGCATGTCTTCCAAAATCTGAATCGTCCTCTCGGACTGGCCATCCGTCTGCGGATGGTACGCCGTGCTGAAACTCAGACGCGTACCCAAGCTCTTCTGCAAACTCTGCCAGAACTGAGATGTGAACCTCGTGTCTCTGTCAGACACGATACTCACGGGGACTCCATGAAGTCGCACGACCTCCTCCATATACCTCCTCGCCAGCGCCTCAGTGGACTGTCCCACTCGAAACGGAATAAAATGCGCAGATTTGGTCAACCGATCCACGATTACCCAAATCGCGTCATTCTGCTTCGGACTCCGAGGTAGTCCAGTCACGAAATCCATAGTGATGTGCTGCCACTTCCACTCCAGAATCGGAAGCGGTTGTAGCAACCCGGCCGAACGCTGATGCTCCACCTTCACTTGCTGGCAAACCAAGCACTTGGCTACACTCCGAGCCACGCTCCTCTTCATACCATGCCACCAATAATTCAGACGAAGATCCTAGTACATCTAGGTGCCACCGGGATGCACAGAATACGGCGAACTGTGTGCCTCCACCATCAACTCCTCTCTGATATCCCCAGCAGGCACACACAACCTGGCCCCAAACCTCAGCGAGCCATCCTCATGAATCAAAAAGTCAGTCCGCAGACCGGCTTCCACCTGCTCCCGAATCCTCACCAGCCTTGGATCCTCGGCCTGGCCAGCCTTAATCCGATCCATGATCGTCGACCGTACCTGCATGTACATCAACGTAGAAGTCTCTCCAGGAAGAACAATCTCCACGCCAAACTCGCAAAAATCCTGCTGCAATCTCCACTACGAGGTCAAAATCATCACCGCTGGAAGCCTACTCAAAGCATCCGGAACCACATTCACCTTGCCAGGGTGAAACTGCAAATCAATCTCATAATCCGCCATAAGCTCCAACCATCGACGCTGTCGCATGTTGAGCTCCTTCTGAGTGAAAATATACTTCAAGCTTTTGTGATCGGTGAAAATCTTCACTTTCTCACTCAGCAGGAAGTGCCTCCAAATCTTAAGAGCAAACACAACGGCAGCCAACTCCAAATCATGCGTCGGGTAATTCTTCTCATGAACCTTAAGCTGACATGACGCATACGCCACAACATGCCCATGCTGATGCAACACACAACCGAGACCCTTGCCAGAAGCATCGCAAAAGATCTCAAATCCACCGTTGCGATCAGGCACAACAAGAATAGGGGCAGTCGTCAACCTCTCCTTCAGAACACCAAAAGCACCCTCACAATCATCCGACCAAACAAAAGCAACATCCTTCCGTGTCAACCTGGTCATCGGCTCAGCAATACGAGAAAAGTCCTTAATAAATCGCCGATAATAACCAGCAAGTCCAAGAAAACTCCGAATCTCAGATGCAGACGACGGAATAGGCCACTCCCTGATGGCCCGAATCTTCTCGGGATCCACTGAAATACCATCTCCAGTCACCACATGCCCCAGAAAAGCAACTCGATCCAGCCAAAACTCGCACTTCGAAAACTTAGCATACAAACGATGCTTCCTCAAGATTTCCAATACCGTCCTCAAGTGCGATGCATGCTCTTCCTCCGATTTCGAATAGATCAGAATGTCGTCAATAAAGATAACGACAAACTTATCCAAAAAGTCGTAGAAAATCAGGTTCATCAGATTCATGAAAACTGCGGGCGCGTTAGTTACACCGAAAGGCATAACCACAAACTCATAATGTCCATACTTCGTCCTGAACGCTGTCTTCGGAGCATCATCCTTCTTCACCTTCAACTGATGGTAACCACTCCTCAAATCCAATTTAGAAAACACCCTCGAACCTCCAAGCTGATCAAAAATATCATCGATGCGAGGCAACGGGTATTTATTCTTAATGGTCACCGCATTCAACTCCCGATAGTCCACGCACATGCGACGCGAACCATCCTTCTTCTTAACCAGCAACACCGGTGCTCCCCACGGAGACACGCTAGGATTAATATAACCCTTCTGCAACAGCTCATCCAACTGCTTCCGCAACTCTTCCAATTCTGCAGGTGCCATACGATACGGCGCCTTCGAAATCGGCTGCGCACCTGGAACAAGATCGATAGAGAATTCTAAAGCTCGATCAGGCGGCAAACCGGACATCTCCTCGGGGAAGACGTCGCCAAAATCACGCACCACAGCTGGCCACTCCAGCTCCATCTGCATAGCCATAGCCTCCACCGGCCTGGCCCGAAATCTGACAGGACCAAGCGAACTGCTACCACGACTGAACTCAAACACTGGATGTCCGGGAATCTCGAACACCACCTTCTTCCTCCTGCAGTCGATCGTAGCATAGAAGCTCGCAAGCCAATCCATCCCAAAGACCGCATCGTAGTTGGTGATGTTGTGGACAATAAAATCAGCATAAAGCTCATGTCCACAAACCACCACAGAGCAAGGACTGCATCCACGATGCACCGTGACTACTCCATTCCCCGTAACGATGTTCCAACTCTTGGAGAGAGGGGACGTCGACAAAGAATGCTTCTCCACGAAGCTCTGGGCCAAAATGCACATCGATGCACCAGAGTCAAAGAGGACTCGGGCAGGGAACGTGCAAACCAAAACCACACCTAACAAACAGTCTAATCAATCAAATCTTACTCTAGCCACATTCATACACATGCAACCAACATAATTTAACAATCAATTAATTAGGGAAGGAACAACTAGATTGGAAGTTACCTGCAACGACCTCATCCATGGCCAAAACCTCCTCCACGGTCATCAGAAATGCCTGCCTCCTCGGCGGAGCGGCCTGCTGAAAAGCCTGCCTCTGCGGAACGAGGGGCACCCCACGACCAGCGGGCACCGGGGCTCTCTGCTGCAACGGCGGGGCAGCAATAGGTGTCCGCCAAGGTTGCTTCAACCTCGGGCACTCCCTGATAGCATGGGCGGGATCTCCACAGATAATACATTGCCCCAAGAACTTCCTACACGATTCCTTGATATGGCCCTCCTTGCCACAGAAATGGCAAGTCCTCCGAACAGGCCCTCCTGGCCTCTTAAACTGAACAGGTGGGTTCGGCCTGAATCCAGACCTAACCACAGCTCTCGCCTGTTCCAAAGGCCTCTTCCCAGCACCAACAACAGACCCCTTCCTCTGGTTCACGAGCAGCTCCTGCCTCTTTGCTGCTACCAGAACCTTCTGATAAGATTCCTGGTCAGAAGAGGTCACAAAACTCTGGAGCTCCGAAGCAAGCCCCTGCAGGAACCTCTGAGCCTTCTCCTCAGCGTCTTGCACCATCTTTGGTGCAAACCGACTCAGCCTCATGAACTCCTGGTGGTACATGTCCACCGACGAGTTCCCCTGCTTCAGATCAATAAAACGCTGCAGCAACTCTTCCCTGGCAGCCTTCGGGAAGAACTCACCATCAAATCTGGCCTTGAAGGTAGCCCAAATGATCGGCTCCACCAACATCTTCTCTTCAGCATCCCACCAATTCCGAGCATTATCCTTCAGCTGGCGCTTCGCCAAGTCAACCCAACTAACTTCGTTGACCTTGGACATCTTCAGATTGTCCTCGATATTCCTCATCCAGTCATCAGCAGCTAGTGGACCTTCGGTTCCATCAAAATACGCAGGACCCAGCTCTCGGAACTGCTTCGCCCCGGGCTCAGGGCGAGGGGCTTCCACCACCCGAGCAGCTCGAGTCACCTGAGCATTCTGCACCTGCAGGAGCACACCCTGCTGAACTTGCATCATCTGCAACATCATCCGCATCATCTCTCCATTAGTGGGCTCCCGCTCAGGCTCCTCGTCATGAGGGGGCGCACCACTACCAACACCACGGGTGATTCGCCTTCCTGCCATCTAATGACGCAGAAAACGAAATGATTAGACTCATAGCTTAGGGCTCCGATGTCGAACTTATTTGTTGGACAATTCGTATTATTATCGTTATTCCGACAATTGCAGTTACAGAAGGACCTGCATGGGCCACCACTAAAACCTGTCACGACCCACTTCCCTAAAATGGAGGAGAGACGTGAAAAGGTCCGCACGGGAGTGGAGCGGTGAAGCCCCAAACCCGATAAGCGTCAATTTAGTATAAGCAGGTCCCTGTAATTGCAAACGAAACAACAACAACAATAATAATATGAGACGGATATAAAATACCAATCCCACGGTTGTCCACAAAGTATTCAACATCACAGAAAAGCCTCCAGGCTAAAAGAAAGAGTCTAAGGGCCCAGAACAAGGCCAAACAAAAGCAACGACATAACAGAGTAAAGGTGCTACGCACCGACAACAAAACAACTGTCTAACAAAAGTAAAACACCACGAAGACACTAGGACTGGTCCCCAGTGTCCACGTACTCACCGTCCGACACGGGCGCAAGCTCGGCGTCCGCAAACACCTCACCCTCAGCAAGAAACTCAGGCTCAAGGTCTAACATGCGTCACCCAAAAGAGAAAGGGGCACATGTCAGCAAGTCTAAAAAGACTTGGGCAAGGAAACTGAAAGTGACTAACAACCTAGCATTTAAATGTTAAACAATGGCATGGCAGTTGAATATGATGCAACAGTTTAAAAGAGTGACAAGCATGCACGATGTAGCAAAAGCTACCAATTCACTAATCACTTATCACTTATCACTTAACACTTAACACTTATCACTTATCACTTAGTGCATAGAGAGTCCACTTGCTGGCCAGCTCGTGGCTCAGTCCGTTTATCTCTATCACTATCAATCACTTAAACACTAGAGATTTCGCCTGCTGGCCGGAGTGGCGGATCAAGCCACTCGTGCTCAGGTGGCCGCTTATCTCTTACCCCACCCACATGTGTCGAGCGTTGTGGTTAGCAACTCATTATGCTCGCTTCTGGTCACGGGCCAGGAAAAGAAGTGTGTGTTTGGCATAGGGGTACACCTAGCCGGTATCCGAGCGTTGGGGTTAGCAATTACAGGGCTCGCTTCTGGAACACGAGCCAGGAAACATGGTATTGTAGCGTGTGCTACGCAGTCACAATAAATAATCACTATGCAATGCCATGAGCAGATAATTGCGTACCGTTAATAGGAATTAAACATGACAGGCAAAATGCAATGACATGAACAGATATTTGCGTACCGTTAATTGAAATTAAACGTGACATACAAGCATGATGAGGGTGACGGATCTAGCTTCGTTGTCAAGCTAGATCAAATGCGTCTAGGCAGCTATCCTTTCACTGCCTAGTCTCTTTTACGCTAAGCAAGGTAAATGGCCTAAGACATGGCCCAAATCAAGAGATGCAAGTTTCACTTGCCTATCACCGGGGATGACGGTTACGAAAGTTCGTTTCCGCGGATGCTAGCCTACGGGGAATCGCTGTTATGGGGAACAATCATCAAAACACAAGTATTTTATTAGGGTTTCATAAAACATTACAATAGGATATGAAAACAACGGTAGATCGATTTCTTACTGAGAGGAGGCGGAAGAAACACTCCGGGGAACCCTAGGATCAGATCTGGAAGCAAATGGAGAAGTTTGGGGAAACTAGGGTTTTGGGGGATTTGGGGATTTTGATGGATTTGGTGAGATTTTGGGGAAGATGAGAGATAGAAAGAGTGGATGGATGGTTTGGATGATGGATTTGGGGCTTGGAATGAAGGATTGAAGCTTGGAGGAAGATGGGGGCTCAAGGGGGAAGATTTTAGGGTTTTGGGTCGTGTTGGGGAAGAAGAAAATGTTTGGGTTGAGTTTAAATAGGTTGGGCTGGCGGCTGCCCAGAAATTAGGGTTTTAACACTGGTTAGTCGGTCAAAGAGCAACCACTGACTGACTAGTTTGGCAACTAGTCGGTCGGTCGACCAACGCAGACCGACTAAGTGTAAACAGTAACTCCTGAACGAAAATAGGATTTAGAGTTAGTCGGTCCATGAACAAATACTGACCGACTAGTTTATCATCTAGTCGGTCGATGAACGTTCTTAGACCGACTAAGAGTAAACAGTAACTCAACTAAAATTAAGATGATGTGTTAGTCGGTTAAAGAAGCATTGCCGACCGACTAGTTTACAACCTAGTCGGTCAACCAACGTTCTTAGACCGACTAACGATAAACAGTAACTCCTGAGAAATTTAGAAAGCTAACTAGTCGGTCCAAGAAGGATTGCCGACCGACTGGATCGTCATCTAGTCGGTCGGTGCCCCTTCTCATACCGGCTAATGAGCACAAAAAGTTCCGATACGGAGCGCGTGGCCCCGGGATCGATTTCTAAGAATCCTAGGCTTGATCTAATAGTTAGATATGACCGTTATGAAGCCCGTCATGAGTGACATACTTCGAAATCGACAATCCTAAGGAAGAAACGAGAAAATACGACGAATCGATCGAAAATGAAAACTACGGAGACGAAAACCACACAAGAGGAGAAAATCCACCAAAACATATATTATATTATATTAAATCCAGATACATGAAAAGCAGTCGTTACAGAAAAGCACCAAATACGAGGTTTAAGTTAAGAAATTTATCACCAAATATCCTTGAAAAGACACCAAAACTCTCTGGAAATAAGAAAATAGCCTCTGGAATTTTACAGAATTTTGTGGTGGCGAAATACGGCTCCTAGAGCCTCTAATACGCCAGGATTCGCCAAGAATACGCCCCAAAATCCTAGAATACGCTTATATAATAGGCATTGTGGGTTTAAGTCGTGCTAACGGGTCTAAACCCGTACCCATTTTGCGCTATAACCCGATCCGCAGCCCGAATCGATTCTCCGCCGTTAGATCTGGGCGGGATCGCTTCTCGTGGCGACACGTGGCATGTTGCGGATCCATACCCGCGTCGTTTCCGAATTCAGCTCGGAGTGCATCTCGTCCGTTGATCTTCGATCGGACGATCCATTGTGCACCACGTCGCCCAAGCTATCGCACCCGCTCCGCTTACATTTTATTTCGATTTTTCCGCTGCCGCTGCATTTGATGGACCGTCGGATGAGGGTTGATTCGAGCGGGGTAAACACGGGCCGTAGGATCTCAGAGCTACCATCGGATCGAATCGAATTTGCGAGGCGGGATGAATTACAGCCGTTAGATCTTGATCCTGCGCTCGAGAGCTGACCGCTTCGCTGCTTCGAATCTCACTGTTGGATTCGCATCCAACGCTCTTCAGCCCTCCGCGTCTCTCTCTCACAGCTGCCTTCGGATGAATAAAGGACGGCATGGATTGAGCCACGTCACCCCGCTGCTGTGCGAATCTCCGCTACGAGTTAGGCCGTTGGATCATCATCCAACAGTCGAAAGTACGCCGCGTTGCAATGGCTGAGAGCCGCTCGATCTGAGCGGGAATCGTTGCGATCTTGCCACGTGGTCGACAAAAACCGTGCGCCGACCGTATATACGTATTTAAATGTATTTTCTTCCGTATTTCTTCAATTAAATAGTATTCTGCATTCAAAAATTCATAGAAATTAGCACAGATCTCAAAAAAATACAAATAAATAGTCGTTGGAATCGTGAGATCGAGACGAAGCTAGGAAAAATATAAAAAGTGCAGAAATACTCTATTATTTACTGTTTTATGCTCAAACAAGGTGAATTCTCTAATAAATGATGATATATAAAATACGCACGTATTAGAGAATAATATAGCATCACATGAGCACAAAATAGGGCTAAATGGGGGGTTAAATATGTAATATTGAACCCGAATCAGAGACACACTGGGATGAATGTAACCCTTCTGAAGAAGTTCGTCCAGCTGCTTCCGCAATTCTTCCAATTCTGCTGGTGCCATGCGATAGGGCACCTTCGAGATAGGCTGCGCTCCCGAAATAAGATCGATCGAAAACTCGAGAGCTCGATCGGGCGGTAATCCAGACATCTCCTCGGGAAAGACGTCGTCGAAGTCACGCACTACCACTGGTCTAGACTGCTCCATCTGCATAGCAACGATCTCCATCGGCTTGGCCCGAACACGAATCCCTGAGGTGGATACGTCCGACGACTCAGCAGCAGTGCGGAATTGAGTTTTTCGTCCGGTGGATCTGATCTATACCTGACCGGACCAAGCGAACTGCTGCCACGGCTGAACTCGAACTCCGGATGGCCTAGAATCTCGAACACCACCTTCTTCCTCCGGCAATCGATCATGGCGTAGAAACTCCTAAGCCAGTCCAGCCCAAGAACGACATCATAGTTGATGATGTCGTGGACGATGAAATCAGCGTAGAGCTCATGTCCACTGACTGCCAAAGGGCAAGAATTGCAACCACGATGCACCGAGATCACGCCATTTCCTGTAACGATATCCCAACTCTTGGAAAGAGGGGAAGTCGACAAGGAATGCTTGTCCATGAAGCTCCGGGAAATAATGCACATCGATGCACCAGAGTCGAAGAGGACTCGTGCAGGAAATGTGCAAACCAAAATCACACCTAACCAGCAATCTAACAATCAGATCCTATTCTAGCAAACATAACAAGCAGCCAAACAAATTCCAACAAACAAGACTAACTAAGAAAAGAAACAACTAAACTGAGGGTTACATGCAATAACCTCATCCACATCCTCAGTCTCAACTGTAGTCATCAGGAAAGCCTGACTCCTCGGCTACATGGCCTGCTGAAAGGCCTGTTTCTGTGGAACGAGAGGCGCTCCACGTCCAGCAGGTACAGGTGCCCTCTGCTGCAACGACTGAGATGCAACTGGTCCCTGCCAAGGCTGCTTGGACTTCGGACAGTCCCTCATGACATGTGCTGGATCACCACAAACCAAGCACTGTCCCAACATCTTTCGGCATTGATCCTTGACATGCCCAATCTTATCACAGAAAAGGCAAGTCTTCGGAGTAGGAGGTCCTCCTGGCCTTTTGAACTGTACCGGCTGATTGGGCCTGAACCCTGGTCTCATCACTGCCTTGGCCTGCTCCACAGGCCTCTTCCCA
Organism: Scilla litardierei; assembly: GCA_030789695.1. Taxonomy (NCBI): domain Eukaryota; kingdom Viridiplantae; phylum Streptophyta; class Magnoliopsida; order Asparagales; family Asparagaceae; genus Scilla; species Scilla litardierei. Next base: position 136,034,803 of record CM061136.1, on the reverse strand, counting down.
GCTCCAGAAGCACATCCTCTCTTCTGGTTCACAATCTGCTCCTGCCTCCTCGTTGAAATCAGAACCTTCTGATAGGACTCCAAATCAGAAGAAGACACAAAGCTCTGAAGATCCAAAGAGAGCCCCTATAGAAACCTCTGGGCCCTCTCATCAGCATCCTGCACCATCTTCGGTGTGAAACGGCTCAGCCTGGTGAACTCCTGGTGGTACTGGTCCACCGTCATGCTCCCCTGCTTCAGGTCGATGAAGCGCTGCGCCATCTCCCTCCTGGCAGCCTTCGGAAAGTACTCCTCATCTAATCTGGACTTGAAAGTAGCCCAAGATATCGGCTTCACCTGCATCTCCTCCTCAGCATCCCACCAATTCCGAGCATTATCTCTAAGCTACCTCTTCGCCAAGTCAACCCATCCAGCCGGGTCGAACTTCGACATTTTCAGGTTGTTCTCCATATTCCTGATCCACTCATCAGCAGCTAGAGGTCCTTCGATCCCATCAAAGTAAGTGGGGCCCAGCTCCCGAAACTACTTCGCTCCTGGCTCGGAGCGAGGGACATTCTGGGCTGGCCACACTGCTCAAGCAGTCGGAACATTCTGGGCATTCTGAAGCATGCCCTGCTGCACCTGCATCATCTGATGCATCATCCGCATAATCTCCCTGTTGGTGGGCTCTCGGTCCGGCTCCTCGACACGAGGGGGCACACCAGCAGCAGCTCGGGTATTCCGTCTTCCTGCCATCTAATGACACCGAAAACGAAATAATCAGACTCTCAGCCAATGACTTGGGTGTCGAAATTATTTATCGCATTCTATAATTCTTATCGTTGTTCCGATTAAGTCACAGTTACAGAGTGGGAGGACCTGCATGGGCCACCAACAAAACCTGTCACGACCCGGTTCCCTAAAATGAAGGCGAGGCGTGACGAGGCCCGCTCAGGCTGGGAGCTGTAAGGCTCCAAGCCTGTAAAGCGTCTAGAAATACCACGCAGATCCCTATAATGCGAAACAGAACAAAGACAAGAATAATAGAAAGAGACGAATAATAAATTATCAATCTTAAATGTCCAAATAAAAGTTCAACAACCACCAGAAAAGCCACCAGGCTAACAAAAGAGTCTAAAAAGGGCCCATCATGGCCAACAAGGAAAGAAACTAACAAGATGGTGCTACTCACCGCCAAACTACAACAACTAACAAAGAAACTGCGGATGGAACTAAGACTGGTCACCAGTGTCCTCGTACCCAACGTCAGCTGTGGAATCAGGCACGAACTCCACGAACTCGTCACCCTCAACTACGGACTCTGGCTCAGCAACTAACATGCGACACCCACAGAGAAGGGGCACATGTCAGTAAAGTCTACAAGACTTTGTGCAAGGAAACTAGTAGAAAAGTAAAGGCAACCTAGCAATTCTAAAGTATGGTATGACATGACATTTATATAATGAGTGCAGCAAGTAAAGTAAACAGTAGTTATGACATGGCATATATGATAGCTTGGCAGATAAGAACATGGCATAGAATCAAATAACATGACAAGGAAATAAGTAAACATTCACAAGGAATGTCCTAGTCTAGTAGCACGTCGTGCACAGGGATTACGCCTTTTGGCTAGAGAGGCTGTACGGGCCAACTCTTACGCTCAAGTGATCGTTTATCCCTACCCCTCCACGTGTATCGGGCATTGGTTTTCAACCAACACATGTGGCCCGCTTCTGGATCACGAGCCAGGAAGTGTTTTTAACCAGTATGGCGTAGAGTTATGTCCGCATAGCATGTGCCTAGCCGGAAACAAGGATTGTACAAGTATTTTGTAGCGTGTGCTACGATGCAACATGCAAATCAGATGACATGTAAAAATGCAAATGCATGGCAGATATTTAAATAGAAATGCGTACCGTTAGAGAAATTTAACGTGAAAGGTAAATGCATGACATGCCATGACAAAAGGCAGTTCTAGCTTCGTTGTCAAGCTAGAACTTGAAATTGCGCCTAGACCGCTATCATTTCACGGTCTAGTCTCTTTTACGCTAAAAGCAATGAAATGGCCTAAAGCATGGCCTAAAACAAGGTTGGCAAGTTTCACTTGCCTGGTACCGAGGTTGTTGATCGACGAGAGTCGCCTCAAAAATCGCTATTCTACGGGGATGGGTCACTGTTATGGCAAAACAGAAAATCAGAATTGGATGATCTAGTCCTGATTTGTAGTGGAATCCTACAACGTCTAGTAATCCATTTTTATTAGGTTTTCTAAATTTATAGTGTGGGTTATAGAAAGATTAAGGGTAGATCACTAACCGTATATGAAGCGAAAGAAACGACGATCAAGACGCCTACGAATCTGCAGGTAGGAGAGGATCTCGACGTATCCGGATTACCGTCGCCAAAACTGATCTAGCACGGCAACGGAAGAAGCGATCCTGGGAAAACTACGGCTGAAGAGATCTACTGGTGGCTGAGATATAACGAATCTGGAGATGGGAGAATGAAGGGGAAAAACAGGAGCAAAAGGAGAATGGGGGGGTTTAGAGTCGGTCGGCGGCCTGCAGGGTGGTTGCCGGTGCAATGTGGGTGAGAGGGTGCACGGGAGGAGGAGGAAAGGCAAGAGGAAGATGGGGGATGATTGGGGAAGAAGGTCGGCTAAGAAAAGTGAGGGAAGAAGTGAAAGAAATATAGGGTTTAAATAGAAAGAACAAGCGGCGGCTGTAACTTAACCTAGGGTTTCTGGGTAGATTAGTCGGTCAGTGAAGAGTGGTCGACCGATTAGTTTGGGAACTAGTCGATCGGTCGTCCAACTGTGACCGACTAAAAGGCAAACTGAGAACATGGTCAATACAGGGTAGACAGATTTAGTCAGTCTGTGAAGGCTCGTCAACCGACTAGTTTGGGAATTAGTCGGTCGGTGAATGTTCATTGACCGACTAAGGGTTGAATATGATAGAAAATAAGTACTGAGAGTTAGTCGGTCTGAGAAGAAACTCTAACCGACTAGTTTCTCAACTAGTCGGTCGATAGTCGTTCTTTGACCGACTAACTGTAAACAGTAACTCGGCTGACAGAAAGAACTCTGAATTAGTCGGTCTGAGAACAAGTTCTAACCAACTAGTTTCACAACTAGTCGGTCGATGGATGTGCTTAGACCGACTAAGTGAAAACAGTAACTCAGCTGAAATAATCAAGATGAACTAGTCGGTTCCTGAAGAGTTGCCGACCGACTAGATTGCAATCTAGTCAGTTGGTTCTCCTTCTTGAACCAACTAAGAGTCATGAAAAGTCTCGAATTGAAGCGCGAAGCTTCGGGAAAGATTCCTATGGCTTCTAAGATCAACCTAGCTCTAAGATATGGACGCTATGAAGCTCATCGTAAAAATACTTACTCCAAGCCCATCATGATATGCAACAGAAAGTAGAAGATCAGAAAGAACTGAAAGAGAACGTCCAACAGGGAAAAAGTCACAAGGAAGAGAACAACCATTATATATATATATATATATATATATATATATATATATATATATATATATATATATATATATATATATATATATATATATATATATATATATATATATATATATATATATATATATATATATATATATATATATATATATATATATATATAAATAAAATAGACAATACATAGACAAAACCAGTCGTTACAAGTCTTGCCGCAATGCTTGCACGTCTTCTGACTAGGCCCACCTGGCCTCCTAAACTTCACGGACTGATTAGGCTTGAACCCATGCCTAACCACAGTTCTGGCCTGCTCCATAGGCCTCTTCCTAGTACCTAAATACTGCCCTCTCCTCTGATTGGCAATCCGTCCCTGCCTCTTGGCAGCTATCAGCAACTTCTGGTAAGAGTCTAAGTCCGAAGAGGACATCAGACTCTGCAGTTCCAAGGATAAACCTTGCAAGAATCTCTGAGCTCGATCTTCAGCAGTCTGAACTAAATTTGGCGCAAAGCGGCTCAGTCTGGTGAATTCTTGGTGGTACTGATCCACCGTCAGATTCCCCTGCTTCAGATTGATAAACTACTGCATCAGCTCCCTCCTGGCAGCTCGAGGGAAATATTCCTCATTAAATCTCGCCTTGAAAGTGGCCCAGGGGATAGGCTTCACCAACATCTGCTCTTCTGACTCCCACCAACTGCGGGCATTGTCCTTCAATTGCTTCCTTACCAAATCAACCCATCCAGCCCGGTCAACCTTCGAGAGAAGCAGATTATCCTCCATGTTCTTCATCCATTCATCCGCAGCTAATGATCCTTCAGACCCAGTGAAATATGACGGGCCCAGCTCTCGAAACTGCTTCGCTCCCGGCTCAAAGCGAGGGGCATTCTGAAGCATGCCTTGCTGAACCTGCATCATCTGATGCATCATCCTCATCATCTCAGCCGTGGTGGGTTCTCTATCAGCATCCGCTCCATGTCCTGCTCCACCACCAGCTCCAGGTCCACTACCAGCTCCTCGAGTAACGCATCTACCGGCCATCTAAGACAAGGAAATGTTCAGATTAGACTTAATCATGACTCGAATGTTATGAATAATTAATTGGATGTTACTATCATTATTGTTGTTCTGATATTTCGCAGATGCAAAGAGGACCTGCATGGGCCACCACTAAAACCTGTCACGCCCCGCTTCCCTAAGTACGGAAAGCGAGACGTGAGGAGGTCCGCTCAGACGTGGAGCTGTGAAGTTGCAATCTGATAAGCGTCTGTAAAAATTTCGAAAAGTAGCAGGTCCTTGCATTGCGACGAAACATCAACAATAATAAAGCAGATAAAAAAACATCCACTAACAAAACATCCAAGAATTATTCCAACATCACAGAATAGTCACAAAAGTACAAGTCTGAACAATAGGCCTAAAGCATGGCCGAAATAAAACTGAAAGAGATAGGTGCTACACACCGAAACCTAACAGCAACTAAGGAAAAGTAACAACTAAGGGGAGACTCCAAACGAGTGTAGGACTGGTCACCAGTGTCCTCAAACTCGGTCTCTGCAGGGACCTCAAACTCAGCGTCCACGAACTACTCGTCCTCTGCTACCTGCTCTGTCTCAAAGCCTGCCATGTGACACCCAAAGAGAAAAGGGCACATGTCAGCAAAAGTCTCCCAAGAGGGCGGAGGACTTTTTTGCAAGGATACAAATAAAATAATGCAACTAGCAGTTCTAACATGATGATATGGCATGACATTAAAAGTGTGCAACAATTAAATGAACAAGATAATAATAATCAAGCACAGTGTAGCAGAAAGCTACAATTCACTATTTCACGATTCACGAATCACTGATTTATCTCTTTGTGCACAGAGTTTCCGTCTTTTGGCTGAAGTGGCTGTACGGGCTCACTTCTATGCTCAAGCGAATGTTTAACCTTACCCCTCCACATGTATATAGACTGGCGCCCATCTTCTGGATCACGAGCCAAGAAGTGTTATTGGCATAGGGTTGTGCCCGCAAAGCAGGTGCCTAGCCTCAATAGTTACAATTATTGTAGCGTGTGCTACGCAATCACGATAGAACAATTTGATGCATGACATGACATGTAATGAGCAGTTAAAAGTCCGTACAGTTAATTGAAAGTAAACGTGACATGACAGCATGAAAAGATAGCATGGTAAAGGTGTCGGATCTAGCTTCGTTGTCAAGCTAGATCTAGCAAGGGCGTCTAGGCGACTATCATTTCATCGCATAGTCTCTTTTACGCTACTACACAAATTGGCCTAAAACATGGCCTAAATAATTACTGGCAAGTATCACTGCCTGTTTCCGGTGGTATTGGTTGTCGTGGGTTTGTCTGAACGGGTACTACGTGTCGGCACTTCCGGTTCTATGTTTTGGTTAAAGAAATTACCGAATTAGATTTATTGTGAGATAATCAAAATACCGATTTAATCCCTAAATTGGGTTTGTCTAATTTTATTGGACTCTCTGGCTAGGGTGATGTCTATATTGTGTTACACTAACAAGATACGCCTCATTCATTTAATATTCATCAATCTAACATTGTTTTAGAAATTAGTAACATGGAGAAATCAAATTAACATTCAAATTAATAACGCTAACTAACATTAACAATTAACGAATTAATTAAGCTAATTAATTCACTGATCCAGTTTCATGGCTTAACATACATTAATCTTTGACTATGGGTAATATGATAACAAGTTATATTTCTTACCTACTAACTCTTACCAAGGGGGTAACATGTTATAATCATATTACTATAGTCTCTTTCTCCCTCTTTCTTTACAACCTGCCACCCTTTCATACTTATTAAAACAAGGCTCCAACCTGCTATATTCTATTACTCACTTACTGATTCTCTCTGACCCTATTCATTTTTTTTTGTTTATTATATCACTAATGCAGGGCTTTCTAACATATAATTATTCATTTTAAAACAACCTGTACCACTCTCTCTACACATTAATACATTCCCAGGTTGTCACATGAATGCCTTTTCTTTATTCATTCAATTCCCATTGCTTTCTTTAATAGGCTAAGTCTTTCTAATACTCTCTCTTTCTCTCTGTCTTTCTCCTTCCGTCTCTCGTCTATTCTCAGTTCTTTTTTTTCTTTTTTTTTGTTTTGAAAGCTTGCAGGCAACCAACAAAATGGGAGGGCTTCTCACGCAAAAACAAAAAGGGAAGGGAGCTTACCTCCACGCGACGAGTAGAGGAGGGGTACCGGTGGTCAGGGGCTCTCCGACGGTCGGTCCGGCGGTTGGGGCGGCTACAGGCCGGCGGCTCCTCAGGTGGTTCGAGCAGCGGGGCATGGTGATGGGAGGAGGAAGGAGGAAGAATATGAGGAAGAAGGGGTTTGCTTTGTAGGGAAGAGGGATGTGTTTGAAGAATCTGAAATTTCTTTCAGATTTTTGGGTTTGTTTGGGTATTTTGAATCTCAAATCTTAATTTCAGATATGATTGTTGTGTGTTTGAATCTGTGTCCCAAAACTTCAGATCTGAAGTTCTCTGTTTTCTTGATTCAATTTTGGGGATTGGTTGATTGGGTTTGTTTAGGCTGATGAAGATTTGGGTGAATGGGTTTGCAGAATGGGTTTCAGTGGAGGAGACGTCTGGCTTATGGCTTAATTGGATGAAAGGGGGGACACACTTTATCATTCGTCAAACCCATATTAATATGATTATGATGGATGTTTAATGAAATCTGTAGACTAACGGGGAAGGAGAGACGTGTGGTTTTATTTAAACGAAAAAACGTGTGTGTTGATTTAAAATGAGGATGAATCACATTACTGACTAATCTCCTCTTTTGTTTTTAAGGGAGGATGTATCTGCCTTCATGGGCTGGTTTGACATAACAAACGGCATCAAGTACTTAGTCAATGGCACACGTTCAGCAAATTTTAATTAGTCAGTTAATTAAAGTGATTAGTAAAATTAATCGTGAATAGTAAAATAATTGAATTAGGGTAATTAGTAAAACAATTTAGTTGTAATTAGTAAATCGTATTAGCAGGGTAATTAAATTAAATTATTTTAGGTAAACTTGATGGTAAATAATGACGACACGGTAAAACGAAAATAGTGACGCGCTCGCGTCAACTCGTACGGACGAAAAGTTAACCTGCTGACTGAAGAAAAATACCGGTATGGAAAATTGAAAACACGCCTAAAAATACTGGCCGTTACAACCTTGCAGGATTGATCCAGAGGTTGACCTACGAAGTGCGCCTAACCTCGACATCCACTCACTACTTGTAAACAGCCTACACAATCACCCCACAACTTGTAACCATCGTGCCCTTGGTTCCCCTCAATACAAATTCATTGTACACAGAACTTACCCCGCAACATTTGGCGCCGTCTATGGGAACGAAGATCACACCCATGGCAAAATCCATACCCATCAATCGTAGTCCCGACCGTGGCAAAGCACCAATGGAAGAGGAGTCTCACTCTCACAGGAGGACGCCCTCGACTGACTTACCCCATGAGGGGATGGCTGAGACCATTCAGGCCTCAGCCCGTGCTCTCCAACAAAGTTTCGAGTCCTCCACTAAGATGATGAAGGATTTCGAGGCGGCCAGAGGCGGAGCGCCCCTAGGCCCCTCTGAGCCCCCGAACCTGAGGCGAAACCTTCGTCCTCAGTTCGAAGAAGAAGCGGCCGTCCAGCGAAGAGGGCTCGCCGAAGAAATAGCTACCCAGCAAAAGCTCCTCGATGAAGAAACAGAGGCTGCTCGGCAGTGGCGACGTGACGAAGAAGCTGCTGTCAGTAGAAGATGCATGGAGGACGAGGCAGACGCCTCTCAGCAAGTGCGTCTGGATGAAGAAGCGGCCCGTCGACACCTTCGATTCATCGTTGCGGAGCGTGAGAGGCTCCGGAGGGTGAACTATGAGATCCTGGAGGCGTCAAACCCAGGCTTACGACGTAGGAACGTGCAAAGTCCGCCATTAGCAGTCCCCGCCACTCAGGAGGAGCCCACTCCGACAACCCCTCCAATCTCCTGGGCGTGATGATCAACGTCAGTAAGGCCGTGATCAGAGCAGTACCCCCGAGAGACGGGGATGGCACATCCCTGAGCGTCGAGATGGCTCACCAGGCAGGTTCGAAGGTCGACGTGAGGGTCGAGATGGGCATTGCAACCTCCGAAGGTCACTTGGGCATGCTCCCTTCCCCGAGGAGGCCAACCTATTGGCTAGATGGGTGACCTCGTCCCTGATACCATTTAGGTTCAAGCTTCCCCAACTTGAGCTCTATGATGGTGCGTGCGACCCCCCCGAGCATGTACAGCGGTACAGAGGGGCAATGGTGATCCAGGGCGCCGATGACGCGCTCCTGTGCAGGGCCTTCCAGAACACCTTGAAAAGGTCAGCCCTAGAGTGGTATAACGGTCTGCCCACCCAGAGCATCAAATCCTATGGCGAACTGTCCCACAGGTTCTGCCAACAATTCCGTGCGAGGCAGAGAAGGAGGAAGCCCTCGGACTATCTGTTCTCGATAGTCCAAAAGAAAGGAGAGACCATTCGGAAGTTCTTACATCGCTTCCAGGAGGAGAGGCTTGGTGTGACAGTCTGTAGGGATGAGCTCGCCATGTCGGCCTTCAAGAAGGGGCTGACTAACCGGAGTCTCTACAAATCCCTCCTCCAAGATCCGTCGGTCGAACTTGATGCACTCGTAATTAGAGCGGCGAAATTCATGCTCAGCGAGGAGGCCCTGGGAACAAAGAAGGAGGTCGCCAGATCCAGGGCGCCCTACAATGAGCAACAGCCTAACTTTCGGCCGAGGCAGGAAGATTGGCCCAGATGCCACGACCAACCGGGCCACCAAAGGCGTGATCCAGAAGGCCATAGGCCACAAGACCGCTCGGGCCCAGTGCGGAAGTTTGTCGCTGCCAGAGAGCTCCCAAGGGTGGCCCAGAGGCTAGAGAGACAACATCAGGCACAATACACACAGCTCAACGCCCCCATGATCGAGGTGTTAGCCGTTGCGACGAGGGCCGGACTTCTCCAAGACCCACCTCAGGGGATGAGGTCGAACCCAGCTACGAGGGATCTGTAAAAGTAATGTCGATATCACGGTGACCACGGTCACGATACTGACGAGTGCTTTACTTTAAAGAGACAGATTGAACGGTTGATCCAAGAAGGGCATCTCCAAGGATTCGTCGAGCGGAGAAGGCCGGCTCGAGAAGAGAAAGCTCCCCGGGAGCAGGAGGCCGAACCCACCCCAGAATGTCAAACAATACGTTCCTCGCCCTCCGAGGCCGATCATGCGCATAGACATTATATGCGACGGGCCGTCCTTAGGTGTGGCTTCGTCATCAAGCAAGAAGGCATATGTTTGACAAGTGATGGCAGTGGACCTGGGCACATGGGCAAAGAGGAGAAGAGTATCTCTTCCCCCCATCTCTTTCACTAACGATGACCTAGAGGGGGTCGAACTACCGCATAATGATGCCATCGTCATCGAAGCTCAGATCGAGACAACCATAATCAGCCACCTCCTGATCGAAATTAGAAGCTCCTGTGACATCCTCTTCATGTCGACAATCGAGAAGTTGGGGCTGAAGCAGGTGGACCTAAAGCCTTGTACGAGTCCGATCGTCAGCTTCACCGTCCACTTGGTTCCCACTACCGAAGTCATCAACCTACCTGTATCTCTGGGAGAGGAGCCAAGGGTCGTCACCCACATGACACAATTTGTTGTCGTCGACATCACGTCAGCATACAACAGCATCATAGGACGGCCGTACATGACCGCCATTAAAGCTCTCTCCTCCCTGCTGCATCAGATGATCAAATTCTAGACTCCGCAAGGGTGGGTGGTCGGCCCCAGATATACACCCGGAGAACGATTGTAGTTATACCGCAAGCGCACGGTCAAGTGGCGAGCGGGTATCGAACACGAGGAGGTGGTGTTGGTTCCAATCTATCCTAGGTTGGCTCGACTACGAATGTTTTATTGGTGGAGATGGTTATGGTAAGATGTAATGACAATGGTGATGGATGTCGGTGTCGGTGATAAAGAAGTCGGGTAAAATATCGATTAAAATATAATATAATATAAGTGTCTAGAGCTAGGAAATCCCCACTACGGATCGTCATGCATCATTGTGAATAGTGAATCTCAGTATTACTAGACTTGCGTTGAGGTGAACTAGTCGTAACTGAATATAGAACCAAGCTCACACTCTCGCGCTATTGCCGGTCTATAACAACCTAGATTAGGGCCCACTCTCGTGCAAACCCTAACCTAAGCCACTAGCATGAAGAATAACATCATCGTTCAATCGCCCCTCGAGCCCACTCTCGTGCAAACTCGAGTTACGATCTAGGTTGTGATAGTTTGTATTCGTCCAATCTCTTGCAAACGAATATGGGTATAGATTTATAATAAAAATCCTAGCTTTGGTCCAATCTCTTGCAAACCAAGTCTAGAGAATCTCGATTATAAACCTAAATCGAATATCTAGGCCTTCCCATCGATTAGAATCCAATCTATTGCAAACCCCAATCGATGGAAATCCTTAGCTATCCATAATAAATCGATCACAACCTAACCTCCTAGCAATTCTAGCAATTTAGAAATTCATTCATCACAAATCTGAAATTAGATCCATAGGGTTCATCCCCATGCCCTAGAACAACAAATCTACTCAAGCATAGCAATAACGATATGAGAATCAATAAGAATCATTGCTTGCATACAAAAATATAGAAAACAAAGATTCAAATAACAAGAACAAAATACTTAGCTTTGATGAAGATCTTCAATCCAAATACAAGCTTTTAGATCCAAGAGGGGGCCTAGGACATGGCCTAACCTCTAAAATAGAGTCTAAGAAAACATCTTGGGAACCCCTTCTAATGACGGCTACAAACCCCTTATATATCCTCCCAAAACCCTAGAAAATAACCCTAGAAAACCCCTCAAAATCGTGCCCAAAAACAGTCCTAACCGCAACTTAAAATCTGGGCCCGTCGCCACTCGGGCCGAGTGGCAATCTGACTCGGCAGAGTGGAAATTCCAGCACTACAACGTCAACTTGTAGAAATTCTCCAGATTTAATCCGACCTCCAATTGGCACATTCTTGGCGGCGTTGGAACCGTAATGAAGTGTACTATCCATAAAAAATATGAGAAAAGTACTTTTATTGCTAGAATGATAGCAGATTTCAAAATAGTGGAAGGCTGTCTGAAAATCTGGGCGTGCGTGTCATCGGCGTCACTCGGCCGAGTGGGATTCCTCACTTGGTCGAGTGGACTTCTCTACTCGTCCGAGTGACAGACCCTGTAGAAAAACAGTAACTTCGAGGTCCTCAGGGGTCTGTCTCCGGGGGTGGCTCAACCGAGTAGCTTTCATCATTCGGCCGAGTGGTAATGTGTACTCGGCCGAGTAGGCCATCGATGGGTCTCTGGGAATCGCAGTAGATTCGGCCTCTTCTCTGGAAAATTTCCCTGACGTACTCGGGCGAGTGAGCTTCCTCCCTCGGCCGAGTAGGACTTTGTCATTCGGTCGAGTATAGGCTGAAAAACATTGTGCACGTATCCGTTCTGGTCGGCCGAGTGGGCTTTCTTGCTCGGCCGAGTCTATGCTTCACTCGGCCGAGTGGCATGCTGTAAATGCCCAATCTTCTCCATTTCTCCTCCTCGTCGCTCCTATGAAGTTCCTTCTTCTTCCACTCATCCTCCATCGCCGATAAGTCTGCTAATGAGCCGTGGGCGACACTCCAAAGTGGGTGCAAATCCTCTTGATCTCAAAATCGCTCAAAATCGCTCCATATCTCCTAAAATACGACAAAAACAAGAAATAGTGAAAAGCATCGTAATATTGTCGAATAATCGTGAAAAACACGATATGGGCGATCAAAATGGCATGCAAACATGCAGAAAAAGGTGTAAAATATGGACCGATCAGTGGGGCAGGTAAGAGGGAGCCAAAAGCTGTCCTAGAGTTGCTACGTCGGCTCCACCAAGCACAAGGCACCCGAGCAGGCCTTGTCAGTCGGCCTCCTCGATGATCGGGAGGACTTCTGCGACCAGCGACCATCTTCGGTGGAAGAGGTCGAAGTGGTGCCAATATCAGCGGAGGAGGACAAGACCGTCTCCATAGGCACAAACCTTCCGGCCTCTCAGAGGACGAGACTCATTGATATCCTTAGAGAGAATGCAGACATCTTCGCATGGTCACCCTCAGATATGCCTGGAGTCGATCCTGCAGTGATCGCTCATGAGCTAAATGCAAACCCAGAAGCTCGTCCAGTTCGACAGAAGAAGAGGAGCTCTGGGGGGAGAAGATGCGGGCGGCGGGTGAGGAGGTGGAGCGGCTCCTCAAAGACAAATTTATCAGGGAGATGAGCTACCTGGAGTGGCTCGCCAACGTTGTCATGGTGAAGAAGGTCAGTGGAAAGTGGTGCATGTGCGTCGACTTCACCGACCTCAATAGGGTGTGCCTGAAAGACAGCTTTTCCTTGCCAAGGATCGACCACCTGGTCGACCATACCACAGGTTACGAGCTCATGAGCTCCATGGATGCCTTCTCGAGCTACAATCAAATTCTGATGGCGAAGGTCGATGTAAAGAAGACCTCATTCATCACCGACAAGGGGACCTTCTGCTACACAAAGATGCCATTCGGGTTAAAGAACGCTGGGGCGACCTATCAACGGATGGTGGACAAAATATTCAACTCTCAGGTCGGTAGAAATCTTGAAGTCTACATCGATGATATGCTGGTCAAGAGCAAGGTGGCCCCTGACCACCTCGCCGACCTGCATGAGACCTTCCAGAAAGTGTGCCACTTCAATTTGAGGCTCAACCCGGTGAAGTGCATTTTTGGCGTACAACCAGGGAAGTTCCTCGGCTTCATGATTACGAAGAGAGGAATCGAGGCAAATCCAGACAAAATATCAGCACTCGTCAACATGAAGGAGCCTCGGACAATTAGAGACCTTCAGAGGTTGAACGGGAGGATCGCTGCACTTGGGAGGTTCATATCAAAGTCTACCGAGAGATCGCTCCCCTTCTTTAGGATCTTGCGACGGGATCTCGCCATGAAGAAAGACGAGATGAAGGTGGTCCAGTGGGACGACTCCTGCGCCCAAGCTTTCGTGGAGCTGCAGGCATACTTACAAAGTCCGCCGCTGCTTGCGAAGCCGGAGGAGGGAGAACAGCTGGGTTTATTTCTATCCACTAGGGAAGAAGCTGTCAGCTCGACCTTCGTAAAAGAAGAGAAGGGCACCAGAGGTAGGTTTACTATGTGAGCAGGGTGCTCCGAGAGGCAGAGACCCGTTATAGCCCCATAGAGAAGGTCGCTTACTGTCTCGTCACGACAGCGAGAAAGCTCTGGCCATACTTCCAAGCTCATACCATCGTGGTATAAACCAATCTGCCCCTCGAGAAAAACATAAAGAGACTGGAGAGATCGGGCAGAATGCTGAACTGGAGCGTCGAACTCAGCGAGTTCGACATCATCTATAAGGCCCGAACGGCGATCAAAGGACAAGCGCTGGCAGACTTCGTGGTGGAATGCACCATTGAAGAACTCCCCGAAGATCCGTCGGGCGATGGATCGGCCGTAGCATGGCAAGGACCGCCAGTAGCAGACGAACCCTCGACATCCGCCCAAGGAAGAGATGGAAAACTATGGGTCGTCCACATCGACGGGTCAGCGGCGGGGTCAGGAAGTGGAGCGGGTGACTCGTCTCGAAATGTGTGAGCGCTACTCCCATGTGTAGGAGATCGAGCAAGTAATATTCCTGGTGAGTCCAGGTATCGTATCCATGGGACAACTGACCTGCAAAACCACGAACTGCAGTTTATAAAGAGTACTAAAACGATAATAAATAACCACCTATCAGAGATAGAAGTAATGGTATGGATGGTTTAAAGTAATAAAAGGGAATCTTACGATAATTACGATGAATTCGATACTAGGGTACTAATCTGGAGAGTATGTGTTGGTAGTGATTTCATTAGGGTATATGTAATCGATGATTATTAATATCTTTTCTATAACTCAATGTTTCACCCTGCAAGGGTATGAGAATGTCGAAAATTATGACGATAAAATGTGTAAACAAACGTGCCAAAGAGTAATCACGTATAACGTCGATTTCATAAGAAAAATACGCACAAGTGCTCTCTCGGGTCACGATACATTCTCTCGGATCGCATCACGAATAAGTCGGCAAAGATCATATTCGATTCAAGCATGCACACGTCTCCGTATTGAAGGGTTTTCTGGGACCCTTAGGGCACAAAAACTCTATGCCCGTCCTAAGTCAGACGGAACATAGACAGAAAGGCAGCGGAAAAATAAACATGTTAATATAATTTACATTTAACCCTAAGGTCCAAGACCCTAATCCAAGATCTATGCCGACTTGGGATGGGTCTGACCATCCCAAGAAGGATCTAGCCTACTGCGATTAAATTAAACTAATGCTTAATTAAACACATACCCGGAATCTCAGCCCTGGGGCAGGCGAGATGTTCCGCACCGTCTTCCGAGCCGCTCCCGTCCCACGTCGAGCCGCTCCTCGAACCGCTCCCCGAACTGCTCCTCGAACCGCTCCGCATCCCGAGGCGATTAATTCAGTGTCGCCGAGCCAACCAACCGCCGAAGAAAGTTTCACTCGAGTGAAACCTCCGCCTAGATTTCGGATCTGAATCCGAACTCCTTCGCGACTTTGCCAGAGCCCTTAGGAGCAAGACAGAAATTTATAGGGAGAGGAAAAATATTAATTTAGCTTAGATCCGAGCGTGCTCCAACATTTACGAGAGCTGCTCAGATCTAGAGCTTGGGACGAGTTTTGAGGAGGAGAGCAGACCTCTATTTATATAGGCGGCTGATTGCTCCCCTTCCCTCAAAATCCGATGTGGGACTAATTTAGAGTTAATTAAATTCAATTTAGTTTTCCCTTCACAAAGTGCAAACTTCCGTGAATTTTAACTCCCTCACCGTTGAACTTCAGGATTGATACAACCTATCAATTCGAAGAGGGTTCAACGGTGAACGCGTAGGAAAAAACGGCTCGTCAATCCGAGTCCGTTTGACCCTTCAAACAATTGTCCAAAGTTAGCCAAAAGTCATGCTTCTCTTAGAAACGTAGCCGTCAAGAAAATCCTAGGTTTCAAAAAACCCTAACCAGAAAATTCGGGCTTGGTGGGCCTCCATTTTCGCTGGTTTCAGCCCAACAGTTTGGGCTGACTTGTTTTGGCTATAACTTGTGCATTTGGACTCCGTTTTTGACGCGGTTTGAACCTGCGTTTAGAGCGGGACGATCCCGTCATCTAGGTAACCTTTTCAATGTGTTTATTTAATTAAATATAGTCTTAAACAATTTAAGACACATTTAATCTCTTTTGCATCATATGCAAATTAGTCCCTATCTAGGCTTAAATTTTTATTTGCATCAAATACAAATGATCCGAGTGCATATTCATCTACATCTCCCACTTGCACTCAGGATCATTTATCCCGAATGCAGGAGATGATTGCAAACATCTTTTGCAATATTTTATCCCTTGCATCAAATGCAAATTATTCTCATTAACTAATTTCTACCTATTACTAGACGAATGTCACACTCTGTGTGAGACCCTACAGCCTGACCCTTACAACAGGTTGGGCTCGAAGCCCTATACGGCAGTGACCACGAGCAGTGGTTGCCGTTCCTGCTTTAGGAATCATCATTATGTGGTTGACTCATTGACATGAGTATTGTCGGGACCACCTTGACTATTTCCGTGATGAATTCCGCAGTTATAGTCTCTTCGTCTTAACTATGTCGTGTAGATCAAGTCTAGGGTACGGTCAAACTGTCAACCCCAATAACTTGACTCCGGTTAGTTTCTATCGATCTTTTAGTCAAAAATGTTGGACTTCTTCCAACATACTCTGGCCAGAGTTTTTACTAAAGACCGAACTAACCCTACGACACTAACTCCCATTGACCGGGAGAGACGAATCCTCTCTTGGTCATTACTCTCCTTATACGCTTCAAGTGTCACCCAATCAAAGACCTTTCGACATGCCTTTGCCTCGAAGCTAGGTCATTTGATCTAAGTGGCACCGTTCACGCACAGGTTCGTCAAAATGACCTCAAGTCAAAAGACCAACTAGCCTATCATCACTCAGAGTCATCATTGACAGATTGGTCAATATAACCATATGATAACTCTTGTGGATTATTTAGTGAACTCATTCTCTAATGAGCACCTGTGTCTCGTCTACGACTTCGCCAAGTCAAGCGATCATGAGATCATCGCCACCGTTAAACGGTGAAGACTAAGACACAATGGTCTATCCGATGTTTCGATATCCTTGTCTCGAAACATCTACGACCACGAACCCTTTTAGACTTATGCTACAGACAGTCAAACATTTCTCCATGATCGAGATACTCATCTCGATACATGTTTGACCTCGCATAAAGTCTCAGGACTTTACCTAAGTTAATATCCAATGTTAACTACATTATAACATAACTTTAGATAAATTATTACCAAACAGCTTACTGTTATTTCGAACAAGATGTTTGTGCTATTCACACATGAAGATAGATAGCCTCGAGGGTATCATCTCTCAACATCTCCCACTTGCACTCAGACCCATTTATCTTGGTATCTAATACCATTTTTACACATAAGTTTTCCCGACTTCATGTGATAGAGCCTTCGTGAGTGGATTTGCTAAAACCGTCTACACTATAGACTTAAGGGGTTTCTATGTTCATGTTAGACCAACCATTTGAATCTCATTCAAATAATTCACATGGTCGTTCGGAATCCATAATATTTTTATTTACTTGATCTTATCCAGTTCATCGTACCTTACGATAATCAGTTATTGGTCATTTCAAATGGCTCATATCTATTTCTGACAAAGTATCAAACTCTTTTGATCACTTCGTCAAAATATATGTTTCATCTCTTCGATGCCTCGCATGTAATTTATACGCTCCCACTGACCTTGAAAACTTTCTGGCCAATTCATATAAGTTTGTTCGTCTAAATCATATTTAGAAAAACGAACTTATAAGTGAATGCTCAAATTTTCATGGTCAACTTGAGCGTTTACATCGAGCTTGGTCCGAGTAGATCTGTACACATCTGTTGGTGAAAACGGTTTCATAATAATCCGTTTTATAGGAATTTAAGATGAAAACCGTTCTCGACCAACATGATTGTACTTCACTATTTTCTTTTCTGCACCAATCTTTCAACTTAAAGATTTACTTGCATTAAGTGAGGAAACATTTTCCTTGGGCACGTAAACTAAATTCCAAAATTTATTTACGCACACGGACCTATTCTGGTTGCATCAAGTTTTAAATCGGAGTTAATAATCCGAATTTTATCCCGGAAGTTGACTAAGTCATCATCAGTCATGATGTCTAACTCGACAATTCATCTCACGAGATTCGAGTAATTTTACAACTTCCTTACAGTTGATTTAATGAATATCTTATTGATAATGTCCTCATAGAACATTATCAAAACCTAGGCATTACTATCTGGGACTTAACCCAGAGGGAGGACTCAACTCAGTGTCACTTGCTATGGATCGCACCAAGTCTAACTTAGTGTGATTCATACCTTTAACAAACCGATGTGTTAACAGACTAGACCTGAGAGAAAATCACATTTTATTTTAATTACGCAAGATTTAATGTAGCTAAGTATTTGACCATTCGATCTAATCGAATCAGTTTAAATACTTTAGTCATTTCGTTCTTTATTTTATCAGACTTGTGTTTCATCAAGAACACATGTCTTAATAAAATATACGAATAACTTATTTTGGTTAATCTAGACTCGAGTACATCAGTATGTACTAGACTGAGTTCGACAACTCATTCTCCCACTGTCTTACAGATGGGTATCGACCATTGTATCTAAGAGGGTAAGATTCACAAGTGTCCGCAGACTTCATAATACGAGAGGTCAGACCCCTCTTTATGTGACTTGTGAAGCTTAGTCTCTCGATACGGCCTAGTCTATTTTTCCATACAAGTTTGCTACTATCTTGTGTATTTATATATATTAATATTTAATATATATATTATCGTTATACATAAATTACTAACGCAAAACATTGCTTCAGAAGCGAGGTGACGACATTCGTCAAATTGTGTTAGACGTCTTTTGTATAACAATAATTATAAAATCGTGACATCAAAATATGTCACATTTTCATTTCCTCCTACTTATGCCTTTACTAATGATAAATTAATCTATTAAAATCGATTGACTTTCCGGAGTGCCTTCTTCCTTTTCTAAATCACATTTAGATATAAATAGCCCAACATAAATAAATAGCTATGCAAGCATCTTATGTATCCAAACGCCTGAGAGGTGCAATCTTGAGTGTAGCTTAAGAAGTTGCTTGTCTCAAGATCCGGTTGGGATACATAGTCTTGCACCGCTCATGCACTCATATTCGACTCAAACAATTTGATCGAATTCTCGAACTTTGCGGATCAAAATTGTTTGTCCATACAACCTTTAGGGTAGCTCGATAAGTTGTAGGAAGAAACATATTTCGAATATCAAATATGTTCAAGCTGCCTCATATAGAGACGAGTGACATGTAGCGTGAATTTATTTGTTGGACCCAGAACTTAATGAAATCATATTTCTTAAGTTTGTTCTTTAGAAGGTCATTTTAATGTCAACGAGAATATAGTTTTAATTCTATCAATTAGAATTTAACTTGATATTCAATTAATCAACATATTTGACCAATTAACTTATTCCATTAAAATATTATAAGTTGATTCCTTCCGTAAACATAGTCTTGCCCTAGTTTAGCATATGTTCAAAATTAAATATATGTAGATTGGCATTCATCTATCTATATCCTCCCACTATTTTTACGATCGTTTCAAAGCATAATAACGAACGATTTAATCGAATTAAAAAATTTAAAATTTAGTGAAAGAGGGATCCAATCATCCTGAACCTCACAACCTTGAGGAGACTCAACAAGTTGATTGGTTCCATGATTGGTATACTAACTCTTAGTCAATCACATCACATGTGACTCCCTATCGTTTTTTACCCACAGTCACTTATGATCTTGAGGAGACTCAACAAATCATAATGACTGGTCTAGTCAGACCCTTGATTTCGTGTCCAGATTTGACTTAGATCGATGCTCGAGGAGACCCGACGTATCGATTTGGGTCAAGTCTAGACTACATCACATGTATGTTGGAGTTTGTTCCTTAAAGATAAACATGTCATAGATTGAGGAGACTCAACAACTATAATTGTCTTCTTTGAGTTACCAAGCTCCAAAATCAAGGAGGGATACAGATTAATCTTTAATAAGATTTATAACGCATTGACTAGATATAGTCCAGGGTGTCATACAATCATGATTCGTGACATTGCCGTCCAGCGGAACACAGCCAGGGAATTGACTAAGCCAGGATCACTGCCCCTTGGACTAGCAAGGGTTGACCCAGCAAACTTAGCCAAGCACATTGACTGGATCATGGTCCATTGAATGAAGCTTGTCATTTTTGTATGTGTGCCATAGACTAAACAGCTTTTATTAACAACTAATTAATCCTATCAACTAGTTGCATCCTTAAATTCAAAATTTTAGGATTTGTTTAATAACTTTTATTAAATCCTTATCAACTATAAGGTTCACGTGATATCCTAATTGTTATTAGGATTTTAATAAATTTATTAACCAACGCCAAAAGCGAAGTCCTTTAATGAGAATTAATAATAACAATTAGAATTAAAATTTTCATTAAAAGGACTACCCTAATCAGAAATTAGGTCTTGAAGCATTGTTAATGTTTTATTAAAACATAGCATGTCATTAAAATTCAAGTAATAAATTTTAATCATTTCTTAATGGCTAACCTAAAAGATTGTCTTGTGTTATCAAATAAGGGACAAGATGAACTAGCCATAAAGCTACACTAATTTATCGCATAAAAGGTGTACAACTATTTAACAATTTAAATAGAACAATGTCTATCACATAAACAATTTTAGCATGCAAACAAAAATTTAACATTTAAATTTAAAATATGATTTTAAAAATATTTTATTTTTATCTCAAAAAAAATTGTTTTTAAAATCACAAATTTGCATGCTACCTTTTAAAAAATTTATCGCATAAAAATTTTAACCTTTAAAATCAGTTTTAAAATATCTCATAAAATTAAAACATCATTTTAAAAAACTTTCATGCTTAAAAAATTTATCTTATAAAATTTTTAGGCACTTTAAACTTATCGCATAAATTTTAAAAGATTTAAAATTAGTTTTAAAAAATATCACATAAATTTTAAAACGTCATTTAAAAAATTTTCATATTCAAAAATTTATCACATAGATTTTAAAACATCAAAAACATTTTTAAAATTTATCTCATAACTTTAAAAACATTTTTAAAAGTATTTAAAAGCATTACATAGTTTAATAATAATCGCAGACTAGATCGCTACGCAGACCTAAGCTCTGATACCACTGAAGGGTTTTCTGGGACCCTTAGGGCACAAAAACTCTATGCCCGTCCTAAGTCGGACGGAACATAGACAGAAAGGCAGCGGAAAAATAAACATGTTAATCTAATTAACATTTAACCCTAAGGTCCAAGACCCTAATCCAAGATCTATGCCGACTTGGGATGGGTCTGACCATCCCAAGAAGGATCTAGCCTACTGCGATTAAATTAAACTAATGCTTAATTAAACACATACCCGGAATCTCAGCCCTGGGGCAGGCGAGATGTTCCGCACCGTCTTCCGAGCCGCTCCCGTCCCACACCGAGCCGCTCCTCGAACCGCTCCCCGAACTGCTCCTCGAACCGCTCCGCATCCCGAGGCGATTAATCCAGTGTCGCCGAGCCAACCAACCGCCGAAGAAAGTTTCACTCGAGTGAAACCTCCGCCTAGATTTCGGATCTGAATCCGAACTCCTTCGCGACTTTGCCAGAGCCCTTAGGAGCAAGACAGAAATTTATAGGGAGAGGAAAAATATTAATTTAGCTTAGATCCGAGCGTGCTCCAACATTTACGAGAGCTGCTCAGATCTAGAGCTTGGGACGAGTTTTGAGAAGGAGAGCAGACCTCTATTTATATAGGCGGCTGATTGCTCCCCTTCCCTCAAAATCCGATGTGGGACTAATTTAGAGTTAATTAAATTCAATTTAGTTTTCCCTTCACAAAGTGCAAACTTCCGTGAATTTTAACTCCCTCACCGTTGAACTTCAGGATTGATACAACCTATCAATTCGAAGAGGGTTCAACGGTGAACGCGTAGGAAAAAACGGCTCGTCAATCCGAGTCCGTTTGACCCTTCAAACAATTGTCCAAAGTTAGCCAAAAGTCATGCTTCTCTTAGAAACGTAGCCGTCAAGAAAATCCCAGGTTTCAAAAAACCCTAACCAGAAAATTCGGGCTTGGTGGGCCTCCATTTTCGCTGGTTTCAGCCCAACAGTTTAGGCTGACTTGTTTTGGCTATAACTTGTGCATTTGGACTCCGTTTTTGACGCGGTTTGAACCTGTGTTTAGAGCGGGACGATCCCGTCATCTAGGTAACCTTTTCAACGCGTTTATTTAATTAAATATAGTCTTAAATAATTTAAGACACATTTAATCTCTTTTGCATCATATGCAAATTAGTCCCTATCTTGGCTTAAATTTTTATTTGCATCAAATACAAATGATCCGAGTGCATCTTCCTCTACACGTATAACATACCCAAACAAGATATATGTAGAAATTGACAAAATACGTGATTATAACGTGAATATAGGGCAAAAAGATATCAAAATCACTAATTACAACACCCTAACTACATCAACACCAATACATATAGAGATTAGCCATCCATGGAGAGAAAATAAACCATATTCATAGACAAATACATGCTCAAAGTTTCAAAATACGTGATAAATACTCCAAATACAAGCGAAATACGTGAAATACAATGCTAAATATAAGAAAAATATCACCAATTCTCTCCAAATAGCCCCAAATCTCCTTTAGATGCTAGCTCTTGCCTCTGTCTGTACGGCCTCTAAATTTTACGGCCAAATACGGCTTCTAGAGCCCCAAATACGCCAGAATACCCCAAAACCCTAGAAAATACGCTTAAATAGGAGTATTGCAGGTTTTAGGGGTTTAACTGGTCCAAACCCGCTTCAAATCCACGTAAAAACACCGCGTGCAATTGTGAACTGTTTGATCCAGGCGGGATTTGCCCTCGTTGTGCCACGTGGCCCGAAGCGGGTCTTGATTTTTGCTGCGCCCTTTTCGCTCGCTGTTCTGAATTCGCTTTGGATTTCACCTGGGCCGTTGATCTTTGGGAGGGAACACATACGATGATGACGCATGTCCCGGAGAATTCGTTCCGCTCAGCTGCGTTCAGCTCCGATGTGGGCCGTTGGATCGGAAACGGATGTCGCTAATGGAGCCACGTCTTCACTTAGCCGACGATCGTTGATATGAGCGGGAACGACTCTGATGATGCCACCTGGCGCTTGTGTGAAGGATGCGGGCCATATTTTCGTATTTTATACGTATTTCGACCGTATTTCTCTATTTAATTGGTATTTTCCATTCAAAAATTCACAGTAATTAGCACAGACCTTAGAAAAATACAAATACATAGTCGTTGGAATCATGAGATCGATATCTTCATATGAAAAATACAAAAAGAGCATAAATACTTAGTATATTGCTTTTTGTGCATAAAATGAGAGTTTTCTCTAATAAATAAGGGTATTCAAAATTCGATCGTATTAGAGACCAAATACGTCTCATATATGCACAAAATAAGGCTAAATGAGGTGTTTAATATGCAATATTCAACCCAAATCACACACCCCTACTAGCGATTTGCTAGTCCCTAGCAAAAAGAGCGATGAAGTTGAATGATTAATAAAACAATACATTCTATCAATCGCTTATGGCATGGCTCAATAATGCGCTTTCCAACAGGATTTTGTCCATCAATATACACAATCCATGAATAAGATCAATCATATGATATTTTCTCTAATTTAATTTGAATAAATAACATGCGAGCATCGTTTTGCGCAAGCAAAAGTATAACACGTCGTTATATTCTAGTTTTCTTATTTCCAAGGAATTGGCATCTCAAAAAGATCGTTCAAATCATGGGTATTGAAGTTGCTTAGTGCAACGGTCGGTTTCCGATCGTACTTTCTTTGTGCACGTGCTCTTGATCGTGCACGTGTTTATTTTTGACTTTATTTGATTTTGAACATTATTGTGTGATTGTTGTCGTGATCGTCTATGAAAGTATTAGATTGTGGAACAACTTTGGAACGACATATCTCGCGTCGTTCTTCCGCGATACTAACTTATTTGATGTAACGTCGCGACTTTCTGTTTTGACGCGAGACGTTTCTATTTTTAGTTTCGTCTCTCGACGTCAAAATTTAGATTCGTCTTCTCCACTCTCTTTCTTTCGTCGTCCCGAACACCCTATAATTATTTTACAATTTTTGGACTTAATTTGACCTATTTTCCATTTTTTTGAAAGTTTTAAATAATTTTAAAACCTATTTTTATAAGTGTTTTAATTACAATAAAATTCCTATATTATAATAACGTATTAAAGAATTTTTAGACCAAATTTTAGAATTTTTGGCCGCACCCATCTCGTGTGAGGGAGAGAAGAGTAAATTTATTTTAAATTAATTATTTTTAATTATTTAATTACGTTTTTCTCTAACCCTAACCCTAACCCTAGCTCTAACCTATTTATATTAGCCCTAGGATAGGTTAATTCCGCATTACAAAAACCCTAGCCGTCAAAAAACACCTTCCCGACGTTCGTCGCAACGTTGCGACGATCACCCCGTGCACGACCGGAGCTGCTCCCCGCATAGCTGCTCGCAGGGCTCCGCTGCAAGCCCCCCCGCTGTCGCCCCGCTCCGACCGAGGCCATCTCTCGGTCTGACCGAGAGAACAGCCCGCACAGCCGCACCGCTCCGCACCGCTCCGCACCGCTCCGCACCGCTCCGCACCCGCTCCGCATCCGCTCCGCATCGCCAAGCGCCCGACCGAAGCCGCTCCCCGCACCGACCGAGAGTCCGCTCCGCATCGCTCCACAGCGCTGCAGCGCCCGTCCCCCCCGTGTTCGACCGAGAGGCCTGCTCGGTCTGACCGAGGATTCCCCTCGCACCGCCGTTGTGACCGACCCCGCTGCGTTACAACTCGCACGACCGAGAGCTCCTCTCGGTCTGACCGAGAGGAACCCCCGCACCAGTAGTGAACGACCGACAACCATTCGTCGCAAGTTGGTTTCTCCCACACCAACTCCTGTGGTGGGCCCCGCAAGTTCTCCAGAGGTGTTGTGGGTCCCCCATTGACCCCTAGCACTGCTGTGGGCCCCACTTGGACGTGCTACTTCGTGGATTTGCCGTCTACGACGTTGCGACACGTCGTAGGCCTTCGTCGCAAGTTTCGACTCTTGGGGAATCGTGCGAGGACCAGATCTGAAGCTGAGGAGTCCTCCGATCAGACACGACATCCATTCTACGACAAACACCGGTTCAGGTTGGTCCCCCGAAACTCGTAGAAACCCCCACAATAGCTGACTGAACCCTAAGCTAAAAACCGTCAACTTGAACTAAAATTTATTTTCCAGCACCTGTAAAACGTTGTACGAACTTAGAAAATCGACGAATTAACTTTGTTGACTGTGCACATAGGATAGATCGTCGATTAGGCTGAAACATCAAAAAGTGACTTTTGACGAATAGGATAGTCCCGATAACCTAGAAACGAACCCTAATAGGATTTGATGAATTTGAGACCTGACATCGTCGCCGTGGCGATATTTCAGACGGACTTCTACGGACGAGACGCTTGGACGAGACGCTTCGAGAGGACGACACACTCGCCATCGCAGGCAAGTGTATCCACTTGTACTTTTGGCCGTGCTTAGGCCTTAGTTGGTTAGAATTGTTAACTGTGAACAAAAAGAACCGGACATGAAATGATAGCATCCGGGGCGACTCCTGACGGCTCAGACTTGACGATGAAGTCTGAGCCTGACAACAACAACTTTTGATATTGTATGGCTATCATGTGTGTGCGTGCATGTGGACACCCTAGAATAACAACTCCCTACACTTGTCATGTCGTGTCCTGTTACACAAAAAGCCTTTGGGCGTTTCGGATGCTCTCCATGCGAGGGTGATCCCCGTGACTGTTATACAAAAAGCCTGCGGGTGTTTCGGATGCTTCCCTAGCGGAAGTGATCCCTGTGATACAAAAGCCTTCGGGCGTTTCGGATGCTTTCCCCTGCGAAAGTGATCCCTGTTACACAAAAAGCCTTCGGGCGTTTCGGATGTTTCCCTAGCGGAAATGATCCCTGTAAATCTTGTCCTGAGTTCCTGGGTTTGGGGTTGGGTTGAGCATGCGCACGGCAAGAGGGTCTGATCCCCCTCGAACCGTAAGACGTGAACCCTTTTGTGTCTCACTTGTCTTGTCTTGTCTTGTCCCGTCACGTCCCGTCTTGTCTTGAGACCTGTAGGTTAGTCCCGTAGTTCGTAGCACACGCTACGACTACTACTTGTTGCGTTTTACTTTCCTGCTGCGTTACTTCTGTTTGTTACTCAGTTATAACCCCAGCATGCTAATCAACCAGTAAAACGTTGTCTAAAAGTTGATACACTTGTAGTTTGGTCTAACCCTTTTTGAAGACCTGACCTGACGTACAGTTCCTTCTTTTGGTGCTGTACGTCAGGTGTTGAGCCAGAGTACGTCGACGAGGCGGACTTGCCAGCTGACGGAGAGCCGGAGGACGTTGATCCGGAGTATGACCCTGAGGAGGACCAGAGTTAGAGGCCTCCAGTTGTTGATCCAGAGTACTGTTCCAGTTTAGATTGGGTGTGTAGCACCTGTTGTTTTCTTGCCTAGGTTGGGTGCTTGCACCAGTAGTTTCTTTTTCTGCAGTTGTAGCCCTTCGGGCGTTTTAGACTCTCAGTACTTTTGGATGTTTTTTTGGAATAAAATGAAATGATATCTCTTTTTAGTACTTTGTTGTTTCCGTACTAACTTGCAGGGACATGTTTCCTTCGTTTGGAATATCACAGACGCTTATTGGGTCTGGGCTCTTAGCCCTGGCCTAAGCGGGCCTTAGTCACGCTTCGCCTCCGACCTTTTTGGGAAGCGGGGCGTGACACTTAGTTTATTCACCATTTCTTTTTTTCCTTTTTTATTTTCTTTTGACGACTTAGAATGATCCATGTAGCGAGCTTTCAGTTAATGATTCATAGGCCAGACGAACTTCGGACATTAGGCTTAGAAGAGCCCCTCGAACTTAATACTCGAATCATCTAAGTTTTATTTTCTCCCCTTTTTTGGATGCACTCCCCATTCATCCATCTTTCGATGCGAATCTCCAATGCTTCCTGAGACACGAAGACCCGACTTATTAATGAACTCAAGGGACCGATAAATTTTTTTCTTTTTTCACTTCTTTTGCATTATTTTTCGTAAGAAACTCAATACCCATAAATATGAACATAATCATTAGTAACAAAGACCAAATTCCTCTTCAACTTGAAGACTGTTCCAATAAATCGTGTATACTTAAGCTTTTGCATCACAGTAGCATGCATAAAATAAATTCAAACTATTTCGAGATATTAATCATGTCAATTGAAAGTTTTCATAAATAGCATATTAATGAGTAATTCCATGTAGAGAAAAATAATTAATTCAAGCCATAAACGATTTTTAGAACTCAATCAATGCATAATCATCCGCAAATGTGGTATATGAAGGAGCTTTAAATGATGAGAATTGGCGATTTATTCTTTTCTCTTGCTTTATTTAAAAAAATCCTAAGGTTTCATACACTTCCCCTAACTAAAGATGGACATTGTCCTCAATATCAAAAGGGGTATGAGTTTATTCAAAAGCAAGCATCCTAAAAGCATAAAAAGTCTATGCTAATGGAAAGAACACACAGTGGTTAAATGGCGGATCCCGAATCTTTAATGGTGGGGGAAGTTGTTCTATTTGCTCCTTGCGCTCCTCGGCGAGTATTCTTCCTCCACTCGCATTCTCATGGCCAAGCTTGGACACAACCCATCATATCTCCTCCATGTATGTACATTTTTCCTGCATGAGATATGTCGTGTCAAAAAGAGATGGATAAATTTGTTTGGCTATAAAAGCCTTCCATAACGGGTCGTCACAAATGATAAAAGATTTTAAAGCTAATCGACGACCATCTGAATCTAAAATATTTGGATTTAAAAATTGAGATTCAGAATTAAATTGTTTGAGTTCATGGGAACTTCCCTGAAAAGGATCACTACACTTGATTTGGTACTCTGCCCCAGGAGGACGTGGAAGTGGCTGCAAAAATAGGTCTGGAGGGCAAGACAACTCAGGCTCAGTGTAGGTCATCTCGTAATCACCTTCGTTCGCTCCACCCTCTTCATCAGTAATCGTAGGTTCAGCAGGCCTCTCGAAACTTTGTGGTTCTTCCTAAAGGTCTTCATAGATGATGGTTTGGTGCACATCCTGAGGTGGAGGAAATAGTGGCTGCTGAAACGCATTTGTGTGGATGCATGGCTCGGGCTCCAATGCAGTCTGTAAGCTCTCTCCATCGCTCATATCTTTCTCTTCATAGCAGTGATAACTTGTAGCAGTCTATCCAATGTACTCGTACTCCTTAGGTGGGGCAAATGAATCTGAAGGATGACATGGTTCAAGTTCAACGTTTTTACTCTCGCCATCACGTGTCTCCACCACGTCATCATCTTCGTCGTCAAACTGGAAATGCATCGTGTCACCCTTATAGTCCACATGCACCCCATCACCCATCTCCTCATGCTCATCCAAGTGTCCTCGCTCAAGCTCCTCTAATTAGTTCTGATGCTCACTCTCGTATGATTCCTCTTGGTGCTCCATAGGGTTGCATCGATAATAACTCCATGGTAACTCCTCAGGCTATCCCTGGACCTGCTGAAATGTGTCCTTGAAAGGAATGCTCTGGCCATCATCTTCATATCTAGGCGATTGATCTTCAGATGGCATAGCTCTCTCATGCACTACAAGGTCCTACAAGCACCACCATGAATCCTCTGTCGTATATGAAAGGAATTCTCCATTGCAGCTTACTTGCACGAAATCCCGCGTAGGAGGTAGTAATCCTGTGTAGAATGTTTGCAGGAGATGATCATCGCGGAGGCTATGGTGTGGGCATGCAAGCATTAACTCGTTGAACCTCTTCAAAGTCTGATGGTAGGCCTCCCCATCAGCTTGGATAAAGTTCACAATCTGTTGTTTCGTAGCTTGTTGCCTCTGTACTTGCCACATGAAAGGAGGCAAGAATCTCTTAAAGAAGTCAACCTGAAATGATAACCAAGTAAATAATGAGTCATGAGGCAAATTATTAAACCAAGATATCGCATCGTCTCTTAAAGAATACAGGAAATATTTAAAACATAGTCTCTCAATGTGCTCAAGCTTTTTCCCCTAAAACAATTTGTGGCATATCTTTTCAAACTCTTGCACGTGTAAATATGGATTCTCCTCTTCCGTACCATAAAAGACTGGTAGGATTCGGTTCAACTCAGAAATAAAGTTTAAAAAGTGTGCATCACCATATATATATATATATATATATACATATATATATATATATATATACATATATATATATATATACATATATATATATATGCCTATCTCCTAAAAGCTCTAATGCTACGAGCTTGGGTGATTATAGGCCTATCTCCTGTTGCAATGTCCTTTACAAAATTATTAGCAAGATTCTATGCAACAGATTGAAGAAAGCTGTTATTGAGCTCATATCCCCTAATCAAGCTGCCTTCCTTGAGGACCGGCTGTTGGCAGATAGTGCTTTACTTGCTCATGAGCACATTCGGGATTTCAATAACCCCATGGGTAGCCGGGCTTGTTTAAAATTAGATCTCCAAAAAGCTTTTGACAGCGTTAATAGAGAATTCATTTTCTTTATGTTGCATCAGATGGGCTTCAGACACAAGTTTATTGGGTGGATTGGTGAATGCATCTCCACTCCTTCCTTCTCTGTTATGGTCAATGGCTCTCCGTATGGTATGTTTCAATCTAATAGAGGTCTCAGGCAAGGAGACCCTCTATCTCCCTACCTATTCGTGGTTGTTATGGAGGCTTTCTCCCTGCTTATGGCCAAAGCTACTGCCAGTCGTAGTATTCTGCCCATGAAAAGGATTGGGGCGGTTACACATCTTTTGTTTGCGGATGATCTATTGGTCTTTTGCCGTGCCAATACCAAATCTCTTGAAGGGTTGAAGGATCTTCTCTGCACTTATAGAAATTTTACTGGGTTGGAGGTTAATTGGAGTAAAATCGCGGGCATCTTTAGCAAGGGTACAAAGGACCCCGCTAGGATTGCTGCTACTTTGGGCATTAGGCGTGTGCAGGCCCTTACCACCTATTTGGGGCTCCCCCTCTCTTCTAAATACCCTAAAGCATCTATGTATGCCAAGTTGATTGATAGATGCAAAAGTAGACTGCAAGGGTGGACCTCGTCTCTCCTCTCTATATCTGGGCGTATTGAGCTTGTTAGATCTGTTATCTATGGCATGGTCGCTTTCTGGATGCAAGCTTTTTGCATTCCCAAATCTGTTATGAATACTCTTAATGTGATGTGCCGGAAATTTATTTGGGGGTCATCCAATGTCTGGGCTTGGGAAGACCTTTGTGTTCCTAAACAGGAGGGAGGAGTGGGTCTTCAACGCTTCTCTGATCTAAATAGGGCCTATGGGGTCAAGTTAACTTGGCGTATGCTGACCCATCAGGGTGCTTGGGCCTCTTATATGAGGAATCACTATCTTGGTAGTACTGGTTTCTTTGTGGCTAAAGCTTGTGCTATGCAATCTGGGTCTTGGAAATTCATGCTCCGTTGTCGGGATATTACAAAAAAGCTCACTAAACGCATGGTCAGGGACGGGGGTTCTACTCTATTTTGGTATGATAACTGGCTTCCTTGTGGCCCCCTTGGTGACTCTTATGAGGTCCCTACAGGGGAGGAGAAGTATACTATAAGTGATTACTGGTCTGAGGGTAAATGGGTGGAGAGCAACTCGCTCATTCATGTCCGCCACCTCCTTGGCGGGGTGGTCTTGATCCGGGGCAACGACTCTTGGTCCTGGGTTTTCAATTCTCCTTCTCTACGCAGTGCTTGGGAGGGATCTCGGGCTATTAGGCCTCTTTTTCCTTATTATAAGGTGGTCTGGTTCCAGGGGCACATCCCCAAGATGGCAATCACTTTACTACGAGCTTTTCATGGGAAGCTTCTCACCCGTGACAAGCTCGTAAAATGGGGAGTGCCTACTTCACCCTTTTGTGTTTTATGCTCTGATAGTATTCAAGAAGATAGGGATCATATATTTTTTGAGTGCAGCTATACTAAATACATTCTTTGCAGGAGCTTTCTTAAACTTGAGGTATCCTCCACTTTGCCTACTACACTTGTTGGGATAGGCGATTTGATTCTGGCCCAATTTCATAAGAAGAGCAATATGGGGAGGCTGGTCAGGACGGTGCTTGCTGCTTTGACTTGGCACATATGGAAAGAGAGGAACAAGAGAATCTTTGAGGGCACTAGTCAGACTCATACCCAGTTATTTGAGAACATTGCTGATGACATCAGAATTGCTTTACGGCATGTGGATTGGGATCAGGACACTGATGGTGCTCCCCCTTCTAATTGGGGGCTGATAGACTAGGCTAATTGTACATGTATTTTGTTTTCCATTTTGACCTACGGTTAGCGGGAGGTGTTCAGTATTGATGGGGTAATGGCGCCTGTGCCCTTATCCTGCTCTGCTAACATCCTTCTTCCTGCCGGGAGTGTCTTGTATTTTTTCCGTTATATCAATAAAGACGCAAAGCATATTCTTCAAATATATATATATATATATATATATATATATATATATATATATATATATATATATATATATAGATACACACACACGATTTTTTTCAAAGAAAACAAAGATAATATAATAAAAAAAATTCTAAACTATAAGGTGGAAGGATCTCATCGAATATTCCTCTGAATAAACTGAAATTGTAGCTTACAAGTACCGTTATCCCCGGCAACGGTGCCAAAAACTTGACTCGTCTCGAAATGTGTGAGCGCTACTCCCAAGTG
Organism: Scilla litardierei; assembly: GCA_030789695.1. Taxonomy (NCBI): domain Eukaryota; kingdom Viridiplantae; phylum Streptophyta; class Magnoliopsida; order Asparagales; family Asparagaceae; genus Scilla; species Scilla litardierei. The sequence continues at coordinate 136,003,133 of CM061136.1, read as the reverse complement.
TAGGAGATCGAATAAGTAATATTCTTGGTGAGTCCAGGTATCGTATCCACGGGACAACTAACCTGCAAAACCACGAACTTCAGTTTATAAAGAGTACTAAAACGATAATAAACAATCACCTATCAGAGATATAAGTAATGGTGTGGATGGTTTAAAGTAATAAAAGGGAATCCTACGATAATTACGATGAATTCGATACTAGGGTACTAAAATGGAGAGTATGTGTTGGTAGTGATTTTGTTAGGGTATATGCAATCGATGATTTTTAATATCTTTTCAATAACTCAACATTTCACCCCGCAAGGGTATAAGAACATTGGAAAGTATAGCGATAAAACGCATAAACAAACGTGCCAAAGAGTAATCACGTATGACGTCGATTTCATAAGAAAAATACGCACAAGTGCCCTCTTGGGTCACGATACATCCTCTCGGATCGCATCATGAATAACTCCACAAAGATCATATTCAATTCAAGCATGCCCACGTCTCCGTATAACATAATCAAATAAGATATATGTAGAAATCGATAAAATACGTGATTATAACGTGAATATAGGGCGAAAAGATATCAAAATCAATGATTAGAACACCCTAACTACGTCAACACTAACATATATAGAGATTAGCCATGCATGGAGAGAAAATAAACCAAATTCATAGACAAATACATGCTCAAAGTCTCAAAATACGCGACAATACTCCAAATACAAGCCAAATACGTGAAATACAAGGCTAAAGATATGAAAAATATCACCAATTATATCCGAATAGCCACAAATCTTCTTCAGATGCTAGCTCTGGCCTCTGTCTCTAGGGCCTCCAAATTTCATGGCCAAATACGGCTTCTAGAGCCCCAAATACGCCGGAATACCCCAAAACCCTAGAAAATACGCTTAAATAGGAGAATTGCAGGTTTTAGGGGTTTAACAGGTCCAAACCCGCTTCAAATCCGCATAAAAACGTCACTTGCAATTGTGAACCGTACAATCAAGACGGGATTTTCCCTCGTTGTGCCACGTGGCCCGAAGTGGGTCGTGATTTTTGCCGCGCCTGCTTCGCTTGCTGATCCGAATTCGCTTCAGATTTCACTTGGGCCATTGATCTTCGGGAGGGAGCACACACGATGATGACGCATGTCCCGCAGAATTTGTTCCGCTCAGCTGCTTTCAGCTCCGCTGTGGGCAGTTGGATCGAAATCAAACGTCGCTGATGGAGCCACTCTTCGCTTAGCCGGTGATCGTTGATTTGAGCAGGAACGACTCTGATGCTGCCACGTGGTACCTGTGTGAGAGGATGCGGGCCGTATTTTCATATTTTATACATATTTCGGTCGTATTTCTCCATTTAATAGGTATTCTGCATTCAAAAATTCACATTAATTAGCACAGATCTCCAAAAATACAAATAAATAGTCGTTGGAATCTGAGATCGAGATCTTCATATGAAAAATACAAAAAGGGAGGAAATACTCAGTATATTGCTGTTTTGTGCATACAATGAGATTTGCTCTAATAAATAAGGGTATTCAAAATTCGAGCGTATTAGAGACCAAATACGTATCATATATGCATAAAATAGGGCTAAATGAGGTGTTTAGTATGCAATATTCAACCCAAATCAGCGGGAATCGTCATAGAAAACCAGGCCGGAAGCTTGCTGGAGTATGCACTCCGCTTCATCTTCTCGACGACATACAACGTGGCAGAATATGAAGCCGGTGTCAATGGGCTAAAGCTATGCCGGGTAATGGGGGCGACGAATGTGATACTGCTGCGCGACTCGAGGCTTATCGTCCAACGAATGTGATGAAGCGCTACTTAAAGTGCACCCAGGCCGAACTTCAGAAGCTCAAGAGGGCAGAGGTTCAGCATCAGCCTCGATTGAACAACCTCCGGGCCGATGCTCTCTCAAAGGTAGCCTTATCTTCCCCGGCCGAAATTAGGAAGGCTATCTACATCGAGAACATGCTGACACCTGCCATTGAGGACGGCGAGCTAATGTGTGTTAGCCAAACTACGACCTGGATGAGCCCAATAATGACCTATCTTGAGACGGGAGCCCTGTCCAAAGGTCGGCTCGAAGCAAAGAAGGTCGAGAGGCAAGCATTGTCATTCATAATCTTCGACGGTGTGCTTTATCGGAAGCACCGTGCAAGGTTCGACATCATGCCTTATCTGAAGTGTCTGGGGCCGGACCAGGCCGAACAAGTCATCTGCAAGGTGAACGAATGCATCTGTCTAAACCACTACGACGGACGCACCAACGCCCACAAAGCAGTGCATCAAGGATATTACTGGCCGACCATGATCCACGATGCGCTCTAGTATGTCATGAAGTGCGGAGAATTCCAGAAGTTCTGCAGACTGCACCGTCGACCGACCTGGTCCCCATCCTTAGCTCAATCCCGTTCACCAAGTGAGGCCTCGATATCCTCAGACCTTTCTCGAAGGCGTCTGGAGGGAGGAAGTACCTCGTCGTCGCCGTCGATTACTTCACCAAATGGATCGAGACTGAACCATTGGCGCACATCACTTGGAAGGACATGAAAAGCTTCATCTGGAAGTCCGTCATATGCCGCTTTGGGGTACCTCACTGCATAGTGACAGACAATGGGAGGCAGTTCGACTGTGTGGACTTCCGAAGCTTTTGTTCGGAGTAGGGGATCAGACTCCACTTCGCCTCCGTGGCGCATCTACAGTGCAATGGGATGGCGAAGGCAGCAAACAAATGTATACTAGCCCCCCTGAAGAAGAAGGTCGGCGCCACACTTGGGTCCTGGGTAGACGAGCTACCGGGCATCCTATGGTCGTACAGCACGACCTACAAAGCGTCAACCGAAGAAAGTCAGTTTATACTCGCGTTCAGGGCCGAGGTCATCATTCCAGTAGAAGTGGGAGAAGAGACCCTTCAACTCAAATACTTCGATGAAGACGTCAACATGGAAGGCCTCGACCTCAACCTTGAGCTAATCAACGAAGTGAGAGACCGAGCCCTGATAAACCTCGTCAAGCATAGCCAAAGGATGGCTCGGTACTACAATTCCCGAGTGAAGAAACAGGGCTTCAGAATCGGTGACCTAGTCCTCAGGGACGCGACCTTAAAACTGAAGATCGCTTGCCGATGGAAGCTCACGGCAAAATGGGAGGGCCCATATGAAATTATTGACATCATCGGGTTGACAACTTACATCCTTGCAACCATGGAAGGCGGCGAGCTAGCCCACCCATGGAATGCAGAACACTTACTCAAATACTATCAGTAATACTATAAATTTTAAATGAAATTATCTTCTTTTTGTGCATATTCTCAATTTTGCCCTCTCCATGTGGAAATTTCAGCTCTCCTCGAATATTGTCAAACTCCAGGGCAAGCTTACGAGCTTCGCCATCGATAGGCTCCGGAGGGCTAGGGTTGAGCTACGGGCTCGTACCCTCCCCTCCATCGAACTCTGGGCAAGCTTACGAGCTTTGTCCTTGATAGTCTCTGGAGGGCTAGGGACGAGCTACGAGCTCGTACCCTCCCCTCCCTCAAACTCCGGGGCAAGCTTACGAGGCTCTAGAGGGCTAGGGCCGAGCTACGGGCTCGTACCCTCCCCTCCCTCAAAATCCGAGGCAAGCTTACAAGCTTCGCCCTCGATAGGCTCCGGAGGGCTAAGGCTGAGCTACGGGCTCGTACCCTCTCCTCCCTCAAACTCCGGGGCAAGCTTACGAGCTTCGCCTTCGATAGGCTCCGGAGGGCTAGGGCCGAGCTACAAGCTCGTACCCTCCCCTCCTTCAAACTCCGGGGCAAGCTTACGAGCTTCACCCTCGATAGGCTTCGGAGGGCTACTATCGAGTTGCTGGCTCTTACCCTCCCCTCCCTCAAACTCCAGGACAAGCTTACAAGCTTCCCTCTCGATAGGCTCCGGAGGGCTAGGGCCGAGCTACGGGCTCGTACCCTCCCCTCCCTCAAACTCTGGGGCAAGCTTACGAGATTCGCCCTCGATAGGCTCTGGAGGGCCAATGCCGAGCTATGGGCTCGTACCCTCCCCTCCCTCAAACTCAGGGACAAGCTTATGAGCTTTGCCCTCGATAGGCTCCGGAGGGCTAGGGTCGAGCTACGGGCTCGTATCTTCCCCTCCCTCAAACTCTGGGGCAAGCTTACGAGCTTTGCCCTCGATAGGCTCCGAAGGGCCAGGGCCGAGCTACATGCCCGTACCCTCCCCTCCCTCAAACTCTGGGGCAAGCTTACGAGCTTCGCACTCGATAGGCTCCGGAGGGCTAGGGCCGAGCTACGGGCTTGTACCCTCCTCTCCCTCAAACTCCAGCGTAAGCTTACGAGCCTCCGGAGGGCAGGCGTCCTCTATACTCTCGACATCTGGTACGGCCTCTCCCCGGCTCTCGTTCGCCCCGAATGTCGGGGGCATACATGAAGGCAAAGCCCAGAGATAATGACAAGTCACAACACAAACGTCTGCAAAATGGAGTCGGGACAAGTATATCCATTGATCAAAATATTCGAAAATATGTACAAGTGTTTCCAAAGGTCGACCTTACAAAATGGTCTCCTCGACCGACCACACATTGACCTACACTACAAGAAACCCAAAACGTCCAAAACAAAAGAAAACAAAAAACAACAAAATCCTTAACCAAGGCCCATAGACTGGCCCATAAACCCCCACTCCAATGATCACACGGCACCTGGACGCCCTCGCCTTGGTTGCCTCGCCTTGGTTGCCCTCTGCTTGGTGGCCTCCGCCCGAGCCTTCGCCCCCTCCTTGAGCACTGCTCTCTGCTTTCTGCCTGAAAGTCGTTGCCTCTTCCTCGGTCGGCATAGCCACTTCCTCGTCTTCCTCGTCATCCAAAGCATGCAGCTTCGAGAAGTCCACCTCAACCGAGGGATAGAGCTCCATATTCTCTCCTTAATCCTTTGGAGGCACGCCTCCCAGACCTCTGAGAAGCCTTTCTCTTTTATCACCTCCATTACCGGGATGAGCTCCATCAACTGGTAGTGTCGGATCGCTTCAACCTGCTTCGCCTCCAGCTCAGCTTTCCCCACCGCTACCAGCTACTCTAGCTCTACCACTCTCTTCTTTTCTTTGCTCAAGGGTAGCCTTTGCATCGACACGGCGGGCTTCTTCAGCTTGAACCCTCTTCTCAAACTCCTCCAGGCATGTCTCCTGTTTTTGGATTGTCGCCCGTTGTATGGCATACGATTCCTGCAGCTTTGCTTACCAGGCCATATGCCTTGTCGCCTGCTCCTCAGCAGCCTTCTTCATGGCTTCTAGCTTAGCCTGCTTCCTCCCAAACATGGCCTCGGCCTTATTTATCCCGGTTGTATGTCGCCTAAGGGTGACCATCATGGCATTCGCCTGCAAAGCAAAGCAAAGGAGGTTATAATGCATACACGAACAAAGAGATGTATCTTAAAAAGAGATGGCCGACCTACCTACATCCACGTTCAGCAGAGACCCTATCTCTGGTCAGTAGGCCGTTCTCCGCTAGCCTCGTCGCCACTCCGGCTTCGTCAAAGACCGACTCAGCAGAGCCAACCGGGTAGGACGCTGCCAGAGAGTCTCTGTCGACAAAGCCAAGAGCTCGTCTCTCTTGGACTTGAACACCGCGAGCGTCGACTCACAGCTTGGGTATGTAGGCTTTCCGAGCCCGGACGACGGGCAACCGTATGGCCATCGATTTGCGGACAATGTTCACCCACTGGAGCCCGACCCAATGGGAGACCCCTGAGGCAGGACAGTTCGGAGCGAAATTGCTGGGTTCGGAGGTGGTCACCTGCTCTGAGACCCTTGGGCCTCCGGCTCGGCCCGAACCTTCTCCTCGGCATCGAGGTCGATTAGCATGGGATCAGCTCTGGCCGTGGTGCTCTCAGTAGGACGGCCGGTGTCTACTACGATCGTCAGAGGGCCTGAGGCAGCCATGGCTTCCACCACCTTCATCTTCTTCATCCAGATGAGCTTCTCAGCCATCGCCGTCGATGATCCCTCCTGAGCTCTCTTCAGGCCGCCCTTCGCTATCTGTTTGCCTGCGTGCTTTGAGGCCAGCCTCACACGCTCTTTCATTGGTAAGCTCATCGTCTCGCCTGCAAGAAGGAAATAGATCAGGTTGAGCAAATTAGGAGCGACAACTACAAAGCTCGGATTACCTTCAGCCTAGATGTGCCGAACTATCATCTCGTCCTTGGCAAGTTTCTCATACTGCCTATCCACCGCAGGGACTTCCTGCAAGATCCTAGCCCGCTTGGCATCCTCTGCATCAAGGCAAACCTCCCTGTTCACCTCTAGATTTAGCACGCCTCATTTCGACCTCAGCGCTAGATCCTTCGGTGTCTAGACGAACACGTACCTCTCCTTCCAACCTTTGATCTTCCCCAGCAAGCCCAAGATTAGAGGCCGATGTCTCCTCGTCGAGAGATAGTAGTGCGCCCCGAGCTTCTTAGTCCCGAAGATGTGTCGAAATAGGGGGAGGGTCAGACTGATCCCGCTCCCCGCACAAAGGACGAGAAAGCCCACGATGCAACTAATTGAGTTCAGCATCAGTTGGAAAAGGGGTAGTTCAAGGAAATTTAGGATGTGGAGAAGCAGAGGAGGAAGGTGGAAGCGAAGTCCTTGGTTGAAGCAGGCGACGTAGACCCCAACCTCGTAGTCCTTGGGGAAGCACACCTGCTTGGTAGAGGTTGGAAGGCAGACTGTGTAGGGCAGCCTAAGGTACTTGGCACGGGCCAAAGGAATGAAGGAGGTCAGTGCCATAGACTCGAGCCGGCGATCTCAGCAGGGACATTCCCAGCATCAGCCATGGTCACGATGGCCCGAGCAGACAGTCTGGGCTTCAGTATGGCCGGCCCTTTCCCTTTCCTCGGATCCCTAGGGTTCACTGACGACAAACCTGTGGCAAGCTCGGCCGCCGGCCTATCCTCGGCTTGATCCTGTCTGACCGGCAAAGTCTCCTCCACCCTCTCCTCTGTGTCTGCAGTGGAGCTGTCTGGTGCTCTGCCACCCCTATACCACTCGTCAATCTCTCTTAAAGCGGTCGACCGAGAAGAACTGGGAGAAACTATGCTAAGGAGATAGAAAGATACCTAGAAAAGAAGAAGATGGTACGATGAAGTCGTCGAAGCAGTAAGCAAGAACTCTGGCATGACAACGGCAGCGATCAGAAACTCGGAGAAGAAAAAAACTTAAAGCAGAAGAAGCTCTCACTGGATCTCCCCCTCCTCTACTTATAGCAAATGCCGATTCATCTCTGTCGTCGAAGCCTGGACACGTGTCACGGATCCGAGCCTCTTTGACGCCTCGACTGCCACCCACTGTCATGTCTGCCACGTGTCACCTCCTGGATGGCTGGGACGCCTTGATCTTTTCCCGCCTCTCAAATCAAAATGATGGCTACGAAGCAGTGGGCGGCCTTTTCAAACAAATTACTGCCTTTTCCAGACATTCGGAGCAAAGGTCGCCCCCTCTCCTTTCGAACAGATGGAAAGATTGTACATCATCCGAACTAGGCCGGGCTTTTGTCTCAAGCTCGAATGACGGGGGCAATTGTTACGACCAAAGATCGTGATACCTCGACCCCCCTCCAAGTTCGCCAGACACATGGCAAGCTTGCCCGTCATCCGTGAAGTCTGCCTCGACTAGCGGAAATGGCGCTCTTCATCCCAAACCTTGCCGATTGGCTACCTGCTCCCCTCTTAGCCCGTTCGACACCTTTGAAGTCTGCCTCGCCAAACAAGAAGGTCGCACTTCGCCCCAGCCTCACCGATAGGTCGCCAGCTCTCCTCCAAAGATCGCCGATCGAGCAACCAGCTCGCCCGTCATCTCCGGGAGCAACCAAGCGGCCCATGTGTAGCCCCACTCCTCGGATGCAACCTGATGATCCTTCAGCCCATCAAACATGACAAGCGTCCTTGTACGAGAACGCCACTGACGCTTTCGCCGCTTGACAGCCTGACAAAGCACCCCCTGGCTGCTGCGTCGTCTGACCGTCTGATGCTTTCGGCTATGATACCCTGACACCTTGACAAAGCACCCCCTGGCCATTGCACCGTCTGATAAAAGCATGGCTGACGTGCACAGCTCTTACATCCTCGGTCGAACCTACAGTAGTCTCTCAGCCCTACCTAACCGCATCCTTCAGCTATAAATACCGCTCCACTTCCATCGAGACAAAGGTTAGTGATTTGATTCTCAAACTCTCACTCACACACAAGAGCAAATATCGTCCATATAGTTGTTCTTCCACCTAAGCTTGCCACGTAAGGTCGACCTACTTCTAGCTCGGCCTATGTGTCCGACCCATATTTATAAGCCCTAATTTTGACTTAGGCATCGGAGAGGCTAAGGGTTGGAGCCCAACCTGGCCTTTCTGACGAGCTGCTCTTTGCACAGGTGGGCTTATCCAAGCAGTGAGAAACCGTCGACTTACTCAAGGAGAGCGGCAAACAAGCGGCGACCTTGCAGGATTGATCCAGAGATCGACCTACGAAGTGCAGCTAGCCTCGACATCCCCTCACTACTTGTAAACGGCCTACACAATCACCCCACAACTTGTAACCATCGTGCCCTTGGTTCCCCTTCAAAACAAATTCATTGTACGCGGAACTTACCACGTAACAATGGACATGGTTTTTCGGTAAATTTTAATAAACATAATGGTATTAATATCTTTAAAAAATCACATTTCTGTCAGATTGAAATATAGTTTGACATAGTATAATTGTTCTGTAAGGAAAGGTAGCAATGTGCAAAGTTTTAAAATACGAGGTATTTTCAGGGAACAAAAAAAACTATGTGGTGGTTATATGCAACACTAAGAAGACTTTAAGGTATTATTGTGTGATTATGTCTTTTTTATTTTAATTTTTGTTTATTTTTTATTTCTTTGACAAGGGAGTTGGTATTATACCAGCTAAAAGTCTCACAAACACAAGTCATCAAGAAGTCCCAGCCTTAACTTAGGCGAAGGCCCTCAGGCCCCTCCGCAAAATGCACGTATGAGCCTTGCCCACACAAGAAATGCTTGCTACCTGTAATGACAAAATTGCACTCCGGCCAAATCTATATAAAGCCTTCCCATTAAGGGAGGAGGAGGTAACTCATTCTATTGTTGAGTATTGGACTTCTCCCTACTTGGTATTAATGATGAGAAAACATAAATACTTGTGACTAATCCCATATTTTGTAGTTAATCCATTGCCTAAGCTTATTATGAAGATCTACTTGCAATGGATGACACTCAAAGATCATTAAAGGCAAATGAAATGGATTGGATGATCGTAAATGGTGATTAAAGCTCCTAGAAGACTTTAATCTCATGCTTTGGATAGAAGAGGGAGTTCGTCAAATGTAACTTTCTTATATCTCTTCTAGTATGTAGCTTAGAAGTAGAACATTGTTGGAGCACACACACACATCTTCATTTCAGTCTTAGGACATCATTAGATTAATCGTCCTTAGACTCCAATTCATTTCTATATTGATTGTGCAAATATTGTTTATAACAGTCGACAGGCGAACATTTTACAGTCGCCTGTCTCAAAAACAGTCGACTGTGTTTTGTTCTACAGTCGCCTGTTATGCTCAAACTTTTACAGTCTAAGTTTTGGGCTTCTCTGCTTTAATTCCCACGGGCGACTCATGAACGATTCACAGGTGCCTGTCCAAGTGACATTCGACTGTGTTTTGTTAATCAGTCGCCTGTCTATCTTTAGCTCAAAGTCTATTTCTCTGATTACTCTGGCCAGTCGACTTATGTTGGATTTACAGTCGACTGTCCAATGGAACAGTCGACTGTCAATGCTGCAACAGTCGTCTGTCTGTGAGCCAATTTGTTGACTCAACTCTCTGGAAAATCTCAGGGTTTTGACAGTCGTCTGTAGAAGGAATTACAGTCGCCTGTTCTGATTAACATTCAACTGTCGTCTCTTCATCAGTCGTCTGTCCTGTTATCCCAGATGTTTTCCAGAATTCATCAACTTACCCAACTTACGGCCAGTCGCCTGTAGTAGGATTTACATTCGCCTGTTGATTCAACAGTCGACTGTCTATGCCTCATTAGTCGACTGTCCACGTGGTAAGTTACCGTTATGAATTCTCACCTACCCTATCTGAATGAGCAGCAGTCGACTGTGATTTTCTCAACAGTCGACTGTCACGGGCTCAGATTCTATCCGTTGAGATTTTTCTCATGGATTTCAAAGCGGTTTTGCTGAATTCGTTTGTAGGGTTTTGAGAAACTTATATAAGGATCATCTACTGTTTCATTGAGAGGTTACTCATTCTTCCAAGTTTCATTTTGCTAAATCTCTCAAGATCAAAGCTCTCAAAAACCCTAAAGCCCTAAGAATTCCAATCTTCAATCTCTTGCTCTCCAACCTAGAACCAAAGAGATATCTTTGAGGCATTTGGTGCAGTTAAGAGAAAGGGCTGTCCTCTCTTCCATGAGAGTCTTTTAACACACAACACACTTCTCCTTCAAGTTCTACTTCAAGGCATAGGTGATTGTAAGTGTTGCTTTCATATTTCATAACTTTCGTTATTTGAATTTACTCTAGGGTTGTGAGAGTGGTTTGCTTTGTCCCAAGTTGTGGGAGTCAAGGTCAATCGATTGTATTTCGATTTCACTTGTAGGGTTGCTACAAGTGGGTTTTAAGGAAACCTCAAGTTAGGGTTCTAACTTGAGTATCCGGTTGTTAACCGGGTAGAAGGGACGTAGGATTACCAGAAACAAGTCGGGAAGTGACTTGGGTAATCCAAACCCTTGAAACATCCTTGCGTTTGCATTTGTTTCATTTTGGGTTTATTTCTATTCCGCACTATTTTGTTGGTTAGGAATTTAAATTGGTGTAACTATCTTTTTAAATTGCGTAAACACTATTCAACTCCCCTTCTAGTGTTTTCTCCATAGGCAGGGTCCTTACAATTGGTATCAGAGCGCAAGGTTATATGGCATCTAACAACAACAACGTTCCTCCATCGATTTCGTACAAAAATCACGATCGTGATGGAGCGTCCACTCTTTTCGAAGGTCAATCCACGGTGTGTCCTCCACGTTTCAATGGCACGAACTTTGGCTATTGAAAATGCTGGATGGAAACGTTCCTTAGGAGTGCTTCACTTTGGAGAACCCTCCACAAGGAATACGTCGAGCCCACCGAAGAGGATTTTGAAAAATGGACGGCTTCCGAGAAATCTACCGAAGTCAACAACGCAAAAGCAATGAACACTCTTCATTTTACGTTGGACCCGAATGACTTCAACAAGATATGCACATGTAAGAGTGCATATCAAATTTGAAACCATCTCATCGTTACCCATGAGGGAACGAACAAGGTAAAACTTTCTAAACTCTATGTTGCTGTGCAAAACATTGATATGTTTCATATGCAGGAAAAATGAAAACATAGCATCGATGTACGGACGTTTTACCGACATCACCAATGAACTAGAAGCTCTTGGCCAAACATACACCGAACCAGAAAAGGTAAGGAAGATCATAATGGAAATGACATCCAAATGGAAAAGAAGAGCTATCACCATCGAGGAGGTCAACGACTTGAAGACTTACACAGTTGTGAATCTTATCGGGACTCTCATGTCTGATGAAGTAAGACATGAGAACCGATTAAAGATTCGAGCTATGATGAATCCTTCGGAGGCCAAGAAGAAAGCTTTGGCATTCAACGCCAATTCCTCATCATCCGATAGTGAAGAATCAGAAGATAAGATGGACTTGAGTGAAATGGCCCAAATGGCGAAGAAGTTCCGATGTTTCTTTCGCAAAGGTAAATTTCCCTCTAACAAAAGATTTGAGTCTACTAATAATACTTCCTCTCTGTGCTTTAAGTGTAACAAGCCAGTGCACATCAAGAAGGATTTCCCAATGTTAAGAAACAAAGAGAAGTGAAGGCTTCGAAGTATCACAAGTCCGACAAGAATAAGAGAGATAAGAAGAAAGGACTCGTCGGTACATTCGATGACTCAAGTGGAGACTCATCAAGTGATTCTGATGATGAGAAGGGTGAAAGTACCCACATGTGCTTCATGGCCCGAGAAGATTCACTCTCCGATGAGAGTAATTCCGACATGGATTATACCGATGTAACTATGGATGAATTACGAATTGCCAATGAAGAATTATTTGCTAGGTATCAATCTTTTATGCTTAGATACACTAGTTTAAAGAAATTAAATGTTAGCAATCCATCCATTCCATGCATTATCAACAATGACACCATTGTTGATACTTTAACCCTTGAGAAAGCGAATTTAGCTTCTTAAAATGTCACTTTGAGAAATGAGGTGAATACCCTCAAATCTCAACTAGATCAAACACATCTCAAGGATAATAGTGATCTAGTTTCACGACACACACAATTGGGTTTAGAGAATGATTCTCTTAAAACCCAAGTGCACGAGCTCAAAGCACGGGTGTCCACCTTGGATACCAACATTTCTTCTCTTAAGGAGAAATATGAGCTCATGTCCTCCCGTATTGTGGGATTCAATAAGGGAAAAGGACAATTGGACGATTTGCTTGCAAACCAATTTCCGGCCACACATCGTGTTGGTCTTGGTTTTGTGAAAGCAAATGCATCCAATGCACGCACCTCCTATAATGGTGTCACTATAGACTTTGTGAGGCCATCCTCCGGTGCATCCACAAGTGGTGTCAAAAACACTATAGGTAGCAAACTTACCAAGAAAGTCACCACTTCACAGTCTCTTCCTTTTGGAAAGAAACCCACGAAGGGTGGAAACCAAAAGCGAAGCCATGCTTACTTGTACACAAACCTTCATTCACGTAGGAAATCTCCTACTTCACAAGTAGATACACATGACACTTTCTATGCTCTACATCCACGGACACGTACAAATCCACACATGAGAAATACTCATGTACGTGCTCCAATACACCCACATGCCCATACGCATCATTCTTACATGTATGCACATCCTCCACATGTCATGCATGACCCATATGTTTTATACAACATGCATGTTTCCAAGCATACATATAATCCTCGTATGTCCAATGCACATCCACCACCTCATTTTTATGCTAGAAACCATGTTCCTAATATGCATGCACCACATAGAAATCTAACTAGTATGCATACAACTAAGAAAAGGACTCCCAAAACATACACCATTTGGGGTCCTAAGAACACTAGCTTAAATGATATGAATGCATATATTGATTCCTATTTTCATGATGTTATTAATAATGGTAATTATGTTGGGAAGCGGAGGTCCACTTGGACTTGGCTTCTAAAGGGCTAATCCCTTTGGACCCAACAAAAATTGGGTACCATGAGCTTATGGTATATTATGTAGGTACCCAAGAGAAAGAAAAAGAGAAATAAAGATCAAACTAGCTCTAAAAGTAAAGGATGGATTCTCGACATTGGTTGCTCCAAACACATGACGGGAGATCCTTCATTACTCTCCGAAGTGATTAGCATCAAGAATGGTGCAACAGTCACTTTTGGAGGTAACCAAAAGGGAACCATCATTGGAGTAGGTATAGTCGGAAACCCCTCCAAACCTTTAATTACTAATGTATTTCTAGTTAGTGGTTTATGTCACAACCTTATCTCCATTAGTCAACTTTGTAACAAAGGTTACAAGGTTAACTTTGGAGAGGGTATGTGTAAAATTGTTGATTCTAATTCACATGTTTTATTTACCGGTATTAGGCGTAAAAATATTATTATTTGAGCTCGTCTAAAACTATAGAACATTGCTTAGTTGCTAATACAAATGAACAACTATTATGGCATCGCCATTTTGGTCATGTTCATTTTAAGCACTTATATAAGTTAGCTAAGCATGATCTAGTCAAAGGTTTTCCAAAAATTGCTTTTAGTAAGAAAAACTTTTGTGATTCATGTCAAAGAGGTAAACTTAGTAAATCATCTTTTAAGCTTAAAGAAGGCATTACTTCTAAGAGGCCCCGAGAACTACTTCATCTAGATTTGTTTGTGCCAACTAGAACCGCTTCTTTAGGCAATGCTTATTATGGATTAGTTGTCGTTGACGACTTCTCTAGATTTACTTGGGTTTCATTCTTAACTAATAAGAATGAAGCTTTTGAAGAGTTTACCATATTTGCAAAGGAGATTCAGAATCTCTTAGGATCCACCATTATCACTATCCATAGTGATCATGGAGGAGAATTTGAGAATGAGTCTTTTACAAAGTTTTGTGATGACACCGGGATAACTCACAATTTTTCTTTTCCTTGGGCACCACCACAAAATAGTGTTGTAGAGAGAAAGAATAGGACTCTTATTGAGTGTGCTCATATTATGCTCCATGATAGTCATCTTGGTCTATAATTTTGGACAGAGGCGGTGCACACGGCTTGTTATGTGCTCAATAGGATCCTAGTGAGACACCGAACGAATAAAACTTGTTTTGAGTTATTTTATGATAAAAATCCACAAGTTAAATATCTTCGAGTTTTTGGTTCAAAATATTTTATCAAGAATACCTTTGGTAATTTAGATATATTTGAGCCAAGATCTGATGAAGGCATTTTTGTTGGATATTCCACTCGTAGTAAAGCCTACAGGATATACAACAAAACTTCTTCAACGATCAAGGAATTACTACACATATCATTTTATGAAGATTTTGATTTTCCTCATGTTAATGATGATAGTGTAGATGATATATGTGATTTACTTAGTAATGTCAAGATTAATGATTCTATTATTGAGACTAACACTACTAATGAGATTGTTGAAGATGTTTCAAGTGATGCAGGAATGCCTAAAGCTTACCCAACCGTTCGTAACCATCCACATGACCAAATTATTGGACATATTAGTGTGGGTGTTCGAACGAGGTCAAGAATTGAAGAATTCTCTCAATGCGCATTTGTCTCTACCATTGAGTCAAAGAATATCCAAGAAACTTGTGAGGATAGCTCTTGGATAGTGGAAATGGAAGAAGAACTCATGCAATTCGAGAGAAATGATGTTTGGAAGCTCGTTCCTCTTCCAAGTGGTCATCAAGTTATTGGGACCAAATAGATCTTCAAGAACAAAACCGATGAGAACGAGGTCATCACAAGGAACAAAGAAAGGTTAGTAGCTCAAGTCTACCGGCAAGAGGAAGGTATCGATTTCAAATAATCCTTTGCCATCGTTGCTAGATTAGAAGCTATAGATTAATTTTATCTTTTTCATCTCATAAGAATTTCAAACTATTTCAAATGGATGTTAAAAGTGCATTTTTAAATGGGATTGTCAATGAAGAATTGTATGTTTCTCAACCTCCCGGTTTTATTCATGAAAAGTTTCCAAACCATGTTTTCAAACTTAAGAAAGCGTTATATGTGTTGAGACAAGCTCCTAGAGCTCGGTATGATCGACTCAAGACGTTTCTTTTGGATTTAGGTTTTTAAATGGGAGAAGTTGATTCAACACTTTTCATTAAAGATTATGAAAATAACATCCTATTGATTCAAGTTTATGTAGACGATATAATATTTGGTTCTACTAACTTTAATCTTTGTCAAGAATTTTCTAAGTCCATGAAGGATGAATTCGAGATGAACCACATGGGTGAGCTCAACTACTTCCTTGGACTGCAAACTCGACGAATGAAGGATGAAACTTTCATACATCAAACCAAGTACACAGGGGGAGCTTATCAAGCGATTCGGGATGGAATCATCTTCAAGCAAAAGGACTCACATGAGTACGACAACCCATCTACATAAGGATGAGAATGAAAAAGATGTAGACGTACGTCTATATCGAGGTATGATCGATAGCTTACTTTATTTAACTGCTAGTAGGCCCGATATCATGTTTTCCGTATGCTTGTGTGCTAGATATCAAGCTAGACCTGAAGAGTCACACTTGATTGCGGTTAAACAAATATTTCGTTATCTCAATCATTCACTAGATTATGGGTTACTTTACCCTAAATCTAGCACATGTTAATCTCATATAGTGATGCCTTACTTTGCCGGATGCAAATCCGATAGGAAAAGTACTAGTGGCACTTGCCATTTCCTAGGAAATTCCTTAGTCTCTTGGTTTTCCAAGAAACAGAACTCGGTATCATTGTCCATGACTGAAGCAGAATATATTACCATGGATCTTGCATGTGCACAAGTTCTTTGGATGAGACACACTCTTAAAGACTATGGTGTCAATTGTGATACTTGCCCTATCATAGTTGATAACCAAAGTGCTATATGTCTTTTCAAGAATCTGGTACATCACTCCCATACCAAACACATAGGGATGAGACACCATTTTATCAATGATCATGTAGCTAAAAAGGATATCATCTTAGAGTACATTGAAACCCAAAAACAAATTGTCGACATCTTCACAAAACCTCTTAAAGAAGATTCATTTGTGAGGTTGCATGGAGAATTAGGAATTATATATGAATCTGAAATTTAGGAGCTCAAATTACTTGTTATAACACTTTTTGAGCTCATATCATCATGTTGCCTCTTTTCATTTGTTATATCATATATTTGTTTTAAGAAAGGCAATTGAGACTTCTTTGATAACATGAGTTTTCAGAATGTTTTAAGAGATTTATGTTATAAATAATTTATCGTTTGATGTTGATTTTATGATGAGTTTATGATTAGAATATAGGTCCTAGGGTGAGTTGTGCATATCCTCTGGTTTTTAATCTCACTGTGCATTTTTGGACTAGGACAGACGCCTGTCTTTCCTTCGACAGTCGACTGCCCTACTCTATCTATTCTGTCTGCAGACTGTATCTTTCACCCAGGCGACTGATGAAAAATTTACAGTCGACTGTTGGATCAACAGGCGACTGCATTTTAGTCATCAGGCGCCTGTTTATTTCGTCAGTAGTCTCTGTTTTTATCATCAATTTTATTGATTCTCAGTCAGTCGACTGATGTGTAAATTACAGTCGACTGTCCCACAGACAGGTGACTGTATGTTACTCAACAGTCGACTGTTTGTCATCCTAAGCTTATTTCTTATCACTTCAACCAGTCGACTGAATTTTGATCATCAGTCAACTGTCTCCTATTGTGGCGGTTCACTGCTCTGATCTGAGCCGTCGATTCTTTGAACTAACTGTTGAGTATTGGTGTTTCATACCAATCTTATTTTGATGATGATCACAACATTATGTTGTTGCTAATGACTCTCATGTTTTAGTCTCACAGTTTCTTTTCAAGAATACTTTCTTAGAGACTAATTACTTGGTGCAAGGATGGACATCAAGTGGAGAAGGGCCTAAGCTTGGACTCAAGGGGTGCCAAAGATTGGAGATGATGGAGAGCATTAAGGCATCAAGTTGGAAGACTTAGACTCTAAGGAAAGCAATGTAATCCATGTAATATTTTCGTTATTGCTTTCTCTCTCAATTGAGTCTAGGTTAATGTAATGCCTTGTTAGATGGTCTATTCATACATGCATATGCATTTTAGCCATCTTAGTGAGCCTTAGGATTATCATAGAATCCAACCTAATAGGTTCATCTTGTCCAAAGACTCACATGGAGTCTTTGGCTTTCAATCAGTCACCTGATGAAGGATTTAAAGTCGACTGGGTGATTTCTAGTCGCCTGTCGATCCTTCTACAGTCGACTGATATGCACTGCTCAAGTCAACATTTCCATTGACTCTACCTGAGCTTTACGCAACAGTCGACTGCTGCACAGTTTACAGTCGCATGTATATTTATAGTCGCCTGTAAATTGGTCAACAGTCGTCTGAGTAGCGTAAGTGCAATCTCTGCCTCTTTCTATTTTTCTCCATCTTTTGCAGCAGACCACTGATGAAGATTTTACAGTCTCCTGACTATTTTACAGTCGACTGTATTATTGACATTAGTCGCTTGTATGCTTATCTGGAGAAAGAGTGCAGATCCCTGTTTTTATTCTATCCCCTGCAACAGTCACCTGCTGAAGGTTTTACAGGCGCCTGTCCTATTTTCAGTCGACTGTATTGTCTTCTTCAGTCGACTGTCCTGGCTCAGATTATAGCCGTTAGATATTTTCTAGCCGTTGATCAGTCGACTGTCTTATGATCATCAGTCGACTGTTGCTGTCGTTTTCGCCCAGTTTCTAGCCGTTGCAGCATTGTTCTGTTGGCTGTTTTCTTGGGGTTTGAGGGCTGTTTTGTGGCTTCTATATATATGGTTGTGCTGAGTTCATTAGAACTTCTTGATGTTATTGAAAATCACAAGAGATCTATAAGCCACTCTCAAACTCTCTCAATTCCCTCTTTAGAGCTCTCATTCCTCTTCATGCATTGAAGTCCAGCTCAAGGGAATTCATCCAAGTGCTTTCAAGCATATCTCAACACTTGGAGATCCTCTTCCATGCCTTGCATTCATTTATGAGTAAGCATCTCAAGGCATATCTAAGGGTATTTATTTTACTTGGTGATTCTTGTATCACTAATTCTCTTTGTGGGAATTAGTCTTTCTCTCTTTGTGGGAGTTTATCTCTTTGTGGGATTAGGATATTCTCTTAGTGGGAATAACTCTCTTTGTGGGAGTAACTCTCTTTGTGGGAGTTTAATGTCCTATTGTAGGGCTAACCCTAATTCTCTGAGTGGGAGTTAGTGATTCTCTTGGTGGGAGTCTTGACCCTCGTGTAGGGTTGGTTGGGTCCTTGTGTAGGGCAAAATTCTCTTTGTGAGGTATCTCCTTGTGGGATTTGTATTCACTTCTCTTTGTGTGATTATAGTGAATATTGGTGTGGCTGGACGTACCCAAGTTTTGGGGAACCAAGGTAAAATCTTGTGTTTGCGTTTGGATTGATTGTGTCAATTACTTCCTCTTGCATTTATTATTCCGCATTTGCAAGTTTAATTTTAATTGGACAATTTTATTGCCATTACACTATTCACCCCCCTCTAGTGTGTGTTGTTAGTATTGCAAGGGTAAGGCGATCCTTACAATTGGTATCAGAGCGAGGTTATAGCATACTGCAACGATGGAATTCAACGCCTCATCCACGTCTCATGAAGATGGTCATTCAACCGTTCGACCCCTGCTCTTCAACGGAACCAACTACCCAAGTTGGAAGATCAGGATGATGATCTACATGAAGGGTCAAGACCTATGGGACATCACGGGGGTGCCATTTGAGAAGCCCACTACACCTGTGGCTTCAAGGACAAAGGCGGAGAAGGACTCGATCAAGTTCAATGCAAGGGCCATGAATGCAATCCATTGCGCCCTCTTAGCAAATGAGTTCAACAGCATCTCCATGTGTAAAACGGCCAACGAAATTTGGCATACTTTGGAGATATGTCATGAAGGGACTACAAAGGTAAAGAAATCTAAACAAACTGTGTTTAGATCTAAATATGAAATGTTTAAGATGCAGGAAGGAGAAAGCATTTCAGAGATGTTCACAAAGTTCACTGATATCGTGAACGCTTTGGAGGGACTCGGGAAGATGATTTCCCAAGAGGATCGTGTAGAGAAGATCCTTGACTCTCTCACACCTCGTTGGGAGTCAAAGGCCAACAGAATTTTGGAGTCATATGACACGTCCAAATACACCGTTGAGGAGTGCATTGGTAATCTCATGGCGTATGAAGTGAAGCTTCAACACAAGAAGGAGATTCAACCATCGAAGCCCGAGAAGCCGGAGAAGCAAAAGGGGATTGCATTCCATGCCAAGGAGGAGCCAATAAAGTGGAGGAAGAAATTCCATCGAGTAGCTCCTAGTAAAGAAGATGAGCTAGAAGAAGCAAGTGGAGAAGAAATTGAGGATCTTGCCGAGCAATTCAAGGCATTCCTCAAGTACAAGCAAGGTAAGTCTTTGTCAAAGTTTGCCTCCAATTTTAACAAGGTTCCACTTGCAGTGGAAAAGGTCACTTGTCCACCGAATGCCCCTCCAAACCCAACAAAGAAACCTACAAGGGTAAAGGGAAGAAGCATTGGAGAGGAAGGTCTAAGTCCAAAAATCACAAGAAGGGACTTGTCGGGACTTTCGATGATCCGAGTGAGGATACATTTAGTAACGAAGAAGAGGATGGAAAGGACGATGCCCATGCATGCTTTGTAGCAATTAACGCTCCTACACCAATCCCCTCTGTCTCAACTGAAGATGAGTTGGAAGCATGGCTCAACTCTTACAACTCCTATGAGGAATCGCGCCTCATGGCTATAAAGGAGAACTCTTCATCAAGCTCTAGCAAGGAAGAAGTCGATGATGAGATTGAGGAGAAGATCTCATACGAGGAGATTGAATATCATTTCGGTATGGTTTCTAAAAATGCTAGTAAGTGCATCAACTCTTACAACAAACTAAAAGCAAAATATAAGATTGCTAAGAGTAGGTTGCATGAACTAGAAATCGCTAGTGTAATCCATGATGAAATGCATGCTTATAACACTAGTGAGAGAGACACACTTCTCTCTCAAGTTAAGGAATTGAGTTTAACAAATGAGAATCTTGTTGCTCAAAACCTTATCTTAGAATCTCGCATTAAACAACTTACGTTGAAATGCGAAGAGGAATCCCGTAAGCTCTAAAGCTTTGTGTATTCTAGGGATTCACTCCACGGTTTGTTGGGAAAACAACATCCGGCAAATCATAGAGGAGGTTTGGGATATACTCAAAATGTGGTACCCAAACCCACCTCTAATTCCTCTTATGGTGCAAATACAAGAAATATTGCTAAAGCACCTAAGAAGAATCACAATGCTTTCTTGTATAACAATAACATCAACAAGAAGCATGTAGATCACAAGGTGATGAGGAAGAATGAAGACTCTTTATTTTTTGCTAAGAAGCAAAATCCTCATTATTTGCATGCCAAGAAATTAGTTTCTACACCTAAGCATGCCACATCCATCCCTCTTGCAAAGGCAAAACCCTTGCCTAGGAAATCCTTGAGTTTATGGATTCCCACTAAGGTTAGTGTGCAAGAGAGGGATAATTACATCAACTCTCTAGTTAAGGATGTGATCACCTCATGTAATTACATTAGGAAATCAAACTCCTCTTGGGTTTGTTCCCTAATGTTTAGGTTCCTCACACATATGCATATTGTATGGGTATTGTGCTTAAATATTTATTTTTGCATACCCATTGGTTGTGTGTGTTTCATGATTTTGAAAATATTTTCAAATTTATTTATTTTTCATGAAAATGGGAATCTTATGGATTACATTGACATGCATGCATTTATTGATCCATATGTATGTCAATGGGGGAGTTAATATGTGTATGTTTAAAATATTTTAATACATATTTTGACTCTCATTTCGGGGTTTGATTGAGATCAATTTTTACTATTGGTTATGTTTTGGTCTCAAACCAAACCCCGTAGATATTGCCAAGTTGTTTCATGTTATACTTCTTTTTGGCAATATCATTGTGTATCATTGAAGCTTGATTTTTCCATATCTATAGCTTTGATACACTTTTGGCCCATGGCTCCATTATATGTATATCAATTAATAAAGAGGATTATATTGTTAATCTCCTTCTTTATAATTGGTATTAGATCCTAGAAGTCAAAATTTGACCATTTCTATGATCTAGGGGGAGCATGGGATAGTGATTGATACCCACTAAAATTTTCAATTTGGTATCATACATCTCCTTATTTCTTGCATATTGTCACATCTTGATTAAGATGACAAGGGGGATATTTTTGATGTCCACCTTTTTGACGATGTCAGGGGGAGAGATATATGCATTATTTAAATGTCTATCATGTATTTCATACATATGCATATTGGGGATAGATATATCTATGGGGAGAGATATGGGATTGTATAAACCATTCATGTTTGCATAATATTGTCCATTGCAATTGGTTTATGTAATCCATGCCTATTATATGTCACCATGATTTCTTTTGGTAGAATGAGTATTTACTATTGTGTAGTTCATTGAATAATTGGTACAAATAAGTAGGAGGAGCTCATTAGCATTGTACTTTAATTCTTTGTGTTTTACATAATGTGTGTCATCATCAAAAAGGGGGAGATGGTTGAGTATTGGTGTTTCATACCAATCTTATTTTGATAATGATCACAACATTATGTTGTTGCTAATGACTCTCATGTTTTAGTCTCACAGTTTCTTTTCAATAATATCTTTCTTGGAGACTAATCACTTGGTGCAAGGATGGACATCAAGTGGAGAAGGGCCAAAGCTTGGACTCAAGGGGTGCCAAAGCTTGGAGATGATGGAGAGCATCAAGGCATCAAGTTGGAAGACTTAGACTCTAAGGAAAGCAATGTAATCCATGTAATATTTCCTTTATTGATTTCTCTCTCAATTGAGTCTAGGTTAATGTAATGCCTTGTTAGATGGTCTACTCATACATGCATATGCATTTTAGCCATCTTAATGAGCCTTAGGATTATCATAGAATCCAACCTAATAGGTTCATCTTGTCCAAAGACTCACTTGGAGTCTCTGGATTTCCATTAGTCGCCTGATGAAGGATTTACAGTCGACTGGGTGATTTTCAGTCGCCTGTCGATCCTTCTACAGTTGACTGATATGCACTGCTCAAGTCAACATTTCCATTGACTCTACTTGAGCTTTACGCAACATTCAACTGCTGCACAGTTTATAGTCGCATGTATATTTACAGTCGCCTGTAGATTGGGCAACAGTTGTCTGAGTAGCGTAAGTGCAATCTCTGCCTCTTTCTGTTTTTCTCCATCTTTTGCAGCAGGCGACTGATGAAGATTTTATAGTCGCCTAACTATTTTAGAGTTGACTGTATTATTAACATCAGTCGCATGTATGCTTATTTGGAGAAAGAGTGCAGCTCTCTATTTTTATTCCATCCCCTGCAGCAGGCGCCAGCTGAAGGTTTTACAGGCGCCTGTCCTGTTTTCAGTCGACTGTATTGTCTTCTTCATTCGACTGTCCTGGCTCAGATTATAGCCGTTAGATATTTTCTAGCCGTTGATCAGTCGACTGTCTTATGATCATCAGTCGACTGTTGATGTCCTTTTCGCCCAGTTTCTAGCCGTTGCAGTATTGTTCTGTTGGCTGTTTTCTTAGGGTTTGAGGGCTGTTTTGTGGCTTCTATATATATGGTTGTGCTGAGTTCATTATAACTTCTTGATGCTATTGAAAATCACAAGAGATCTATAAGCCACTCTCAAACTCTCTCAATTCCCTTGTAACGACTGCTTTTCATGTATCTGGATTTATTATAATATAATATATGTTTTGGTGGATTTTCTCCTCTTGTGTGGTTTTCGTCTCCGTAGCTTTCATTTTCGATCGATTCGTCGTATTTTCTCGCTTCTTCCTTAGGATCGTCGATTTCGAAGCAAGTCATTCGTGACGGGCTTCATAACGGTCGTATCTAACTATTAGATCAAGCCTAGGAGTCTTAGGAATCGATCCCGGGGCCCCGCGCTCCGTATCGGAACTTTTTGTGCTCATTAGCCGGTATAAGAAGGGGCACCGACCGACTAGATGACGATCCAGTCGGTCGGCAATCCTTCTTGGACCGACTAGTTAGCTTTCTAAATTTCTCAGGAGTTACTGTTTATCGTTAGTCGGTCTAAGAACATTGGTTGACCGACTAGGTTGCAAACTAGTCGGTCAGCAATGCTTCTTCAACCGACTAACTCATCATCTTAATTTTAGTTGAGTTACTGTTTACTCTTAGTCGGTCTAAGAACGTTCATCGACCGACTAGATGCTAAACTAGTCGGTCAGTATTTGTTCATGGACCGACTAACTCTAAAATCCTATTTTCGTTCAGAAGTTACTGTTTGCACTTAGTCGGTCTGTGTTGGTCGACCGACCGACTAGTTGCCAAACTAGTCGGTCAGTGGTTGCTCTTTGACCGACTAACCAGTGTTGAAACCCTAATTTCTGGGCAGCCGCCAGCCCATCCTATTTAAACCCAACCCAAACGTTTTCTTCTTCCTCAACACGACCCAAAACCCTAAAATCTTCCCCCTTGAGCCCCCATCTTCCTCCAAGCTTCATTCCTTCATTCCAAGCCCTAAATCCATCATCCAAACCATCCATCCACTCTATCTACCTCTCATCTTCCCCAAAATCTCACCAAATCCATCAAAATCCCCAAATCCCCCAAAACCCTAGTTTCCCCAAACTTCTCCAATCTTTTCCAGATCTGATCCTAGGGTTCCCCGGAGTGTTTTTCCGCCTCCTCTCGGTAAGAAATCGATCTACCGTTGTTTTCATAACCTATTTATATTTTTATGAAACCCTAATAAATTTCATGTTGTTTGATGATTGTTCCCCCAAAACAGCGATTTCCCCGTAGATTGGCATCCGTGTGACGAAGTAGTCGCCATCCCCGGTGCTAGGCAAGTGAAACTTGCCACTTAGGGTTTAGGCCATGTTTTAGGCCATTTGCTTGTTGTAGGCGTAAAAGAGGCTAGGCGACGAAATGATACTCGCCTAGGCGCAAATTTGGGGAACTAGCTTGACAACGAAGCTAGTTCCGACATATAGCATGTTGCACAAATACCATGTCATGTTTACTTTCCATTAACGGTACGCGAATTAATTGTCATGTCATTGCATTCTCTAAGTGCTTTTGTGATTGCGTAGCTTTGCTACGAATGCTTGTGTTCCTGGCTCGTGTTCCAGAAGCGAGCCCTGTAGTTGGAAACCCCAACGCTCGACACATATGGGTGGGGTAAGAGATAAGCGGACTGAGCCCCGAGTTGGCCTGATCCGCCACTCCGGCCAGCAGGTGGACTCTCTAGTGACAAGTGATTAATAGTGATAGAGATAAGCGGCCTGAGCCACGAGCTGGCCAGCAAGTGGACTCTCTATGCACAAAGTGATAAACAGTGGCAAGTGATTAAAAGTGATAGAGATAAGCGGACTGAGCCACGAGCTGGCCAGCAGGTGGACTCTCTATGCACTAAGTGATAAGTGTTAAATGATAAGTGATTAGTGATTTGGTAGCTTTTGCTGCATCGTGCGTGCTTGCCTCTCTTTTAAACTGTTGCATCATACTTAACTGCCATGTCATTGCTTAATCCTATAACTGCTAGGTTGCTAGTTGCCTTACTTTCAGTTTCCTTGCCCAAGTCTTTTAGACTTGCTGACATGTGCCCCTTTACTCTTTTGGGTGACACATGTTAGATCCTGAGCCTGAGTACCTTGTTGAGGACGAGGTGTTTGCTGACGCCGAGCTCGAGCTTGTGTTTGACGGGGAGTACGTGGACACTAGGGACCAGTCCTAGTGTCTTCGTTGTGTTTTACTTTTGTTAGACAGTTGTTTTGTTATCGGTGCGTAGCACCCATACTTTGTTATGTCGTTTCTTTTGTTGGCCTTGTTCTGGGCCTTTAGACTCTTTTCTTTTAGCCTGGTGGCTTTTCTGGATGTTGGACTTATTTTCTTGTTAGACGATTTATGAGATGTGAGATTTTATTTCAGTCTCTGCTTGTGTTATTATTGTTATTCCGTTGTGGTTACAGGGACCTGCTTATGTTTTTTTGACGCTTATCGGGTTTGGGGCTTCACAGCTCCACTCTCGTGCGGACCTTCTCACGTCTCGCCTCCATTTTAGGGAAGCGGGTCGTGACATCCCTCTTTAGAGCTCTCATTCCTCTTCATGCATTGAAGTCCAGCTCAAGGGAATTCATCCAAGTGCTTTCAAGCATATCTCAACACTTGGAGATCCTCTTCCATGCCTTGCATTCATTTATGAGTAAGCATCTCAAGGCATATGTAAGGGTATTTATTTTACTTGGTGATTCTTGTATCACTAATTCTCTTTGTGGGAATTAGTCTTTCTCTCTTTGTGGGAGTTTATCTCTTTGTGGGATTAGGATATTCTCTTAGTGGGAATAACTCTCTTTGTGGGAGTAACTCTCTTTGTGGGAGTTTAGTGTCCTAGTGTAGGGCTAACTCTAATTCTCTGAGTGGGAGTTAGTGATTCTCTTGGTGGGAGTCTTGACCCTCGTGTAGGTTTGGTTGGGTCCTTGTGTAGGGCAAAATCCTCTTTGTGGGGTATCTCCTTGTGAGATTTGTATTCACTTCTCTTTGTGGGAGTATAGTGAATATTGGTGTGGTTGGACTTACCCAAATTTTGGGGAACCAAGGTAAAATCTTGTGTTTGCGTTTGGATTGATTGTGTCAATTATTTCCTCTTGCATTTATTATTCCGCATTTACAGGTTTAATTTTAATTGGAAAATTTTATTGCCATTACACTATTCACCCCCATCTAGTGTGTGTTGTTAGTATTGCAAGGGTAAGGCGATCCTTACACTAACGGCCCAGATTATTTCACCCCTTCGTTAAAATCATCGAGACTTTTCATTTCAACCGCACGATTTCTCTCTCCTCCGATTGAAAATCGTTTGTCTTCCCCGCTCGAAACCTTCTGTTGATCTATCCTTCGACTATTCCGAGCCGAAACGAGGTCTCCCTCTTTCGATTGGTTGCTCACGTGAAGCTCTTCTGTTGATCGACATATTTTAGGGTTCTTGCTCTCTCAGTCTTACCATGTGCTTGACCTAGTGTCTGTCAATCGACAACATGGATCCCTCTAGTCATGTTTTTCCTAAGGGAACTTTCGACTTCTTTGATGATGTACCCTCACATCAACCCACTGATCTGGTATCCTCTTCGCCTCCTTCATCCGGGGAGTTCCTGAATATCGTGGTCGGTGACCCCATCCCTTCAGCAAATGTCACTGAACACTCTTCTCAGCCCGTTGATCTACCTCCCCGTACTCCTCCGTCGGTGCCCCTAAAGGATTTCCTCCTCGCTAGATTGAGTAACCGTGAATCATCTCTCGAGAAGCTTGATGCCTATATTGATGAGAACCTCACTCTCCTTCTCGAGCTTCAGTACAAGTCTCTCATGCTTCATGGGTTTCCCATTCATGCCGAGCTTCAGGCCCTGTTTTCTAAGTCCGAGGATACTGCCCATGTTGATGTTCCTCCTCCTCCTGGCTTTGTGCCGGTGCCTTCCGGGTCCTGACCCCCGTTCATACTCATGTGGAACCTCTGTCGCGCGTGCATCCTCTTCCAAGAGGAAGGCTCCAGCTTATCCTACTCGCGCTCTGCTAGGCTGATGTTCCGTTCATCTGGTCGTCCCTCGGACCCCACTGTCATCAACATTGACTGATGCTGCAGCTGATTTTTTTTTTCACTCACCCTGAGACCTAGATTTCTTTTGGTCTGTTTTGGTTAGGGTTGAGTAGCTTCGAGATGATGTATGAGTATCATGATTTATGAGTACCTTGATGTATTTTTGATATTTTTGATGAACATGGTGATGTTCATATGTCGTGTACTCATGTGACCATCGTTTATTTATAGATATGATATTGCAGTTTCTTTGTCTATTTTACACATTGCATAATTGCTTATTATATCTATGTGAATTTTGATCTATTGTCTCCATATATGCCATATTCTACATGTGATGTGATTTGAGACAATATGTTTTCTTCGTGTATCTCAAATGTTGATATTGGACTTCCATTCCTCTATTCACATAAGTTTATGATGTGGTTTTATGAGTTTTTAGTTTTATATATCTTTAAACTCTCTGATTATTGATAGTTTTTATTTAGCACGATTGTTGTTGTTATTTTACTCCCACCTTTTGGATAATGCCATAGGGGGAGAGAAATAAACATATAGATTCAAAATAAAATGTGCTAAGTATATACTACTAACACATTTGAATCTAAGATTGAAGTTGCCTTAGATTCAGGGGGAGTACGATACAATGAATATGGATTTTAAATCCTAGATTTCATGATTTCATACCATTCATACATATCTTACTCATTTAATTCAATTAATATGTAGATGCACTAATATTTATTGACTAACTTGATCGTCATCTATGTAGGGGGAGTAAGTTTTTGTTAAGCACAATTATTTATCTTTTTGGTTATGTTTGTTTGTCATCATCAAAAAGGGGGAGAATATTGAGTATTGGACTTCTCCCTACTTGGTGTTAATGATGAGCAAACATAAATACTTATGATTAATCCCATATTTTGCACTTAATCCATTGCCTAAGCTTATTATGAAGACTACTTGCAATGGATGACACTCAAAGATCATTGAAGGAAAATGAAATGGATTGAATGATCATAGATGGTGATTGAAGCTCCTAAAAGACTTCAAGCTCATGCTTTAGATAAAAGAGGGAGTTCCTCAAATGTAACTTTCTTATATCTCTTCTAGTATGTAGCTTAGAAGTAGAACATTGTTGGAGCACACACACATCTTCATTTCAGTCTTAGGACATCATTAGATCAATCGTCCTTAGACTCCAATTCATTTATATATTGATTATGCAAGTATTGTTTATAACAGTCGACTGGTGAACATTTTACAGTCGCATATCTCAAAAACAGTCGACTGTGTTTTGTTCTATAGTCTCCTGTTATTCACAAACTTTTACAGTCTAAGTTTTGGTCTTCTCTGCTTTAATTCCTACAGGCGACTCATGAACGATTCACAGGCGCCTGTCCAAGTGATAGTCGATTGTGTTTTGTTAATCAGTCGCTTGTCTATCTTTAGCCCAAAGTCTATTTCTCTGATTACTCTGGCCAGTCGACTTATGTTGGATTTACAGTCGACTGTCCAATGGAACAATCGACTGTCAATGCTGCAACAGTCGTCTGTCTGTGAGCCAATTTGTTGACTCAACTCTCTGGAAAATCTCAGGATTTTGACAGTCGTCTGTAGAAGGACTTACAGTCGCCTGTTCTGATTAACAGTCGACTGTCATCTCTTCATCTGTCGTCTGTCCTGTTATCCCAGATGTTTTCCAGAATTCATCAACTTACCTAACTTACAGCCAGTCATCTGTAGTAGGATTTACATTCGCCTGTTGATTTAACAGTCGACTATCTATGCCTCATCAGTTGACTGTCCACATGGTAAGTTACCGTTATGAATTCTCACCTACCCTATCTGACTGTGCAGCAGTCGACTGTGATTTCCTCAACAGTCGACTGTCGCGGGCTCAGATTCTATCCGTTGAGATTTTTCTCACAGATTTCAAAGCGGTTTTGCTGAATTCGTTTGTAGGGTTTTGAGAAACCTATATAAGGAGCATCTACTGCTCCATTGAGAGGTTACTCATTCTTCCAAGTTTTATTTTGCTAAATCTCTCAAGATCAAAGCTCTCAAAAACCCTAAAGCCCTAAGAATTCAAATTTTCAATCTCTTGCTCTCTAACCTAGAACCAAAGAGATATCTTCTAGGCATTTGGTGCAGTCAAGAGAAAGGGCTTTCCTCTCTTCCAAGAGAGTCTTTCAACACAACACTCTTCTCCTTCAAGTTCTTCTTCAAGGCATAGGTGATTGTAAGTGTTGCTTTCATATTTCATAACTTTTGTTATGTGAATTTACTCTCGGGTTGTGAGAGTGGTTTTCTTGGTCCCAAGTTGTGGGAGTCAAGGTCAATCGATTGTATTTCGCTTTCACTTCTAGGGTTGCTACAAGTGGGTTTTAAGGAAACCTCAAGTTCCGGTTGTAAACCGGGTGGAAGGGACGTAGGATTACCGGAAACAAGTCGGGAAGTGACATGGGTAATCCGAACCTTTGAAACATCCTTGCGTTTGCATTTGTTTCAGTTTGGGTTTATTTCTATTCCACACTATTTTGTTGGTTAGGAATTTAAATTGGTGTAACTATCTTTTTAAATTGCTTAAACACTATTCAACCCCTCTTCTAGTGTTTTCTCCATAGTCAGGGTCCTTACATCTATTCTCAATTTTCTCACTTAAAGTAATATTGCTTTTCTCTTTCTAGTTCTAATTTGAATATTGGAGGAGCCAAAGTTAGTGCATCCATCCCCGGTTTTGACTCTCTTACACTTTTGTTGGCTGAGGTAGGTAGATTACAAGATGCTTAGGAGTAGACCTATCCAGTTCATCTAGATTATAGGACACATATGATAGTCCCATCCAACCTATCAATGCCCATTAGCTCGCCATGTCATTATTGACGACATCTTTATGAATGAAAGTAATCATGTATAACATACGTACGAACAATTAAAACCAAACAAAGGACCCATTTGAGAGACATGCCAATGATAAGAAGAATGCTTTGGAAAACCACACTTGTGGAAGGGTACATGAATGACATACGACCACGTCCTGCTTCTCAAAATAGTTGGTAAACGAAATGTGAATGCCCACGACGTCCTTAAATCAAAGGAAATAGTTGGAATCAATGACAGAGCCATGTTGGGGCTGTGGCCCAGGTAAAATTTTAGGCCAAATTTTTTATTTATACTAATGCATGTGGGCAAGGGCGGAGGATTCAGGAGCTTTCACGGGCCACAGCCAGGGTAAGTTTTGGGTTAAAACTTACACACACACACACACACACACACACACACACACAAACACACACACACACACACACAAACACAAACACACACATCAGTTAAGGCGAGGGGTGAAACCAATTAGGGCCCAACACCCCAAACACAAACCAAATCGTTCCTCCGTCCCCCCTACGTCCTCTTATGTGCTCTCTCGGTCGACACTTTTCATTGAAAACAAACTTACCTGCATGTAATTCTCTTTCACCCTAGTATACTCTGGCCCTAATCTCAACCGACTAGGACGTTGTGATGAGAGTCTCGTTCAAGGTCGCGAGGGTCGGATGACTGCCTTAATTCCTTACTGCGGTCGCTTCTGGATCCCGCCACTACCATTGAGTTAGCCGGCGAGGCCATCCTAAGCATAGAGACGACGAAACAAATCGATTGGGAGGTGAGCAGACCCCTTTTTCGTAGGCTTCTACATTTCCCCCCTTCTTTTGTTGGTTTTCGCATGGTTTTAGGGATTTTGGATGCGATGTTGTTGGGGTTCTTGGGTTCGTTTTGCTGAATTTTGAACCGCCTAAATGTCTCGAATCTTATTTTAAAATTTCATTCTGAAAGGAGGGAATGCGGAAAACATTTGTCGAGCTTTGTAGGAAGCAGTCAAGAAGGTTATCCTTGTTAATGACATAATTCTTTGAACATTGTGTTAATAGATTAAAATTGAATTGACTAATCTTCAAGCTTAAAGGTTAGGTGAGCAAGTGGGGTGAATTATCAACTGAATTGATGAATCTTCAAGCTTGCAATATAAAATTGTTACTATAAGTCTCAATGTAAGCTAATTTCACTTTTTTGTTCTATATTTAGTGTAATTAGATTAAAACGTTTAAATCTATTTGATAAATTTTCGTATTGAAATTGAATTGATGAGTGTTTTGAAATTAAATTATTGAATGATCTTGGCAAAAAAATTTACCTATTTAAACGGTAGCCCAGGATAAAAAAAATCCTGGCTCTGCCCTTGGTTGGAATATGTATTTTTTCCATTCTTCCATTGATTTAAATACTCATAGCATAGAAAATATAATCTCGTAGATTCTCCATACCATTCTTTAAAACAAATCACAGAAATAAAACTAAAACATCCAAGCTTTATTATTATAAATGAAAGTCTCTTTAACAAACTAGATTCCATTATTACATTTGAATTTTAAAATAAAACGATATATGTCAGATACAACTAAATAACCAAAATCTAATGTCCAAAAAGAAAAGAACTAGCAAATCTATTCCTATGGAAAATCCTGGCCTGGTACAGCTACAGAATCATATGGCTCGTCCTCTACATCCTATCATCCGATGTGGTCAGTGAGTAATCATTGTAGATTCCCATAAAAACATCGGAAATATAAAGACAAAAGAAAACCATATGGGAACTAAACTGCAAAAGTAATAAGTAAAAGCAAAGCTATTGAACATGTCAAATATATATTATGAGAACAAAAGTAAAGCAAAGCTACAATAACTCAAAGGTGAGGTCAAGTGTGGTGCAGTGTCTTCAGATATGGTGTCAACATATGAATTTCTAGCATATATATGTGACACATGCCCGAGGGTACAATATGCAATTTGGATGTTCCATTTGTCTAATAACAAAGATAAACAATATATAAACAAACTGTGCCTCATGGTACAACATCTGATTTACATTCAATGAGGTCTTCCTACCCCATGAGGCCAGGGTCCAGATTAAGCTTGTGGCGGTCCCCAACAGTTGCAATCGGGTATCAACTGTGGGTCGTAAAATAATAATGTCCAATCAAAACCAACCTGTTACACCATAACGAGCAAAGGTTTTAGGGGACTGTTGTTCATGTGCCCATATGATAATGTGTTACCCACACCTCATGTGTCATGTGTCTTTTAACTTGCAACAAGTCGTACCATATGTTTTCATCATAAATTTCTCTTGTTTTGTACAACATATCTCAATCTCAATCCAAACATCATGCCACACATATTATTTTGTCATGCAACAAGATTAAAAGCCAAGAACATGATATTATCTCATGCTATATGCATCTCAATAATAGCTTCACCATATCATCAAATTTCACATGAAACTTGAGCGTAAACTTCGCATATTTCAAGAATAAAATAGTGAATAAACCATCATTATTTTTCGACTTTAAAACAACAAATAGGACAACGAAATCTTATGATATAACGTCTCAAAACTAAACATCAACTTTACAGTAGAAATATTTTTAGCGGCATAACATGACAACATGAAGTATTATATCGTAGGGATTTTCAGTCATGAAGGAGGGGAAAATAAAGATGAAGAGAGCAGAGACGGCCCCCCTATCTGGATGCTCGACATAGCCAGCAGCAAGGAGCAACAATGGCATCAGTTGTTACCTGCTGCTCACGGTTAGAGGCAAAAGCCTCGACCAGAGCCAACTCACGACCAAGCATGGGAGTGAGGCCCATGACTATGTTAGGTTAAGGTGTCAGTTAGGGGTTTGGCATGAGTTTGGCTCACTGCTAAACAAGTTTTAATGGCCAAGGGTTGGCCAAAGTTTTGGGGCTTAATCTCAATAAGGGATATATATGTATGCAATAAGGGATATATGTATATGTGTGTGTCTATATATATATATACACACACACACACTAGTCATAACCCGTGTCCATAGGGCACGGTTCATTTAAGATATCCCCCTCAAAATTTTAGATCCCCCGAAAATTTAGATCATCCTATGAAATTTAGTTCCTCCCAAAATTTAGTACTCTTGAAATTTAGTTCTGCTTAAAAAATTTAGAGTTTTCACCGCTAAATTTTCATTTTCCAAAAATTTTCGTTTCCTCTAAAATTTAGTTTTAATAGAGAATTTAGTTCCCCTCAAAAATTTTAGTTCCCCCTAAAAATTAATCCCCTCCAGATTTAGTTCCACAAAAAGTTCCATACCGATTTAATTTTTCCTAAGATTTTCACATACTCATATTCTTTATATTTATTTTTTGTTTGCTTTCAAAAAAATTCGAAATTCGTCAAAATTCTTAATTCAATTTGTTTCCACAATAATGTAATCTGAGTTGGTTACAAATGTGTTTAATTTTAGTTGCATTGATCAGATGGTATTGATCAGCGTTGGAATCATCGCCATCGATCTGGCTCGAGACATCTTTACGACATTGATTGGTAGCAGATTAATCTTTGAGAAATAGATGAATCGAGATTGTTTGTTTGATCATCTGGAGGTTCTATTTATTTTTATAATTAATTTTTGTGGTAATATTCCAAGAATGTTTAGGTAAGTTAATTATAATAGTTCTGTCGGGAAAAGGCAATACACAACATGTTGATACTCAGGACGTAACCCTATAGAAGCATCAAAAGAAGATTTCTCACACTTCAATGACAAGGCACTACCCTGAATCTCATTCCATATGTGATACTCTCATTATAGTAACACAAATTTTGAAGGGAAGAAAGAAGCAGCAAAAATAGTTTCAGTTGCCATGATCAATTCTATATACAATACATGTTTTTCGCAACATATCAGTAGAAATCCATCTCTTTGGGTTAGCCAATTCAGACTGTATAAAGATGGAGCTAGCAGAATGGAAGTGGGCAAAAGACTTGCATTTGAATTGTAGCATATCGATAATCACAATGCAAATCATATTGTCACAAACGAAGAATTCGGTGTTGGTGAGCATCCAGCATTCCTACAAATGTTGGGGACACCTCGTATAATTAACATGAGGGCTTAAGAAAATTATTTTCAGTTTGCACTTAAATTTGTAATTCTTCAGCCAAACAGATGAAATTTTTATTGCCATGCCTACAATTATGGAAAACAAAAATCAGATACTCAAAATAATCAAATTTCTTGCACTCTTTTACAATTTTTTCTCTGTGCATGAGATACATACATATGCTAAAACATACCAACTAAAATGGAAATGAGTAGTGTGCATGAAGACAAACTGCACTTTCTCTCTGTTGTTAGGGTCAGCAGCCCTTGTCTCCAATATTGGAGTATGTCACATTAAAAATACCCGAAAAAACAACACCAAAGGAACAACCTTACAACACACATCGGCCCTGAAACAACTGACAAATATTTTAACCAACAATCAGATAGATGCATGATACAATCCAAAAATGTGAACATGAATAAATTTTAGGGTTCTTTCATGATCTCGAAGGGAGAACAAAAGGGAAGGAGAGAGACTTAGCAAACAGAGCCCCAACTGACATTTTCTTTTCAAGGTCAAATAGTGAAAAAGAGTTCAAAATGTACCTTCATAAAAATAAAGACAAATAAATTTCAAATTAAATCCTTGTTTCATTATAGAGATCAGCTTCTTTTTAGACTTCGCTCTCTTTTTGCGCAACAGAACTTAAAATCATGATAAAAAAGGGGAGCGAAAATAATTTAAAAACAATCTTATTGAGAATATTGTTCCCATGTCTCAGATTGTATATCAAACATATACATTCTATAAGCAAATGAAGTCTCGGTGCCAAACAAATACATGTATATCAAACATATACATTTCATAACAATCTATGTCAATCCAAACCTTTTTACTACATGACCTTCCTCAATAAGTATGCTTATACCAATAAAAAACCATGTGTGAACTGTCCATCTCCATATTCTAATACCTTTAGCATTTGACATATTAATACCTAATAGCAACATCATCATGTTTCGAACTCATTTATTCGCCTACCAATCATATTTTCTTCTAAAATACAACCTACCTCGGATCCTTCCATACTATCTATGGGCAACTTCATAAAACACTTACACATGCATTATTATGTAATTCATGTTTTGAAAGGAACAAACTGCACATTTTATAGTTAGGAATCCAGTGATCAATCCAAACATCACACTCATAACCATTCGCTAAACAAACCTCAGTATTGAAAAAATTTGCAAATAACCAAAATCCTTTGTCATTAGATATATTGGCACATGCAGCATTAAAAACAATTTAACAATTATTGCAAAATAAACAGGGAAATATGCATCAATAAACTGAACCGGCCAAAAATATTGACGTATATAATTATGTGTATTAGTATACTAATTATAAGTGAATTTCAATGGTGTGAATATATGTTATAGGTATATGGCTATACGATGCGTGCATATGTGGAATAGTGTATTTGAATATATACGTGTGCTGATGATTATAATATTATTATGGTATGTATGTGGTTACGTTGGTAGATGTATATATTGGAGTGGTGTTGGTATAGGTATAAATATCGTGTTATGTATATAGAGCATTCTGATATGGGTTTTGAGTCTCACTCAAGCTTGAGTGGGTAAACTCTAAATATATTGTTACATATGTCTGTGGTTTGCGAATATAGTAATGAATGATATATGTATAGTGATAGGATTGGTTGTGTCTGGTAATGGTACGCACATGATTATGGGTGGCTATACCATTATATAGTTATAGGATAGAATGTGATGTGTATATAAGATGAAGTATCTGTGTGTATTTGAATAACTATATATATTGGTCTATTATAGTAGTGATGGGTGTATATTAGGTCTAGCTTACCTGATTTAATATTGTATGGTGTGACCACATGCATTGATATGTTGGTATTGGATGTACTCTAGGAGATATTAGGGAGTAGTATATCCATGTTGTTTTGTGCATAGTTAATTATCTGTATGTGAAGAATTACGATCGTGTTTGCTAGTGTGAAACTATTTTTTTATAAGTATGTGTAACTTGGTTATGTGATAGTGAGTGATAGTTATAAAAGCATGTACGTGACTATATGAATGATTGAAGTACGTATATGAATTTGACTGTCTATGATGGGTATAAGTATAGGATGTGTACACACACACACACACACACACACACACACACACACACACATAGAAAAAGGGATATGAGCATTCGGTGTAGGAAATTTCCTACACCGTCCTCCTAAAACATCAATTTCCAATCTTTTTTCCAATAATAACCACCGTTCATCTTGATGTACTTATCATGGATGATGAACATACCAAAAATCAGGCGAATCCAACGCTATTTTACCCTCGATCCAATTGTTACAAATTCAACGTTTTTAGAACAATAGAACTTTTTGTCACGAGCCGATCGAAGGTCAAATCTACCTAGGGTTTATCCATATTTGGGGTTTTGGGGTTTTAGAATGTGTACAGCAATTCTAAGCAAAAAAAATTTCAAAAAATTAAGTGGAATGTGATGTTTTTAAAGGGCGGTGTAGGAAATTTCCTACACCGAATGTTCACCTCCCTCAAGCCTATATATATATGTATATATATACATATATATACATATATATATGTGTGTGTGTGTTTGTAGTGTTAATCTAGTGCATATATAAGCACTTGTAGTAACTATACCTGCTTTGAATTATAGTGTGATATGATTGGGGTAGTTACTAGAGTGGCTAGGTATATTTATGGTTAGAAAGTCCGAGGACGGACTTTATTCTAAGGTGGGTAGAATGTAACGGCCGCTTTCCGACCGTTTGTTTTTCGCGCGTACGTTTCTTTTTCGTACGCGTATTTTTCTTTGCCCTTACTTCTATCCGGACTATACGATGTGGTATGTCGTTGTGACCGTATGGAAGAGTAGTTATTTGTGGGATTTTTAATGAACGTCATTTCACGGGTCGTTCTTCAACAAATCAGCTTTGATTGGAGAGATGTCGTGACTTTAGACTTCGACGCCGGATCTTTTTATTTTTTTAGTTCGTTTTCCATTGACCAAACACGTGATTGACCATCGTACCCCTGAGCCTCTCTTCGTCACGGTCGTCCCGATATTTTTTTCGTAATTTTATCCCTAGCCCAACCAAATCACTAATCAAAATCAAGCCCAATTAGCCTTAACCCATTTAGAATTTCAAACACTTAATCAAATCTCTAAGATAATCTTACGTATCATGAATGGATTACTGCCTCTACCCTCACCCAACTTTTCCCCACTTTGTACACCCCCTCACTCACCCTCTCTCCTAGTCACCCCTCAACTTATACCCCCTTTAAAACATGTTATATCAACTTTCTCTTCTTAAAAACCAACCCACAACCGAAACCCAACTAGGTCATGGAAGAACCCAGCCGCCACCCCCCTTGTAGCT
This sequence comes from Scilla litardierei, assembly GCA_030789695.1. Lineage (NCBI taxonomy): Eukaryota > Viridiplantae > Streptophyta > Magnoliopsida > Asparagales > Asparagaceae > Scilla > Scilla litardierei. Next base: position 135,965,710 of record CM061136.1, on the reverse strand, counting down.
CACGCGCTGGAGTTCCCACCGCCGCGTGGCCTCCCTCCGGCGAGCCCCGGCCATCCACCTCCTCCCTCTCCCTCTTCTCTCCCTCCTCTCTCTCTCTCTCTCTCTCTCTCTCTCTCTCTCTCTCTCTCCTAAAACTCCCCACAAACCCCCATGCCCGAACTCTTTTGGCAGCCAACCTTCAACCGGCAGCCACCTCATTTTTCGGCCACCATGGCATCGTCGGCGACCCCTTCCGCCTCCGGTGACTCCCCCATTGCCCCCTCTAACGACTACAGCCCTTCTCCCTCATCTAGAACCCTCAAAATCCCCTAGAAACCCTCTCTAAAACTGCCCATGCCCAGAACTGTGCCCCGCCGGAAAACACGACCGGCCGGCCAACCCCGGCCACCCCAGCTGCCATCACCACCCCCAATCGACTCCCCTCGAGTCCCCCTATCATCTGCACCCCATCTCGCTCATTTCTCTCATCTCTATCTCCCTCGAAACACATCTCAAATCCACCCGAAACCAGTTTTCGACAGATCTGTCCATCGCCGAAAAAACCCGATGCCCGTCGCCTTCGGTGACCTTCGGCCACCAACTCCACCTCTATTAACCTCCCCTTGATTCCCCCTGTCAACTACAGCTCTTCTCCCTCACTTCTCTCATCTCTATCTCCTCGAAATTCCCTTGTAACCGAGCCCTAACGGCAGTTTTTGACAGATCTGTGCCTTACCGTTCAATGCCGCCGCCCGGCCATCTCCGACCACTTCTGGCAAATACTCTACCACCATTAGATCCCCCTCGAACCCCTTTAACTACTTCAAGTCCCCTTTGATCTCTCTGGTCGTCGCTTTTCCACTGCGACGTGCAACAACGACCGTTGCACAAATCTGACCTCATCATCTTTTCACGGCCACCCACCACCGTGTCCAGATGTGCCCTTCGGCCGCCCACTAGGCCAAGCAACCTCCACTGACATCCTTCAATCCCCGACAGCCCCCTTTGCTCCTCAAAGTTCACGTGCGTCATTGAACTCGCGTGTTTTTTCCCGACGTTGCTGCCGTCGTGTAGATCCGTTGTGCTACCCGCAATGGGAAAGAGATCGACGTTTGCTCACTGTTCGTGCCTCCACCTCACTGTCTGAAAGTGTCTCGTTGTGCTATCCGTGGTCGAGACGTTCAGACCCGACATCTGCTCTACGATCAAATGCCAAAAAGGTTAGTCCCCTAACGCGTAGTAAGAACCCACACCGTAGCGAATCGAAAACTTAATCTAAAAATCTTCAACAATAATTAAATTTCATTTCTACCCCTTTAAAACGTTGCTAAATTTTAGACATCGACGAAGGACTTGAATATTTGTGCACATAGGATAGATCGTCGATTAGGCTGAAATAAAACAAAAACGTGACATTGACTGTTAGGATAGCCCCGTTGAAACTAGAAATGAACTCTAATAGGAATGATGGAAAACGTGTCCTGACATCGCCGTTGACCCGTTTCAGACGGACCCCCGCTGACGCACCGCTTCGACGAGATGCTCCAGACAGATGACGCACTCGCCACCGCAGGCAAGTGTTTACACTTGTGCTCTTACGGCCATGTTTAGGCCATCTCCTTCTTAGAATGTTAGAGTACATTTAAAGAGAACCGGACGTGAAATGAAAGCGTCAGGACCCCCCTTGACAGCTTAGACTTGACGACGAAGTCTAAGCACAACAACAACAACAACAGACACCTTAGGATTTTCCTGTATGTGCGTGCGTGTGGACCCCCTAGAATCAACAACAACTGCTCCCATAGGTTTCCTCTGTGTGTGTGTGTGCGCGCGCGCGCGCGTGTGGACCCCCTAGAATGAACAACTCTCATCCATTCTCGTCATGTCATGCAACTCTCATTCATTCTCGTCTTGTCATGTCATGTCATGTATTGCATAAGCCTGCGGTTGAATAGGGCACTCTCCAAGCTAGAGAGGGTGATCCCTTGTCACGATTGGAAATGGATAAGCCTGCGGGCGAATAGGGCACTCTCCAAGCTAGAGAGGGTGATCATTTGTCACGATTGGAAATGGATAAGCCTGCGGGCGAATAGGACACTCTCCAAGCTAGAGAGTGTGTCACAATTGGAAATGGATAAGCCTGCGGGTAGGGCACTCTCCAAGCTAGAGAGAGTGAACCCTTGTCACGATTGGTAATGCATAAGCCTGTGGGCGAATAGGACCGTCACCGAGTGAGTGGATTATCCCTTGTCATATCTTGTCTTGTGCACTTGGGTTGGGGTAGGGTTGAGCGGTCGCACGGGGAGAGTGTTTGATCCCCCTCAAACCGTAAGGCGTGAACCCTTCGTGACACACACGGTACTTCTTGTCTTGTCCTGTCTCGTCTAGCTTAGTCTCGTAGCCGGTAGCACACGCTACGGCTACTACCTGTCGCGTCTTACTTTCTTGCACCGATTTACTTTCTACATAGTATAACTGCCATGTCATAACAACAGCATGTTAATCAACCAGTAAAATGTTGCTCTTAATTACCTTACATTTGTAGTAGAGTCTAACCCTTCCTTGTAGACTTTACTTGACATACAGTTACTTTTCTCTTGGGTGATGTACGTCATGTGTTGAGCCAGAGTACGTGGACGAGCTAGTGCCAGAGGACTTGGAGCGAGAGTAAGTTGCTGATCAGGAGTACGACCCGAGTGAGGACCAGACTTAGGGGTTCCTCAGTTGCTGACCTTGGAGTTTTCGTTGTTTGGGTGCGTATCACTCTTTACTTTCTGTTTTAGGTTGGATGCGTAGCACCATTAGTTTCCTTTTCTGCTGTTGTAGCCGTGCTGGGCATCTGTTTAAACTTCTGTACTTTCTGGATAACTTTTGAATAAAATGATTGCATTTTCCTTTCTGTACTTTTGTTGTTCTGTATCTTTTATATGCAGGGACCTGTTCGCCGCTTTGGAGTACCTTACAGATGTTTAGTGGGTCCGAGCTTCGCAGCTCCGACCCATGCGGGCCTTGTCACGTTTCGCTTCCGTCGTTTTAGGAAGCGGGGCGTGACAGATGTAGGCTTACATGTATGACTTATGGGGTTAAGCCTCATATACGGCAACCAAAATTTTACCCTGCGCTATTTTTTCGGATGATCGGAACCATTTATTTTGATCTTTATATTCTAAAATCATAAAATATTGCATATCAGATGAACTCAATGGGTTCATCTGTTCATCCACTCATCGCAAAAATTTTATCTATGCAAACCCTGAAATCTACAACGGATGGAAGAACAAAAAAAAACCCTATGTTTATTCGAAATTCATGGTTTTAGAATTTTAGAACTTGAAGATTTAAATGAACGGGTCCGATCTTCCAGAAAAAAATAACGGAGTGTGAAATTTTGGAGGCATATACGAGGCTTAGCCTTATATGGCATATGGTACCCATTATTCTCTTATTTATTATTCTTGTTATTTGTTTCTAGCTATGATTACTGTGCTGGCGGGGTGTCACCATAAAAAAATCAGAACATTGGAGGATTGTGTGCAGCGTAGTGACATTGCTTGCCCGACTTTTGTCCGGTAAGATTCATCTTCAAGTCTTAATGACATTAGATATTGAACTAAAGTATGTATTGACCTTGTTGATGTACAAAGCATTCACATGATCATTCCTGAATCCTAGCAGCGCTCCTTAATATTAGGATCTGTTTAGCACATGAAGTTAACAAGTTTTGACCAAATCGCCTTCTGATGCACATGAACCAAAACAAATACTATAGCTAAAACCTAAACCTTTCTTTGTTTTCTGCAAACTCACCAAACTAATCTGCGTTCTTCATGTTTACTAGGAAAATATAGCGAGTGTGTTTACAACCCACCATGGACATCCCTCCGCTACTCTAAACTGCCCCACGATCTGATGTGGTCATGATGCATTGTCGATCTGTTTTGTTAGGGGAAGATAACAATGGTTAGTAATCCTTTGGGGTATTGTTTGGATGGCAGAGTAAGGAGTGAGTAAGAGGGCATATGCAATCTTATTCCCTCGCTGTTCACCTTAAAATTCACTCGGAATAAATGTCTCATTCTCTTTTTCAAAAGTCATTTTCATGGCGGTGTTTGCCTATGTTATTGTGAAAGTTGGCTCGATTGAGGCAATGAAGAAATATTGGTGCGACCGCCTTGCTTTTTTGTGTAGAGATAACGTGCATGTGACTCTGCACAAGTCAGATACGAGGATGCCAAGCTATTGAACTTTGACAATGCATTGGTTCCTCGGCTCGGAGGATCGGCGGCACATAGATCGGTAGCTCTATAGTCCGAGCTTCGGGTAGCTCGGATAGCTCGGCTTGGCACTTCGTTTGCTCGGTCTTCAACTAGAAGCTCGTTAGTACGGAGAAGGCGTACTATAGGGCGTCACCTTATTCGTAGTAGAGTTGTGATAGGCTTGTAATTCCGTTAAAGGCGGGATCATTTCTTTTGGAAATCTCTCCTCAATGATGACACCAATTATACCCTAAGGCTATATATAGGGTGTTTTAAATGATGGTTTCGAAGAGAGAAACAAAGAGAGAACTTTGAGCGTCCATTTGTGAGAGCCAACTTTGAGAAATTTGTAGAGAGCTTTTGAAGAGAATTTGTGTGATTCTTCTTCGTTGTGAAGAGAGAAGATTTGTATTCATTCTTTCCTTTTGTAATAAAACTCATTGGTATTCCTTTGGTTGGTCGACGGCCTAAATTTGTTATCTCTCATAGCGCTCTATTTGGTTGTTTGTTACTCGTCCTCTTCTCAATCATCTGATGGTCCTAGACTTCCGCGATTGCACACAACAAACTGGTATCAGAGCTCGGCAGTTTCAGATATCGACGTAGGAGGCGAAGATGAGTAACGGTGGCGATGACAGTTCCTCAATGGCATCGACTTCTGGAGGGCATGCTCTAATGGCTCGAATGATCGTTTCCAACACGAAGTTCGAAATGGAAAAGTTTGATGGAAAGATCAACTTCGGTATATGGATATGCGAAGTCTTGGATGTCTTGAACCAACTTGGTCAAGATACCCAATTGGACGAGAAGCATACGAACATGACTGATTTGGAGTTGAAGAATCTGAATCGGAATACGTGTGGTACCATCTGATTGTATCTGAAAAACGAGAAGAAGTATCATTTCATGGAGGAGACAAATGCAAGTAAGTTTTGAAAGAAGCTCGGCGACAAGTACATGACGAAGAACATCCAGAACCGATTGGATTTGAAGAAGAAGCTTTTTAGTCTGAAGCTTGAGGAGAGTATTTATATCGAGGAACATTTCGAATACTACAATAATCTTCTTATCACCAATGTGCTTTCTACAATGAAATAGGACATTGGGTCAGATATTGTACAAGGGCAAAGAATAAGCATGGCATAACAGCCAACGTCGCAAAGGGTATTGGGGTCGAGGAATGGGTTCTGGTCGGTGCTTCAAAGGATGTGCCGTCAGATGGTTGTGTGCTCGATTGTGGTGCTCATTCCATATGACGCCACATAGAGAGTACTTTACAATCTTTCGAGAAGGGAGTAAGAGTACTGTCATATTGGGCGATGACCGAGCTTGCAGTACTGCAGGCATTGGGGCATTTCGGATAAAGATGGGCGACGATGTTACATGAGACATCGATGATGTGCGATTTGTTCCCGACCTAAAGCGTAACCTCATATTGTTCGGCTCACTTGAAGTCAATGGCTCCTGAGTAACAATGGTGAATGGAGCTCTAAGGGTGACCCGAGGAGCTATAATCATGATGAAAGGAAAGCTGATGGGAAACCACTACTACTTGGATGGCTCAGTCGTGACTGACACAGTAGCTCTAGCCCATGAGGCCGACTGAGACAACTCGCTTCTTTGGTACATGTGTCTAGGTCATGTTGGTGAGAAAACTCTGCAAAAGCTTATCGAAGGAGATCGTCTAAAAGGAGCCAAGACTAGGAAGATCGAGTTCTGCGAGCATTGTCTTCGGCTAACAAATACATGCTTCTTTTGGGACGGCCATTCATAGTACGAAGGGAGTGCTTGACTATGTTCATACCGATGTATGGGGGCCAAGTATGTCAGCCTCATTGGGTGGGAAACACTACTTTGTGTCATTTATGAATGATTTCTCATGCTTGGTGTGATTGCTTCCTCTGAAGTCAAAAGACCAAATTCTGAACACTTTTATAGACTGGAAGAAGCTAGTTGAGACACAAACAGGTCGGAAGGTCAGGCGGCTCCAAAGTGACAACTGTGGAGATTATAGGTCAGACCTCTTCGAGAAGTTCTGTAGATCGGAGGGAATTCAAAGACAATTCATCATCAATAGTACGCCGTAGCAGAATGGGTTAGCTAAAAGGATGAATCAGACATTGCTGGAGAAAGTCTGATTCATGTTGTCTACTACCAACCAACCGAAGGATTTTTGGATGGAGACTATGTCGTACGTGACCAACTTGGTCAATCAGCTACCATCTGTTGCATTGGAAGGAAGACCTCCTTTCGAGGTTTGATCAGAAAAGTTAGTTTCCGAAAATGAGTCTCTGTGAATTTTGAGCTGTTCGAGTTACTATGCGGTAAAGGAGGACAAGCTCGATGCTAAAGCCAAGAAAGCCATCTCCTTGGGCTTTAGCAACGGTGTCAAGGAATACAGGTTGTGGTGTCTGACACAGAAGAATGTGATTGTGAGCAGAGCCGTAACGTTTGATGAGTCTGATGGGTTTCGTTGGACCCTCAGGATATAAAATCTATGCCCATACTATGTCAGACAGATGATAGAAATAGAAAATAACAGCGGAATAATAATAACATTAAACTATTTAATGAAAAGCCATAAGGACATCATTACCCCTAGCTAGGAAATCTACTATCTTGGGGTGAGTCTGACAACCCCAAAGATAGATCTAAACTACTACAAAAATATATGAAAGCATAAAAAATGACATACTCGGAACTTTGTTTCCATATAATACGAAGCGTTGTTTTCAGCAACTTACTTTCTCTCCCAAAAGCAAGCCGCCTCCATGCCTCCAAGACTGGACCACCCAAAGCGAGCCAACACTGCGCCTCCGAGTTAATCACTCGCTAAAGAAAGTTTCACTTGAGTACGATCCACGTCAAAGAATTTTGATCTAATCCAACCCTCCTCCTCGTCTTGCTAGGATGCGAACGGAGGAACAGAAGATATTAAGGAGGAGTGAATAATTTAAGTCTCGGCTCGAGCGTTCTCAAAAATTTTTGGAGCTACTCGAATCGGAGACTTGGGACAAATTTTCCAAGTGGGTCAGCCCCTATATATATAGGAAGCCGGACCCCCTCCTCGTCTCACAAGCAATGTGTGACTAAACAATTTTAGAGGGAAAATTAAATTAGTTTGTCTTACACTAAGAACAAACTTTAACTAATTTTTACTCCCTCACCGTTGAGCTTTGTTAATGTAATACCCCTATACTTGAACTACTATCTTGTGTATATTGTTGTACTTGTATGAGTATGGCTAGTAATATATGAGTATTAATGTACATATGGATATTTGTATATGTGTGTGATATGTACGTGTATTAAGCTTATATGGATGTGTACTATGGATATAGCTTAAGAGTAAGTATGTACTTATAGGTGTGTATGCATGCTAAGATGTATGGATGGATATATGAATATTTGGATGTATCTTGGTGTGTAGTGTATATAGAGATTGAAAAATCGAGTGTATAATTGAGTGTATTGATATGTGTTAATACATTCGATATTGTATATAGGATGTGTATGTGTAACGACTGGTTTTCTTGTATAGATTATATATATATATATATATATATATATATATATATATATATATATATATATATATATATATATATATATATATATATATATATATATATATATATATATATATGGTTGCCTTCTCTTTGGTTGTGATTTCCTTTCTCCGTCTCCGTAGTTTTCGTTTTCGTTCGTTTCGTCGTGTTTTCCTAGCTTCTTCCGTTGATCGTCGATTTCGGAGTAAGTCATTCGTGATGGGCTTCATATCGCTCATATCTTAGAGGTAGGTTGATCTTAGAAGCCGTAGGAATCTTCCCGAAGCTTTGCGCTTCAATTCGGCACTTTCCGTGCACGTTAGTTGGTTCAAGAAGGGGGACCGACCGACTAGATTGAGATCTAGTCGGTTAGGAACTCTACTGGAACCGACTAGTTCATTGAATCAATTGTACATGAGTTACTGTTTATCGTTAGTCGGTCTAAGAACATTTGTCGACCGACTAGTTCCCAAACTAGCGGTCAGCAATCGCTCTTTAACCGACTAGCTCTATGATCATTTTGATACCAAGTACTATTCATTCTTAGTCGGTCTAAGAACCTTCGTTGACCGACTAGATGAGAAATTAGTCGGTCAGTAGTTGTTCTTTGACCGACTAAATCTAAATCCTATTTTTCGTCAGGAGTTACTGTTTCCACTTAGTCGGTCTGCGTTGGTCAACCGACCGACTAGTTCCCAAACTAGTCGGTCAGTGGTTGCTCTTTGACCGACTAATCAGTGTCGAAACCCTAATTTCTGGGCAACCGCCAGGTCGTTTTCTATTTAAACCCCACTTCCTTTCTTCTCTTTCTTTCTCTTCTCGTGGCCTCTTTCCTTCTCCCTTGACCTCTGGTCTTCCCCAACCTTCCTCTAGCTCTTCCCCTTCATCAAGAGCCATCACCCCTCCATCTTGGCCGGCCACCATGATCTAGGCCGCCGGTTCACCCTATAAATACTCCGATCACTTCTTCTTCCTTCTTTCTTTTCTCTAAACCTAGTTCTTCCCCATTGTTTTCCCTTCAATCCCAAACCCATCTCCATCACCCCAAGCTCCATCTCACCTCCATTGGCAAAGCTTCAATCTCCTCTTCAAACCCCCCCTTTAATCCATTTTTCTCCAGATTTTCCCCGTCATTTCAGATCTGAGCCGTGGTTCCCGGATCGTTCATCCGTTGCCGTGGTTGCTCGGCGTCGATCTTCCGCTTCTATACGGTAGTGTTCGATCCTTTAATGTTTTCACAACCCACATTGATATTGTGAAACCCTAATAAAAATGGTTATTAGACATCATAGGATTCAATTAAGAAACCGGTTCTAGATATATTTTCTAATGTTGTTTCTCTATAGCAGTGGTCCATTCACCGTAGATAACATTTGTGTGACGTGCTTGTCGACCGTCCTCATCGATATCAGGCAAGTGAAACTTGCATCTCTTGATTTGGGCCATGTCTTAGGCCATTGCCTTGCTTTAGCGTAAAAGAGACTAGACGGTGAATGGATAGCCGTCTAGACACCATTGACCTAGCTTGACAACGAAGCTTGGTCCGTCACCTTCATCATGCTTGTATGTCACGTTTAATTTCACTTAACGGTACGCGTAGTAATTGTTCATGTCATCCATGCATCTTTAACTGCCATGTTTAATTTAAATTAATGGTACGTGAATATCTGTTCATGTCATTGCATTTTGCCTGTCATGTTTAATTTCAATTAACGGTACGCGAATATCTGCTCATGTCATTGCATGCTTGAACACTCATCGTGATTGCGTAGCATCGCAACATACTAGTGCTACTTGTTCCGGCTAGGCACCTGTTTTGCGGGCACAACCCTAGGCCAAATATGATTCTGGCTCGTGGTCTAGAAAACGAGCTCAACACAGCCTGCGGGCAATAGGGCACTCACCTGTGTGTGAGTGATCCCTTGTACTTGGATATAGCCTGCGGGCAATAGGGCACTCGCCTATGTGAGAGTGATCCCTTGTACTTGAATACAGCCTGCGGGCAATAGGGCGCTCACATGTGTGTGGGTGATCCCTTGTACTTGTTACTTGACAATACATGTCACACCTACCACTTGTTACTTGCTAATTGTAGTTTACTTGTTACTTCCATACGATACTTGCCATGTCATGCACCATACTATAACTGCGAGGTTGTTTGTTTACCTTTCTTTCAGTTTCATTGCACAAGTCTTTCGACTTGCTGACATGTGCCACTTTTCTCTTTTGGGTGACACATGTTAGATCCCGAGCCTGAGTTTGTCGCTGAGGACGTAGTGTTTGCTGGCGCTGAGCCATTGGTTGCTGAGGAGGAGTTTGTGGTCATTGGTGACTAGTCTTAGAGGTCGCTTGTGTTCTCTTCCTTGTTTAGGTTTGATGTTAGTTGTTGGTACATGGCACCCTTGCTTGTATGTTGTACCTTGTTGGCCATGTTTGGGCCTTAGCTTTTCCTTTAGAGCCTGGTGGCTTTTCTGTGATATTGTAATTTATTTTATGGATATTCTGAGATTGAATAAATTGCTTATTGTCTCACTTCATTATTCTTATCGTTGTTTCGTATTGCGTTGCAAGGACCTGCCAATTCATTGTTGATTGATGCTTATCGGGCTTGGAGCTTTACAGCTTCAAGTCTGAGCGGACCTTCTCACGTCTCGCCTCCTCATTTTTGGGAAGCGGGGCGTGACAGGTTTTATTGGTGGCCCATGCAGGTCCATTTGCAAATGCGAGCTATCGGAACAACGATAATAATTATAGAATGTCCATTAAATAAATTAGAACATCCAAATTATAAGCCCGGAGTCTAGGTTTTTAGCGTTCCTATGTCTTAGGTGGCTAGTAGACGTGTTAGAGCACATGTCCCAGCTTGATAGGAAATCCATTAGGTCAGGACTATAGTGAGACTTAGTTAGAAGTTTGTGCTTGCTAGTTAGAGCCCCCTGATTGTTTGTTAGACTCCATGCTAGTGATTGATATGATAGTCTTAAGAGTTACCTTAGTGGTTCCTGTCTAGCTCTGACCATGATAGATTCCTAGGATTTCTTTAGCCGTTTGCTTGGGTTCATCGATTTCGGGCCCAACAGAACATGATCTCGATTCTCTTAGAACCTTCCCTGAGGCCTCTAATATACTCTAGCCATTAGGAAGCCTTAGTGTTAAATTTCCCTTGACCTTTAGTCAACCGATGATTAGGACCCTCTGATTCAATCTTTTCCTGGTCACTACACTTCTGTGTTACTGACCGTGGGTTTTCATCATAGTTTTCTTGAATCGTAATTTAGGTGCATGCCTCACACAACCACATTCGTTGCCCTCGATTCACATGATCCCCTCCTTACTATTATCGTTGACCCTTCAAATCTTTCCCGTTGTAAATCTTGATTCTTCCAAAGCCGTTTTCAAATTTTCCTTATTAAAAGTTTCCACTCGATTTAAATTTTTTTTTAAACCTTCTTTCAGTATATTTCCATTACTTCCGTTTGAGCTAAAAGTCATTCTTAGATTTTGAAGACTATTTGGTCGTAATTTTAAATTACTATCTTGTAACTATTTTTCTAACATATATTGTCCGCACTTGATTTTAAACTTTAGTACTATTTCGATAATTCGATATACCACCTTTTCTAATATTGAGAAATTCATTTTAACTATTTACCATACGTACTTTAAAGTTTTTCTCTCAAGATAAATAGAACTCCAATTAATTTATGAATATATACTAATTATAAGTTGTCGTACCCGTACTTCAAAGTCTTTATACCAACCCATTCTTGTGGCAAATCCTTGTTTCCCCTAAAAAGTATTTTCGATGTTCCTCTTTCGCTAAGTTTAAATTTGTTCGAAAACTTTTAATATATATATTAGATTTCATACTCTTTCGCGACTTAAATTTATTTGTTCTTTTCTAAACATTGAAACTTTTGTCGAGATTTTTGATTATTAGTTTATAATATTTCCGAGCCTATATTTTCATATCGATATAAATGTGTTGCCCCTTTTTCATATACCAATTTTATTCTGAACCGTACTTCTGTTTTTCCTAACCTGAATTATAATTTTCTTTTCTTACTTATGCTATTAAAACTTATTCGAATACCGCATCGTGTCTGCTTCTTATATACCTTTCAAGTCACATGGGACTTCAGCTTTCAGCAAGTCGATTTTATGCTCAACGTTTTCCCTAGTTCAGATTTTCGTAAAATTACTTTTCAAAACCATTTCCTGAGTTATACCTCCATAATTTAGTTTTAAAGCTTATTACCAATTTAATAATTCTATATATGTATATATCCTCCCACTTATTTCCATACTACTAAGATGTTATTATCTTTCCATTCATCATACATATTTCTAAAGATGATTTCTAGAATAGAATTTCAATTATTTTTATATATCAGTACTATGTTCGTTGTGCTCGTGTCTTAAGACCCTTGTATAAATCAGTTGCTGCTGGCGAACCCGGATTCTCTAAAAAAGTACTTTCAATACGGTTTATTGGAATTTCTCTTCAGTTTTAAGACTTGGAAAAACATTTGGCATGAGCTTAAATTCCCCACACTATATTTGATCTGATTTCATTCCTTGAATCTCGAAACTTTTCCAAAATTTTTAAACTACTGCCGCATAATATTTTTCTAACCTATGTCCTTAATGTTCATGTGAATGCTTTACTTTTACTCGTGATAGCTTTATATAAGCTAAATAAACCATTTCCTCTTGTTATATATATATTCGACTCAAACTTATTTCGAACGAATCATTTTATCGACCAGTTTCGTACTCTTCATTTTAACTTATATCTTTTACACACTATTTTCCATGCATCCTATGGAGCATCATTACATCATTACACGACCGTTCTCATGCTTTTCGATCCTTCTATTCGTTACGCTTTTGATTTCAGTTTCTTTTCTTTTGTCTAGCCAATAGAGCTTGTCGTCGCCCGTGTCAACCTTAATATAGTTTAGTGTGCCCCATTAGTGTAATTTGTTGTGTCGTCGTAGTGTATTAAATTTCATGATGCATATGAAGTTGTTTGTGGTTGGTATTGGTATATTGTGTGTAGGTAGTTATGTATTAGCTGCATGAGTGTAAGTGTGATATACATATGATAGTAGGATTATAATGTTTGATTGGTATTACTTGTTTTTATGAGATGTCGTATGCGTGTATACCATGAGGTATACCCGACTACAGCATATCTTAACTAATGAATGAAGTAAGTGTATTGATGTGCCAATTATAGATGGATGGATATGGTATGAATATATGATACATGTATGTGACCATACGATGACAACATTTATTAGGGAGAGTATTGTAATTATAGGTGTGCTGATGTTTGTAATAATATCATGGTATATGAAGTGATTGAAATATGTGATATTACCTGATTAGATATTAAGGGTGTTTGACATTTTGATATGTATATGGTTATGTTGGTAGACGTGTATGCATTAGATAGTATGGGTATATGTATGGATGATGTGTTATGTATATGGAATTATTCTGCTATGATTTTGAGTCTCACTCAAGCTTGAGTGGGTATACTCTATGTACGTTGGTGTATTTGTATGTGGTTGGTGTGTAGTGATGGATGATGTATGTATAATGTTGGATTGTTTGTGTCCGGTTGTGTTACGCACATGATTGTGGGTCACTAAACCAGTATATAGTTATAGGTGTTGGTCTTGTGGTATAGTTATTTATTAGGGGGCTTGCCTACGTGAATATGTATACATGCTAGCTAAAACTAAGTGTGTCGATGTACTGAGTTTATAATTGTATGATTGGTAAATGTGAATGAAATGTTAGCGTGCGTGGGTGTGCACCATGCACGGGTAAGTATGTGCTTAGTTATAAGTTTCGGTGACTATAATATGTGTGGCGTGTCGTGGGTATAATTATAGGGACGTATGTGATGTGAAGTTATAGTGAAATATTTGCATGTATTGGGATGGCTATAAATTGTGAAATTATGATGATGGTGGGAGTATATTAAATATAATAACTTGAGTTTAGATGGTGTGGTGTGATTACGTGTGTTGACGTGTTTGGTATTGGATGTATACTAGGAGATATAGGGAGTAGTGTATTCTTATTGCCTTGTTCATAGGTAGCTACCTAACGTAGAGTGTTACGATGGTAATTACTAGTGTGAACTATTTAATTGGTCGTGAGTATATGGACTAATGTTTGGTGCTAGGTAAGTAATAGCTATATAAGGGATGTATGTATATATATGATTGAGATACATGTATGAGTAAGAATGGCTATGATAGGTATAAGAGTATGATTTGCGTGGATGATGCATGCTAGTAGTGTTAATGTTTGATTGCCTAGTGCGAATATAAGCACTTGTAATAACTATACCTGATTGAATGTCATATGATTGGGGTAGTTACCAGAGCGACTAGATATGTTAGAAAGTCCGAGGACGGACTTTATTCTAAGGTGGGTAGGATGTAACGACTGGTTTTCTTGTATAGATTATATATATATATATATATATATATATATATATATATATATATATATATATATATATATATATATATATATATGGTTGCCTTCTCTTTGGTTGTGATTTCCTTTCTCCGTCTCCGTAGTTTTCGTTTTCGTTCGTTTCGTCGTGTTTTCCTAGCTTCTTCCGTTGATCGTCGATTTCGGAGTAAGTCATTCATGATGGGCTTCATATTGCTCATATCTTAGAGGTAGGTTGATCTTAGAAGCCGTAGGAATCTTCCCGAAGCTTCGCGCTTCAATTCGGCACTTTCCGTGCACGTTAGTTGGTTCAAGAAGGGGGACCGACCGACTAGATTGAGATCTAGTCGGTCAGGAACTCTACTGGAACCGACTAGTTCATTGAATCAATTGTACATGAGTTATTGTTTATCGTTAGTCGGTCTAAGAACATTTATCGACCGACTAGTTCCCAAACTAGTCGGTCAGCAATCGCTCTTTAACCGACTAGCTCTATGATCATTTTGATACCAAGTACTATTCATTCTTAGTCAGTCTAAGAACGTTCGTCGACCGACTAGATGAGAAACTAGTCGGTCAGTAGTTGTTCTTTGACCGACTAAATCTAAATCCTATTTTTCGTTAGGAGTTACTGTTTCCACTTAGTCGGTCTTTGTTGGTCAACCGACCGACTAGTTCCCAAACTAGTCGGTCAGTGGTTGCTCTTTGACCGACTAATCAGTGTCGAAACCCTAATTTCTGGGCAGCCGCCAGGTCGTTTTCTATTTAAACCCCACTTCGTTTCTTCTCTTTCTTTCTCTTCTCCTGGCCTCTTTCCTTCCCCCTTGACCTCTGATCTTCCCCAACCTTCCTCTAGCTCTTCCCCTTCATCAAGAGCCCATCTCCCCTCCATCTTGGCCGGCCACCATGATCTAGGCCGCCGATTCACCCTATAAATACTCCGATCACTTCTTCTTCCTTCTTTCTTTTCTCTAAACCTAGTTCTTCCCCATTGTTTTCCCTTCAATCCCAAACCCATCTCCATCACCCCAAGCTCCATCTCACCTCCATTGGCCAAGCTTCAATCTCCTCTTCAAAACCCCCTTTAATCCATTTTTCTCCAGATTTTCCCCGTCATTTCAGATCTGAGCCGTGGTTCCCGGATCGTTCATCCGTTGCCGTGGTTGCTTGGTGTCGATCTTCCGCTTCTATACGGTAGTGTTCGATCCTTTAATGTTTTCACAACCCACATTGATATTGTGAAACCCTAATAAAAATGGTTATTAGACATCATAGGATTCAATTAAGAAACCTGTTCTAGATATCTTTTCTAATGTTGTTTCTCTATAGCAATGGTCCATTCACCGTAGATAACATTTGTGTGACGTGCTTGTCGACCGTCCTCGTCGATATCAGGCAAGTGAAACTGGCATCTCTTGATTTGGGCCATGTCTTAGGCCATTGCCTTGCTTTAGCGTAAAAGAGACTAGACGGTGAAAGGATAGCCGTCTGGACGCCATTGACCTAGCTTGACAACGAAGCTTGGTCCATCACCTTCATCATGCTTGTATGTCACGTTTAATTTCACTTAACGGTACACGTAGTAACTGTTCATGTCATCCATGCATCTTTAACTGCCATGTTTAATTTAAATTTACGGTACGTGAATATCTGTTCATGTCATTGCATTTTGCCTGTCATGTGTAATTTCAATTAACGGTATGCGAATATCTGCTCATGTCATTGCATGCTTGAACACTCATCGTGATTGCGTATCATCGCTACATACTAGTGCTACTTGTTTCGGCTAGGCACCCGTTTTGCAGGCACAACCCTAGGCCAAATACGATTCTGGCTCGTGGTCCAGAAAACGACTTCAACACAGCCTGCGGGCAATAGGGCACTCACCTGTGTGTGAGTGATCCCTTGTACTTGGATACAGCCTACGGGCAATAGGGCACTCGCCTGTGTGAGAGTGATCCCTTGTACTTGAATACAGCCTGCGGGCAATAGGGCGCTCACATGTGTGTGGGTGATCCCTTATACTTGTTACTTGACAATACATGTCACACCTACCACTTGTTACTTGCTAATTGTAGTTTACTTGTTACTTCCATACGATACTTGCCATGCCATGCACCATACTATAACTGCTAGGTTGTTAATTTACCTTTCTTTCAGTTTCCTTGCACAAGTCTTTCGACTTGCTGACATGTGCCCCTTTTCTCTTTTGAGTGACACATGTTAGATCCCGAGCCTGAGTTTGTCGCTGAGGACGTTGTGTTTGCTGGCGCTGAGCCATTGGTTGCTGAGGAGGAGTTTGTGGTCATTGGTGACCATTCTTAGAGGTCGCTTGTGTTCTCTTCCTTGTTTAGGTTTGCTGTTAGTTGTTGGTGCGTGGCACCCTTGCTTGTATGTTGTACCTTGTTGGCCATGTTTGGGCCTTAGCTTTTCCTTTAGAGCCTGGTGGCTTTTCTGTGATATTGTAATTTATTTTATGGATATTCTGAGATTGAATAAATTGCTTATTGTCTCACTTCATTATTCTTATCGTTGTTTCGTATTGCGTTGCAAGGACCTGCCAATTCATTGTTGATTGACGCTTATCGGGCTTGGAGCTTTGCAGCTTCAAGTCTTAGCGGACCTTCTCACGTCTCGCCTCCTCATTTTTGGGAAGCTGGGCGTGACAGTATGTCTGTATGTAGATACATATATATATAGATATATAATAGATAAACATAGGCGTGTGAATGTGTGTGGTGTGAGTATGCATGGTGAGTGGGGGGCTTAGTGCGAAATGTGTTAAGGGTAGTGTCAACCCTTGTAATTATATAAACAAGTTAGAGGCTATTTAATAATAGGCTTAGTGCAATGCCAAACTGTAATTAAAACACCAAGTTAGAGGGATTTTACTAAAGGGTTTTGTGTAATGGCATGGGATGTAAATAACATACAAAGTTGGAGGGCAATTATGAAGAGAGTGTGTAATGGAAAATTAGTAAATAGAGGGATCCTTAGGAGAGTTAATTAGTTTTTGTCTTCTACATTCTTCTTCTTCCTTCCTTTTCTTCGTCCTTTCATTTTGTTTTCATTTTTCTTTCTTTTTCTCGAATGTGGGCCGTGAACTTTCATTTGGCTCCCCCCTTGAGTGAACAATTCGTTGGCATTTATGTAGCCAAAATTCCTCCCCTCTCTTTTCCTCTTTAATTCTTTCCTAAGATAGCATGCTTTAAATAATAATTCAAAGGAAGGAGTTATAAAAGGATGGATTGAATGACAAATTGAAGGCTTAAAAGGAGGAAGAAATTAAAGAGGGATAAGCTTTTAAGGAAGGATTTATGAAGGAAAGAGCACATTTTGGTAGGAAAACCAACTCTCCAATGTATATTATTTTGCATGTTAGGTTTAGAAGCAAAAGCTCTTATATTTTCATAACTATATGCTTTTCATGCATTGCTTGATGTATAATTACTAAAGTGGCTCCTTTAATATGTGCTCATGTTTAAAATTCTCTTTTTTCCATGCTAATATGAAAAAGTTGCAAACTTTCTTAAGGATGCAAGTCATTTTTAGCAAGTTGTAAACTTTAGTTGCTTTTAGTTAAAGAGGTGATGTCTTTATTGTGTGTGTGCTCAACATGGTCTCTTTATTATGCTTCCTAAAATATGCAAGTTTAATTGTTAACTTTATTAGGACTTCTTGTTAAAGTT
Organism: Scilla litardierei; assembly: GCA_030789695.1. NCBI lineage: Eukaryota > Viridiplantae > Streptophyta > Magnoliopsida > Asparagales > Asparagaceae > Scilla > Scilla litardierei. The sequence continues at coordinate 135,947,758 of CM061136.1, read as the reverse complement.
GCCATCTTTAAGTGTGTTAGCATGCTAAGGTTGCCAAAGTGCTTAAATTCCAAGTAAAGTTGACATCTTTTGTGTAATTAAGTAAAGTTATTATATTTTGAATTAATCATGCAAGTGGCCATCTCTTGTAGTTATGCACAAGCTACTACACTTCATGAAAATTAGAATGTGATGTGGACATTAGAATGCAAGTGCTCTCTTTTTAATATGTGGACATGCACAACTTGTTATCTTCCATTTTTATTCCCTGTGTGTGGCATTTTTCCTTGCCTAAGCATTTCGGCCATGGGCCCTTTGTGTGATTTGGGTGGCATTGTAATGAATGAAAGAAAGGAATAGAAAAGAATAATGAGAAAGTAAGAAAAGGTGGTATATTGTGGAAATTGGCTTTTGACATAGATCATGTTAATTTCCATTTTTAGTCCAAGAAATTTCATAAAAGCTCGCATTTTTGTAAAGATCCTTAAGCTTTTCTCTAAAAGTTGTATTTTTAACTTAGATATTTAAGTAGTTCTTTTAAGGTTGTCATTTTTAATATAGCTCTATAAGTTAATTTTGTAAGGGTTGCATTTCTAATATAAATCCATAAGTAGTTTCCAAAAAAGTTTGTATTTAACTCGGATCTTAAGCATCTCTCCTAAAGTTGGCATTTTTAATATAGTTCCAAAATTAGTTTTTATTAGGTTGTATCTTTAATTATAAACCTAAAGCGATTCCTAAAAAGTTTGCATTCTTATTATAGAACCATAAGAAATCTCCTTTAAAGTTGCATTTTTAACAAAAACCTAAACTGAATTTCCCAGTAGTTATCTCAAGGTTGCATTTTGGTTACTAAAGTTGCTGAAGTTAGTTAAGGGTTGCATTTGGTTTGTTAAAATTGTTAAAGTGCTTAAAGCTTTCATTTTGATGGGAATGCTTAAGTAGAATTACTTAAAGCTTGCATTTTATTGGTTTCATTGATAAGATTGCATTCTTAATGGCTAATGATGGTTATGGAAATGGTTTATGTTGCAAGTGCTCCATAATGAAGTTGAGTTATGTTATGTTTATGGAGAATGGTGTGTGTTTATGGAGAATGGTGATGTGGTAATTGGCTAAGTGATGGGGAGATGGTTCTTGTTTCAGTGTGGCCAAGGGCTTGTTGTGATGAAGAAAGGAGATATGGTTGCGGTTGTGCTTTTATGCATGGAACTTTTTTGTCATTCTTTATGTTGCATGCTCATTCCTTTAATTTCAATGCATGCAAGCTTTATTATCCCTTTATGTCCTCTTAATATTGCATACAATGTGCTAGTTTTGTTGTTTCCTTTATGCTACATTTATGTTAACCTAATGTTATAAAAATGCAATTCTAAATGTGGTATGATAGCTCACTTGACTTAAATGCTAATAAATGATAGGGATGTCTCGGTCTGCCACATGGCAGGTGAGCACCCTAGAAAGGGTCTGGGGGAGAACGGTGTACTAGTAGGGTATGAGGACTAGACTATGTTGTGATAATGTTGGTGTACCTTGCTCAGTTTTGGGTACTTTATTGTGATTGTTGTACCTTGCTCAGTTTCGGGTACAATGAGTTGTGATGTCGTGGAGTTTTTTCTCTCTTGCACCCCAGTGCAAGGGAATAGGTGGAGTGAGAGGACCCGTTAAGGAAACAGTACTCGTATACCACTGGCGGGTGCTCCTTACCGCCCCACCTTGGGGTGGAGTCCAGTTCCTCAGATTCAACGACACACTCAGGTTTCCAAATGAAATGTAATTTAACACCTAATTGTTGTAAATTTCCAGTGTGTGATTTGTTGGATCTCCTGGCACAACAAATACACTAGGGGTGAATAGTGTATATCACGAAGATATTGCAAAATTAAAAGTAAATAAAAAATGGCAATTAGAGTGCGGAAGTAAAAGAACACAATCCAGAAAATTCCAAACGCAAACACAAAGATTTATCCTGATTCGGATCCTTGTGATCCTACATCCAGTCCTCTACCCTGTTGATATTTGAATCCACCCTAACACTTGCTTCCTTCAAGCAATCAACATATAAAGATGCCAACACTCTCCGTGTTGCAAACTTGTACAATCTCTTCAATAAGAGATTCACCAAATAAAGTAAAGAAATAGTATGATACAATATCACATATATCCTTGATAATGTAGGAATTATGATGCCAGGTGATCGGTCCATATTTTACAACTTTTTTCTGTACATTTGCATACCATTTTGATCACCCATATCGCGCTTTTCATGATTATTTGACGATATTGCGTTACTTTTCACTATTTCTTGTTTTTTGTCGGATTTCAGGAAATATGGAGTGATCGGGGGTAAAAATAAGCTTAATGGACTTGCGCACATACCAGAGCACCACCCATGGACCTATTGAGGAGCTAACAGCGCTAGACGATGAGCGAAAGAAGAAGAAGATCGATAGATTAAACGAAGAGGCAAGGAGGAGAAGATTTTACTCCAGAAATAGGCCACTCGACCGAGTAACATAGCCCACTCGGCCGAGTGAAGAAGCGTACTCGGCCGAGTGAAGAAGCATACTCGACCGAGTACGACTGATACGAAGACACATTATGCCACAATGCACTCAGTCGAGTGGTTAATTCCACTCGGCTGAGTAGAGAACTCCACTCGCCCGAGTGAAGGCCAAGAATTCGAAGAGAGCCATGCCGACTTCACTGTTTTTTTGGATGATCTGCAGACTGACATACTCGATCGAGTCACACTTCTCACTCGGCCGAGTCACACTTCTCACTCAGCCGAGTCATATTTCCACTCGGCCGAATGACACGAGGGCCCAGATTTTCAGACAGCCTCTCATTCTTTTGAAATATGCTATCATTTCAGCAAGCAAAGTATTTTTTTCATATATTTTATGGATAGTAGACTTCATGACGGTTCCAATGCCACCAAGAACACGCCAATCGGAGGTCGGATGAAATCTAGAGAATTTTTGCAAGTTGACGCTGCAGTGTTAAAACTGCTACTCGGCCGAGTCATATTTCCACTCGGCCGAGTCAGCGCGGGCCAAGAACTTAAGTTGCGGCCAGAGCTGACTATGGGCATGAATTTCAGAGGGTTTGTATGGTTATTTGCAAGGGTTTTGAGGGGACTATATTTAGGGATTGTAGCCGTCATTAGAGAGGGGTTCCATTTTATTTTCTAAGAGACTTTTTAGAGGTTAGGCCATGCACTAGTCCCCCTCTTGGATCTAAAAGCTTGTAATTGGATTAGAATTCTTCATCAAAGCTAAGTATCTTTGTTCTTGTTATTTGAATCATTGATTTGATATCTTTTTGTATGTAAGCAATGTTTTTTATTGATTCATATATCGTTATTTCTATGCTTGGTTGATCGTTGTTCTAGGGCATGGGGATGAACCCTATGGATCTAATTTCGGATTTGTGATGAATGAATTTCTAAGTTGCTAGAATTGATAAGAGGTTAGGTTGTGATTGATTTATTATGAATAGCTAGGAATTTCTATCGATATGGAGTTTGCAAGAGATTGGATTCTAATCGATGGGAATGCCTAGATATTCGATTTAGGTTTATAATTGAGATTCACTTGACTTGGTTTGCAAGAGATTGGACCAAATCTAGCATTTTTATTATAAATTTATACCCATATTCGTTTACAAGAGATTGGACGAATACAAGCTATCACAATCTAGATTGTAACTCGAGTTTGCACGAGAGTGGGCTCAAGGGGCGATTGAACGATGATGTCGATCTTAATGCTAGTGGCTTAGGATAGGTTTGCACGAGAGTGAGCCCTAATCTAGGTTGCTATAGACTGACAATAGCGCAAGAGCGTGAGCTTGGTTCTCTATTTAGTTACGACTAGTTCACCTTAATTCAAGACGTGCAACATTGAGATTTGCGATTCACAGAGATGAATGACGATCCATAGTGGGGATTCCCTAGCCATAGGCACTTTTATTATATTGAGTTGAATCGATATTTTATCCAACATCTTTATCACCGCACCGACATCCATCACCATTGTCATTACATCACATCATAACCACATCCACCAATAAAACATTCGAAGTCGAACCAACCTAGGATAGATTGGAGCCAACACCACCTCCTCGTGTTCGATACCCACTCGCCACTATGTCGTGTGCTTGCGGTAAAACTACAATCGTTTTTCGGGTGTATATCTGGGGCCGATCAAGTTTTTGGCGCCGTTGCCGGGGGAGGTATTTCCTGCTGGGTGCCAATTTGTCACAATTAGGTTGATTAGACTACGAAAAAAATTAACAAAAGGAAATTTTCCCCATCGTCACCATTATTATCATTTCTATATTCTTTTGTGCCACTGATATTTTTCGCTATGTATTTATCTTTGTTGATCAGGTGTTATGGATGATATTATGTGGGCCACAGACTTCGATCAGAGTGCTCAGACGGGAGAATAATTTTGTGAGGAAATTCACTTGCCCGAGCTTGATGAGATACAAAGGGTTTTTTTTGATGAGATGCATGCACACCAGGTTGAAATACAAGACATGATTGAAAAGAACTCCCTTCAATTGGAATGGATGAAAAGAGACCTTGAAATGAGTGCACTCATGCTTAAGGTTGCTGGAATTTCCAAAGATATCTGTTCTGCTTTCTCATCTTATGGGCAAGAAGCATCACCAGTCATATTACCAGAGCCAGAATGTGCCATCGTCGATCCCACATCCTACGATGCAGCTATTGCATATGAAGAGTGGATGGACGAAGATGCAGTGGAGGAAGTAGAAATTGAGTCATATGCGCCGCCAGAGGAGGACACATTTCAGAACTTATTGGAGAGACTCTTGGAGTCGGTGAGGTTCATCGGTTCAGCTAGCATTATAGTAGGTGATGCATTTGAGCTACGATTTGCAGGTTTTGTTATGAACCGTGTTTCAGCTGCAGGCACAATTGAGGAGGACATCCATGTTAGTCTTGAGGGGGATAGACTAAATTTTTGGGTTGCTTGCGGGCATTCCCCTCCACATGATACATCCCCACAAGTTAACACACATGAGCAGCCAGCATCACCATTCCAGAGGGAGCCTACATTGATAGTTGATGAGAAGGCAAAAGACCACCCTGTGGATCCAGATCATGCTTTTGAGGAGGCCTTACACACGGAGCCAGAGCTTATTACCAGGGAGGTCGTGCATCGGGATGAGGACACAGCCATTCATTAGGATCCCAAGCACTACCATCCTCCGTTAGAGCTTCCGCAGCCACCTCATCCTTCCACTGACGTCGAGGACTATCCTACAGTGCTTACTGCTCCCACTCAGGGAGATATTTTTACCCATTCCATTTCTGAATCCTGTATTCCATTTGATATTTATTTTGATTCGGACATTATTGACACGTCATACCTTTTGCAGCACACATATGATTATGTATCGGAGGTATGCTTGGACGTGTCATATCTAAATGAACTTGTCAAGGAGGTCCACACCTATGATCCAGAGTTACCTGATCAGCTGAGAAAGGACACCACGGAGATAGCTATCAAATCACAAGAGGATATTGAATTATTTCCAGGAAAGTGTCATCCACCACTATTTATTTCTATAGAAGATCCTCTTTGGAATACTTTTATTATGAGGGTGAAATTTTTGCAGTGAACTGATGCATCCTATTCTCTGCAGGGTACAGGTGGAGTCCTTGTGGGAATGCTGGAGGATGCTTTGCTGGAGTTTGTTGGTGTTCGTGGACATATGCGCCTGGCGGAGCCACGGAGGGAGCAGTTGGAGTAGTTGCCTGCACCGGCAAAGATACTGGATCCACCTTTTGCTATAGGTGATATCAATCCAGTAGTGTAGTAGTATTTTATGCTTTAAATAAACATGAATCCTCTCGGCAGCGAGAGGACCGTATAGATTTTCTTGAATAAATATCACCTCATATGACGGCAACAAAAATTTTTACACCCCAAACACATTATATATATTAATTGCCCTCTTCATATTTTGTTGTGTCACACCCTTTCTGCTCACCACCCATCGAGCATCTCTTTCAAGTGAATACTCACATTCTTATTCGTTTGACTCGATCTCGCTTAGCAAAGCCGTGACATTTTTGATCGAGTCATTTGAATAGGATTGTTTGGTATAAGCTTGAGGGAATGCGCTCTCATGCATTATTGCATGTGCTTGTAGTTGCATTAGGATTTCATTTCATTCATTTCATCATTTTTCATTCACCCCCATATTTATCGATGTTCCTCATATTCTTCCATTATGATTACATTGAGGACAATGTGAAGTTTAAGCTTGGGAACATGCATTTCCCTGCCATTTAGTTGCACTTTTACTCTTTTTTTAGGTTTTTTAGAATTTTCAAAAATTTGGCATCATATTTTTTTTTGATTTTTCCATCTTATTTTCCTTTTATGTGTGTTCGTGCATCATATTCTGTGCTTGATTTACTTTTCTTTGCTCTCTTTTATTTTCTATTTCTTTATTTTCTTTTCCTCCTTTTTCTAGATATGTTCCTTATGATGATATCTCTTATTTCTTTAGCAACCATCACGATGCTTATTACTCCTTGTCATGCTACTTAGAGTATCTCATAGTCCTGCTATCCATGTTCTTGCTTATACATTCTTTTGATGATTACTCTACATGAATGCATGATATTAATTGAAGCTAAATGTATGGATTAGTGTTTAGTATGCTTTTGTTGGAAGTGCACCAAGATTCTTGCATCAATTGTATAACAGAAGCATCTGCCTTATTGTCTTATTCACCTTCTGTTGCATGGTTGATATGATTGTACACTTTACTGCTTGACTTCACTATTTATTGAAATGATTGAGAATATCCATGCTTACATATGAGTTTAGTTGATGTATTATCTTAATTAACCATTTGTGCACATCTTAGAGTGAACCGAGAGTTACACTATTTCCTTCTCCACAAATATCTTTCTATTCTCTACATGTCACTTGAGTTCACCTCTCAAAGCTACTTATATCGCATCTATTACCCAAAAATCCCTACAAAAGAAAAAAGTTAGCTCCAAAAAAGTACAAAAAGCCAAAAAGGAGCCAAAAACCAAAAATACAAATCAAATAGCTCCTACAAAAATCCAAAAAGATAAATGAGAAACAAAAAGTTCAAAAAGGAAAAAATATATTTCTCTATCTCATTATTGGGGCCACAAAATACTTGGGAAACCCAAGACAAGAATCCCATTTCCACTATCATATTCCTTTAGATGCGATGCATCAAGCTAAGCTTGGGGGGTGAATTCATTTGACCATATGAGTGAGTACGACATTAGAGGGGAGATGTGCACGAATGTGAAAGTTTGATAATATTGAGACTTAGCGAATTACTTTAGCTATGGAGATTTCTTATGAATTGATATGAAAAAGTGAATGACATGTCTCTTATTCCATTCTCTATTGCATGCTTGGTGTGATTCTTATATGCTTCTGTTATAACTCTTGATTGAAAAGTGCATCGCCAACATTTGTATATTAAATTCTATGAAATGCGTGATGTGGATATGAATTGATTGTATGAATTTAGAAAGTCCCTTTTGTTGTTCTAAAAAGCTTGCAAGTACCATGTTTAAGTAAGATATGAAATCATTATAGCATGTGATTCGTATTTTCCGAGTTATTGTGATGTTAGCTTATGGCTTGAGATCTGAGAGAATAATCTAGCGACCCCTTCCACTTCGTATTCTCTTTCTTTCATTTCATTTCCTTTGTTTTCATTTTCCGAGTTCGTCCCTCTACTTATCTTTCTCGAGAATGAGTAAGAGGCAAGCTTGGGGGATTTTGATCTGTCCATATTTTACACCTTTTTTCTGCACATTTGCATACCATTTTGATCACTCATATCGCGCTTTTCACGATTATTCGATGATATTGCGTTACTTTTCACTATTTCTTGTTTTTTGTCGGATTTCAGGAAATATGGAGTGATCGGGGGCAAAAATAAGCTTAATGGACTTGCGCGCATACCGGAGCGCCACCCATGGCTATATTGAGGAGCTAACAACGCTAGACGATGAGCGGAAGAAGAAGAAGATCGATTGGTTAAACAAAGAGGCAAGGAGGAGAAGATTTAACTCCAGAAACAGGCCACTCGGCCGAGTAACACAGCCCACTCAGCCGAGTGAAGAAGCGTACTCGGCCGAGTACGACTGATACGAAGACACATTGTGCCACAATGCACTCGGCCGAGTGGTTAATTCACTCGGTCGAGTAGAGAACTCCACTCGCCCGAGTGAAGGCCAAGAATTCGAAGAGAGCCATGTCGACTTCTCTGTTTTTCTGGATGATCTGTAGACTTACGTACTCAGGCGAGTCACACTTCTCACTCGGCCGAGTCATATTTCCACTTGGCCGAATGACACGAGCGCCCAGATTTTCAGACAGCCTCTCACTCTTTTGAAATCTGCTATCATTCCAGCAGGAAATGTATTTTTCTCAAATTTTTATGGATAGTAGACTTCATGACGGTTCCAACTCCGCCTAGAACGCGCCAATCGGAGGTTGGATGAAATCTGGAGAATTTCTGCAAGTTAACGATGCAGTGCTGAAACTGCTACTCGGCCGAGTTATATTTCCACTCGGCCGAGTCAGCGCGGGCCCAGAACTTAAGTTGTGACCAGAGCTAACTTTGGGCACGAATTTCAGAGGGGTTCTAAGGTTATTTGCAAGGGTTTTGAGGGGATTATATATAGGGATTATAGCCGTCATTAGAGAGGGGTTCCATTTTATTTTCTAAGAGACTTTTTAGAGGTTAGGCCATGCCCTAGGCCCCCTCTTGGATCTAAAAGCCTGTAATTGGATTGGAATTCTTCATCAAAGCTAAGTATCTTTGTTCTTGTTATTTGAATCGTTGATTTGATATCTTTTTGTATGCAAGCAATGTTTTTTATTGATTCATATATCGTTATTGCTATGCTTGGTTGAACGTTGTTCTAGGGCATGGGGATGGACCCTATGGATCTAATTTCGGATTTGTGATGAATGAATTTCTAAGTTGCTAGAATTGATAGAGGTTAGGTTGTGATTGATTTTTTACGAATAGATAGGAATTTCTATCGATATGGAGTTTGCAAGAGATTGGATTCTAATCGATGGAAAGGCCTAGATATTCGATTTTGGTTTATAATCGAGATTCACTAGACTTGGTTTGCAAGAGATTGGACCAAAGATAGCATTTTTATTATAAATCTATACCCATATTCGTTTGCAAGAGATTGGACGAATACGAGCTATCACAATCTAGATTGTAACTCGAGTTTGCACGAGAGTGGGCTCGAGGGGCGATTGAACGATGATGTCGATCTTAATGCTAGTGGCTTAGGTAGGGTTTGCACGAGAGTGGGCCATAATCTAGGTTGCTATAGACCGGCAATAGCGCGAGAGCGTGAGCTTGGTTCTCAATTTAGTTACGACTAGTTCACCTTAATTCAAGTCTTGCAACATTGAGATTCGCGATTCATAGAGATGAATGACGATTCATAGTGGAGATTCCCTAGCCCTAGGCACTTTTATTATATTGAATTGAATCAATATTTTATCCAACATCTTTATCACAGCACTGACATCCATCACCATTGTCATTACATCACATCATAACCACATCCACCAATAAAACATTCGAAGTCAAACCAACATAGGATAGATTGGAGCCAACACCATCTCCTCGTGTTCGATACCCGCTCGCCACTATGTCGTGCGCTTGCGGTAAAACTACAATTTTTTTCCGGGTGTATATCCGAGGCCGATCACCAGGATGGTGATGGATTCTCCAAGGGTCTGGATGAGAATTGATGGTAGAACACACTTGAAAAATGGACTTCTAATTGGGGAATAAATTCTGCAGAGGCTCCTCAAAGAAATCTGAAAATCACTCACATTCTAGAGAGAGAAAATAAACTTAAGAAGAGAGAGAGAGTGTGTGTGTGTGAATTTTTTTAGACAGTGGTCTGGGGATCTATTTATAGTCCAAAAAGTTAGTTTTTGAATGTTTAACAACTGTCTAAATTTTCAAAAAATTCTGAGAAATTTTTGTCAAAATTAGTTGATAATGGATGGCACTAGTCGACTAATAGTGCCACCAGTAGGAAATTTGACTGTTGAGTCAACTTTCCATAAAAGGACACATAGAACTACCAGAAACTAACAAACGGTCAGATCTTTGTCTGGTTGTTGTAGTTTTAACACTGTTGGGTGGTTATAGAATATGAATATTAAATTTGAAAAATAGCTGTTAGAATAACAAAATTAATAACTGACGTGTAGACTACAACTTCTGTTGGTCGACTAAAAATTTGAAATTTAGGATTTTGAAAATTAATGATCCTGATGACTTAAAAATATGTTCAGAAATTTTTTGGAATTTTCAGAATATTTAAATAATTAAACTGGTCGACTAATAGGGGTGACTGGTCGACTAATTTGGTCATTGAGTTCATTTTTTGAGGATGGACCCTAAACGACTAATATAGATCATCCTCAAGGCTTTTACATTTTAAGTATATGCAAGAGTAAAAAATAAAGATTACATCTCTTTTTACAAAATACAAAATCTCATCGATGTGCTTTGTCTTGTAGTGGATGCTTCTTACAATATGTTGTCTTGATGAGTGTATTATCTGAAATGTGTAATAGTTGAGCTATAAAATCTGCATTGATAAAGTTAGTACACATAAAATAATATGTTTGTATCATCAAAACCTTATGAGGAGTTGTGAGTTTCCAATATTCTCCCTCTTTTTGATGATTTTAGAAACATTGAATATAATATGAGAAACTATTATTATTATTACCCCCCTACATATATTGCTTACATGCTGTGTGTGTGTGTGTGTGTGTGTGTGTGTGTGTGTGTGTGTGTGTGTGTGTAGAAAGTGTTAAATTTTATTTTATTTGGCACAATCATCATAAGACAAGTCATGTAGGAAAAAGAACATGAAAGACAATAAGCAAGTCCATTTTCATATCTGTCTGAGAAAACCAACAATACTGAACCCCACATTACAGCACATCATATCAGCAGAATTAGGAAAAGAGTTTACTTACTGGACCCAGCCATGTAATAGATACAGCATAACAACAAGAATAACAAGACAACCCCAACAAAATTCTGTTGGTAGTAACGATCTATGAACTTCAATTTTGATGATAACAAACGTGTGTGAATGTTTTAACGTGTGTGTTAAGTGTTTCAGGAACGGCGAATGTGCGATTAATTCACAGAAGGATTTGGCGAATGTGCAATGGAGAAAGGGGAGAACCTAGCTTGTGTTAACTTATATTTACTGGAGTCAAACCCTAATCCTATTCCGTATCAGTCCAAACTCCCCAAAGTTGTGCCAATATAAAACACCCTCTTGTGCACAGGCCGCATAAATAAAACCCCTTCAAAATTTCCATGTGGCCGAAAATTTTGAGAGGGGCCGTATTTTTTTAAAAAGCTCAGGAGAGAGGTGCGCATATATCTCCAAGCCCCGGCCATTTTTTGAGAGAGAAAAGAAACCTACAGGCTGAAATAATCAAATTCCCAAGAGGTTCAGCCGCATGTTTATAAGAATAGGGTTAGAGCTGCCGATTTCTTGAGAGAGTGCATTGACAAAAAAATATCATTTTTATTCTTTCCAAGAGCAGCCGCACGAAATCTTCATAGGGCCGAAATTTTTTATTCTTTGCAAATCTTCACAGGGCTGCTGTTAATTTTTTTGATTGAAAAAGTTGAGGGGAGCCGCAACTTTCAAGATTGGTTTTTTGTTTGTATAGCAGCCGAAACCTCCAAGAGCTCTTCAAAAATTCCCAATGCACATGGCTGATGTTCTTTCTTTCTTTTGCAAATACAAAAGTCTACCGCATCTTGACTTCTAATCTCTAAGAGCACAGCCAGCAGAATTTTTTTCCCCACACAAAAATCCTCAGGTGCCGTAACTTACTTCTCCAAGGAGGAAGTTTCATCAAGAGGCCGAATTTGTTTTGCATTGCAATCATCAAAAGCAGTAGCTAAAAGGAATCTATCTCTTTCAAACAAAGAGCCAAACAACAAGGGGAGTGCCTAAACCAAAAGATTTAACTGCAGACGTTTTCGTTTTTGATCTTGTGACTGAATTCTGCTAATTGGGTTTCTGCAAATATTTCTTAGCAGGCAGACTAACATGACGAGCATATATCCTTGCTACCGTGACCTTTACCGTGCTACAACTTGGTGTTTACTTTTTGCATGCCGTAAGCAACATTGAAGATTGAGATTTGCGCATGCCAATTTAAGGACCATCTTCTAGCAAGGAGTTCAATTACCGCAACTTGAGTTGTCATTGCCGAGAGACTACTACTACTTGCCAGATGACATCTGGCCCGTGCTGATTGACAAAGACGACATCGCTACACGATCTGAGCATTCTAAACTCTCTTGTTTATTATATTGTGTAGTATTGTGTTAGATCTTTGTAGGGGAAACTTTACACTACTTGTGCTACATTTGGGGTCTTATCTGGTGGTTGCTAGACAATAGGGACTTGACTAGTTGGGACTAGTCAAGTGAGAGCTTATACTATTATTAGTTTTGTTTCGCACTGTGGGAAGTACAGGTGCTGAGAGCTAGGTTAGTGTAGAGCAGGTTCTCTTGCTATAGGTTGTACCGGTGACACTTGGAGAGTGTGGGTACTGAAGGCCAGGTGAGTGTTTAGAGGTGTTCTACATACAGGCTATACCTTACATTACTAATATAGTATTTGCTTCCGGGGTTGGACGTAGGTCATTAGGACGACCGAACCAAGGTAAATCTTCTGTGCCTCTGTGATTGTCTATTATTTACACTGCCCGTGATTTTAACTGCGTGTGATTTCTCATGGGTTGCACGAGAATTTTTATAAGCCTATTCACCCCCCCTTAGGCTTAGATTCAGATCCACAAGTGGTATCAGAGCAGGTTTAGAGGATCTAGCCTAGTTGACCATGTCTATTAATATGTCTGATTATGCTTTTGCTGAAGGTCAGTCCATATCACGACCCCTAGATTTAATGGAGTAGATTATGCTTATTGGAAAACTAGAATGAAAATCTACTTAGCTGCTGTTGATTATAATATATGGAATATTGTTGAAAAAGGCTATAGTCATCCCATGATTAAAATCCAAGACACTGATATGTTGAAACCTGAAGATAAATGGGATGAAAATGATAAAAAACGATTTTCCTTGAATAATAAAGCCATGAATGCGCTCATCTGTTCATTAGATAAACCTAAAATTAATCGTATCTCACATTGTCTAACTGTGCAGGAAATATGGCATGCACTAGAGGTGACGCATGAAGGAACGTCACAAGTGAAGGAATCCAGACTTGCGCTGCTGAGTACAGAATATGAGAGTTTCTACATGCTTCCATCTGAGTCTGTCAAGGAGATGTTCGCGAGATTCACGGACATCATATATAAATCCAGCTCTCTCGATAAGCCATACTCTAGCCTTGAACATGTAAGGAATATCTTATGGGCGCTGCCAAGCTCATTCAGGCCTAAAGTCACCGCCATCCAAGAAGCAAAAATCTATCTTAGATTTAGATGAGGGTGGAGGACTGGATTAGTAATTTAATGTCTCACGAGCTTGAGTTGTAGAACGTTGAAGCTAGAGAGAATCCTGAGGAGAAGGAAAAAGCTCCAAAGCCACTAGCTCTGAAAGCTAGTGAAGATGACTATGATGAGGAGATGGCGCTGATGGTCAGAAACTTCAGGAAATTCATCAAAACTCCTCACGGAAGAGCATAAATGCAAAACAGGTTTAATCATTCGAATAATTATAATTCTGCTAAAAACTCTTCTGAGCAGACTGCTACTGACCATGTCATATGTTTCAAATGTAACAGGAGGGGACATTATATGAAGCATTGCAAACAAGAGACCGCTCAAGTTGAAAAAGAAAAAGGAAAAACCAAAATGCTAACATAGGACATGGACAACGAAGCTGAAGAAGAGGATGAGGAGGTTGTAGCTTTCACCTCCCTCTGCTTGATGGGAGAATTAGATAAGGTAACATCTTGCACTAAAAGAGTTGATCTTAGGAATTTGTGTAAAGAAATGCAAGCAGAACTTGATAAGCAACGATGTACTATTAATGATATGCAAGATGAAATTGACAACCAAGAATCTACTCTAGAAAATACTGAATCCACATTAGAAGGTTATAAAAAGTCTAATGGTGAATTATAACAAGAAAAATGTGACATGTTTCATGAAACAAATGATTTAAAAGATAAACGTCTTGCATGTAATTCTACAATTGCTCTGTTGGAGAATGAAAAATCTAGGTTGCATGAAAAGCTACTTGTCTTTCTTGTCCTTCCTTACTGAATGATATTAGCATGCTTACGAAAGGTTTAATTAAGCTCGAAACTGAAAAAAATTATGTGATTCGAGAGCTTAATGATAAATTCAGCATGTTGAATAATGATTTTAAAAGAAAAATTTTGAGTTTGAAAAGAAGGAAGAGGAAAACAAGAAAGCTTTTTTAGGTAAATGTACTTTACTTATGAATGAAAATGCTCATTTGAAATCCACTGTCGCTAGTCTAGAATTGTCGTTAAAGAAATTTTCTATTAGAAAACAAAATTTGGACATTATTCTTGGAAATCAACTTTATGGCAATAATAGACGAGGACTTGGATTTGGTTTGAAAAATGTCGAAAAGCCAAGATTTATGAAAATTCACAATGTGCCTACTATTGTCAAAAATATGCATGCAAAGTGTTGTACTTGTGATAGTGTTGGTCATACATCTTATAATTGCAAGTTTAGAAACACGAAAATAAAGTTTAAACAAGTGTGGGTTCCTAAACCTTTATTGGCTAACATGGGTGGACCTTGTTGGATTCCAAGGTCACACATAGCATCTACCGTGTATGTGCGATGGAGATTTGGCGAGGAGTTTTCATTTGAACGTTTTCATTATATAGCTCCTTTGCCAAACGGCGACGCGAAGGTATATCTTTCTCTTTGAACTTAATACATACCTTCATAGATTTTTGTGTGCCTGCCTCTTTTTGTTTGTGTGCTAGTTTGCTTGATTCTAGTTTTCTTGAGTCATTATTTATAAAAATAAAAATAAAAAATGATAAAACTTAGAACGAGATTTCATGCTTTCTTGTGTGCTTGAACTTTTTTTCTTGTTTGTGTGCTAGTAGTTGCATTGTTATGTGTGCATGATTTTTTTTTGTGTGATTGCATCTCGTTTGCTTTAGTACTTCATGCATAAAAACAAAAACTAAAAAAACTAAAAATATAAATAAAGAAAACTGGTGCTTACATGTGTATCTGTCTCTTTAATTCATTAAAAAGGTATCCATGAATGTCTTTCATATCTATGTAGAACTTGTTGTCTTATTTCTTTTGCTACATGCGCATGTTCACCTTTCTAAATATTCATGGCATATTCAATGATTGAAAATAACTTGAATTCTACACCTCCTATTTCACTTCCACATATATTATTATTGTTGCACATTTGGAGATATCATTTATGAAGTATGGAAAGTGAATGTAGGTGGAAGACTTAACTGAAAATCTAAGAGATATGATATACCTTGCCATGGATAAAAATTGAGCATTAAAAAATTGATACTACAAGTATAAAAATGAAAAAGAAGGTTAATTGCTCCGTATGAAAAATGGATATAATCCTTGGCAACGGCATTACCCACGAGTATCCAACATAAGCTTTATGGGTAAACTTTAGCGTTGGTGTATTTACTCGTTAAGCAGTGCCCTCCCACATCTAAGAGTCCTTATATGCTATGTTTTGGGGTGTGGTACCTTGAACTCATTTTTAATGAGAAGGGAAAAATCAATCTAAGGAGATAGAAAGTTATATGGAAAATGTGGATTGGTTTTGGCTGACTTTCTTAATGATTCTCCCTATATGCTTCAATTTTAATCATCGTACGTACACGTTTGTGTTGAAGTCTTAGTTGTTTCATTTCATTGGATTTTGACTTGATTATTCTATGATTGTATACATGAAATTGTTAGTATTGGCTTATAATGCTCTCTTTTTTGCATGGTATATGTTTTTGACTTCGTGTTTCGAATTTTGATGAAAACAAAGGGGGAGAAAATTTTGGGAAAGATTTGATATTAATGCACGTGAAAATATGATTGTTTGATTAAGGGGGAGCATTAATGAAAATTGGGGAAGCACAAAAATAGGGGAAGCATGCTTGTTGTTAAACTTTACACATCATTGTTCGCACATCATTTCATCTCATTGCATGATTTTTATAAGCCTATTCACCCCCCTCTAGGCTTAGATTCAGATCCACAAGTGGTATTAGAGCAGGTTTAGAGAATCTAGCCTAGTTGACCATGTCTATTAATATGTCTGATTATGCTTTTGCTGAAGGTCGGTCCATATCACGACCCCCTAGATTTAATGGAGTAGATTATGCTTATTGGAAAACTAGAATGAAAATCTACTTAGCTGCTGTTGATTATAATATATGGAATATTGTTGAAAAAGGCTATAGTCATCCCATGATTAAAATCCAAGATACTGAAATGTTGAAACTTGAATATAAATGGGATGACAATGATAAAAAACGATTTTCCTTGAATAATAAAGCCATGAATGCGCTCATCTGTTCATTAGATAAATCTAAATTTAATCGTATCTCACATTGTCTAACTGCACAAGAAATATGGCATGCACTGGAGGTGACGCATGAAGGAACGTCACAAGTGAAGGAATCCAGACTTGCGCTGCTGAGTACAGAATATGAGAGTTTCTACATGCTTCCATCTGAGTCCGTCAAGGAGATGTTCGCGAGATTCACGGACATCATATATAAATCCAGCTCCTTCGATAAGCCATACTATAGCCTTGAACATGTAAGGAAGATCTTATGGGCGCTGCTAAGCTTATTCAGGCCTAAAGTCACCGCCATCCAAGAAGCAAAAGATCTATCTTAGATGAGGGTGGAGGACTTGATTAGTAATTTAATGTCTCATGAGCTTGAGTTGCAGAACGTTGAAGCTAGAGAGAATCCTAAGGAGAAGGAAAAAGCTCTAAAGCCACTAGCTCTGAAAGCTAGTGAAGATGACGATGATGAGGAGATGGCGCTGATGGTCAGAAACTTCAGGAAATTCATCAGAACTCCTCACGGAAGTGCATAAATGCAAAACAATTTTAATCGTTCCAATAATTTTAATTATGCAAAAAACTCTTCTGAGCAGACTGCTACTGACCATGTCATATGTTTCAAATGCAATAGGAGGGGACATTATATGAAGCATTGCAAACAAGAGACCGCTCAAGTTGAAAAAGAAAAAGGAAAAACCAAAATGCTAACATGGGACATGGACAACGAAGCTGAAGATGACGATGAGGAGGTTGTAGCTTTCACCTCCCTCTGCTTGATGGGAGAATTAGATAAGGTAACATCTTGCACTAAAAGAGTTGATCTTAGGAATTTGTTTAAAGAAATGCAAGCAGAACTTGAAAAGCAATGATGTACTATTAATGATATGCAAGATGAAATTGACAACCAAGAATCTACTCTAGAAAATACTGAATCCACATTAGAAGGTTATAAAAAGTCTAATGGCGAATTACAACAAGAAAAATGTGACATGTTTCATGAAACAAATGATTTAAAAGAAAAACTTCTTGCATGTAATTCTACAATTGCTCTGTTGGAGAATGAAAAATCTAGGTTGCATGATAAAGCTACTTGTCTTTCTTGTCCTTCCTTACTGAATTATATTAGCATGCTTACGTAAGATTTAATTAAGCTCGAAACTGAAAAAGATTATGTGAATAGAGAGCTTAATGATAAATTCAGCATGTTGAATAATGATTTTAAAAGAAAAATGATTGAGTTTGAAAAGAAGGAAGAGGAAAACAAGAAAGCTTTTTTAGGTAAATGTACTCTGCTTGTGAACGAAAATGCTCATTTGAAATCCACTGTCGCTAGTCTAGAATTGTCGTTAAAGAAATTTTCTATTGGAAAATAAAATTTGGACATTATTCTTGGAAATCAACTTTATGGCAATAATAGACGAGGACTTGGATTTGGTTTGAAAAATGTCGAAAAGCCAAGATTTAAGAAAATTCATAATGTGCCTACTATTGTCAAAAATATGCGTGCAAAGTGTTGTACTTGTGATAATGTTGGTCATACATCTTATAATTGCAAGTTTAGGAACACGAAAATAAAGTTTAAACAAGTGTGGGTTCCTAAACCTTTATTGGCCAACATGGGTGGACCTTGTTGGATTCCAAGGTCACACATAGCATCTACCGTGTAGGTGCGATGGAGATTTGGTGAGGAGTTTTCATTTGAACGTTTTCATTATATCACTCCTTTGCCAAACGGCGACGCGAATGTATATCTTTCTCTTTGAACTTAATGCATACCTTCATAGCTTTTTGAGTGCGTGCCTCGTTTTGTTTATGTGCTAGTTTGCTTGATTCTAGTTTTCTTGAGTCATTATTTATAAAAATAAAAATAAAAATAAGGATAATACTTGGAACGAGATTTCATGCTTTCTTGTGTGCTTGAACTTTTTTTTCTTGTTTGTGTGCTAGTAGTTGCATTGTTATGTGTGCATGATTTTTTTTGTTTATGCGATTGCATCTCATGTTTGCTTTAGTACTTCATGCATAAAAACAAAAACTAAAAAAAATAAATAAAGAAAACTAGTGCTTACATGTGTATCTGTCTCTTTGATTCATTAAAAAGGTATCCATGAATGTCTTTCATATCTATGTAGAACTTGTCTTATTTCCTTCGCTACATGTGCATGTTCACCTTTCTAAATATTCATGGCATATTCAATGATTGAAAATAACTTGAATTCTGCACCTCCTATTTCACTTCCACATGTATTATTATTGTTGCACATTTGGAGATATCATTTATGAAGTATGGAAAGTGAATGTAGGTGGAAGACTTAACTGAAATCTAAGGGATATGATATACCTTGCCATAGATAAAATTGAGCATTAAAAAATTGATACTACAAGTATAAAAATGAAAAAGAAGGTTAATTGCTCTGTATGAAAAATGGATACAATCATTGGCAACGGTATTACCCACGAGTATCCATGGGTAAACTTTAGCGTTGGTGTATTTACTCGTCAAGCAATGCCCTCCCACATCTAAGAGTTCTTATAGGCTATGTTTTGGGGTGTGGTACCTTGAACTCATTTTTTATGAGAAGAGAAAAATCAATCCTAGGTGATAGAAAGTTATATGGAAAAATGTGGATTGGTTTTGGTTGACTTTCTTAATGATTCTCCCTATGCGCTTCAATTTTAATCATCGCACGTACACGTTTGTGTTGAAGTCTTAGTTGTTTCATTTCATTGGATTTTGACTTGATTATTCTATGATTGTATACATGCAATTGTTGGTATTGGCTTATAATGCTCTCTTTTTTGCATGGTATATGTTTTTGACTTTGTGTTTCGACTTTTGATGAAAACAAAGGGGGAGAAAAATTTGGGAAAGATTTGATATTCATGCACGTGAAAATATGATTGTTTGATTAAGGGGGAGCATGAATGAATATTGGGAAAGCACAAAAATAGGGGGAGCATGCTTGTTGTTAAACTTTACACATCATTGTTTGCACATCATTTCATCTCATTGCATGTCACCCACTATCGTCACACTTTCACACACACTATTTGGAAACTTAATGCTCAAATCTTATACTTAGTTTGTTATCATCAAAAGGGGGAGATTATTGGTAGCAACGATCTATGAACTTTGTGTTTGATGATTACAAACGTGTGTGAATATTTTAACGTGTGTGTTAAGTGTTTCAGGAACGGCGAACGTGCGATTAATTCACGGAAGGATTTAGCTAATGTGTAATGGAGAAAGGGGAAAACCTAGCTTGTATTGACTTATATTTACTATAGTCAAACCCTAATCCTATTTCGTATCAGTCCAAACTCCCCAAAGTTGTGCCAATATAAAACACCCTCTTGTGCACAGGCCGCATAAATAAAACCCCTTCAAATTTTCCATGTGGCCGAAAATTTTGAGAGGGGCCATATTTTTTAAAAAAGCCCATGAGAGAGGTGCGCATATATCTCCAAGCCTCGGCCATTTTTTGAGAGAGAAAAAACCTACAGGCCGAAATAATCAAATTCCTAAGAGCTTCAGCCGTATGCTTATAAGGATAGGGTTAGAGCTGCCAATTTCTTGAGAGAGTGCATTGAAAAAAAAAATATCATTTTTATTCTTTCCAAGAGCAGCCGCACGAAATCTTCACAGGGCCGAAATTTTTTATTCTTTGCAAATCTTCATAGTGATGCTGTTAATTTTTTTTGATTGAAAAAGTTGAGGGGAGCTGCAAATTTCAAGATTGGTTTTCTGTTTGTGTAGCAGCCGAAACCTCCAAGAGCTCTTCAAAAATTCCCAATGCACATGGCTGATGTTCTTTCTTTCTTTTGCAAATACAAAATCCTACCACATCTTGACTTCTAATCTCCAAGAGCACAGCCAGCAGAATTTTTTTCTCCACACAAAAATCCTCAGGTGTCGTAACTTACCTCTCCAAGGAGGAAGTTTCATCAAGAGGCCGAATTTGTTTTGCGTTGCAATCATCAAGAGCAGTAGCTAAAAGGAATCTCTCTCTTTCAAACAAAGAGCCAATCAACAAGGGGAGTGCCTAAACCAAAAGATTTAACTGCAGACGTTTTCGTTTTTGATCTTGTGACTGAATTCTGCTAATTGGGTTTCTGCAAATATTTCTTAGCAGGCAGACTAACAGGATGAGCATATATCCTTGCTACCATGACCTTTACCGTGCTACAACTTGGTGTTTACTTTTTGCATGCCGTAAGCAACATTGAAGATTGAGATTTGCGCATGCCAATTTAAGGACCATCTTCTAGCAAGGAGTTCAATTGCCGCAACTTGAGTTGCCGTTGCCGAGAGACTACTACTACTTGCCAGATGACACCTGGCCCGTGCTGATTGACAAAGACGACATCGCTACACGATCTGAGCATTCTAAACTCTCTTGTTTATTATATTGTGTAGTATTGTGTTAGATCTTTGTAGGGGAAACTTTACACTACTTGTGCTACATTTGGGGTCTTATCTGGTGGTTGCTAGACAATAGGGACTTGACTAGTTGGGACTAGTCAAGTGAGAGCTTATACTATTATTAGTTTTGTTTCGCATTGTGGGAAGTACAGGTGCTGAGAGCTAGGTTAGTGTAGATCGGGTTCTCTTGCTACAGGTCATACCGGTGATACTTGGAGAGTGTGGGTACTGAAGGCCAGGTGAGTGTTGAGAGGTGTTCTAGCTACAGGCTGTACCTTACATTATTAATATAGTATTTGCTTTCGGGGCTGGACGTAGGTCATTGGGACGACTGAACCAGGGTAAATCTGATGTGCCTTTGTGATTGTCTATTATTTACCCTGCCTGCGATTTTAACTGAGTGTGATTTCTCGTGAGTTTCGCGAGAATTTTTATAAGCCTATTCACCCCCCTCTAGTCTTAGATCCACATCCATGAATTCTCCCCCTTTATGCCACCAAATCTAAAAGGGTACCCCAAGAAGATCCTCCAGCTGCAGTTGCACCATCAGATTCCACAGTAAGGGAGGAGGATAGCTTGCTCTTCAGAAAGAGAATCATGCTCTCAAACAAGGCTTTCTGAGTCTGGAGAGCCCCAATGAGAGAATCCAGATCCTTGACAGCAGCCTCAAATATAGATATGTCTTCTAGAATGATAGAGGCTGGGCCAGCTGTGAACTCAGAAATAGTATGAGGAGGAGCAGAAGAAGGGTGACAAACAGGAGAGACTGGAGATGAGGGGATAGCTCCAGTGTCAGGAGATGATATAGACACAGAGGAGATGTCATCAGTCTTCCCAGCAAATGATCTAATGGTGTATCCAATGCTCTCAGAAGGAATAGTCAGTTCATTTGCAGAGGGCAATATCTTCTGAGAGTGCAGCAACAAGGAAATGAGACACGGATGAGGAAAAGAGGAGATGCTACAGAAGATTCTGCCTGAGATAAGATAGAATCAAAGATGATTCTTCCCAAATTGAAGGGCTGCTTAGTATCAGCACAATATAACAATCTTCACATATCTTTGGTGACTACTGACACATTAGAGGTGGAAAGCCAGTTTCTTGTTACAAGTCTGTAGAGCAGAAAATATTTCGCAGATAATGAGGAGGAATGAAAAGAGGTAGTCTTGGGCCAGCACACCAATTTTCAAGCAGTGACTACCTTAATGAAGGTGTCATGATCAGTACCAACAGAGTCCACAAAGGAGGAAAGAGAGGTAGGACATGTCCACTTCAGCAGCTTGTTAATCACAGAGGGGGAAAAGATACAATTTCCCCCTGACAGATGAGTGGAAGGACCATCTGGACAGAGCTACTCCTACTAATATAGATATATGGCAATAGAATTCCCTAACAAGCATAGGGTTTTAAGATTTGAAACAGATGGCTGAGTGAAATAACTTGATGTCCTTCAGGACAGACACAAACTGGATCTTAGAAAAAGAGTTAACAGCCAGGTGTTTTTCAGCAAGAATTGACATGTCAGAGTAATGTGACCACCTTTTCTTGCATGCTTGGTCAAAGAATTGTTTGCTCATAGCATCCGATACTGTAAATAAGGTGGAAGAGACAGAACCTGCTTCAGCTGAAACTTTAGCCTTCTTGGAAGGAGATGGAGAGGTAGAGCAGGAAGGAACAGATCTTTTCTTGGATGAGGTCCTTTGTTTATGGATAGAAGGAGGGACCTTAGCAACAGGGGCAGGCTGGACAGCAGGAGGGGACCTAGTAGAAACAACCGGGTCAGCAGGGGTGCATGTTGCATCCTGTGTTGCAACATCAGCCAAAATTTCTTCATCAACTTGGGGTGATGTTACAACATCTGGTGCAACATCAGATGCAACATCAGTCTGTGTTGCAACATTGGAGGTTTATTTTTACCCATGGACCATCCTCAGTGGCAGTAGTGTAATTTTAGCCTGTATGGATCAATACACTAGAGGTGGTGAATAGTGTATATAATAAAAACTGTTGCAAATAAAACGTTACTGATATTTGCAAAGATGGCACAGAAATGAAAAGACAAGTATTGAAAATAAATCAATCGCAAACACAGAGATGTATCCTGGTTCGGATCCTCTTGATCTTAATCCAGTCCTCTACTCCCAGTAGAGATTTTCAATCCACTATAATCACTTGCCCCGCAAGCACAAACTAATAAAAATGGTGACACTCCCAGTGTCCCAAACTTTGTACAATCTCAATAACTAGATATTCAAACCTGTTGAAGAAATAATGAAATATAAAAACACCTATAGCCTTGGTATGAATATCAAGAATGAATACAAAGGATTGGTGTTTAAAGGAGAAACTCCAATGTTTCAAGATATATAATGGTGAAACAGAAGTTCTTCCGTTCTTAAACGAAGAGAGAAATCTAATGATTTCTTCTTACAAATAAGAAAAGAACAACTTTCCCAAAAATTGTTAAAATCCAAGTTCTTCCGTTCTTAAAAGAAGAGAGAAATCTAATGATTTCTTCTTATAAATAAGAAAAGAACAACTAATGGCTGAATGCTTAAGAAAATCAGAGGCTTGATTTCAACAAAGATAGAATTAAAGAAGAGGAAAGTCTGTGAAGTGAAAGAGAGATTCTACCCCTCTATATATAGTGTTTAGGGACGGTTGGAGAGTGTAAATGACGTTGGGAAATAGTCATAAACCGTCCCTGAAAATTTGGGCTTCAAACGGCTAGTTTTGTGTTTGGTCGACCAAAACATAAAATTGGTTGACCAAAATTTTGAGAGGAAATTTTGACCGTTGGAAGGCAGATCCAGAATCTACATGGTTAGGGGAGTTTGCTCAAGAAATCGCATAGTCAAATTCGAAGGTTTAAAATTGGTCGACCAATTTGGCTGCCAATTTTCTAGGTAAGAAATTTCGAATTTGGGAAGTGTAGAATTCTGAGTAATGGAACCTAGGAGACTAAGATATGTATCACAAGGATTTGTAACTCTAATAAAGTAAATTTTATATTGATTACATAAAAGCCCTAAATAAGAATGCATCTGCAACTGAATCTTAGAAGCTTCTTTGCAGGGGATCCTTATCAAGTGATTATATATCCAAGTCGTGGATGTAAGGTGCCTTTGCCTTTCCAGCTTCATGAACTATGATATATCCGTTTGAATATGCATGAAGATATCTGAATGTGTGGAACTCATCATGTATTTGTATCTGCATAGATAGAGTTAGTAGCACTGGATGTGTTTGTCATATCAAAACCATATGTGAATAGAAATATGGAATTATGAAATTCCAACATTCACCCCCTTTTTGATGATGACAAACATGTAAATATATATCTTTAAATTTGAACATATATGGTATACTCCCCCTGAATATATGGAACTTGTGAATACTCCCAGTGAGTAGATGAAATATATTCTCCCCCTTTGGAATCCTCAAAAAGAGGCAAATAATAGAGTAGTTAATAAAAAATAAGTGAGAAACTATCGGGGAAATATAAATGGCGGCCAAATTAGGAATATATAGCCTTAAAATGAACAAAATTTGGCCATTGCTGGAAAAGGATTTGTAGGCCAAATAGAGTGTATAGGCCGAAATAATGTTAGCAGGCCAAGAAAAATAATGAATGGGCATGCCATTAAAAATACATGCTAAGGCAGAGATTGTAACAGCAAGGATTAAGGCCTATGGGTGAAGGTCAGTAGATATAGAGCCATCGATTTCATGAGAATAGTGAAGAATAAAGAAACCAGTAATCATTTATTAGTGTGGTAAAGAGTTTGGATGACGATACTATAGGCACATCTGGTGATATCAGTGCGAAATGCCCAGTGGAAATAATGTGAATTGTGTAAACAACAAAATATAACATTTTTATTGAAAAAAATAGGTGGGCAATTGAGTATAATGTGAAGAGGAAAAATGATAGACATGCTAATGGATGTAAAATCCTTTGGTAATGGGAACCAAAATTGTGAAGCGGCTGTTATGAGAATATCATGTGGGCATGGAGTGAAGCAAACATGCATCATATGAGCCTTAAAATTCTGTTGCAATTTCAGGGTAGCAGGGCTTGTAAAAAAATTGGAGATTTGAGGCCTTCCTACATAACATGTAGAAAGCAATGAACAATACAATTTATATAGCAACAAAATATGCAGCTAAGATATAAAGAAATATACAGAACTAACTAAATTTCCAAAGAAATGTCTATAAAGCAGAATATAAATAGAGAACAAAAAGAACAGAATATCACATAACAATTAGCCAAGTACAACCAAAACACAACGTACAGACGAGCTACAACCAACATTAATACACTATAGATATGCAAGGAAATGTGTACAGAACAGGATTTTACACCACAAAATAACAAGACAGTTGAAGCAAAAGTTACGGAAACCATCACCAACACAATAGCAACACCAAGCTACCAACTAAATGTCATCACCAAGCCACCATCTAAAAACAGCAAATAACGTCTGAAACATGTTCTGAGGCCAAAGAAACAAACAACAATAACCAACTAGGGGGGTTGGACGACCCAGGCTAAGAAGAGCCATGACGAACGCGAAAAGTGAAGAGACTCGAAATGAGTCAGGAGCTGAGCCACTGCTATCTGAAGTGCATCCATCATGCAATTATGCTCCTGTAGGATAACATCGCCTGTATTAAGATGAGACTGAATGCCCTGAAATCCTTCATGCATTTCTTGGCAATATCAGTGAAAACCTGAGTAACAGAGTTCCTGAGAGCACGTATCTTAGCAACCAACTCAAAATTAACAGGGGCCGAAGGAGGAGTGTCCTGAGTACTAGAGGAAGGACCGGAGCGAGAGTAACGTTTGCGGGTAGGAATGTGGCCACATGCACGGGAGGAAGAACCAGGGGTACGGGTTCTGGGAGAACGGGAAGTGGAGCCAGGAGTAGGGCGAGACGTGTGGGGAGAGGGTTCATGGGTGGAAGCATCATCATCATCATCATCATGAGCGGAAGTATATGATAAAATAAGTTGCATATGAGTTAGGGTGTCGAAATTGAAATCGATGGGATTGAAGACCTACATCGAATCGGCAAAGGGGATTTGAAAGGCTTCAAGGATCCTAGTGATGAGTGACGACAAGAAAATGCAGGATCGGACCGGTTTGGCTAAGGACTCGAGAAGCACTGAACCTCAGTCGACATGGAGATTACCCCTCAGAGCATACAAACAGCGGGCAGTTTTACTACCAACGTAATTTAAGGATCCAGTTTTTGGGGCCAATTAAACAAAATGATTTTTACCATCAAGCGGGCAGGCGGAAGAAGATCAGCGGCTGATCGCTTCGGACAGAAATCTGGGGATAGGCGCTGCTTAATGGCAGGGTCAGAGAGGACTTCAGGAAGAGGGTGAATATGGGTAGATGGAAGATTGAGGATCAAGGAGAGCATAGGGTCAGTTAGACAAAAATGAAAACCATTAACGATAGTAGTGATGGAGAGCATACCATCCCTCTTCGATGAATCCAGGTTCGCGTAGAACTCGTGAACTAGAGGAGGAAAGTATGGCGTACGATTGGAAGTCGACCAAAGGGCGACGAGGCCGGCGGAATGAAGTGGGTCGAAGATCCGTGAGAAGCCGTGGTCGTGGAAGTCGACATGACGTTCGGGAGTAAAGGGAAGATTCTCCAGGAGGCGACACTTCTAGGCAGCCACCAGAGAACGAAATCGGGCGGGAGACGCCGTTGCGATGAAATCGAGATAACTGGGGTCCATCTGATTTGGAGGTGGTGATGGGAAAATCAGCAGGATCGATGAGAAATTCGGTGAATTTCTGTCGATCTGAGGGCGTCGCCGGCGAAATTTCGGGGCGAAGGGCGGAGAGGATTGGTGATTTGTGGGGTTAGGACGACGAAATTTTAAGTAAGGCTGTCACTTTTGGGGAGAAAGGGCGCTTCGGGAAATGAGATGAGTGGCCTTGGGAAATGAAGAGATGAGTTGCCTTAGTGATTAAGGGAACTTAAATAACAAAGAGAAAAATTCAGTTATTGGAAGTTGGAGAAGTTTTTGAGAACGGGAATATTTCCAATCGGCAGTAGCAGTTTGGAAAACTGAACCAATACATATTTGAAAACGAATGGATGGGTTCATTGGAAATATAAACAGTTGGAAGTAACTGTTAACTGAAAATAAGTGGAAAGACGAAGCAGTTACCGAAAAATTGAAAAAACAGTCAATTGGCGACCAATTTTTGTGAATTGGTCGACCAATTTCAAAAAATAGCCAAAATTTTTGAAAAAACTTGAGAAAAATTATAAAAAATAAAATAAGAATGTGTCATAAGTCGGATTCACTAATTATTCCCAAATTTCTTTGAAGCTTAATAAAAGTCTCTTCTTTCAATGGTTTTGCCAAAATATCAGCAGTTTGATGTTCAGTAGATATGAATTTAAGAAAAATATCTCCTTTCTGAACATGATCATCTAAAAAATGATGATGTACATCAATATGTTTTGTACGAGAATGATGCACATGATTTTTAGAAAGATTAATCGCACTAGTATTATCACACATAATAGGGCATGTGGAGCAATCAATACCATAGTCTGAAATAGTTTGTTTCATCCATAAAATTTGAGCACATGCTAAACCGATGACAATATATTCTGCCTCGGTAGTAGATAATGAAACAGATTTTTGTTTTTTGCTAAACCAAGAAACTAAAGCATGTCCTAAAAAGTGGCATGTACCACTGGTACTTTTAGGATCTGATTTGCAACCAGCAAAGTCTGCATCACTATATGATAATAAATCAAATGTGCTTGAATTAGGATAAAATAAACCAAAATCAGAAGTATGCTTAACATATCTAATAATCCTTTTTACGGCAGTTAGATGTGAAACCTTAGGATCTGCCTGAAAACGTGCACATAGACATACTGAAAACATAATGTCTGGTCTACTAGAAGTTAAATAAAGTAAAGAGCCAAGCATACCTCTGTAAAGACGTTGATCAACACTCTTACCATTCAAATCTTTGTCGAGAGAAGTAGATGTACTCATTGGAGTATGTTTTTCTGCAGAACTTTCTAAACCAAAACAATTGATGAGTTCTTTAGAATACTTGCTTTGGTGAATGAAGATTCCTTCCTTCATTTGTTTGATTTGAAGACCGAGGAAGTAATTGAGTTCACCCATGTGACTCTTCTCAAATTCTTTCTGCATAATCTTGGAAAAATCATGACAAAGAGATTCATTAGTAGAACCAAAAATAATATCATCAACATATATTTGAATAATGATTATGTCAGATTTTATGTTTTTAATAAATAAAGTGGAATCTATTTTACCAATAGAATAACCAGAATTTAAAAGATATCTTTTAAGTCTTTCATACCAAGTGCGAGGTGCTTGTTTGAGACCATATAAAGCTTTCTTCAATTTGAAAACATGATTTTCTAAATTCTCATGAATAAAACCAGGAGGTTGTTCTACATAAACTTATTCTTTAAGAAAACCATTTAAAAAAGCACTTTTGACATCCATTTGAAATAACTTAAAATCTTTAAAACATGCAAATGATAATAGCATCCTAATAGATTCAAGACGTGCAACTGGTGCATAGGTTTCATCATAATCAATACATTCTTCTTGATTATAACTTGTGCAACCAATTGTGCCTCGTTTCTAATTACCTGACCAGATTCATCCAATTTATTTTTGAATACCAACTTGGTACCAATAATTGAATGATCTGATGGTCTGGGAACTAATTCCCAAACATTATTCCGTTGAAATTGATTTAGTTCTTCCTGCATAGCAATAATCCATGAACTGTCTTCACATGCATCTTTAATGTTCTTTGGTTCAATGGTTGAAAGGAAAGCACAATGTGCCATTTGTTCTATTTGACGACGAGTTTTCACTCCATCTGTAATATCTCCAATGATTAACTCTGATGGATGATTTGGAACTTGTGCAAATGCCTTAGGAAGATCTGTATTATCTGAAATAGACTCAACAGAGGGTTTAGTAGCATCAATTTCACCAAGTTTAACATTATCTAAAGACTTAGATAAAGGTAATATATTCTCTTCATCATCAATGATGGGAGAATTTGATGAGGGGTTCTCATCAAAGGTGACATGTAGTGATTCTTCAATTGTTGAAGTTATTTTGTTATATAGTCTGTAGGCTTTGCTACATGTTGAGTATCCAACAAAAATACCTTCATCAGATTTTGAATCAAGCCTATCAAGTGCATCTTTAATATTAAGAATGAAACATTTACATCCAAACACTTTAAAATATGATACACAAGGAATGCGATTAAAGAATAATTCAAAACAAGTTTTATTAAGCAATGGCCTTATAAGAACTTTATTCATAATGTAACAAGCAGTTGCGACAGCTTCTGCCCAAAAATATTTTGGTAATTTACTATCACAAAGCATTGTTCTCGCACATTCTTGTAAAGTTCTATTTTTCCTTTCTACTACTCCATTCTGAGGAGGAGCACGAGGAAAAGAAAAATTAGGAGTAATGCCATTTTCATTACAAAAGTTGATAAAAGTTTCATTTTCAAATTCTCCCCCATGATCACTACGAATAGTGACAATGTTAGAGGATTTGATTTTTTGTATCTTTTTACAAAATATTGAAAATTCTTCAAAAGCATCATTCTTATTTTGTAAGAATATCACCCAAGTGTATCTTGAATAATCATCAACAATGACAAATGCATATCTACTTCTATTCAAAGTGGCTACTCTTGAAGGACCAAACAGATCCAAGTGTGGGAAATTTATTGGTCTCTTTGTTGAGATAATGTCCTTTGATTTAAAAGAAGATTTGTGCATTTTTTCTTGTTGACAAGCATCACAAAAATGTTTATGTTTGAAAGAAATATTTGGCATTCCATTAACTAACTTGTGTTTTGAAATATGTGCTTGGTTTTTGAAATTAGTGTGTCCGAAACGTTTATGCCATAAAAATGTATCATCTGATGTAATCATTAAACAATGATTATGAATGGTAACAGACATGCATAAGATACAAATATTATTCTTACGCTTACCATGGAATAAAATAGATGACATATTAGAATCATAAATGATGCAATCATTTTGTTCAAATACTATTTTGTAATTTTTATCACATAATTGACTAATGGAAAGAAAATTGTGTTTGAAACCGTCAACCAGGAGAACATTCTCAATGATAGGCTGATTTGTATTACCAACAGTTCCAGTGCATATGATTTTGCCTTTGTTGTTGTCACCAAAGGTAACTGTGCCTCCATCTTTATATTTAACTGTTGAAAGCAAGTTGACATTTTCTGTCATATGTTTTGAATATCCACTATCCAAAATACATCTTTCTTTTCTGGGTGCCTGAAAGATAAAACATTAAGCATTGGTACCCTTTATTTAAGGGTACTTAAGATTAGATTTTAGGAAGCCAAACCCAAGTGGAATTTGGCTTTCTAATATAATCACTAGAGTAAATAATAGAATGCATATCATGAGAAATATAACTATTTCTATCTTTTAAGCATGAATCCTTAGGAACCCTTATACTAATCGTAGTAGGTTTCCTAAAAGATGGTTTTGAAATGTTAGTAACATTTCGTTGTGAAGAAGAAGTAGGAACGTTTACTTTCTTCGTATAAATGAATGTGCGATTCTTCTTCTCTGGTTTAACAAAAATTGTTTTTCCACTAAATGAAGATGTGTTACAAGACTTGGGTGCATTCTTCTAAGAATATCACAGTCCTTGTCTATGATTTGCGGGATATTGAATTTTTAGCAAATCATCGAGATTTGTCTTTCCTTTATTAAATTTATTAATATTGGATGACATCTCATCGTATTTCATCTTTACTGATGAGATACTTTTATCCATTTCAGATATTTGTGTATGCAATTCTAGATTCTTAGTTTTGAGATGATCATTCACTTTACTAAGATCAAAATCTTGAGAAGATGTATTCTCAATATGCATAGAATTTGGTGTAGTGCTTTTAGAAGATGATAATTCTTGATATTTTAGAAGAAGATTATCATTATTATGTTTCAAAGATTTATGTTGTCCATTTAATTTTTTGAAACGAGAATAGAGATCTTTTAATGCATCTAGTAATTCTTCGTTATTAAAAGAACTTACCTCATCTTCATCATCTTGTGCCATAAAGCACATGTTAGCACTTTCATTATGATCATCATCTTCATCATCTCAAGAATCATCCCAAGTTGCTGCAAATACTTTCTTCATTTTGTCAAACTTCCTTTCTCTTATGGATTGATCATTGTTGTTGAAAGTTTTGAACTTAGCCTTGAGAAGCGGACAATCTTTCTTCATATGTCCAGGCCTATTACAATTAAAGCAGAGAGAAGAATCAGTATTCTTAGATTTGAAATTATTATACTTACCTTTTTGAAAGAATTTTCTGAAATTCTTGACAAAGAATGCCATATCATCATCCGAGTCTTCATTTTCTGATGTAGTGTTGAAAGCGAGTATTTTCTTCTTTTGATCTGATTCTTCTTTCTCATCTTGTAATGTAACTTTATGGGCCATTAGGTTACCAATAAGATCTTCCATAGATAATGTGGAAAGATTATTGGCTTCCTCAATAGCAGTGATCTTTGGACGCCATTCTGGAGAGAGTACTTTAAGAATCTTGCGTACCTGATCAAGAGAAGAATAAACTTTTCCAAGAGCATTAAGAGAATTAATAATATTAGTGAAACTGGTGTTCATTTCTCCAATCGTCTCTTTGTCTTGTATCTTGAACAACTCATATTTATGAACCAAAGAGGAAATCTTAGTTTCCTTTACTTTATTGGTTCCTTCATGAGTTACCTTGAGTATGTGCCAAATTTGCTTTGCACTTTTGGCCTGAGATACCCGATTAAACTCATGTTTATCCATGGCACAGAATAAAGCATTCATGGCCTTTGAGTTGTTGGTCTTTGCAGATTTGTCGTTAGCGGTCCATTCATTAACAGTAGTTGTTGGCTTAGTGTATCATGTCTCTACGATGTCCCATATCTCATAATGCATACTTTGGAGATGAATCTCCATTCGTATTTTCCAATATGAGTAGTTAGAACCATCAAATAGAGGAGAACGAACTTGAGAGTGCCCTTCAAGATGTTGATTTGTGTTGTAGTTGTGTGGAACATCGTTCATGTTTGATTCTGCCATCTTAACCTTGCTCTGATACCAAATGTAATTTTAGCCTGTATGGATTAATACACTAGAGGGGGGTGAATAGTGTAAATAATAAAAACTGTTGCAAATAAAACGTTACTGATATTTGCAAAGATGGCACAAAAACGAAATGATAAGTACTGAAAATAAATCAATTGCAAACATAGAGATGTATCCTGGTTTGGATCCTCTTGATCCTAGTTCAGTCCTCTACTCCTAGTAGAGATTTTCAATCCACTATAATCACTTGCCCCGTAAGCACAAACTTACAAAAATGGCGTCACTCCACGTGTCCCAAACTTTGTACAATCTCAATAACTAGAGATTCAAACCTGTTGAAGAAATAATGAAATATAAAAACACCTATAGCCTTGGTATGAATATCAATAATGAATTCAAAGGATTGGTGTTGAAAGGAGAAACTTCAATGTTTCAAGATATATAATGGTGAAACAAAATTGAAGTTCTTCCGTTCTTAAAGAAGAGAGAAATCTAATGGTTTCTTCTTACAAATAAGAAAAGAACAACTAATGGCTGAATGCTTAAGAAAATCAGAGGCTTGACTTCAACAGAGATAGAATTAAAAAAGAGGAAAGTGTGTGAAGTGAAAGAGAGGGTATACCCCTCTATATATAGTGTTTAGGGATGGTTGGAGAGTGTAAATGATGTTGGGAAATAGTCATACACCGTCCCTGAAAAGTTGGGCTTCAAACGACTAGTTTTGCGTTTGGTCGACCAAAACATAAAATTGGTCGACCAAAATTTAGAGAGGGAATTTTGACCGTTGGAAGGCAGATCCAGAATCTACATGGTTAGGGGAGTTCGCTCAAGAAATCCCATAGTCAAATTCGAAGGTTTAAAATTGGTCGACCAATTTGGCTGCCAATTTTCTGGGTAAGAAATTTCAAATTTGGGAAGTGTAGAATTCTGAGTAATGGAACCTAAGAGACTAGTATATGTATCACAAGGATTTGTAACTCTAATAAAGTAAATTTTATATTGATTACATAAAAGCCGTAGATAAGATTGCATCTGCAACTGAATTTGAGAAGCATCTTTGCAGGGGATCCTTATCAAGTGATTATATATCCAAGTCTTGGATGTAAGGTGTCTTTGCCTTTCCAGCTTCATGATCTATGATATATCTGTTGGAATATGCATGAAGACATCTGAATGTGTGGAACTCAGCATGTATTTGTATCTGCATAGATAGAGTTAAGTAGCACTGAATGTGTTTGTCATATCAAAACCATATGGGAATAGAAATATGGAATTATGAAATTCCAACAAGTAGGGTCAGGGGTAGCAGATGGGATGCTAGAGTCATCATCAGCATTAGTATCCTACATGCGATAGTCATCTACCAAGTCAGCAGGAATTTTATTGCCATGACCCTAATCTTGATCATCACCAGAGATATGAGGGTTTGGAGGACCAGAAGATTCCTCAGCACCAGTGTCACCACCCATAACCTCAGTAGATATAGACATGGAAGAATTTGAATCTTCCAAAACATGATCTCTGTCAATTTGACTGAAGAGCGACGGCGCCAAGAAGTGACAAAAATAATAGAGTCGTCATTAACCACTTGGACACTTTTCAACTTTCCGCCCAATTTGTCCAAACGATAGGGACCAAGACGCACACCAAAAAAATCCATATATGTCAAATTAAACCTCTTTCCAATCTTTCAAAGATGCCAGAACCAGTCATTAATGGTAACTGGAACAAAAGAATCCTCAAAAGAAGTAGGTACCTCCCACTGAACAGAAATTGGGGCAAAAGGCACAACTTCCAAATTGGCAATGGCAGGACGATGCATGTGGGCGGAAGACACTGGAGAGGAAGGGGGAGAGGGAGAATCATGAGAAGAACCACTAGCAGATCGAGATACCACCCTTTTCTGCTTCAATTGAGGAGGCAAGGAGGAAGACGATGCCGCTTTCGTTGAGGAAGAGGGCTGAGAGTAACGGCGAGGCACTTGCACTAAGTTTTGATCTTGATCACTGGCCATAACAACGGGGAAGAAGAAGAATTTCTCAGAGAGACATAGTGAAACCCTAGAATAGAGAACCGCTTTTCTCTGAAAATTTGGGAAGTGAAAATGAGCGTTGAAATAGAGACCCGAAACTAAAGAGCACTTTTAAAATAAAACTCCCCCCATATTGCAACATTAGATATAACATAGGTATAGAAAATTAAATATCACAAATTCCAAGAGCTTGTTGTAACTCTTCAAATCTGCCTGAGTCAAGTGGTTTAGTGAATATGTCTGCCAGTTGACGTGATGTTGCCACTTAGTCCATAACAAGCACTTTCTTCTCTACCAATTTTCTAATGAAGTGGTGACGTATGTCTATGTGCTTTGTTCTTGAGTGTTGCATTGGATTCTTTGAAATGTTGATAGCACTTTGGTTGTTACATAGAATAGTTAACACAGCTTGTTCCACACCATAATCAGTTAACATCTGCTTCATCTATAATAGTTGTGTACTACAACTTCCAGCTGCTATATACTCATCTTCTGCCATGGATAAGGAGATATAATTCTTGTTTCTTGTTATACCATGAAAAAAGATTGTTTCCAACATTAAAACACCCACCTGTAGTACTCTTCCTATCATTAGCATTGCCTGCCCAATCAGCATCACTGTAACTTTACAGAAGAGTGTTAGTATCTTTGGTATAACAAATATCATAATCACCGGTACCACTTATGTATCTAATAAATCTTTTTACTGTCGTAATATGAGACTTCTTGAGAGATGCTTGATAACGAGCACACACTCCCATACTAAAACTGATGTCAGGTCTACTATCAGTGAGATAAAGAAGACTCCATATCATGCTCCTATACATCGTAACCTCCGCAGACTTACCACTATCATATTTAGTGAATTTTTCGCTTGTAGACATAGGAGTACATACCTGTCTAGCATTCTCTAGCCCAAAACTCTTCACCAGATTCATTGCATACTTACTTTGGGATATAAACAGCCCCTCGTTGGATTGCTTCACTTGAAGACCCAGAAACATATTGAGTTCTCCCGCCATGCTCATTTCAAACTCCTTATGCATAAGATTAATAAATTCATTCGCTAACTTCTGAGAGGTTGAGCCAAACACTATATCTTCAACGTAGATATGAGCTACTATCATTGCGGCCTTGGTTTTATGAACAAATAGTGTCTTGTCAGCTCCCCCTCTAATGTAGCCTTTCTGAAGTAAATATTTGGTTAGCCTCTCATATCAAGCTCTCGGAGCTTTCTTCAAACCATAAAGATCCTTTTTAACTGATACACATGGTCTGGAAAGAACGGATCCTCAAAGACTTTGGGCTGCTCCACATAGACCTCTTTATTCGAAATACCATTGAGTAAGGCACTCTTTACATCCATCTGATGTAGTTTGAAGTTGAATCTACATGCTACTGCTCGTATGAGTCTGATGGATTCGAGACATGCTATAGGAGCAAATGTCTTATCAAAATCAACACCTTCAACCTGAGTATAACCCTAAGCCACCAGACAAGCTTTGTTGCGAGTTATGTTTCCTTTCTCATCAGTCTTGTTCTTAAAGATCCATTTGGTACCAATAAAATTTATACCATTTGGGCTTTCAACAAGAGTCCAGACATCATTCCTCTGAAATTGATTTAGTTCTTCTTGCAGAATTCATCTAGAAGAGCTTCCTTCACATTCTTAGGTTCAACAAGAGAGATAAAACAAACATACCTTGCAAGATCTTGGTAGTTGACATGGCTCGTGCCTCTTGTACGTCGTTCTTCAAACATATCCCCTATAACCAGCTCCAGAGGGTGGTCCCTGATAACTCTGGTGATCCCATCATGAGTGTAAGAAACAGCTTGACCACCTTCAGGTTCTTCAGTTGATGTTGTTTATTGTGTTGCAACATGATCATGTGTCGTATCTGGTGTTGCAACATCAGTTACAACATGCTCTTCTTCTTCTATACAGTCCTCCTGTGATGACATCCCTTCAGCTATGGTAGTCTTTGTTTGCTGATCAAAATCATCCAGAACAATATTAATAGACTCCATCATGGTATAGTACGTTTATTATAGACTCTATACGCACGACTGGATGTAGAATAGCCCAGAAATATTCATTCATCACTTTTAGCATCAAACGTCCCTCTTGGATTACGGTCAAATAAAATATAGCATTTGCTTCCCAAGATGTGAAAGTAGGAGACATCTGGCTTTCTTCCCTTCCAGATTTCATACGGAGTTTTCTCAGTTCTAGGACGAAGATAAACTCTGTGAATTGTATAGCATGTCGTATTGATAGCTTCTGCCCACCACCTTACACTAACCTCTCTAGCATTTAGCATAACACGAGCCATCTCTTGAAAGGTTCGGTTCTTCCTCTCGATAACTCCATTTTGTGGAGGAGTCTTAGGGGCCGAAAATTCATTAGCAACACCTCGAGACTCACAGAAATCAGCAAATGATCGGTTTTCAAACTCTTTTCCATGATCACTTCCGATTCTAACAATCTTGCAGATAATGCTTCCTTTCTCAATTTACAGACGAACACATAATTTCTTAAATCCTTCAAAAGTGTCTGATTTTTCCTTAAGGAAATCTACCCAGGTAAACCTAGAAAAATCATCAACACATACAAAAATTTATTTCTTACCTCTGACACTAGTTTCATATGTAGGTCCAATCAGATCCATATGTAATAGTTCCAGAATCTTGGACGCTAGTCTTCTGCTGCTTGCCCAGTTGACATGGACCACATATGCCTTCCTTCTTCTTGTTTAACACATGTATTCCTCTGACAGCACCCATCTTAGAGATTTTCATGAGAGTTTTAAAGTTCAAATGCCCTAGTTTTTGATGCCACTGGTCAGACACGTCAGCAAGAGTATGAAGACAAGTAATAGTCTCTTGGAGGAGATAGAAGTTATCAGCAGATCTTTTCCCACTAAGAATGCATTCTTGATTAGAATTAAACACAATACATCTCTCCTTAGTAAACCTCACCAATAGCCCTTGGTCACACAACTGACTGATGCTAATAAGGTTTTTTTTAAGATCTTCGACATGCAAAACGTTCATAAGCTTAGGAAACCCGACCACATTCAGATCTCCTTTTCCTACAACTTTGCTTTTTCGACCGTCACCAAATGACACACGACCTCTAGTGCATGTCCTGTAATTATCTAGCACTTTCTTGTTACCAGTCATATGACTAAAGCATCCACTATCAAAATACCACATATTATCAGAGAATGCAATCAAAGATGTGTAGGCCACCATGTTGTACAGGTCAGACTTCCTTATCCAGCGCTTCTTCATCTTCATATCATGTTGTCTAACATTTCTTCCTTCTAAGCAATGTCACATGCGATTGAAGCAATTTCTCTCAGTATGGCCTATGAACTTACAGTAACTCCACACAGGACAACCACCTTTTACGCCTCTAGGCAACTTCTTCTTCTGATCATGGCTCTTGTGTTGACCCATTCTTTCAAATTCTTTGGTGACATGAATTCTTCTATCCGTAGGCACATGATAATAGGCTCCTTTATTGTACCCTACACCAGTGCAATCCCCTGAAGTCTTCCCTATATTTAGAATATCATCCAGTTTTGACTTCCCGGAGTTCCACTTGCTTAGAATACTCTCAGCATTCTCAGCCCTGAGCAGAGTTTTTTTGACGGTACCTTCTAGATTCCTGAGGCTGTGTTCAGCTTCCAAGAGTCTTGCTTTGGCTTCTTCCTTTTCTACCTTTAATATGACATTCTCATATTTCAACATTTTGTTTATCTCACAGATCTTCATCCATTTATCATACATCATTTGCTACGCTGTTCGAATATCCTCGTCACTCGCATCCTCATCACTTTCAGCTTTAGAGTTTGATTCACTATTATATGTTGTAATTGATGTTGCAACACTGGGACTGACATTGTCTAACTTATTGATAGATGTCATAACTGATGTTGCAACATCATATTCAACATGACTGTGAGTGTTGTAGCCAGATTGTCTTTTCAAGGATGTTGTGAAAGCAACATAGTTGCTGGTGATGTCCTCATTTCCAGCACTTCCCTCAGACTCATCATCACTCTAAGTACTAGATAAGGACTTCCTTTTTTCTTCTTCAAGGTGTTACACTCCGCGTGTATGTGTCCAAAGCCTTCACATTCTTTACCCTGTATCTATTTTCCTTTATTTTTCTTGTCATATCTCTGAGTATGGCGACTGACACTTTTACCTGCAGTGGGATTACTTGGTCGTGGCACATTGTTTCCTGATCTGAAGTTCTGCCCTTTGCTCGTGATCTTTTTCAACATTCTGCTGAAGTTCTTGGTCAACATGACAATGTCATCTTCAAGTTCCAACTCATCATCTACTTTAGAGACCTCTCCAGCTTCTACTTTCAGGGCCACTCCTTTGTTCCTTTTATTCTTCTTTAAATAGATTTCATAGGTCTGAAGTGACCCCATAAGTTCATCCAGTCTCATAGTGGAGGTATTCCTAACGTCCTCAATGGAAGCAACTTTGGCGGAGAATCTGTTTGGAAGAGATCGTAAGGTTTTTCGAACCAACTTCACTTGTGAATACTTTTACCAAGTTGAAAAGCCTGACTAGCTATGTCTCTCAACTTCCCATTAAATTCAACAATGGTTTCCTCATCATTCATCCTTAGTGCTTCAAATTGAGATGCAAGCATTTGAAGTTTAGAGATTTTTACCGCATTGGTTCCTTCATGAACGTTTTGAAGTATGTCACATGCTTCTTTAGCATACTCACACGTAGAGATGAGTTTGAACTGTTCTTCATCAACTAATGTGAAAATGGCATTCACTGCTTTAGAATTCCCCAGAGCCATATGATCTTCATCTTGACACCAATCTCTTACAGGCTTAGGGTGTTCTTTGCCAACTTTGTCAACTTCGATTGTCAGAGTCCATCCTTTAGTGACAGCTATCCATGCCTTCTCATCAAAGGACTTAATGAATGCATGCATCTGAGGCTTCCAGTAAGTGTAGTTTGTACAAATGAGCAATGGAGGACGAATAACAGAAGCACATTCTCTTGTATTCATGGTTCAAGTACTGAAATTCCAAGATCGCACCCGCTTTGACAATACAAAGCAGCACGGATGACCTGCTCTGATACCAATTGTAATTCAATACTATGAAGATAATCAAATGAACATATGGAAATATGAATAAATCCAAGAGAAGACACGCAAAACTTGGTAACGCAGTTCGGTACGCACACCTACATCTGTGGGGCCACGCCCAGAAAATCAGATTACTCCACTATAATTTAAATGAATACAATCACTATTATCGGATTTCTATTAGGAGAAACATGCTCCCCCTCAATACAAACTGCATTGGGTGGTCTCAACCAAACACATGGAGTAATCTATGCAAGCTCTCCTTGCATGCAAGATTCCCTTGCAAAACTAACTTGAATCAACTCCCTTGATCCCTACCTCAGGTAGCCGTCAGCCTCCCTCCCGGAATTTTCAATCACGTTCTTCCAAAAGCAATAAACCCTAGAGACAATCTGCATGTCTTTTATATAAGCCGAAACCCTACAATCTCGGAGTAATTATTGAAGGCTTTTCAAGAGAATCCCATGCAGATTGACAACACGTAAATCAAGGTATCACTTAGGGCAAGTGATCCCGCAATATCTTCAGCATATCTCGCAAGCAACATTTACGTGTTAAACATTGTCAAATATATCTTTAGCAGATATTGCAACAATATTTGCAGGTTAACAACTTCCTATTGCATCTTTAACCGATCTCATACGTAGCAGCATACAACTGAACATCTTAGAGAGAATCTATAAGATCTGGAATAGTAAATCATCAATCCTTTGAAGTCTGTCTTTCTTTCTAATAAGCCAGCATAGCATGTTGCAGCTCATGTTGCAACATGACATACAACATGACTAATAAACATGACTATTAATAAGATCTCCCATATCAAGATAATTAAGGCCCACTGAAATACCCAAGTGCGACTAATGACAATACAGTCACACCACATATGACCCAACAATAAGTGTTAGTGAAATAAGTGTTTATAATAAATTTGCATAAGTTTGCATAAATTTGCATAAAAATGAATGCGAATAAGTTTGCAAATCTTATGAATTTCGTATGTTGCATAAATCTTATGAATTTCGTATGAAATTTCTCCAATTTCTCCTTATTTTCTCCCCCTGTCAAATTATCAAAAATGGGGTGACTGTCTATGATTGGTCGACTAATATGAAGTTCTGGTCGACTAACAGTTCAGAAGATAGTACTACAGAAAATAGATTTCAAGAGAAATTAAGGCAAACAAACTTCATTAAAAAGCATAGGATTACAGATACAAGTACTGCATATTAAAAGAAAAAATAATAAAACCAACTAGAAAGCAAATACAAACACAATACATTAGTCCTAAGGTACATTGGTCAACTAACTGTTGTGTCTGGTCGACCAGAGAGCGCAAGTTGCAGAATCTTGCTAATATTCCGGTGGTGGTGGTGGTGGATAGCGGGAACTTGAGGGAGTGTATGAAGCCCATTGTTCAAGAGTGCTAAGAATCGTTGCTTGAGTTGTTTGCATGTTGTCCATTACGGAATTCATGCGATCAAAGCGTTCTTCAAAAGCACTAAAATGGGTTTGAATCCCCTCAAAACCCGCATTCAAGTCCCTGCGAAGGTGGTTAATTTGTTTATGAAGTGATGGATGTGGAGGAGGAGGAGAATTTGGATTGATGATAGTTTTGCGACGACGTGGATGAGGTTGAATGGGTTGGTCTTCTTCTTCGTCTTGTGGAGGTGTTGGAAGTTCCATCTGATTTATAACCGAATGATCAAAGCGTTGAGGGTTGTAAACAGAAACTTTGTGATCAAGAGAGACATCAAAATGTTGAAGGATTTGGACGATGTTGTAATAAAGAAAAATATTGTTGGTAATAGGTTTAACCAACACCATCATAATTAGACGCGACCAATAGACCTTAATCCTGCCCATAATGGCATATAGAACCCTACTACGGTTTTCATTAACATAATTGAGAGATCCAACTTTGGGAATGAGATTGTAGTTTATGATCTTAAGGAGGAAACACGGTATTGGTTTAAGTGCAACTGCGCTCGTCCCGATACAAAAATTTGGGCTTAGACGATCAAGAATTCGTTGATCATCCATGTCAAAACTAATATCATAATTGTTGGATCGTGAGATGTTGAGGCTTTGGGCAAGAGTGTCATAGGTAAGATGTATATTTATACCCACGACATTGGTGTCTAAGTAAACAAGACCACCATCTTCAAAGACAACCATGTTAGAATAAAATTGTCTATCAAGAGAAGGGTAGAATGGAACATCCGAACTCCATATTTGGAGAAGGGAGACGACATGGAGGAGATGGTGAAGATTAAGATTTTGAATAGAACGATCATCTAAGGAGATGGTTTGTTCCGGATAGATTGGAGTGTATTCTAAGGCGGCATACCAAGCTTGAGCATCCGTGGCCGGATTGGAACGATGGGTAGGACACAGATTGGAGGAGGAAGCCATGAGAGATGGGTGAAGAACACCAATGGAGAATTTTCGAAATATCTCTCTGAAAATAGATGATTTTTCGGAATATTGAGACTTTGGCCTTCTCATGATGAAAGAGGGAAGATCCATGGTGTTAAAATAGAGATTTGAAGAGGGAAATTTGAATTTTGAAATGTACAATGGAATTAAAAACCAATGAATAAGTTCTAGGAACGTCTGGGAACTACTCCACCATTTTTTGGAAAGGAAAAACGTTCAAATTTCGCACAAAACAACGTTCCGAATTCGGAAGTTCTTCGCCAATTTTTCAGCGATGGGTCGATTAAGCCGTGTGACTAGTCGACTAATCGAAGGCTGAATTTGAGCGGTTGGGGAAGAAGCATGAATATGAAAAAAAAATTAAAATTTTTATGAAAAAGAATCTTGACCAGAGGTACATAAGAAGTTGTAATGTGTAAGTGAGAATTGACTACACTAAAGTACTTTTGTACTTTGGTGTAAGAGAGGGTGGAAGAGATATGACAAATCCCTTTGTATTTGGTACTTGTATTTGAGAGGGAAAGTTTGAAAAAAATTTGAAATGATATTTGCATTTATCTGGTGTTGACAAGTCAGATAATATAAAATTGATTTTTATTATAAAATATTTTAAACCATTCATTTAGTATATGTATAGAAATAATTTTGATGGATTAGTCGACCAGGAAAGTGTGTTAGTCGAATAATTATGAAATAAATCAGAAAAATATAGAAAAATTATATAATGAAAATAATATAATATGTATTAATAATATATAGTTAAAATGCTGATTCACTAACTATGCCAAGTTATCTTCTAAGTTTTAGAAAAAAATCTCTTCTTTAAGAGGTTTAGTAAGGATATCGAGGATCTGATTCTTAGTATCTATGTATTTTAAAATAATATCACATTTTTGGATATGATCATCCAATAAGTGAAGACGTATATATATATGTTTAGTGCGTACATGATGTACCAGATTTTTGGATAAGTTTATAGAACTAGTGTTATCACACATAGGACAAGTGTTACACTTAATGCCATTATCTAAGATTGTTTGTTTCATCCATAAAATCTGTGCACATGCTAAACCAGCGGTAATATATTCCGGTTCAGTATTTGATAAAGAAATAGAGTTTTGTTTCTTACTAAACCAAGATACTAATGCATAACCTAAAAAGTGACAAGTATCACTTGTACTTTTACTATCAGATTTGCAACTAGCAAAATTTGCGTCACTATATGATACTAAATCAAAAGAATTTGATTTTGGATAAAATAAACCAAAATCATATGTATGTTTGATATACCTGCTTATCCTTTTAACAGCAGTCAAATGAGATACCTTAGGATCAAATTGATATCTAGCACATATACAAACAGAAAACATAATATCTGGTCTACTAGCGGTAAGATAAACTAATGATCCAATCATACCTCGATATAATGTTTGATCAACACTCTTACCATTTGGATCCTTGTTAAGATTTGATGAAGTACCCATTGGAGTACGTTTCTCTGCAGAATTCCCTAGTCCAAATCGTTTAATGAGTTCCTTTGTATATTTACTCTGGTGTATAAATATTCCTTCATTCATTTGTTTGATTTGAAGTCCAAGGAAATAGGTCAATTCACCCATGTGACTCAGCTCAAATTCATTCTGGATTTCCTTAGAAAATTCTTGACAAAGAGAATCATTAGTAGAACCAAAAATTATATCATCTATTATACATTTGACAACGATTTTTGAATCCTAGGGCTGACTAGGACAAGCTGACTAGGACAAAGAGGTTGATAGAAAGACGGTTCAGATTTAATCTCAAGAATAGACGGTTGAGATGATGTTTTGAGAAAAATTTGGAAGGAACTTTTCAATTTTGAGTTTGAATTTTGGGCAGAAATGCTTTTGGGGAAAACAAAAACATTGAAAACTGAACCGTCACGGTTTTCTCTCACATCTGGCGTGAAACGCTCTCTCGAGATCCCTGTTCTCACTCTCTCCTTTCCAATGGAGATCTCTGTTCTCCCTCTCTCACTAAGAAGAAGAAGCCAACCTTACGAGATCTCTGTTCTCCCTCTCGCCTTTCCAATGGATGTTGCAAACAGTTCTCTTTCTCGAAGCTTCTCTCTTTTCTTCCTCTCTAAGGTAAGAATTAGGGTTTCTTTTTTCTCCAGTTTATCTCAATCTAGGGTTCAGGCGAGCTGAAAGCTGAAAGACTTTTGTTTAGGGAGGACCTTGAAATTTGGACGATTTTTTGAGATTTAGGGATCACAAGGATTCTTCTTCTCCTCCAAGTTCCAGGTATGAGATCTGTTGATTATTGATGTCTGTTTGTTCGTTTAGGTTAATATTTAGATCTGTTGATTCTTGGAGGTGGATGGCACCATGGATCAAATGGCTTCTCCTCCTCGACAGCGAACGGCTTCTCAGCTTCTCGGCAGCGAACGATAGCGAACGGCTTCTTGGATCACACGGTTTCTTCTCCTCCTCCAAGTTCCAGGTGTGAGATCTGTTGATTATTGATGTTTATGGTTTAGATCTTGAGATTTTTTTGATGTTGATTCTTGATTCTTGATGTTTTTATATTTTTTGCTCATGGATTCTTGATGTTTAGTTTTGGATCGGTTTGAGATTTTTTGACCTGGTCAGGTTTAGAATTTGTTGATTATTGATGTTTATTTGTTCGTTTAGAATTTGTTGATTATTGTTGAATCTTGATTCTTGATGTTTCTCTCTCTACATATTCTTGATGTTTAGTTTTAGATCTGTTGATTATGTGAATTGGATGAAATATGCATCTCAATGTAGAGATTTTTAAATTTTTCTGTGCAGGCAATGGTGTGGCCATGCAAAGTTGTGAAGGGTTCTTTCTTTATTCTTGCAGGCAATGGTGTGGCCCTGCAAAATTTTCATATCATTATGTATAAGTGTTCCAATTTTAATAGAATGAGAGGAAAGAAACATGCCTTGCAAATTTTTTTCTCTTACCACGTGAAGGATGCACCTCCTAATTTATCACATGTTTATTTGTTCGTTTAGAATTTGTTGATT
This sequence comes from Scilla litardierei, assembly GCA_030789695.1. NCBI lineage: Eukaryota > Viridiplantae > Streptophyta > Magnoliopsida > Asparagales > Asparagaceae > Scilla > Scilla litardierei. Next base: position 135,902,877 of record CM061136.1, on the reverse strand, counting down.
ATTATTGAATCTTGATTCTTGATGTTTCTCTCTCTACATATTCTTGATGTTTAGTTTTAGATCTGATGATTATGTGAATTGGATGAAATATGCATCTCAATGTAGAGATTTTTATACTCATTATGTATAAGTGTTCCAATTTTAACAGAATGAGAGGAAAGAAACCTGCCTTGCAATTTTTTTCTCTTACCACATGAAGGATGCACCTCCTAATTTATCACATTAAATTGTGCACCTCCTAATTTATCACATTAAATTGTAGTGTTATCAGTCTCTCTTACAGCATATGGGCATGGTGTAATTTTTACATGTAAACATTGGGATTTCTGGCATTAGGTAATTAGTTCATAATCAACAGCCGAAGATGTGTGTTTTTGTTTCTGTAGGTAATTAGTTTCTTTTCGTTTTTGTTTCGAATGTTGCCATAATCTGGAGGTCATATGATAGATTGCAAATTGTAGGCAAATTGCCCTGAACGAATGAAGCTACTGTTGGGTTTAAATAAAATTGACCTGTGAAATTGACCTGAACGAATGAAGCTACTGTTGGGTTTGCGCATTCGGCTTATGTTTCTGATTCCATGTTCTTTTCGTTTTTGTATTTTCGTTTTTGTTCTTTTCGTATTTTCAGAATGTTGACTAGTAGAAAATGAAATTCTGATTCCCTGAGATTTGGCACACTTGAAGATTGGATTTTGAGGGAATTCTTTGTCACTTTCTTTTGTTTTCTGGTTCTAACCTTTTTTGTGTTAAAAGGAGTTTGTGGTTTAATTAAAAGGTAGTTTGATACTTAAGGACAAGAATTCGAAATGTTACTGGATTTTGAAGTTCGATGCCTAATTTTATATAAGCCTTTGAAAGAAGATGGTCTACATGTTGTACAACCCCAAATTTTTTCATTTAAAATTTGTTGCAAATTGCAAGCGAGTTGACCGGAGAGTGCCAACAACTGGGAGCCCATCGAAATCATTTGAAGAGAGGTATCAAAAATATTAAAACACTTCTGCCCGTTTCGGGCTTTTTTGGGTTATTGACCCATTATTGTTTCATGTTGCAGAAATCGACCCGGAAGCAAAAACGGAGGTCCAGAGGGCTTTATAGCGTCCCCACCAAACACCAACGAGCTTCATCCAGCGAACCTCATCTAATGACCTTAGCCCAAATGGGACTTCTTCATTTTATTTTAAATTTGTCCATTTCAAATTTGTTCCTTCCAAATTGCAGACTCAACAATTTCTTTTCCTTTCAAATGTGTTGCAAATTGCAGGCGAATTTGGCCGGAGAGTGCCAACAAGTGGAAGCCTATCGAAAACATTCAGTCATGTTCCGACCATGATTATTTAGGAAAGATGCCAGGAAGATATTCTGCTGGTGCTTTAGCTGGTCAATTTTTTTGAATATGGAAAGCCGGCTAGGTTACTCTAAACAGGTTTTTCTGGTGTGCAAATTTTCTAGAGATAGCAATTATGTTTGTTAATTGCATTGAATGATTTGTTGTTAGACATTTTATGCTTTGTTTCTGGTATTGCATGATGGTGAAGGTTCAATACATACAGTGAAGTGGAGGACCCGTCTAATTGCTTGGCCTACTAATGCAGGGGTAAAAGTTTATGACATGGCAAATAATGAACACATCACATTCATTGAGAGGCCTCGAGGAAGCCCACGCCCTAAAATTTTGCTTCCACATTTAGTTTGGCAGGTGAGTTTATTTATTTATCTAATTTTCCACCAAAATTGTTTTACCAGGGTTCGTTTCATGCATTTAATAATTAGTAAATATATCATGTAGTGACCTAAATTGTTTTCTACTCACAGACATGTCAGTAAATATATCATTAAATATACCAGTAAATATAAACTGTTTTTCTGTTGTTAAATCAGTAGATCTAGAATATAAAAGGAACACATGGCAAATGACAGATTATGGAGACGCATGAATCGGAATGAAACTGTGATTATGGATGTAGATGCTATGTGATAGCAAGCTCTCCTTTTGTTGTCCAGTCTGACAAACAGGAAGGGTTGGTTACACATGACTTCCTTGGACCAGCAAGAAACTTAATGTCTATATTACAGGATGATGCACCATTTCAGATGCCCACGTTTGCAACATGCCCATCGAAGGTACCTTTTTTCTGATCATGACATCTCAGCTATTACATTGATCATGTTTTAGGAACTATGTTATTTGTAAGACTCAAAGTAGGATAGTCTGTCAGTTTTACCCGTGTTTACATGTCAATTACTCTATTTATAGAGTTAAAACATCATCTTGACATCTATTAAATCTGCAATAGATTCATGGGAAAGCTTTTCCAAACTAGGCTGCTGATTATGAACAAAACACACATCCAAATACTATATGAATGTCTAAGAAAAGGATCTTATCAGGATACAAACATGAAACGTGAGAAATGAGTGACCCCTATAAAGTACAAAAGAAGACATTCAATTTATTAGATATCATGCACAAAGAACCACATCAACTCAGAGATATTTAGGAACATTCTTTTTTGTAATGTCTAAAAGATATCAATATTTTCTTTTAGCTACCTTATGTTGCTGGGATGTGTGAAGATTAGTTGTTTGATGCAAAAGATCACATGATACATAAAAATCACACTATTTTTTTCATAGATTCAAGAGCATTATCGGTACCCAAGATTCAAATTGATACATTCATTATAATATTTGTTATAACAGGTGGAACTTAAGTTCCATCATTTAATAAATATGTCTAAATAGCTTTAGAAAAATTATGAGCAAAACCAGGGAAATGAAAATATTTAGAAGAGGGGTATAACTCGATACAGACATAAAAATATCAGAATAGATTAACTCAAATGAACTCCGGTTCTGACTAATAACACAACAATGTTTGAAATATCAATGATGCTTTCTTATCTTATAAGACTCTCATTGTAATGATAAAGTAGAAGGTTTAACATATATTACTTGCTTGAGCTTCTATTGTGATGGATGATCCAAACAATGACGCCACTGTAAGACTATCTTAGATAAAAACGCAACAACCATATTAATAGGTAGGAATTGTAGTGTTTCTGTATCCAAGGTTCTATTTGCTGTCCGGGCTAAGGCAATTGGAATCAAAGGGAAGACTAAGTAGGATTCAAAACTCCCGCACCTGCTGGCCCAGGAGCATGCCTATTAGTAGCTTTGGGTGTGTTTGGATGAATGTAGTTATGGTGTTTGATGTTGTGTGGCAGCGAATGAGTTTGGTTGAAGAACGACAAGTATCCTTCAAAATCGCATCTTAATGGCCTATTTGTGGTCATGATCAGATGAAGGATGAATTTATTACCCAGTGTGGTCTCAAGATTCAATCCAGTAATGGTTCGCACAACATCAGCTGGGTCAACATTTGCAAGGCTGCAGAGTACAATTTCCAATAAGATGCATAATATGAAAGGTGCCACTTTTCAGTACATATCACCACTGAAACCACTTTCATGTAGGAAACATGGTGCTCCAGAAATAAAAGCAATGGAGAAATTTGTAAGAAACCATGTGTATCATCATTAGCTCCTGACATAGATACCACTCTTATGCTAAATCAACCCAGCCATGAAGAAAAGCACTTGGAACCAAATTACAAGGAACTCAAAAAAGAACAAGGCCCAAAGCAGTACCTCAATGTACATTCTGCATGCCCCAAAAGTTAATGCTCAACCTGGATATAAAAAAATCTAATAGTCTCGAAGGCTTGGACTTTGGACATTCATCATATCAGCAAACAAACCAACATAGTTATGACATATTCAGAAATCACCCACTAGCCAAGGAAGGCAGCTATTCATAAAAGTTTACACCTTATGCCAAGTGCATTGCAGTTTTCAACAGTTACACTACCCAGATCCCAGGATCCTAACCACTTCAAGACCCCAGTTCATGATAATGTAAACACATAAATGGTTCCCAGTGTGGTCTATTGCCAAGGTGCATTGCAGTTTCCAAACGAGTCATATATAATTTGACATAACATTTTTATTAGATGTAATTCATGAAATTAGGTGCTAAGAATTCTGTGAAGTGGAATGATGAATAGCTTTCAAAACTGCATATTGACGGCCTTTTTGTTTGATGTATGTAACACAGTTTGTAGGCTAGGTGTTTGGCATAATTTGTCTATGAGATGTTATTTGCGAAATTATATTGGTTGGGATGATGGGGTTTCTTCCAAAATGCTTTGTGATGGGTTATTTAGTGTTTTAAGACTAAACGTGAAACATTTTAGATGTAATAGACATGCAGCCTTTTATTTCATCTAATATTTTGTAGGTAATATTGCATATATATTTTTTTTGTAGAAATTTGGTAAATTGAAAGCGATAGGTATCATGCAAATTGTATTTTGATGGGTATCCTTCAAAATGTAGTTGCATGATGGATGCCTTTCTTTTATTTGACACAGTGTGCATGTCTATGGAATTTGGTTAGTGGAAGCTCTATCAAATTCTTGAGGTTTTAATCAAATTCTTCCTCTCTAATTCCATGTGACATTGCTGTGGGGGATGGGAATTGGATTACAGTGCTGAGTATGTTCCCAGTGGTGGAAAGAGCTACATGATTGCAGTCAAAAAATAGCAGAAGAATTCGTGCAAGTGTTGAAGAGTCGGTGCGCAATGCGTTCACCTTAAGTGATGCAGGAAAAATGGTGTTGGTGATTGATAACACCAGCTCAAGAAAAATGAAGGTCGCTGCTTACAGATACTCTGTGCACAAAACCACTTCAGCTTTATCTTAGTTACTGTTCAGTAATAAAATGATTGTACGTTTATGTTTTACACCTTGATATTGTATAATAGTGAAATTAAAGCACCTTCATGTCTATGATTGAGTTAGATATGGAATAAGATCAATAAGAACTTCAGTTCTCGAAAATTATGAAGCTTTGGGCTATAATTTTAGTTAGTTAATATGTATGTATGAAAATTATCATGGGGTCCAATGATTTGTGCTGCATTATGCTTACTTGGCTTGAGATTTAGTGAGTGGTTATTTGTCTATTCAAGGAGGATGTCAAATAGCTGAAGTAGTTACGAGGATGGCATGTCTTACTGTCACCTTGCTAACTTTGATGTGTTTATTAGAGAAGGATAATGTTAAAATGGATTTAGCTTGGGCTCTTTTGTTTGATGTGCTTATTTGTCTTTTCTTGGGCTCTGTTGTTCTACAGAATGCTTCAATGGTTTAGCTTCTTGACATTATTACTAAAAATGTGTTGTACATGTAAGGGTTCCTTAAGTTTTTAAAGTCATTTGCTTGGTTTGATGATTTGGGTCTTCATTTAAGTGGAATGAGGTGAATCATGAAATGGGCAATGCTAGAGTGCTCCTATATTTTGATTAATTTCATAAAGGTGCAGTTTTTTACAATTTACTGTCACAATGTGTTTATTGTGTTGTCTCAATTTGATGGCTGGTGTATTAGAATCAATGATGATGATTTTGAACTTTCATTGCTTTCGCATGAGGCAAGTTCTTCTAGATTTTGTAGGTTAGTGATTATCCTTATTGATGTTGCTAATAAAATGTGTAATTCATCTCCTTTGCTTGCACTTCGTTAATGTAGTTGAAATTTTAGAGTAACTTTTATTGGAGAGAAGATAATGCTGAGCTTACACATCATATAATTATTTGACTCAAGCATGGATGATCCCTAAATTATGTCATCCTTTTCTTTTTTGCTTATGAGTTAATGACTCCTTTATTTTACTACACGACATCTTTATTTTACTATCATGTTCTCTGCTACATTATGCAATTGCATTGTTCATATTGTGAAGGCTACTATGTCTTATATATATTACATTATTTTGGAAACAAATTGAATTGTATTTTTTTTGAAGAATTTCAAATTTTTTGAAAGCAAATGAAAAATAAATATAAAAAATATGTGCATGTGAAAATTATGGGAAGAATTATGTCTGGATGGAACTTTTGGGGGAACTAAATTTGAAGGAAATTAATTTTTGGGGTGAACTAAATTTTTTGAGGTGAACTAAATTATCTTGGGAAACTAAATTTTGGGAGAAACTAAAATTTTTAGATGTGAAAATTTAGCGGGGAAAACCCTAAAATTTTGGAGTGGAATTAAATTTGGAGGGTACTAAAATTTGGGATGAACTAAATTCCATGTGATAAGCTAAATTTGGGGATGGACTAAGATTTTGATGGGGATATCTTAAATGAACAGTGCCCTACGGGCACGGGTTATGACTAGTTAACATATATTTGTATAATGATAACATCACAATCTATATGTTTAGTTGACGTGCGTTTATATTTCATATATTCACGCACGTTTTCTTTTGTGTTTCTCCGTGTTTTTCCACCGTCTCTTATTCATTTTCGTATATTTTCCCGTTTTCTTTCACTTTTCTTTGTTTGTCCATGATTGCAGGAGTTCGACCACGTAGGGGACGTTTAATGATGATATCCCAAGTCCCCGGAGCAACGGGAGAAGTCACGCGTGATCCAGGGGGTCAAACGTCGAAGAATTCATCTTTCAGCCCCTCACCCGGTCGGTTGGTCATCTTCAACCGATCGGGTGATGCACGCGTGCACCACCCGGTCTCTACCGCAGCTCACAAAGAAGTCACCCGACCGGTTCACAGACCGGTTCTGCGGGCGGCTGTTCTCTGTTTTTTCGAGCGGAATTCCAACCGATCGGGTGACTCTCACCCGATCGGTTCATCTGTAGCTGGGGAAAAAGAGCTGAAGACACGGGCGTCGAACCGACCGGTTCACCCGACTGCTCCAAGATCCAACCGATCGCTCAAGAACTCACCCGATCGGTTCGTGAGGTCGGGTGAAAACTCGATGTTTTCTGTGATTTATCTGTAACGGATCAACCGATCGGTTGACTTGTCAACCGATCGGTTGATTCGAAGTTCTATATATAGAGCCCCTAGGGTTCCAGAAACGGGAGTTGCTGTTTTTCTACTGTTTTATTTCCTTGTGACGGCTGTAATTGTTACTCTTTAGTAAGTTTTCAGATCTTTCTAAAATTTTAGTATTGTCTTTATTACTCTATTACTTCCGCATTGCAATTGTCCGATTATGATTTCAACGGTTAAATTTCATTTAGATTGCTTTTTCATGAATTTTTGTGAGTAGTTCCCAAATCTGGGATTTTGGTGGATACCCCTTCGGGGGCTCTTCCCGATGCGTCCATAGGGTTAGGAAATCGATAGGGAGTAGGAATCTAACGGTTACGCGGGGTGTTTCATTGTCATTGGCGGGAAAAAGACCGCCTTTGACCGTCGGGCCAAGGGGGAATAAACTTGGCGGTTGACTCCCTAGCCAAAGCTCACGCCCTTAGCGTAGACGCCAAATCCTAGCACGCGGGAGCGGCAGGATGAGACGGTGGGAGATATCGTTGCGGACTTAGTGCTCCCGGGATCGATCATTGTTAATGGACACGGGAGTGCCCACTGATCGAATCCGGGAAGTCCGGTGTATCATCCTGGGCACCGACCGGAATATCGGGCCAATGGGACGCCGGTACCACTTTCAGAGGCAACATCTCACCATTAGACCCTAATCCCGATCGCTATCCATACCCGTAGGCCGTATCGGCGAGAGTCTCTCGTCGGGTTGGAAACCAAAGTCCCGGGTTTACTTTCTATTTGTTCATACGCTTTTATTTCCTTTCGTGACAACCATCTACCGATTCAGGCTAGCTCGCCCCTCGGGGTGATTCAGGTCCTACCTGACCCAAGCATAACCTCGCCTCCCTGAGTTCGATATTCCCGCACCCTACACTAACCGTGAAACTTGCGGTAAACGACACCGCGCCGTCGCGACGCAAGCGGGGCGCCGGTCAAGTTTATAGCGCCGTTGCCGGGGAGCCGGTCAAGTTTGACTTGATTTCGACCCAGATCTCCGCAATAATGGTAGGAGCCGGTGGGGCTGGTACACAGCAAATTTCTGCGGTAGAGTCCGAATTCTTTGGGGAATTCGACGGTGGTGACATCTCGCCACCGTTGGATCAGGCGAGCGCACTATTTTACAACCCTACGGGAAATGCGCCGTATCCGCCAAGGCCAAATTCCAACCCGGCCTACTCTCCAAACAACCGGAACCACCCGAACTTCAGTTACCGGCCACCATTTCAGCCCTCACCGCCTCAGCAGCCGCAGCAACAAACTTATCAGCCGGTTAGGCCACAGCAGCAACCATTTCAACAACAATCTTACGCCCCCAGGAATCAGCAGCCGTTCCAGCAGCAGCAGTAGTATGGCCAACAGAGGGCTGTCTCTCCGGTTGAGTCTCTCTTGACTCAATATATTACCAACCAGGAGAGGATCAACCAAAAGCTGGAAATGGGTCAGCGGACCCTCACGGACGAAGTAACCCAGCTGGGGTTACAAGTGGCGAACCTTGCAAGGTCACAAAACCAATTACCGCCACAACCGGAGGTGAACCCGAGGGGAGCAACCCAAACATCGGCACTCGTGCACGAGCACGCCAATGTGTCCGCTATCGTTCTGAGAAGCGGGACACAAATTCCTACTAGAGTGCCCCCTAGCAACCCGGAAGCACCATTGGTCGTTGAGAAACCGATCGAAAAATCAAACGACACCGGTGCTTCGTCATCAAATCCTATGACTCCGGAGGAAGTCTCTGAAGAAGAGAAGGAGAAGAGGGGGGAAGAGAGCCCTAAAGTGTATAAACCCGTTGTGCCATTTCCACAATGGTTGGCTCAGGCAAAAATTGATGAGAAATATGGCAAGTTCTTCGCCATGGTCAAGGACCTGAGTTTGCAGATCCCCTTCCTAGAAGCAATCGAAACAATCCCCTCCTATGCAAAATTCTTGAAAGATTTGGTGACTAGAGGGTCTAGAAAAGAGAAAGTAGTGTTGACGGCGGAGTGTAGCGCTCTTATCCAGAGGGCAAATCCGCCGAAACTTAAAGACCCGGGGAGCTTCTCTATTCCTTGCACGATCGGGGCAGTGAAGATTCATCGCGCACTCTTCGATCTCGGAGCGAGTGTTAGTTTGATGCCCTTGTCAATGTACAGAAGGATAGGGATGGGCGATTTGGAGCCCACCGGTATGACCCTACAACTAGCTGACCGATCGGTCAAATATCCGGTGGGAGTTGTGGATGACCTTCCCGTGAATGTGAGAGGGGTGCATGTGCCTGTGGACTTTGTAGTCATGGACATGCCCGAAGAGGCACACACCCCCATTATCCTAGGACGGCCTTTCATGGCCACTGCTGGCGTTCTAATAGATGTGAAGAACGGAAAACTATCTTTGAACGTCAGCGGAGAGAAAGTTGAGTTTGATCTGGGATTATGCATGAAGCACCCCGATCCCCCTGATGACCCTGGATGCAATTTGCTTGAGATAGAAGAAGAAAAAGCTGTAGAGGAGAGCTCCTGGGAGATTCTCCTGAGAAACCCCCCGATGACTTGGGGGATTCAGAAGATGGAGACGGCCCCAAAGACAAAGAAGCTGCTGGAAAACCGAGTGCAGCAAGAACGACCCCTCCCGGGTTCCCCAAGACTCCTCCTGCGAGGAGAACGGGGAAAGAGCCCATGGACCTCACTAAAGACGAGGTCCGGATCCTGAAGAAGATGGCGGGAAGCGCCAACACCAAGGAAAAGCCCCCGGATCCCAAGAACAAGGGAAGGGTAGTCGAGCAAGTATTTTTCCAGCCGCTGACTACTCCAAGCGCCTTCAGCTCCAATGAGAAAGAGATGCCGAAATTTGGGCATCACCCGTACCAACCACCATGAGCATCTCTTGCGGGCGTCGAGCCAACGACGTTAAACAAGTGCGCTTCATGGGAGGCAACCCATGTTCTAAACTTTTTCTCCAATTTTTAGCGTTATTTTTTACTTTATTTTATCTATTTTTATAAATAAAATCAGCCGCGAGAACATCCGTTCGGGGACTTAAACAATTTTATTGGTTTTTGCAGGAAACAAGCCCCAACCGATCGGTTGATAACTCACACGATCGGTTGGGATGTATCAGATACATGCCGAGATCTGTCCCCATATGACCCGATCGGTTGAGTAATGAAGAGACCAGGTGGCGGACCGGGTGAGCTGAGGAGAACTCTCGGGAAATTTTGGGGAATATCAATCGATCGGTTGAGATCGAGGGCGATCGGTTGACGCGACCGGGTGAGCAGCCCTAAGCTCTCGGGAAAATGAGTGGAGCGGCCAACCGATCAGTTGACAAGTCACCCGATCGGTTCGCCTGTAGCATTCCTTCGGCAAGTTTTCGACCTAACCGTCAACCGATCGGGTGACAAGTCACCAGATCGGTTCGACTTAAAACCCTATATAACCCCCCTGACACCCGTTCGTTTTCACCCTCGCCCGATCGCCCGAATCTCTGCCGTTTCGTCTCCCGTCGAGCGCCTTCCTGCTTTCTTCCCCAAGATCAGCCTCGATCTTCTTCCCTAGCCATTTCCCTACCCGTCCACCATCATTTCTCTCCCTTCCCCCGCCATCTCCCTCCACACAAACCCTAGATTTCACCCATTTCCCCCCCCCCCCCCCCCCCCCGCTTCGGAACTTGTTGAAGAGATCGATGCGGCTTCACATCGTGCTCCAATCGAGTAGCATCGGGGCGTCTACGATCGACTATCTTCATCTCATTTGGGTAAACTCGCTCCTTTACTTAATTTTAATCTTACCCCAAATATTTCAATTGCTTGTTGGTCGTGTTTCGTGTTTGTGTTGAATTCGTTGAACTTTTACACACTCGCGTGCACACAAGACACCCGCACAATGCCTCCCCGCCGTGTTAAACCCACAGACGCCAGCTCTTCGAACCCTAGGCCTAACCGTCGCGCTCGTCGCGCACAGCCCCCCGCTCAGCCCACCACCTTCAACCCACCTACCCCCGATCAAGACCAAGCCGATCGATTCATGGCCATGATCCTCCTAGCTGGGCAGGGTGGTCGGATAACCGAGGAGTCCGTCGACCGAGACCTCCCCTTCCTTCAAAGCTTCGTTCGCCACATCCGCGAAGACCCACCCGACGTCTCCGAGCTCCTCATTCCACCCCCCACGACCCCTGGTCCACAGCGCAGGCCCCCATCACCACCCCCAGAGGGTGGTGCCCCTGCTTAATTTTTCTCTCCCACTTTTGCCCCCCCCGTATTTGTGCCCATCTGTCTTTTCGGGGCCCTGCTTTGTCTCTGTCGGAGGGAGGGGACTATTTGCGTGTTTCTTTCTGACTTCACCTCTCTTTATTTTTGACTCCCCCTTGCACATCTCTGCATTTCATTGATCATATCATTTAGCACTTTCTGGTCTAGCTTGGGGGACGTCTATTTTGGTATGCTGTCGTGTTTTGTTTGTTTTTCTCATTTTGTGTGTGTGTGCTTGATTTTCATTTTTTTTTGAGTGTCGTGTCGTGTGCCTTTTATTTTTATTTTCGTTTTGTTTGATTTTGATTTTGATCTTTCTTTCTTTTTCAATTTTATCTATGTGTTTTCCTCGTTTTCATTTCTTTTTGTGTCAGTGCGTATTCCCCCCCCCCATTTTCATTGCCCTCCCGTCCTCATTCATATTGCATTGAGGGCAATGCAAACTTCATCTTGGGGGAGTCGCACTGTGTGCATCGTTTTAGTCCTTCTTTTTCAGTATTTTGTGTCGTTTTCATCGTGTTTTTATTTTTTCTTCTTTTTTCTCTTTCTTTCTTTTTTTTAGCTCTTTCTCCTAGAGATGAATCCTATGATGAATCGCCACAAAGTCACACACACCTAGCTTTGCATCGACAATCACACTCACTAACCCTAGGATTTCGAGTCCTCTTGCATTTCACGCATCGTGGGTCCACTTAGCTTTTTGTAAGTCGTGTGTCGTGACTAGCATTTGGTGTGCTTCTGCCTTGTGATTTTACTTTATATGCCTGTCCAGGAATGACCCCTAGATTACCATGCTCCGATTTGAATATGCGGTATTTCTTTCCACTATATGCATGCTATATTTATATCGTATACTTCAATTCGCATGCGTCGGGATTCCACAACTAAGGACTAGGATAACCCATTTAGCCTACGCTCTATTTAGCGAGAATAGTTTCCTTTGCCCAAGTGTTTAGATTTCGACTTCTTTTTTGTTTTACTTGGTGCAAATCCCCTCGTCGTGTACCGTTCTCCCACTTGGGAGAGTACACATGTGTATAGCCAAAAACCCAAAAATCCAAAAAAAGGAGAAAAGAAAAGAAAAACCCAAAAAGAAAAGAAAAGAAAAATTGTGTATAGCCCAAAAATCCAAAAAAAATACAAATGCCCAAAACCCAAAAAAATTTCCGTGTGAATATTTTTTCATACTTGCCAAGAATAAAGGGAAGGCGAGAATTTGCACCGAGTGTTCTTCTCCACATCATCTCAACCCCTGTTGTTATCGAAAACACTTGGCTTAGGAAATTTTTAGCTAGTATCTAGGCTATTGTGGCGTGATTTCCTTAACCCTAGTTGTGGAGTCCCCGATGCATGATACGCTTCTATTCTAACTCTTCTCATGCATGCTTGAACTTATATTCGCCGCTTAATTCAATTCGGATCGATATTTTGGGTCATATCTTGGATTTGTGTATATCAAGCCTCATAGCACATCGTAGAAAGCATCACCATTTGCTAGCACACGACCACGCTCACTCGCGCACTGCGTGGACCCACGACATTTATTTGGACTCGCTTTCCTAGGTTTAGTGGTGTGATTTGGCGTTTGCTTGCTTGGTGTGTCGTTTCTGATTTTGGTGGCTCTGATGGACGATCTAGGGTTTAGAGTTTTCTTTTTCTTTCTTCCTCTCTATTTTTCCCTTCCGAGCTCCTACTCTCACTCGTCTTCCTCGAGGACGAGGAAGAGTTCAGCTTGGGGGATTTTGACGTGCGTTTATATTTCATATATTCACGCACGTTTTCTTTTGTGTTTCTCCGTGTTTTTCCGCCGTCTCTTATTCGTTTTCGTATATTTTCCCGTTTTCTTTCACTTTTCTTTGTTTGTCCATGATTGCAGGAGTTCGACCACGTAGGGGACGTTTAATGATGATATCCCAAGTCCCCGGAGCAACGGGAGAAGTCACGCGTGATCCAGGGGGTCAAACGTCGAAGAATTCATCTTTCAGCCCCTCACCCGGTCGGTTGGTCATCTTCAACCGATCGGGTGATGCACGCGTGCACCACCCGGTCTCTACCGCAGCTCACAAAGAAGTCACCCGACCGGTTCACAGACCGGTTCTGCGGGCGGCTGTTCTCTGTTTTTTCGAGCGGAATTCCAACCGATCAGGTGACTCTCACCCGATCGGTTCATCTGTAGCTGGGGAAAAAGAGCTGAAGACACGGGCGTCGAACCGACCGGTTCACCCGACTGCTCCAAGATCCAACCGATCGCTCAAGAACTCACCCGATCGGTTCGTGAGGTCGGGTGAAAACTCGCTGTTTTCTGTGATTTATCTGTAACGGATCAACCGATCGGTTGACTTGTCAACCGATCGGTTGACTTGTCAACCGATCGGTTGATTCGAAGTTCTATATATATAGCCCCTAGGGTTCCAGAAACGGGAGTTGCTGTTTTTCTACTGTTTTATTTCCTTGTGACGGCTGTAATTGTTACTCTTTAGTAAGTTTTCAGATCTTTCTAAAATTTTAGTATTGCCTTTATTACTCTATTACTTCCGCATTGCAATTGTCCGATTATGATTTCAACGGTTAAATTTCATTTAGATTGCTTTTTCATGAATTTTTGTGAGTAGTTCCCAAATCTGGGATTTTGGTGGAAACCCCTTCGGGGGCTCTTCCCGATGCATCCATAGGGTTAGGAAATCGATAGGGAGTAGGAATCTAACGGTTACACGGGGTGTTTCATTGTCATTGGTGGGAAAAAGACCGCCTTTGACCGTCGGGCCAAGGGGGAATAAACTTGGCGGTTGACTCCCTAGCCATAGCTCACGCCCTTAGCGTAGACGCCAAATCCTAGCACGCGGGAGCGGCAGGATGAGACGTTGGGAGATATCGTTGCGGACTTAGTGCTCCCGGGATCGATCAGTGTTAATGGACACGGGAGTGCCCACTGATCGAATCCGGGAAGTCCGGTGTATCATCCTGGGCACCGACCGGAATATCGGGCCCATGGGACGCCGGTACCACTTTCAGAGGCAACGTCTCACCATTAGACCCTAATCCCGATCGCTATCCATACCCGTAGGCCGTATCGGCGAGAGTCTCTCGTCGGGTTGGAAACCAAAGTCCCGGGTTTACTTTCTATTTGTTCATACGCTTTTATTTCCTTTCGTGACAACCATCTACCGATTCGGGCTAGCTCGCCCCTTGGGGTGATTCAGGTCCTACCTGACCCAAGCACAACCTCGCCTCCCTGAGTTCGATATTCCCGCACCCTACACTAACCGTGAAACTTGCGGTAAACGACACCGCGCCGCCGCGACGCAAGCGGGGCGCCGGTCATTAGTAAATAAGGTAGAATCTATCTTTCCAATAGAATAACCAGATTTTAACAGAAAATTCTTTGACCTTTCATACCAAGCATGTGGTGCTTGTTTTAATCCATATAAAGCTTTCTTCAATTTGAAAACTTGATTATCCAAACTTTCATATTGAAATCTAGGTGGTTGTTCTACATAGACTTCGTCCTTTATTATACCATTCAAAAAATGCGCTCTTAACATCCATTTGATATAATTTAAAATCCTTAAAATATGCATATGCTAGTAACATTCTAATAGATTCTTATCTTGCAACAGGTGCATAGGTTTCATCATAATCTATACCTTCTTCTTGATTATATCATTATGCAACTAATCTAGCCTTATTTCTAACTACCTGACCAGATTCATCTAACTTAATCTTAAATGCACATTTAGTTCCTATAACATGATGATCTGAAGGTCTTGGTACTAATTCTCATCCATCATTCCTTTTGAATTGATTAAGTTCTTCCTGCATTGCTATAATCCATGAACTATTTAACATGCTTCATTAGCATTCTTAGGTTCGAAGGATCATATAAATGCACAATGAGTCATTTGTTCAATTTTGATCTAGTTCTAACTCTATCAGAAATATCTCCAATAATCAAATCATGTGGATGATTAGGAACTTCAACAAATGCTTTAGGAAGACTTGTATTATCAGGAATTGGTTCGGGAATGGAATTAGTAGAATCATTATCATTATTTTCATCTAACTTAGTTTTCTCTAATGAACTAGTGATGGGTATTGAATCATCTTCATCAATAAGTGTGAGGGGTGTATAATTATCATCAAAACTTACATGAAGAGATTCCTCAATACATAAGGTTCTTTTATTATAAATCCTATATGCCGTGTAGAATATCCTACAAAAATACATTCATCTGATTTAGAATCAAACTTATGTAATGAATCCTTAGTACTAAGAATAAAACATTTACAACCAAAAACTTTAAAATACGATACACGTGGAATACGATCATAAAAAAATTCAAAAAAAGTTTTATTAAGTTGTGGTCTTACCAGAATCTTATTCAAAACATAACATGCAGTAGCAACGGCTTCTGCCCAAAAATATTTTGGTAAAGAACTATCACATAACATGGTTTTAGCACATTCTTGTAAAGTTCTATTTTTCCTTTTAACTACACTATTTTGTGGTGTGGCTCTAGGAAAAGAAAATTTATGTGTTATGCCATGTATATTATAAAATTTTGTAAATAATTCATTTTCAAATTCTCCACTATGATCACTATGAATAGTAATAATAGATAAATATTTTTGTCACGCCCCGCTTCCCATTAAGCTTAGGGGCGAGGACGCGGTAGGCCCGCATGTGCAAGTAAGGAGGGGGTACTTTTGTTGTTCTTTCCTCCTTGACTTCACACAATGAGCGTCTGTGTGAAAAACCGCATGTCATTGCTTGCATTACTCAAAAACAACAGAAATAAGTAAAATATTATTACAATCTCAAACGTTAACGGAGTCACAACAAATGGAGAAAAGAAGAGTATGTCTTATGACCTATACAACAAATGAAAAGAAGTACAATGGTGGTTCACTAATCAACAACTCTTGGTCCACTGGTTCAGCTATCTCAACTAGTCCTATTGGTGCTATAGCTCGGGATCTGATATACATCCATAAACATAAATGTATGTCAGCAAGGGTCTGCAAGTAGATGTTAGAACCTACGGCAAGGTATATAAAATTATACTGAATTTAAGAGGCATTTATAAATTAAACGAGATAACAACAAAAAGTTTAAACATGCAGATTATAAAGTGAAACAAAGTAAAATACTCTTATCATGCAGTTCTAAGCAAAAGTAAAGTGATCAGTTATGACATGGCAGTTATAACGAATTAAAAGTAAGCAATATAAACATGGCAATCCTAATGTGCGAGCAAGTGACAATGATTATTACAATTACAATGCAATGCTTTCTATACTGCATAGGGTTCACGCCTTTAGGTCATAATGAGTGAGTCGTCCTTCTCACGGAGCCCTTTCGTGATTGGCGCTAACCCACCGCATGCGGGTGGTGCCCTTGAAGAGAATACCCTTTCATACGCCTAGTGGCCGCTCAACCCTAACCCCACCCAAGAATATTGTGCTGGACACGAGCCAGGCGCTAAACCGACATATACTGGAACACGAGCCAGACTAGTCATATGTGACCCTACTTGAACACGAGCCAGACTATTCACACATGACCGACGGAGTAGCCATATTACAAGCACGAATTTGTCAACTCACATGACATCACGAAAGTCACGATTTCGCCTTCGAGGCGCACGATTTCACGATGTCACACATTTGTTAATTATTCCAAGACATGAAGCAATTAAATCATATCATCATTTATTTTTATACAACATTTTCCATGATTATGAGAGTTTCGAGCAACATTTACAATAATTTAACAAAAGAGTTGAATATAAGAATTTAACAAATATGTCACGGAAAGTAATTTTCTTTGCTATTGTTCTAAACTAAGATATGTCAAGTTATATGCCGTTGGGTCACATTTTTAATCATGGATGTCATGGTAGTAATTTCATGCGTCATTTTACTTGTAGATTTTGAGTTACACAACTTTTCATGCAAACGTCCAAATGAACATCTATCTTCAAAAATTCACTATAAATTGTACACTTGCCTGATTTCAGCGATTTTGGTGCCGTTGGATTCGTCTTGACGGGTACTACGTATTGGCATGTCCGGTTCTCTATTTTGGTTAAACATATCACTGAATTAGATTCATTGCAAGATAATCAAAATATCAAGTTAATCCCTGAATTGGGTTCGTTTGATTTTATTGGGTTCTCTGGCTAGGGTGATGTTTATATTGTATTATAACATTCTTTTATAAACATGGTAAGCCTGATTTTACACTAATATTATTACCCTAACAATTTTTTAACAATTATTAACATGCTGAAGTTAAATAACACTAACAACTTAACATATAAATCTATCACTAATAACCTTTTAATACTAACCTAATACTAGGGAATTACAAGGTTAATATAAGGTTAACATTATATTTAATACTCACACCCACTTACACCTACTCCTACATACAATAATATCCTAACATATATTAATATATATCACTCACTTCTCTCTCTCCATTAACTCTCTTTTTAAAACTTTCTTGTTGTCACTTACTGTCTCATCTCTATCTTTGCTTTTGATTTGTAGTAAGAGGAGAAAGTCACGCACTCAAGGAGAGAAAGGGGGCACTCACGCACACGCACGCGGGGAGGGAACGGCGGCGCTCCGGGGGCAGTCTCCGGTGCTACAGGACGGCGGCCTCCAGCAGCACAGTGCGCGTGCAGGCTGCGGTGCTCTCCAGCGTTAACGCATGTGCAAGGAGCTAGGATGGCATGCAAGGAGCACGGCGGCGCGCTGGAACTCCAGGCGGAGAAGAAGAGGAGGATGGAAGGAAGGGTATGAAAGATCTGAAGAGGGTTTGATTTTGAAATTGGTTGATCTGAAGTTTGTTTTGTATCAGATCTGAGTTCTCAATTTGAAACTCTGATTTCAATTTTGAGTGTGTTTTGTTTTGAGGGGCTGATTTGTTGGTGGATTTGGGTTTGATGAAGTTGTTTGATTTGGGATTGGTGAACTGATTTTGGGAAGAATTGTTTGGGTTTTGCAGAATGGTTTTGCAGGGAGAAGACATTGATTGTTCTTAAGGGGATTTAGCAGGGGACATGTTTAATCAGATTAGGTTTCCAATTTAATACATTTTTTGACTAACGATTGAAGAAACGTGTTTGCTTTGATTAATCAGCAAAGGGAAGGAATCTGCCCCATCAAATATGAGAGCTGTGTCTGAATGTTGAGCAAACATTGAATTTTTAGTCAAATAGGTTAGGCAGGATTAGGATGTGAATTTAATGTAAACTTGACTAATCTTGTGGGGGAGGAACCTGATATACGAAACCTGTTTCTCTCCTCTAACCCTATTATAAAAAAATGTGAAAGATAAGTTGTATTAAGCTAGGAGATTAAAGGATTAAGGTAATTAAGTAATTAAGTAAAATTAAATGTAATTAGTAAAATAAATGAATTAAAGTGTTTAGTAACTTTTAGAAGTGATTAGTAAAGTGAAATTAGTAAGATAATTAAGTTAAAGTTTTTAGTTAAACTTGATGGTTAATTAATGATGATACGGTAAAAACAAAAAAACAGAGACGCGCTCGCGTCGACTCGTAGCAGATAACATACGGACGAAAAATATTATCCGGACGACATAAATAAAATACTGGTATGCATGATCTAAAATACGTCTAAAAATACAGGCCGTTACATTCTACCCACCTTAAAAAAATTTCGTCCTAGGAATTCCTATCAACTAATGAGCAAGAAACAAGTATGGATAACGCACTTGTATCTCATCTTCCCTCTCTCAGCTAGACTCTCCTGGCGAGTCGTGTCACTACTCTAACAA
The DNA here is from genome assembly GCA_030789695.1 of Scilla litardierei. Taxonomy (NCBI): domain Eukaryota; kingdom Viridiplantae; phylum Streptophyta; class Magnoliopsida; order Asparagales; family Asparagaceae; genus Scilla; species Scilla litardierei. Next base: position 135,883,930 of record CM061136.1, on the reverse strand, counting down.
GATCGACAGTCTTGTTCCGGAGTGTCTTCTGATGCATGTCAAGAGTCTGCACTGGCTGCTGGTCACGTTTGGTTTAGGGTTTGATAAAAAGGAAACATTTGTTCTTAATGAATTTGATTAGGGGAAATTAAGGCTAATTTTATTAAGTGAAGTTTTTTTTTGAAAATAGGAATTTGGGGGTTGGGTGGCTACGTACAACAATGGCCTTAGTCGTCAATAGGCAAGCAAAATAGCTAGCGACGGCTACCAGCGATGTGCAGGGACAAGGGTGAGAAAATAATATATATATATATATATACTCACAACTGCAACCCCAATATTCTAACACACTGGTTGTTAAACCCATAACCTCAAACAAGTGTTCTTAAAATAAATCATTACTTCTCGTCTCGTCACGTAATAATGTTACCACTATTAGCATATCCTGAACTTAAATATAGGTCCAATACTTTCCCTTTATTTTTGATTTCTATCTCATAATTCTTGCCTTAAACAATTAATACTTTAAACAAGGCAACCTCGAAAGGGAAATACCAATTATCCTCAACCAGTACTTCTTACAAATCTCCTCACTCCTTCGCTCATCATTTCTATTAAAGACAGTAACATCTTCTTGGGGGCCTTTGATATCCTCTATACCCAAGTTCTCCAAAGACTGTACATTCTCATAGGTTGTCTCATCTGTAATGTATCATCCCTTGCTTACTGTATAACCTAACTTGTAGTACTATAATTGTGACATCATCTAACTCCAACCTTATTCTTATCTCAAGCAATTGGTAAAACGATGCTATACCAATTACTGATATATGACAATAGGTACCAATGCGCCTAGTATACATCACCATCTACCATCAACATTTACCATGCTCCCAACTCATTCTTCATCGTGACAACTCATAAGTTTAAACACCTTAATTAACAAACTATTAAATCATATCTCATCATTTCTTATTGTATCTTATCCTAAGCAACTTAGATCAATTTACGCAACTATCCATTCGTATCAACATATCATATCATTTCCAACGTCTCCATCACCCTATCCGTACGATGAAGTCTTGTTACTTTACATACTCTACTAATCATCATCGTCATCATAAATCATGTAATATCTACAAAGTTACACTCAGCTGCTACTAATATGATTTCCAAATCCGTAATGTACTCGTCTTCCTGTGTACCACTCATAGTATGGAATCCTATTGAAGCCATTATGTATGGGTATATCCAAATGTGAAATATAATTCTTGAACACATCATTTTATCTATCAATACAACTACACCTTACGTCATCTCAAACTACTCCTATCTGTAATTATAATCCCCTAATAATAATAATCATATCTTTTTATGAATAGGACCCATTGGGCCTATTGGGTATCCACCCACATGAGTAACCAATGTGAATACTATATAAAGGGGGCTAGGGGTTCCTAGCCTCAACCTTCTCCAAATCTGTTTTTACTTCACAACACGTTATCAGCACGATCACGCTCGATGGAAAAAGCGACGGCTCGTGAGAGAGAGGCGCCCGACAAACGCTCTGTCAATTTTTTTCGCGACGCAAAGCTTTGCCAGACGATGCAGAGTTCCTTCTCGGGGCATACCTCATCAAACTTCGCTAGATCTGGTGGATAGATTTAGTGGGTAAGCCTAAATGTTTTTCTAGATCTGATAACATATTAAAAATTCAATTTTTTATGTGATCTAGATTAAAATAGATGCTTGTTTACGCATAGGATCTAACTTATTAGGTCAAAAACTTAATTGTTTGTTTGCAAAACTGATTAAAATTTTAATTTTTATGTAATCTATCTGTTATTTAGTAGATTTTATTAAATCATTTTGTGCAAAATCTTCTTCATGATGTCCCATAATTTAAAAATCAAAATCTGATAAACCCATGAACGGCCAGAAGCCGATAGCCCCTCCCCGCCAAAGATCAGACAGATCCGGCGCAAAATCCGACAGGAAAGAAGAAAAAAAGGCTGTTGTGCCTCCGGGCGCGGTGGCGACCGTGCCACCTTGTGCGGCGGCCGCGCCCCGCAGGCGCGGCCCCCTGCCGCACCTGCCGGCGGCTGGCGGCTGTCGGCCGCCGGTGGCTGCTGCCCCATCCCCAAAACCCTAACCCAATATTAGGGTTAGGGTTAGGGGAAGCCCATTTTGGGTTATTGGGCTAAAATCCCAACTAAAAATAAAAATAAATAAAAATAAAATAAATCTGGAATTTAATTGTTTTGGGCCTGAAGCCCAAACAAAAATAATTCTCTGGTTTTTTACACTCATGGGGCTTTTATCGGGCTAGCAGCCCAATAAAGAAAAAAATCAGATTAGTTGATTAATATTATGTTAGAACCCCCAATGGGCCTGAGCCCATCAAATAAATACAAATGTAATAATATTAAAATTGTTTCCCCCATTTTCTTGAAGGGCCTGAAGCCCACACGGAAATATAATTAAAATTTAAATTAATTTTAACTTGTTTAGTGGGCTTAGCCCATAGATTTTCTTGAAAATCAATAAACAAGTATCCTAACGGGCCTGAAGCCCGCAGACATAAATTAATTTATTTTCCTCTTATTTTGTTGGGCCTGCAGCCCACAAAAGTGTAAAAATATACATAAATAAAGAAGAAACATGCTTAACGGGCCCAAAGCCCGCTGGCCTAATATTATTTTAATTAATTTCTGAAATCTTTATGAACGATATATTTTTAATATATATTAAATTCAGAAATTACCGAATAAATCCCAGAAAAGTCCAGAAAATCCTAAAAATTTGGGAAAAATTCTGGAAAATTCCTGAAACATCAGGAAAGTAATTGTGAGGGGGTTAAAATAAATATTAGTATTTTGGGGATAAAATGTTATTTGTCGTTAACGATGAATGACATGTTGTTCAGTTTAAACTTTTCTAAACATAATCTAACGGACACGGCGCATACCGCGGATGGCCAGAAGCCTCCGCCGTTGTCACGTACCCATGAAATTTTCCTTTTTGGGGTTAAATTCCCATGAAATTTTTGGGTATGCGTCCTAAAAATCTACGACATCTTATGAATAACTAGATTAATGCACAATTGATTTAATATTTTGTTTGCATGTTAATACTTAGTCTATTTTCTTATATAACTGTTTTTCATGTTAATACTCATACTAAGATTAAATATTAAGGCACAAACAGATTAAATAATATTTCAACAAGTTCAAATATCATAACTTTGATGAAAATTGAACCTGAAGTTCAAATCATATTAAATGTCAAAACAAAACAAATACGATGGTTTATGCGAAAATTATGACTGCTATCTTTATAAAAGATGCACACTTTGCGGTAAATAGATATATAAGATCTATGATCTATATAATCAAATATGGACACCAGAAGTTTTCCATAACACCGCTAAACTCTTTAAAAGAGTACTCTCCTTTATTTTTACAAGGAAAGATTTTTTTATCTAGCCTTGAATATAAGTATATGCCTGAAGTCGTGGCTTAATAAATAAGTGAGAAATATATTATGCACCCGCGTACTTGTTCCCCTTTTGAGCATGATTAACTATCCACATAAAATTTGAACGCCTCAAGAAAATGGCCTGATGCCATACTCGGGTATTCAAATAGACTTTTAAAAGTCTCTAATTAATTAGAAAAGTGGAAGTATAAAATAATTTGCTCAAATCCCTGCTTATGTCTCCTTAGCAAGACTAATTTTCATTGTCCTTTATAAATAAGGAATATTGAAATCAATGGAAGTTCAGGATCAAACATGACCTGAAATAAAAAATAAGGGAAAATATTACTCGATATGGAGTATGAAATGGCAAACTAAGATCAGAACCAGAAGATCTGATAAGTACTCATAATGCTTTTGCAATATGAAAAGTAATTAGTTTACGCCATTGAAATATATATACATTGCTAGTCTAAACTGACGAAAGTCGACCTACTTATTGTATAATTAGCCACTCCTAGAGGTCAAATAAATTTTATAAACACAATTTTTAATCTGTTGTCATAACATATTTCTTAGTGATTTTAAGTGTTTACATATACTTTTAAATAGTATTTTACTGTATAAGTCATTTAGAAAATCTTTTCTGTGATTTCTGTTTTTTTAAATTCAGGACTTTTTAAGCCCGAATACTCTAAAAAGAGGATGCCTATTACTCTCAAAATAAATAAAGCCTGAAGCTTTGTCCCAAAATAAATTCAAAAAGAGGAAAAATTAGAACACCTGAAGTGTCCAGAATCGACCAACTTTGGATCGATATCACCCTGGATTGATGATGCAAGACATCATCAACCAAAAGAACCCGAAGATTCTTCAAAAAGGGTGAAACTTTCATCGTCCCATTCAAAAGGGAAAAATTGATTATGAGATCATCTCCATTCACATGGACATTGACTCTCCACACTTCCTCAAACGAATTTAAGATGATATACTATCATCATTAAAGATAATGAAGACCTTTAGGTCTCTTGAGAGTATTTAAGGGATATAATTAGGTTTTGTCCACTCCCTTAATATGACTGATGATGTACCTTTTGTGTACTGATCAAAATATCCTCTAAAAATGGTCATTATCCAACCACATTTTTTTAAAATGGTGGTAACATTGGATAAAAATGGGAAATCATAAATAATTAGCAACAGTGGTTGCGTACACTCAGCTAAACACACCATTAGAACCTTTTTATATGAGTCTGGTCAACTCCATATAAATATTTTCTAAGAATGGGTTTAGAGCACATCTTAAAGATGGCACGTCTGTAACGCTATGTATGTGTTCCTGAAGCAACACTACATAAACCGTCATGATGCCATAAAGAGAACACATTCATCAGGACTAACCAACTTTAATGAATAAATCTCGTATGAGTAAGGCATTAGTACACATCTTATAGATTGTGTATTGATGATGATCCTGGAGATCTTTCAATTCCCTATTTGGTTCAACTCATCTATGAGCCTAAAGCTCAAATTGACCATTTAAAAAGTAAATACATATGATTTGATTATAATCAGACTGACAATTTAAATATTGTCAAAACTTTCACATCCCTGCTACTAAAAATCCAGCTAGGATTGACATACCAAATATAATGGATGCAATCCACCAGTAGCAGAAGTGGATGTCCTTAAGAGATGAGAGGACATACCACTAGGCTCCAAAAAGAGAAATCTACTCCTGGAGACCGAAAAAGCAATACCACCACATGAAAGTGAGCTCAAATCCATAACCTTATTGCAACTTGGTTGATAAGGACCCATTCTGGATCTGTACATATTCTTTACTCGTCCCAGAACCTTCACTTCTTTAACGCGTCGTGAAGGAGACACATTTGGGAGAAATCAAATGTTTATAGTACGTACGGGGTGAGTTTTGGACAAGAAAGAACACATTTTGTCGACAAATTCTCTCATATTTCATTTTGATAGTTAAATATAAAATATCGTTTCCACAACTCTGCTTTGCCTGAAGCAAACATAGAGATTTGGCCAAATTATAATAATGTGGAATGAGGCAATAATAAGGTGAGCTGGATTCACTTATGAAATATGGGGTGTACGGACCTGAAGTCCTGATATCAAAAATGATATCAAATCCTGTGGATAACTGAGTATTGTAGGAGAATTAAAATAAAATCGTTAGCTATAAGCATTTTAATTTGCTATAGCTTTAGAGGTATAAATCGCTTAAACCAAGAAGTAATCAAGTAAGATGAGCTGAACTCACTTACAAGATGAATCTGATGCATCGACTGGTTTATGTCAAGGCGTAACCCAACGAATGGCAAAAGGAGGAAATTTTTGGTTGATGTTGCTATTGGATGTGACAACATTACATATATAAAATTTCTTCAAATGCATGTATTAAAATTTTCTCTTTACTTTCCTTTTTTTGGGACATATATTAATAATATGATTAAAGGAAAGACAACCTAGACAGAGATCCTTAAAGGACTCAAACTAAAAGGTTGTTGTTTGCACCTCTTAAAAATAGTATTGTTTTTAAGAGAGAAAATTAAAAGAATTGAGATTATTTTAATAACTCAAAATATTATCGGATCTCCTGAAGAGAAAATACCGAAATATCTGTTAAAGCCTATCTATCAGATATGATATGATATGAAAGTCCAAGCTAGGCATAAATTCTTTGCTTACAGAATACAATCATCCTGAAGATGAAATATCATCATGAAGATGAACTATCATCTTGAAGATGACATTAATCATCCTGAAGATGAATTATCATCCTGAAGATGACATTAATCATCCTGAAGATGAACTATCATCCTGAAGATGAACTATTATCCTGGAAATGAATTATCATCCTGAAGATGACATTAATCATCCTGAAGATGAACTATTGTTAATCATCTCGAAGATGAAAACTTCATACCATGACGATTGATGAAGAAAAATGAAAATCATTCTCCACTAAATACACCTATTTGGTTGTATAGATACACATTAAAAGACCCCTTTCCGTTAGCTGGAAGAGGGGAAGAATATATATGGTCCAGAAGTACCTTAAGTGTCTTTGAAACACTCTTTTACCTGGCCAACTGCATGCGTCTCTTTTGAGCGTTAGCAGTATAGCTATTAGCCAGGTACAGTACAGCGCCTGCAGCGCGCCACTGGACCAGAGATATGTAGCTTCTGCGCTATCTCCAAGGGTCGAGGAAAAATCCTCCATGTTAAATGTATTTGCATATGCAGGTTACAGATCATCGCGATGAATAGCATAAAATGGACATCCACCTTCTGAAGATCTACACAGAATCCTCCCAAGTCTACATCCTCCTACCATCCCGAGAAGCTCATCATCCAAAAAACAGTTCAAGAATATACAAAGCCAGGTCCTGAAGTACCTCGCAGACAATGACGATTGAGACATGGAGCTGTCTACCAAGTTTGCACCTGCTCCTTTAGTTTCAGCTACTGCCTTATATGAGTGAAACTTGTATAGATGAGTGATGTTTGTACTTTACATTTGCTTTCGGAATGTTTGTAGATGAGATGGATGTATATACACATAGGAGATTAATGTATAGATATATAGGATATCTGCAAGCCGGAAGCTTGATCAGATAAGGGGGAGTCAACTGTAGAGTTGTACTCTTTTTCCTTGGCTAGTGATTTTTCCCATAGGATTTTCCATAGTCAAGGTTTTAATGAGGCAACCACATTGACTCTGGACCTCGACACATCCCCAAATCAGGGAAAGTTATGGAGTGATGTACTCTTTTCCCTTCGCTATCAGTTTTTTCCCACAGGGTTTTTCATAGCTAAGGGTTTTTAACGAGGCAGTTACCCCTAACTTGGATCTAGTAGTATCCACCCTTTAAGATACTCATTAGTACTAATGAATCATTCAGTATTCATAAGTCGAGTATACCACGTTGGTTAGATAAGGGGAAGTGTTACGAATAAGACCCATTAGGCCTATTGGGTATCCACCCACATGAGTAACCAATATGAATACTATATAAAGGGGGCTAGAGGTTTCCTAGCCTCAACCTTTTCCAAATCTGTTTTACTTCACAACATATCTAACATTCTATCAATATAATGCATAACAAAATTCAACACTGATGATGATAGAAATAAAGGTAGAAGAAAACATTTTTTAAAAAAGGGTTATAACGCAAATTTAAAACTAATCTCGTTAAAATAAGTAAATAGATGCACTAATGTGGTAACCAAGAGATAGTGTAGGATACAGAGTTTTATGATGTAATAAATCAAGTTTGAGACGAATGGTTTCAGGTGAGGCAAGGATATGGAGTTAGCTTGATCAGAAAGATGGTCTTACAGGTGCAAGAAGTAAGAAAAGACATGCATATACGAGCGGAAAGTAAAGTACAGGTGGCTGCTCAAGTGTGGTAAGTTAAGTGCATGTAATGCATAAAGTAAAGGTGACTGTGCAAGTGCAAAAGTAACGACGGTGGCATGGCATATGGTAGCAACAATGGTTTAACCAACAGGCAATGTGATGACAATAGTAAGACAACTAGGTAGACGCAGTAACACTGAAAATGACAAGTAATGAGCAAGCATGAGGAAAACAAACGTCGCTTGACTATCTAATAGTGTAGGCTGGCCTAATAATAAGAAGTCTAGCTTAACTCCCAAACCAGCCAGGCAGTCAGAGCTTGAACGCACAAGTCACTTCTATGACCACAGGACACGTCCTTTGGTTGACAAACCCCCTTTCCATTCCTTTCTAGACACTGATCCAATAGTAATTTAAGACCGCTTATTATTATATCGTTCTATCACGTTCGAGTAGTCTCGACTTAGTCTGTAGAATAGTGGTATCAAATCAGTAGTCGTGGCAAGAGTTAGCTTGATCAGGTGGCATAGAGATGGTTATGAATGATTTAATAGGAGAATGGGAGGCATGCGTAAAATGTGACAATATCCTAATAACGTATATAAGGATAGTGAGTGGGTGGTATAAATTAAAACAGGAGAGAAACAATAGATGAAAGAGTCATGGGTGTATAGATGTAGTGTTTGTTTCGTAAATGGAGATAGATTTTTACAAAAAATTTAACAGTATGAACATGATGAATGCAGAACTGATAAATCGAGGTAGTTGGAGATCTATTTAGTAGTTTTAATTTGTATATGATTGGTTGTTTTGAAATCTGGTGTACTATAGTAAGAAAGAAAATGCTATATTGAATTAGTGGAAAAGAAGTAAGGTTTAAAGATAAAGATCTCCATATATAGAAAGTAAAGTATGTGGGTATGGATGGTATAGATTAGAAATCATTATAATATAGTGACTAAAAAATTTCAGCGAAGGAAAACTCAAAATCAAGGAATAAATTTAAGTCAGTTGAAAAATATGAGGCCTATGTATATATATTAAAGATTTTTTTTAAAGAAGTTAAACCGGACGAGGAATTCCATAAAAGGGATATCGGCAGTAGATCAGTATAGTAATGTGGGTGATTCAAAAGGATAATGATAGCTGTCAGGAAGATCACGTGGGTCGAGAACAAGGATTAGAATAGGATGATCAAATGTGAGCGGGTAGGGAAATGACTTGTGAAAACGCTACCATAGATTCCTAAGGTCATAAAGTGGAATGTAAAATGAAGGGAGAATAAAAATCAAGGATATATTGATTTGGTTGACTAAGGATCAGGAACCTTAGGACTAGGATTTTCTAATGAATTAGATTGGGGTAGAAAATTCTAGGGAAGGTGTTGTTTGAGAGTCAAGATTTTAATATTATCTATGATGTTTTAAAGTATTTTGCATGAGCATAGAACTGCATGTGCCACCACTAAAACCTGTCATGCCAACGCTTCCCATTAAGCTTGGGGGCGAGGACGCGACAGGCCCGCATGTGCAAGTAAGGAGTATGTACTTTAGCATTTATTTCCTCCTTGACTTAACATAATAAGCGTCTGTGTGAAAAACCACAAGTCCTTGCTTGCATTACTCAAAAACAACATAGATAAGTAAAATATTATTACAATCTCAAACGTCTCAACGGAATCACAACAAATGGAGAAAAGAAGAGTAGCTCTTATGACCAGTACAACAAATGAAAAGAAGTAAAATGGTGGTTCACTAGTCAACAACTCTTGGTCCACTGGTTCAGCTATCTCAACTAGTCCTCCTGGTGCTATAGCTTGAGATCTGACATACATCCATAAACATGAATGTATGTCGGTAAGGGTCTGCAAGTAGATGTTAGAACCCCAGGCAAGGTATACAAATTTATACTGAATTTAAGAGGCATTTATAAATTAAACGAGATAACAATAAAAAGTTTAGACATGCAGATTATAAAATGAAACAAAGTAAAACACTCTTATCATGCAGTTCTAAGCAAAAGTAAAGTGAGCAGTTATGACATGGCAGTTATAACGAATTAAAAGTAAGCACTATAAACATGGCAATCCTAATGTGCGAGCAAGTGACAACGATTATTACAATTACAATGCAATGCTTTCTATCACGCATAGGGTTCACGCCTTTCGGTCATGATGAGTGAGTCGTCCTTCTCACGGAGGCCTTCCGTGATTGACGCTAACCCACCGCATGCGGGTGGTACCCTTGAAGAGAGTACCCTTTCATACGCCTAGTGGCCGCTCAACCCTAACCCCGCCCAAGAATGTTGTGCTGGACAAGAGCCAGGCGCTAAACCGACATATACTGGAACACGAGCCAAACTAGTCATATGTGACCTTACTGGAACACGAGCCAGACTAGTCACACATGACCGACAGAGTAGCCATATTACACGCACGAATTTGTCAACTCACATGACATCACGAAAGTCACGATTTTGACTTCGAGGCGCACGATTTCACGATGTCACACATTTGTTAATTATTCCAATACATGCAGCAATTAAATAATATCATCATTTATTTTTATACAACATTTTCCATGATTACGAGAGTGTCGAGCAACATTTACAATAATTTAACAAAAGTGCTGAATATAAGAATTTAATGAATATGTCACGAAAAGTAATTTTCTTTGCTATTGTTCTGAACTACGGTATATCAAGTTAAATGCCGTTGGGTCACAATTTTAATCACAGATGTCATGGTAGTAATTTCACGCGTGATTTCACGTGTAGATTTTGAGTTATACAACTTTACTTGCAAAAGTCCAAATGAACATTTATCTTCAAAAATTCACTATAAATTGTACACATGCCTGATTTCAGCGATTTTGGTGCCGTTGGTTTCATCTTGACGGTCCGGTTCTCTGTTTTGGTTAAACATATCACTGAATTAGATTCATTGCGATATAATCAAAATATCAAGTTAATCCCTGAATTGGGTTCGTCTGATTTTATTGGGTTCTCTGGCTAGGATGATGTTTATATTTTATTATAACATTCTTTTATTACCATGGTAAGCATTATTTTACACTAATATTATTACCCTAACATTTTTTAACAATTATTAACATGCTGAAGTTAAATAACACTAACAACTTAACAAGGTTAATATAAGGTTAACATTATATTTAATACTCACACCCACTTACACCTACTCCTACATACAATAATATCCTAACATATATTAATATATATCCCTCACTTCTCTCTCTCCATTAACTCTCTTTCTTTAACTTTCTTGCTGTCACTTATTGTCTCATCTCTTCATTCTGTTTTTTATCTTTGCTTTTGATTTGCAGCAAGAGGAGAAAGTCATGCACTCAAGGAGAGAAAGGGGGCACTCACACATGTGCACGCGGGGAGGGAACGGCGGCGCTCCGACGCTCCGGTGGCGGTCTCCGGCATGGCAGGGCGGCGGCCTCTGACAGCATAGTTTGCGCACGGGCTGTGGCGCTCTCCGGCGTTCACGCACGCGTAAGGGTGCTGGGATGGCGCGCAAGGAGCATGACGGTACGTTGGAACTCCAGGCGGCAGAGAAGAGGAGGATGGAAGGAAGGGTTTGAAAGATTTGAAGGGGTGTGATTTTGAAATTGGTTGATCTGAAGTTTGTTTTGTATCAGAGCTGAGTTCTCAATTAGAAACTCTGAATATCAATTTTGAGTGTGTTTTGTTTTAAGAGGCTGATTTGTTGGTGGATTTGGGTTTGATGAAGTTGTTTGATTTGGGAATGGTGAACTGATTTTGGGAAGAATTGTTTGGGTTTTGCAGAATGGTTTTACAGGGAGAAGATGTTGGCTGTTCTTTAGGGGATTTAGCAGGGGACATGTTTAATCAGATTAGGTTTCCAATTTAATACATTTTTGACAAACGATTGAAGAAACGTGTTTGCTTTAATTAATCAGCAAAGGGAAGGTATCTGCCCCATCAAATATGAGAGCTGTGTTTGAGTGTTAAGAAGACATTGAATTTTTAGTCAAATAGCTTAGGCAGGATTAGGATGTGAATTTAATGTAAACTTGACTAATATTGTGGGGGGAGGAACCTGATATACGAAACATGTTTCTCTCATCTAACCCTATTATTAAAAAAATGTGAAAGATAAGTTGTATTAAGCTAGGAGATTAAAGGATTAAGGTAATTAAGTAATTAAGTAAAATTAAATGTAATTAGTAAAATAAATGAATTAAAGTATTTATTAACTTTTAGAAGTGATTAGTAAAGTGAAATTAGTAAGATAATTAAGTTAAAGTTATAGTTAAACTTAATGGTTAAATGATGATACGGTTAAAACAAAAAAACAGAGATGCGCTCGCGTCGACTCGTAGCAGATAACGTACGGACGAAAAATATTATCCGGACGATAGAAATAAAATACTGTTATGCACGATCTAAAATACGTCTAAAAATACAGGCCGTTACATTTTTAATGTTTGAATTGTTTTACAAAATATTGTAAATTCTTCAAATGCATCATTTTTATGCTTCAAAAATAATACCCAAGTGTATCTTGAAAAATCATCAACAATTACAAATGCATATTTATTGCTATTTAAAGAAGCTATTCAAGATGAACCAAATAAATAAAAACGTAAAAGTTCAAGTGGTCTTTTAATAGAAATAGCATCTTTCAATTTAAAAGAGGATTTATGCATTTTTCCTTGTTGACATGCATCACAATATTGTGTGTACGTAAAAGATATATTAGGCATTCCAGAAACTAACTTATGCTTGGAAATTATAACGCCCCGCTCTCCAGAATACCCAGAAAGTACGAATACATCCCAGGTATTCCTAAAGCAACGAGTGTTACGAAGGAAAAGTACAAAAACTCAAAGCAGGTCCACTGCGCACTGCTAGGGTAGTACCTGTAATATTCCACAAATACAATCATGAACAGCACATAGACATCCAGAAAGTACAAAATCAGAGACAACCAAGGAACAAACTTATATATATCCAATATCCATTGTGCATCTTATATACAAAGAGTGCAAGGTGAACGACACCCCAAAACAACTCCAAAGAGTGCAAGGTGAATGACACCAAGGCATATGCTAGAACAGAAACACACAAGGTGCCAATGGTCAAGTCACATGTGTCACAACCAATTACAACTGAGGTTATAATCTAGTCCATCATCTTATTTACAACGGAAAATATAATTTATAAGACTATCAGTTAGCATTTTGGAACCTGGGTAAATCGTATGACGCTAAGGAGCTGGACTTCACCTAAGGTGGGTGAAAAATGATACCTCAACCAGCAACACGGACACTGGAGGGGTCTCTCATAACTCCCCTTTACGGGAGTGAGACAAATCTCGGTTTTTCTGTGGAAACCGGAGAAAACCATCATTTACTAGTCATGGTGTAGCACGAGCATACCACCGGCCTCTCTAACCCTCTCAAACTCCCCATTCCAGGAGTGACACGTCGGTTGAGAAATATAACTTCTGTCCGCTCCTTAACTCCTATAGTTTACCCGTGTTTCCCCCAAACACACATTTAGAGCTTCACCCATTTCTAATTGAACTTTGTTTTTTAATATATATGAATGATGTCTTATTTGTCCATTGTTCTCTTGTGTCATCTTTTTTGTGTGTGGAGCACTACGTGTACTTTCCAGCACGTGCGTATTGGCCTGCTTGAGTTTTTTTGTATTTCTCTTCTTAACACTCGCTGCTCTGGGATCATCTGGGACGGATTCGTATTTCCCTGGTATCCTGGGGAGCGGGGCGTTACAGAAATACGTCCCAAATGTTTGTAGTTAGTGTGTCCAAAACGTTTGTGCCACAAAAGAGTGTTTTCTGTTGATGCTAATAAACAATGATCATTTGAAACTATTTTCATGCATAATATGTATATATTATTCTTACGATTACCTTGAAATAATATATTAGACATATTAATATCATATATAATGCATGCATTCTTTTTGAAAACTATTTTAAAATCATTATCACAAAGTTGAGAGATGGATAAGAGATTATGTTTCAAACCGTCAATGATGAGCACATTTTCGATGATTGGCTTAGTTGGATCATCAACTATTCCAATGCCAATAACTATACATTTGCTGTTATCACCAAAAGTAACAGTGCCACCATCTTTGAAATGAACGGTTGATAGAAGTTTGATGTTCCCGGTCATGTGTATAGAACATCTACTATCTTGTATCCATCTTTCTTTTATGGGTACCTTAAAGATAAACAAACAATATTGGTACCCTTTTTATATGGGTCCTTAGGATTAGTCCTTAGGAAACCAAACCCAAGTGGAATTTGGTTTCTTCAAATAAGTAGACGACAGAATAATATTTTTTATAAAATTAGTAACATATAAATCCTTGTCATATACGCATAATGGATTTCTTAGAAGATGTAGCAAAATTGGTATTCTTAGGAATATGAATAGTATCCTTTTTCAAACTAATAGAAGAGTCAATTTTCTTTGCTTTAATAAAAACATGCTATTTCTTTTTCAACGTAATAGTATTACCAAAATTATTGGATATGGGAATATGCTTATAACCCAAACCTTGTTGATGATTAGCAGGATGTTGTATTCCAAGTAAATCATCGAGATTATTCTTTCCTTTATTAAACTTATTAATGTTAGAAGATAAATCGTCATATTTCAATTTTAAAGAAGAGATATCTTTATATAATTATATAGAAATACGAGACAACATATTGTGATTCTTAGATTTGAGAATCTCATTTTCATGAAGTAACTTATCAATTTGAGAAGATAAGTATTCCTTCTCATTTATCTAATAATAATGAAGATGAAGTTAGTTCTTGATGTGAAAGAATTAATGCCTTCTGTTGAGAATTTAACTTCTTAAATCTCATATATAAATCATTAAAAGCTTCAAGCAGTTCTTCATTATCTAAACTACTTACCTCATTATCATTTTGTGCCATAAAGCACACATGTGCATTTTCTTCATTAGTGTCTTTGTTGGTTTCTTCTTCTTCTTCAAAAGATGATTAATCACATATTACTGCTAGTGCTTTCTTCCTTTTCTCAAACTTCTTATCCTTTCTGAAATTGTTAGATGTTCTCTCTTTTGGCTTTAAAAATGGACAGTCCTTTTTCATATGTCCAGGCATGTTACATTGAAAACATAGAGAAGCATCATCAGTTTTAGGTTTGATATTTTTAAACTAACATCTTCTTAGAAACTTTTTGAAGTTTCTAGTTATTAGTGCCATGTCCTCATTGTCCATGTCAGAATCATCGGTGTCTGAAGATGCGTTGAAGGCAAGAGTTTTATTCTTTGAGTTTGTTACTTACGATCTTGGAGTTGTACTTCGTAGGCCATCAAGTTACCAACCAAGCTTTTAACGATGAGAATTGACAAGTCATTGACTTCTTCTATTGCTGTGGTCTTCTTCTCCCATTCTGATGTTAAGGCACAATGGATCTTCCTTACTTGTACAGTTTAAGTATAAGTTTTGCCAAGAGCAATTAGAGAGTTAGTTATGTCGGTGAATCGAGTGACCATCTCTCTAATAAGTTCATTCTCCTTCATTCTAAATAACTCAAACCTGTGAACAAGAACAGAGATTTTAGTTTTCTTAACTTTACTAGTTCCTTCGTGTGTTACCTCGAGTGTATGCTAGATGTCATATGCTGATTTGTCCTGGGATACACGATTGAACTCGTTCTTGTCCATGACGCAGAATAGTGCATGCATTGCCTTTGAGTTGTGATTTGTAGCTGATTTGTCAATAACGGTCCATTGGGCATAAGGAGTTGTAGGCTTCACGTATTGAGTTTCCAACATATTTCAAAGTTTGTAGTCGATGCTTTGAAGATAAATCACCATCCTTGTCTTCCAATAAGAGTAGTTGGAACCGTTGAATAGTGAAGGTCTTGTGATAGAGTGCCCTTCTGGAAATTGTGATGAAGATGTTGAATTGTTCATCGGATAGGTGTAAAACATCTTAACCATGAGGCTCTAATACGAAATGTTGGATCTCTTGGCATAAAAAATACACTAGAGAGGGTGTGAATAGTGTATATGATGACTATATTGCAAAATTAAAAGTAAATAAAAAATTGCAATTAGAGTGCAGAAGTAAAAGAACAGAACACAATCCAGAAAATTCCAAACGCAAACAGAGATTTATCCCAGTTCGGATCCTTGTGATCCTACGTCCAGTCCTCTACCCGTAGAAATTTGAATCCACTATAACACTTGCTCCTCGCAAGCAATCAACATACAAAGATGCCAACACTCTCCGTGTTGCAAACATGTACAATCTCATCAACAAGAGATTCACAAAATGGAGTAAAGAAATAGTATGAAACAATATCACATATAGCCTTGTTAATGTAGGAATTATGACGCAATCATGGTGATGAATTCTCCAAGGTTCTGGATGAGAATTGATGGTAGAATACACTTGGAAAATGGACTTCTAATTGAGGAATAAATTCTGCAGAGGTTCCCCAAAGAAATCTAAAAATCACTCACTTTCTAAAGAGAGAAAGTAAACTTAAGAAAAGAGAGAGTGTGAATTTTTGTGTTTTTAGACATGGGTCTGGGGGTCTATTTATAGTCCAAAAAGTTAGTTTTCGAACGTTTAACAATTGTCTAAATTTTCAAAAAATTCGTAGAAATTGTTGTGAAAATTAGTTGACTAATGGATGGCACTGGTCGACTAATAGTGTCGCTAATAGGAAATTTGACTGTTGAGTCAACTTTTCATAAAAGGACACATAGAACTGTCAGAAACTAACAAACGGTCAGATTTTTTTCTGGTTGTGGTCGTTTTAACTACCCTTGGGTGGTTATAGAATTTGACTATTAAATTTGAAAAAGTAGCTGTTAGAATAACTAATTAATAACTGACTGGTAGACTAACAACTTCTGTTGGTCGACTAAAAATTTGTAATTTAGGATTTTGAAAAATAATGATCCTGATGACCTAAAAATATGTTCATAAAATTTTTGGAATTTTCTGATTTTTTTAATAATTAAACTGGTCGACTAATATGGATGACTGGTCGACTAATAGGGATGACTGGTCGACTAATTTGGTCATTGAGTTCATTTTTTGAAGATGGACCCTAAACGACTAAGATAGAACATCATCAAGACTTTTACATTCTAAGTATATGCAAGAGTAAAAATAAAGATTACATCTCTTTTTACAAGATACAAAATCTCATCGATGTGCTTCATCTTGTAGTGGATGCTTCGTGCAATATGTTGTCTTGATGATTGTATTATCTGAAATGTGTAACAGTTGAGCTATAAAATCTACATAGATAAAGTTAGTACACATAAAATAATATGTTTGTATCATCAAAACCTTATGAGGAGTTGTGAGTTTCCAACACGATTCTTGTTTCCTTTTCATTTACCTGATGAAACTATGGTTCTTTTCATGCCATGTAATATTTTGTGATTAAAACCAACATCCCTCTAAATTAATATTTACTACCTGCACGAGTTGGGTTTCCTACTTGGAAACGCTTTAACGTGCTCCTTCCGTTGTTTTTCAGGTGGTTTTGAATTTTCCAAGGAGGGTGTGAGCATGTAGCTGGGGTCTGGGATAGTTTAGGGAGTATAAGTTGGACTGGAGTTGTACATGTGGGTTCTATATTGGGAAGTTGTATATAAATTTTGTATTTCAACTTTGTTTGTAATATATGTGAATGATGTTTTAAATACCCATTATTCTCTTGTGTTGTATTTTATTTGGTGGAGCATTATGTGTACTTCCCAGCTCGTGCGCAGTGGCATGCTGGCTCTTTGTATCTCATATATTTTCTTTCTCTGTAACACTTACTACTCTGGGAGATCCTGGGACGAATTCGTACTTCTTGGGTATCCCGGAGAACGGAGCGTTACGATTAGTGATACAACCTATCAAATCAAAGAGCACTGAACGATGATCACATAGAAACAAATGGCGATCAATTCCGACTTTGTTTCACCCCTCAAACGATTGCTTGAAGTTGGACAAAAACCACAATTTGGCTGAAATTCACAGCCGTCATGTGAGAAATTAGGGTTCCAACTGCCCGGGCCCACCCGAAGGTCCTACCAGTGGGTCAAGGCGCGCCCAATTGGGCAGTCCGTTCTGGCGCGCCCAGACCCGCCCGCCTGGGCGGGTGGGTGGGCACCCACTGGAGCGGGTCTCGCCCGCTCTAGCGGGCCAAACCCGCCTACCTGGGCGGGTGCACGGGCGGGCAGTCGCCCGCGTGAGCAGGCCAAGCCCCCTCATGCGGGCCCAGACCTGCCCGTAGTCCACTTGTCTGGGCAGGCTTGACCCTCCCCCTACCTAGGCTGGGCGGGCTAGCCCAGCCTAGCCTAGTTAGGTTGGGCCAGAACTGGGCTTCGGGCCATTTGTCCATTATCTTGAACTTTATAACTCCGATAGAGCTGGTATTCGATCCATTTGAAAACAGGTTTCGAATGGGACTATCTCAAAAACCCATGTAACATTTTCTATGCTTTTATTATTTAAACTATTCTCATAAACATTTTATGATTTATTTAAAACCCTTTTGCATCATATGCAATAATTCAACATAGAATTCTTCTCATGCTTATTTCGCAAATATTTTGCGACACTATTAATTTCCATTTAATATAGACTTAATGTCACAAACTCTTTGTGACTTTAATTATTCCCGTGCAACTCGAGTGCACTCCTGCTTAATCCTTCTTATTACTAAGATGCAAATCCTACTCGGCGTGAGACCCTACAGCCTGACCGTACTACAGGTTGGAACTCGAAACCCCCTAGACGACAGTGACCACGAGTAGCAGGTTTCGTCCCTGTTTCGGCATTATAATTACGTGACTGACCCATTGACAAAAGTGTTATCGAGATCACCCTGACTGTGTTCATGATGAATACTACTGGTTTTGTCCCTTCGTCAAAACTATGTCACCACATAGCCTAAGGTATGGAAAACAGTCAACCCTACTAGCTAGAAGTAGTCAGTATACTCCGGTCTTTGGTATATCCACGTTGTACTTCCTACAACATACTCCGACCGAGGTTTTGCACCAAGAACCGTACTGAGCCTGTGACACTAACTTCCCATGGACGAAAGAGAAGAATCCTTTCTTGATCACTACTTACCTCATATGCTTCAAGTATCACCTAACCTAAGACCTTTCAATGAGTGAAGACTCAAGGCTAGATCATAGATCTAAGTAACACCTTTCACGTGTAAGGATCGTTTTACCCTTGCAATACGAACAACAACACACTAGGGGGTGAATAGTGTAACAGCACAAATTGTGTATTTAAAAATTAAACTTGCAAATGGGGAATTATAAATGCAAGAGGAATTTAAATACCACAAAAAATCCAAACACAAACACAAGATTTTGCCTTGGTTCCCCAAACTTGGGTATGTCCAGTCACACTAATATCCCCTATAATTCTCACACAGAGATACCTCACACAGAGAATTTGGATTCTCATACAGAAAGACTTTTGCTCTCACACAGAGAGACTCAAACTCTCACACAGAGTGATCTCAACCAACCCTCACACAGAAGGTTATACTCTCACACAGAGAATAACTAGATCTCACATAGAAAGCTAGGGTTTCAATGAAAATACAAAGTAAACAAATACTCTTACCTATGCCTTGATGATGAACTTACTTATTAATGAATGCAAGGCATGGAAGAGGATCTCCAAGTGATGAGATTTTCTTGAAAGCACTTGGATGATTTCCCTTGAGCTTGACTTCAATACATGAAAAGGAATATGAGCTCTAAGAGTGAAATGAGAGAGTTTGAGAGTGGCTTTAATCTATATCTAATGATCTTCAATAGTTCCAAGAAGTTCTAATGAACTCAGCCTTCTCATATATATATATATATACTAGAAATTGCCCGTGCACTTGGTGCACGGAGCAAAAACAACCACTAACGAACATGGCCGTAATGCATGCACGGAACCGGGAAGGAGCGAAAAGCGTGTGTGCATGTCGGCAACGTCGGATGGTAAAAGGGGAGCGAATGCACGGACCTCCAAAAACCAACCCACACAGTAAGGACGCGGGACCCACACGGGTGTTTCGATGAGTGCAAAAACGGGTGAAAATGAGAATAGTGGGTTTAAGTGTGTGTAGTGTCTTGGGGTATTTTGGTTTTTTTGCTTCGGGGTGTGATTTTGGGTGTTTGGGATTGGGTGTGTTTTTGGGGGGTTGGGTGGAGTTTTGTGTTTTTTGGTTTTTGGGTCTAAGAAGGTTGTCCCATGTGGCGATGTGACATTGCCACATGGGACAAAGATTCAAAAACCTCCCTCATTTGTAATATAGATATAGATATATATATATATATATATATATATATATATATATATATATATATATATATATATATATATATATATATGAAGCCTAAAGGAACCCTCAAACCCAAAGAAAAACCCCAAAATAATAAATCTGCAACGGCTCTATTTTGGCAGTTTACGGCACAGACTGTCGACTGAAGAACAACTGACATTCGACTGGCCAACGGCTATAAAAATTCCAACGGCTATAATCTAAGCCAGGGAGGGCGACTGTAGAAGACGACACATGTGCCTGTAAATAAGCAGGCGCCTATATATCCTTCAGCAAGCGACTATCACTTGGGATGGAAACGGAGCTGGAAAATGCAACTTTCATAGCAGTGCCTTCAATCGTTAGATGACCAAAACACAGGCGACTGAAATCACGTCATCTGTCGACTGACTTGTAAAGTTTTGGCACACAGACAATTGGAGAACAATTCCCATGCGTCTGATGGAATACATGCGACTGTAAAATGAACGTCAGTTGTAACGGCCTGTTTTCGTTGTGCACGTATTTTCGCAATAACACTATTTCAAACGATTTCAAAAATGAGTAAATGATTTATTTTCTATTTTCGTCCTTCTAATCTAAAAATGGACTTCATATTCGTGATCCGGTGACGAGACAAACCCGTTGTACTGTTTTCATAATTTTTCGGAGTCGTTTCATCTCAGGGGCAAAATCGTAATTTCATATAATATTTTTAATAATTGAATTCGTTAATTATAGTTTACTATCGCTAATTACTTTTAACCTTACCCTAATTACCTCAAAGTGTCGGCAGCTCCTTCTCCAGCTAAAAACGTGGGTACACGTTTAAATTACCATAATTTTAGTCAATGAGCTATTAATTAGCTATTAATTACCCAAACCGCCCCCTAATTACCAACTATTACCTAACTGTGGCAGCCCACAAGGAAATCAGCGATCCCATTTCATTGCTTTGTCAAACTCCCCACCTATAATCATAATGACACTATTAATTAGAACTATTATTAATAATCCTACTTTATAAAAACTCAGTTCATCACCCCATTCTCCTAAAAAAACAACACCCTTCATCCTCTCACCTTTCGCTCTTAGCCTCAGAACCCCTGCCAGATTCGTTGAGAGCCCCACCTAGCTACATCCCTCCGACTCCCCTAGGCTCACTGACGGCCAAACCAAGCTTGCCAAAAGCCTCAACTAATGTCGCCTTCTCCAGTCGATGAGACCGCCGACGCCGCCACAGGCGCTCCCCATCTTCGCCGTCTCTCCTCCACAGTCCTCCCTCTCCTCGGCACCCATCTCGCCACTGTCGTCCCCGACGACCTGAGGGAGCCCCCCAATGCCTCGACCACCATGTAAGGCCCCCGCTGCTGCTCTGCCCTCGTTCTCGTCGTACCACCGCCACTTCCCCGCTTTCGCAAACCTCCTCTGCCTCCACGCAACCACCGTCGCCGCCTCGCCTCGCTCTGACCACCCTCAAAGCCCCCACTGAAGCTCTATGAAGCACAAGCTCTCAGAGTTTCGACGACGATGACCCTGATGCCCCTTAGGCTGCCTTCCACAGAGGCCGCCTTCCACATTCACCACCATCCTCGCCGCTGCGAGCTACACCGCCACCGTTGGCGCTTCCCGCCACACCGCCTTGAGCCCGCCACCGTCCTCCAAGCCGTCGTCGACCACCCATGCAACTGCCATCGTTGCTAAACCTTAACAGCTCCACGCGCGTGCGTTTGGCAGCGAGAAGTAAAAGGGAGAGAGTAATAACGGGTATACGTATAATAAGTATACGTATATAAATACTTGTATTTAAGTATATATAATATATTATGTAATAAGATCTACAGTAAAATAATAATAATAAATCACATAGAGATCAAAAAAATACTAGGCAATGTCCAGAAAATCCAGCGCATCACGTAGGACGCGTAGACGCTGGAATCACCCCAATCTGACACCTATATTTTTAAATATGATTTTTCAAAGGTATACGTCATTAATTCACATTTGCTTTTAAAATACATATCTTTCATACTGCACGTTAACTGATATGTGAAAAAATATATGTTGTAGTACTATACGCGACGCTCGTTTTGACAGCTTGTTTGAAGTTTTCTGACGTGTCGTTCTCTTTGAACAAATCATTGAATGTTAAGATACGTATTTTATAATTTTGAAAATTAGTTTTTAATCGATTCTAAGCTTTTAAAAATTATTAAAAATACCTATGAGCTTTCAAAAAATATTTTCTTTCTATATAAAATTATTTTATCACTTCTAGCCTATCTAAAAATTATGAGTACGTGTTTTGACAAATTTTAAGCTATGATAAAAATACGAACACGTTAAGAAAAATAGAGAGAAAATGGTACATGAATCAACTAATGATTTCTTGTGTTTGCAGGTACCGATTCTCATGCACCAGCACCCTTGGAAGCTCTAGCTCTAGCCTCTGATTACTACAACAATCCTCAAACCAGTAAGTCACTATAATTCTAACTTTAGAAATTTTGATAGTGTACGTGTATAAACTTATGACTTTATATATAGCCTCAGAACGGCTATCGACTTGAACCAACAACTAGAGACATAATTTAATAGGAGACTAAACTTATAGTCTCAGAACAACTATTAACTTGAGCATACGTCATTACCAACTTTCAACTTTGGTCGTTGTAGTACGCGACCATCTACTTGGGTAAATTGTGTACTAATGGAAGTATCACGTGCTCGAAGCATGGGATCAGCATCATAGTTGTTGGACTTGTCTTTATCCTCAAATTCTTAGCATCTGTGTTGCTTTACTTTCTTGTTTTCAATAAGAAAGTCAACCAGTGGTCCTGGTTTAACTATCATAGTAAATAGAGAACAACCCTACCGTTTGTTAATATAATCTATGGAACAGATGTGATAATTGCTATTTATAACATTGGTACCACTCGGTGTCTAGGATCGTTTGCGCCAAAGTTTGGATCACCCTGCTTGCGGGGATAGTGACCTGCTTAGCCAAACCCGACTGTCCGTGTATGCATGGATCAATGTTATAATTCCAATCATTATCAGTTTGCAACTATTGATTATAAATACCTTCAAAAGAGTTTCTTCCACCTTTCATCGCATGTAAACTCATATTCACCATGATAACTCTTGTTCACTCTCGTCGACATGTTCTGATGCTTATCACTTGAAAAACTATGTATGCACTTTGGATATACTTGTTGCACTATTTCTCATGTTAAATAGTCACATCATCTGCTGCATGACATCTATAACTCAGTGAATGCTAATGAATGATCGTATGGAATATCATGTGGTGCATCTTGTGAAATATATTTTGAAATATCTTGTGGAACATTTTGTAATAAACATGTACATAGAACGCTTGACACTTCACTGGGTTTGGGGTAACTCATAGTTTAAGAGAGTGTGGGAGTGATTGGAGTTCATCTTCTCGTACCGCTGCCTATGTTTCGGCATCCCGTCCCACTGCCTGTGTTTCGACAAATACATGTACTGACGTCCCCCCATTTGGCATGATCACGTGCAAGGTGTGCAATAGGATTGGGGGCGTGAGATTTAAATATTTATAACCGCAAGCACACGGTATTGTAGTGTGGCTTGGGGGTCGAACTCAGGGAAGCGTGGTTGTGCTTGTGTCAGAAAGGACCAAATTCACCCCATGGGTGAGCTAGACCGAATCGGTAGATGGGTTGTCACGGAAATAGAATGTGAGGGATAAACAATATAAAGGGAAACCCGGGACTTCGGTTTCCACCCTCTCATATGATTCTCGCTAATACGATCGGCGGATAGGATAACGCATGGAATTAGGGTCTAATGGTGAGACGTTGCCTCTAAGAGTGATACCAGCATCCCATGGGCCCGATATTCCGGTCGGTGTCCGGGATGATACGCCGGACTACCCGGATTCGGTCAGTGGGCATTCCTATGTCCATTAACACTGGCCGACTCCGGGAGCACTAAGCTCGCAATGATAACTCCCAACATCTCGTCCTGCCGTTCCCACGCGCTAGGATTCGATGTCTACGCTATAGGCGTGAGCTATGGCTAGGGAGTCAACCGCCAAGTTTATTCTGCCTTGGCCCAACGGTCAAAGGAGGTCCTTTTC
The DNA here is from genome assembly GCA_030789695.1 of Scilla litardierei. Taxonomy (NCBI): domain Eukaryota; kingdom Viridiplantae; phylum Streptophyta; class Magnoliopsida; order Asparagales; family Asparagaceae; genus Scilla; species Scilla litardierei. The sequence continues at coordinate 135,859,605 of CM061136.1, read as the reverse complement.
TCGCCGATGACAATGAAACACCCAGTGTAACCAATAGATTCCTAATCCCTATCAATTTCCTAGTCCTATGGACGCATTAGGGAGAACCCACGAAGGGGTTTTCACCAAAATCCCAGATTTGGGAGCTACTCACACATTTTAGGTAAAAAGCAATCTAAATAAAAACGACCGTTAAAAACATAATCCGGCGATTGAAAAGTAGTAAAAGCAATGCAAATAATACTATTTTAAAGTTTGGTAAATATCAGACGACTTACAAATATCAAATAAATTCCAGCCGTCACAAAATGGAGAGAAAACAGAAAAAATACAACAGCCCCCGTTTCTGAAAACCTAGGGCTAATATATATAGAAAACGACGTCACCCGATCGGGTGAAGAATCAAACGATCGGGTGACCTGCTGCAAATGTCGGTAGCGATTTTCAGAAACATCATCCGGTCACTCGACACGATCGGTTGGCGGAAGCTTCTGGTCGTTTGGATCTTGAACTCATCAGGTGAACCGATCGGTTGATAGATCAATCGATCGGTTGGAAACGTCGCCCAAATAAACAGAAACTTCAGACGTTTTCGCATGGTCAGCGAGCCGTCGGGTCGGCTCTCCGGGTCGCCTCTTTGGGGAATCGGCTACAGATGAACCGATCGGGTGAAGGTCACCCGATCGGTTGGAATTCAGCTTCAATTTCAAGAGAAGACAGTCGGGCTGAACCGGTCAATGACCCGGTCGGTTGATGCACATGCTGCTTCAGCGGCTGTCTGGGTCGTGCACGCATGCATCACCCGATCGGTTGGCTGTATCCAACCGATCGGGTGGGGGGGCTGAAAGATAGAAATCTTTGTCGTTTGACCCCCGGATCACACGTGACTCTTCCTGTTGCTTCAGGGACATGTGATATCTTCGTTATGTGTCCCCTATGCTGGCAAACTCCTGCAAACACGCAAAAACACGGAGAAGTGAAAGAAACTAGAAAATACGAGAAAACGGATACGAGACGGCGGAAAATAACGGAAAAACACAAAAGAAGACATGCGTGAATATATGAAATATAAATGCACGTCAAAATCCCCCAAGCTGAACCCTTCCTCGTCCTAGAGGAAGACGAGTGAGAGTAGGAGCTCGGAGGGAGAAAATAGAGAGGAAGAGAGAAAAAGAGAACTCTAAATCCTAGATCGCCCGTCAGGGCCAACAAAATTAAAAACGTCACACCAAGCAACAAACGCCAAATCACAACACTAAACCCAAGGAAACGAGTCCAGACAAGTGTCGTGGGCCCACGCGGTGAAGCGCGTGTTGAGTGTGGTCGTGTGCTAGCAGATGGTGTCTCTATCTACATTGTGCAATAAGCTCCATATACACAAATCCAAGAAAAGACCCAAATATCGAATCGATTTGAAATAAGCGGGGAATATAAAGCTCAAGCATGCATGAGAGGAAAGTGAGAATTGAAACGTATCATGTGCCAGGGACTCCACAGCCATGGACTAGGACATCACCACACTATCGCCTATATAATAGCTAGAAATTTCCTATTCCAAGTGTTTTCGAAAGAGATGCGGGTTGAGATGATGTGGAGTAGAACATTCGGTGCAAATTCTCGCCTTCCCTTTATTCTCGGTAGGTATGAAAATATTCACACACATTTTTTTGGGGTTTTGGATATATGTATATATATTTTTTGGCTTTTTCTTTTCTCTTTTTTTTTTGGATTTTTGGATTTTGGGATATATACACGTATGTACTCTCCCAAGTGGGAGAACGGTACACGACAAGGGGATTTGCACCAAGTAAAAATAAAGAAGAAATCGGATTCTAAACACTTGGATAAGGGAGAGTTTTCACTAATCAGAGCGTATGCTAAATGGGTTATCCTAGTCCTAACTGTGGAATCCCGACACATGCGAAATGAAGCATACGATATATATATATATATATATATATATATATATATATATATATATATATATATATATATATATATATATATATATAGGGTAAAATGCGCCTGAGCTCGTGCTCAGATGGGATTCCTGCGCTCGACCCCTCCTGACCGTCCGATCCGTTCAGCGATCATGGTAATATCTGACCTTTTTGTGCAATTACCAAAACGCCCTTTAAGCTCTTTTTAACGTGCCTCTGTACTAAATTACCTTTAACACCTTTTGTACTAAAATACAATCGCCACCAATTCTTTTGCTCACTCCCGCGCAAAACGCAGAAGCTGGAGCAATCGCCACCAATTCTTTTGCCCGTTCCCGCGCAAAACGCAGAAGCTGGAGCAATCGCCACCAATTCTTTTGCTCACTCCCGCGCAAAACGCAGAAGCTGGAGTAGATCCCCAGTTTTGCACAAGGTCTTCGATTTCAACAGCCCACGCCTAAGATCGCCCCCAAATCCAGGCCATCACACTCTCGTTGATTCCCCTGTTACTCTCCTCCATCGAGGTAAGGATCGTCATCCCTAATTTGTTGGACATCTCATATTGCTCAACGCAAACAACGCGATAAATTTTTGAAGGGTTTTGCGCGGGGAGTAATTTCCAACCGTTGGACGATTAGCCTGGAAATTCCTCTCCGTGCACAACGGGCTAAATTTTTGTCCCGTTTTGCGCGGTGATTAATTTCCAAACTAGCGAAGTGTTGCGATGGAAATTACTATCCGCGCACAACCCTTCAAACATCGCACCCGTTGTGCGCGTTGAGCAATATGAGATGTCCATCAAAACTTGCCGAAGCAGCTCATATAGCACAACAACATGGAGCGAATGGCGTACATAATATTGCCCACTGCGCAAAACGGTTGATATGTTTGATTTTTTGATGGATTTGATCCTGTCATCAAATATGATGGTAACAATTAGATCAGATTGAAAAAGAATAGATATAATACGCAAGGTTTTAACATGATTAGTAATAGTAGTGTGGTTTCAACTAACAGGCTGATGATGATCGACTGATACTTGGATAGACATGTATAGCAGTCATGCTGCGGCAATATTACTGATATTTTTACTTGTTTCTAATGTAGAAAATGAAAATCGAAGAGAGTGAACCATATGTGCATGATCAGGAGATGCCAAATGAGATTGAAGCTGAAAATGACAGTGCAAACAGCGTATATCAAGAGGATAGGCATAGTGATAGTGAAAAAGGCAGCCCACATGTTGGAATGACATTTCAAACAGAAGAAGATGCGTATCAATTTTATAATACATATGCAGCAATGAAAGGTTTTGCAACCCGAAAGGGATTTACGGGAAAGGGAAAAGATGGCAATACCACGAGGAGGAAGTATACGTGCAACAAAGAAGGGTATAAAAGCTTAAAAGATAAGAGGGAGATAGGGAGGGATGTTAATCGAAGGAAAAACGAGAGAGAAGGCTGTATGGCTCGAATGACAGTTCATAAAATCACCGAAGGAGTATGGCGGATAAACTCCTTTAATGATGATCATAATCATGAGTTGATAAAAAGCCCAGCGAAGATCCAGATGCTACGGTCACATAAAAGATCGCAGATGGACGGAACATGTAGGAATTTAGTTGATCAGATGCGTGGCTGTGGAGTAGGACCTGCAAAGATTGCAAGGATTCTAAATGCCACGAGTAGTAGTAATGTCAATATTACTACGCAACAATGCATTGATCATGGGAGAGTAGAAAGAAAGAACAACATTGGGAAGGAATGCATTAGAGTAATAGAACAATTTATTAAAAGGCAAGCTACAGACTCTCAGTTCTATTATGCTATTGAGCATGATGAAGAGAATGTATGCAGGAGTATATTTTGGGCTGATGGAAGGGCGAGGACATCATACAGCCAGTTTGGAGATGTTGTTGTATTTGATGTCACTTATAAGACAAATAGCTTCATGTTGCCTTTTGCACCTTTTACAGGTGTCAATCATCATAAACAGTCTATTTTATTTGGATGTGCTCTTCTTGCTGATGAGAAGGAAGAAACCTTTGTTTGGTTATTCGGACAGTGGTTAACATGTATGTGGGATAAAGCACCAGGAGCTATCATCACCGATCAAGACCCGGCAATATGCAATGCAATCAAAAGAGTTTTTCCAAATACAAAACACAGGTATTGCATATGGCATATCAGTCTACACGAAGATGAGCATCTACGTTCATTGCGGTCTTCTTATAACCCTGAATTTGAAGAAGACTATGCAAACTGGTGTAAGAACAGTCAAAATGTTGAAGAAGCTGAGAATTGTTGGTCCATCTTAATGGAGATGTACCAAACGGAATTTCAGGAGCCATTGACAGAAAAACAAAAAAATGAAATGAAAGCCTGGAAGTGGTTGCATACGATGCATGAGAAAGCACAGCATTGGATTAAGGCGTACCTACTGGATACTTTCTTTGCAGGTATGAATGTTAATACGATAGAGATTGGTGTAAAAATATATGATCAAAATAAACTCAGCACATGGTATTCATTTCTTGTTTTGTGTGTAGGCATGGCGTTCAGCCAAAGGAGTGAAAGCATGAACGCGTATTTTGATGGATACGTAAACTGTATGACTCCATTATACGAGTTCATTGATCAATATGATAAAGCCGTAAAATTTCAGCGAGACAAAGAGGAGAGAGAAGATACTTTTTGTATGCGGAACAAACCAGAATTTAGCGGCATGCATGAGTTAGAGGTTCATGCCGCAAAGGTATATACTAGAAACATATTTTCCATTTTTCAAAATCGTTTCAAAAATACTTTATACTGTCGGCACGAAAGGGTGAGCACGGATGGGGACACGAGCACGTATAGAATAACTATGCGGATTGATGGAAAGAGCTACGTGCATAATGTTCAATGCAATATATCTAAGGGAATGTTCAGGTGTACGTGTGCAAGGGCGGTGACTGAAGGTTTGCTATGCACGCAAATTTTATATATGATGAAGCAAAAGTATGATATGCAAGCCATCCCTGAGAGGTATATTTTACCCAGGTGGACTCTAAATGCAAGACAGAGCATCATGAGTCTTGGGGCCTCGTCGACTAGCACAGTACACGGAGTGCGTCTAACTCAAATTACTCCACTTCAAGCCTGGAGACTTCGTTCATCATTCGATAAAGTCGTGGAGGCGGTAACAAGAGATCCCCTTCTGTTTGATGTCGTCTTTGGGTGGGCAAACAGTTTTTTGGACTAGCATAATATGACTAATAAAGCGCAAACTGCTTCTGGAGAGCCAAGATCACAGGTGGGGTCCAGTGCACCTATCAAACAAGAAGTGGGAGTAAATGATGTCATTATGCATGATCCTGTAAAAGCTAGAACTAAAGGCTGACCACGTGTGGCGTCAAGGATTCCGTCTGGAATACAAGTCTCACAAGAACAAAGTCAAACAAGAACAAGGACATGCAGTGTTTGTGCAGAAAAGGGTCATGACATGAGAACTTGTCGTATGAGCACAGCTGGTAGAAATAAGGTATATATGAGCACAGCTGGTTACTATTTTATATACTAGTATAAATTATTGTAACATCATTGCTCCATAATCTCTGTAGGAAAAATCTTCGCCCGATGACTTAACAAGGCTGTGATATGAAGGATGACATTTTTATATCCTAAAGGTAACAATTTTGTATCAGCTTGGAAGAAATATACTACATGCATCTGTCACGGACATATCAGTGTAAATGGGTTGTAAGTAAACTGGTTCTCTTTAAAAATGGTCATCTGAAAACGGCAGCCTCCTATATTTTTAGTCCAAAATGCAGTCATCGTGGAGTTGAATTAAGAGGGCTGGGGGTCCAAATTGAACATTAAAACAGTAAGTCTTGGTTATAAGCCTATGAGGATGATGCCTATCATTCGAGACCTATATCCGATGCTGCGGATCTCATATCTTATAATTTCTCTGTTGCTGCAGAACCTGACAAATGTCAAGAAAATTAATGGGATTAAGGAGTAAGAAGCAGAAGCAGTAGAGCTGAAGAGAATGAAGATTCAAGAGAATGAGGCATGTAGTTGTCCGCGATGAGTAATGGTGGGTAATTGTATACAGTTTAGCTCCGCGCGCACAACGTTTACAACTTTTACCAGTTGTGCGCGCTGAGCAAAACTTGGTAATTTTACAGGCTTCCTAATAAGCGCACACAACGTTCAATAATGTTACGGATGTGCGCGCTGAGTAATATGGGTAATTGTAAGCAGTTAAGCCCCACGCGCACAACGGTTCATAACTTTGATGGTTATGATCGATGAGTAAATGTTGGTAATCGTAGACAGTTGTGCTCAGCTCGCACAACGTTCAATGCTGTTGCCGTTGGTGCGAGCTGAGTAATTGTGGGTACTTCAAGTTAGCATCACGCAATTTTGTAATGTGATGCAATTGTACCAAATTTAATGACATTGTATTAAGATCTGTATTCCAACATGCTACAACATTTATGCATTCAAATGTACATAACACAACACAGTAGAAACTACATCTAAACATTTTGCAACATCACAGTTTTTGCCCGACTAAGCAATTAAAGCACTAGACTATACTAGGGATACAGGGATTCCCACCATGAAAAAAATTTAAAGTTTGTTGCCATTTATGAGCTGCTCCAGCAGCTGCATCAGCGTCACTTGCTTCTTTGTATCTTGGCCATCCGTCCCCCTGTCTGCGTTGAAGAAGAATCAGTGATGAACACATAACAAAGCATAATTAAGTAAAAATATTGTACGGGTAGACTTAGAATAAGATAGAACATTTATTATCATCGAGCAGTGATGTCTGCAACGAAGTATCAAAGAGCATATACAAGCAGTGAAGAAACGAGTGTGCATGGAAGGTGATAGCTTCAATGACGACAAACAGAACATATGAAGGAGCAAAGAACATCTTCGAATCAATATATATGTGATGTATTCAATTTCTGCATCACGTCACTAGACGCTAGTATATTGTCCATCTTTGAGTGTTGAGGACGCAGCAGTGATGAAGGAAAAAATAGAATGTCGTAGAGAAAATATCATATAACTAGAATAAGATACAATAAGATAGAATAATATCATCAAGAAGTGTAGTGGTTGACGAGGGCTTGTGGGAAGGGAAGCCATTTATAGACGACTTTGGATGCCATTGGATGAGGATGAGACTACAGTAGAGTTACTGGGAGGCAACACAAGAGACCCCGTGAGTCTACAGCAAATTGCTTGTGATTATACAGAAGAATGGCCGTGAATCTACAGCAGATTGAGTTCCCAATAATGTATGACCGTGGTGGTGCGCGTTGAGCAAACAAAATAGCTCAACGCACACAACCGGCAAGAATATGGCCGTTTTGCGCGGAGAGCAAATAATTTTGGAAGATGTGCGCGATGAATAAAATCTTATGTACATTCACGATCACTGCTTTGTAGACTCACGGGGTCTCTTCTGTAGACTCATCCTCATCCAAGGGCAGTCTAATTCGTCTATAAAATGGCTTTCCTACGCACAAGCCCTCTTCAACCTCTACACTTCGAGTGATGGTTATCAGTCATGAGGAAGGAGTAATGCTACACTCGACTGTAGGCTCATCCTCATCCAAGGGCAGTCCAATTCGTCTATAAATGGCTTCCATACCCACAAATTATATTCAACCACAACACTTTGAGTGCTGTGAAAGGCATGAGAAAGAAGTAACCTTGCTCAAATATTACTCTGACCATATCAAGCTAACCCTTCCCAAACAACCAGAGACCATAGCTTAAACAAACCATCAACGGTTTGATGCAGCAGTGAAGATGGCCACCCAAACGAGGTTGAAGCTTTTCATAGACAAGGGGATGAAGAGAGTGTTGTTTGCGGAAGCGGGCAAAGAGTTTGTCAATTTCCTCTTCAGCCTTTTGGCCATGCGTGTGGGCTCAGTCATCAAGCTCATCACCAAAGAAAAAGTGGCAATGGTATGAAAAGCATTTATGTAATGAAGCCCATCATTAAATGTGCTAAAAACTGAATCTCTGGAAAGCTGTATCTATGAAAAATGATTTATCTGGTATTTTAGTTCAAAATGCAGCTAGTGTGGCTTTGAATTCCTAGGTCTGCGGGTACAAACTAAAACTTAATACCCAAAGTTTTAATTATGAGAGTATGAGGATGATGCCTATCATTCGAGAAATCTATATGCTGCTGTCGATCTCATATCTTATAATTTATCTGTTACAGCAGGTCACGCCAATTGTCAAGAAATCATTCTAGAAATTGTTTCCATTGATCAAAAATATCTCCAAGTACAACGAACAAAAAGGAGAAACAAAAAAGGGTTCGATCCACCTATGATGCAGGAGCTCGAGAAGAGGCGTCCCCAGGCGATTCATCTTCTCCCAAACCAGTAGGGTGACCAGGGACAACCGGAGGTCGGGGAAGCATTCTTCGGCCCCGCGCCTCGAACGCTACCAAACCATCCCGGAAGGACCTCTCGATCTGAGCAGCAAAAATGGCAGAGAACTCCCGGAATCCCTCACAGATAGACTCCACGATCTTCGGAGCCAGGACATCCCCATAGTCCCTCTGGACCTCAGCTACGATCCGACCATGGGCCACTTCCCGCAGGTCGCCTATATCGGCTCAAAGAGCGCCTTTCGCCTTTCTATGCTCCTCCCGGGCGAGGTACAGTGCATCCTCAGCATACTTGGCCGAACTCATGGCGACAGCCAGAGCCTCCGTCAAACATCCCACCTCCGAGGTGAGCTCTGCAACTCTCAGTTTGAACTGGTGGGCCTCCTTGGCTGATTGCTCAGCCGCCTCAGCCCTCAGGCGCTCCTGCGCCAAGGCCGCCTCAAGACCATCTACAGCAACCGGGTAAACCTGCAAGACCGCAGGGATGAATGTCGCCATCAACAAAACAGTCGTTGAAGAAAAAAGGGTCCGACATGCTGGATATGCCATACCAGAGAATCTGCCAGTTTCTCCCTGAAGGAGCGGTCACTCGGAAGGACAGCTGGACTACTCTCACTCCTCTTCTTCTTCCTCTCGGGACCTTCAGACCAGGAGTGAGAGCGTCTCTTCTTCTCCTCATTCCCGGTTAACACACGGGAACCCTGCTCGACGGCCGCCACGTCCCCCTCTCCGAGGTCGAGACCGGAGGGCGAATCAATCTGATTCGCCACGAAGGGCGAAGGTTGGGCCGTGCCCAAGGGCGGATGGTGAGGAACGTTAGGAACGTCTTCACTGAAATCCCGACCCACCATCTGAGCAAAAAAGATGAAAATCAGGGTAACGAGCAACGGGTAAAGCAGAATTTAAAAGGAGAAAGGCTTTATACTATAGGTCCCTTCGAATCCAAGCCGTCAGCAAGGAACACGTGTCAAAGTCTCACAGAGGCGGCACTTCGAATACCACTCCCCATGGGCGGGAGAATTCGTTCGACTGGCCTTCATTCAATGCGACCCGGTCCCCGGGATATCCGATAAGTACGAACCCTTATCATGTATTCCCGAAAAGATGAGTGTTTTTACGTAGAAAGAAATAAAAGAAGAGAGCAGAAAGAACACTGCAGGTAGTTCGCACTTGCAGGGAAGTACAAGTAAAACTCCATCACAGATAAAAAGACTGAGAAAATAACACAATATTCCATTTTAATGATACATTGATACATCTTATACATACACCAACATCTTCATATTCACAACTCACTCGAAAAAAGAAGGGCAAAAGTACAAGACTCTCATCATACATCAAATCGTAACACTAACACCCTTAGATGAGGACTACATGCATAAGATGTATTATTTGACACTTTGAATTGATTGTTTTTGTATCTCAATGATTGAATGCACGTCAGTCTTACATTACACTCTGCCTGTTGCATGTGTCGATCCATTGTTGTACACCTTGCCTGTTGCACGTGCACGCTTTCACATGTTCATAAGTATAGTTGTTACTGCCTTTACTACAGTAGATGTATATGCCATGACATACACTCTGCCTGCTGACATGCACCATTTCCAAACTTTATGTAAGGACTAGTTGTGATATGGAATTTCTTAACAATTATGCAACGGTGATACGAATAATAAATTTACCCTTTCACATGTAAACGTGGATGTGAAAAAAAATGGTTGTGTGCTATGTGCAATTGTGAGTTTTGAGTGGGCGTGTGCGGAGAGCAATTATAGGGTTTGAGTCGTTTTGTGCGATGAGCAATAACCCCATGCCTTTTCGGCGCCGTACACGGGTTCAACATTGGCCCCCGTGATTCGTTCTCGATTATAAACGTGGATCGAGGCCACCTGATAGGTAATTTCCTTTAATAGGGCACGGCATTCGAAGCATCGAATTTGGATTAAGGCTGCCAAAACCTTTCGCCTATCTCAACCGTTGTTTTTGCCAAAATTCTGACACGTGTCGATCATCTTGTCCATTCGTTCGCGTAATAAAAGAAATTGGAGGTGAGGCCAATGTCTTTTGCGCTCCGAGGAAATCTCATCATCTTATTATTTCTTCCAGAAACAAAAATGGCAGGAGGAGCATACAGAGAGGTTACTTCAGCGATGGAGCGGGCCAATGAAGAAGGCTGTAAGAGGAAGAGGGCAGAGGAGGAAGAGGAGGAATGGGAGGAATGGGAGGAATCGGAGGAATCGGGGAACCTCATGCTGGAGTTGGGGGAGGCTGGATGCTCCTCAAGTCAAGCTGCGCGGTCTTTGAAGGCGGCTCCTTCTGATCCTCGAGTTGGGGGCGCATCGTCCTCCAGCACGCCACACGACGGGTGGCCATACGAGGACATTGATCCTTCGGTCCCTTCCGTCGGCCCCATACCTCCAGAGTTCGGCCACCTTCTGCAGTCGAACCGCATTGGGTCTGGCCATCATGCGGAGATTCACGGGGAGACCTATCGGCCACCGTACATCGTGGGTACGGCCGAGTCGGCCCTCCTGGACTTTGGGACGGGGGCTCGTCTGGCGGAGAATATCACTCTGCCAAGGGATGTCGATTTCCTGAATGGGGTCGACCTTGAGACGATGGCCAACTGCTTCGTTCGCAGTGGCCTTCAGGTTCGTTGCCAATGTGCATTCCGAATTTTGATTCCCCTTCTGGTTTTGCTAATTGTCGCCATCTGCAGGTGACCATTTTCGGGGCAGGTCTGCGCCGCAGGGCCCGCGAACTGATCGAGGGGCAGCGCCGGGTGGCGGATGCCGAGAACGAGGCTTCTGAGCTCAGAGCTTAGGTGAAGAAGCTGGAGGAAGATTTGGGGAAGATAATGGCCGCCAAGGGCAAGTCGGATTGGGCGGCCTCGGACGCGAAATCCAGCCTCGCCGCCTTGTCAAGCGCCAAGAAGCAGTTGGAAGATCAGTGGGGTAGAGAGCGTTCTCAACTCCGAGCTGATCTTGAGGCATCGAGGAAGGAGGTTGCTGACCTTCAGGCCAAGCTTCTCGAGAAGGAGCAAGAGGTTGACGCTTTCAAATCTCGGGCCACCGCCAAGATGGAAAGGGTGGCGAGAGCGATAAAGGACCTGTTTACAGACGACGGTGCGTCGTCTTCCTAAATTTTGGGAATCGTTACTTTTGTAAGACTGCTGCTCGCGAGCGAGTCATATGTAATTTTTTCAGAATGTAATGAAGGGAATTTTTGCAACAGACGCCGAGTGAGAGCGTTTACTTCCTCCCCCTGATTCCAGGTCGACACCCGGGAACCCTGTTGGACGGCCGACACGGCCCCGTCACCGAGGACGAGACTGGCGGGAGAATGACCTTCCGTATATGATCGCGATGAGTAATTGTGTGTACTGTGTAATTGTATACAGTTTAGCTCCGAGCGCACAACGGATTGTTAAATAACACCGTTGTGCGCGACGAGCAAAACTCGGTAATTGTAGAAAGCGTTGCTTAGCGCGAACAACTTTCATTTTTGTTGCAAGTTGTGCACGCTGAGCAATTATGTGGGATGATTAATTAGTGTCCAGGGGTAAATGGAAGCTGGTATAAACAAAAGTAGCACTTCTACTAAATAAAGGTCAACAGACGATTTCTCATGAATATACAGAATAATCTTGTATGTATTACACAGATGCTGTTCCCAAGTAAAGATCCACTGACGTGCTGAGCGATGTGAGCATAATCGTTGGCCTCGATCAAAATTTCTAAATGCGCACAACGTTCACGCCGTTTGCCAGTTGTGCGCGCTGTGTAAATCTTAGTATATTACTTTTCACTAATTTTTCCCATTAAATTTCATTGTTGGAATTTGATTTAAGCAAGCATCAATGTATATATCACCAATCACAAGTTTGTAATGGGCTGCAAATGTATCACATTAAATGACATTGTATTAAGGTCTGTGTAATGGGCTGCAAATGTATCACATTAAATGACATTATATTGAGGTCTGAATTCCAACATACTACAATATTTATGCATGAATTCCAACATACTACAACATTTATGCATTCCAATGAACATAACACTCCATCTCCGCCGTTCTCTTGTTCGCTGCATCTTCTGCTTTATACTTCTTTGACTCAAGGAACATCCTTTCAATCTCCTCATGGGTCTACGGGGCACTTATCGTTAGTGATAGTGATCTTATTTTTCTGCACACATACTTTCCTCTGCAGAGGCATTCAAGATACCGTCGGCATCTATCTCAAGGCAAACCATGACACTTCGAACACCCTTAGTAGCAGGAGGGATACCAGCAAGTACAAACTCCCCTAGGAAAAGAGAGAATAAAAAAGTAAATATAATTAGACTTAGGTAAAACAGTTGTTATCATCAAGCAGTTATGTATGCAATGATTCTGAACGGAACTTACGAAGGGTCAAAGAATTTTTGCACGTTGGCATGGACGAGAATGAAGCTGTAATGATTGCAAGAACATCTTTGCCTTCATTTGAGGTTTGCAATGAAGAAGAACAGATCATGCGAAGAGGAGCAAAAGAACATCTTCGCCGCCATATAAAGGTGATGAATTCAATTTCTGCATCACGGCACTTGCCGCTAGTATATTGGCCATCTTTGTGTGCTGTAGACGACGCACTCATGAACAACAACAAAATTACAAATTTGAAGAAAAAACATTGTATTAGAAGAATCAGAGAGAATCAGATAAAGGAACTATAATCACCTGGGGTAGTGGTTGATGAGGTCTGGTGGGTACGGAAACCATATACAGACGAGTTGGACTGACCAAGTACGAGGATGGAAACACCGTAGAGTAACAGTTCGTGCTCGTGAATATATGGCAGATGGATACCAGCCAGACGTTGTTCCAACTAGTATCCGAGTGCGGTGGTGCGCGAAGAGAAAAATTACTTGAAGGTAGACCTTTTTATACTCAACGCGCACAACGGCAAAAAAAACATCTGGTTTCGATTACCAAAAGAGAAAAATCTAAATACACCGATACTCTTGCGGTGCATGATCAAGTTTTTCCAAAAAAAACATACAGCATCATATCTGAAGACAGTAACTTTGACAAATCACAGTATAGTTAATATTTTTGCTTAGTGGACACAAAGGTCACTACTTTTGGACGCAAGGCGGGCTGATTAACTTTGAGCAATGGAATACAGTTTTGCTCATACGACAAGTTCTCATGCCGTGACCGTGTCTCCTGGGGATATTGCAGTTATGAGCAGCTCCAATAGAGATTCTTCACATTTTTGCAGTTATGGCACGCGTAAGAAATTATTCTGAGCATGGAAACAAATGAGGATGCACAGTTTCAAAGAAGATTACGCAGTTTGAGAGCCGATACCTTGGTGGCACCTTCAGGCTGATGGCAATGTGAAGCATTCGAAAACATCGTGTGCTTATTCTGAAGGACCCAACACCATCGTTGATGATATCCGAAGTAGCAGACTCCATCTTTGATGCCGATATAAATGTGACGAATTCAATTTCAGCAACACGGCAATTGCCGCAAGTTTATTGGCTATCTTTGTGTGTCGGAGACGAAGCATTCAGTAGTAAGAACAAAAATTTAGCATGTAAAAGAAAATATAGTGTATAGGTATAACCATATAGAACACTATCATTGAGAGGAGTAGTGGTTGACGATGTCTAGAGGGAAGTGAATCACTTTATATAGACGAATTGGATTGGGTATGGTCCGCATGGATGAGGCTGAGACTACAGTTGGGTTACTGTGGGCTACAGAAATTGACGTTAACAAAATTGATTGCCTCTAAGAAAATTGCTCAAAGCGCAAAACGGGTAAAAATATGGCAGTTGTGCGAGTTGAGCAAATTATTTATGTTTATACAACATTACTCATAAATCCATTTATAGCGATGTGAACACCTCAAATCAAACAGCGTGACCCATGAGTATCAACACATAGGTATAAGTTGTCTTATTCTGGAAACAGTAAGATATGTGTTTCTTATCACTTAATAAATGTCTGTTCACCCATCAGTCTGAATATTATTTAATTCTCCCCCAATTTTGTGTTTTCTTTATTATTGGGATTTTTTATTGAACGTGGTGTGCGCTGAGGTAATTAATTATAGGAATTTTAGAAGAACGTTGTGCGCGCAGAGTAATTATTCGTACGACTGTTTTGCTCAACGCGCACAGCTGGGTGTATTTTGATCCGATGTGCGCGCTGTATTATATATGCAAACTGTATACCTTTTTAAATACCCCGCACAATCCGCACTAAAACGCAAATTTAAACAAATCAAAGAAATGTGAATATTTTTGCTATCTTATTCTGTAAACTGTCGGATATGTGTTGTCTTATCACGTAAATGTCTATATACCCATCAATCAACTGCTCCGCATTATATTTGCATCAATTTTGATTTTCTTATCTGGCATGTCAGTCTGAACATTAATTAATTCTCCACCCAATTATGTGTTTTCTTTATTATTGGGATTTTTTATTCAACGTTGTGCGCGCTGAAGATATTAATTATGGGAATTTAGTATTGAACGTTGTGCGCGCATGGTAATTATTCGTTACGACCGTTTTTCTCAACGCGCACAGCCGGTTGTATTTTGATCCGTTGTGCGCGCTGTATTATATGTCCAAAATGTATACAATTTTAAAAACCCCGCACGGTGAGCACTAAAACTCAAATTTTAACAAATCAAAGAAATAGGAATATTTTTGCAGTCTTATTCTGTAAACTATCAGATATGTGTTGTCAAATCACTTAAATTTCCTTACACCCATCAATCAACTGCTGCCATTATATTTGCATCAATTTTGATTTTTTTTTTCTTGCATGTCAGTATGAACAGAATTTAATCTACAAAAATTTTGTGTTTCTTCTTTATTATTGGGATTTTTTATTGAACGTTGTGCACGCTGAAGTTATTAAATATGGGGATTTTGTAATGAATGTTGTGCGCGCAGAGTAAGTATTCATTACGACCATTATACTAAACGTGGACAGCTGTGTATATTTTGTTCCGTTGTGCCCGCTGTATTATATATTCTAAATGTATACCTTTTTAAATACCTCGCACTAAGGGACAAATTTAAACAAATCAAAGAAATGTATATCTTTTTGCTGTCTTATTCTGCAAACAGTCGGATATGTGTTGTCTTATCAATTAAATGTATTGAACGTTGTGCGCGCTGATGTAATAAATTATGGGAAATATGGGAATTAAATGTATTGAACGTTGTGCGCGCAGAGGAATTATTCGTTACGACCTTTTTGCTCAACGCGCACAGCGGGGTGTATTTTGATCTGTTGTGCGCGCTGTATTATATTTTATAAATGTAATATACCTTTTTATATACCCCGCACTAAGGATCAAATTTTAACAAATCAAAGAAATGTAGATATTTTTGCTGTCTTATTCTGAATACGGTCTGATATGTGTTGTCTTATCACTTAAATGTCTTTACACCATCAATCAACTGTTGCGCATCACATTTGCTTCAATGGTAATTTTTTTAACTGGCATGTCAGTCTGAAGTGACTCTGAACATTAATTAATTCTCCCCCAATTTTGTTTTCTTCTTTATTATTGGGATTTTATATTGAACGGTGTGCGCGCTGAAGTTATTAATTATGGGGATTTTGTATTGAACGTTGTGGGCGCAGAGTAATTATTCGTAACGTCCACTTTGCTCAACGCGCACAGCTGGGTGTATTTTGATCCGTTGTGCGCGCTGTATTATATATCCAAAATGTATTTTTTTAAACAAATCAAAGAAATTTAGCTATTTTTGATGTCCTATTATGTAAACAGTAGGATATGTGTTGTCTTATCACTTAAATGTCTTTACACCCATCATTCAACTGCTGCGCATCAAATTTGCTTAAATTTTGATTTTTTAAATAATGTCAGACTGAACATTATTTAATTCTCGCCCGATTTTGTGTTTCTTTTATATTTTGGGATTTTTTATTAACGTTTTGCGCGCAGAGCAATTATTCGTTACGACCGTTTTGCTCAACGCGCCCAGGTGGGGGTAATTTGATCAGTGCTCGCAACCTTACCTTATGTTGCACATATGACGGGATGATTAACTGTGGGTAATGGAGCATGTAATACAGTTTTGCTCGGCACGCACAACGGTCATGGCATCTGACTGTTGTGTGCGATGGTCTATTGTGTTTAATTGCATACAGTTTGGCTCTGCGAGCAAAAGGGTCACATCTACGTCCAGTTGTGTGATTTGAGTAATGGTTGATAACAAGATACTGTTTTGCTCATCGCGCACAGCGGTCCAACATATCGATACGAACGTTGTGCATGCTAGTAACTGTGTGCACACGTAAATAGTTTATCACAACATATAGCATGAGCCTGTTGAGCGCCCTGGGGAATTTATAGTTCGGTGAACAGTGTTTGATCAGAATATCTATGTCGGACATTGATTCAAGTAAGCATCAATGTATATATCACCTTATATCAATTTTGTATTGTCCTGTAATTGTATCAAATTAAATGACATAGTATTAAGGTCTGAATTCTAACAAACTACAGCATTATGCATTATAATGTACATAATGCATAAATGTTATTTATAGTTCGGTAAACAATTTTGCTCAGTAATATCAACGTCGGACATATATATCACCTATATCATTTTTGTATTAGGGTCTGAATTCCAAAATACTACAACATTTATGCATTATTCTGTACATTACACAACAAAGTTGAAACTACAGCTAAACATTTTGCAACTTCACAGTTTGGAACTGGTATGAAATTCAATCACGGGAATATCCTAATGGTACATTGAATCCCACTACGCAAAACTGTTCACAGTGATAGAGTCATGCTGAACAGCTCAAGCCAGATGGCATTTATGATCAGCTCCAATAGCACGCACCATCATCACTAGCATCCAGATCGTCCATAACGGTATAAGTAGCCACTCCTTTAACGAAGTTGGCTGATCTGGATTCTTCAGCGCATGCCACTGTATGCGTTGAAGAAGCATCAATTATGAACGATAAAAAGCATATTTAAGTAAAAAATAGGGTATAAAGACATGCAACTTTACGTTTAGGGACTGATATAAAAATATATCACGGTTGCTTCTTCTCGGAAGAATCCGCTGCTGTAGTAGAACATATGAAGGAGCAAATAACATCTTCCAGTACACGTCAATTACCGGTAGTATATTGTTCATCTTTGTGTGTTGAAGACGAAGCAGTGATGAACAGCGGGAAATAATTAGCATTGTGAAGAAAAAATAGTGTATGAAGTAGAAACAAATAGAATCAGTTAGAATACTATCATTAAGAAGTGGAGTGGTTGACAAGGTCTAGTGGGAAGAGAGGCTATTTATAGACGAATTGGACTGGCCCATTGATGAGGACGATAGACTACAGTAGAGTCACTGTGCGTGATATTGTATTGGACATAAAGACGAGTGAATCTACAACATACTGTTTCAGCCAGATGATGTTCCCAAGAAGGTTTGGACTTTACGGTGAGCGTTGAGCAAACTTGAAGGCCAATAACAAAATTGCTCAACGCGCACAACGGGGAAAATAATGGCTGTTGTGCAAGTTGAGCAAATTATTTATGTTTGTACAATATTACTCAAGGCACTTTTTATTATTTAATTTGTTGTACCGCTAAATTGTTTTACACTAAATTTTTTATTTTGTTTAATTTAATGGATCATGCTTCTACATAATCTTTCCCAAAGCACTTTTTATTTCAAAGTTTAGGTTTCCAAGGCATTTCCCCCCTAAATTTAATCTTCACAATCTTTACCAAGGCACTTCTAATTTCAAAGTTTAGGTTCCCAAGGCACGTCCCCCCCAAATTTAATCTCCACAATCTTTCCAAAGACACTTCTAATTTCAAAGTTTTGGTTTCCAAGACACTTTTCCCACTAAAATTTAAGTTTTCCAACATAAAATTTCCATAAAATCCAATCTCAGCCATTGATTTCCCAGGATCAAATCCTAGCCACTCTTTATCTTGTCCTAGTCAGCCCTAGAATTCAAAAAACGAGTTTGGCTCCGCGCGCAAAAAGGTCACAAATACGTGCAGTTGTGTGAACTGAGTAATTGTGGATAATCAGATACGGGTATGCTCACAGCCCGCACATCGGTCAAACACATTATGTGACCGTTGTGCGCGCTGAGTAATTGTGTGCAAACGTAAATGTTTTATCACAACATATATAAGGACGGTCACAATTTATGCCCGTTGTGCTCGCTGGGTAAATCATATAACGGTAAAAAGTTTTTACATAGGTAATTTCAATTTCGGACATTGATTCAAGTAAGCATCGATGTATATATCACATATATCAATTTCGTAATGTCATGCAATTGTATCAAATTAAATGACAGTGTATTAAGGTCTGAATTCTATCATACTACAACATTTATACGTTACACTGTACATACCACAACAAATTTGAAACTACATTTCGTACATAATGACATAAAACACCAAAGAATATCTACCCACAAACACTCTTCTCCGTCGATGATCAAAAATACAATATAATACAAGAGAAAGGCTTGTGCGCCAAAGGCCCGGCCAACTCAAAAACCTGGAGGCGGAGGCGGAGGTGGTGATGGTGGGGCAACAGTACGGATGTCTTTAGGAGAGGGCACCAGAGTCTCCATCTTCTCTTGTATGTTCGACATTATGAGCATCATAGTGTCGAAGTCGCTACGCAGAAGTGAGATCGCCAGATTGGTGTTGGAGAGATGGGTTTCAATTTCTCCTAATCTACGAGTAAAGTTCACCGGCTGATGGGAGGATGATGAAGCAGCCGATGCGGGGCTTACATTGCCTATGAGTATATCCTTAAGCTGACGTTGTTCATCTATAAGTACAGAGACAGACGTAGTAAGCTCCTCGAGTTTGCTACGGAGGTTGTGCAGAACAGAGTCCTGACGGCGAGACATCCCATCCATAGAGAGGAGGCCGTTACTGTTGTCCTCGAGTGGGGCTTTTTCAGCTGGAGATGGAACTGATGAACCTGCATGTAAAGGAGGAAACCGAGTAGGAGGCAACAGGACATTGTGTTCACCTTGAGTTGGACCAAGCGAAAGCGAATCACGCAGAATGGGTCTATAGGCCGGAAACGATGAGGGAAGGGGATCATCGTGTTCAGGTGACGGTGAATCATCATCACTAACTCCCCAAGGGTCAGAAAAAGTCGACTCACGAGATCGTTTTGGCAGCATGAAGAAACCCGAGTACGAAATGCGAGAGTGTTGAGATGAAGAAGAAAACGGAACGACAGACCCAAGGAAAGAGGAATGAAATTTTCCGCGAAACCCCTCGTCTACTGACTCCACATATATATAATGATTAGTTATTTTAATCTCAGCCGCTGGATTACATATGGAAGTGGAACTGACTAAAACGATCTCACCAGACGGCTGGGGTAAAGCATCCGTTCGGATGGGCAAAAAAATCGTAATGAAGGGCTTACACGGAAACCGAGGTTCTACTTGACTCATTCTCAAGTTACCACACGTGAACATTGTTGAGAAGAAAGCAGAATCATTAACTGTCATCATTACGTACCTCCGAAATAAGATTGTACGAGATGGCGGTTGTACTTTCATCATTACGTGGCATACCGATTGCGTCTCGCAACTGATCTATAAATATCTATTGTTTAGTAGCCACTGCACGTTCAGGAGCGATGTGCATTCAAACGAAACGTGAATGCCCATGAGGTGCACGTATATCGGTGGAGCCTAGAGCCGCCGTTTGGCACCCGATCTATTACCTCGGCCTCCACTTTTACGGCAGAAGTCCTCTCTATTGACAGGGATTCCTGAGTAACAGGCGGGAACTGATATAATGGAGCCGGTGCAAAGGCAGGAGCGATGTGCATTCAAATGGAACGTGAATGCCCATGGGGTGCACGTATATCGGTCGAGCCTAGAGCCGCCGTTTGGCACCCGATCTATTACCTCGGCCTCCACCTTTACGGCAGTAGTCCTCCCTATTGACAGGGATTCCTGAGTAACAGGCGGGAACTGATATAATGGAGCCGGTGCAAAGGCAGGAGAGATGTGCATTCAAACGGAACGTGAATGCCCATGAGGTGCACGTATATCGGTCGAGCCTAGAGCCGCCGTTTGGCACCCGATCTATTACCTCGGCCTCCACCTTTACGGCAGTAGTCCTCTCTATTGACAGGGATTCCTGAGTAACAGGCGGGAACTGATATAATGGGGCCGGTGCAAAGGCAGGAGCGATGTGCATTCAAACGGAACATGAATGCCCATGAGGTGCACGTATATCGATCGAGCCTAGGGCCGCCGTTTGGCACCCGATCTATTACCTCGGCCTCCACCTTTACGGCAGTAGTCCTCTCTATTGACAGGGATTCCTGAGTAACAGGCGGGAACTGATATAATGGAGCCGGTGCAAAGGCAGGAGCGATGTGCATTCAAACGGAACGTGAATGCCCATGAGGTGCACGTATATCGGTCGAGCCTAGAGCCGCTGTTTGGCACCCGATCTATTACCTCGGCCTCCACCTTTACGGCAGTAGTCCTCTCTATTGACAGGGATTCCTGAGTAACAGGCGGGAACTGATATAATGGAGCCGGTGCAAAGGCAGGAGCGATGTGCATTCAAACGGAACGTGAATGCCCATGAGGTGCACGTATATCGGTTGAGCCTAGAGCCGTCGTTTGGCACCCGATCTATTACCTCGGCCTCCACCTTTACGGCAGTAGCCCTCTCTATTGACAGGGATTCCTGAGTAACAGGCGGGAACTGATATAATGGGGCCGGTGCAAAGGCAGGAGCGATGTGCATTCAAACGGAACGTGAATACCCATGAGGTGCACGTATATCGGTCGAGCCTAGAGCCGCCGTTTGGCACCCGATCTATTACCTCGGCCTCCACCTTTACGGCAGTAGTTCTCTCTATTGACAGGGATTCCTGAGTAACAGGCGGGAACTGATATAATGGAGCCGGTGCAAAGGCAGGAGCGATGTGCATTCAAACGGAACGTGAATGCCCATGAGGTGCACGTATATCGTTCCAGCCTAGAGCCGCCGTTTGGCACCCGATCTATTACTCGGCCTCCACCTTTACGGCAGTAGTCCTCTCTACTGACAGGGATTCCTGAGTAACAAGCGGGAACTGATATAATTGGGCCGGTTCAAAGGCAGGAGCGATGTGCATTCAAACGAAACGTGAATGCCCATGAGGTGCACGTATATCAGTCGAGCCTAGAGCCGTCGTTTGGCACCCGATCTATTACCTCGGCCTCCACCTTTACGGCAGTAGTCCTCTCTATTGACAGGGATTCCTAAGTAACAGGCGGGAACTGATATAATGGGGCCGGTGCAAAGGCAAAAGCGATGTGCATTCAAACGGAACGTGAATGCCCATGAGGTGCACGTATATCGGTCGAGCCTAGATCCGCCGTTTGGCACCCGATCTATTACCTCGGCCTCCACCTTTACGGCAGTAGTCCTCTCTATTGACAGGGATTCCTGAGTAACAGGCGGGAACTGATATAATGGAGCCGGAGCAAAGGCAGGAGCGATGTGCATTCAAACGGAACGTGAATGCCCATGAGGTGCACGTATATCGGTCGAGCCTAGAGCCGCCGTTTGGCACCCGATCTATTACCTCGGCCTCCACCTTTACGGCAGTAGTCCTCTCTACTGACAGGGATTCCTGAGTAACAGGCGGGAACTGATATAATGGAGCCGGTGCAAAGGCAGGAGCGATGTGCATTCAAATGGAACGTGAATGCCCATGAGGTGCACGTATATCGGTCGAGCCTAAAGCCGCCGTTTGGCACCCGATCTATTACCTCGGCCTCCACCTTTACGGCAGTAGTCCTCTCTATTGACAGGGATTCCTGAGTAACAGGCGGGAACTGATATAATGGAGCCGGTGCAAAGGCAAAAGCGATGTGCATTCAAACGGAACGTGAATGCCCATGAGGTGCACGTATATCGGTCGAGCCTAGAGCCACCGTTTGGCACCCGTTCTATTACCTCGGCCTCCATCATTATGCAGTAGTCCTCTCTATTGACAGGGATTCCTGAGTAACAGGCGGGAACTGATATAATGGAGCCGGTGCAAAGGCAGGAGCGATGTGCATTCAAACGGAACGTGAATGCCCATGAGGTGCACGTATATCAGTCGAGCCTATAGCCGCCGTTTGGCACCCGATCTATTACCTCGGCCTCCACCTTTACGGCAGTAGTCCTCTCTATTGACAGGGATTCCTGAGTAACATACGGGAACTGATATAATGGAGCCGGTGCAAAGCTACGAGTGATGTGCATTCAAACGGAACGTGAATGCCCATGAGGTGCACGTATATCGGTCGAGCCTAGAGCCGCCGTTTGGCACCCGATCTATTACCTCGGACTCTACCTTTACGACAGTAGTCCTCTCTATTGACAGGGATTCCTGAGTAACAGGCGGGAACTGATATAATGGGGCCGGTGCAAAGGCAGGAGCGATGTGCATTCAAACGGAACGTGAATGCCCATGAGGTGTATGTATATCGGTCGAGCCTAGAGCCGCCGTTTCGCACCCGATCTATTACCTCGGCCTCCACCTTTACGGCAGTAGTCCTCTCTATTGACAGAGATTCCTGAGTAACAGGCGGGAACTGATATAATGGGGCCGGTGCAAAGGCAGGAGCGATGTGCATTCAAACGGAACGTGAATGCCCATGAGGTGCACGTATATCGTTCTAGCCTAGAGCCGCCATTTGGCACCCGATCTATTACCTCGGCCTCCACCTTTACGGCAGTAGTCCTCTCTACTGACAGGGATTCCTGAGTAACAGGCGGGAACTGATATAATGGGGCCGGTGCAAAGGCAGGAGCGATGTGCATTCAAACGGAACGTGAATGCCCATGAGGTGCACGTATATCGGTCGAGCCTAGAGCCACCGTTTGGCACCCGATCTATTACCTCGGCCTCCACCTTTACGGCAGTAGTCCTCTCTATTGACAGGGATTCCTGAGTAACAGGCGGGAACTGATATAATGGGGCCGGTGCAAAGGCAGGAGCGATGTGCATTCAAACGGAACGTGAATGCCCATGAGGTGCACGTATATCGGTCGAGCCTAGAGCCGCCGTTTGGCACCCGATCTATTACCTCGGCCTCCACCTTTACGGCAGTAGTCCTCTCTATTGACAGGGATTCCTGAGTAACAGGCGGGAACTGATATAATGGGGCCGGTGCAAAGGCAGGAGCGATGTGCATTCAAACGGAACGTGAATGCCCATGAAGTGCACGTATATCGGTCGAGCCTAGAGCCGCAGTTTGGCGCCCGATCTATTACCTCGGCCGCCACCTTTACGGCAGTAGTCCTCTCTATTGACAGGGATTCCTGAGTAACAGGCGGGAACTGATATAATGGGGCCGGTGCAAAGGCAGGAGCGATGTGCATTCAAACGGAACGTGAATGCCCATGAGGTGCACGTATATCGGTCGAGCCTAGAGCTGCCGTTTGGCACCCGATCTATTACCTCGGCCTCCACCCTTACGGCAGTAGTCCTCTCTATTGACAGGGATTCCTGAGTAACAGGCGGGAACTGATATAATGGGGCCGGTGCAAAGGCAGGAGCGATGTGCATTCAAACGGAACGTAAATGCCCATGAGGTGCACGTATATCGGTCGAGCCTAGAGCCGCCGTTTGGCACCCGATCTATTATCTCGGCCTCCACCTTTACGGCAGTAGTCCTCTCTATCGACAGGGATTCCTGAGTAACAGGCGGGAACTGATATAATGGAGCCGGTGCAAAGGCAGGAGCGATGTGCATTCAAACGGAACGTGAATGCCCATGAGGTGCACGTATATCGGTCGAGCCTAGAGCCGCCGTTTGGCACCCGATCTATTACCTCGGCCTCCACCTTTACGGCAGTAGTCCTCTCTATTGACATGGATTCCTGAGTAACAGGCGGGAACTGATATAATGGGGCCGGTGCAAAGGCAGGAGCGATGTGCATTCAAACGGAACGTGAATGCCCATGAGGTGCACGTATATATATCGAGCCTAGAGCCACCGTTTGGCACCCGATCTATTACCTCGGCCTCCACCTTTACGGCAGTAGTCCTCTCTATTGACAGGGATTCCTGAGTAACAGGCGGGAACTGATATAATGGAGCCGGTGCAAAGGCAGGAGCGATGTGCATTCAAACGGAACGCGAATGTCCATGAGGTGCACGTATATCGTTCCAGCCTAGAGCCGCCGTTTGGCACCCGATCTATTACCTCGACCTCCACCTTTACGGCAGTAGTCCTCTCTATTGACAGGGATTCCTGAGTAACAGGCGGGAACTGATATAATGGGGCCGGTGCAAAGGCAGGAGCAATGTGCATTCAAACGGAACGTGAATGCCCATGAGGTGCACATATATCGGTCGAGCCTAGAGCAGCCGTTTGGCACCCGATCAATTACCTCGGCCTCCACCTTTACGGCAGTAGTCCTCTCTGTTGACAGGGATTCATGAGTAACAGGCAGAAACTGATATAATGGAGCCGGTGCAAAGCCAGGAGCGATGTGCATTCAAACGGAACGTGAATGCCCATGAGGTGCACGTATATCGGTCGAGCCTAGAGCCTCCGTTTGGCACCCGATCTATGACCTCGGCCTCCACCTTTACGGCAGGAGTCCTCTCTATTAACAGGGATTCCTGAGTAACAGGCGGGAACTGATATAATGGAGCCGGTGCAAAGGCAGGAGCGATGTGCATTCAAACGGAACGTGAATGCCCATGAGGTGCACGTATATCGTTCCAGCCTAGAGCCGCCATTTGGCACCCGATCTATTACCTCGGCCTCCACCTTTACGGCAGTAGTCCTCTCTATTGACAGGGATTCCTGAGTAACAGGCGGGAACTGATATAATGGAGCCGGTGCAAAGGCAGGAGCGATGTGCATTCAAACGGAACGTGAATGCCCATGAGGTGCACGTATATCGGTCGAGCCTAGAGCCGCCGTTTGGCACCCGATCTATTACCTCGGCCTCCACCTTTACGGCAGTAGTCCTCTCTATTGACAGGGATTCCTGAGTAACAGGCGGGAACTGATCTAATGGGGCCGGTGCAAAGGCAGGAGCGATATGCATTCAAACGGAACGTGAATGCCCATGAGGTGCACGTATATCGGTCGAGCCTAGAGCTGCCGTTTGGCACCCGATCTATTAACTCGGCCTCCACCTTTACGGCAGTAGTCCTCTCTATTGACAGGGATTCCTGAGTAACAGGCGGGAACTGATATAATGGAGCCGATGCAAAGGCAGGAGCGATGTGCATTCAAACAGAACGTGAATGCCCATGAGGTGCATGTATATCGGTCGAGCCTAGAGCCGCCGTTTTGCACCCGATCTATTACCTCGGCCTCCACCTTTACGGCAGTAGTCCTCTCTATTGACAGGGATTCCTGAGTAACAGGCGAGAACTGATATAATGGGGCCGGTGCAAAGGCAGGAGCGATGTGCATTCAAACGGAACGTGAATGCCCATGAGGTGCACGTATATCGGTCGAGCCTAGAGCCGCCGTTTGGCACCCGATCTATTACCTCGGCCTCCACCTTTACGGCAGTAGTCCTCTCTATTGACAGGGATTCCTGAGTAACAGGCGGGAACTGATATAATGGGGCCGATGCAAAGGCAGGATAGATGTGCATTCAAACGGAAGGTGAATGCCCATGAGGTGCACGTATATCGGTCGAGCCTAGAGCCGCCGTTTGGCACCCGATCTATTACCTCGGCCTCCACCTTTACGGCAGTAGTCCTCTCTATTGACAGGGATTCCTGAGTAACAGGCGGGAACTGATATAATGGAGCCGGTGCAAAGGCAGGAGCGATGTGCATTCAAACAGAACGTGAATGCCCATGAGGTGCACGTATATCGGTCGAGCCTAGAGCCACCGTTTGGCACCCGATCTATTACCTCGGCCTCCACCTTTACGGCAGTAGTCCTCTCTATTGACAGGGATTCCCGAGTAACAGGCGGGGACAAATATAATGGGGCCGGTGCAAAGGCAGGAGCGATGTACATTCAAACGGAACGTGAATGCCAATGAGGTGCACGTATATCGGTCGAGCCTAGAGCCACCGTTTGGCACCCGATCTATTAACTCGGCCTCCACCTTTACGGCAGTAGTCCTCTCTATTGACAGGGATTCCTGAGTAACAGGCGGGAACTGATATAATGGGGCCGGTGCAAAGGCAGGAGCGATGTGCATTCAAACGGAACGTGAATGCCCATGAGGTGCACGTATATCGGTCGAGCCTAGAGCCGCCGTTTGGCAACCGATCTATTACCTCGGCCTCCACCTTTACGGCAGTAGTCCTCTCTATTGACAGGGATTCCTGAGTAACAGGCGGGAACTGATATAATGGAGCCGGTGCAAAGGCAGGAGCGATGTGCATTCAAACGGAACGTGAATGCCCATGAGGTGCACGTATATCGGTCGAGCCTAGAGCCGCCGTTTGGCACCCGATCTATGACCTCGGCCTCCACCTTTACGGCAGTAGTCCTCTCTATTGACAGGGATTCCTGAGTAACAGGCGGGAACTGATATAATGGAGCCGGTGCAAAGGCAGGAGCGATGTGCATTCAAACGGAACGTGAATGCCCATGAGGTGCACGTATATCGGTCGAGCCTAGAGCCGCCGTTTGGCACCCGATCTATTACCTCGGCCTCCACCTTTACGGCAGTAGTCCTCTCTATTGACAGGGATTCCTGAGTAACAGGCGGGAACTGATATAATGGGGCCGGTGCAAAGGCAGGAGCGATGTGCATTCAAACGGAACGTGAATGCCCATAAGGTGCACGTATATCGGTCGAGCCTAGAGCCGCCGTTTGGCACCCGATCTATTACCTCGGCCTCCACCTTTACGGCAGTAGTCCTCTCTATTGACAGGGATTTCTGAGTAACAGGCGGGAACTGATATAATGGGGCCGGTGCAAAGGCAGGAGCGATGTGCATTCAAATGGAACGTGAATGCCCATGAGGTGCACGTATATCGTTCCAGCCTAGAGCCACCGTTTGGCACCCGATCTATTACCTCGGCCTCCACCTTTACGGCAGTAGTCCTCTCTATTGACAGGGATTCCTGAGTAACAGGCGGGAACTGATTTAATGAGGCCGGTGCAAAGGCAGGAGCGATGTGCATTCAAACGGAACGTGAATTCCCATGAGGTGCACGTATATCGTTCCAGCCTAGAGCCACCGTTTGGCACCCGATCTATTACCTCGGCCTCCACCTTTACGGCAGTAGTCCTCTCTATTGACAGGGATTCCTGAGTAACAGGCGGGAACTGATATAATGGGGCCGGTGCAAAGGCAGGAGCGATGTGCATTCAAACGGAACGTGAATGCCCATGAGGTGCACGTATATCGGTCGAGCCTAGAGCCGCCGATTGGCACCCGATCTATTACCTCGGCCTCCACCTTTACGGCCGTAGTTCTCTCTATTGACAGGGATTCCTGAGTAACAGGCGGGAACTGATATAATGGGGCCGGTGCAAAGGCAGGAGCGATGTGCATTCAAACGGAACGTGAATGCCCATGAGGTGCACGTATATCGGTCGAGCCTAGAGCCACCGTTTGGCACCCGATCTATTACCTCGGCCTGCACCTTTACGGTAGTAGTCCTCTCTATTGACAGGGATTCCTGAGTAACATGCGGGAACTGATATAATGGAGCCGGTGCAAAGGCAGGAGCGATGTGCATTCAAACGGAACGTGAATGTCCATGAGGTGCACGTATATCGTTCCAACCTAGAGCCGCCATTTGGCACCCGATCTATTACCTCGGCCTCCACCTTTACGACAGTAGTCCTCTCTATTGACAGGGATTCCTGAGTAACAGGCGGGAACTGATATAATGGAGCCGGTGCAAAGGCAGGAGCGATGTGTACTCAAACGGAACGTGATCGTCAAGGTAATAGGTGCAGTCAAGAGAAAGGGCTTTCTCCTCTCTTCCAAGAGAGTCTTCTACACACAACACACTTCTCCTTCAAGTTCTACTTCAAGGCATATGGGATTGTAAGTGTTGCTTTCATAATTTCATAACTTTCGTTATTTTGTTTTTGTGCTAGGTTTGCGAGAGCAGTTTGCTTACTCCCAAGTTGTAGGAGTGAAGGACATCGATTGTATTCGATTTCACTTGTAGGGTTGCTACAAGTGGGTTTAAAGGCAACCTCAAGTTAGTGTTCTAACTTGAGTATCCGGAGGTATCCGGGTGGAAGGGACATAGGATAACCGGGAACAAGGCGGGAAGTTACTTGGGTAATCCGAACACTTGAAACATAATTGCGTTTGCATTTGTTTATTATTTTGGTTTAATTTTAATTCCGCACTATATTTGTTGATCATATATCATATATATGTGTGAATTTTGTGATATGGTCTCCATGTATGCTATATCTATATGTGTTGGGATTTGAGACGTTAAGTTTCCTTCGTGTATCTCAATGTTGATATTGGACTTTCGTTCCTCTTATCACCTAAGTTTATAATGTGGTTTTATGATTTTTTGGATTTTATATATATTTAGATTCTTATTTGGCACGATTGTTGTTATTTTACTGCCGCCTTTTGGATAATGCCATAGGGGGATCGAAATAAACAAACAGAATCGTAATGAATGTTCTAGGTATGGTCTAATAAACAGACATACAAAAACTGGATGTAGGTTGCTACACTGTTTTTTTATACACCGGAAGTTGCTACATTGACTCTCCAAATTTGGATGGCCCTGTAGCAAACCGGTAAAATGATTCCAGTTTTGCAGGGCGGTTGATGGAGGGAAAACGCCATATTTGGCGTGTTGTTGCAGTGTGGTTTGGAGATGATATAACCGGCCAACTTCCGCTTAGACTTGCATGGAGTCGTCGAATATAGCTTAATTCACGTAAACTAAATATGGGAAAAAATACCTAATTAAATGTCACATCATCTACCAACTAGATTCAATGGGGTTGGATAGTGGGGTGTCGAGACTCGAGAATATATTGTGGGGCCCGCTAAACAATATGTGGACCTTCGCGTTCGAATGTTGTTAACTGGGCAATTTGCAGTAGGTTTCGCATCGTTCCGCTGTGCTGCGTTGAAAAATTCTATCTTTTTCTCTCTGTGGGCTCCACTTTAATGTGTTACTAGGCGTTAGACGAAAAGCGATGGTACGTAGAGATGGAAATTGCGGATGAGGTGAGAGGTTGGTGGGACCACAAACAAGAATTCGACCGGTCATCTACTCATCCAACTGTCGAATTTGCTGGTACTTTGTTTGAGAAAAGTTTTTCACGTAAGCGCCATATCAGTGAATATTTGTATCCATTCTGACAAGTAAAACATTTTAGTCGTTTAATATATCTCCTCACACAACTGTATACAGTAATGCCATATGTGAGCGATGAGGAAATTAGTATAATAAATCCAAATATTCGACCGCGCACAACTATCCCTCATTTACGCATATACTGTGCGTGACTAAATTATGTTTGCTCACCGCGCACAACGGTTCAAATTTTGCCCCGTTTTGCGCGCTCAGTAATTAATCCGCCGTTTGTTTATACTTGTAACAACAAACGGAAGAGCGAGAGAGTCAAGAAGCAAGATGGCCACCCATAATGCAGGACCTGGCAAAAAATTTGAGTTGCCACCAAACTCGGAGTATTAATGTAGCAGACCGCAAAAAAACGCCGCGAAGACCCCAGAAAACCCCGCCATGCGTCCGGTCAAGTGGAGGATATTTACCCCGCCAAATTTGGGGATATATCACCATTCGCCATGATTTGTGCCTTCACTGCAGATATGGCTGAGAAATCGTGTCAGTGGGACGAAGAAACTTTGCAAGGCCAGTCTTCAGAGGGAAGAAGAGACGGTGACGTAGATGATAACCGTTCCCTTCATGACAAGGGGGATGTGCGGCCGCAGTTGCCTGAGACTCCCCTAAGGGATACGTGGCCATGGGGAGGTCTCGTTCCGGCAGGCTATGTCCCCCCGGCGTACGAGGGGGCATTGATGTTGAATCCGCCCACTGACGTTCCATCGGAAGGTACTAGGGGGAACCGTCACCGACCCTTCTTCCCCGTCTGGGACGGTGAGTCTGCATTGGTGGATATGGGGGTGGCCAGTCGGCTGGTGGAGAACTCCATCCTTCCCATTGACCAAAGTGTCCTGGGTCAAATTGACATTGAAAGGCTCGCTAACTCAGTCGTTTATGGCAGTTACCAGGTTAAGTACTAATGTCGTCTCGTTGTGCTGTTGCCTTACTCTTACAGTCTTACTTATCCTTGATTCCCTGCAGACATCATTGGTCGGGGCGGAACTGCGTCGCCGAGTGGTGCAATTGTTGATTGCCGAGCGGAAAAAGGCGGTTTCCTTCGAATCTCAACTTAAGGATTTGAAGGAGCAGCTGATGAAAGAGAGAGACCGCAGATCTCAGGCGGAGTGGGAGGTTGCGAAAGCTAAAGATCGGGCGGCCTCTATGTCAGCGGTTCGGAAGAGCTCCGAAGAGCGATGGTACGTAGAGAAGAGCAATCTCCTGGCTCGTATAGCCGAGTTGGAGAGAAACTCGCTTCCTCCAAACTCGATTGCAGACGTGAGGCATGAGGCTGAGGCGAGGAAGCGTCAGCGATCTGGTCGGGAGTCCGGTGGAGGATCGGCCCAAACGTAGGACGGTTTGGCTACCAACGCCCCCTCCAGCGAGGCGTCTGTGTGAATCGTGGCCATCTTAGTACCCCAAATGGTTTTCATATTTTGAGAGGTGAACATGTGATGGTTTACGCGTTAGTAATGAACCCCGAACATTCAATTGGCAATGAACACCGTCTGGTGCAGTCTTTTACCGCTTGTTAGTTTAAATATCTGTTTGCCAACCATTAGCGATCTTCGTACACCGATTGCTTAATTTCTTGTGGATATTAAAACTATTAGCATACATCCATCACAGAAATGGTCAAGGATGGTGTGAAATATCGAAGTTTCCCGGGAATATACTTAGTGCACGTGAACTGCGTTGGAATTGAGCTTAGCATCACAGTGAACCAGACATACAATTTTTTTCTCATTGCTCACACTGGTCCCACCTTTTACCTGATGTGTATGGATGAATCTGATTTGTCAGTGTGTTTCATTGGAGTCATTTTCTCCAGCATTCACATAGCCTCTACATGCATCGAGATTGTTACGTATAGAGTTTTCCTTTAAACGAACTTGGGATATTGGACTTATGCCATAGATTCAAGTAGACCATCATCAAGGAGAGAAAGATTCAAGAATACGCAGAGGTGGAAATCACTTCATGCAACATAAATAACACATTTACTGCAGTATACGGTCTTCAACATCAATAACATACCAAAGCACACAATTATGAGTCCAACTCTTAGCATTCTCCTTTATGTCCGTTGTGCGCGGTGAGCAAATTTTTAATGCTGTAACATAAATTGCTCAAAGCTCACAACGGGCAAAATTATGCCAGTCGTGCGAATTTAGCTACTGTATCCCATAACATAAATGTTCAAAGCGCACAACAAGCAAAGACATGATGGCGCGTTGAGTTCCCGTTGTGCAGAAATCCCATAGATTTTGTACAAAAATCCCAAAAAATTCAGTATATTCTTTCATTATAAACTCAGTCACTACATTTGCACAAAATTATAAATTCAATGCTCTGATGATACGGTAATTACAGTGGGAGATTTGCCTACATCTTTACAGAATAATGTCTCAAATTGTCGCATCCTCTCTTCAAGGCCTTCCACCCATCCTTCGGCCTCAGGCAGGCGGTTAGCCTTCCATTGCCTTATTACCGGTGGGACCGGGCTTCTATCTTTAAGTTGAATATTTACAAAGTGATTATTATTTACAAAACCTATGGTGAAGGGACCACGTTTCGTACCTTGGTGTGGTCCTGATCTTAACGGAAAAAATGAAAGACATTGTTGCATTGACAGCAGATGTATTACACAGTTATAACGACTTGAGATAATATGTCCAACTTCAGGGAAGGTCATCCAATATTGCATCGGGGGGTGGTCACCCATATAGTTAATTGACACTACCTGTTCTTGTGCACTTTCCTCACCCATCACCTTTGAGTACACATCATAGTGGTCACGCAGCTCTTGAAGCAACTCTATTCTGACCACCTTCCACTGGTCCTCTCCCATCCCTAGATGTGAAGATATAGCCCTGTAACCACAGTTCCCATCTGCCGTCACATCTGTGACGTTCGATATATATTTGGCGATTGCAGCGGGGAATTGATTAAGATAAGGTATGCCTCCTTGAACGGCTCTAGCGTCCTTTGCTTCATAATTTGCTGCTGCAAATGAAGCTGTAGCAGAAACCCCAGTCATACTGCCAGATGTCGTGGCTTTGCCAGTTGGTTTCTTTCTAGCAAGTTGAGGAGGAATGGGTGGGGCAGACGTATTTTTGATCCTTTGGGACCGTCTCGGCTAGACACGGCCGACGCTTTCTTGTTTCGATGAGACTTTAGGTGGAATTTGAGCAGAGCAACTAGCCGCATCGGTGAAGTCATGATCAAAATGATCAGGCTGAATGGGGGTGGCTGTATCTTCATTTGTCAAATTATTATCCCTTTTTCTTCTTCCATTGAACACGACATTAACTTGCGGCTCTGTAATCAGATTTGTCGCCGGGGTAGCTAGCTCCTTCAACTTAATTAACAACTCCTGCTTCATCGGCCCATCAAGTTGAGCATAGAGCATGTGTATGCGCTCTAATTCAGTATGTATAAGCCCATCTTCTTCAGACATCAATTCCGGCTTAGCCTCCATGTCTAGCTGCTTCCAATGAGAATTTACGGCATCTAAGGGAATGGGGCGATTTTCCCTTATGTATTTGCCAATCTCATTGGCACATGGTACACCATAAATCATTCTAGCTAGACAATCACCTGTGCATTGGTCCGTTCCCATAGGGTCAGATTTATCAGCTTCCACAGACATTATCTTCAACGCCGCAGCGGCTGTAAATCCTATCAGCTCCTTGAACAAGAACCCATGCACATTATGTTGCAACATGATCTTAGATTTCTCGAATGATGCCTTGATCTCGATATGCTGCCCCTCTAATGATTCATGTATGGTTGGCCAAGAAGCGGATAAACTGAAGGCCGATGAACCCAATGCCCTTTTAAGCTTAGAATGTTCAGTCTGGGCTCTTTTGGTCTGCCCTCTGTTGGTACTGACATTTCCAAAGTGGAGATTGCCATCTGTCCATACAGAAATAAACTTCTCCTTGTACTTGTCCAACCAAGATGTCTTCACATAGCTCACGACCCTTGTGTAATCTTTGTACTCGGTCTCCAATGCCTTCAGTTTAGCAACATACTCCTCCTCCTTGCGTGCCCCCACCAATAAATTCTAGCTAGAGATGAAACCTAACCATTTTTCTTGATCTTCAAAAGAGGGCTGGCAATTTTTGGCAATATTTTTGGATATGTGCATCTACATATTTGGTGCACCGCAAGGGGAAATTCATGGCCCATGGCATTCATAAGTGCTGGCTCCAGTGCTGACAAAATTACACGTGGCATCCTGTATCCCTGCAGCAAAGAGCTCAACTTCCCCAAGGCCCACAAGTAGTTCTCCTCACGTACGGCCTCCGTGTAACAAAATGCCGCTGCGAACTGAATATCTGTGGACGTCACGCCATACATCTCCATCAATGGTGGCCTGTTGCGGTTGGTCTTCAACGCACAGTCCATAACCAGAATCTCTGGAAATTTTCGTAATAACTCAACCGACTGCGGATGTGCCCAAAATATAGTCCTCACTGCAGTTGTCACTTCGTCCACTTCATGATACACAATGTAATTACGCTGTGTCAGTAGATTAAGGAATAGCTGCATTTCTGCTCTCCAGGCCATTTCCCCTGCCTTCATCCTCTGTCTGGCTTTATAAATAGTGTTGATTATGGTAGATGTTACATTATCCTTTTCCTTCAGGTATTTTTAGATTTCCCTTGGCCTAAGCAGTCTATGTGACAAGTCTCTCACCGTGGCCATCTCCCCACCTCCGAACCTCCTCTCATCTGGATGTCGCTCGATGTACATTGCGGGTTTATGGTTGTGATTGCCACGTACAACTGTCAAAATCCACTTATCTGTTGCCACACCATTAGCCCTCAAGTAGAAGGGACATGAACACTTCTTGCTTCAAGTTGATTTTTTGGCCGATATATCCGGCTTGTGTGGCCGATATGTCCCACTTCTTTCACAACAAAAATAATAAGTTGGGACCCTATTGCCCTTTGTACTCATATTTGATGATTTTGTAACAACCAAATTCCCGGTTTTCACACCGACCCCTTTTACCCATTTACCAAGCTCTTCTATGCTGGGGAAAATTTTATTTGTTGTGAACTGATTTGTATAATCTTCATTAACCTCTGAGCCTTCAACAATACGCTGAATTAAGTACCAGATACCAATATAGTCACTAAATGTTAAGCTTTATTTTCTAGTAAATTAGTCAGTTAACAAAGCAAAATAATTTCAAACCTTTGCTTCTTTGTCCGCTTCATCCCAGATCCCCTCAATGTGTACCGAGCCCATCTCAATCTTCGTAATTTCTACGCAATCATGTTCCAAATGTACATTGCAGCAATCAATTTCTGAAATTATTAAAAAATACCAAATTAATGAGCATCAATTAATGGCTTACCAACTTTACGATGCAATGCGGCCGCAGTCGACTATTTTAGGGCACCCCAACCCAATGACACAAATCTTTTGCACTGCTTTAAGGACCTTCGTTTGATATAAGCAGGAACTCTTATAGTCTATATACCTCAGCGAATTAGAATAATTTCTGTTGATCAAACCCTATCTCGTTAGCTTTTCCCGCCTTAGGTCACAAAACTGATCGCATATGGAAGCTGTTACGATGCATTTGTATATACGGATGCGTAGAAATAGTGGTTCATAGTGTAAATTACTCATCGCGAACAGTGGGAGGGCAAAAATGTAAATTGCTCTCCTCTGTAAACCGTCTAGCAGTTTGCCCACCGCACACAACCGCGCAAAACACGGACTTGCTCAGCGCACACAACCACGCAAAACTGGGAATTGCTCACCGCTCACAGCCAATCAAAACACGGAATTGCTCAGCGCACACAACCACGCAAAACTCGGAATTGCTCAGCGCACACAACCACTCAAAACCCGTAATTGCTCACCGCCCACAACCGTTTTGGTCAAGTCCACGTGCACATGTGGACGGGTTATTTGCTAGTAATATTTCAAACTAGACTTGTTTACTCAACCAGCATAACTGGTAAATTATTGTAGACCCGATATGACCCGGTAGGACCCGAAATTGTCCCGTGATACCTTCTGCTCGCAGCGAATTGACAGACAATTACACAGATTGCTCACGGCAGAATTTCAAACGGCAAGTATTTTCAAAGATCGCTCCAGTCGCCCAGACCGAAATCCAAAAGCTTTGATTTTTATTTAATTGCTCAAAGGATACATCACTTAGTCAACTGGTGAGATCAAACAAAGAGCTGAATCGAGAGAAATCGATTTAGGGGTTTTTGACCTAAATTTATCAACATCGACTCTTTGGTACGTCTATACTTTTAAGTACAGTTTATATGCCTTTCTTATTTTGATTTTACATGCATTCATCCACGGTTGAGGTTTATGAAGTCGGTACAAAAATCCAAGGTAATATTGATTTATCTTCTCGGCAATAATGCATTAAATCTTTGAGGATCAGGTTATGAATTGTTTGATACAGGATACTATGGATTTTACAGCTGACTTTACCACCAATCAACTGTTCAAGGATAGAAAAGAGCTGTTTCAGTGGATACAAAACGTTGGGTTAAGTCATGGGCATGTGATTGTTACACGTTCGGGGAGATTAAGTAAAACGGCCAAAGGGCATCATGCTGTGTACTTTGCGTGTGAAAGAAGCGGTGAGTATAGGGGACACCGAAAGCTAAACAAGACCAACCAGCCTGTTAAAACCAAGAAGTGTTCATGTCCTTTCTCATTGCGTGGTTATATGGTGGGCGTGGGCGTTGAGGAGTGGAAGGTAACAGTCGTTTGTGGCAGGCACAACCATGAAGCAGCTAAATATGTCGATGGCCATTCCGATGACGGGACGTTGCAGGGAATGGAGATGGAAACAGTGCGTGACTTGGCGAATAGCAAGGTTCGGCCAGCTGAAATTTTGAAAGTACTGAAGGCAAATAAACACTTCAGTGCTACCTCAATCAAAGCAATTTATAATGCACGAAACCGGTTACAACGGGGGAAGAAGGTTGGTATTGTAAAACAGTTGAAGGAGTTAGCATCAGCTGATAAAATTGTGGGTGGTGAGAATGTGAAGGCTGTGAATAATGAGGGGGAGGATCAGAAGGTGGGGGAGGCATTTTGGGAGAATGCAGTGCATGCTGAGTTGCAGGAGGAGGATCATACTGGGAAGATGGGTGGGGAGGATGATAAGGTGGATCGTAATGAGGCGGAGCAGACTGCTGGGGAGGAGGAGGATGATGATGAGAATGCAGTGGCTAAGGCCTTTGAGAAGGAGCATGAGGTTCTACGTCTTCAAATTTCTACCCTGGTAGCGGAGATTGCTAAGCAGCATGCTGAGATAACGGATACGTATACATTGACGTGTAAGCCGGGTAAGGGAAGAAGTAGACCGTTGTGGAAACGTACAATAAAGAAGCCGAAACAATCAATTTCACATGATGATAGTGACGAGGACTTGGCTGCCGACATAATAATACCATATTGGAACACTTTTCCTGAGTGTCTACGACCCCTTATATTGCATGTCGTAGATGTGAAAGCAGACGGAAACTGTGGGTATAGGGCTGTGGCAGCTCAGTTGGGACTGGGTGAGGACGAATAGAGGCAGGTGAAATATGACTTGCGAGAAGAGATTCAGAACCACGACGGCTTGTACCGGCAACTTATGGGTGCCGTGGAATTTAAAAAGAATGTAGTGGCACTGGGCCATTTGTTAGACCGTCCAAAAGCTAAATGGTGGATGCAGATGCCAGAAATGGCACATGTCATTGCCTCATGCTACGAATGTGTAGTACATATTCTTGCACCTCATCAGTGTGTGACATATTTTCCTTTAAGAACTCCTCCAGTACCCCTATCATCCAGACACCACATAACGTTGGGTCATGTGAACAATAATCACTTCGTTATTGTTCAACTTGCCCCATATGGTCCTGTCCCTCCGACTTCAAGTATGTGGCTAAGATACCGTTCCGATGTGTCAGTCGGATGGCCGGCTGCTTATGAGGATAGGATGCATCAATTCCAGTCAATAGTATTTGGGCATGATATTGCAACCGTTGACGTTATTGAAATATTGTAGGATAAAACGTTGTATCATTTTACTGTGGATTGTTTATTTCATATTGACAGATTGGTAGCATGAAATTTTATCATGTCTGCCTAAATGTGCAAATGTTATCATCTGTATGTCGTGCTTTGGTGTATGGTATCTATAAGTTATGCTCAACGATAGACCTACTACTCAAGTTTGCCTCTTACTAACTTTTTGGTGAACGGGTACAAACTGATATATACTGGATTTTGAATGCTTAATAACACACGCAATCTATCCAGATTTTCTTAAGGGTGTTAATTAATACAACTAATGATAGTTATCACGTTGGTATTATATTATTTTATACGTATCAATAATGTTGTTAACATCGGCATAAGAATATGAGGAATCCAATAGAATAAATATTAAAAACAAAATTTAGATCTCCTCAGCGCGCACCGCGGTCAAAATCGTTCTCAGCGTCGCGATTAATAATGATTACCGTTACTAATGTCAAGCCTGACAATCCATGTAATATTACTCAGCGCACAAAACGGTTCGAATCGTGCTAAAATATAACCGTTGTGCGCGCTGAGTAAAATTAGCCAACTAAACCACCGAATTTACTTGAAGCGCGCAACGGGTTAAAATTTTGATCCGTTCGGACCCTCTTTCATCCCTTGATAAATTCTGCTCACCGCTCACAGCCATAACCTTCCACAGATTGCTCAAGGAATATCAAACGGCCAGTTTTTCGTAGATTTCTCAAGGCGCACAGACGGAAATTCCAAAGGTTTGATTTTTATTACTGGGCTCGACATTTACATCACAGTGGCAACTACTGCGTTCAAACAAATCGGTGAAGCGAGAGCAATCGATTTAGGGGTTTTCGACCTAAATTTGTCGAAATCGCGATTTGGTAAGTATACAATGTTAAGTACATTTTATTTGATATCCTTATTACAATTACAATGTGTAGAAAGAGGAGGCGAAATTTTTGGTTTTTAATTGCCTGCAGATACAGTTGAGATTGATGGAGATGCTAAAAAATTCGGAGGTAATATTGATTTTTCTTTACGTCAATAATGTAACTAATGTTTGGTTCCCGGTCCAATTAGTTGTATGAATTGTTTGATACAGGTGTATATGGATTATACAGCCGAATTTACAACGCTTCAACGTTTTAAAAGTAGAGACGAACTCTTTCAGTGGATAAAGAGCGTCGGACGACAACAGGGGCATGTGATTGTTACCAGTGCGTCGAGTATGAATAAATCGTCCAATAGGACTCCCGCTGCCTACTATGCATGTGCAAGAAGCGGGAACTACAGGGGACACCGACCAGTACGAAAGAGCAACCGGCCAGTTAGAACCAACAAGTGTGGATGCCCGTTCAAATTGCGTGGTAATGAGGTGGGCGATGGCGGTGAGTGGAGTTTAAAGGTCGTTGATGGCAGGCACAACCATCAAGCTGCTAATTATGTCGCGGGCCATTCCGACGACGGGGTGTTGCAGGGAAAAGAGGTGGAAGCATTGCGAGACTTGGCAAATAGAAAGGTGCCGCCGTCAGCAATTTTGAAAGGCCTGAAGGAAACTAAATCCTTCAATGAAACACCAATCAAATCAATTTATAATGCACGTTCCCGATTACTAAGGGGGCAGAGTGTGGGTATGGTAAACAAGTTGAAGGAGTTAGCATCACCGTGTAGAATTGTGGGTGATAAGCTTGTGGTGCATGTGGATAATGTTGAGGAGGAGCAGAAGGGAGATGAGGAGAAGGTGGATGAGGCTGAGGAGGCGACTGCATTGGCTGCTTATTGGCAGGATGATGTGGTGGATCGTAATGCGATGGAGCAGGCTGCTGAGAAGTTGGCTCTTAGTGGGCAGGAGCATAATGCTGCGGAGGAGGATGAGGTTAATGCATCGGATGAGAATGTGGAGCCGAGGGTGCATGATGTTTATGGGGATGATAAGGCTGAGAATGCAGTGGCTGCTGAGTTGACTATAGATGATTATGTTATTGGGGAGATGGTGGAGACGGAGGAGACGGTTGCCCTTAACGTGGAGGTGCAGAATGCTGAGGATGTATTGGTGGAGGATAATGCAGCGGCTGAGACTGTGGAGCCGAAGGTGTATGAGGAGAAGGCGAACGAGGAGGATGATGATAAGGAAGTGGCTATTGATTTGATTGCTGAGGAGCATACTGGGAAGTTGGTGGATACGGCGGGGACGGTGGAACGTAATGTGGCTGACCAGACTGCTGAGATGGATGAGGGGGAGAATGCAGATGGGGAGAATGAGGAGCCGCAGGAGGATGAGGCGAATGTGGAGGATGTGGAGGATGAGAAGATAGAGGATGCTGGGTTGATGCAAGCTGAGCTTACGTTGGAGTTGGGGGCGACGGTGGAGACGGGGTATCATAATGTGGATGCTCAGACTGCTGGGAGGGAGGAGGAGACGGCTGTGGCCTCGTATTTTGATGAGCACGAGGAGATGGATGGCATGCTTAAACAACTTTCTCCCCTGGTTGATGAGATTTCTGATCATTTTTCGAATGTGACGGAGAAGCCTACAGTTAGGAGGAAGCCTGTTAAGTCTCCACGGTTGCATTCAATTGCGGAGCATACGGTGGCGGCGAAGGAGAAGCCTAAATGGAAGAGGCGGCCTTCGAAGGAAAGTAGTAGGCGTCCGAAACTTCAAATAAAGAAGCCGAAACCTTCGTTTCCCCCTGATGATTATGTTGATGATGTGCCTGCCAACTTCCTCATACCATATTATTTGGATTTTCATCACACGCTACAACCCCTCATGGCGGGCGGCGTAGACGTGGATGCAGATGGCAACTGTGGGTACAGGGCTGTGGCAGTTCAGTTGGGCTTGAAAGATTCCGATTGGCGGACTGTCAGAGCTGATTTGCTCCGTGAGATGCGGACATACAGCGGCTTGTACAGGCGTGTTCTGAGTGAGGTTTCATATAATAATAATTTGAAGGCAGTGAACTATTTTATTACTGATAAAGATGCAGGACGGGAAAATTGGATGCAGATGCCAGACATGGGACATGTCATTGCCTCATGCTACAACTGTGTAGTACATTTGATTTCAAATTATATGTGTGTGACATTTTTTCCATTGAGAAGTCCTCCAGTAAACCGAACCTCCAGACTCCACATAACGTTGGGTTATGTGAACAGAAATCACTTTTTTATCCTTCAACTTCAACCAATAGGTGACGTCCCTCCGACTTCAGTTGTGTGGACAAGATCGCATGACCCTGTGGCCGCTGGATGGCCGGCTGGTTACGAGCAGAGGATGCAGTCATTCGTTGATAGGGTAAAAGCTACGAATATTGCTACCGCTGATGCTTTTTAGTATCTGTAAGATAAAACGTTTATCAATGTAATAAGTTTTTTTGGGTATAAAAATGGACCACTTTGGCGGATGAAATTTTATCATGGCTTCCGAAATGTGCAAATGTCATCATCGGTATGGATTGATGTTGTGTATCATACCAATTACACCGAGCGCAACACTGCAGTAATATTGCCCGTTTTGCGCTTTGAGTAATTATGTCTTTACCTACCAAATTGCTCAACGCGCAGAACTGGCAATATTAGTGCTGGTTTTGCGCTCTGGGTATTTTTAATAACATCAACCTGTGTTCCAAATTGTTATGCGATGAGAATGTGTCATTGTTAGTGTGTCCAATACTCCAAGTGAGAGTAGGGTTATTGTATCATATATGTTATTGTCTGACAAAATTGCTTACCACAAACTCCCATTGATAAGTTTTGCCTGTTGAGCGCCTTTATTAGCCAATTTGTTAGTGGTTACTACAATTGCTCACCATTCACCACGATCTGAACAAATAATTTTGGCCGGTTGTGCGCGGTGAGCAATTTTGTTAGTGCGAAAAAAAACTCCTCCTCGTCCACTCAATAAAATTTGCTGATATATCCACATTTATTGCTGCTCGCACCGTGCAAATTTTTAATGGTTAACAGAAATGCTCACAGAACACAACGGTGATATATTGGAACCTTTGGTCTTACTAATAGTCTAAGAGACTCCTCGAGTCTGCAGATCAGTGTTGGTGAACATACAGAGCAGGGATCATTAATATACAGCGGATTGCTACCAACCGGATGTTCTGCTCTATAATGATTAATGCCTGCCTAAGTTTTGCGCGTTGGGATAAACTGTAGCCACTAAAAAATAGCCCAACGCGCACAACGGGCAAAATAATGCCCTTAGGCTCGGGCAAAATTACGAGCACAACGGGAAAACAACGCGAACAACGGGCAAAAATTAC
This sequence comes from Scilla litardierei, assembly GCA_030789695.1. Taxonomy (NCBI): domain Eukaryota; kingdom Viridiplantae; phylum Streptophyta; class Magnoliopsida; order Asparagales; family Asparagaceae; genus Scilla; species Scilla litardierei. Next base: position 135,817,612 of record CM061136.1, on the reverse strand, counting down.
GCGCACAACGGGCAAAACAACGCGCACAACGGGAAAAAAGGAAAGCCGGTGGTTCGCTTTTTGAGCATATAAAAGGTAGTTTATCAACAATTGTTAAACGCGCACACACCTAGTAGCCTTATGCCCGGTGTGCGCGTTGAGCAAAGTTGCGACGATAGCCCATTTGCTCAACGCGCCCCGCACGGACTAATTTTGCCCGTTGTGCGCTTTGAGCATATTTGTTGGATGATGTAATTTTTGTTCCCACGGTCAATCATTCACACTCCTATTTTCATCATACTAAAATTGTGATTCCGCAATATGCCAACAGTCAAACTTCGCTTAGAAACTTTACCTAGTCAATCTGATTCAGAAACTGCATGCAAACCTTTAGATTAACGCTGACACATATTCAAACGGTGACCATTCCAAAATGGCCAACCCATTCTAACATACTGAAGTACATACAGATACAGATCCAAACAGATACATATCCCTTTACTCTTACAAACTGATACATTTGAGTGTCTTCACAGATGTTTGCAATGAAGTGGCGCGTGATCTACGTGTTTCCCCCTTCAACTTCCGCGAGTTCATCGGGCGCACATCTTCGTTGCGTTTATTAACGTCCTTGGATAGTTGGATATGAGAGTCGCGTCGTTGTAACCTGCAGTCAAGTATGTAGCCGTGTCAAACACCACACCTGGAACCCCGATTCCCCTGTGGCGATGTACGACACGGGCAATGCACTCCACATCTACGTTGCACTTGCCGAATTTCTGCCCTGATCTGCTCAAGATGATTGTCATACCAGATGTTTGCAATGACGTGGAACTTTTTCCTTTGTAGGAGACGCCGTGAATTGGAAAGTCGGCAGACCGTTTCGCGTATTACCGTCATTGCTGTCGTCGTTGTAACATGAAGTCAGGACAAAAGACACCGATTGGAACTCCGTTATCGGAGAAGATGTAAAACAACACAGGGTTGCATAAGAAGTTGTGTTTGGGAGTGTAAGAGATCGGAAAGGATAGGATGGAGTGTCTGTGCGTGAAAGATGATGTATAGTGAAACGATGAAGGGTTTGATGGAGGAGATGGAGTGTATAAAGAGGAGATGGAGATGGATATGGAGTGTATAGCAAGACACGCAAAACAAATACATAGCCACAATTCATAATAGGAGGGAATAACAATCTATCATGGTACAACCCCCAGCATCTTTCCTGAAACATGAGAGACAGCATAGCCAATATCACCCCAAAAGAATATGGTATGATCATCGTACACATTTTTCATAGTGTTGTTTGGGAAAAATTTTCTCAACGCAGTTGCAACACCCCCCAGCATTGTCGGGGATGCTTGATTATAAATGGACGATAGCCCTTCGTTGCATAAGTTTCCAACATGAACCATTTACCTTTACGTGAAAAGAGTACTGGATGAATGCTATCGTCCATATCTATATCAAGCATACACGAACAGCTGAAGGACTTATTGTTTCCATACGGAGGTTGTGTGGGCAAATAAAGAAGATGATGATAGAAGAAAGTAGACGAAGTTTAGAGAAGATGAGTGCTCGTTGTCCGCCATTTATAGGGGAAATTGGACCAATCATAATGAAGCGTATAAAAAGTCCATGATCCTACAGTAATGCAATGGATCTCAGGAATCAACATTTAGAGCATCTCCAAAGGGGCTCCCTAAATTATTTTAGAATGTGGAAAAAAATAGGTTAATTACTCTCCGCGCAAAACCATGAAACCCTACGGTTTTTCGCCTTGATTACATAATAGGAAAATTACACTCAACAATACTACTCTCCACTAAGATTTTTTAATACATTATATTCGCCGTGCACACCGGGCTAAATAATACAGAGGCGAGTAACCATCATAATTGCTCACCGCGCAGAACGTTTAGAAAACGAGAATTGCTCAATGCGCAAAACGCAGAACGCATGACAGCGAATTGTATTGATGAGAAGAAGTAGAGTTAATGTGTGGCTACATCGAAGACCCCGTCATGCTACAGAGGGGTTCTCGTGAATATACAAATGACTGCTCATCTACAGCGGATTGATGTCAGAGAGATGAAGAGACGTTAATTGCGATGGGAGAGAATTGATGTAGCTGGAGCGATTTGAAAGCTCTCAGGGAGACCTTTGACCCGAAAAATGACACAAATGTCCTCAAAAGCAAGAGCAATTGTGACCCAGTGGAGAACTTTGTGGCAGTTCACCCTCACTGCGACAAAATTGGTTGTGTGTGGTGAGCAATTCTGAGATTTGAGTGGTTTTGTGCGCTGAGCAATTCTGATTTTTGAGAGGTTGTGTGCGGTGAGCACTTCTGAGTTTGAGTGGTTCTGTGCGATAAGCAATTTTGAGTTTTGAGTGGATTTGTGCGCTGATCAATTCTGAGTTTTGAGTGGGTTTTGTGCGGTGAGCTTATTCTGAGATTGAGTGGTTGTGTGCGATGAGTAATTCTGAGGTATGAGTGGTTTTGTAGCCGCTTACTTAATTGCTCAATGCTGAGACATAATTGATCAGAGCAAAGAAAGAAAAGCCCCCGTATTCGATCTCTCCTCACAATCCCAAGGTGTTGGGACGATTTGCCTCTAGACACTCCTCCCCTCTCAAAAGAAACCTCCCGTTGGCCCGATCATTGGATAGGCCCTCCTTTGATACCGGACCTCTCCTTCCCGACGAATTCTTCCTCTTACAGGCGGATCGCCAACGAATTATTACTCTTACACATGGAGCGGCCCGTCTTCCACTCCCCGACTTCCCTTGTAGAACTTACACCAGGGGACTTAGGGCGGACCGCTCCTCCCCTCCAACGCCTACTCTGTGACGACCTCCACCTCCGGGGGCGGCGTCGCCGAAACCTCCCGTTGGCCTGATCGTTGGATAGGCCCTCCGTTGATACCGGACCTCCCCTTCCCGACGAATTGTTCCTTTCTCAGGCGGATCACCGACGAGTTATTCGTCTTACACATGGAGCGGCCAGCCTTCCACTCCCCGAATTCCCTTGGAGAACTAACGCCAGGGGACTTAGGGCGGACCGCTCCTCCCCTCCAGCGCCTACTCCGTGACAACCTCCACCTCCGGTGGAGGCGTCGCCGCCCGCGGGGTGTCGGTCCAAATCACCGGTGAAGGCATCGCCATGCCAATCACCCCACTGGGCACCACCGTTCCCAGACAACGGGTCCCTCCGCCATCCAACGGTCTGCCTTCCACTCATCGACCTCCCGTCGCACATCCTGAAGTGGAACGAAACCCCAGCCCGCCATCCAACGGCATGCCTTCCACTCCTTGACGCCTCGTCGCACATCCTGGCGCATGTTATAGTAAATTGGAACGAAACCCCCGATCGCCATCCAAAGGCCTGCCTTCCACTCCTCGACCTCCCGTCACACATCCTGATGCAGTTTACAGTAAAGTGGAACGGCCCGCCATCCAACGGCCTGCATTCAACCACTGGCGTCTTTATCGACGTATTGTAAAGAACGCGAAAATGTCCCTACAAGCAAGTTGTTAAATTCCGTCTATGATAAAATTAACTTGTTTACATGCAAACTTTTAGATTATCTCTGATACATAATCAATCTGAAGACATTTTAGATTAAATCGGCTACATATTCAATCGACTTCGTATACTGATTGAAAATTTTTAGATTATATCTCAGACATATTCCAATTGATGACATTTTCAAAATGACCCCGCCATTGAACTATATGGATGTACATACTGATACAGAACAAAACATATTCATTACCCCATGCTCTTTACAAACTGATACATATTCTTCGTAAGATGTTTGCAATGAAGGTGCTTTTTACCGGATCTATTGTCGGCGTGATCTGCGTGCTTCACCCTACAACGACGCCTGCAATGACGACACTCCTATCCTGCCTACGGTTGCCGTAAGTAGGCAACGACATTAACTAACGCAACGAAGCGACCATCTTCGTTGAGTTTATGGACGTGTTTGCCAACTATCTGCCACCGTAGCCCTTATAGGAGTGTCGTCATTACAGGCATCCTTGTACCCGGCTGTCAAGTATGACGACGGTTCAAAGACACCGAAAAGAACTCCGATTGCCAAGAGGCGGTGAACACCGACACATGGTTCGTTATAAATAGAGGATCTATAGTACAAATATGAAGGGGATGGAGGAGAAGATAGTGTAAAAGAGGAGATGGCCGTTCCACGTGAATGCGTGAAAAAAGTACTGGTTGAATTCTATCGTCCATTTTTATCTCAAGCATCAGGCCCGAACAGTAGAAAACCATCTCATCTTTACACCCCATATCCATCTCCATCTCGTCCATTTCTACCTCATGCATCATGCTCGAACAAAAGAAGACCTTATTGTTTCCAGACGGAGGTTGTGTGTGCAAAAAGAAGAAGATGATATAAGAAATTAGAGGAAGTTGTGAGAAGATGAGGGCTACTTGTCCGCCAATTTATAGGGGAATTGGACCAATCAAAATGAAACTAAACGGTTTTTCGCCTTGATCAACAATGATGCCAATTGGAAAATTACTCCCAACAATACTAATCTCCACTAATCCTTTTAAAAACATTTTATTCGACGCGCACACCATGCTAAATAATACATGATCGAGTAACAAACTAACAATCAGAATTGCTCACCGCGCAAAACACACGGAAAAATGGAATTGCTCAAGGCGCACAACGCACAACGCACAACGCATGGCAGCGATTTGTATTGGTTTATGAGGATGCGATCGAAGTAGAGTTAATGTGTGGCTCCATCGAAGACCCCGTCATGCTACAGGAGAGGTTCTCGTGAATATACAAAAGACTGCACATCAATCTACAGCTGATTGATACCAGACATGTGCAGTTCTCAAGAATGTTTGACCGGTCGGTGGGAGATGAGCTGGAAAAATTAATAGCCGCTAACATAATTGCACAAAGCTAGGAACAAACAAATTTATGTCAGTTGTGTGCGATGAGCAAATTTTTAATGGTTTAAATAATTGCTCATAGCGAACAACAAGAAACGACAGGTGTAGACGCTTTGAGTCGTTGTGCGCTTTAACATGTGTTCTCTTTGAGCATCTAAGGTATTTTATAGACAATGGTTTAACACGCACAACCAATCTGAAGACATATTCAATCGAATTCAACTATATTGATGTACATACTGATACAGACCCAAACTGATTCATTAGCCTATGCTCTTACAAACTGATACATATGATTAAGCCTGGATGGCGGCCCTTGGTCACATAGGTTGGCGGTGGATGGCTACTGTCCCTCTGGCTCTGAGGCACAAGAACTCCTTTCTGTTGTTTTCGATCGCTTGTCTCGCATCCAAATTGAAGAATAAAATGAAGAAGAATCACGTCGGAATACGAAAAAAGGCGAAATTCGTGTAAGCATCGATCCAGAGGTCCTCGAATGCTTCATTGGCTGCGAGCCCTTGCGGTGTACATCGACCACGTTTACAGTTACCGTGCTCAGCGTATTTGTCATGCAATCCGAAGGCATCTGCTGATCCCAGTATTCTAGCGCTGAAGCTTCCGGGTCTGGAAAATCAAACATTTCATCCTGGTAACAAAACAGAATGCTTAATGCCATCATACATACATACGTAGTTTTGAATTATTCAGAGGAAATAATTAGAAAATTTGTACTTACTCCAATGACTAGATCCTCCATGTACGGGCAGCTATTCAGCAAGCATGACAGGATTGAAAACGTCGTTGTTGTGCAGGGTATCCGTCTGAGGGTGAGTTCTTTCATCTTCGGCAAGAGACACCACAGAGTAACGGGCATGATATAGATATCTGATATGGACGATATCATTCATTTAGCTGTTCGTCCATTTATAATCAGGCATGCCCGAAAAAGGGTTTCCAGATGTGAGGATTTCGCCTTCCACGAACAGCTGAAGGACTTAATGTTTCAATAGGAAGGTTGTGGGGGCAAATAAAGAAGAAGATGATGGAAGAAAGTAGATGAAGTTGTGAGAAGATGAGTGCTCCTTGTCCGCCAATTTTATAGGGGAATTGGAGCAATCAAAATGAAGCGTATAATAAGTCCTTGATCCTACAGTAATGCAATGGATCTCGGGAATCAACAATTATTTACTCAACGCGCAAACCGCGGAATACCAACGCGAAAATCGCGTAATCCCAATTATTTTAGCATCTGGATCAAAATTGGTTAATTACTCTCCGCGCATAACAATGAAACTCAACGATTTTTCGCCTTGATCAACATTGATGCTAATAGGAAACTTACTCCCAACAATACTACTCTCCACTAAGATTTTTTAATACATTTTATTCGACACGCACCCCGGGCTAAATAATACAGAAGAGAGAAACTATTATAATTGATCCTCGCGCAAAACGCATGGAAAATGGGAATTGCTCAATGCGCACAACCAGATGGGTCAATGAGGATGTGACTGCTGCAGTACCATATTAACTGTGTGGCTACATCGAAGACCCCGTCAAGCTACAGAAGGGTGCTCGTGAATAAGAAAATACTGCTCCTGAATCTACTGCTGATTGATACCAGACATATGATTTTCCCAAGAATGTATGACCAGTGGCAAGTGAGCTGGCAAAATTTATATTTTGGCCGTTGTGCGCGGTGAGCAAATTTTTAATGGTTTAAAAATTTGCTCAAAGCGCACAACAAGTATCGCCAGATGTTCACTTTGACCCGGTGTGTGCGTTCAGCAAATTTGTTATGGCTAACATAATTGCGCAAAGCGCACAACATGCAGAATTATGACCGTTGTGTGCGTTAAGCTCTATAGTTGCGTCGATGACAAATTTGCTCAACGCCCCCACGGGAATAAATTTGACCGTTTTGCGCTTTGAGCATATTTATGAATTGCAATAATTTTAATTCCACCGCGCACCAGCGCATTGAATCAATCACATTCCAAATTTCATCATACTTAAACACGCACAACCAGCAGAATTATGCCCGTTGTGCGCATTTAGCTAAAGTCATGACAAATTTGCTCAACGCCCCCACGGGAATAAATTTGACCGTTTTGCGCTTTGAGCATATTTGTCAATTGCAATAATTTTAATTCCACCGCCCACCAGCGCATTGACTCAATCACATTCCAAATTTCATCATACTTAAACACGCACAACCAGCAGAATTATGCCCGTTGTGCGCATTTAGCTAAAGTCATGACAAATTTGCTCAACGCCCCCACGGGAATAAATTTGACCGTTTTGCGCTTTGAGCATATTTGTGAGATGCTATAATTTTAATTCCACCTCGCACCAGCGCAGTGAATCAATCACATTCCAAATTTCATCATACTTAAACGCGCACACCAGCAGAATTATGCCCGTTGTGCGCGTTTAGCTAAAGTGTAGATTAAGTCTCATACATATTCTAGTTGATGTTATTTTGAAAATGACCCAGCCATTCAAATATATTGATGTACATACTGATACAGATCCAAACTGATTCATTAGCCTATGCTCTTACAAACTGAAACATGTGATTGTCGGTGTGATCTGCGTGCTTCCCCGTCAACTTCCGCAAGTTCACCGGGCGACCATCTTCGTTCCGTTTATTACCGTCGTTGCCGATTTTCTGCCATCATCGGCTGGATATGAGTGTAGTCATAGCATGCGTCGGTGTAACCTGCAGTCGGGTATGTAGCCGTTTCAAAGACACCGAGGAACTCCGATTCACATGAGGCATCAAACAACACCAAATGGTTGCATAACAAATAGAATGAGCTTTTTATCTTCGCGATCGGAAAGAACAGGAGGGAGTGTTTGTGTGTCATAGACGAGGTATAGTGAAATGATGAAGGATTTAATGGTTTGGATGGAGTTTATAAAGAGGAGATGGATATGGAGTGTATAGTCGAGGAGTGGAAGGCGAAATGCTCACATATGGAAGGCATTCATCGGGCATGCATGTTTATAAATGGACGATAGCCCTTCGTTGCGTTTATTACCACCATTGTGTAAGTTTCCAACAGCAACCATTTAGCTTTACGTGAAAAGATAACTGGTTGAATTCCATCGTCCATTTCTACCGTAAGCGTCAGGCATTAGGGCTCGCTGTAGGATAACGGAGTATACTCATCAATTTGAATGGTCAATTTCACACTAAATGGACCGTGAATGCCCTGGAGAAGCGTATGAAATCGGAGGACTACAAGCTGATGCTGTCGCCTCCCGAATATGCTCCTATCCCTGGTCTGCGAAGTGCGAAGAGATGAATGGCCCCCCTGGCCTTCCCTGGATGTCTGCACTGGGTCACATAGGTTGGCGGTGCATGGCTACCGGCCCTCTGAGGCACAAGCAGTCCCTCCTGTTCTTTTCGATCTCTTGTCTCGCAGCCAAAATTGGAAATCCCCAGGAGGAAAGGGACAATTATGATCTGCTTCATCCACAGTCAGATTTGCCCAATTTGGCTGCGAGCCAAGAGATCGAAAAGAACAGAAGGGAGTGCTTGTGCCTCAGAGAGACGGTAGCCATGCACCGCCAACCTAATTGACCCAGAGCAGCCAACCAGGGCGCAAAGGCCCGGGGGGCCATTCTTCTCTTCGCAGACCAGGGAGAGAAGCATATTCGGGAGGCGACTGCATCAGCATGTAGGCCTCCGATTTCATACGCTTCTCCAGGGCATTCACGGCATTCACGGTCCATTTATAGCGAAAAACGACTGATCAAATTGATGAGTATTAAGTCCGTTATCCTACAGTAATGCTAAGGATCTCGAGAATGAACATATTATTTACTCAACGCGTAATCCCACCGAGAAAAACGCGTAATCCTAAGTATTTTAGGCTCAGCTGAAAAAGAGGCAAATTACTCTCCCCACACGACAAGGATACCGAACCGTTTTGCGCCTTGAATTACTCTCCGTCGAACACTCGAAAAATTATTTATTTTCCAGCGCAACAAAAACAATCAAATTGTTTCTGTTGTGAGTGCTGTTTAATTGGTTCCACTATAAGCCCTTGTGTGTAATGTGGATTGTGGAGTCCTCAGATGTGAGACCGTGTGTGTACAGCGGATGGATATTGATTCACACTATGACTTTTAACCACCGCGCACGACGCGCACAACGGATAATTGATATCAGCCCTTCGTTGCGTTTATTACCGTCATAGCTTGGTAACGGCTATTTATTACAAATGTATTTTACAAGGCACATGAACAAATTTAATAAGTTTAGTACCGATGGAAATATCTCAATTATACATACTACCTGAGACCAATATTGGATATTTTTCGAGCAAATTTTAAAATATTTACAACATTACAAGAAATACTAAATTCTTAAAAATTAAAAAAATTAACATTGAAGAATAATATTATTTATAGTTTTCTTTCATGCAGAAACAATGTATTAGATTAACAATGTATGCAGAAACAAGTATCGCCAGGTGTTCACTTTGAGCCGGTGTGCGCGTTCAGCAAATTTGTTATGGCTAACATAATTGCGCAAAGCGCACAACATGCAAGATTATGCTCGTTGTGCGCGTTAAGCTCTATAGTTGCGTCGATGACAAATTTGCTCAACGCCCCCACGGGAATAAATTTGACCGTTTTGCTCTTTGATCATATTTGTGAGATGCTATAAGTTTACTCCCACTGCGCGCCACCGCAGTGAATCAATCAAATTCCAAATTTCATCATACTTAATCTGAATCCCAACCACGCCTACATCCAAACTTTTAGATTTAAGTCTTATTATACTTGTTCAATCTGAAAACATTGTAGATTAAACCGGATACTTATTCACTCTGACTCAGAAACTACATACAAACTTTAAAAATAAATCTGATACCTTTTCAATCTGAAGGCATATTCAATCGACTTCATAAACAGCATGCAAAATTTTAGATTAAATCTCATACATATTCAAATTGATGACATTTTGAAAATTACCCAGCCATTCAAATATATTGATATACATACTGAATTACTGATACAGATCCAAACTGATTCATTAGCCTATGCTCTTACAAACTGAGTGGTTCTCTTGAATATACAAAAGACTGTTCGTAAATCTACAGCTGATTAATACCAGACATGTGCATTTTTCAAGAATGTTTGACCGGTCGGTGGGACGTGAGCTGGAAAAATTAATAGCCGCTTACATAATTGCTCAACGCCCAATACCAACTAATTTATGGCCGTTGTGCGTGTTGATGATATTTATAATGGTTTTTTTAATTGCGCAAAGTGCACAACAAGCACAGCCAGAGCCAGATGTTCGCTTTGAGCATCTAAGGTATTTTATGAACAATTGTTTAACGCGCACAACCAGCAGAATTTACTCGTTGTGCGCGTTAAGCTGATGTTTCATCGATGACAAATTTTCTCAACACGACCACGGGAATAAATTTAATCATACTTATTCTGAATCCCAATCAAGCCTACATGCAAGCTTTTAGATTTAAGTCTTATTATACTTGTTCAATCTGGAAACATTGTAGATTAAACCGGATACTTATTCACTCTGACTCAGAAACTACATGCAAACTTTAAAATTAAATCTGATACTTATTCAAGCTGAAGGCATATTCAATCGAATTCAACTATATTGATGTACATACTGATACAGACCCAAACTGATTCATTAGCCTATCTCTTACAAACTGATACATATGATTGTCTACGTAGATGTTTGCAATGAAGGGCTCGCTGTAGGATAACGGACTTATACTCATCAATTTGAATGGTCAATTTCACTATAAATTGACCGTGAACGCCCTCAAAAATTTCGCTTTGTGTTTGACATTACCCTCAAAAATTACTCACACCGCAACATCTGTATATACTGTATATTCACGAGCTCAACAACTGTAGACTCACGGGTTCTTTCCATGACTCACAGTAAATCAACGGTAGTATCATCCTCATCCATGGGCAGTCCAAATCGTCTATAATAAATGGCGTCTCATTCTAAAATGTTGGTAACTGCTAATTTGATTGCAGCATTCAAAACCTCTCAATAAATACGCAGTTAAAGCCTCGCTTTAATACGCAGCATTCAAAGCCTATTTTAATACTCGTTTAATATTTGACCGTTTGAATTCATAACAGCTATTTTTTGAATTCTATTTATATCCCACTGCTTTCCTCAAGAAAATACACGGAAAAATTGCTTCCTCCAAAAATTCTTCTGTGCTTCATCCCGTTCTCCTGGGTAGCTATACTGTGCAAAATCCAAAGTCTCTGGCCAAGTGTGGACGCGGCCAGAGGCTGCTGTGTTAACCTTTGGGAGCAACCGGTAACAGCGATTACCACCGAGGTCGCGCCACAGCGGTTTCAATTACATCTGCCAAGTATTCTGCTTCTCGGATCTTCCTCGTATAGCCACGGTATGTAGCCAAGTGTGGACGCGGCCAGGGGCTGCTGTGTTAACCTTCGGGAGCAACCGGCAACAGCGATTACCACCGAGGTCGCGCCACATCGGTTTCAATTACATCTGCCAAGTATTCTGCTTCTCGGATCTTCCTCGTATAGCCACGGTATTCTACATATTTTTCTTATAATATATTTGTTTCTCAGTTTAACCGGACAAATTCTAACCATTGCTTCGTTCTACTTGATGTAGAAATATACCATGGTAAATGGAAGATAAAATTGAAAGTTACTCCTGTTATTTCAATGTGGACCATTTCCTTCATGATGTAGATGCCTGTAAAGAGAATGGGATGGCGGTAGAAGATGACTCCAATGAAATCAGTTTAACTTCGCAACCAAAATGCACCATCAAATCTTCCCAGAAGATCTCAGCGGTCAGCGTAGTAGCATTTGCAACCAAAATGCACCTTCAAATCTTCCCAAAAGATCTCAGCGGTCAGCGGACCTTCTAGGATACATGAGCATTTTCTTCCTTTCTTGGGTGTGATAGTAGGGATTTTCGAGGTTTTCCATTTGGTAAGTATATACTTTTAAATACACTATAGGTGTAATTCTTATTCAATTGGGTGGAAAATGATGTAGAAATTTGGTGATTTTACATGCATGCAGATACGGTTGAGATTGCTCGAGAAGGTACAAAAATCCAAGGTACTATTTATGTCGTAAAAAAATCCAGCATTCAGTGGAGGTTAACAGTCATTGAGGGCAGCTGGGCAGGCACAACCATCAAGCTGCTAATTATGTCGAGGGACATTCCGATGAAGGGCAGTTGCAAGGAATGGAGATGGAATCATTGAGAGATTTGGCAAATAGCACGCTGAGGCCGGCTGAAATTTTGACAGTCCTGAAGGAGAATCATACCTTCCATGCAAATAAATTTATAATTGTCACGCCCCGCTTCCCAAAAACGTGGAGGCGAAGTGTGAGAAGGTCCGCTCAGACTTGAAGCTACAAAGCTGCAAGTCCGATAAGCGTCAATCAAATTTAAAACTGCAGGTCCTTGCAACGCGAGCGAAACAAGATAATAATAATGAAATGAGACAAAAGAATAATCTCAGAATATCCATAAATATAGATTCCAACATCGCAGAAAAGCCACCAGGCTGAAATAAAAGAGAGACTAAAGGCCCAAACATGGCCAACAAAAGTACAGAGTACAAACGACGGTGCTACGCACCAATAACTAACAAAAGGCCTAAAACAAAATAAAGCTCAACGAAGACTCAAAGAATGGTCACCGGTGTCCACCAAAATCCTCCTGGGCAATCATGGACTCAGGCTCAGCGTCAGCAAAACACCACGTACTCAGCAACGGTCTCTGGCTCAGGGTCTAACATGTGACACCCAAAAGAGCAAGGGGCACATGTCAGCAAGTCTACAAGAGACTTGTGCAAGGAAACTGAAGGTAGGTAAAAGTAAAGCAACCTAGCAGTTCTAGCATGATGCAATGACATGGCAGTAATGAGTGCAACAGGTAAGGTAAAGTAAAGTAAAGTACGAGCATGGCATTTAAACATGGCATGGATGACAAGTATTGCATGAATCATTCACAAGACAAGTACAAGACAAGAAAAGTAAGCACCTCGTGCACAGAGATTCCGTCTTTTGGCTAGAGGGCTGATCAGGCCACTCCTAAGCTCAAGTAACCGTTTATCCCTACCCCTCCACGTGTGTCGAGCCAGGGTCTTACCCCCGAACGGGAATGCTCGCTTCTGTATCACGAGCCAGGAAGTGTTTTTAACAAGTATGGCATAGGGGTGCACCTAGCCGGTCCAGGGAACCCGGGCATTGGCTTTTAACCAACACATGAGGCCCGTTTCCCCCGGAAGTAGTTTTCAAGGAGTACAAGTATTGTAGCGTGTGCTACGAATGCAACAATCAACTGGGATGACATGTAAGATGCAATGCATGACAATTAAAAGTGCGTACAGATAAGGAAAGTAAACGTGACAGTTTAGTATGCATGAACAACAAGTTTAAAGGGTTGGATCTAGCTTCGTTGTCAAGCTAGATCAATTAGGTGACGGATCTAGTTTCGTTGTCAAACTAGATCAAGTAGGCGTCTAGCCAGCTATCATTTCACTGACTAGTCTCTTTTACGCTGAAAACAAGGAAGTGGCCTAAAAACATGGCCCTACACAAGAGTTGGCAAGTTTCACTTGCCTGCAAGCACGACGTCTGAGCACACCGTCCAATGAGTCCAAAAATCACAATTCCTACGTGCACAAGTCCACCGGCCTACATCCGTTTTATTAATCTTGATTAGTGATTGCTAAAACATTTAAAATACTTTAAAATACTGATTTTAGTCTTGATTAGCATGCAATTGGGTTGGGGGTCCTAGGGGTGCAAAGCGTTACCTCAACACGACGCGAAAGCTACACCGGCGTCGGGTAGCGACGCCGGGGGTTGGAATAAGAGAACGCGCTCCAAGTCCTGATTCCAATATAGTTTCCTCGCTGGAAAGTTCAGAGCATCAACCGGAGCGACGGTTCCAGATTCCAAAGCTAGCACGTGCGACGACGGGCTACGACGTGCGACGACGTCGTACGCAGCAAATCGTCAAAGAGAACGCACCTAGGTGGGGCCCACAGTAGTCCTAGGGACCTTTGGGGGACCCACAATACCTCTGGAGAACTTGGGGGGTCCACGGTGGCAAGCGGTGCGACGGGTGCGGGGTTGCGACGAGTGGCTCTCGGTCGTACACAGCCAATGCGGGGAGATCCGTCGGTCGTGCGCTGAGAATGCGGGGCTGTGACGTTTGGGGTGTGCAGCGGCTGCGGGGTGGCTGTGGTGCGAGGGTTCTTCTCTGTCAGTGCAGGAGAAACGCTCGGTCAGGCGCTTGGATGCGGGCGGGGCGATGTTGCAACGTTGCAACACTTGCAACACCGGTCGGTGCGGAGCAGCGGGTCGGTCGTGCGGGGTGCGGAGCGGGGCGACAAGCGGGGGTCGATGCGGAGCGCTGTGCGGGCTGATGCGGAGCGGGATGCGGGCCAATCCCTCGGTCAGACCGAGGGAACGGAGCGGTGCGGAGCGATGCGCTGTGCTGCGATGCGGAGCGGTTAGGATGCGGGGAGGGGCTTCGGTCGGAGCGGGCGAACGGGGGCTGTTCTCTCGGTCGGTGCGGGGGCTGAACGTCGCAACATTGCGACGAATCGTCGCAACGTCCAAATTGAGTTTTGGAAGAGGCTAGGGCTAATTTCTTGCGAAAATAGGTCTTCCTAGGGGTTGTTTATATACTGTAGATGGGTTGACTTGGTCTAGGGCTAAATCTAATAGGATTAGAAGTTTAAAATAATTTAAAATTCAAATCTAACCAACTCCAACTCACCCAAGGCTTTGACTTGGTCCAAATGAGCTGGAAATTGGCTCAAAAATTCTTTAATACGTTTAAAACTCAACTAAATTTTATTTGGCCGAAAATAATTTAAAAATTAATTATTAAAAATATTATAAAACTTGTTAAAAATATAAAAGTGGTCAAATGAACTCCAAAAATTATAAAATAAATATCGGGGTGATCGTGGTGATGAAAGTGAGCTAACTAAGAAGACGGATCTCAATTTCGACATCGGACGACGAAACTAAAAATAGAAACGTCTCCCGTCAAAAGTGAAAATCGCCACGTCTCATCGAGTAAGATTAAATTGTGGAAAAACGACTCGAGAAACGTCGTTCCGAATTAGTGCCACTATTTAATACTCTCAAAGACGTTCACAACGGCATAGCACACGAAAGTGTTCACAAACGAATAAAGTCTAAATTAAACACGTGCACGGACAAGAGCACGTGCACGAACAACGTACAACGAAAAGTGGTCGTTACATCCTCCCCACCTTAGAATAAAGTCCGTCCTCGGACTTTCTACTATATCTAGTCGCTCTAATAACTACCCCAAATCAAGTCACATTATATTTCAAACCAGGTATAGTCATTACAGGTGCTCATAAACGCACTAGGTAGTCAAACATTGATACTACCAACAAGTATATATATACATTCACGTACGTATACACTTATACCTGTTATAGACAGTCAACTTCATACATGTATTTCAATCAGGTATATAAGCATGCACCCCTTATATAACTACTACCAACAATATTTCAGATACTCATATAAGTATGATCTCGCACTAGCAAATACAATCATTGCTCTACGTATAGATAGCTACCTATGCACAAACATCAAGGGTATACTACCCTCTAATATTCATCCAATACCAGACATCTCATCACATATAGTCACACCATACCATTATTAAATCAAATTCACTATATCTAATATACATTCCCCACTACCATATTCTCACAATGTATAGTCATTCAAATACATGCAAATAGTTCACCGTATATTCACATCACGTACGGTCCTATAACTGTATTTACGACACGCCACATATATCATAGTCATCAATGCCTATAACTAAGCACATACTTAGCCGTGCATGGTGCACACCCATACACGCTAACATTTCATTTACATACACCAATCATACCATTATATAACTAGCACACATACACACCTAGTTTTAGCTAGTACACATACGTTCACACGAGCAAGTCCTTAGTAAATAACTATACCACAAGACCAGCACCTATAACTATATACTGGCGTAGCGACCCACAATCATGTGTGTAGCACAACCAGGCACAAACACTCCTATCACTATACATACATCACACATTGCTATATTCAAACTACAAACATACATTCAATGTACTTAGAGTATACCCACTCAAGCTTGAGTGAGACTCAATACACATATCAGAATATTCTATATACGTAACACGGCATTCATACATATACTAATACCACTCCAACATATATATATATGTATATATATATATATATCTACCAATACAACCATATGCATACCATAGGTCAATCACACTTAATATTTAGTCAGATAACACCCACATAGTTCAATCTAATTATATACCCTAATAATAACATTACAGACATCAGTACCCACATATTCATAATATACTCCCTAATACATGCATACGTACTCATCGTATAGTCACTCACATGTAACACATATATATATTCACAACATAGCCTACTACCTATAATTAGTATACTAACACATCTATACATACATAATTAAGATGTGCAATAGTCGTGTATACCTCACGGTATGCACGCATGCAACATCCCACGAAAGCAAACAATACCAATCAAAATTATAACCCTACTACCATATGTATATCACTTATATACTCATGCAACGAAACATAACTTCCTACGTCCAAGCACAATATATATCTACCTACGCGCACATACTCACACGTACTAGTATATAGGTCATATAATAGGCCTACTCTCTTGACCATACGTACACCTAGTATACACATAGCTTCACCAAATCAAATTATTTCAACCATTATAAGTATCTCTTACTACATACACAACTTAGATATTGATCGCTCCGAGATGTGACCCAAAAGAACGGTTGTAGTTTTACCGCAAGTGCACGGTGTAGCAGCGAGCGGGATATCGAACACAGGGAGGACGAATGACCGTGCTTGTTCCAATCAACCTGGCTATTTAAGAGAGAAATTTGCCTTTGGCGATCCTGTCACAATCGTCAGACAAAAATGCGGAAATATCAAATCAAATAAAGAACGTCTAGGGAATGGGGAATCCCCGCTACTCACCGTATTTCATAAATGCGGTTTATCGGTATCAAAAATTGCTTGAATGAGAATTTGGATGAACTAGTTGCAACTGAATGTAGAACCAAGCTCACGCTCTCGCGCTGTTGCCGGTCTATAGCTATCCTAGGTTTGGGTCCAATCTCTTGCAAACCCTAGCCTAGGGAAGCTAGCATTAGGGTCAACATCACCGTCCAATCGCGCACCGAGCCCAATCTCTTGCAAACTCGGTCCACGACCTAGATTGGGATAGTTCCTACCCGTCCAATCTCTTGCAAACGAGTATCGGCATGGAATTGCAACCGGAAATCCTCGTATCGGTCCAATCTCTTGCAAACCGATACTTCGAAAATCCGACTCCAACCCAATTCGGATTTCTAGGGTTTCCTATCAAATTGGGATCCAATCTCTTGCAAATCCCAATTGATATGAATACCTAGCCATCCGTAGTAAATTGATCCCAATCTAATCCCTAATAACAATTCTAGCACAATTTCTACCAATTTATCACAAATATGAAAATGGGCTTGTAGGGTTCATCCCCACGCCCCAAGACGTGGAGACTACTCACAAATCATAGCAAGATCACAAAAATAATCGTTGAAATAAGCAATGGAATTCATCACAATATTGAGATAAGCAATAAAAATAGAATTTTTAAGGAAAAGAGATGCAAACCAATGGAGTTCTTCAATTGAATCCAACAAAATTCCAATCTTTTTCTCCTTTCCAATCACAAGAATAAAGCTAAAAACTAATCTAAAAAGCTGCAAAAAATCTAAGAGAGAGGCTCTCAAAACTAGGGTAAAAACAGGGTTTAAATAGCCCTCAAAATCTTCCAAAAACTGTGACCAAAATACCCCTGCACAGCCTGTTTTCCGCAGTTTTCGCTACAGGCAGCGCGTCGCACTCGGCCGAGTGACAAAAGTCGCTCGGCCGAGTGAAAACCCTGTAATTTTCCAGTAAGTCGGGGCCTTCAGGGGTCTCTACTTCAGGGGCGGCTCGACCGAGTGAGTTGTCGTCACTCGGCCGATGGCTTCATAGTACTCGGGCGGACGGGATTAACCACTCGGCCGAGTGGGTCTTCTGAAGTTCAGGCAGCCGAAAAACAGTAACTTGGATGTTTTGGAAGGGCTTCGTCTGGGCGCCACTCGGGCGGACGTGATGTCGTCACTCGGGCGATGTGGTCTTCGGTGCTCGGCCGAGTGCACAGGTAAATTGTGCCTGATCTGGTCGGCCGAGCAGTGTCTCGCTGGTCGGCCGAGTGGCTCCTCCACTCGGTCGAGTGGGACACAAAAAATGCCCAATCTGCTTGTTTTGGCCTCCTCGTCGCTCCTGCGACGTCCGTTCTTCTTCCGCTCCTCTCCAACAGCAAAATACCCCTCGGGGTGGTCGTTGGTGACCGTCTAGAGTAAGCGCATCTCGAGATCACTCCAAATCGCGCCAAATCACCTGAAATGCGACAAAAACAACAAATCGTGAAAAGCATCGCAATATCGTCGATATATCGTGAAAAACATGATTTGGGCGATCTAAATGGCATGCAAACATGCGGAAAAAAGGTGTAAAATAAGGAGTGATCAAAATCCCCCAAGCTTGCCTCTTACTCGTCCTCGAGGAAGATAAGTAAAAGGCGAACCCGGTGGAATTTGGAAAACGAAAATGGCGAAAAAAATGAAAAATGAAAAACGAAGAAGAGTGAAATCGAAATAAAATAAAGAAGAAAGAAAGAAGCGAAGAGGTAGGAGACTAGATCATTTTCTCAGGACGTGGGTTTCACTTACTCGTATAGCATGCACTGAACGAAAAATACATGTCAAATGATTTTATTTTGATATCATAGTATAATAGTGCAAATAGAAACGGAAAACCCACGAACAACGATATAATCATGAAAAACGGAATAATTCTAAAATTAACATCGTCTGAATCATTTAAAGCGGTATACGAATCACAGATCACACACTTTTCAATTGAACGCTTTCTATCAGGAGTATAAGAGTATCACACAATAGAATAGAGAGAATAGAAAAGTATGGATTTCATGAAATGAACGCTAGGCTTAGATTTCTGGATTTCGTAAAGCTAAAAATAATCTCACCGAGTATAGAATATTACTTAGCCTAGGTTGTCGTGCAACGTCAAGTAGTCACTCTCTCACACATCAATGGATCCCCTCCCCCAAGCTTATCTATAAGCGTGGTGGCATAAAAAATATTCACATCCCCATTTTTATATAGCTCCAAATGTAACAAGAAGAAAGAAGAAAGGAAGAAAGTGAGATTGGATCTTTTATTGAGGATTTTTCCTCTTTTTTTTTCTCTTTTTTTCTGTTTTTTTATAGCATATGTACACAACGATCCCATCTCAAATAGAGATAATGATATACAAGAATATTTTCTCTTTTTCTCTCCTTTTTTATTACTCTCTCTTTTTTTTGAATAAGAAAATTGGAGCTAGGAGTTAATAGCGGGGGAAATGCCATATAATAGAATCGCTAAGGGGAGATTCACCAATGATTTTAAAAGTAGAGAAATGATGTTCAAGATTTGTGGAGAAAGAAATAGATATAACTCTCGGTTCACTCTATAAGACATGCATGACAACTTCAGCAGGGTAATCTAATCTACTCAGTCTCGATCACAAAAAAAACTAACTAATCCAGATTTATCATAGCTAACATCATTCAATCATCCTGAAGTGAAGTGTACAATTCATGCATATAGAAGTGATATAGGAAAAGAAATCAGTACTCCAGATATAAGCATTCAATGCGTGAATCTTGGTGTGTTTTCTGTGATAGCATACATATGAATATTCAGACTCAGCTAATAATAAAATTTCATCCATTTTCATGTGGCAAAAGTGTGGGTTACTATCTCTAGATGCAAGGCAAGTCATAGCATATGATATCAGAAATAAAGTCTAAGACATGACAAATATAGCATGCATATAGAGTAAGCTAAATCCAACGTCATCATCATCATAGAAAAGTCATCTCTAGCATGAGATGAAAAAGAAATAAAGATAAAGGGAAAAAAGGAACTATTTATAATGCGGCACACAAAAAAAATAAGAAAAACGTGATGCATGGCAAAACAAAAGAAAAATGATAAAAAATAAGTGCAAGTGCGAAGAATGGTGTGAAAAACTAAAAATAAAGGTGGCAAATCGAAAAAGAACGTGAGAACTCACTCCCCCAAGCTGAATGGCACAGTGTCCTCAATGTGCAAAGTGTGGCACACCAAGAGACAAGAAATGTGAGGGGCAAGTGAGGATGCATGCATGAAAAATGAAAATAAAATGAAAAATAAAGATATGAAAATATGATGCGGACATGATGCATGCACAGATAGGAGTGATACAGATATATAAGTGGCACCAAAAACTCTCCCTCTCTCCCAAAAAAGATATATAAAGATGTGATCAAAAAGAGAATCCCAAAATAAGTGGGGGGGGTGGGTGGACAAAAATGCATCAGGACCCAGCAGAAACGTGCAGCACAACGGTAAGGATAATCGATGGCATCAAGGGTGCCTAAGAAGGTGGTGCTGCGCCGTCTCCGTCCTGAGGCGGAGGTCGTGTGGGTGGTGCTGGCTGGACAGGCTGCTGAGCGGGGGTGGGTGTGGGAGTGGCAGCAGGTCAGGTGTGTGTGGAAGTGTGGGCGGGAACCTGCTGGGTGGGTGGGGGTACGCACGGGAGACGCTCCAGAACCTGGGTGAGACAGTAATGGATCTGCGGTATCAGCTCGAAGCGGCCATCCATCGCAGAGACGGTGGCAGACAGAGTCCTAAGGTCACCTCGGAGGCCACTCACCGCCCCCTCTAGAGCACGAATGCTCTGAAGTACAGTGTCAGGGGGAGGTGGTGCAGAGGGACGCACCGGGCGGGGCTGTGCAGGGTGTGGCTGGCGAACTCGGGTCGCGTAGGTGACTGGCTCAGCAGGGAAGGGAACAAAAGGTGATGTGCCTGCGAATGTGGGCCTGGCCTCAGTGTGAGGCCGGGGCACCGGCTGGTGGGAAGTGGAGGCAGCAGCAGCGAAAGAAGAGTGCAAAAATGGCAGCGTGGTGGCCGGAGAGGTCAGTGGCACAGAAGTGTGGACAGACGCCACGACGCTCTCGGAAAATACAGCAGGGGTGGAGACAGAGGTGACTACCGCTGGGGTGGAAGTGTGTGGACCAAAAGGCGCAACAGGGTCTACAGGGGCAGCGTGGGCCTGCTCAGCCTCCTCGGCCTCGAGCACGTAGGCAGCAGGGATGAGAACATCCATTGTAGGGAGCCAGTCAACGTGGGCTGGTGCAATCTGAGTCCGAGCAGGGCTCGGGAGAATCATGTAATCGGCACCATAAGGGCCGTGCAACCAGACCCAGTGACGCTCACCGTGCGGACGAAGCATCTTCATCCGGGCCATAACATCTATAGACAGAGAAGTGGGGCCCGGGACGCGTCGCAAGTCGGCGGGGAAGTCCTCGCCGGTCATAAGAGCAAGCAAGGTGATCAGGCCACCGCAGCATATCGGTGAGCGAGCGCCCACCGATACGATGATGCGGTCTAAAAACCAAGCCGCGACATCAATCACGACGGCGGGGACCAGCTCATCGCCATCCCTAGATAGAGCTCTGGGACGTGTCATCGCGTAGAGCATATAGAGCTCTGGCGTAGACATCGTGCCCGGCTCATATCTGGCCAAGAAGGTCGTCGCCATAAGGCGCTGAGCAATGCGGAGGCAGGGATGGACAATGGCCGAGGCCTTGGCCCTACTAGGGTCAAAGGCAGCGTGGAGACCCGTAATCCGGGCCCAGAAGGCACCGGCGTCGAAGGAAGGTGGGGGGATATGGGTGGGGTCGTAACCGCGATCGGCACCGGGGACAGCGGGCCACGAGAAGAATGCTCTCATCATATCGAGAGTGACCTGGCACTCTCGATCCATGAACCGGAACGAGCATCCCTCGTCGGTCCGGGCGATCGAACTCAGAACCTCAAGTGTCAGGCGGGTAAACGTATCCGCCGACACCTGCAGAAAATCTCGCCAGCCCACGTTGTCGTACAACGTGAGCATCCCCTCTAGTACCCCCAGGCGTCCTAGGTCAGCGAGGTGTGCAAACCTGGAGGGTACGATCGAGCGCTGGGAGATACGGTCGAAGACGGCGCGGTGTGCATCGTCTCGGAACGTAATCCCGAGCGGCCCGACCAGTGGAGCTGGAGGTGGTGGCTGTGCAGCGGCAGGGAGAGGCTGTGCGGGCTGTGGGTACACTGCAGGCTGTGCGGGGTGTGCGGGGCCTGCAGGCTGTGCTGGGGGAACGGCGTGTGTGGGAGACGGTGGAGGAGAGTCCTCCAACTCGTGGGAGGGGCCGGCATCATCCGACCGCTTCCGCTTGGCGGAAGCTCTCTTCGACCGCGGCCGTGTCCGGGGCGGCATATCGGCCCCGAGCGCGCCGAAAAGCGTAAAAAGTGCGGTGTGTGTAAAAGAGTGGAAGGAGTATACCCAGACACGCCGCGAGTGCTCAGCAACGGAAGCGTGCGAAGTCAGCGCCTCCACGAAGCTCAAATCAGTCCCGAGAAGCTCCCCTGGGCTCCCCTAAGCTCCCAAAAACAACCTGCGCGTGAAATGGAGATATCAGCGGGTAATAATCAAAACGTATGGAGCATTAGGGGTATCATAGATAGATATAGGAATTGATTTGGGTTTGGGGGTCGTTTAACACATGAATCCTCAAAAAATACTCAAAAAGAGGAGAAAAAGGCAATAAAGGCGATACCGGAGGTAGTCGGAGCGGCGGCCGCCGCCGGCGACTCGGGTGAGTCACGGCGGGTGGTCGGCCGGCGGTGGCAGGCCAAGCGGCGGCGCGGCGACGAGGGTCGGGCGAGTGGGGGGTGCGAGCGGGCGAGGGAAGCTGAAAGGTCGGGGGCGCTATCGGGTTTCAGCGTTTCGAAAAACGTGTCCCCTTCGACCCTTATATAGCAGAAGTTACGACTCGGCCGAGTGACTGGGTCACTCGGCCGAGTATGGTCAATAGAAAATTCCTCCCCGCTTACGCATCGGCCGAGTGGCCTTGCCAGCCTCGGCCGAGTGGAGTAAGTCCATTCGGCCGAGTGGCTCAAGCTACTCGGCAAGACTCGCCCTAGGAGCGTATCCGATTTACTCGGCCGAGTGAATATATATACTCGGCAGAGTAGCAGTTATATTGGAATCTAGAAAATAAACAGAGAGTTGGGTACAGCAGACTTCCCTCGTTCGTGAGCGGCTCGGCCAGACGAACTTGTATACTCGGCCGAGTGACTAGTATGCTCGGCCGAGTGAGCCTTGTGTTCTGCTGTTTGTCTTCGTTTGGGCTCTAAACTCCGTCTTTCTTCCTCCAGTCGATTCCATCTTCCTCCTAAGCGTCGAGCGCCTTCTTGGGGCGCTCCTCGTCGTCTCGTTCATCCTCCTCATGATGGATCTACCTATCTCCTCTCCTGTCAAGAAAAATAGGACCCGTTATCACAAAATTTTTGGGCGAACGACTCAAAACACTAAAAATTTCTAAAACGAAAATAAAGAAAAAGTGAAAATAAAGCAAAAACCGTCGGGTTGCCTCCCGACAAGCGCTCGTTTAAGGTCGTGAGCTCGACCCCCTATAATTTTCAATCAATGCGGGTTGTTTGGAGCATATGAGATGCACCCATCAAACTTTCCGGGGAGCGCGCTTGGATTTGGTCGTGGCGGCGTGTTCTCCCTCGGTGGTCTCCCATCTCGAATAGTGTTGGGGGGAGGCTCCCCTAAGCTAGCATTTGCTCCGGTCAACGGCTTCACCGGTGATGCCGATTTCCGTACCGGAGGAGCTTTCTTTAGAGACTTTAATTTCGAGAGCTTGCAGAGCTCTCGAATCCTTGCGACATCAGCGTCGTCTTCATCATTTTCAGCGGAGAGGTCGGGGGAATCATCTATCTTCTCATCTTGGCCTAAATCCGGGCCATACTCGAAATCTTCGTCAAAAAGAGCGCCAATTGAGTGGGGGATCGCCTCTTCTATCACCTCATCAAGGAGGTCCATGTAGTCAAGTTCCTCGTGGTAAGGCATGTGCTTCATAGCCTTAGGAATGTGGAGCTCCACCTCGATGTTGCCGACATTTAAAGTTAGTGTACCTTCGCGTACGTCGACAATCACTCCGGCGGTGGCGAGGAACGGGCGTCCAAGTATCAATGAAGTATCTCCCTCCTCCTTAACGTCCATGATCACGAAGTCACATGGCAAGCATATTCCCCCCGGGACTTGTAGCGGGATGTCTTCGGCGATCCCCACCGGCCTTGTTATCCGTCCATCGGCTAATTGAATGCGCATGTCGGTGGGTTTCAACTTTGTCCCGGTGTTTAGCCTTAAGAACATGGAGAGATGCATGAGGCTCACACTAGCCCCTAGATCAACCAACGCCTTTTGAAGAGGGACGCCGCCCAAGGTGCAAGGAATCCGAAAACTCCCCGGATCTTTGAATTTGGCCGGCTCTTTTTCTCTCTTAGTAAACCAAGAGCCCTCCTCGGCTAGCATAATCTTCTCCTTCCTCTTTCTCCCCGAAATCAAATCCTTTAAGAATTTAGCATATGTGGGGATTTCCACGATGGTGTCGAGGAAGGGAATGTTAAGGCTAACTCATCTAAGATACTCGAGAAACTTCGCTAGCCTTTTCTCCATTTTCGCTCTAGCGAGCCTTTGGGGAAATGGGACCGGTGGCATGAAGCGCCTTTCCTCAATCACTTGTTCCGCTCTAGATTTCTCCTTGTCTTGTGGCTCCTTCTCCTTTTCAACTTCAACTATCGGCTCAATTGGCTCCAAGATTTCCTCCACGGGCTCCTCGGTAGGAATCATGGCGGGGGTGGTGTCCTTCCCGCCTCTAGTAGTAACGGCAACTACGGCATTGATGTGACCGGTGTTGCCCCGTGGGTTTTGCTCGGGTTGCGCCGGCAATCGTTGAGTGTTCCGATTGAGCAACGCCAATTGCTCCGATATTTGAGCCACAACGGTATTAAGGGAGTCTTGCCCCGCCTTCAAGCTAGCATTGACCTTATTTTGCTCGACCATGAACGCCTCCACTCTAGTTTCGAAGTCGGATCGTTGTTGAGCTTGAGGAGGGTTTTGATTTTGATTCCTCCACCCTTGGTTGTATCCGGGCGGCCTATATGGTGGAACTTGTTGCTTTGGTTGAAAATTTTGTTGAGTAGGCCCCCTCGGTGGATAGTTTTGTTGTTGGGGTGGTAGTGGTGGTCGGGCTTGTTGAGGTGGCGGTTGTGGCGGGTTCAAAGCTCCTTCATTGTTGGCGTAAGAGAATCCGGGATGATTTCTTGCGGCCGGATTGGCCCAATATCCTTGGTTCCCCGCGACATATTGTACTTGCTCCAAGGATCCTTCTCCTTGCTCTCCTCCCACGTACATGGCTTGAGATTGGTCTTGCCAATCACACATTTGTTTAGTCAGTGCGTAGGTGGATGGGGCTCCTTGGGGCTCCGTGATAAACTTCTCCAATCTCTCCTCTACCTTGTGGAGAGAATCAAACTTGCTCGTAAGCTCCGCTACGGCCTTCGCCTCGTAGATGCTAGTTGGCTTTAAGGAGGACGTAGAGTGTCCTCGCTCATCGCCCTATTGTTGATTATTTGAGGCCATCTCCTCAATTAGGGCCGTAGCTTCCTCGGGAGTCTTTGACAAGATAGCACCATTCGCCGCGGCATCAATAATTTGTTTGGTCCCCGGTTGGAGACCGTTGTAGAAGCTATGAACTAACTCCCAGTCTTCAATGCTATGATGCAGGCATTGATGCTGCAAATCCTTGAAACGCTCCCAAGCTTCATAGAGCGTCTCCTGTGGTCCTTGCTTGAAGGACATGAGAGCACTCCGGATCTTCACCGTCTTGGATGGCGGATAGAACTTGTCAATAAATGCACTCGCCAACTCGTCCCAAGAGGTGAAAACTCCGTCAGCCTGTGTCCTCAACCAATAGAGTGCCTTGTCCTTTAGCGTGAAGGGAAAGAGACGCAGTCTGATGGCATCGATGGAGACCCCCGGCATCTGAAATGTGGCGCACTTCGACAAGAATGATTGGATGTGGTAGTGGGGGTTCTCATGGGCGTTCCCATGAAATGGGTCTTGTTGCATCAAAACCACCAATCCAGTCTTTAGCTCGAAGTTCTTGTCAGCCGCCAACTCCGGCACGACAATGGACGAGGTAGTAGAAGAGGTCTTAGGCCGAAGCCTATCTCGAATAGAAATTAGCCTCGCCATCCTTGCCGCCAATTGTTCAGGAGTTTCCGGGTTGGTCATAAACCGCCCTTCCAGATTTTGTCTCCTTTCCGCTCTAAGTCTCCACGCGGTACGTTCGATCTCGGGATCAAATAAGACAGCTGCAGGGTCCGCCGTAGATCGCGTGTACATGCACAGAGGAAACAGAGTTTCAAAGAAATGATTAGTACCGTGGAAGGGTTAGGTAAGAAATAAGAAATAAAAATAATGATAATAATAATAATAATAAAGAAATAGCTAGGGTGAGAAAGAATCAAACGCAATCGCCTCCCCGGCAACGGCGCCAAAAACTTGATCGCTCCGGGATGTGACCCAAAAGAACGGTTGTAGTTTTACCGCAAGTGCACGGTGTAGCAGCGAGCGGGATATCGAACACAGGGAGGACGAATGACCGTGCTTGTTCCAATCAACCTGGCTATTTAAGAGAGAAATTTGCCTTTGGCGATCCTGTCACAATCGTCAGACAAAAATGCGGAAATATCAAATCAAATAAAGAACGTCTAGGGAATGGGGAATCCCCGCTACTCACCGTATTTCATAAATGCGGTTTATCGGTATCAAAAATTGCTTGAATGAGAATTTGGATGAACTAGTTGCAACTGAATGTAGAACCAAGCTCACGCTCTCGCGCTGTTACCGATCTATAGCTATCCTAGGTTTGGGTCCAATCTCTTGCAAACCCTAGCCTAGGGGAGCTAGCATTAGGGTCAACATCACCGTCCAATCGTGCACCGAGCCCAATCTCTTGCAAACTCGGTCCACGACCTAGATTGGGATAGTTCCTACCCGTCCAATCTCTTGCAAATGAGTATCGGCATGGAATTGCAACCGGAAATCCTCGTATCGGTCCAATCTCTTGCAAACCGATACTTCGAAAATCCGACTCCAACCCAATTCGGATTTCTAGGGTTTCCTATCAAATTGGGATCCAATCTCTTGCAAATCCCAATTGATATGAATACCTAGCCATCCGTAGTAAATTGATCCCAATCTAATCCCTAATAACAATTCTAGCACAATTTCTACCAATTTATCACAAATATGAAAATGGGCTTGTAGGGTTCATCCCCACGCCCCAAGACGTGGAGACTACTCACAAATCATAGCAAGATCACAAAAATAATCGTTGAAATAGGCAATGGAATTCATCACAATATTGAGATAAGCAATAAAAATAGAATTTTTAAGGAAAAGAGATGCAAACCAATGGAGTTCTTCAATTGAATCCAACAAAATTCCAATCTTTTTCTCCTTTCCAATCACAAGAATAAAGCTAAAAACTAATCTAAAAAGCTGCAAAAAATCTAAGAGAGAGGCTCTCAAAACTAGGGTAAAAACAGGGTTTAAATAGCCCTCAAAATCGTCCAAAAACTGCGACCAAAATACCCCTGCACAGCCTGTTTTCCGCAGTTTTCGCTACAGGCAGCGCGTCGCACTCGGCCGAGTGACAAAAGTCGCTCGGCCGAGTGAAAACCCTGTAATTTTCCAGTAAGTCGGGGCCTTCAGGGGTCTCTACTTCGGGGGCGGCTCGGCCGAGTGAGTTGTCGTCACTCGGCCGATGGCTTCATAGTACTCGGGCGGACGGGATTAACCACTCGGCCGAGTGGGTCTTCTGAAGTTCAGGCAGCCGAAAAACAGTAACTTGGATGTTTTGGAAGGGCTTCGTCTGGGCGCCACTCGGGCGGACGTGATGTCGTCACTCGGGCGATGTGGTCTTCGGTGCTCGGCCGAGTGCACAGGTAAATTGTGCCTGATCTGGTCGGCCGAGCAGTGTCTCGCTGGTCGGCCGAGTGGCTCCTCCACTCGGCCGAGTGGGACACAAAAAATGCCCAATCTGCTTGTTTTGGCCTTCTCGTCGCTCCTGCGACGTCCGTTCTTCTTCCGCTCCTCTCCAACAGCAAAATACCCCTCGGGGAGGTCGTTGGTGACCGTCTAGAGTAAGCGCATCTCGAGATCACTCCAAATCGGTCCAAATCACCTGAAATGCGACAAAAACAACAAATCGTGAAAAGCATCGCAATATCGTCGATATATCGTGAAAAACATGATTTGGGCGATCTAAATGGCATGCAAACATGCGGAAAAAAGGTGTAAAATAAGGAGTGATCAGATATTTCAACGCTAACTCTAATACACACCGGCATCCCTAGTATAGTATAGCTATCCACACAAAAACCTATAACTCCTAACCCACGACAACTTCATAATATCACGAATAACTCCGAGTATATATATATATATATATATATATATATATATATATATATATATATATATATATATATATATATATATCACACAATAGGCAAGCACCAATATACTATGGGAATTCTCATTCAAGCCCACGTACACAAGTTAGGTACGTGCACAACGACACCTCACCAAGGTCCAAGGGTCTACTAACAACTTAGAGTTGACACAGACATTGACGAGCACTAAAGCCTAAGCAATAGAGGGAGGTCGAAAGCGTGACGAGGGAAGGATCGATAAGCACGAGTTCAGATAGGACAAATACAAGGAGGCGGCTTGGTTAGGGAAAACATTGGCTCAATGGTGATGTTTAGGTTGAAGGAAAAGGAAATGTAGTGATGCTTAAATGGGATACAGAAAAGGGAAATAGCGTGAATAGCATAAGCTAAAATACGCAAAATTGAAAACTGTTGTACTTCAAAAAAATTGGATTCCTCATCTGTATAAAATATTTGAAGATCGATAAAGCGAGTTGAAATAAGTTTGAGTCGAATATTCATAATAAGAGAAAATGTTTTATTGGTTTATATAAAATCAATGTAAGAGGAAGTAAAATCATTTACACGAATATTAAGGACGAGGTTTTAGAAATCTTATACGTTAGTAAGTTAATACAATGTTGTCAAAAGTTTTTGAAAGTCAAAGAATGAAGTCAAGTAACGGAAGAATTTAAACTCATGTTAAATGCCTCAAAACTTTAGGCTATGGAAAATTTTAAAATGATCAATTTGAAACTGCTTTTAGAGAACCAGGGTTTGCCAAAAATGAAAAAAACTGATTTACGCAAGGTTCTTAATATACGAGCTCAACAAGTCTGGCACGGATATAAAAATAATTGAAATTCAATTTGGTTTAGAAATTTTTCTAAAAGCGTGTATGGTGAGCGGAAAGAAAATAATAGTAACTTAGCATAAGAATTATCAAGATCGAATAGCAAATCTTTAAAATCAAATCAGGGAGGGTCTAAAGCAGGAAGAGGCTATGAAAATAGTAATTTTGCAAAAATCTGAAGTAGCGAAAACGACGAGCAAAGTCCAACTTGCTGAAAGCTGAAATTCCATGTGTCTTGAAAGTATATTAAAGTAAGCACGACGCATCATTCGTATAACACAAATAAGAAGGAAACTTATAAATCGAATTGGGCAAAGCAAAAGTACGGTCCAGAATAAAATTAATATATGAAGGGGCAACGCATTTACATAAGTACGAAAGATAAAAACTGGAAAGATATTATAAGCTAGAGTTCAAAATTTCCGACAAAAGTTTTTTTAAAATTTTAAATCAACGAAGGAGGATGAAGTATAAGTACATATACATTAAGATTTGGAACAAGGTTAAACTTCGGAAAGGAGGGGGTCAAAAATACTTTCAAGAGTTTCAAGGTTCGTAATGGAGAGGTTCGAAAATGGACGACGATCGTCATGAGGCGATCTCGTGAATCGAGGCAAGGAAATTGGTCGGAGATCAAAACATTCATACGCCTAGGATATGAATCAGAAGAGTCTACGGGAAACTCCTACGGTCGACCAACTAAGGATTAAAAACTAAGCGCTAAGACTTCTAAAGGTTAGACGGTAAAGAAATGCGTTCAGCTTGGTCCGAAATCGATGAACCCAAAAGCGAACGCCCAAAGGAAAATCTAGAAGTCTAATATGGTCAGGGTTAGGCAAGGACCACTAAGGTAACTCCTACGACGATTAGATCAATTGCTGACAGGGGGTCTAACTAACAATCAGAGGCCTCTAACTAGCAAACACATGCGTCTAACTAAGTCTTCTTACCACCTAGTGTCATAAGAAAACGACTAGACTCAGGGCTTATGACTCGGATGTTGCAATTTATTTAATGGACATTCCGTTATTATCGTTGTTCCGTTAATTCGCAATTGCAAGATTGGACCTGCATGGGCCATCAACAAAACCTGTCACGCCCCGCTTCCCAAAAACGTGGAGGCGAAGTGTGAGAAGGTCCGCTCAGACTTGAAGCTACAAAGCTGCAAGTCCGATAAGCGTCAATCAAATTTAAAACTGCAGGTCCTTGCAACGCGAGCGAAACAAGATAATAATAATGAAATGAGACAAAAGAATAATCTCAGAATATCCATAAATATAGATTCCAACATCGCAGAAAAGCCACCAGGCTGAAATAAAAGAGAGACTAAAGGCCCAAACATGGCCAACAAAAGTACGGAGTACAAACGACGGTGCTACGCACCAATAACTAACAAAAGGCCTAAAACAAAATAAAGCTCAACGAAGACTCAAAGAATGGTCACCGGTGTCCACCAAAATCCTCCTGGGCAATCATGGACTCAGGCTCAGCGTCAGCAAAACACCACGTACTCAGCAACGGTCTCTGGCTCAGGGTCTAACATGTGACACCCAAAAGAGCATGGGGCACATGTCAGCAAGTCTACAAGAGACTTGTGCAAGGAAACTGAAGGTAGGTAAAAGTAAAGCAACCTAGCAGTTCTAGCATGATGCAATGACATGGCAGTAATGAGTGCAACAGGTAATGTAAAGTAAAGTAAAGTATGAGCATGGCATTTAAACATGGCATGGATGACAAGTATTGCACGAATCATTCACAAGACAAGTACAAGACAAGAAAAATAAGCACCTCGTGCACAGAGATTCCGTCTTTTGGCTAGAGGGCTGATCAGGCCACTCCTAAGCTCAAGTAACCGTTTATCCCTACCCCTCCACGTGTGTCGAGCCAGGGCCTTACCCCCGAACGGGAATGCTCGCTTCTGTATCACGAGCCAGGAAGTGTTTTTAACAAGTATGGCATAGGGGTGCACCTAGCCGGTCCAGGGAACCCGGGCATTGGCTTTTGACCAACACATGAGGCCCGTTTCCCCCGGAAGTAGTTTTCAAGGAGTAAAAGTATTGTAGCGTGTGCTACGAATGCAACAATCAACTGGGATGACATGTAAGATGCAATGCATGACAGTTAAAAGTGCGTACAGATAAGGAAAGTAAACGTGACAGTTTAGTATGCATGAACAACAAGTTTAAAGGGTTGGATCTAGCTTCGTTGTCAAGCTAGATCAATTAGGTGACGGATCTAGTTTCGTTGTCAAACTAGATCAAGTAGGCGTCTAGCCAGCTATCATTTCACTGACTAGTCTCTTTTACGCTGAAAACAAGGAAGTGGCCTAAAAACATGGCCCTACACAAGAGTTGGCAAGTTTCACTTGCCTGCAAGCACGACGTCTGAGCACACCGTCCAATGAGTCCAAAAATCACAATTCCTACGTGCACAAGTCCACCGGCCTACATCCGTTTTATTAATCTTGATTAGTGATTGCTAAAACATTTAAAATACTTTAAAATACTGATTTTAGTCTTGATTAGCATGCAATTGGGTTGGGGGTCCTAGGGGTGCAAAGCGTTACCTCAACACGACGCGAAAGCTACACCGGCGTCGGGTAGCGACGCCGGGGGTTGGAATAAGAGAACGCGCTCCAAGTCCTGATTCCAATATAGTTTCCTCGCTGGAAAGTTCAGAGCATCAACCGGAGCGATGGTTCCAGATTCCAAAGCTAGCACGTGCGACGACGGGCTACGACGTGCGACGACGTCGTACGCAGCAAATCGTCAAAGAGAACGCACCTAGGTGGGGCCCACAGTAGTCCTAGGGACCTTTGGGGGACCCACAATACTTCTGGAGAACTTGGGGGGTCCACGGTGGCAAGCGGTGCGACGGGTGCGGGGTTGCGACGAGTGGCTCTCGGTCGTACACAGCCAATGCGGGGAGATCCGTCGGTCGTGCGCTGAGAATGCGGGGCTGCGACGTTTGGGGTGTGCAGCGGCTGCGGGGTGGCTGTGGTGCGAGGGTTCTTCTCTGTCAGTGCGGGAGAAACGCTCGGTCAGGCGCTTGGATGCGGGCGGGGCGATGTTGCAACGTTGCAACACTTGCAACACCGGTCGGTGCGGAGCAGCGGGTCGGTCGTGCGGGGTGCGGAGCGGGGCGACAAGCGGGGGTCGATGCGGAGCGCTGTGCGGGCTGATGCGGAGCGGGATGCGGGCCAATCCCTCGGTCAGACCGAGGGAACGGAGCGGTGCGGAGCGATGCGCTGTGCTGCGATGCGAAGCGGCTAGGATGCGGGGAGGGGCTTCAGTCGGAGCGGGGGAACTGGGGCTGTTCTCTCGGTCGGTGCGGGGGCTGAACGTCGCAACATTGCGACGAATCGTCGCAACGTCCAAATTGAGTTTTGGAAGAGGCTAGGGCTAATTTCTTGCGAAAATAGGTCTTCCTAGGGGTTGTTTATATAGTGTAGATGGGTTGACTTGGTCTAGGGCTAAATCTAATAGGATTAGAAGTTTAAAATAATTTAAAATTCAAATCTAACCAACTCCAACTCACCCAAAGCTTTGACTTGGTCCAAATGAGCTGGAAATTGGCTCAAAAATTCGTTAATAAGTTTAAAACTCAACTAAATTTTATTTGGCCGAAAATAATTTAAAAATTAATTATTAAAAATATTATAAAACTTGTTAAAAATATAAAAGTAGTCAAATGAACTCCAAAAATTATAAAATAAATATCGGGGTGATCGTGGTGACGAAAGTGAGCTAACTAAGAAGACGGATCTCAATTTCGACATCGGACGACGAAACTAAAAATAGAAACGTCTCCCGTCAAAAGTGAAAATCGCCACGTCTCATCGAGTAAGATTAAATTGTGGGAAAACGACTCGAGAAACGTCGTTCCAAATTAGTGCCACTATTTAATACTCTCAAAGACGTTCACAACGGCATATCACACGAAAGTGTTCACAAACGAATAAAGTCTAAAATAAACACGTGCACGTACAAGAGCACGTGCACGAACAACGTACAACGAAAAGTGGTCGTTACAATAATGCACGTCACCGTGTAAAAAGGGACAACAAGAATGTTGTCGCTTTGCATGTAAAACTTCCGATAGGATTCCTCCTGCCCTTCATCGGAATGGCCCTCGACATATTTAGCAGCTTGATGGTTGTGCCTGCCCTCAACGACTGTTAACCTTCACTCCTCACCGCCAACGTCGACGCCCACCATTACCACGCAATGAGAACAGACATTGACACTTCTTGGTTTTAACTGGTCTGTCGGTCGTTTTTTCCTTTCGGTGTCACCTGTAAACCCCGCTTCTTTCACATGCAAAGTTGTTTACTTTGCATGTGAAAGAAGCGGGGTTTACAGGTGACACCGAAAGGAAAAAACGACTGACAGGCCAGTTAAAACCAAGAAGTGTCAATGTATGTTCTCATTACGTGGTAATGGTGGGCAACGGTGTTGGCGGTGAGGAGTGAAGGTTAACAGTCGTTGAGGGCAGGCACAACCATCAAGCTGCTAATTATGTCGAGGGCCATTCCGATGAAGGGCAGTAGTAGGGAATGGAGATGGATCATTGAGAGATTTGGCAAATAGCACGCTGAGGCCGGCTGAGATTTTGAAAGTCCAACCTTCCACGCAAATCAATTTATAATGCACGTCACGGAGTAAAAAGGGACAACAAGAATGTTGATATTGAAAAAAATTCGGTATAAAATTGATGTTAGGTTTTGTGCAAAATAATCACTTGTTGTAAGAAATTAAAAGATATGTTTACCCATATTGCTACCTTCGTATGGAAATTTCACCACACTTGTCACTTGTGCTTTTTAAGCCCCGCGGACGACGCACACGACGGGGATAATTTTGCCCGTCATGCGCGCGAATGGAAAATGCTCCACACTTGTACGTTTTAGCCCCGCGCACAACGCGCACGACGGGGGAAAATTTTGCCTGTCGTACGCGCAGATGGAAATTGCTTCACACTAGGCGTTTTAACCCGCGTGCACGACGGGGCGTATTTTTGCCCTTCGTGCGAGCGACTGGAAAATGCTCTACACTTGTCCGTTTTAAGCCACGCAGAAAAGGCGCACGACGGGGGTTATTTTGCCGGTCGTCCGCGCGGATGGAAATTGCTTCACACTTGTACGTTTTAACCCCCGCGGACGACGTGGTTAATTTTGCCCGTCGTGCGCCCGGATGGAAATTGCTCAACACTTGCCCGTCGTGTGCCCGACGTGGTTAATTTTGCCCGACGACGTGGTTTACCCGTTGCGTTTTACCCCTCCCGCACTACGGGGGTAATTTTTGCCTGTCGTGCACACGTTTGGTAAATGCTCCACACTTGTGCGTTTCCCGCGCACGAGCCCACGACGGGGGTAATTGCTTCACCCTAGGCGTTTTAACCCCCGCGCACGACGGGGTTAATTTTGCCCGTCGTGCGCTAGGATGGAAATTGCTGCACAATAGGCGTTTTAACCGACGCGCCCGACGGGGTAAGTTTGCCCGTCGTGCGCTCAGATGGAAATTGCTGCACACTAGGCATTTTAACCCACGCGCACGACGGGGGTAATTTTGCCCGTCGTGCGCGCGGATATAAATTGCTGCACACTTGTTCGTTTTAACCCCCGCGGACGACGCGCACGACGGGGGTTATTTTGCCCGTCGTGCACGCGGATATAAATTGCTGCACACTTGTGCGTTTTAACCCACGCGGACGACGGGGTTAATTATGTCCGTCGTGCGCTCGGATGGAAATTGCTCCACACTAGGCGTTTTAACCCACGCGCACGACGGGTTTTATTTTGCCCGTCGTGCGCGCGGATGGAAATTTCTTCACACAGTAGGCGTTTTAACCCCCGCACACGACGGGGTTAATTTTGCCCGTCGTGCGCTCGGATGGAATTGCTGCACACTAGGTGTTTTAACCCAGGTGCACGACGGGGGTAAGTTTGCCCGTCGTGCACACGGATGGAAATTGCTATACAGATTGCGTTTTCCCCCTCGCGCACAACGGGGTAATTTGGCCCGTCGTGCGCACGGCTGTAAATTGCTCCACACTTGTGCGTTTGCCCGCACACGACACGCACGACGGGGGTAATTTTGCCCGTCGTGCGCGCGCATGGAAATTGCTCGACACCTGTGCGTTTTAACCCCCGCGGACGACGCGCACGACGGGGGTTATTTTTCCCGTCATGCGCGCGGATGGAAATTGCTGCACACTTGTGTGTTTTAACCCCCGCGGACGACGGGGTTAATTTTGTCCGTCGTGCGCTCGGATGGAAATTGCTCCACACTAGGCGTTTTAACCCACGCGCACGACGGGGTAAGTTTGCCCGTCATGCGCGCGGATGGAAATTGCTTTACAGATTGCGTTTTCCCCCTCGCGCACGACGGGGGTAATTTGGCCCGTCATGCGCACGGCTGTAAATTGCTCCACACTTGTGTGTTTGCCCGCACACGACGCGCACGACGGGGGTAATTTTGCCCGTCGTGTGCGCGCATGTAAATTGCTCGACACCTGTGCGTTTTAACCCCCGCGGACGACGCGCACGACGGGGGTTATTTTGCCCGTCGTGCGCGCGGATGGAAATTGCTTCACACAGTAGGCGTTTTAACCCCAGCGCACGACGGGGTTAATTTTGCCCGTCGTGCGCTCGGATGGAATTGCTGCACACTAGGCGTTTTAACCCACGCGCACGACGGGGGTATGTTTGCCCGTCGTGCGCGCGGATGGAAATTGCTTTACAGATTGCGTTTTCCCCCTCGCGCACGACGGGGTAATTTGGCCCGTCGTGCGCACGGCTGTAAATTGCTCCACACTTGTGCGTTTGCCCGCACACGACGCGCACGACGGGGGTAATTTTGCCCGTCGTGCGCGCGCATGGAAATTGTTCGACACCTGTGCGTTTTAACCCCCGCGGACGACGCGCACGACGGGGGTTATTTTGCCCGTCGTGCGCGCGGATGGAAATTGCTTCACACAGTAGGCGTTTTAACCCCCGCGCACGACGAGGTTAATTTTGCCCGTCGTGCGCTCGGATGGAATTGCTGCACACTAGGCGTTTTAACCCACACGCACGACGGGGGTAAGTTTGCCCGTCGTGCGCGTGGATGGAAATTGCTTTACAGATTGCGTTTTCCCCCTCGCGCACGACGAGGTAATTTGGCCCGTCGTGTGCACGGCTGTAAATTGCTCCACACTTGTGCGTTGCCCGCACACGACGCGCACGACGGGGGTAATTTTGCCCGTCGTGCGCGCGCATGGAAATTGCTCGACACCTGTGCGTTTTAACCCCCGCGGACGACACGCACGACGGGGGTTATTTTGCCCGTCGTGCGCGTGGATGGAAATTGCTTCACACACTAGGCGTTTTAACCCACGCGCACGACAGGGTTAATTTTGCCCGTCGTGCGCTCGGATGGAATTGCTGCACACTAGGCGTTTTAACCCACGCGCACGACGGGGGTAAGTTTGCCCGTCGTGCGCACGGATGGAAATTGCTTTACAGATTGCTTTTTCCCCCTCGCGCACGACGGGGTAATTTGGCCCGTCATGCGCACGGCTGTAAATTGTTCCACAATTGTGCGTTTGCCCGCACACGACGCGCACGACGGGGGTAATTTTGCCCGTCGTGCGCGCGCATGGAAATTGCTCGACACCTGTGCGTTTTAACCCCCGCGGACGACGCGCACGACGGGGGTTATTTTGCCCGCCGTGCGCGCGGATGGAAATTGCTTCACACAGTAGGCGTTTTAACCCCCGCGCACGACGGGGTTAATTTTTCCCGTCGTGCGCTCGGATGGAATTCTGCACACTTGGCGTTTTAACCCACGCGCACGACGGGGGTAAGTTTGCCCGTCGTGCGCGCGGATGGAAATTGCTTTACAGATTGCGTTTTCCCCCTCGCGCACGACGGGGGTAATTTGGCCCGTCGTGCGCACGGCTGTAAATTGCTCCACACTTGTGCGTTTGCCCGCACACGACGCGCACGACGGGGGTAATTTTGCCCGTCGTGCGCGCGCATGGAAATTGCTCGACACCTGTGTGTTTTAACCCCCGCGGACGACGTGCACGACGGGGGTTATTTTGCCCGTCGTGCGTGCAGATGGAAATTGCTGCACACTTGTGTGTTTTAACCCACGCGGACGACGGGGTTAATTTTGTCTGTCGTGCGCTCGGATGGAAATTGCTTCACACTAGGCGTTTTAACCCACGCGCACGACGGGGTAAGTTTGCCCGTCATGCACGCGGATGGAAATTGCTTTACAGATTGCGTTTTCCCCCTCGCGCACGACGGGGGTAATTTGGCCCGTCGTGGGCACGGCTGTAAATTGCTCCACACTTGTGCGTTTGCCCGTGCACGACGTGCACGACGGGGGTAATTTTGCCCGTCGTGCGCGCGCATGGAAATTGCTCGACACCTATGTGTTTTTACCCCCGCGGACGACGTGCACGACGGGGGTTATTTTGCCCGTTGTGCACGCGGATGGAAATTGCTTCACACACTAGGCGTTTTAACCCACGCGCACGACGGGGTTAATTTTGCCCGTCGTGCGCGCGGATGGAAATTGCTTTACAGATTGCGTTTTCCCCCTCGCGCACGACGGGGTAATTTGGCCCGTCGTGCGCACGGCTGTAAATTGCTCCAAAATTGTGCGTTTGCCCGCACACGACGCGCACGACGGGGGTAATTTTGCCCGGGGTGCGCGCGCATGGAAATTGCTCGACACCTGTGCGTTTTAACCCCCGCGGACGACGTGCACGACGGGGGTTATTTTGCCCGTCGTGCGCGCGGATGGAAATTGCTTCACACAGTAGGCGTTTTAACCCCCGCGCACGACGGGGTTAATTTTTCCCGTCGTGCGCTCGGATGGAATTCTGCACACTAGGCGTTTTAACCCACGCGCACGACGGGGGTAAGTTTGCCTGTCATGCGCGCGGATGGAAATTGCTTTACAGATTGCGTTTTCCCCCTCGCGCACGACGGGGGTAATTTGGCCCGTCGTGCGTACGGCTGTAAATTGCTCCACACTTGTGCGTTTGCCCGCACACGACGCGCACGACGGGGGTAATTTTGCCCGTCGTGCGCGCGCATGGAAATTGCTCGACACCTGTGCCTTTTAACCCCCTCGGACGACGCGCACGACGGGGGTTATTTTTCCCGTCGTGCGAACGGATGGAAATTGCATCACACAGAAGGCTTTTTAACCCACGCGCATGACGGGGTTAATTTTGCTCGTCGTGCGCTCGGATGGAATTGATGCACACTAGGCGTTTTAACCCACGCGCACGACGGGGGTAAGTTTGCCCGTCGTGCGCGCGGATGGAAATTGCTTTACAGATTGCGTTTTCCCCCTCGCGCACGACGGGGGTAATTTGGCCCGTCGTGCGCACGGCTGTAAATTGCTCCACACCTGTGCGTTTGCCCACACACGACGCGCACGACGGGGGTAATTTTGCCCGTCGTGCGCGCGCATGGAAATTGCTCGACACCTGCGCGTTTTAACCCCCGCGGACGACGCGCACGACGGGGGTTATTTTGCCCGTCGTGCCCGCGGATGGAAATTGCTTCACACAGTAGGCGTTTTAACCCCCGCGCACGACGGGGTTAATTTTGCCCGTCGTGCGCTCGGATGGAATTGCTGCACACTAGGCATTTTAACCCACGCGCACGACGGGGGTAAGTTTGCCCGTCGTGCGCACGGATGGAAATTGCTTTACAGATTGTGTTTTCCCCCTCGCGCACGACGGGGTAATTTGGCCCGTCGTGCGCACGGCTGTAAATTGCTCCACACTTGTGCGTTTGCCCGCACACGACACGCACGACGGGGGTAATTTTGCCCGTCGTGCGCGCGCATGGAAATTGCTCGACACCTGTGCGTTTTAACCCCCGCGGACGACGCGCACGACGGGGGTTATTTTGCCCGTCGTGCGCGCGGATGGAAATTGCTTCACACAGTAGGCGTTTTAACCCCCGCGTAGGACGGGGTTAATTTTTCCCGTCGTGCGCTCGGATGGAATTCTGCACACTAGGCGTTTTAACCCACGCGCACGACGGGGGTAAGTTTGACCGTCGTGCGCGCGGATGGAAATTGCTTTACAGATTGCGTTTTCCCCCTCGCGCACGACGGGGGTAATTTGGCCCGTCGTGAGCATGACTGTAAATTGCTCCACACGTGTGCGTTTGCCCGTACACGACGCGCACGACGGGGGTAATTTTGCCCGTCGTGCGCGCGCATGGAAATTGCTCGACACCTGTGCGTTTTAACCCCCGCGGACGACGCGCACGACGGGGGTTATTTTGCGCGTCGTGCGCGCGGATGGAAATTGCTTCACACAGTAGGCGTTTTAACCCCTGCGACCGACGGGGTTAATTTTGCCCGTCGTGCGCTCAGATGGAATTGCTGCACACTAGGCGTTTTAACCCACGCGCACGACGGGGGTAAGTTTGCCCGTCGTGCGGGCGGATGGAAATTGCTTTACAGATTGCGTTTTCCCCCTCGCGCACGAAGGGGGTAATTTTGCCCGTCGTGCGCGCGCATGGAAATTGCTCTACACCTGTGCGTTTTAACCCCCGCGGACGACGCGCACGACGGGGGTTATTTTGCCCGTCGTGCGCGCGGATGGAAATTGCTTCACACAGTAGGCGTTTTAACCCCCGCGCACGACGGGGTTAATTTTTCCCGTCGTGCGCTCGGATGGAATTGCTGCACACTAGGCGTTTTAACCAACGCGCACGACGGGGGTAAGTTTGCCCGTTGTGCGCGCGGATGGAAATTGCTTTACAGATTGCGTTTTCCCCCTCGTGCACGACGGGGTA
The DNA here is from genome assembly GCA_030789695.1 of Scilla litardierei. Classification (NCBI taxonomy): domain Eukaryota; kingdom Viridiplantae; phylum Streptophyta; class Magnoliopsida; order Asparagales; family Asparagaceae; genus Scilla; species Scilla litardierei. The sequence goes on along the minus strand of CM061136.1, from coordinate 135,777,405 downwards.
ATTTGGCCCGTCGTGCACACGGCTGTAAATTGCTCCACACTTGTGCGTTTGCCCGCACACGACGCGCACGACGGGGGTAATTTTGCCCGTCGTGCGTGCGCATGGAAATTGCTCAACACCTGTGCGTTTTAACCCCCGCGGACGACGCGCACGACGGGGGTTATTTTACCAGTCGTGCGCACGGATGGAAATTGCTTCACACACTAGGCGTTTTAACCCACGCGCACGACGGGGTTAATTTTGCCCGTCGTGCGCTCGGATGGAATTGCTGCACACTAGGCATTTTAACCCACGCGCACGACGGGGGTAAGTTTTCCCGTCGTGCGCGCGGATGGAGATTACTTTACAGATTGCGTTTTCCACCTCGCGCACGATGGGGTAATTTGGCCCGTCGTGCGCACGGCTGTAAATTGCTCCACAATTGTGCGTTTTCCCGCACACGACGCGCACGACGGGGGTAATTTTGCCCGTCGTGCGCCCGCATGGAAATTGCTCGACACCTGTGCGTTTTAACACCAGCGGACGACGCGCACGACGGGGGTTATTTTGCGCGTCGTGCGCACGGATGGAAATTGCTTCACACAGTAGGCGTTTTAACCCCTGCGCACGACGGGGTTAATTTTGCCCGTCGTGCGCTCGGATGGAATTGCTGCACACAAGGCGTTTTAACCCACGCGCACGACGGGGGTAAGTTTGCCCGTCGTGCGCGCGGATGGAAATTGCTTTACAGATTGCGTTTTCCCCCTCGCGCACGACGGGTGTAATTTTGCCCGTCGTGCGCGCGCATGGAAATTGCTCGACACCTGTGCGTTTTAACCCCCGCGGACGACGCGCACGACGGGGGTTATTTTGCCCGTCGTGCACGCGGATGGAAATTGCTTCACACAGTAGGCGTTTTAACCCCCGCGCACGACGGGGTTAATTTTTCCCGTCGTGCGCTCGGATGGAATTCTGCACACTAGGCGTTTTAACCCACGCGCACGACGGGGGTAAGTTTGCCCGTCGTGCGCGCGGATGGAAATTGCTTTACAGATTGCGTTTTCCCCCTCGCGCACGACGGGGGTAATTTGGCCCGTCGTGCGCACGGCTGTAAATTGCTCCACACTTGTGTGTTTGCCCGCACACGACGCGCACGACGGGGGTAATTTTGCCCGTCGTGCGCGCGCATGGAAATTGCTCGACACCTGTGCGTTTTAACCCCCGCGGACGTCGCGCACGACGGGGGTTATTTTGCCCGTCGTGCCCGCGGATGGAAATTGCTTCACACAGTAGGCGTTTTAACCCCCGCGCACGACGGGGTTAATTTTTCCCGTCGTGCGCTCGGATGGAATTCTACACACTAGGCGTTTTAACCCAAACGCACGACGGGGGTAAGTTTGCCCGTCGTGCGCGCGGATGGAAATTGCTTTACAGATTGCGTTTTCCCCCTCGCGCACGACGGGGTAATTTGGCCCGTCGTGCGCACGGCTGTAAATTGCTTCACAATTGTGTGTTTGCCCGCACACGACGCGCACGACGGGGGTAATTTTGCCCGTCGTGCGCGCGCATGGAAATTGCTCGACACCTGTGCGTTTTAACCTCCGCGGACGACGCGCACGACGGGGGTTATTTTGCCCGTCGTGCGCGCGGATGGAAATTGCTTCACACAGTAGGCGTTTTAACCCCCGCGCATGACGGGGTTAATTTTTCCCGTCGTGCGCTCGGATGGAATTCTGCACACTAGGCGTTTTAACCCACGCACACGACGGGGGTAAGTTTGCCCGTCGTGCGCGCGGATGGAAATTGCTTTACAGATTTCGTTTTCCCCCTCGCGCACGACGGGGGTAATTTGGCCCGTCGTGCGCACGGCTGTAAATTGCTCCACACTTGTGCGTTTGCCCGCACACGACGCGCACTACGGGGGTAATTTTGCCCGTCGTGCGCGCGCATGGAAATTGCTCGACACCTGTGCGTTTTAACCCCCGCGGACGATGCGCACGACGGGGGTTATTTTGCGCGTCGTGCGCGCGGATGGAAATTTCTTCACACAGTAGGCGTTTTAACCCCTGCGCACGACGGGGTTAATTTTGCCCGTCGTGCGCTCGGATGGAATTGCTGCACACTAGGCGTTTTAACCCACGCGCACGACGGGGGTAAGTTTGCCCGTCGTGCGCGCGGATGGAAATTGCTTTACAGATTGCGTTTTCTCCCTCGCGCACGACGGGGGTAATTTTGCCCGTCGTGCGCGCGCATGGAAATTGCTCGACACCTGTGCGTTTTAACCCCCGCGGACGACGCGCACGACGGGGGTTATTTTGCCCGTCGTGCGCGCGGATGGAAATTGCTTCACACAGTAGGCGTTTTAACCCCCACACATGACGGGGTTAATTTTGCCCGTCGTGTGCTCGGATGGAATTGCTGCACACTAGGCGTTTTAACCCACGTGCACGACGGGGGTAAGTTTGCCCGTCGTGCGCGCGGATGGAAATTGCTTTACAGATTGTGTTTTCCCCCTCGCGCACGACGGGGTAATTTGGCCCGTCGTGCGCACGGCTGTAAATTGCTCCACACTTGTGCGTTTGCCCGCACACGACGCGCACGACGGGGGTAATTTTGCCCGTCGTGCGCGCGCATGGAAATTGCTCGACACCTGTGTGTTTTAACCCCCGCGGACGACGCGCACGACGTGGGTTATTTTGCCAGTCGTGCGCACAGATGGAAATTGCTTCACACACTAGGCATTTTAACCCACGCGCACGACGGGGTTAATTTTGCCCGTCGTGCGCTCGGATGGAATTGCTGCACACTAGGCATTTTAACCCACGCGCACGACGGGGGTAAGTTTGTCCGTCGTGCGCGCGGATGGAAATTTCTTTACAGATTGCGTTTTCCACCTCGCGCACGACGGGGTAATTTGGCCCGTCGTGCGCACGGCTGTAAATTGCTCCACAATTGTGCGTTTGCCCGCACACGACGCGCACGACGGGGGTAATTTTGCCCGTCATGCGCGCGCATGGAAATTGCTCAACACCTGTGCGTTTTAACCCCCGCGGACGACGCGCACGACGGGGGTTATTTTGCGCGTCGTGCGCACGGATGGAAATTGCTTTACACAGTAGGCGTTTTAACCCCTGCGCACGACGGGGTTAATTTTTCCCGTCGTGCGCTCGGATGGAATTGCTGCACACAAGGCGTTTTAACCCACGCGCACGACGGGGGTAAGTTTGCCCGTCGTGCGCGCGGATGGAAATTGCTTTACAGATTGCGTTTTCCCCCTCGCGCACGACGGGTGTAATTTTGCCCGTCGTGCGCGCGCATGGAAATTGCTCGACACCTGTGCGTTTTAACCCCCGCGGACGACGCGCACGACGGGGGTTATTTTGCCCGTCGTGCGCGCGGATGGAAATTGCTTCACACAGTAGGCGTTTTAACCCCCGCGCACGACGGGGTTAATTTTTCCCGTCGTGCGCTCGGATGGAATTCTGCACACTAGGCGTTTTAACCCACGCGCACGACGGGGGTAAGTTTGCCCGTCGTGCGCGCGGATGGAATTTGCTTTACAGATTGCGTTTTCCCCCTCGCGCACGACGGGGGTAATTTGGCCCGTCGTGCGCACGGCTGTAAATTACTCCACACTTGTGCGTTTGCCCGCACACGACGCGCACGACGGGGGTAATTTTGCCCGTCGTGTGCGCGCATGGAAATTGCTCGACAGCTGTGCGTTTTAACCCCCGCGGACGACGCGCACGACGGGGGTTATTTTGCCCGTCGTGCCCGCGGTTGGAAATTGCTTCACACAGTAGGCGTTTTAACCCCTACGCACGACGGGGTTAATTTTTCCCGTCGTGCGCTCGGATGGAATTCTGCACACTAGGCGTTTTAACCCACGCGCACGACGGGGGTAAGTTTGCCCGTCGTGCACGCGGATGGAAATTGCTTTACAGATTGCGTTTTCCCCCTCGCGCACGACGGGGGTAATTTGGCCCGTCGTGCGCACGGCTGTAAATTGCTCCACACTTGTGCGTGTGCCCGCACACGACGCGCACGACGGGGGTAATTTTGCCCGTCGTGCGCGCGCATGTAAATTGCTCGACACTTGTGCGTTTTAACCCCCGCGGACGACGCGCACGACGGGGGTTATTTTGCCCGTCGTGCGCGCGGATGGAAATTGCTGCACACTTGTGCGTTTTAACCCCCGCGGACGACGGGGTTAATTTTGTCCGTCGTGCGCTCGGATGGAAATTGCTCCACACTAGGCGTTTTAACCCACGCGCACGACGGGGTAAGTTTGCCCGTCGTGCGCGCGGATGGAAATTACTTTACAGATTACGTTTTCCCCCTCACGCACGACGGGGGTAATTTGGCCCGTCGTGCGCACGGCTGTAAATTGCTCCACACTTGTGTGTTTGCCCGCACACGACGCGCACGACGGGGGTAATTTTGCCTGTCGTGCGCGCGCATGGAAATTGCTCGACACCTGTGCGTTTTAACCCCCGCGGACGACGCGCACGACGGGGGTTATTTTGCCCGTCGTGCGCGCGGATGGAAATTGCTTCACACACTAGGCGTTTTAACCCACGCGCACGACGGGGTTAATTTTGCCCGTCGTGCGCTCGGATGGAAATTGGTTTACAGATTACGTTTTCCCCCTCGCGCACGACGGGGTAATTTGGCACGTCGTGCGCACGGCTGTAAATTGCTCCACACTTATGCGTTTGCCCGCACACGACGCGCACGACGGGGGTAATTTTGCCCGTCGTGCGCGCACATGGAAATTGCTCGACACCTGTGCGTTTTAACCCCCGCGGACGTCGCGCACGACGGGGGTTATTTTGCCCGTCGTGCCCGCGGATGGAAATTGCTTCACACAGTAGGCGTTTTAACCCCGCGCACGACGGGGTTAATTTTTCCCGTCGTGCGCTCGGATGGAATTCTAGACACTAGGCGTTTTAACCCAAACGCACGACGGGGGTAAGTTTTCCCGTCGTGCGCGCGGATGGAAATTGCTTTACAGATTGCGTTTTCCCCCTCGCGCACGACGGGGTAATTTGGCCCGTCGTGCGCACGGCTGTAAATTGCTCCACAATTGTGCGTTTGCCCGCACACGACGCGCACGACGGGGGTAATTTTGCCCGTCGTGCGCGCGCATGGAAATTGCTCGACACCTGTGCGTTTTAACCCCCGCGGACGACGCGCACGACGGGGGTTATTTTGCCCGTCGTGCGCGCGGATGGAAATTGCTTCACACAGTAGGCGTTTTAACCCCCGCGCATGACGGTGTTAATTTTTCCCGTCGTGCGCTCGGATGGAATTCTGCACACTAGGCGTTTTAACCCACGCGCACGACGGGGGTAAGTTTGCCCGTCGTGCGCGCGGATGGAAATTGCTTTACAGATTTCGTTTTCCCCCTCGTGCACGACGGGGGTAATTTGGCCCGTCGTGCGCACGGCTGTAAATTGCTCCACACTTGTGCGTTTGCCCGCACACGACGCGCACTACGGGGGTAATTTTGCCCGTCGTGCGCGTGCATGGAAATTGCTCGACACCTGTGCGTTTTAACCCCCGCGGACGACGCGCACGACGGGGGTTATTTTGCGTGTCGTGCGCGCGGATGGAAATTGCTTCACACAGTAGGCGTTTTAACCCCTGCGCACGACGGGGTTAATTTTGCCCGTCGTGCGCTCGGATGGAATTGCTGCACACTAGGCGTTTTAACCCACGCGCACGACGGGGTAAGTTTGCCTGTCGTGCGCGCGGATGGAAATTGCTTTACAGATTGCGTTTTCCCCCTCGCGCACGACGGGGGTAATTTGGCCCGTCGTGCGCACGGCTGTAAATTGCTCCACAATTGTGCGTTTGGCCGCACACGACGCGCACGACGGGGGTAATTTTGCCCGTCGTGCGCGCGCATGGAAATTGCTCGACACCTGTGCGTTTTAACCCCCGCGGACGACGCGCACGACGTGGGTTATTTTGCCCGTCGTGCGCGCGGATGGAAATTGCTTCACACACTAGGCGTTTTAACCCACGCGCACGACTGGGTTAATTTTGCCCGTCGTGCGTTCGGATGGAAATTGCTTTACAGATTGCGTTTTCCCCCTCGCGCACGACGGGGTAATTTGGCCCGTCGTGCGCACGGCTGTAAATTGCTCCACACTTGTGGGTTTGCCCGCACACGACGCGCACGACGGGGGTAATTTTGCCCGTCGTGCGCGCGCATGGAAATTGCTCGACACCTGTGCGTTTTAACCCCCGCGGACGACGCGCACGACGGGGGTTATTTTGCCCGTCGTACGTGCGGATGGAAATTGCTTCACACACTAGGCGTTTTAACCCACGCGCACGACGGGGTTAATTTTTCCCGTCGTGCGCTCGGATGGAATTGCTGCACACTAGGCGTTTTAACCCACGCGCACGACGGGGGTAAGTTTGCCCGTCGTGCGCGCGGATGGAAATTGCTTTACAGATTGCGTTTTCCCCCTCGCGCACGACGGGGTAATTTGGCCCGTCGTGCGCACGGCTGTAAATTGCTCCACAATTGTGCGTTTGCCCGCACACGACGCGCACGACGGGGGTAATTTTGCCCGTCGTGCGCGCGCATGGAAATTGCTCGACACCTGTGCGTTTTAACCCCCGCGGATGACGCGCATGACGGGGGTTATTTTGCCCGTCGTGCACGTGGATGGAAATTGCTTCACACAGTAGGCGTTTTAACCCCCGCGCACGACGGGGTTAATTTTTCCCGTCGTGCGCTCGGATGGAATTCTGCACACTAGGCGTTTTAACCAACGCGCACGACGGGGGTAAGTTTGCTCGTCGTGCGCGCGGTTGGAAATTGCTTTACAGATTGCGTTTTTCCCCTCGCGCACGACGGGGGTAATTTGGCCCGTCGTGCGCACGACTGTAAATTGCTCCACACTTGTGCGTTTGCCCACACACGACACGCACGACGGAGGTAATTTTTCCTGTCGTGCGCTCGCATGGAAATTGCTCGACACCTGTGCGTTTTAACCCCCGCGGATGACGCGCACGACGGGGGTTATTTTGCCCGACGTAAGCGCGGATGGAAATTGCTGCACACTTGTGCGTTTTAACCCCCGCGGACGACGGGGTTAATTTTGTCCGTCGTGCGCTCGGATGGAAATTGCTCCACACTAGGCGTTTTAACCCACGCGCACGACGGGGTAAGTTTGCCCGTCGTGCGCGCGGATGGAAATTGCTTTACAGATTGCGTTTTCCCCCTCGTGCACGACGGGGGTAATTTGGCCCGTCGTGCGCACGGCTGTAAATTGCTCCACAATTGTGCGTTTGCCCGCACACGACGCGCACGACGGGGGTAATTTTGCCCGTCGTGCGCGCGCATGGAAATTGCTCGACACATGTGCGTTTTAACCCCCGCGGACGACGCGCACGACGTGGGTTATTTTGCCCGTCGTGCACGCGGATGGAAATTGCTTCACACACTTGGCGTTTTAACCCACGTGCACGACTGGGTTAATTTTGCCCGTCGTGCGTTCGGATGGAAATTGCTTTACAGATTGCGTTTTCCCCCTCGCGCACGACGGGGTAATTTGGCCCGTCGTGCGCACGGCTGTAAATTGCTCCACACTTGTGGGTTTGCCCGCACACGACGCGCACGACGGGGGTAATTTTGCCCGTCGTGCGCGCGCATGGAAATTACTCGACACCTGTGCGTTTTAACCCCCGCGGACGACACGCACGACGGGGGTTATTTTGCCCGTCGTGCGCGCGGATGGAAATTGCTTCACACACTAGGCGTTTTAACACACGCGCACGATGGGGTTAATTTTGCCCGTCGTGCGCTCGGATGGAATTGATGCACACTAGGCGTTTTAACCCACGCGCACGACGGGGGTAAGTTTGCCCGTCGTGCGCGCGGATGGAAATTGCTTTACAGATTGCGTTTTCCCCCTCGCTCACGACGGGGTAATTTGGCCCGTCGTGCGTACGGCTGTAAATTGCTCCACAATTGTGCGTTTGCCCGCACACGACGCGTACGACGGGGGTAATTTTGCCCGTCGTGCGCGCGCATGGAAATTGCTCGACACCTGTGCGTTTTAACCCCCGCGGACGACGCGCACGACGGGGGTTATTTTGCCCGTCGTGCACGCGGATGGAAATTGCTTCACACAGTAGGCGTTTTAACCCCCGCGCACGACGGGGTTAATTTTTCCCGTCGTGCGCTCGGATGGAATTCTACACACTAGGCGTTTTAACCCAAACGCACGACGGGGGTAAGTTTGCCCGTCGTGCGCGCGGATGGAAATTGCTTTACAGATTGCGTTTTCCCCCTCGCGCACGACGGGGTAATTTGGCCCGTCGTGCGCACGGCTGTAAATTGCTTCACAATTGTGTGTTTGCCCGCACACGACGCGCACGACGGGGGTAATTTTGCCCGTCGTGCGCGCGCATGGAAATTGCTCGACACCTGTGCGTTTTAACCCCCGCGGACGACGCGCACGACGGGGGTTATTTTGCCCGTCGTGCACGCGGATGGAAATTGCTTCACACAGTAGGCGTTTTAACCCCCGCGCACGACGGGGTTAATTTTTCCCGTCGTGCGCTCGGATGGAATTCTGCACACTAGGCGTTTTAACCCACGCGCACGACGGGGGTAAGTTTGCCCGTCGTGCGCGCGGATGGAAATTGCTTTACAGATTGCGTTTTCCCCCTCGCGCACGACGGGGGTAATTTGGCCCGTCGTGCGCACGGCTGTAAATTGCTCCACACTTGTGTGTTTGCCCGCACACGACGCGCACGACGGGGGTAATTTTGCCCGTCGTGCGCGCGCATGGAAATTGCTCGACACCTGTGCGTTTTAACCCCCGCGGACGTCGCGCACGACGGGGGTTATTTTGCCCGTCGTGCCCGCGGATGGAAATTGCTTCACACAGTAGGCGTTTTAACCCCCGCGCACGACGGGGTTAATTTTTCCCGTCGTGCGCTCGGATGGAATTCTACACACTAGGCGTTTTAACCCAAACGCACGACGGGGGTAAGTTTGCCCGTCGTGCGCGCGGATGGAAATTGCTTTACAGATTGCGTTTTCCCCCTCGCGCACGACGGGGTAATTTGGCCCGTCGTGCGCACGGCTGTAAATTGCTTCACAATTGTGTGTTTGCCCGCACACGACGCGCACGACGGGGGTAATTTTGCCCGTCGTGCGCGCGCATGGAAATTGCTCGACACCTGTGCGTTTTAACCTCCGCGGACGACGCGCACGACGGGGGTTATTTTGCCCGTCGTGCGCGCGGATGGAAATTGCTTCACACAGTAGGCGTTTTAACCCCCGCGCATGACGGGGTTAATTTTTCCCGTCGTGCGCTCGGATGGAATTCTGCACACTAGGCGTTTTAACCCACGCACACGACGGGGGTAAGTTTGCCCGTCGTGCGCGCGGATGGAAATTGCTTTACAGATTTCGTTTTCCCCCTCGCGCACGACGGGGGTAATTTGGCCCGTCGTGCGCACGGCTGTAAATTGCTCCACACTTGTGCGTTTGCCCGCACACGACGCGCACTACGGGGGTAATTTTGCCCGTCGTGCGCGCGCATGGAAATTGCTCGACACCTGTGCGTTTTAACCCCCGCGGACGATGCGCACGACGGGGGTTATTTTGCGCGTCGTGCGCGCGGATGGAAATTTCTTCACACAGTAGGCGTTTTAACCCCTGCGCACGACGGGGTTAATTTTGCCCGTCGTGCGCTCGGATGGAATTGCTGCACACTAGGCGTTTTAACCCACGCGCACGACGGGGGTAAGTTTGCCCGTCGTGCGCGCGGATGGAAATTGCTTTACAGATTGCGTTTTCTCCCTCGCGCACGACGGGGGTAATTTTGCCCGTCGTGCGCGCGCATGGAAATTGCTCGACACCTGTGCGTTTTAACCCCCGCGGACGACGCGCACGACGGGGGTTATTTTGCCCGTCGTGCGCGCGGATGGAAATTGCTTCACACAGTAGGCGTTTTAACCCCCACACATGACGGGGTTAATTTTGCCCGTCGTGTGCTCGGATGGAATTGCTGCACACTAGGCGTTTTAACCCACGTGCACGACGGGGGTAAGTTTGCCCGTCGTGCGCGCGGATGGAAATTGCTTTACAGATTGCGTTTTCCCCCTCGCGCACGACGGGGTAATTTGGCCCGTCGTGCGCACGGCTGTAAATTGCTCCACACTTGTGCGTTTGCCCGCACACGACGCGCACGACGGGGGTAATTTTGCCCGTCGTGCGCGCGCATGGAAATTGCTCGACACCTGTGTGTTTTAACCCCCGCGGACGACGCGCACGACGTGGGTTATTTTGCCAGTCGTGCGCACGGATGGAAATTGCTTCACACACTAGGCATTTTAACCCACGCGCACGACGGGGTTAATTTTGCCCGTCGTGCGCTCGGATGGAATTGCTGCACACTAGGCATTTTAACCCACGCGCACGACGGGGGTAAGTTTGCCCGTCGTGCGCGCGGATGGAAATTTCTTTACAGATTGCGTTTTCCACCTCGCGCACGACGGGGTAATTTGGCCCGTCGTGCGCACGGCTGTAAATTGCTCCACAATTGTGCGTTTGCCCGCACACGACGCGCACGACGGGGGTAATTTTGCCCGTCATGCGCGCGCATGGAAATTGCTCAACACCTGTGCGTTTTAACCCCCGCGGACGACGCGCACGACGGGGGTTATTTTGCGCGTCGTGCGCACGGATGGAAATTGCTTTACACAGTAGGCGTTTTAACCCCTGCGCACGACGGGGTTAATTTTTCCCGTCGTGCGCTCGGATGGAATTGCTGCACACAAGGCGTTTTAACCCACGCGCACGACGGGGGTAAGTTTGCCCGTCGTGCGCGCGGATGGAAATTGCTTTACAGATTGCGTTTTCCCCCTCGCGCACGACGGGTGTAATTTTGCCCGTCGTGCGCGCGCATGGAAATTGCTCGACACCTGTGCGTTTTAACCCCCGCGGACGACGCGCACGACGGGGGTTATTTTGCCCGTCGTGCGCGCGGATGGAAATTGCTTCACACAGTAGGCGTTTTAACCCCCGCGCACGACGGGGTTAATTTTTCCCGTCGTGCGCTCGGATGGAATTCTGCACACTAGGCGTTTTAACCCACGCGCACGACGGGGGTAAGTTTGCCCGTCGTGCGCGCGGATGGAATTTGCTTTACAGATTGCGTTTTCCCCCTCGCGCACGACGGGGGTAATTTGGCCCGTCGTGCGCACGGCTGTAAATTACTCCACACTTGTGCGTTTGCCCGCACACGACGCGCACGACGGGGGTAATTTTGCCCGTCGTGTGCGCGCATGGAAATTGCTCGACAGCTGTGCGTTTTAACCCCCGCGGACGACGCGCACGACGGGGGTTATTTTGCCCGTCGTGCCCGCGGTTGGAAATTGCTTCACACAGTAGGCGTTTTAACCCCTACGCACGACGGGGTTAATTTTTCCCGTCGTGCGCTCGGATGGAATTCTGCACACTAGGCGTTTTAACCCACGCGCACGACGGGGGTAAGTTTGCCCGTCGTGCACGCGGATGGAAATTGCTTTACAGATTGCGTTTTCCCCCTCGCGCACGACGGGGGTAATTTGGCCCGTCGTGCGCACGGCTGTAAATTGCTCCACACTTGTGCGTGTGCCCGCACACGACGCGCACGACGGGGGTAATTTTGCCCGTCGTGCGCGCGCATGTAAATTGCTCGACACTTGTGCGTTTTAACCCCCGCGGACGACGCGCACGACGGGGGTTATTTTGCCCGTCGTGCGCGCGGATGGAAATTGCTGCACACTTGTGCGTTTTAACCCCCGCGGACGACGGGGTTAATTTTGTCCGTCGTGCGCTCGGATGGAAATTGCTCCACACTAGGCGTTTTAACCCACGCGCACGACGGGGTAAGTTTGCCCGTCGTGCGCGCGGATGGAAATTACTTTACAGATTACGTTTTCCCCCTCACGCACGACGGGGGTAATTTGGCCCGTCGTGCGCACGGCTGTAAATTGCTCCACACTTGTGTGTTTGCCCGCACACGACGCGCACGACGGGGGTAATTTTGCCTGTCGTGCGCGCGCATGGAAATTGCTCGACACCTGTGCGTTTTAACCCCCGCGGACGACGCGCACGACGGGGGTTATTTTGCCCGTCGTGCGCGCGGATGGAAATTGCTTCACACACTAGGCGTTTTAACCCACGCGCACGACGGGGTTAATTTTGCCCGTCGTGCGCTCGGATGGAAATTGGTTTACAGATTACGTTTTCCCCCTCGCGCACGACGGGGTAATTTGGCACGTCGTGCGCACGGCTGTAAATTGCTCCACACTTATGCGTTTGCCCGCACACGACGCGCACGACGGGGGTAATTTTGCCCGTCGTGCGCGCACATGGAAATTGCTCGACACCTGTGCGTTTTAACCCCCGCGGACGTCGCGCACGACGGGGGTTATTTTGCCCGTCGTGCCCGCGGATGGAAATTGCTTCACACAGTAGGCGTTTTAACCCCCGCGCACGACGGGGTTAATTTTTCCCGTCGTGCGCTCGGATGGAATTCTAGACACTAGGCGTTTTAACCCAAACGCACGACGGGGGTAAGTTTTCCCGTCGTGCGCGCGGATGGAAATTGCTTTACAGATTGCGTTTTCCCCCTCGCGCACGACGGGGTAATTTGGCCCGTCGTGCGCACGGCTGTAAATTGCTCCACAATTGTGCGTTTGCCCGCACACGACGCGCACGACGGGGGTAATTTTGCCCGTCGTGCGCGCGCATGGAAATTGCTCGACACCTGTGCGTTTTAACCCCCGCGGACGACGCGCACGACGGGGGTTATTTTGCCCGTCGTGCGCGCGGATGGAAATTGCTTCACACAGTAGGCGTTTTAACCCCCGCGCATGACGGTGTTAATTTTTCCCGTCGTGCGCTCGGATGGAATTCTGCACACTAGGCGTTTTAACCCACGCGCACGACGGGGGTAAGTTTGCCCGTCGTGCGCGCGGATGGAAATTGCTTTACAGATTTCGTTTTCCCCCTCGTGCACGACGGGGGTAATTTGGCCCGTCGTGCGCACGGCTGTAAATTGCTCCACACTTGTGCGTTTGCCCGCACACGACGCGCACTACGGGGGTAATTTTGCCCGTCGTGCGCGTGCATGGAAATTGCTCGACACCTGTGCGTTTTAACCCCCGCGGACGACGCGCACGACGGGGGTTATTTTGCGTGTCGTGCGCGCGGATGGAAATTGCTTCACACAGTAGGCGTTTTAACCCCTGCGCACGACGGGGTTAATTTGGCCCGTCGTGCGCTCGGATGGAATTGCTGCACACTAGGCGTTTTAACCCACGCGCACGACGGGGTAAGTTTGCCTGTCGTGCGCGCGGATGGAAATTGCTTTACAGATTGCGTTTTCCCCCTCGCGCACGACGGGGGTAATTTGGCCCGTCGTGCGCACGGCTGTAAATTGCTCCACAATTGTGCGTTTGGCCGCACACGACGTGCACGACGGGGGTAATTTTGCCCGTCGTGCGCGCGCATGGAAATTGCTCGACACCTGTGCGTTTTAACCCCCGCGGACGACGCGCACGACGTGGGTTATTTTGCCCGTCGTGCGCGCGGATGGAAATTGCTTCACACACTAGGCGTTTTAACCCACGCGCACGACTGGGTTAATTTTGCCCGTCGTGCGTTCGGATGGAAATTGCTTTACAGATTGCGTTTTCCCCCTCGCGCACGACGGGGTAATTTGGCCCGTCGTGCGCACGGCTGTAAATTGCTCCACACTTGTGGGTTTGCCCGCACACGACGCGCACGACGGGGGTAATTTTGCCCGTCGTGCGCGCGCATGGAAATTGCTCGACACCTGTGCGTTTTAACCCCCGCGGACGACGCGCACGACGGGGGTTATTTTGCCCGTCGTACGTGCGGATGGAAATTGCTTCACACACTAGGCGTTTTAACCCACGCGCACGACGGGGTTAATTTTTCCCGTCGTGCGCTCGGATGGAATTGCTGCACACTAGGCGTTTTAACCCACGCGCACGACGGGGGTAAGTTTGCCCGTCGTGCGCGCGGATGGAAATTGCTTTACAGATTGCATTTTCCCCCTCGCGCACGACGGGGTAATTTGGCCCGTCGTGCGCACGGCTGTAAATTGCTCCACAATTGTGCGTTTGCCCGCACACGACGCGCACGACGGGGGTAATTTTGCCCGTCGTGCGCGCGCATGGAAATTGCTCGACACCTGTGCGTTTTAACCCCCGCGGATGACGCGCACGACGGGGGTTATTTTGCCCGTCGTGCACGTGGATGGAAATTGCTTCACACAGTAGGCGTTTTAACCCCCGCGCACGACGGGGTTAATTTTTCCCGTCGTGCGCTCGGTTGGAATTCTGCACACTAGGCGTTTTAACCAACGCGCACGACGGGGGTAAGTTTGCTCGTCGTGCGCGCGGTTGGAAATTGCTTTACAGATTGCGTTTTTCCCCTCGCGCACGACGGGGGTAATTTGGCCCGTCGTGCGCACGACTGTAAATTGCTCCACACTTGTGCGTTTGCCCACACACGACACGCACGACGGAGGTAATTTTTCCTGTCGTGCGCTCGCATGGAAATTGCTCAACACCTGTGCGTTTTAACCCCCGCGGATGACGCGCACGACGGGGGTTATTTTGCCCGACGTAAGCGCGGATGGAAATTGCTGCACACTTGTGCGTTTTAACCCCCGCGGACGACGGGGTTAATTTTGTCCGTCGTGCGCTCGGATGGAAATTGCTCCACACTAGGCGTTTTAACCCACGCGCACGACGGGGTAAGTTTGCCCGTCGTGCGCGCGGATGGAAATTGCTTTACAGATTGCGTTTTCCCCCTCGTGCACGACGGGGGTAATTTGGCCCGTTGTGCGCACGGCTGTAAATTGCTCCACAATTGTGCGTTTGGCCGCACACGACGCGCACGACGGGGGTAATTTTGCCCGTCGTGCGCGCGCATGGAAATTGCTCGACACCTGTGCGTTTTAACCCCCGCGGACGACGCGCACGACGTGGGTTATTTTGCCCGTCGTGCGCGCGGATGGAAATTGCTTCACACACTAGGCGTTTTAACCCACGCGCACGACTGGGTTAATTTTGCCCGTCGTGCGTTCGGATGGAAATTGCTTTACAGATTGCGTTTTCCCCCTCGCGCACGACGGGGTAATTTGGCCCGTCGTGCGCACGGCTGTAAATTGCTCCACACTTGTGGGTTTGCCCGCACACGACGCGCACGACGGGGGTAATTTTGCCCGTCGTGCGCGCGCATGGAAATTGCTCGACACCTGTGCGTTTTAACCCCCGCGGACGACGCGCACGACGGGGGTTATTTTGCCCGTCGTACGTGCGGATGGAAATTGCTTCACACACTAGGCGTTTTAACCCACGCGCACGACGGGGTTAATTTTTCCCGTCGTGCGCTCGGATGGAATTGCTGCACACTAGGCGTTTTAACCCACGCGCACGACGGGGGTAAGTTTGCCCGTCGTGCGCGCGGATGGAAATTGCTTTACAGATTGCGTTTTCCCCCTCGCGCACGACGGGGTAATTTGGCCCGTCGTGCGCACGGCTGTAAATTGCTCCACAATTGTGCGTTTGCCCGCACACGACGCGCACGACGGGGGTAATTTTGCCCGTCGTGCGCGCGCATGGAAATTGCTCGACACCTGTGCGTTTTAACCCCCGCGGATGACGCGCACGACGGGGGTTATTTTGCCCGTCGTGCACGTGGATGGAAATTGCTTCACACAGTAGGCGTTTTAACCCCCGCGCACGACGGGGTTAATTTTTCCCGTCGTGCGCTCGGATGGAATTCTGCACACTAGGCGTTTTAACCAACGCGCACGACGGGGGTAAGTTTGCTCGTCGTGCGCGCGGTTGGAAATTGCTTTACAGATTGCGTTTTTCCCCTCGCGCACGACGGGGGTAATTTGGCCCGTCGTGCGCACGACTGTAAATTGCTCCACACTTGTGCGTTTGCCCACACACGACACGCACGACGGAGGTAATTTTTCCTGTCGTGCGCTCGCATGGAAATTGCTCGACACCTGTGCGTTTTAACCCCCGCGGATGACGCGCACGACGGGGGTTATTTTGCCCGACGTAAGCGCGGATGGAAATTGCTGCACACTTGTGCGTTTTAACCCCCGCGGACGACGGGGTTAATTTTGTCCGTCGTGCGCTCGGATGGAAATTGCTCCACACTAGGCGTTTTAACCCACGCGCACGACGGGGTAAGTTTGCCCGTCGTGCGCGCGGATGGAAATTGCTTTACAGATTGCGTTTTCCCCCTCGTGCACGACGGGGGTAATTTGGCCCGTCGTGCGCACGGCTGTAAATTGCTCCACAATTGTGCGTTTGCCCGCACACGACGCGCACGACGGGGGTAATTTTGCCCGTCGTGCACGCGCATGGAAATTGCTCGACACATGTGCGTTTTAACCCCCGCGGACGATGCGCACGACGTGGGTTATTTTGCCCGTCGTGCACGCGGATGGAAATTGCTTCACACACTTGGCGTTTTAACCCACGTGCACGACTGGGTTAATTTTGCCCGTCGTGCGTTCGGATGGAAATTGCTTTACAGATTGCGTTTTCCCCCTCGCGCACGACGGGGTAATTTGGCCCGTCGTGCGCACGGCTGTAAATTGCTCCACACTTGTGGGTTTGCCCGCACACGACGCGCACGACGGGGGTAATTTTGCCCGTCGTGCGCGCGCATGGAAATTACTCGACACCTGTGCGTTTTAACCCCCGCGGACGACACGCACGACGGGGGTTATTTTGCCCGTCGTGCGCGCGGATGGAAATTGCTTCACACACTAGGCGTTTTAACACACGCGCACGATGGGGTTAATTTTGCCCGTCGTGCGCTCGGATGGAATTGATGCACACTAGGCGTTTTAACCCACGCGCACGACGGGGGTAAGTTTGCCCGTCGTGCGCGCGGATGGAAATTGCTTTACAGATTGCGTTTTCCCCCTCGCTCACGACGGGGTAATTTGGCCCGTCGTGCGCACGGCTGTAAATTGCTCCACAATTGTGCGTTTGCCCGCACACGACGCGTACGACGGGGGTAATTTTGCCTGTCGTGCGCGCGCATAGAAATTGCTCGACACCTGTTCGTTTTAACCCCCGCGGACGACACACACAACGGGGGTTATTTTGCCCGTCGTGCGCGCGGATGGAAATCGCTTCACACAGTAGGCGTTTTAACCCCCGCACACGACAGGGTAAATTTTTCCCATCGTGCGCTCGGATGGAATTCTGCACACTAGGCGTTTCAACCCACGCGCACGACGGGGGTAAGTTTGCCCGTTGTGCGCGCGGATGGAAATTTCTTTATAGATTGTGTTTTCCCCCTCGCGCACGACGGGGGTAATTTGGCCCGTCGTGCGCACGGCTGTAAATTGCTCCAAACTTGTGCGTTTGCCCGCACACGACGCGCACGACGGGGGTAATTTTGCCCGTCGTGCGCGCGCATGGAAATTTCTCGACACCTGTGCGTTTTAACCCCCGCGGACGACGCGCACGACGGGGGTTATTTTGCCCGTCGTGCGCGCGGATGGAAATTGCTGCACACTTGTGCGTTTTAACCCCCGCGGACGACAGGGTTAATTTTGTCCGTCGTGCGCTCGGATGGAAATTGCTCCACACTAGGTGTTTTAACCCACGCGCACGACGGGGTAAGTATGCCCGTCGTGCGCGCGGATGGAAATTGCTTTACAGATTGCGTTTTCCCCCTCGCGCACGACGGGGGTAATTTGGCCCGTCGTGCGCACGGCTGTAAATTGCTCCACACTTGTGCGTTTGCCCGCACACGACGCGCACGACGGGGGTAATTTTGCCCGTCGTGCGCGCGCATGGAAATTGCTTGACACCTGTGCGTTTTAACCCTCGCGGACGACGCGCACGACGGCGGTTATTTTGCCCGTCGTGCGCGCGGATGGAAATTGCTTCACACACTAGGCGTTTTAACCCACGCGCACGACGGGGTTAATTTTGCCCGTCGTGCGCTCCGATGGAAATTGGTTTACAGATTGCGTTTTCCCCCTCGCGCACGACGGGGTAATTTGGCCCGTCGTGCGCACGGCTGTAAATTGCTCCACACTTGTGCGTTTTCCCGCACACGACGCGCACGACGGGGGTAATTTTTCCCGTCGTGCGCGCGCATGGAAATTGCTCGACACCTGTGCGTTTTAACCCCCGCGGACGACGCGCACGACGGGGGTTATTTTGCCCGTCGTGCGCGCGGATGGAAATTGCTTCACACACTAGGCGTTTTAACCCACGCGCATGACGGGGTTAATTTTGCCCGTCGTGCGCTCGGATGGAATTGCTGCACACTAGGTGTTTTAACCCACGCTCACGACGGGGGTAAGTTTGCCCGTCGTGCGTGCGGATGGAAATTGCTTTACAGATTGCGTTTTCCCCCTCGCGCACGACGGGGTAATTTGGCCCGTCGTGCGCACGGCTGTAAATTGCTCCACAATTGTGCGTTTGCCCGCACACGACGCGCACGACGGGGGTAATTTTGCCCGTCGTGCGCGCACATGGAAATTGCTCGACACCTGTGCGTTTTAACCCCCGCGGACGACGCGCACGACGGGGGTTATTTTGCCCGTCGTGCGCGCGGATGGAAATTTCTTCACACAGTAGGCGTTTTAACCCCCGCGCACGACGGGGTTAATTTTTCCTGTCGTGCGCTCGGATGGAATTCTGCACACTAGGCGTTTTAACCCACGCGCACGCCGGGGGTAAGTTTGCCCGTCGTGCGCGCGGATGGAAATTGCTTTACAGATTGTGTTTTCCCCCTCCCGCACGACGGGGGTAATTTGGTCCGTCGTGCGCACGGCTGTAAATTGCTCCACACTTGTGCGTTTGCCCGCACACGACGCACACGACGGGGGTAATTTTGCCCGTCGTGCGCGCGCATGGAAATTGCTCGACACCTGTGCGTTTTAACCCCCGCGGACGACGCGCACGACGGGGGTTATTTTGCCCGTCGTGCGCGCGGATGGAAATTGCTTCACACAGTAGGCGTTTTAACCCCCGCGCACGACGGCGTTAATTTTGCCCGTCGTGCGCTCGGATGGAAATTGCTGCACACTAGGCGTTTTAACCCACGCGCACGACGGGGGTAATGTTGCCCGTCGTGCGCGCGGATGTGAATTTCTTCACACTAGGCGTTTTAACACCCGCGAACGACGGGGTTTATTTTGCACATCGTGCGCACGGATGGAAATTTCTTTACACGTTGCGTTTTCCCCCTCGCGCACGACGGGGGTAATTTTGCCCGTCGTGCGCACGGTTGGTAACTTCTCAACACTTGTGCGTTTTAATCCCATGCCGCGCACGACGCATAGGCTGTAGCACGTTGTTCGCGGGGAGTAATATACTCCGTTCTGGGTCGACGCGCACAACGGTGCCGTATAGTGTAAACTATTTCTTTGAAAAGGATATAAAGGGCGGGATGGTAATTGCACCAATAGTTATAAAAAGTTGCTTTCATAGGGGCTATAAGGGCGGGATGGTAATTGCCCCAAAAGTTCCGGGCGCGTAAGGGCCCGTTGGTAATTGCACCAAAAGTTCCTCATGTTCCGCTTTTAACAACAGCCATGGGATCGGATCGGACGGTCAGGAGGGGTCGAGCGCAGGCATCCCATCTGAGCACGAGCTCAGGCGCATTTTACCCATATATATATATATATATATATATATATATATACACACACACACACACACTCTAGTAGAGAGTGACGGCGCTTGTGCCTTATCCTCTCTCTAGTGGTGACTATGATCTGATATGCCTGGTGTAACTTATTTGGTTTTAATATAGATTATATATATATATATATATATATATATATATATATATATATATATTCATGCATACAGAATCAGATAAGAGAGGCAAATACCGCATATTCAAAACGAAGCACGATAATCTAGGGGTCATTCCTGGACAGGTATATAAAACACAATCACAAAGTAGAAGCACACCAAACAGCTATTCACGACACATGACTCATAAAAAAGCTAAGTGGACCCGCGATGCATGAAATGCAAGTGGACTCAGCTTCCTAGGGTGAACGTGATTATCAAAGCCATGCTAGGTGTGTGTGTGTGTGGTTTTTGTGGCAACTCATCAAAGGGTTCATCTCTAGGAGAAAGAGATAAAAAGAAGAAAAGAAAAATAAAAACACGATGAAAACGACTCAAAAACGAAGAAAAGGACGCAAATGACGCACGAAATCCGACTCCCCCAAGCTGAAACTTGCTTTGCCCTCAATGCAATAAGAGTAAATACGGGAGGGCAATAAAAATGGGGGGGGATACGCACCGACACAAAACGAGATGAAAAACAAGAAAAACACACATACGAAAAAGGGAAATAGAGAAAATCACACCACACGACATATAAACGGAAAATCAAAATAGAAAATCACACAGCACGACATAAATAAAAAAAACACACATAGAAAACATCACACGACAACACACAGAAAAATTGACTTCCCCCAAGCTAGACGTGACAATGCTAGCGAAATGATATGATCATGAAAATGCAGAGATATGCAAGGGGTAGGTCAGAAAACAAAATGGAATCAAAAAGCAGGAGAGGAATTGTCCTCGTCCTCCTCGGTGAAAGATGTGGGGGATGCGGGGGAGTGGGCGGGAGAGGTGACTGGTATGCGGAGGACTGGAGAAAGTGATCGAGGTGATGGATCAGTGGGTATGGAGGTGTGAATGATGGGTGGAGTGGTGGTGGTGATGGTGAGTGGGAGTGAAAGGGTGACCAACGCGGTGGTAGATGGGGTAGAAACGACGGTGGATGGGGCGGATACGGCGACGGAAGAGGATGGTTGGGGAAGTGATCGCGATCGCACCTGCAATTTCTTGCGGCGCACATATGGAGTGACCGAAGTGGAGGGTGGTCGATCTGTGGGGGCAACAGTGGTGTTCGTGAGTGGAGGTGAAGTGGTAGGAATGGAAATAGTGGTGGTGGGAGGGGATGAGGTGGTGGGAACGGAAGTGGTGATAGGAGGGGATGGTCGCCTAGGGGGTGATGGTGGAGGTGAAGAATGTGATGGTGGAGGGGAAATCGTCGGGGGGGCGAAGGTGGTGGAGAGGGGTGTGGTGTGGGAGGAGGTGGTCTGTGGATGTGAATGAGAATGCGAAGGATGGTGGCCACGTCCCTCTCAAGTGCGAGGAAGCGTGGGTGAGAGAAGATCGAAGGGGATGGGTCCGAGGGGGCGAGAACGAAACGACAGCGCGTAGTGAAGCCAGCTCAGCCTTGAGAGCGAGGCGAGCAGATGCGGCCCGACAAAAGGAGGAGGAGGAGGTAGTACGGACCGGAGGGATGGTGAAAGTGGTGGTGGGGATAGAAGCAGGGACGGCACTACTAGGCCCAGCCCCCGGGTCTCCACGGGACGCAGGAATGTCCTGCTCGCCTAAGTGGGCGGCAGGGGAAGGTGGTCTGGGTGCGCCCAGGATAAATGGAAGACATAACCCCCCAAGAAACTCAGGATCAGGGGGAATGTCCAATCTGCCACAAGCAGGATAGTCATGCGAGCGGGGTTGGGTAGAATGGTATAGGGAGCTGGGGGTGTCTGTAATGGAAAGTGAAACGGCCATCGGGGCGGGGCTTAATCATGTGTAAATGCCGCAGGACATCTAGATCGAGGCGTGAGGGTCCTGCGGCAGTAGGTAAGTCTCGAGGATGGCAATGTTAAACTGGGGAGCAGAAGATATGACAGTGATAAGGCCCCCGTAACAAAGCTTCCCCTTACCGGCGCGGCTAATCTCAAGAAGCTTGGTAACAAGCCAAGCACCGGCATGGACGGGGACAACTGGGGCCCTAAAAGAAATCCCGTCATCACCCCGAAAAAAAGGGAAGGTCATGGCCCACAAAATGAAAAGATCAGGGATGGTCACGGTACCTGACTCATCCCTAGGGAAAAACATGCAAGAAATGATTCGGTGGGCCAGACGGAAGATGGGGTGAATGATGGAGGAGGCCTTGGCCTTACCTCGGGGATAGTGAGCGTGTAGGGTGAGGCGGAACCAAAATTGATCGACGTCAAATTCGGGGGGATACCCGTAGGGACAGATAGCGTCGTCCCCAAGGATGGGGAAACCAAAGATGTTATTGATGGTATTCAGGTTAGTGCGAATGGTTCTGTTACGGACGCAAAAGATGACGATTGACCCCGACTCACAGACAATGGTGGATAAAAATTCCAGTGTGAGGGAGGGGTAGGATACCGCGGTGGCGTTTAGGAAAGCTAACTAACCTAAGTTGGCGAAGAGAGTCTCGACCTCGGTGAATACCCCGAGATCGATAAGCGTCTGGGTATGGGCAAATTTGGTCGAGAGATGCCCATGTGCATCAAGTCAATGATAAAAATCTTTATGCTCTTGATTCCTAAAGCGGTAGCCACGTGGGCCCATCAGTGGGTCCTCAGCTGAGATGATAGGTTGGGGTTGGGGTTGTGCAGGCTGTGTAGGAGGAGGGCGTGAGTGTGGTGGACGTGTAGTCTTGCGTCTCTTGCGAGACGACCCCTCCTCTCGCATGATACCTGACGTTTTTTTATATTTCATATATTCATGCACGTCTTCTTTTGTGTTTTTCCGTTATTTTCTGCCGTCTCGTATCCGTTTTCTCGTATTTTCTAGTTTCTTTCACTTCTCCATGTTTTGCATGTTTGCAGGAGTTTGCCAGCATATGTGACACATAACGAAGATATCACATGTCCCCGGAGCAACGGGAGGAGTCACGCATGATCCAGGGGTCAAAGGACAAAGATTTCTATCTTTCAACCCCCCACCCGATCGGTTGGATACAGCCAACCGATCGGGTGATGCACGCGTGCACGACCCGGACAACAGCTGAAGCAAAGTGAGCATCAACCGACTGGGTCGGAGACCGGTTCAGCCCGACTGTCTTCTCTGGAAATTGAAGCTGAATTCCAACCGATCGGGTGACCTTCACCTGATCGGTTCATCTGTAGCCGATTCCCCAAAGAGGCGACCTGGAGAGCCGACCCGACGGCTCACTGACCGTGCGAAAACATCTGAAGTTTTTGTTTATTTGGGTGACGTTTCCCACCGATCGGTTGATCTATCAATCGATCGGTTCACCTGATGAGCTCAAGATCCAAACGACTAGAAGCTTCCACCAACCGATCGTGTCGAGTGACCGGGTGATGTTTCTAAAAATCGTTGCCGAAGTTCGCAGCAGGTCACCCGATCGGTTGATTCTTCACCCGATCGGGTGACGTCGTTTTCTATATATATTAGCCCTAGGTTTTTCAGAAACGAGGGATGTTGTATTTTTTTCTGTTTTCTCTCCATTTTGTGATGGCTGGAATTTATTTGATATTTGTAAGTCGTTTGATCTTTACCAAACTTTAATATAGTGTTATTTACATTGCTTTTACTACTTTTCAATCGCCGGATTATGTTTTTAACTGTCGATTTTCATTTAGATTGCTTTTTACCTAAAATGTGTGAGTAGTTTCCAAATCTAGGATTTTGGTGGAAACCCCTTCGTGGGTTCTCCCTAATGCGTCCATAGGACTAAGAAATCTATAGGGATTAGGAATCTATTGGTTACGCGGGGTGTTTCATTGTCATCGGCGGGAAAAAGACCGCCTTTGACCGTTGGGCCAAGGGGGAATAAACTTGGCGGTTGACTCCCTAGCCATATCTCACGCCCATAGCGTAGACATCGAATCCTAGCACGTGGGAACGTCAGGACGAGATGTTGGGAGTTATCGTTGCGAGCTTAGTGCTTCCAGAGTCGGTCAGTGTTAATGGACATGGAAATGCCCACTGACCGAACCCGGGTAGTCCGGCGTATCATCCTGGGCACCGACCGGAATATCGGGCCCATGGGACGCTGGTATCACTCTTAAAGGCAACGTCTCACCATTAGAACCTAATTCCAATCGTTATCCTATCCGCCAGTCGTATTAGCAAGAATCATATGATAGGGTGGAAACCAAAGTCCCGGGTTTCCCTTTATATTGTTTATCCCTTGCATTCTATTTCCGTGACAATCCATCTACCGATTCGGGCTAGCTCACCCATGGGCTGAATTTTGTCCTAACCACGCCTCCCTGAGTTCGACCCGCAAGCCACACTACAACACCGTGCGCTTGCGGTTATAAATATTTAAATCTCGCGCCCCCAATCATATTACACACCTTGCACATGATCACGCCAACCGAAGGGGACGTCAAGCTTTATGGCGCCGTTGCCGGGGAGGCAACGTGCTTGTTTATTTTTGGATTTTTTGAACCCTTGAGTCTAGCTCACATCTCTATCTCGCGATAATTTTAGCATTCTACACTTTGTGATTTTACTTGGACATTTTGTAAATATTAATTATATAGAATTGGCCGACTGAGTCGCCTTACTGCCATCGCTACTCCTCACCTCCCATTCATGCAACTGGTGCTTTTGACGTGTTTTCTATCTGTGCAATTCTCTCTCCCTCCTTTCCTCACAGGTTTTCTACTCCCCGACAGGTTGTTGTGTGCCGTTTCGGGCGATAACTGGGATCATTCCCACCACGTCCGCTGCTTGGCACAGAGTTTGACAGAATCCCTAAATGCCTCGAACATTCTATCCCTTTTGACTGCTGCTGTGGAAAATCAGAGGAGGTATCATGATACACCGTAGCACCCTATCACGATAACTCTCCTTCCTCCAGATGAAGTTGTGTATATTGACGTGCACAGTTCTGAATTCAATGGGGGAGAATGGTTCACCTATGAGGAGTTTTGTCAGGAGAGCTATCAGGCAGAGTCTGTCGAGCACGTTGGACAAGAATCAATCTATTCCTTGCAGACTTTTATGGAGCATCCCGGATCTTGGGAAAATGAGGAAGCCGGAAGCAGTGGTTTGGAACCATCGACTATTGAAACCTGTTTCCACGTTGAAGCATCCTTCCCGAATAATTATTATGAGCTTGAGAGAGACCCAGAGCCATCCTCCGTTGTCCCCTCGTTACCTTACGAGGCTTCGCCATGCAAAACCACAGGTGGGAGTGAGGTTCCGGATGCTAGCTTTCAAGAGATCCATGAAGAAGTCCTATCATTAGAGGATGCTCAGCTTGAGAAATATCCGTCGGGACCCCATGAAGTTGAGATGAAAGAATTGCCCCGGGACTAAAGTATGAATATTTGGGGAAGGATTCGACCCTGCCAGTCATAGTGAACTCCTCGCTGCCTGAAGACCAGATGACCAAACTTCTTGGTGTTTTAAAAAGGTTTAAGAGCGTTTTCGGGTATGCAATTGAAGACTTGAAGGGAGTTAGCTTGGGGCTCTGCTCACATAGGATACTGCTTGAGGATGAGCAAGCCTCCTCAATTGAGCCGAAACGGAGACTAAATCCCATCATGATGGAGGTGGTCAAAAAGGAGATTGTTAGGCGTCTACATGCCGGTATCAGATACCCCATCTCCGATAGTCGCTGGGTTAGCCCGGTGCACGTTGTGCCCAAGAAAGGTGGAATGACGGTGGTTCGCAACGAGAAAAACGAACTCATACCTACGAGGACCGTCACAGACTACCGGATGTGTATTGACTACAGGAAGCTGAACAAGGCCACGAGGAAGGATCACTACCCTCTCCCTTTCATTGATCAGATGCTCGAGAGGCTGGCAAAGCACAACTACTTCTGCTTCATGGACGGGTACTCGGGTTTTCTTCAAATCCCCATCCATAATAATGACCAGGAGAAGACGACATTTACTTGTCCATTTCAGACATATGCTTATAGAAGGATGTCGTTTGGGCTTTGTAACGCTCCAGCTATATTCCAAAGACTAATGTCCGCAATCTTCTCTGACTACTCTCAGGATATCATGGAGTTTTCATGGACGATTTTTCCGTCTATGGAACTGATTTTGACTCATGCCTCGGGAATCTAACTAAAGTCCTAGAGAGGTGTCAAGACAAGGGTCTAGTCCTGAACAGGGAGAAATGTCATTTCATGGTCCAAGAAGGAGTTGTGCTAGGACACATCATTTCTTCAAGGGGAATCGAGGTAGATAAGGCAAAAGTGGAGGTGATTGAAAAACTTCCGCCTCCGCTCAATCTTCGAGGGGTTCATGGTTTTTTAGGGCACGCGGGATTTTACCGCCGCTTCATAAAAGACTTCTCCAAGATTTCCAGACCGCTGACCCAACTCCTCGTGAAGGATGCACCTTTCGTCTTCAACAACGAGTGTATGGAAGCCTTCCTCCTACTGAAGCAAGCCTTGATTTCTGCACCCCTGATTCAGCCGTCGGACTGAAATTTACCTTTCGGGCTAATGTGCGATGCTAGTGATTATGCTGTTGGAGCCGTCTTGGGGCAGAGGAAGGATAAAAATCTGCATGTTATATATTATACGAGCAAGACCCTTGACGTGGCCCAAAGAAATTATACGACCACGGAGAAAGAATTTCTAGCAGTCATCTATGCCATGGACAAGTTCTGGCAAATCTCGTTGGTGCAAAGGTGATCGTGCACACGGATCATGCGGCTCTCAAATATCTATTGAACATGAAGGAGGCTAAGCCGTGACTCATTAGATGGATTCTCCTCCTCCAGGAATTCGACCTGGAGATCAAAGACAAGAAGGGGGCAGAGAATGTCGTTGCAGATCACTTGTCCAGAATGGCCACCCCCTATTCGAATGTTACTCCGGTAGACGACTCACTCCCTGACGAGCATCTCTTCTTCATCTCTTCTGCTTAGACTCCTTGGTATGCCGACATCGCAAATTATCTGACTTGTGCCATCGTACCCCACAACGTGAGCTATCAGCAGAAGAAGAAATTCTTTCATGAGGTTCGTAAATTTTATTGGGACGACCCCCATTTGTACAAGACCTGTAATAATGGGGAAATACGAAGGTGCATTCCTGAAACGGAGACGACCTCCATAATCTCCCATTGCCATGATCAGCAGTGTGGAGGACATGCGAGCGCCTATAAGACGACGGCGAAGATCCTCCAGAGTGGATTCTATTGGCCGACCCTCTTTAAAGACACCTAGTTTATGTCCAGGCCTGCGACAAGTGCCAAAGGACGGGGAACATCTCCAAGAGGAACGAGATGCCTCAGCACTACATCTTAGAGGTAGAGATCTTCGATGTGTGGGGGGTCGACTTCATGGGACCGTTCCCCTCGTCCTATGGGAACGAGTATATCTTGGTAGCCGTGGACTACGTATCGAAGTGGGTTGAAGTGATAGCCAGTCCTACTAATGATTCTCGAGTGGTCGCCAAGTTCTTTAAAAGCAACATCTTCACGCGGTTCGGTGTGCCTCGAGTTTTGATCAGTGATGGAGGGAGCCACTTCATAGAGAAGAAATTCAAAGCTCTCTTGAAAAAGTACGGGGTGCAACACCGAATAGGGCGTGCCTACCACCCGCAGACTAGCGGCCAAGTAGAAGTTTCTAACCGGGAGATCAAGAGCATACTGGAGAAGACGGTGGCCAACTCTAGGAAGGATTGGTCATCAAAACTTTCTGACGCGCTCTGGGCTTACAGGACGGCATTTAAAACTCCAATCGGCACGACCCCCTACCGGCTTGTCTACGGGAAGGCATGCCATCTACCCGTGGAATTGGAACACAAAGCGTTTTGGGCAATCAAGAACCTAAACTTTGACGCCAAGGAGGTTGGAGGCCACCGACAACTACAACTTAACGAGCTCGACGAGATCCGGCTCGATGCTTATGAAAATCCCCGGATCTACAAGGAGAAGCTGAATCGGTGGCACGATAAGCGCATCCTGAAGAAGGAATTCAAGGAAGGAGACTTAGTTCTCCTATTCAACTGAGGCTGAAGCTTTTTCTTAGAAAGCTCAAGTCAAGGTGGTCGGGACCTTTCCGTGTCACCAAGGTCTTCCTGCATGGGGCTATCGAGATAATGGGAAGAGATGAGCCATTCAAAGTCAACGGGCAGCGCCTTAAGCACTATGCGGTAGGAGAACCAGTATTCTATCCGGTCGGATTCTCAACGACCGACGACTCTTCCTCAAACCCTCCGGATCCTAATTGACCACCAAAAGAGGCGTCGAGCAAACGACGTTAAACAAAAGCGCTTCATGGGAGGCAACCTATGCTCTAAAATTTTATCTTTGTTATTGGGATTATTTTTAGCTTGAATTTTTCTTATTTTTATAAATAAATCCAGCCGCGAAAACTTCCGTCGAGAGGCTTAGGCCATTTGTGAATTTTTACGGGAAACTAACCCTCACCCGATCGGGTGATCATTCAACCGATCGGGTGAGACGTCTCAGGCAATGGCCTATATCTGTTCCCCAGCGAACCGGTCGGGTGAAGCAAGCTGAGACCGGGTGGCTGACCGTGTGAGAAGGGCTGAATTCTCGGGAAATTTGGGGATTACATCAACCGATCGGTTGAGTTACGCGGCGGTCATATGATTGACCGGGTGAAAAGTCACAGTACTTTTAGGAAAATTTGGGAAGCGGTCAACCGATCGGGTGAAAACTCGCCCGATCGGTTCACCTGTAGCTGTTGGCCGATGAAAAATTTTCTAAACTTACCCAACCGATTGGGTGAGATTTCACCCGATCGGTTCGTTTTCGCCCCTATATAAATTCCCGTTTGCACGACTTCATCCACCCGACCCCCAAACCCCCGTTCGCGCATTCTCTCCTCCTCCATCTGCCAAATCGATCTCCTCCATCTACCCCACTACCCCGAAGTCCTCATCCTCGCTCATTCCCATACTCCCCCACCATCAACATCCTTCCCATCAACAACATTCACTCACCAAACATCCAAACCCTAACCCTAGCCCCCAAATTTTCGAAAATTTCAATTCTTGTCGGATCAGCGAGCGGCGGCTTCCCAAATCGCTTCCTTATACTGCGTGGGATATTTCGGGTGCTTGGTCTTACAACGTTGATGGGTAACCTCTTTCCACTCTTCACATTTCTTTCATTATATGCAATGTCTTGAATTTGTGTTTGCACACTTCATCTGCTTCATCATCTTCATAGACACCATATCCCACTTTATCATTCTTTCCCACACCGTCACCATGTCTGGGAAGGGAAAGAAGATAGCCTCATCGTCACGCAGACATCCCCTATACGGCCCTTTTCCCCAACCTTCCTTGGCATCAACCCTTCTTCTAAAGAGCAATCTGATCGTTTACAAGCCCTTCCTCATCATCCAATGCGACCTACTCTTTTCGTTGACTCACCCATCCTACAAGCTCTTGGACTCTTTAGGTGCGTCTGTGCACTTTTTTGCTTCATAGGTTGCGATTACCTTCTACGTACCCATGCACATACACACAGGAATCTCACACTTGAGTTCCTCAGCTCTCTTGAGGTGTCAGAATTTGGTTTCACCTTTCGCGCCTTCAATGGAAATTTTACCATGAGTTTCAACGAGCTCAACAATATTCTGGACTTCCCTCACCCCGATCGTCATGTTGAATGCTCAATTCATGATCGATCTGACATCTTTTCTTACTTTCGGGCTGATGGTGTCTGGCAACGGTTCACCCGATATACCACCTTTCCAGCGGTAGCCCTCACCTCCTACATCATACACCCATGTTACTGCTTCGCCCATTGCTTCCTTCCCAACACCATTTTCGCTCACGTAGATGTATCCACGGTGTCCAGGGATGAGCTACTATATCTCTACGCCATGTCCCATGATATGATTCATGGCTATATCCCTTTACCCATAAACACCGCTCATTGGATCATCCACGAGATCTTATCTGTTAGCCGCGTAGCTTCTGGCTCTATCTGCTGTGGGGGGATGATTACTCTTATTGTCAGTTGTGTTTTGATGATGCCACCTGACCTCCCTATTGTACCGAGACGCAGCCGTATCGATCGCGATTACTTGATCGAGATCGGTATGCTAACTCCCTTTGGTGAGGAGCGTGCAGTCTACCTCTATAGTCCTGCCTACACTCCTTTTGCCATCCTCCCACCCTCATCTTCGGAGCGCTTCCCCTTACGCATTACACATCTACCCTTGGAGTTCTACCCGGATCCTTGGTATGCCTCACTCGTTCACTTTCCTCCCCTGGATCCTCCCGATTGGCACCCGTGTGTCGGTTTACCCAGTGCCACCATTATCCACCATGATCCACCGATAAATCTCGATCCTCCGGTGGCCCAACCTGTTGCTCCTCCCTCTCCTATTCTTGCACCTCCCTCTCCTATTTGCACACCCTCTCCTTCGTCCTCAGAGGATTCCTTCTACCATTATTCACCACCCTCCTCGCCATCTCCTTACCATTCTACCGAAAGCGACTCCGATTGACCTACCCCTTGCATATCTCTGCATTTTCATGATCATATCATTTCGCTAGCATTGTCACGTCTAGCTTGGGGGAAGTCAATTTTTCTGTGTGTTGTCGTGTGATGTTTTCTATGTGTGTTTGTTTTTATTCCTTTCGTGTTGTGTGATTTTCTATTTTTATTTTCCGTTTCTATGTCGTGTGGTGTGATTTTCTCTATTTTCCTTTTTCGTATGTGTGTTTTTCTTGTTTTTCATCTCGTTTTGTGTCGGTGAGTATCCCCCACATTTTCAATGCCCTCCCGTATTTAATCTTAGTTCATTGAGGGCAATGCAAGCTTCAGCTTGGGGGAGTCGCACTTCGTGCGTCATTTGTGTCTTTTTCTTCGTTTTTGAGTCGTTTTCATCGTGTTTTTATTTTTCTTTTCTTCTTTTTATCTCTTTCTCCTAGAGATGAACCCTTTGATGAATTGCCACAAAAATCACACACACACACCTAGCATGACTTTGATAATCACGTTCACTAACCCTAGGAACCCTTTGCGTTTTATATACCTGTCCAGGAATGACCCCTAGATTATCATGCTTCGATTTGAATATGTGGTATTTGCCTATCTTATCTGCTTCTGTATGCATGAATATATATATATCATATGCTTCATTTCGCATGTGTCGAGATTCCACAGTTAGGACTAGGATAACCCATTTAGCCTACGCTCTGATTAGGGAAAAATCTCCCTTGCCCAAGTATTTAGAATCCGATTTCTTCTTTATTTTTACATGGTGCAAATACCCTCGTTATGTACCGTTCTCCCACTTGGGAGAGTACACACGTGTATATATCCCAAAATCCAAAAAGCAAAAAAAAGAGAAAATAAAAAAAAGGGAATATATATATATACATATGTATAGCCAAAAGCCAAAAAAAATACATATATCCAAAACCCCAAAAAATGTGTGAGAATATTTTCCTACCTACTGAGAATAAAGGGAAGGTGAGAATTTGCACCGAGTGTTCTACTCCACATCATCTCAACCCCCATCGCTTTCGAAAACACTTGGAATAGGGAATTTCTAACTATTATCTAGGCGATAGTGTGGTGATGTCCTAGTCCCTGGTTGTGGAGTCCCTGACAAATGATACGTTTCAATTCTCACTTTCCTCTTATACATTCTTAAGCTTTATATTCACCGCTTCTTTCAAATCGATTCAATATTTGGGTCTTTTCTTGGATTTGTGTATATGGAGCTTATTGCACAATGTAGATAGAGACACCGTTTGCTAGCACACGACCACACTCACTTGTGCTTCACCGCGTGGGCCCACGACACTTGTCTGGACTCGTTTCATTGGGTTTAGTGTTGTGATTTAGCGTTTTTTTGCTTGGTGTATCATTTTTGATTTTGTTGGCCCTGACGGGCGATCTAGGATTTAGAGTTCTCTTTTTCTCTCTCCCTCTCTATTTTCTCACTCCGAGCTCCTACTCTCACTCGTCTTCCTCGAGGACGAGGAAGGGTTCAGCTTGGAGGATTTTGACGTACGTTTATATTTCATATATTCACGCACGTCTTCTTTTGTGTTTTTCCGTTATTTTCCGTCGGCTCGTATCCGTTTTCTCGTATTTTCTAGTTTCTTTCACTTCTCCATGTGTTTGCGTGTTTGCAGGAGTTTGCCAGTATAGGGGACACATAACGAAGATATCACATGTCCCCGGAGCAACGGGAGGAGTCACGCGTGATCCGGGGGTCAAACGGCAAAGATTTCTATCTTTCAGCCCCACACCCGATCGGTTGGATACAGCCAACCGATCGGGTGATGCACGCGTGCACGACGCGGACAGCAGCTGAAGCGAAGTGAGCATCAACTGACCTGGTCGGAGACCGGTTCAGCCCGACTGTCTTCTCTGGAAATTGAAGCTGAATTCCAACCGATTGGGTGACCTTCACCAGATCGGTTCATCTGTAGCCGATTCCCCAAAGAGGCGACCCGGAGAGCCGACCCAACGGCTCGCTGACTGTGCGAAAACTTTTGAAGTTTCTATTTATTTGGGTGACGTTTCCAATCGATCGGTTGATCTATCAACCGATCGGTTCACCTGATGAACTCACGATCCAAACGACCAGAAGCTTCAGCCAATCGATCGTGTCGAGTGACTGGGTGATGTTTCTGAAAATCGCTGTCAAAGTTCACAGCAGGTCACCTGATCAGTTGATTCTTCACCCGATCGGGTGACGTCGTTTTCTATATATATTAGCCCTAGGTTTTCAGAAACGGGGGCTGTTGTATTTTTTCTGTTTTCTCTCCATTTTGTGACGGCTGGAATTTATTTGATATTTGTAAGTTGTCTGATCTTTACCAAACTTTAATATAGTGTTATTTGCATTGCTTTTACTACTTTTCAATCGTCGAATTATGTTTTTAACGATCGATTTTCATTTAGATTGCTTTTTACCTAAAATGTGTGAGTAGTTCCCAAATCTGGGATTTTGGTGGAAACCCCTTCGTGGGTTCTCCCTAATGCATCCATAGGACTAGGAAATCTATAGGGATTAGGAATCTATTAGTTATGCGGGGTGTTTCATTGTCATCGGCAGGAAAAATACCGCCTTTGACCGTTGGGCCAAGGGGGAATAAACTTGGCGGTTGACTCCCTATCCATAGCTCACGCCCATAGCGTAGACATCGAATTCTAACGCGTGGGAATGATAGGACGAGATGTTGGGAGTTATCGTTGCGAGCTTAGTGCTCCTGGAGTCGGTCAGTGTTAATGGACATGGGAATGTCCACTGACCGAACCCGGGTAGTCCGGCATATCATCCTGGGCACCGACCGGAATATCGGGCCCATGGGACGCTGGTATCACTCTTAGAGGCAACGTCTCACCATTAGACCCTAATTCCGATCGTTATCCTATCCACCGGTCGTATTAGCGAGAAACATATGATATGGTGGAAACCGAAGTCCTGGGTTTCCCTTTATATTGTTTATCCCTCACATTCTATTTCCGTGACAAACCATCTACCGATTCGGGCTAGCTCACTCATGGGGTGAATTTGGTCCTTTCTGACATAAGCACAACCATGCCTCCCTGAGTTCGACCCCCAAGCCACACTACAACACCGTGCGCTTGCGGTTATAAATATTTAAATCTCGCGCCCCCAATCATATTGCACACCTTGCACATGATCACGCCAACCGGGGGGATGTCAATACCCTTACCACTATCCTGATCTCGGGCCATGTGGGTGTGTGTGCGTGAGTGAATGCAAAAATGTGATGAATGTACACACACATGCAATCGAGCAAATAGAAATTCTAGGGTAAAATATAAAATTGAGGTAAGGAGCAAAGTTACCCAGTAGAGTCGAAGATCCTTTCTCGTAGATGACCCGACGAAGCGCAATGGGATGGAGTTTGAAGCCGCTGTGCTTTTTTCAGCAAATTTCAAAAATGGGGGGAAAGTGCGAAAATTAGGGTTTTTGTGGGGATAAAAACGAAAATAGAGAGACGGAAATCGATGGAGGGAAGGAGATGGAGAGTGGGGGAATCGATCTAGGGGGTTTGTGGTCGGTTGAGGGAGTATCGTCGCTGGTTGGGGGAAGAGAGAGTCGAAACGGCGAGAAAAATCGAAGTCGGGTGAAGGGGGAGATGAACTGTGAGGGCGGGTATTTATAGGGTTTAAGTTGAACCGATCGGGTGAATGCTCACCCGATCGGTTGACAATTAGGTCGAAAAAAGTTGCTGAAAAGATTCTACAGGCGAACCGATCAGTTGAGAACTCAACCGATCGGTTGGCCGCTTCACATTTTTTTCCCGAGAATTCAGTGCTACTCACCCAGTCGGTCACCCGACCACGCTTCGTATCACCCGATCGGTTGATCAATTCCAAAATTTTCCGAGACTTCGGCCCAGCTCACACGGTCTGCCACCCGGTCTCATATTGATTCACCCGAGCGGTTCATTGGAGAACAGATACGGCCATTGTCTGATACGTCTCACCCGATCGGTTGATTGGTCACCCGATCGGGTGAGGGCTTGTTTCCTGCAAAAATTCACAAATGGCCTAAGTCTCCCGACGGAAGTTCCCGCGGCTGGATTTAATTATTAAAATAGAAAGAAAAAAACTAAAAATAATCCTAAAATGAAGATGAAAGTTTAGAGCATGGGTTGCCTCCCATGAAGCGCTTTTGTTTAACGTCGTTTGCTCGACGCCCGTAGATGATATTCAAGGCGAACGGGGGTGATGCCCTAAGATCGGCATCGCTTCAGATTCAGAGTTGGTGGCTTTTGGTTTCGGCGGCGGCGACAAGAAGACTTGCTCGACGACCCTCCCTTCGTCGACGGGATCCGGTGGCTTCTCCCTTATATTGGCGTCTACCGCCACTCGTTTCAAGATCCGGATCTCATCACCGGTTAGCCCCATGGGCTCTTTCCCTTTCCTCCTCATCGGAGGGGCTTTTTGAAATCCGGGAGGGACTGTATGTGCCGCATCCGCTTTCCCAGCAACACAACTTTCTTCATGCCGTCATGTTCTTCTAAGTCCCCCAAGCTGTCGGGGGGATTCCTTGAAAGTATTTCCCAGGTGCCTGCTTCCACAACTCTCTCTTCTTCTATGTCCAGCATATTGTATCCTGGATCATCCAGGGGGTTGGGGTGCTTCATTGACAACCCCAAGTCAAACTCGACCTTTTCGTTGCCAACGTTAAGGGAAAGTTTCCCCTTCTTCACATCTATTAAAACGCCGGCAGTGGCCATGAAAGGCCGTCCAAGGATGATAGGTGTATGGGTGTCTTCAGGCATGTCCATCACCACGAAGTCCACCGGCACTTGTACTCTGCTAACATCAACAGGTAGGTCGTCTACTATTCCCACCGGGTATTTAACCAATCTATCGGCTAATTGAAGTGTCATACCCATGGGCTCCAAGTCGCCCATCCCTATCCTCTTATATAGCGACAGGGGCATTAAACTAATGCTCGCTCCAAGATCGACGAGCGCGCGATGGATCTTTACCTCCCCGATCGCACAAGGGATAGAGAAGCCCCCCGTGTCTTTAAGCTTAGGCAGATTTGCTCGATGGATGAGAGCGCTGCATTCCGCTGTTAGTATGACCTTCTCCTTCCTGGACCCTCTTATCACCAAATCCTTTAAAAATTTTGCGTAGGAGGGAATCGTCTCAATATCTTCGAGGAAGGGTATTTGAAGGCTTAAATCCTTGACCATGGCAAAGAATTTGCCATACTTCTCATCAATCTTGGCTTGGGCCAGACGTTGTGGAAAAGGCACAACGGGCTTGAATACTTTTAGGCTCCCTTCCTAGTCCTTCTTCTCCTCTTCAAGGACTCCCTCCGGAGTCGTAGTCTTTGGCAACGAAGCACCGTTGTCATGGGCTATTTCAATTGGTCGCTCTACGACCAACGGTGCTTCCGGTTCCTTGGCGGGCACTCTTGTGGGGATTCATGTTCTGCTTCTCAACACGATAGCTGACACATTCACATGCTCGTACGTGAGTGCCAAAGTCTGGTATTCTTCCCTTGGGTTCACTTCCGGTTGTGGCGGCAATAGATTTTATGACCTTTGAAGGTTCACCACTTGTAACCCCAGCTGGGTTACTTGGTCAGTGAGAGCCCTCTGCCCCATTTCCAGCTTCGAATTTATCTTCTCCTGATTGGTAACGTATTGAGTCAAGAGAGACTCAACCGGGGAGATGACCCTCTGCTGGCCATATTGCTGCTGAATGGGCTGCTCGGTTCTTGGGGGTATTGCTGATATTGTTGTGGAGGCTGCTGCTGCTGAAACTGCTGCTACTGTTGAAACTGCTGCTATGGTTGCTCAGGCGACTGATACATTAGCTGATGCTGCTGCTGAGGAGGCTGATATGGTGCCCGGTAGCTAAGATTGGGGTGGTTCCGGTTGTTTGGAGAGTAGGCCGGATTGGAGTTAGTCCGTGGTGGATACAGTGCATTTCCCATAGGATTGTAGAATAGTGTGCTCGCTTGGTCCACCGGTGGTGAGATGTCACCACCCTCGAAGTCCCCCATGACTTCTGCTTCCACCGCCGCAATTTGTTGTGTACCGGCACCACCGGCTCCTACCATCAGCGCTGAGATCTGGATCGACAGCAAGTCAAACTTACTGGATAATTTGTTGACGTCCTCGACCCTGTAGATACCCCCAGATCTAGGTGTGGCTCTCTCGTCACACCACTGCTCATTGTTCGATGCCATGTTTTCAAGAATTTGTCCGGCATCTTCTTCACTCCTGGACATAAAGGACCCTCCAGCCACCGCATCCATCGAAGACTTCAAGTCTTCCCTCAATCCAATATAGAACATATTAATTATCTGCCACTTCGGAAGCTCGTGATGAGGGCATCTCCGTTGCATTTCTTTGTACCTCGTCCAGGCTTCATGCAGGGACTCGTCGCTGGCCTGGGAGAAGGAGGAGATCTCACTCCTCAGCTTCATGGTCTTCCCCGGAGGAAAGAACTTCGTCAAGAACGCATTTGAAAGCTTCTCCCAAGTGTTGAAAGTGTTTGGGTTCTTTCCCATTAGCCACTGTTTGGCCTTATCCCGCAGAGAGAAGGGGAATAGCTTCAGACGGATTGCTTCAGGTGTGACACCATTTATCCGGAACGTGTCACACTTCTCTAGGAAGGAGTCCAGATGTTCGATAGGGTTCTCCATGGGTGTCCTAGAGAATTGATCCTGCTGGATCCACGTCACTAAGGACGGCTTAAGCTCGAAGCTCTGTGCCGTAATAGCAGAAGGTCGGATGGCGGAGGTAGACTCGATGGATGGCATCGAGAACTCCAGCAGGGATTTATTGTAGGGTTTTCTGGGACCCTTAGGGCAGAAAAACTCTATGCACGTCCTAAGTCGGACGGAACATAGACAAAAATAGCAGCGAAAATAATCATGTTAATCTAATTAACATTTAACCCTAAGGTCCAAGACCCTAATCCAAGATCTATGCCGACTTGGGATGGGTCTGACCATCCCAAGAAGGATCTAGCCTACTGCGATTAAATTAAACTAATGCTAATAAACACATACCCGGAATCTCAACCCTGGGGCAGGCGAGATGTTCCGCACCGTCTTCCGAGCTGCTCCCGTCCCACGCCCAGCCGCTCCTTGAACCGCTCCCCGAACCGCTCCTCAAACCGCTCCGCATCCCGAGGCGATCAATCCCGTGTCGCCGAGCCAACCACGCGCCGAAGAAAGTTTCACGCGAGTGAAACCTCTGCCTAGATTTCGGATCTAAATCCAAACTCCTTTGCGGCTTTGTTAGAGCCCTCAGGAGCAAGACAGAAATTTATAGGGAGAGGAGAAATATTAATTTAAGCTTAGATCCGAGCGTGCTCCAACATTTACGAGAGCCGCTCAGATCTAGAGCTTGGGACGAGTTTAGAGGAAGGGGCAGACCCCTATTTATATAGGCGACTGACCCCTCCCCTCTACTCAATTTCCGATGTGGGACTAAAGTTGGAGTTAATTAATTCAATTTAGTTTGCCTTTCACAAAGGCTAAACTTCCGTGAATTTTAACTCCCTCACCGTTGAACTTCATGATTGATACAACCTATCAATACGAAGAGCGTTCAATGGTGAACGCATAGGAGAAAACCGTTCGTCAATCGGAGTTCGTTTGACCCTCCAATTGATCACTCAAAGTTCAGCCCACGGCTAGTTTTTCGCAAAAACGAGCCGTCAAAATTCTGCACACGTCTAGGGATCTGCACCCTAAGGTGGGGCCCGGCCTGTGGGGCCCACCAGCTCAAAATCAGGCTGACTGGGCGCCTACCCAGACCTGGGCACGGGCGCCCAGGCGCCAGCCTGGCGCCTGGCGCCAGGTGCCAGGCGCCTGGGCCGGGCACCCAAGGTGCCCGTCCCAGCGCGCCTGGGCTGCCAGGCGCCCAAGGCGCCTGGGCTCCCAGGCGCCCTGCGCCTGGGGCGCCCTGCGCCTGGGGCGCCCTGTGCCTGGGCCTGTGCCCAGGTGCCTGGCCCTGGCACCCTGGCTCAGCCAGGTTTGGCCAGGCTGCCCAGCCCAGACTTGGTCTGGTCTGGGTCAGCCTGGTCTAACCCTGTCTGATCTGATAGGCTGTTTTGTGCATATTTTGGGCATCAGGTGTCCGATTTGGACGCCGTTCGAACATGGGCGTAGACCGGGACATTCCCGTCTTACCCATAAGCTTTTCCTTGCGTTTATATAATTAAATATTTGTTTTAAACTATTTAAAACACATTTAATCTATTTTGCATCATATGCAATTTAGTCCCTATCTAAGCTTAAATTATCATTTGCATCAAATACAAATGTTCTGAGGGCATATTTCCCTACATCTCCCACTTGCACTCAGGATCATTTATCCCGAATGCTGGAGATTATTACAAACATATTTTGCAATATTTTATCCCTTGCATCAAATGCAAATTATTCTCCCTAACTAATTTCTACCTATTACTAGACGAAGATCGCACTCTGTGTGAGACCCTATAGCCTGACCCTTACAATAGGTTGGGCTCGAAGCCCTATACGGCAGTGACCACGAGCAGTGGTTGCCGTCCCTGCTTCAGGAATCATCATTATGTGGTTGACTCATTGACATGGGTATTGTCGGGACCACCCTGACTGTTTCTGTGATGAATTCCGCAGTTATAGTCTTTTCGTCTAAACTATGTCGTGTAAGTCAAGTCTAGGGTACGGTCAAACTGCCAACCCCAATAACTTGACTCCGGTTAGTTTCTATCGATCTTTAGTCAATTAATGTTGGACTTCTTCCAACATACTCTGGCCAGAGTTTTTACTAAAGACCGAACTAACCCTACGACACTAACTCCCATTGACCGGTAGAGACGAATCCTCTCTTGGTCATTACTCTCCTCATACTCTTCAAGTGTCACCCAATCAAAGACCTTTCGACAGGCCTTGCCTCGAAGCTAGGTCATTCGATCTAAGTGGCACCGTTCACGCACAGGTTCGTCAAAATGACCTCAAGTCAAAAGACCAACTAGCCTATCATCACTCAAAGTCATCATTGACAGATTGGTCAATATAAACATATGATAACTCTTGTGGATCGTTCAGTGAACTCATTCTCTAATGAGCACCTGTGTCTCGTCTATGACTTCGCCAAGTCAAGCGATTAAGAGATCATCGCCACCGCTAAACGGTGAAGACTAAGACACAATGGTCTATCCGATGTTTCGATATCCTTGTCTCGAAACATCTACTACCACGAACCCTTTTAGACTTATGCTACAGACGGTCAAACATTTCTCCATGATCGAGATACTCATCTCGATACCTGTTTGACCTCGTATAAAGTCTCAAGACTTTACCTAAGTTAATATCTAATGTTAACTACATTATAACATAACTTAGATAAATTATTACCAAACAGCTTACTGTTATTTTGAACAAGATGTTTGTGTTATTCACACACAGAGATAGATTGCCTCGAAGGCATCTTCTCTCAACATCTCCCACTTACACTCAGGCCCATTTATCTCGGTATCTTATACCGTTTTACACATAAGTTTTTACGACTTCATGTGGTAGAGCCTTCGTGAGTGGATCTGCTAAAACCGTCTACACTATAGACTTAAGGGGTTTCTATGTTCATGTTAGACCAACCATTTGAATCTCATTCAAATAATTCACTTGGTCTTACGGAATCTATAATATTTTATTTACTTGGATCTCATCCAGTTCATCGTACCTTACGATAATAATTCTTTAAATTTGTTAATGGTCATTTCAAATGGCTCATATCTGTTTCTAATAAAGTATCAAACTTTTTGATTACTTTGTCAAAATATATGTTCCATTCCTTTGATGCCTCGCATGTAATTTATACGCTCCCACTGACCTTGAAAACTATCTGGCTAATTCATATAAGTCGGTCCGTCTAAATCATATTTAGAAAAACGAACTTATAAGTGAATGCTCCGATTTTCATGGTCAACTTAAGCGTTTACAACAAGTTTGGTCCGAGTAGATCTGTACACATCTGCTGGTGGAAAACGGTTTCATTATAATCCGTTTTATAGGAATTAAGATGAAAACCGTTCTCGACCAACATGATTGTACTTCACAATTTCCTTTCTGCTCCTAATCTTTCAACTTAAAGATTTACTTGCAGAAAGTGAGGAAACATTTTCCTTGGGCACGTAAACTAAATTCCAAAATTTATTTACGCACACGGACCTATTCTGATTGCATCAAGTTTTAAATCGGAGTTACTACTCTGAATTTCATTCTAGAAGTTGGCTAAGTCATCATCAATTATGATGTCTAACTCGACTCTTCGTCTCACGAGATTCGAGTAATTATACAACTTCTTAATGATTGATTTTATGACTATCTTATTGATATGTCCTCATAGAGCATTATCAAAACCTAGGCATTACTATCTGGGACTTAACCCAGAGGGAGGACTTAACTCAGAGTCACTTGCTATGGATCGCACCAAGTCTAACTCAGTGTGATTCATACTTTTAACACATAATGTGTTAACAGACTTGACCTGAGAGAAAATCACATTTTCTTTTAGTTACGCAAGATTTTATGTAGCTAAGTATTTGACCATTCGATCTAATCGAATCAGTTTAAATACTTTAGTCATTTCGTTCTTTATTTTATCAGACTTGTGTTTCATCAAGAACACGTGTCTTAATAAAATATACGAATAACTTATTTTGGTTGATCTAGACTCAGGTACATCAGTATGTACCAGACTGAGTTCGACAACTCATTCTCCCACTGTCTTATAGATGGGTTTCGGCCAATTTTATCTAAGAGGATAAGACTCACAAGTGTCCGTAGACTTCATAATACGATAGGTCAGACCCCTCTTTATGTGACTTGTGAAGCTTAGTCTCTCGATACGGCCTAGTCTATTTTGCCATGTAAGTTTGCTACTATCTTGTGTGTTTATATATTAACATTTAATATATTATAGTTATTACAAATTACTAACACAAAACATTGCTTTGGAAGCAAGGTGACGACATTCGTCAAATTGTGTTAGACGTCTTTTGTATAACAATAATTATGAAATCGTGACATCAAAATATGTCACATTTTCATATCCTCCTACTTATGCCTTTATTAATGATAAATTAAACTAACTTTCTCAATTGACTTTTCCGGAGTGCCTTCTTCCTTTTCTAAATCACATTTAGATATTTAAATAGCCCAACATAAATAAATAGCTACACAAGCGTCTCATGTATCCAAACGCCTGAGAGTTGCAATCTTGAGTGTTGCTCAAGAAGTTGCTTGTCTCAAGATCCGGTTGGGATACATAGACTTGCATCGCTCATGCACTCGTATTCGACTCAAACAATTTGATCGAATTCTTGAACTTTGCGGATCAAAATTGTTTGTACATACAAGCTTGAGGGTAGCTCAACAAGTTGTATGGAGAAACATATTTCGAATATCATATATGTTTAAGCTGCCTCATATAGAGACGAGTGACATGTTGCGTGAATTTATTTGTTGGACTCAGAACTTAATGAAATCATATTTCTTAAGTCTGTTCTTTAGAAGGTCATTTTAATGTCAACGAGAATATAGTTTTGATTCTATCAATTAGAATTTAGCT
Source organism: Scilla litardierei (assembly GCA_030789695.1). Classification (NCBI taxonomy): domain Eukaryota; kingdom Viridiplantae; phylum Streptophyta; class Magnoliopsida; order Asparagales; family Asparagaceae; genus Scilla; species Scilla litardierei. The sequence goes on along the minus strand of CM061136.1, from coordinate 135,735,491 downwards.
TGATATTCAATTAATCAACCTATTTGACCAGTTAACTTATTCCATTAAAATATTATATTTCGATTCCTTCGGTAAACATAGTCTTGCCCTAGTTTAGCATATGTTCAATATTACATATAGGTATATTGGCATTCATCTATCTATATCCTCCCACTATTTTTACGATCGTTTCAAAGCTTAATAACGAACGATTTAATCGAATTAAAATATTTAAAATTTAGTGAAAGAGGGATCCAATCATCCTGAACCTCACAACCTTGAGGAGACTCAACAAGTTGATTGGTTACATGATTGGTAGACTAACTCTTAGTCAATCACATCACATATGACTCCCTATCGTTTTTACTCACAGTCACTTATGATCTTGAGGAGACTCAACAAATCATAATGACTGGTCTAGTCAGACCCTTGATTTCGTGTCCAGATTTGACTTAGATCGATACTCGAGGAGACCCGACGTATCGATTTGGGTCAAGTCTAGACTACATCACATGTATGTTGGAGTTTGTTCCTTAAAGATAAACATGTCATAGCTTGAGGAGACTCAACAACTATAATTGTCTTCTTTGAGTTACCAAGCTCCAAAATCAAGGAGGGATACAGATTAATCTTTAATAAGATTTATAACGCATTGACTAGATATAGTCCAGGGTGTCATACAGTCATGATTCGCGACATTGCGGTCCAGCGGAATACAGCCAGGGAATTGACTAAGCCCTTGGACTAGCAAGGGTTGATCCAGAACTCTTAGCCAAGCACATTGACTGGATCATGGTCCATTGAATGAAGCTTGTCACTTTTATATGTGTGTCATAGACTAAACAGCTTTTATTAACAATTAATTAATCCTATCAACTAGTTGCATCCTTAAATTCAAAATTTTAGGATTTGTTTAATAACTTTTATTAAGTCCTTATCAACTATAAGGTTCACGTGATATCCTAATCGTTATTAGGATTTTAATAAATTTTATTAACAACGCTAAAAGCGAAGTCCTTTAATGAAAATTAATAATAACAATTAGAATTAAGAAACATTAAAGGGACTACCCTAATCAGGAATTAGGTCTTGAAGTGTTGTTAATATTTTATTAAAACATAGCATGTCATTAAAATTTAAGTAATAAATTTTAATCATTTCTTAATGGCTAACCTAAAGGGGTGTCTTGTGTTATCAAATAAGGGACAAGATGAACTAGCCATTAAAATAAAGCTACACTAATTTATCGCATAAAGATAGTGCACAACTATTTAACAATTAAAAAGACTAAGTTTATCGCATAAACAATTTTAGCATGCATACATAAATTTAACATTTAAATTTAAAATATGATTTTAAAAAAAATTTATTTTTATCTCATAAAAACTTGTTTTTTAAAATCACAAATTTGCATGCTACTTTAAAAAAATTTATCGCATAAAAATTTTAACCTTTAAAATCAGTTTTAAAATATCTCATAAAATTAAAACATCATTTTAAAAAACTTTCATGCTTAAAATTTTATCATATAAAATTTTTAGGCACTTTAAACTTATCGCATAAATTTTAAAAGATTTAAAATTAGTTTTAAAAATTATCACATAATTTTTAAAACGTCATTAAAAATTTCCATATTCAAAAATTTATCACATAGATTTTTAAACATCTAAAACATTTTTAAAATTTATCTCATAACTTTAAAAACATTTTTTAAAAGTATTTAAAAGCAATTCATGTGTTTAAAGAAATCGCAGGCTAGATCGTAACGCAAACCTTGCTCCTATACCACTGTAGGGTTTTCTAGGACCCTTAGGGCACAAAAACTCTATGCCCGTCCTAAGTCGGACGGAACATAGACAGAAATAGCAGCGAAAATAATCATGTTAATCTAATTAACATTTAACCCTAAGGTCCAAGACCCTAATCCAAGATCTATGCCGACTTGGGATGGGTCTGACCATCCCAAGAAGGATCTAGCCTACTGCGATTAAATTAAACTAATGCTAATAAACACATACCCGGAAGCTCAACCCTGGGGCAGGCGAGATGTTCCGCACCGTCTTCCGAGCTGCTCCCGTCCCACGCCGAGCCGCTCCTTGAACCGCTCCCCGAACCGCTCCTCGAACCGCTCCGCATCCCGAGGCGATCAATCCCGTGTCGCCGAGCCAACCATGCGTCGAAAAAGTTTCACGCGAGTGAAACCTCCGCCTAGATTTCGGATCTAAATTCGAACTCCTTTGCAGCTTTGCTAGAGCCCTCAGGAGCAAGGCAGAAATTTATAGGGAGAGGAGAAATATTAATTTAAGCTTAGATCCGAGCGTGCTCCAACATTTACGAGAGCCGCTCAGATCTAGAGCTTGGGACGAGTTTAGAGGAAGGGGGCAGACCCCTATTTATATAGGCGGCTGACCCCTCCCCTCTACTCAATTTCCTATGTGGGACTAAAGTTGGAGTTAATTAATTCAATTTAGTTTGCCTTTCATAAAGGCTAAACTTCCGTGAATTTTAACTCACTCACCGTTGAACTTCATAATTGATACAACCTATCAATACGAAGGGCGTTCAATGGTGAACGCATAGGAAAAAACCGTTCGTCAATCGGAGTTCGTTTGACCCTTCAATTGATCACTCAAAGTTCAGCCCACGGCTAGTTTTTCGCAAAAACGAGCCGTCAAAATTCTGCACACATCTAGGGTTCTGCACCCTAAGGTGGGGCCCAGCCTGTGGGCCCCACCATCCCAAAATCACGCTGACTGGGCGCCTGCCCAGACCTGGGCACGGGCGCCCAGGTCTGGCGCAGGCGCCCGGGCGCCCAGGCGCCAGCCTGGCGCCTGGCGCCAGGTGCCAGGCGCCCAAGCGGGCGCCTGGGCCGGGCCCCCAAGGCGCCCGTCCCAGCAAGCCTGGGCTGCCAGGCGCCCAGGGCGCCTGAGCGGCCCGCATGGGCGCAGGCCCAGGCGCCCTACGCCTGGGCCTGTGCCCAAGTGCCTGGCCCTGGCACCCTGGCTCAACCAGGTCTGGCCAGGCTGCCCAGGCCAGACTTGGTCTGGTCTGGGTCAGCCTGGTCTGACCCTGTCTGATCTGATGGGCTGTTTTGTGCATATTTTGGGCATCTGGTGTCCTATTTGGACGCCGTTCGAACCTGGGCGTAGACCGGGACATTCCCGTCTTACCCATAAGCTTTTCCTTGCGTTTATATAATTAAATATTTGTTTTAAACTATTTAAAACACATTTAATCTATTTTGCATCATATGCAATTTAGTCCATATCTAAGCTTAAATTATCATTTGCATCAAATACAAATGTTCTGAGGGCATATTTCCCTACATTTATGCGGTGGGGTATTCTCCCCCATGGCTTCAGACTCTTCTCTTCTTCTCTTCTCTGCGGCCAGATGCCTTAGGGTGGCATTTATCTCAGGATCAACAGGAATCAAGTCGTCAAGACTCCTTGTGTTCCTGCGCATTAAAAGCAACAAACACCCGTGAAGCAAAAGAGGGAAAGAAACAAATAAAAATAGAAAATAAAAACAAGAAAATAAAAACGAAAAAGAAGAATGCAAAAATTATCGTGAGATAGAGATGTGAGCTAGACTCAAGGGTTCAAAAGATCCAAAAATAAACAAGCACGTTGCCTCCCTGGCAACAGCGCCATAAAGCTTGACGTCCCCCCGTTTGGCGTGATCATGTGCAAGGTGTGCAATTGTATTGGCGGTGCGAGATTTAAATATTTATAACCGCAAGCGCACGGTGTTGTAGTGTGGCTTGGGGGTCGAACTCAGGGAGGCGTGGTTGTGCTTGTGTCAGAAAGGACCAAATTCACCCTATGGGTGAGCTAGCCCGAATTGGTGGATGGGTTGTCATGGAAATAGAATGCGAGGGATAAACAATATAAAGGGAAACCCAGGACTTCAGTTTCCACCCTATCATATGATTCTCGCTAATAAGACAGGCAGATAAGATAACGAACGGAATTAGGGTCTAATGGTGAGACGTTGCCTCTAAGAGTGATACCAGTGTCCCATGGGCCTGATATTCCGGTCGGTGCCCAGGATGATACGCCGGACTACCTGGGTTCGGTCAGTGGACATTCCCATGTCCATTAACACTGACCGACTCTGGGAGCACTAAGCTCGCAACGATAACTCCCAACATCTCGTCCTGCCGTTCCCACGCGCTAGGATTCGATGTCTACGCTATGGGCGTGAGCTATGGCTAGGGAGTCAACCGCTAAGTTTATTCCCCCTTGGCCCAACGGTCAAAGGCAGTCTTTTTCCCACCGATGACAATGAAACACCCCGCGTAACCAATAGATTCCTAATCCCTATCCATTTCCTAGTCCTATGGACCCATTAGGGAGAACCCATGAAGGGGTTTCCACCAAAATCCCAGATTTGGGAACTACTCACACATTTTAGGTAAAAAGCAATCTAAATGAAAATCGACCATTAAAACATAATCCGGCGATTGAAAAGTAGTAAAAGCAATGGAAATGACACTATATTAAAGTTTGGTAAAGATCAGACAACTTACAAATATCAAATACATTCCAGCCGTCACAAAATGGAGAGAAAACAGAAAAAATTACAACAGCCCCCGTTTCTGAAAACCTAGGGCTAATATATATAGAAAATGATGTCACCTGATCAGGTGAAGAATCAACCGATCGGGTGACCTGCTGTGAACTTCGGCAGCGATTTTCGGAAACATCACCCGGTCACATGACACGATCGGTTGGCGGAAGCTTCTGGTCGTTTGGATCTTGAGCTCATCAGGTGAACCGATCGGTTGATAGATCAACCGATCGGTGGGAAACGTCGCCCAAATAAACAGAAACTTCAGACGTTTTCACACGGTCAGCCAGCCGTTGGGTCGGCTCTCCGGGTCGCCTTTTTGGGGAATCGGCTACAGATGAACCGATCGGGTGAAGGTCACTTGATCGGTTGGAATTCAGCTTCAATTTCCGAAGAAGACAGTCGGGCTGAACTGGTCGACGACCCGGTCGATTGATGCATATGCTGCTTCAGCGGCTGTCCGGGTCGTGCACGCGTGCATCACCCGATCGGTTGGTTGTATCCAACCGATCGGGTGGGGGCTGAAAGATAGAAAGCTTTGTCGTTTGACCCCCGAATCATGCGTGACTCCTACCGTTGCTCCGGGGACATGTGATATCTTCGTTATGTGTCCGCTATGCTGGCAAACTCCTGCAAACACACAAAAACACGGAGAAGTGAAAGAAACTAGAAAATACGAGAAAACGGATACGAGACGCCGGAAAATAATGAAAAAACACAAAAGAAGACGTGTGTGAATAGATGAAATATAAACGCACGTCATGTACCGCTGCCTGTGTTCCGGTATTCGTCTAGGTAAGCACACCCAGGCAAGAGATGAACTCAATGGTGCATATCATACTCTCCGGCTTGAGTCACGTAGTTCCTGTGTAGTTACTTCTTGCACATTCACCTTTACTTTACGCATTGCATGCACGTTATTTACCACACTTGTGTAGCCACTTGTACTTTACTTATTGCTCTTATATGTATGACTGTATTTACTTGTCGCACTTGTCTATAGCTACTTCTTTAGCATGTTTCCTAACTTAGCCTGCTTTATACTTGTGCACTACTTTTATTTCCATTTTTAGAATTGTTGTGACTTACCTACGGTTCCATCTTTGTGGCACCGCGACGACGTAAGTGTTGAGGTAGATGTTCCTGAGTTGGTTGAGACAGAGTTCGTCCCAGAGACTACAGATTTTAGAGCTCGAGTTGTGTACTTTCATCTGTACTTCTTTCCTTTCATATATCCATGTTGTGTAATATGGAGTGTAATAAAAGTGGACACTATTTGAGTATTTTTGTACATCTCTGCATCGTGTCTATGTTGTTTTCACTGGTGATCTGCAGACCTGCAAATGTAATGAAATAAGTAATGGTCCCCTGAGAGTGGGTCGTTACATCAGTCGTCTGTCTCCAATAGCTCAAGATAGAGTTAATAATAGTTGACTTGAGCTAGTGCACAACAGCCAACTGTAGAAGGCTCGACAAGCGCCTGGAATCACCCAGCTGCATGTAAGACCTTCATCAGTCGCCTGTTGGAGAGCCAAAAACTCCAGTAAGAGTTTAATGCAATGTGAACCTATTAGGATGGTTTCTTTGATAATCTTCAGGCTCACTAATGATGGAAAATGCATACGCATGAATGAGTTGGTCCATTTATCAAGGCATTACATATAAACCTAGACTCAAGGAGAGAAAAAACAATAAATGAAATAATACTTGGATTACATTGCTTTCCTTAGAGTCTATGGCTTCAGTCCTTGATGCCTTGATGCTCCTCCATCATCTCCAAGCTTTGGCACCTCATGTCCAAGATTTGGCATTGCTCCAATTGATGTCCATCCTTGCACCAAGTATTTTGTCTCCAAAAGTGATATTCTTCAATTTATAACTAAGAGACTAAAACATGAGAGACATTAGCAACAATATAATGTTGTCGTCATCAACAAAACAATATTGGTTTGAAACATCAATACCTAACAATCTCCCCCTTTTTAATGATGACATACATTATGTAAAACTTAAAGAATTAAAAGCACAATGCTAATGAGCCCCCTACTTATATGCACCAATTGAAAAAAAGATACACAATTGAAATAATAAGAACAATGGTGACATATAATAGGCATGGAATATATAAACCAATTGCAATATGTTAATAACATTCTCCACATTAGAGGTTTACATAATCCCACACATCTCTATTCCCATAGATATATCTCTCTCCCCAAATGCATATGTATGAAAAACATGATTTACATAATGCATATATCTCTCCCCCTTGTCATTGTCAAAAAGGTGGGTATAAAACATATCCCCTTGTCATTCTAGTAAATGATGTGACAGTATGCAAGAAATAAAGAGATGTATGATACCAAATATAAAAAGTTAGTGGGTATCAATCACTATCCCATGCGCCCCCTAGATCATAGAAAAGATCAAATTGTTGACTTCTAGGATCTAATACTAATTATAAAGAAAGAGATAAAAGATCTTTAACAATTGAGATAATACCAATTGTAGAAAAAAATCTTGTACGATAATCCTCTTTACCAATTGTAAATTAATATTTGGAGCCATGGGCCTACGTGTATCAAAGCATAAATACGGAAAATTCAACCATTGATACACTTGACATTGCCAATTGTAAATATAACTCAAAAATAGTTGGCAATATCAATGGGTTTAGTCCAAGACCATAATCACCAATTGTAAATAAAGGATCTCAAACTAATCCAAAGAGAGTTAAAATATGTTTTCAAAATAGTTTTAAACATATTATCCATATTAATTCCCTCATTGTCATACATATGGATCAATATATGCATGCATGACAATGTATTCCCCAAAGGTCCCGTTTCCATGAAAAAAAATAATTTGAAAGATTTTCAAAATCATGAAACATCACACAAACAATGGGTAAGCTAAAAATAAACATTTCAGCACAATACCGGTGCAATATACATATGTGTGTGAGAGCTAAACATTATGGAACCAAACTCAAGAGGAGTTTAATTCCTAATGTAATCACATGAGGTGATCACATTCCTAACTAATGAGTTGATGTAAATATCCCTCTCTTGCACACTACACCTAGTGGGAATCCAAAGACTCAAGGATTTTCTAGGCAAGGGTTTTACCTTTCCAAGAGGGATGGATGTGGCATGCTTAGGTATAGAAATAAATTCTTGGCATGCATTAAGTGAGGATTTTGCTTCTTAGCAAAAATGAAGAATTTTCATTTTTTTCTCACCACCTTGTGATTTACATGTTTCTTATTGGTGTTATTGTTGTACACGAAAGCATGGTGATTCTTCTTAGGTGCTTTAGCAATATTTCTTGAATTTGCACCAAAAGAAGAAGTAGATGTGGGTTTGGTAACCACCTTTGTAGTGTATCCCCAACCTCCTATATGGTTTGCCGGATGTGGTTTTTCAAGCAAACTGTGGAGTGAATCCCTAGCATGTACAAAGCTTATGAGTTTTTGGGATTCCTCTTCGCATTTCAACGTAACTTGTTGAATGCGAGTTTCTAAGCTAAAGTTTTGAGCTACCAAATTTTCATTAATTAGGCTCAATTCCTTAACTTGAGAGAGAAGCGTGTCTCTCTCACTAGTGTCACAAATATGCATATCATTATTGTTTACACTAGAAGATTCAAGTTCATGCAACCTACTCATAGAATTTTTAAATTTACCTTTCAATTTTGCATATGCGTCGATGCACTTACTTGCCCCATTAGAGACCACATTGTAGTGGTATTCGAGCTCCTTGTAGGATGGCTTTGGCTCCTCCTCAACTTCCTCATCGGATTCATCCTTGCTAAAGCTTGACAAAGACTCTTCCCCTTTAGCCATGAAGCACATTTCTTCGTTGGGGTTGAGCCATGCCTACACCTCTTCATCGCTTGAACTTGAGGAGATTGATGAAGAATCATCAAAAGCCACAAAGAACATGTGAGCTCGCTCCTTGTCATCCTATTCTTCATCACTTGATGTGTCCTTATCGATGTCATCAAATGTGCCGACAAGTCCCTTCTTTGGGTTCTTGAACTTGGACTTGCCTTTCCAATTCTTCTTCCATTTACCCTTGTAAGTGTCTTTGATGGGTTTGGAAGGGCATTCGGTGGAGAGATGACCTTTTCCTCTACAATTGAAACAAATCGGATTGTTAGATTTAGATGCAAACTTTGAAGAAGATTTACCTTGCTTGCTTTTGAGGAATGCTCTTAGTTGCTTGGTAAGCTCCACGATTTCATCTCCACTAGCCTCATCTTCTTCATCTTCTTTATTAGAAGCTTCTCGATGGAATTTCTTCCTCCATTTGTTTGACTCTTCCTTCGCATGGAATACAATCCCCTTTTGCTTCTCCGGTTTCTCGAGCTTGGTTGGTTGAATCTCATTCTTGTGTTGAAGCTTCACTTCGTATGCCATGAGATTCCCAACGCACTTCTCAACGGTATATTTGGACTTGTCGTTGACTCCAAAATCCCGTTGGCCTTTGACTGCTATTTGGGTGTAAGAGAGTCAAGGATCTTCTCCACTCGATTCTCTTGGGAAATCACCTTTCCAAGTCCTTCCAAAGCATTCACGATGTCTGTGAACCTTGTGAACATTTCTGAGATACTTTCTCCTTCATGCATATTAAACATTTCATATTTAGATCTAAACACACTTTGTTTAGATTTCTTTCCCTTGGACGTCCCTTCATAAGTAATCTCCAAGATATGCCAAATTTCGTTGGCCGATTTGCATATGGAGATGCGGTTGAACTCATTCGGAGCGAGGGCGTAATGGAATGCACTCATAGCCCTCACATTGAATTAGATAGAGTCCTTCTCCGCCTTTGTCCTTGAGGCCTCGGGTATAGTAGGCTTTTCAGAGGGCGACTCCGTGATGTCCCAAAGGTCTTGACCCTCCAAGTATATCATCATCCTAATCTTTCAACTTGGGTCGTTGGTTCTATTGAAGAGCAGGGGTCGAACGGTTGATAGACCTTGAAACGTTGAATGTCATTGTTGTTGTATGCTTCAACCTCGCTCTGATACCAATTGTAAGGACCGTCTTACCCTTGCAATACTAACAACACCACATTAGAGGGGGTGAATAGTATAATGGCACAAATTGCGTATTTAAAAATTAAACTTGCAAATGTGGAATTATAAATGCAAGAGAAATTTAAACACCACAAAAATCCAAATGAAAACACAAGATTTTACCCTGGTTCTCCAAACTTGGGTACATCCAGCCACACCAATATCCACTACAATTCTCACACAGAGAAGTGAATATAATCTCACACAGAGATATCTCACACAGAGGATTTGGATTCTCACACAAAGAAATTCTTGCTCTCACATAAAGAGACTCAAACTCTTACACATGGAGATCTCAACCAACCCTCACACAGAAGATTATACTCTCACACAGAGAGTAACAAGCTCACACACAGAAAGCTAGGGTTTCAATGAGAACACAAAGGAAAACAAATACTCTTACATATGCCTTGATGATGAACTTACTCATTAATGAATGCAAGGCATAGAAGAGGATCTCCAAGTGATGAGATTTGCTTGAAAGCACTTGGATGATTTCCCTTGAGCTTGCTTCAATGCATGAATAGGAATATGAGCTCCAAGAGGGAAATGGGAGAGTTTGAGAGTGGATCTAATCAATCTCTAATGATCTTCAATAGTTCTAAGAAGTTCTAATGAACTCAGCTCTCTCCTATATATATAGGAAGACAAAAGGAACCCTCAAACCCAAAGAAAACCCACAAAATAATAAATCTGCAATGGCTCTATTTTAGCAGTTTACGGCATAGACATTCGACTGAAGAACAACTGACAATCGACTGGTCAATGACTATAAAAATCCCAATGGCTATAATCTGAGTTAGGACAGACAACTGTAGAAGACTACACAGGCGCCTGTAAATGAGCAGGCGACTATATACCTTCAGCAGGCGACTGTCACTTGGGATGGAAACGGAGCTGGAAAATTCAACTTTCACACTAGCGCCTTCAATCGATAGATGACCAAAACACAGGCGCCTGTAATTTGACAAGCGACTGAAATCTCGTCATCAGGCGACTGACTTGCAAAGTTTTGGCACACAGACGACTGGAGAGCAATTCCCAGACGCCTGATGGAATACAGGCGACTATAAAATGAATGCCAGTCGTCTGTCTCCAGTAGCTCAAGATAGAGTCAATAATAGTTTACTTGAGCTAGTGCACAACAGCCGACTATAGAAGGCTCGACATGCACCTCGAATCACCCAGTCGCATGTAAGACCTTCATCAGTCGCCTGTTGGAGAGCAAAAAACTCCAGTAAGAGTTTAAGGCAAGGTGAACCTATTGGGATGGTTTCTTTGATAATCCTAAGGCTCACTGATGATGGAAAATGCATATGCATGAATGATTTAGTCCATCTATCAAGGCATTACATATAAACCTAGACTCAAAGAGAGAAAAGTAATAAATAAAATAATACATGGATTGCACTGCTTTTCTTAGAGGCTATGGCTTCAGTCCTTGATGCCTTGATGCTCCTCCATCCTCTCCAAGATTTGGCACCTCATGTCTAAGCTTTGGCATTGCTTCACTTGATGTCCATCTTTACACCAAGCATTTAATATCCAAAAGTGATATTCTTTAATTGATAACTAAGAGACTAAAACTTGAGAGACATTAGCAACAACATAATGTTGTGATCATCATCAAAATAACATTAGTATGAAACACCAATACGTAACATCACGCACATATTTGTACAATGACCTCAATTCTTAAGGATCAACTTGCCTATCATCACTAGAGAGTAATCAATGACAGTTTAGTTAATGTTAACCATTTGATAACTGTTTATTGGGTCGTCCAGTGGACTCATTCTCCACTAAGCATATGTGTCTTGTCTCTGACTTCGCCAGGTCGAATGATTATGAGATCATCATCACCCATTATGTTAAGACAAAGACACAGAGGTCTGTCTGATGTGCCGATATCCTTTTCTCGTTTCCTATCGGTCATACACTTTCCATAATTAAGATCTACATCTAGATACGTGTATGACCTTTCTTTAAGTCTAAGGAAATTATGCAAGTGTTTATAACCATTTTATTCATACTAGGATAATTAGTACCATTTATATTCGAACAAGATATTTTCTCGATAAATTGCCTCGAGGGCACATTTCTTCCTTCACAGTCAGCGTTACTGAAAAAGGAACATGAACCGGTGGTGGAGACCGAACAGACATAGACGAAGCAAATCTACTTGGAAGTGTCTAAGTTTCCAGATAGCTCGATAGAGAATGAGTACAAGTAGAGACGAGACGAGATAGAGAATGAGTACAAGTAGTGTCTAAGTTTCCAGATAGCTCGATAGAGACGAGACACAGGTGCTCATTAGAGAATGAGTTCGATGAACGACCAACTTAGAGTTATTAAATGGTTAACTTTAACTAAACTATCTTTAATAACTCTAGGGTGATGATAAGTAAACTGGTCCTTAAGACCTGAAGTCATTTGTACGAACCTGTGAGTGAACCGTGTATCTTAGACCTATGATCTAGCTTCGAGGCTAGGCCTGCTGAAAGATCTTAGGTTGGGTTGCACCTGAAGCTCACGAGGCGAGTAGATGACTAAGATGGGATTCATCACTTCCGTTAAAGGGAAGTTACTGTCACAGGCTCAGTACGGCCTTTGTGTTAATCCTCAGCTGGGGTACGTTGTAAGAAGTACAACGTGAATACAACAAAGACCGCCGTATACTGACCAATGTTGTCTAATAGGGTTGACAGTAAACCATACCCTAGGCCAACAGGGACACAGTCTTGACTAAGGGACTATAGCTAACTGCATTCATCACTGACACAGCCAAAGTAAACCTAATGATGCTTTTGTCAAAGGGTCGATCACGTTATGATGATTCTGAAACAGGGACGACAGCTACTTCTTGTGGTTACCATCGTGTAGGGGTTCCGAGCCCCAACCTGTAGTAAGGTCAGGCTGTAGGGTCTCACACCGAGTAGCATTCCTGTCTTAGTAATAGGAAGATTAATTGAGAGAAATTCATTTAATGATATTGAATAGTTAATATTCACAAAGCTTGTTGTGAAAATTAGTCGTAATAGCAATAGGGACAAATGTTGCATCTGATGCAAACAAAGATTAAACGTGTCGTAAATTGTTTACGACAAATTTAGTAGGAACAAATATGTTGGAAAGGGTTACCTGGCTGATGGGATCGTCCCGGTCTAAACACAGGTTCAACGCGCGTCCAAATCGGAGCTCAAACGAGCCCAGAAACGCGAAAACAGTCCAAGGCAAAGTGGGTTAGACCCACTGGGCTAACAAGCCCATCCGCAAGGGCAAAACGGGCGCAGCCCGCTGCAGCAGGCCAGCGCCCGCTGTATCAGCGGGCCAGTGCCCGCTGCCCAGCGGGCGGGCAGCCCGCCCGCCCTACCTTGGGCAGGCGCGCCCGTAACGTAAGTGATTTTTAGGGTTTTTGAAACCCTAAAAGACGGCTATGAAAGTTGATTTTTTGCCCAACTTTGGGCAATTGTTTGAGGGGTCAAACGAAGTCGAAATTCGTCGACGTTGGTTCCTACGCATTCACCATTCGAAGCCCTTTGAATTGATAGCTTGTTTGGTGTCTAAAGTTTAATAAGCGAAGAGAATTAATTAGTTGAAGTTTGCTTTTACGAAAAGCTCACTAACTTCAAATTAAGCTAAATTAGCTTAATTGAATTTTATTCAAATTAGCAATAGTCCCACATTGCTCGCAACAAAAGAAGGAGTGCCGACTCCCTATATAAATAGGGGTGCACTCCCTTCGTTGAAAGATGCACCAATTCCTCGATCGAGTAGCTCCAGAATTTTAGAGCAAGCTCGATCGGCGACTAAACTATTCTCTCTCTCTCTCTCTCTCTCTCTCTCTCTCTCTCTCTCTCTCTCTTCTTCCTATTCTCCGGAGTAGTCCTAGCAAGACTACAAAGAGGGTTTGGATTTGGATCCAGACGTCTAAGACACGGGTCTACTCAAGTGAAACTTTCTACCGCGTGTGAGCGGGTCGGATGCGAAAGTCGGCTCGGGCGGATCGGTTCGAGGGTGTGAGGCGGCTCAGGCAGATCGAGTCAAAGCGGCTCGGCTACGAGGAGCATCAGAAGACGGTGCTGTACATCTTGTCTGCTCCAGGGCCAAGATTCCAGGTATGTGGTCAAGAAATTTTAGTGTAGATTTAATTCTGTTGCTGTAGAATAGATCCCTCTTTGGGTGGTCAAATCCACCTCAAGTTGGCATAAATCGGGCTAGGTTCTGGCTCCCTCAGACCCTAGCTAAATTGTTTAGCTAGCCGAAAAGTTTTGTTTTTGATTTTCTGCTGCTCTTTATGCCCTGTGGTCCGTCCGACTTAGGACGGACACAGATCCGAGTTCTGAGGGTCCTCCAAAACCCCTACAGTGGTATCAGAGCAAGGTTATGCTATAGATCTATTTTAGCGACGTTTTTAAAATCTTTAAATTGCTTAATTTTAACATACGAACTATTTTAGCTTTATGTTAAAATTAGTGTAAAAAATTGTTTTGTGTTTTAAAAATTGTTTTTGCAACACGGAAATTTTTTTTGGACGATTTAACTTTATGCGATAAGTTTAAATGTGTCTCTAATGTTTAAATTCTTTATATAATTTTTTTTGAGATATAATAATTTTTCGAGCATTTAAAAGTTTATGTAACTTTAAGGATGAATTTTAATTTTGGAATTTAATTCTCTTAAGTTGCATAAAGGTTGAATTTTTTTAGCTTTTAAAACAATTTCTAATGATTTTAAAAGTGTTTTAAAATTGCTTTAATGGATATTATATTAAAGAAATATTTTATTTTCATAAGATGAAATGATAAAAGAGTTTCTTTTAAAATTACATATATGTTTGTAGATTTTTTATGCGATATTTTAATCTTAGAAATGATTGATTAAAATTTTAAAGCCTAGGTTTTAAAATTATTTGATAATTTTATGAAACCTAGTTTTATGTGATAAAATTGTTTTATGCTGTAAATTTTGATCTTTAAATTTAATTGTTCATTTTTAGATTTACGTGTTAATAATTATGTAGATAATTTTAACTTGCCAATTCTCATTATATGTCACTAAATGAAACTTTTATTTATGCGGATAAATTAGTTATTTCATTTTCTTCTAATGTCATGATGAATAATGTATTCATGAATCCTTTTAGGTTAGCCATTAAATGATTAAAAATTTATAAGATGAAATTTTAATAAATTAGTGACATGTTATGTTTGATAAACAAAACAACATCAAAACCTAATACCAGATTAGGGTAGTCCCTTTTGATTGTCAATCATTACGATAAATCGTTTAAATGATGATTTTCATAAAAGACTATTTTTGAAATATGTTGTAATTGTTTTATTAAATCCTAATTAAATTGAGGTAGTATAGTTGAACGATTGAACCTTATAGTTGATAAGGACTTAATAAAAATTGTTCAACCAATCCATAAAATTTCGAATTTCAGGATCCACTAGTTGATAAGGATTAACTAGTTTTTAATTAAAAGCCATTTAGTTGTTGGACGAACATAGAATTGATGAAAACTCCTTCAATGGATCATGATGTCGGTCAATGTGCTTGGCTAAGTTTGCTGGACCACCCTAGCTAGTCTAGGGGCCAAGTGGTCCTGGCTTAGTCAATTCCTTGGCCGCGTCCGCTGAACCGCAAGGAGTCGATTCATGACTGTGTAAGTCCATCGACTATACCTAAATAAAATATGATAATAATCTTGTTCAAGATAAATCGTAGCCATCCTTGTTTTAGGAGCTGGCAACTGTAAGAAATGTGTTACGGTTGTTGAGCTATACTCAAGCCGTGACATGTCAATCTTATAGAAACCGATTTCTTGATAAACATCTTGACCTGATTAAAACCGATGTCTCATCCACCGAGCACAGGCATAAGTCTAACCAAGAATGTAGTCTAAGTCCTGACCCAAACCAACGTGTCGTGCATACACCGAGCAGCGGGGCAAGTCAGGCTAGACATGAAAACAAGGGTCCGACTAGGCTAGCCATTGTGATCCGGATGAACACACTCATGATCACAAATTACTAGGGGTAAAATCGATAGGGAATCATATTTAATATGATTAACGACAAGTTCGTCTACCGACTGCTGAGTCGGACAACTTGTTGAGACACACTCAAGGTTGTCAGACTCAGGGTAGTCGGATCCCTCTCTCACAAATGTTATTTTATAATAAATTGTTTATTATTATGGCTTTAATAAATTTAGTGGGAGAATATAGTTTTATTAAAAACCATTAAAACTATACAACGAACATATACTGACTAAAGTATCTATAAAATTACAGAATGGATTCGGGTCTTAGATATATGGTAGAGAAGGACGTGCTCGATGGAACGAACTACAAAGACTGGCTTAGGAACATTAAGTTGGTCCTTTTCCTAGCCGGGATTGGATACGTACTGTTCGAGGATGCTCCGGAGAAGCCCGATGACGATTCGACCTTCTTGGAAAAGGAAGCCTATAAGCTATACCAGAGGGATGCAGAGAAGGCCATGTGCCTTACTCTGGCTTCGATGAGTAACAAACTGCAGAGGAAGCATGAACATATGGATGTTCAAAGTATGCTTCTTAATGCACAAGAGTTATACGGCAAGCGATCTCGAGCTGCCAAGTTCGAAGCCACCAGCAACCTTTGGGGCACAAAGATGGAGACAGGGCCCGTACAACATCATGTCATCAAGATGATCGGATACGTAGAAGACGCCGCCCAGTTAGGATTTGTCCTAGACAATGAGATGTCCGTGGACATTATCCTTAAGTCTTTAACCCCTGACTTTAAGCCTTTCATCACTGGTTTTATAATGAACAGTCTTGAAACGGATCTTCCTGGTCTCCTCAATATGCTTAGGCAGTTTGAAGAGATTGAGAAGAAGCCAACTGCATTGGTTGTTGGCTCTGCTTCTTTCGACCAGCCGAAAGGCAAGGATAAGAAGAGGCATGTCCCGCAACCTGCAAAGGCAAAGAAAGGGAAGAAAAAGACCAAATGGGCCCCATCAAAATCTGAGTGCTTCCATTGCCAAAAGATTGGCCATTGGAAGAGGAACTGCAAGATTTATCTTGCAGAGAAGAAGAATGGGCATACTGATGCCTCTACCTCAGGTACAACAATTAAATTCAATGAAGCATAATTGTTTCCAATCACATAGTATGAGATACTAAGACATCTGTGTAATGTATACAGGTGGCTGAAATGAAGCGAAGATTGGAAGAAGTTCGGAGGACGGTCGGTAATCTGAGCAATCGTTGCTGCTGGGGCCGTGCGAAGACTTCGAGAGACATGCAGAAGGAGCTGATACTCATTTTTCTTAGTTGAATAAAATGTATCATTCCTTAAAATTGAAAACAATGATTGAGTGTTCTACACTCAAAGTTTATTTGATGAACACATTACAGTTCATCTTTATGAATCCGTTGTTTTTGAATGAATGTCTCGAAAATTGTGTTTTCTATTGAAATTAAAATTTGACTGAGATTGGCTTAAATTTTCTGTGATTGTGGCTTTCTGAGTTGGTTGTGAAAATTCTCGAATTATGATGCAAAGCTTCAAAAATTACGTTTTGGAGCTGACTTAATGTTATAGTCAATCGGTAGTTAAGTATAGGTTCCAGGGATGTATAAATTGCGTGCGATCACAATTATACGCATATTAAGATTAATTCTTAATAAACTGCATTTGGTTATTAAAGAATTAATATTAAATGTGGTTAAGGGAAAAGTACAGTGTAGGACGTTTGATTGAGAGAGTCAATGTCAAGATTCCTTAAACCAATCTTGACTTGACTCATTCGTCAAACCGAACCTGACACTAGTACATTCCATCTAAAGCACTTATAAAATGGTTATGTCTTCATATATACAATCTAAATATGATTTAGATATAATATTGAAGTATTTAACCATGTAATTCTTAATGTCAATGGGAGCCAGCTCGTATACTTAGTTCCGGTTTTTTGGACTAAGTAAAAAGGATTTCCAACTTATATGAATCATCTATATAAAACTGTGAAATCAAAATCGTTCTGATTTAATCGTATATATATATAGACTAAGGGTGGCGTATATGTACTTGACATATTGGCACAAGAAAATTGGAATGAGCTGAAACAGACTTATAGAAATGTTAGACCCTACATCTAGATTGTATAAGCTAATTGTTAGCTAATACAAAGAGAGGAAAAATTGATCCAGATCATTTTTCAAAGGATCAACCTTGTTTGATCAAAAGATGTATTAATTAATCCATTAAAATACAATTGTAGATACTCGTTAGTAAATCCACTCTTAGCTTTGTCATATAAATGTCAAAGTGACTGATATGCTATAACGGTATGAGATACCGAGATAAATAGACTAAGTGCAAGTGGGAGATGTAGGAGGATATACGCCCATAAGGCAATTTATCCTAAGTATATGTTTTGTTCATATTGTATATGGTATCCATTATCCTAAGTATAAATCGTTTGAATTTATATACTTAGATAATGTCCATAGACTTATAGTTAGGTCCTTGCGTATCTAGATAAGATCTCGATTATGGACAGTAAGCGACCAAATAGAAACGTAAGTATTAAACGGTTCGTGGTCGTAGATGTGTCGAAAACTGGATATCGACACATCGGATAGACCACTGTGTCTTAGTCTTACCTCAGGGTAATGATGACCTCATAGTCATTCGACTTGGTGAAGTCGGAGACGAGACACAGGTGCTCATTAGAGAATGAGTTCACTGAACGACCAACTTAGAGTTATTAAATGGTTAACTTTAACTAAACTGTCTTTAATAACTCTAGGGTGATGATATGTAAGCTGGTCCTTAAGACCTGAAGTCATTTGTACGAACCTGTGAGTGAACCGTGTAGCTTAGACCTATGATCTAGCTTCGAGGCTAGGCCTGCTGAAAGATCTTAGGTTGGGTTGCACCTGAAGCTCACGAGGCGAGTAGATGACTAAGATGGGATTCGTCACTTTCGTTAAAGGGAAGTTACTGTCACAGGCTCAGTACGGTCTTTGTGTTAATCCTCGGTCGGGGTACGTTGTAAGAAGTACAACGTGAATACAACAAAGACCGTTGTATACTGACCAATGTTGTCTAATAGGGTTGACAGTAAACCATACCCTAGGCCAACAGGGACACAGTCTTGACGAAGGGACTATAGCTAACGGCATTCATCACTGACACAGCCAAAGTAAACCCAATGATGCTTTTGTCAAAGGGTAGATCACGTTATGAAGATTCTGAAACACGGACGACAGCTACTGCTCGTGGTGACCAACGTCTAGGGGTTCCGAGCCCCAACCTGTAGTAAGGTCTGGCTGTAGGGTCTCACACCGAGTAGCGTTCGTGTCTTAGTAATAGGAAGATTAATTGAGAGAAATTCATTTGATGATATTGAATAGTTAATATTCACAAAGCTTGTTGTGAAAATTAGTCGTAATAGCAATAGGGACAAATGTTGCATCTGATGCAAACAAAGATTAAATGTGTCGTAAATTGGTTACGACAAATTTAGTAGGAACAAATATGTTGGAAAGGGTTACCTGGCTGACGGGATCGTCCCGGTCTAAACACAGGTTCAACCCGCGTCCAAATCGGAGCTCAAACGAGCCCAGAAACGTGAAAACAGTCCAAGGCAAAGTGGGTTAGACCCACTGGGCTAACAAGCCCATCCGCAAGGGCAAAACGTGCGCAGCCCACTGCAGCAGCGGGCCAGCGCCCGCTGCACAGCGGGCCAGCGCCCGCTGCTTGCAGCGGGCGCACGCCCGCTGCCCAGCGGGCGGGCAGCCCGCCTGCCCTACCTTGGGCGGGCGCGCCCGCTACGCCTAGCAGGTGCACCCGCAACTTGAGTGATTTTTAGGGTTTTTGAAACCCCAAAAGACGGCTACGAAAGTTGATTTTTTGCCCAACTTTGGGCAATTGTTTGAGGGGTCAAACGAAGTTGAAATTCGTCGCCGTTGGTTCCTACACGTTCACCATTCGAAGCCCTTCGGATTGATTGCTTGTTTGGTGTCTAAAGTTTAATGAGCAAAGAGAATTAATTAGTTGAAGTTTGCTTTTACGAAAAGCTCACTAACTTCAAATTAAGCTAAATTAGCTTAATTGAATTTTCTTCAAATTAGCAATAGTCCCACATTGCTCGCAACGAAAGAAGGAGTGCCGACTCCCTATATAAATAGGGGTGCACTCCCTTCGTTGAAAGATGCACCAAGTCCTCGATCGAGTAGCTCCAGAATTTTAGAGCAAGCTCGATCGGCGACTAAACTATTCTCTCTCTCTTCTTCCTATTCTCCGGAGTAGTCCTAGCAAGACTACGAAGGGGGTTTGGATTCGGATCCAGACCTCAAAGACGTGGGTCCACTCAAGTGAAACTTTCTACTGTGTGTGATCGGCTCCGAGGCGAAAGTCGGCTCGGGCGGATCGGTTCGAGGGTGCGAGGCGGCTCAGGCAGATCGAGTCAAAGCGGCTCGGCTACGAGGAGCATCAGAAGACGGTGCGGTACATCTTGACTGCTCCAGGGATAAGATTCCGGGTATGTGGTCAAGAAATTTTAGTGTAGATTTAATTCTGTTGCTGTAGAATAGATCCCTCTTGGGATGGTCAAATCCACCCCAAGTTGGCATAGATCGGGCTAGGTTCTGGCTCCCTCAGACCCTAGCTAAATTGTTTAGCTAGCCGAAAAGTTTTGTTTTTGATTTTCCGCTGAGCTTTATGCCCTGTGGTCTGTCCGACTTAGGACGGACACAGATCCGAACTCTGAGGGTCCTCCAAAACCCCTACATCATCTAGGGTTAATGCTAGTTGTGATTCCAATAAGATTCTCATATGTTTCTCTCCCCTCTCGGAGCATCTCACCCCTCTCGGGGCTTGCACAAGTACCCTATCATATCATCATTCACGTGGCATGAAACATGTATTGAGATTCAGCTAGGTTTCTCTATCCTCTCAAGGTTTATCTCCCCTAAATTAACTAGCCCTTTCGAGACATCATCAAGCTTGTGTAGAGATGAATGAAATAATGAGAAAAGCATTGAAATGTGCATGAGACAAAGAAATCATATTATCAAAATATTCCTAAAATCAACCAAAGCACATACAAATAGAGATTTAGGCATTGATAACAATAAATGGAGAATTTTTACTCAAAATCATCGTCCAAAATAGTGTTACAAGACTACAAATCAAAATACAAAAGAGTAAGAGATGAAGAGATAATCTATTGAAGAGATGAATCCCGAAATCCTTCTCTTGAGCTCCTCCATGCCCTAACACCAATGGGATTTCCTTTGTTTGCTCCTCCAAAGATAAACGAAAATAAACCCTAACACTCCTATTTATACTACCCAAAACCCCTAACAAATATTAGCCCTTGATCATAAGATCCAACGGCTCCAATCATTCTTGAGTTCAGCTGAAATCGCCCCAAACTCAGCAGTAAGACGACCCCAAGATGTTTGGAGAAGGTGCTCTAGACGTCTGGCTTACCAACATGGCATGCATGTCTTAAGCGGACCAGGCGTCTGGTGCTGTCCGACCAGGTGTCTGGTGCTTGGAGAATCCAACTTGGGCAGCAACGACCAGGCATCTGATTTGGTTGGCCCAGACGTCTTGCAATGAACCAAGCGTCTGGTTTTCCTCTTGCAGGCGTCTGGTGACACATAGGAACACCTCCTCAACTCTCTGTCTTCTGCAGGCCTACTGATTAGGCAACTAGAGTAGGTCACCTACACGTCTGAATCAATATTCAGACGTCTAGACAACGTGCTCCAGACGGCTGGTGTATCATGACATTTGGCTTTGCTGTAGTTGATGCATCATACGTGACTCTCCAGACGTCTTGTCCTCTGTGGGGCAGACTCCTTCTCTTATTTGTGGACGTTGCTCCAGAACTCCTAAAAATTTGTAAAACTTGTCAATGGAATCGCGAGAGAACCATCTATACTATACAAATATGAGAAGATAGAACTAAGTCATAAAAATTGTTTTTTTGCATAAACAAAGAATAAGCTCCAAGGACCCATGATGTTCTAAATATGCACATAATGGAGCTAAATTAGATATGAAATTTGCACACAATGCCCATGAAATAAGGGGATATATATAGTATTCAAGCATAATTACTTGGCTACTGACTGAAGACGAACTATACCAGAGGCTGCAGATGATGTACTCCTAACAGATGCTGGTGAAGTTGGTGGTTTAAGCTCGGATGGTGGAGATAGCGCTACTCCACAGACTACACAGCTGAAGGATTCCATTGCAGTGTCGAGGCCGAGTCATGAGATACGAAGACCTGCGTGATACTCAGAGATGGTCTCACTCGATTTTCTTGCTGTAAGTATTGATATATCCACTTCTATCAGAGAGGTAGAGCATTCTGAAGACCCAGAGAGGTGGAGGAAAGCGAAGGACGATGAGATGGAATCACCGATGAAGAAGGAGACGTGGAATTGATGGAGATTCCAGAGGGTAAGCAGGCAATTAGGTGTAAGTGCATCTACACCAAGACGAAAGGAGCCAAAGCTGGAGAAGTTCACTACTAAGGGTGTGCGCGGGTACAGGGTACCCAGATACCCGATCAGAACTTACCCGAACGGGTAGGTTTCGTGTAGAAACCCATTAGTTCCGGGTAGGTTCCGGATTGGAAAATTAGGAACCGGTGTGAATCGGGTCCGGTTCCGGTTCCCATCTATAGGAAACGGATATCCAGACCCGGAGCCGATATTTGGACCCTCGTTTAATTATAGATAGCTTAATTTTTTATATAAATAATTAAGTGTGAATCTGGTCACATAATATTGGGTCAACACACTGGCTATCTCCCGACCGGATTTTCAAGGTTGCATCATTCAAATCCCACCTGATGAATCTGAAATGGGCAACAGGTCCATTATTTCCTCTTTTGGTTGCATGCTTTGGCACTTCGGGATCTCCAAATACTTTCCAAAACCTCAACGATTCATCTGCAGCAGCAGATGCAATTATGTAGCCATCCAAACTCTACAAAACCCAAACAGAAGATAACACAATTTGAATTCTACTAACAGAGGATCACACAGTTTGAATTTTAATCGTTCCAGTGCCATGAACAAAACTCGAGAAGTGTGGCCATTTAGCTCTGACATCTTATCCATCGACGGATACTTCCGAAGAGTTAGTAGGTTCTCCGTATACCCATGAGAGCTTAACAACTCCATCGCATTCTTATTCCAAAGAAGGGAACACACTTGAGAACCGGTATGCACCGACTTCAAACAAGTTCTATCTGTGTGTTCCAAAACTTGATGCAACGATCATTGTTGCCGACATTGGAAGCAAGTAACTTGCTTTGGAACGTGCACCAAGCTATGGCTTTGACAGCAGAAGTATAGTCCGATGTACCCGCTGATTTTGGTTCAACTGGTTGGAAGAGGCCATGGAAAGGTTCCAGATGTACAACAAATTGTCATTTCCTCCGCTGGCAAGTTGTAGGCTTGAACATGACCATTTTAGACCACACACCTCCTATCAATACCCTTGATATGTATACACAATGTATGATCGTGCTCTCACATCATTGTTCAATTCTGTCCGCTCCTCCAGTCGTTAGAATATTACAGGGTACCCGGAACCTACCCGGAACCATAGGGTCCGGGCAGATTCCAGGTATATGGTCTAACTGGATAGGTTCCGGTTCCAAATTTTAGGAACCGGTCCCTTACCGGGTAGGGTCCAGATAACATTAAAAAACAGGGTACCCGGACCCGCACACCCCTATTCGGTACATTGCCCACCTCATAGCAAAGGGCTATACACAGAGGGAAGGCATCGACTACAATGAAGTCTTCTCTCCGGTGGTGAATCATTGCTCGATTGGATCCTATTGACACTAATGACTCAACTCGATCTTGAGCAGGTGCAACTAATTGTCAAGAAAATTTCTTGCATGGAAAGTTCGAGGAGGAGATCTATATGGCTCAGCCCGATGGCTATGAGAGCGACAATGAGCTTGCATATAGGCTGAAGAAGTCTCTTTAAGGGATGAAGAAGTCCCCTAGACTATGGTACAAGTGCTTTAAACTCTATATGACGGATGATAAAGGATATGTTCACATCCCATATGATCATTGTATGTTCTTTTAAAAATTGGATGATGGGCCCTTCATCTATCTCTTGCTTTATGTTAATGATATGCTCATTGCCTCATCAAATAAAGAGGAGATTTGGATATTGAAGTCTGAGCTAAGTTGTGCATTTGAGATGAAGGATCTAGGCAAAGCACAAAGGATTCTTAAGATGGTGATCACAACATATCGAAGTGGGGGTAAATTTCATCTTTCACAAAGTCGCTACTTGAATTCTGTGATATGAAGATTTGGCTGTGAAAGTATGAAGCACGTAGTTACTCTGCTTGCACCTCACTTCAAACTCTGTGTCGAGCATTTTTCGAAGAACGAAGAGGAAAAGAAGCTCATGTAAAGCACACAGTATGCCAATGCGGTAGGAGCCTTGATGTATGCTATGGTATGTACCCGACCTGACCTATCACATGCAGTTAGCATGGTGAGTAGATACATGCACAATTCGGGAAGGAACACTAGAGAGCAATACAATAGATACTTAGATACATCAATAGCACAGTTGACATCGAATTAACTTATACCCAAGGGTGATGATGGTTCGCATGATGTAGACTATGTTGATTCTAACTTTACTGGCAACTTGGTTGGGAGGAGATCCTTGACAGGATATGTGTTCATCCTGTCAGGAGCTCCGATCAGTTGGTAGAGTATACTTCAGTTTACAGTGGGCCTGTCTACTACGGAGGTAAAATACATGGCATTGACTGAAGCTGTGAAAGAGTCGATATGGATGATGGGCTTCATGGATGATCTGAGAGTCTACCAGAAGAAGTATAACCTCTATTTTGACAGTCAGAGTGACTGTACTTGGCTAAGAATGAGGTCTTCCATGCTCGCACCAAGCATATCGACGTAAGGTACCACTTTGTCCGAGACTATGTGGGAGAAGAAGACAATGACATCACTTTGTTGAAGATCGGGACAGATGACAACCTTGTGGACATGTTAACTAAGGTTATATTGGAAGCCAAGTTCAAGGACTGTTTGGACTGGCTTAATATGGTTCCGAGTTAATGTAAATGGAGGCCCCAGTTGGGGGCCTTTAAGGCTTGTTAGAGTCATTCGAACATATATGTGCATTGAGCTATTCGGAGCAAAATTTTGGAAACACCAGATGTGACTCTACCAAGGCAATGCATGGACGGTCGAATGTGTGACAGAGGCCTAAATCGTGCCAATGTGGAGATTTGTTAAAGATGGCTCGATTAAGGCATCCGAGAAGTATTGGTTCGGAAGCCGAGCTCTCTTGTGTAAAGATAGTACGCATGTGCTCGGATCTAACTTATCTGACTCTGCACAAGTCAGATACGAGGATGTCGAGCTATTGAACTTTGACAGTGCATTGGTTCCTCGGCTCAGAGGATCAACGGCTCATTGGTCGGTAACACTACAGTCCAAGCTTTGTTTATAATTAGCTCAGACAGCTCGGCTCGATACTTTGTTTGCTCGGTCTTCACTGGAAGCTCAGCAGTACGGAGGGTGCCTACTATAGGGTGGCGCCCTATTCGTAATAGAGGTGCGATAGGCTTGGAATTCTTTTAAAGGTGGGATTCGTATCTTTTGGAAATCCCTCCTCAAGGATGCCACCTATTGTACCCGAGGGCTATATATAGTGTGTTTTAGATGATGGTTTCTAAGAGAGGAACATAGAGACAACTTTGAGCCGACATTTGTGACAGCCAACTTTGAGATATTTGTAGAGAGATTTTGGAGAGAATTTGTGTGCTTCTTCTTCGTTGTGAAGAGAGAAGATTTGTATTCATTCTTTCCTTTCGTAATAAAGCTAATCGGTGTTCCCTTGGGCTGGCCGACGGCCTAAATTTGTTATCTCTCATAGCGCTCTATCTGGTTGTGTGTTGCTCGTCCTCGTCTCGATCATCTGATGGTCTTAGACTTCCGCGCTCGTGCACAACAATTATAATATGTAGAATTTCAAGGAGATGATGAACACATCACCTTTGTTGCAGCGGAATAATATCGAGAAGGAATTACAATGATTTGGATCAAGATTGGAATCAAAAATAGACACCAAATGCTTTCAACCACTAAGATTACCATGTCCTCTTCTTCTGTCTATTTGGGAGAAAAGAATGTAATCTTCCCTGTGTGAGATAATGTAAACTCCTAGTGGTATAAATAGGAATATGAGGAGAATTATGTTAGAAATCTAACGTTGTAAAAACAATGTATCTTCCAACGGTAGGATAATTAGGATATAGCACTTTTGCATTAGCAACCATTAACTTCTCTTAATTTTAAAAAGTTTACAAAGTTTAATTGAAATTGCACATATGCCCCTTAATAATTTAATATTTACAGGTTACCCAACTTATCATGGTCGTACCCAAATCTACATAATAGGTATTAGAGGAATTGGATCAATAATAAGAGATATAAGATTGGAAATTGTTACGACTAATTTGGAAAACACCCGTAAACAGAAATAATCTAAAGAAAAGGTGACCAAGTTAGAATGACGAGGAGAAGGAGAATTGAAATTCAGAGATACATTTAGTTTAGTGACACATTGATCAATATAAATATTAGAGGAATTAAAAGTAATTTCTGCTAATATCATAGCTCAATGTTGCCTAGTAACACACTAATCATGATACATGAAATGTTCGAAGTTATCCAAAAATTTAAAAGGAAAGAAAAGAAAAGAGAGGATGGCAATTATCTGCACATTGGTTCCTGATGGTGATAGGCCTTAGCGAGCTCGGTCTCCACGGAGCAACAACAGAACCCATCCTTATTCTTCTCCACCATCTCCAATATATTCTCGAAAACAGATACATCGCATGGAATCCTCAGCACCCCTTCCTGCTGGAAGCCGAACTCCTCCTCGGCTTCTCGCAGAAGAGTTCCAAAGGCTACGTGGCTCAGATACTCCATCGGGATCACAAACCTCTTCATCTCCTCTCCAACACACAGTGCAAGAAACCCTTTCGGAACGACGCTGTTGGAGAGCGAGAGGGTTCTCTTGAGGAACTTCCTGCCGTTGCTCTTTGGTGCGACTGCAAGCTTCCTCCACTTCTTCAGCATTTGCTGGAGCCTAACTATGTCCGCGATCTTGTTGCTGGCCTTCTTGGACTCCATGAATCCTTGTGCAAGCATTCAGCCCTTTGATCAAGAGAGAGATGGCTATGTGAATTTATAGGAGTTAGAACCCTTGGCTCTACTAAAATATTTTAGATTCCATTCATATTTGCAATTTCTATAGCATTTATTTTTTTGGTGCAGTTATTGTCACAACTGTCTTATGAATCAAGTGGTGACAATTGGTGTATATTTAAAAACTTCAGAGTGAATCATGAGGAGCTATTGGGTTTCTTTTAATGTGTGTTCTTCTGATTTATTCGTTTCTTTAATTGTTCATATTATTAAAGTCGGGTGCTTGGGAGGAGAAGGTGGCAGGTCTAAGATTGTAGAGATCGATGCATGTGAGTTCTCAGTTCTCGCCATTTGAAAAGAAATAAATAAAATATGGCTCATCAAATTTACACGTATATCCCGTTTACATGTTTCTCATCATTTGGTGGCTATGCTTCACTTTTCATTTCAAATTTCTTTGACATTCTTACATCTACGCATTCTATCTTTTTTTGGGTACCCTGAAAACCTATTGCTTGGAGCACAAGGTATTTTTTGTCCTTCTTATTTGGTTTAAACGAATTAAAAATTCTTAATCACTTACTTAATACCTTCATGTTTATGCTCAATGGCTAGCTCTCTCTTTGCAAGTGAAATTTCAATATTCATTTGGAAAGATGTCTTGCATGACGTTTCCTGCTTCTTTATAGTAGTTTCTGCACCTTTTCTCATATTTCCTCTAGTAGTTGTACAGTACTCTTAAGCTAAATTTCAAAAAAAAAAAAAACCACCACCATCATATTTCACCGTTTTTCCAAAATATGATCATGAACAAAAAATTATCGGGAGTTTAAATCATTACAAGATAGACTGAGGTGGGTTTTTGAGACCTATTAAAATGTTGGAAGAAGCATGTTTAGAAAGCTTATGCAGTTTTGTATCGCCGAAATTAGAGAACTAATTTAAGAAAAACGAAGTTCATATCATTTTCTTTTCTGGTATTTTAAAATCATAGAATAGTATTTTTATCAAAACAGTTTAAAATAACGGTAATTTTTTGAAACTTAGACACTCTTGTATATCTTGTAACATCTCCTAACTGTATCCTGCATGTCAGTTATCGCAGTTGCACATGCGTCGGCTCAACTTGCGGAGTCAATTCAAAGCTAAACTTGTGTCTATTACACAACTGGGAGGTGTTAGATAGAGATGTCAGCGTTTGCAGAATTCTCCTTGTGTCAGTAACTTATGAACAAGATCCATCAATGAGATCTGCACACTGATGATCGCAACGTATGGGGGCCTATTTTCAAATCAAGATCCATATTTTAGCTCGTCTAATAAACAGCCTATTATGCATGACTGCACGTGAAATGAACTGCAATCGCTATGTCAGTAGCAAATCAAAGCCATACTGATTATTGACTCCTGTTGGATCACTGGCATCAACTGCAGATATCCCAGAAAAAAGGGAAATATTTCACCAAGCCTTGAGCTTCCAGTTTGAATATGGATTAAAACAAAACCAGCTGACTAGTTCTTGATCCCGTATATTATTAGATGTTGGGTTATCTTGATTGATTTTCATCAGTCGGCCTCCTTCACCTCACGTCTAACTATTAGACATGAACAAACTTATTAAACATGAACAAAACTCGCATAATTAAGGCTAAATCCTGGTTGGTACAGGGCTACTGATTAGCTTGCGGCTAATTGTGTGTCTGTAATCAAACGATCCAAGTCAAAAAATGGGTACTGCTAGGGTTTTAGCAGGGTACTTCATAGAGATTGGCAATCTGGAGTTGGTGCAGAAACTGGCAGGTACTGTACCGTTCAGAGAGAGATTATTGCCTTGCACCTTCACTAATCATTTGCCGCATCAGACTTTGATTTCATCAACCATACACAAGTGTATCTTAAATATAATGTGAAGGGAAAAACAATCATTGATCTTCTACCTTCCAATCATGTGTCCAATCATGAGCTGCAACAACCCACCACCCATTCTCTCCAATCAAAAAGCCAATCAGTATGAAAAAAGAAAAAAAAATTGTTAGAATAATGGGAGAGATGACAAGTTTGGGAGGTAAATGGCACATGATCAAAAAATCATTCAATTCCCTCCTCTCATTATAATCACAAGGTGAGCTGAATCTCACCCTGGTTCATTGCATCTACTGCTCTTCTATAGATGTTGAATCCTACTGTTGCTCAGAGGGAATCAGAGGATCTTTTCTCAGTTGCAACTTACAATAATAATTCATTTAGTGGGATTCATTCTT
This sequence comes from Scilla litardierei, assembly GCA_030789695.1. Classification (NCBI taxonomy): domain Eukaryota; kingdom Viridiplantae; phylum Streptophyta; class Magnoliopsida; order Asparagales; family Asparagaceae; genus Scilla; species Scilla litardierei. The sequence continues at coordinate 135,706,350 of CM061136.1, read as the reverse complement.
GCCAAATATTATAAATAGTCTCTTCTCGTTAAAAAAAATGTATTTTTTGGCTAGATAAAATAGGGAATTCCGTTGGAAATTTCTTATGAATGTGAATTTGTACTTTTTATTATATATAAACTCACCTCTATTACTTTTGCTTGTGAACACTTTTCTTGTTCGTGATCCACACTCTTGTATTTTAAAAACAAAACAACATCGTCAACTTTTCCAAAAAACATCTCGCTTTAATTACAAATTTGCCATTGTTTTTTAATGCATATTCTATCCTTTTTGTCCTATCTGCACCAATCTACATTCTCATCTCCTTCTCCTGGTCCTCCACCTTGCCACCTCTCCGCCTCCTCTTACCACTGCCTCCTCCTCATCCTTTCTATTGCCACGACCGCCTCTCATCCTCTTCCTCATTGTCCTACTCCTCCTCCTCGTTATCCTTCTTTCTGGTCTAAATTGCAGCTCGGGGTCTAATTTGAAAGAGCAACCATATTGGTACTTGGGCATATAAACTCGAGCTTCCATTTAGTTACTCGGGTTTGAGAACAAAAGCAATGTTGAAAAATTATTTACGACGCTTGATCAAGTATACCCGAGCATCATATTTGGTGTTTGGTGATATAGGTGTGAGCATTTCAAATAACGCTCGGCCCTGAAGTTCGAGAATATCTAATTTTTAGGGTTTTTATTGATTTTTATTGAGTTTTCATTTTGTGAAGTTCATTAATTTTTTTAAATTTTTTATGTTTAATTAAACCCATTGAATTAGAAGCTACAAAAGGAGGTGGTAGGGTGATTATGATGAGGATGAGGAAGAAGAAAGGTGGTTGTGGATGAGCTAGTAGAGGAAGATGAGTCTGGAGAGGAGAGGGGGAGCCGGCAATAGAGGAGTTGGATGAGAAGAAGAGAGTGAGAGGGAGAAGGAGGTGGAAGATGATGAAGAAGCATTGGATGAGGAGAGTGTAAAATAGGAAAAGAGTGATAGAGTTTAAGATTTTAAAAATTAGCATATATATAGTATGTTTAGAAGTTAGGCGTGTTTATAAAAAGATTAAAGTGCATATAGAAATACCATTTAAGATGTTTACTACTTGTGTTCTCCTAAGTATAAGAAATGTGTCATCCTCATTTTGGAACTGCTTTACGAAGGAACACTTGTCCAATGTTGAAGTGGTTCTCCCATGCGTAACTACCCAAATGGGTTAATATCAACTTTTGGTCTACTTTTGATGGAAAGGTCACAAGTGTTGCCATCATGTGTAACTATTGCCATCATGCATGTAGTAACATTCTCTATTTATGAGGATGGAGCCATGGAGGTTAGGCATTATTTTGCTTTGGATTTTTCTAAAGTGTAATTAGTTTTTTGTAGTTAGAGAGGTTTACAAATTTAAGTTTGAAATTCTATAATTTTCAAAACAGTAATTTCAGGCGATGCTAAAAGTTTCGATGAGGAGGAAAAGATGTGCTTGGAAGATGATTTGAAGTAAGAGAAAAGATAGTGCCTCTTTGTTGAATCTTTTGGAGTTCTGTGAGTTAATTATGTGGGTTGGGTGACACGTGGTGTGATAGTTTTGTCATTAGTGGTACTTGGTTATATCAGTAGGTCTTGGTGTGGCAGATCATTGTTTAAGTCATGTTATTAGTCATGTTGTAAGTCATTTACCCGAAGTGGTTCCTAGATTTGCAGACCACAAAATCTGCATGGATTCTAATTTAGCTGATTTCCATAACAGCTCCTAGATTGAAGGAGAGCCGTCATATATATATGGGCCATGCAGATTGTGCTAGGGTTTTTATCTCTTTTGTGAATATCGGTGATTATATCCTGGGAAGGAGGCCAATGGTTACTTGAGGTAGGGTTCAACGGAGTTGAACTAGTCTGTTGTGCAAGAGGATCTTGCATGCAAAGGGAGCTTGCATAGATTACTACATGGGGTTGATTGAGATCACCCATCGCGGTTTGTATTGAGGGAGCGTATACTCCTCCTAATAGAAATCTGATATTAGTGATTGTAATCATTTTTATTATAGCAGAATAATCTGATTTCATGGGCGTGGCCCTGCAGATGTAGGTGAGCGCACCGAACTGCGTTACAAAGGTCTTGCGTGTCATTTTGGAATTTCTGCATGTTCATGCATGTTTGTTAAATTAATATCTAAGTACTGAATTTCAATTGGTATCAGAGCAGGTCATCCGTGCTGCTTTGTTTGTCACAGCAGGTATGATCTTGGGATCTCGGTACTTGAATCATGACTACGCGAGAAGGTGCCTCTGTTACTCGTCCTCCACTGCTTATCGGTACAAACTACACTTACTGGAAGTCCAAAATGCGTACATTCATCAATCCCTAGATGAGAAGTCCTGGATGCTATTTTTAAGGATGGTCCCCTCCGATTGAAGTTGACAAAGACAGCAAGGAACATCTCAAGTCGGCAAGAGATTGGAGTCAAGATGAAGATCATGCTGCCCAATGGAATTCTAAAGAAGTTAATGCCATTTTCACAGCTGTTGATGAAGAGAAATTTAAACTCATCTCTACTTGTGAGTATGTTAAATAAGCTTGGAACATTCTTCAAAATGTTCATGAAGGAACTAATGCAGTAAAAATCTCTAAACTTTAAATGCATGCATCTTAATTTGAAGAACTAAAGATGGGTGATGATGAAACTATTGTTGAATTTAATGGGAAGTTAAGAGACATAGCAAATCAAGCCTTTCGACTTGGTAAAAAGTACTCACAAGTAAAATTGGTCCGAAAAGCTTTAAGATCCCTTCCGAGTAAGTTGCAGCTATTGAGGAAGGAATGAACACATCTACTATGAGGCTTAATGAACTTATGGGGTCACTTCAGACATAAGAAATGAATCTGAAACAAATTAAAAGGGACAAAAGAGTGGCTTTAAAAGTAGAAACTGGGGAGGTCTCCCAAGAAGATAAGGAATCGGGACTTGATGAAGACATTATCTTGCTGACCAGAAACTTCATCAGAATGCTAAAGAAGATAAATAACAAAGGACAAAACTTCAGAACAGGTAACAATGTGCCACGACTAAGTGATCTTTCTGCTGGAAAAGCTGTTAGACGTTCTACTCAGAGATATGATCAGAAAAAGAAAGGAAAAGGGATACAATGTAGAGAGTATGAAGGTTTTAGGCACATACAAGCTGAATGTGCTAACACGTTGAAGAAGCAAAAAATGGAAGTCCTTAACCAGTACCTGGAGTGATGACGAGTCTGAAGGGAGTGATGGAGATGAGGAAATCACTAGCAACTATGTTGCGTTTACAGTATCAACAAAAAGGCACTCAGAATGCAACATACACAACTATGTTGGTTCTGATGTTGCAACATCAATCATGGCATTAGTCAATAAAACAGACTATGTCAGACCCTGTGTTGCAACACCATCTACAACATGTAACAGTGAATCAGACTCAGAAGCTGACAGTGATGAGGATGTGAGTGATGAAGATATTCGTGCGGCCTACCAAATGATGTATGATAATTGGGTGAAGATCTGTGATATCAACAAAATGTTGAAAGATGAAAATGTCAGACTAAAAGAAGAAAAGGAAGTAGCCAAAGTTAAATATCTGAAGGCTGAGCACAACTTCAGACAATTAGAGGGTACGGTCAAAAAAGTTATTCGTATGGCTGAGAAAGCTGAGTGCATCTTAAATAAGTGGAACTTCGGAAAATCCAAACTGGATGACATTCTGAATATGGGAAAGATTTCAGGAGATCGCACTGGAGTGGGATACAATAGAGGAGCCTATTATACTGTGCTTATGGAGAGAAAAATCCTAGTGACCAGAGAACTTGAGAAGGTGGGTCATCACAAGGGTCATGATAACGATGATGTAGACTAGAGCCAACAAAGGTGATAGTCCTGTACGTGTTATTGCAAGTTCATTGGTCATTCAGAGAGAACTATTTTAGCCGTTTGCGACATTTCTTGGAAGGAAGAACGGTTAGACATTCTAACACGAGAATGAAGAAGCAATGGGTGAAGAAGTCAGAATTGTATTGCAAGGTTGCTTACACATCCTTGATAGCATCCTCTTTTAACATATGGTATTTTGACAGTGGGTGCTCTCGACATATGATTGGCAACAAGAAACTCCTTGATAACTACAAAATATGTACTGAGGGTCGTGTGACGTTTGGTGACGGACGAAGAAGCAAAGTTGTAGGAAAGGGATATTTAAAGGTGATCGGTCTTCCTAAACTCAAGAACGTACTGCATGTCGAAGACCTAAAAGCTAACCTTATCAGTATCAGTCAGATGTGTTATCATGGGCTATTAGTAAGATTCACTAAGGAGAAATGTCTAGTGTTTAATACTGATGATGAATGCATACTTATAGGGAAAAGATTTGTCGACAACTGTTATCTCCAACAAGAGACTAAAACTTGTCTTTGAACAGGTGCAGATGAATCTGAACAGTTGCATAAAAAACTTGGCATCTGAACTTCAAAACCCTTGTCAAAATCTCTAAGGTCGGAGTCGTCAGAGGAACGCCTGTGTTAAACAAGAAGAAGGAAGGTGTTTGCGGCCCTTGTCAATTGGTGAGTAGCAGAAATCAAGTCATAAATAACTGCAAATCATTACTACATCCATAATTCTGGAACTTCTCCATATGGATCTCATTAGACCAACGTCTGAAACTAGTGTTGGAGGCAAGAAATACATCTTTGTTTGTGTTGATGATTTTTCTAGGTTTACCTGGGTAGATTTTCTTAAAGAAAAATAGGATACATTTGAAGCCTTTAAGAAACTATGTATTCGTATTCAAAATGAGAAAGGAAGCATTATCTACAAGATAGTTAGAATCAGGAGTGATCATGGAAAGGAATTTGAAAATCGGTTGTTTGCTGCTTTCTGTGAATCCCAAAGGATTGCTCATGAATTTTCTGCTCCAAAGACTCCTCAACAGAATGGAGTGGTTAAGAGAAAGAATCGTACACTGCAAGAGATGGCTCGGGTTATGCTAAATGCCAGAGGAGTCGGTGTGAGGTGGTGGGATGAAGCTATTACTACGGCGTGTTATACAATCAACAGAGTTTACCTCCGACCAAGAACTGAGAAAACTCCATATGAGATTTGGAAGGGAAGAAAGCCAACTGTTTCGTATTTCCACATCTTCGGGATCAAGTGCTATATATTAAATGATCGTACTCAAAGAGGGAAGTTTGACGCCAAATGTGTTGAAGGAATATTTCTGGGGTATTCTACATCTAACCGTGCATATCGAGTGTTCAACCAACGTACTAAATACACGATGGAATCTATTAACGTTACTATGGATGATTTTGATCAGCAAAAAGAGATTACCACGAGTGAAGGCAGCTCCCTACAAGAAGAGTGCACAGAGGAAGAAGATTGTGTTGTAACTGATGTTGCAATACAATATACAACACATGATCATGTTGTAACTGATGTTGCAACACAAGATACAACATCAGCTGAGAAACTCCAAAACGATCAACATGTTGCTCACACTCATGATGGCATTACTAGAGTTATCAGGAACCATCCTCCTGAGCAGGTCATTGGAGATATTTATGAAGATCGTCGTACAAGAGGCACGAGCCGTGTCAAATATTGTGACCTAGCTGGGTATGTTTGCTTTCTCTCCTTAGTTGAACCAAAGACTGTGAAGGAAGCTGTTGCAGATGAATACTGGGTGGCAGCTATGCAAGAAGAACTGAATCAGTTTGAAAGAAATGATGTATGGACTCTTGTTGAAAGACCAAATGGGGTGAATGTTATCTGTACAAAATGGATCTTTAAAAACAAGACTAATAAGAAAGGGAACATCATCCACAACAAAGTAAGACGTGTTGCTCAAGGCTATGCTCAATTTGAAGGTGTAGACTTTGATGAGACCTTTGCCCCTGTAGCTCGACTGGAATCCATCAGACTTCTGCTTGCAGTGGCATGTAGCTTCAATTTCAAACTCCATCAGATGGATGTGAAGAGTGCCTTCCTTAATGGTATTCTGAACGAAGAAGTATATGTAGAGCAGCCCAAAGGTTTCGAGGATCCCTTCTTTCCAGGTCATGTGTATCAGTTGAAAAAGGCTCTTTATGGTTTGAAGCAGGCACAAAGTGCTTGGCATGATAGGCTAACCAAATATCTACTTCAGAAAGGCTATGAAAGAGGGGGAGCTGACAAGACATTGTTTGTTCAGAAAACCAAGTCTGCAGTGATAGTTGCTCAGATATATGTTGATGATATTGTGTTCAGGTCTACTTCTCATAATCTAGTTCAAGAATTTATTGATCTTATGCAAAAGGAATTTGAAATGAGCATGGTTGGTAAACCCAATATATTCCTTGGACTTCAAGTGAAACAATCCAAAGAAGGAATGTTTATTTCTCAAAGTAAGTATGCAAGGAATTTTGTGAAGAGGTTTGGGTTAAAAAATGCCAGACATGTCCGTACTCCAATGTCTACAAGTGACAAACTCGCTAAGGATGATGGTGGGAAGTCAGTTGAAGTTACGATGTACAGAAGTATGATTGGGATTCTTTTATATCTAACGGCCAACTAACCTGACATTAGTTTTAGTGTGGGAGTTTGTGCTCGCTATCAAGCTGCTCCTTAAAAGTCACATCGTATTGCAGTCAAAAGAATTATCAGATACATAAATGGTACTACTGACTATAGTTTCTGGTATACCAAGGATACTAATACTCTTCTCTCTAGATACAGTGATGCTGATTGGGCAGGTAATGCTGATGACAAAAAAGTACTACTGATTGGTGTTTCTATGTATGAAATAAGCTTGTTTCATGGTACAGTAAAAAGCAGAACTCAATTTCCCTATCTACTGTAGAAACTGAGTACATTACTGCTGGAAGTTTTTACACTCAATTATTGTGGATAAAACAGATGCTGATGGACTATGGAGTTGAACAAGCTCTGTTAACTATTACTATGGAGTTGAACAAGCTGTGTTAACTATTCTATGTGACAATCAAAGTGCTATCAATATTTTCAAGAATCCAGTGCAACACTCTAGGACAAAGCACATTGACATACGTCATTATTTTATCAGAGAATTGGTTGAGGAAAAAGTCCTTGTCATGGGGTATGTTGCAACATCCAGTCAACTGGCAGATATCCTTACCAAACCACTTGACTCAGGCAGATTTGAAGAGCTACGGCAAGCTATTGGGCTTTGCCGCATTTAATTTTTATTCAAAAATTAATGTACATGTTGCAACATTGCAGAAGTTATGACTTAAAGAGGCCATTGAGATTTGCTGAGATTCGTCCTTTGATCTCTGCGCTCAAATATTCAGCTCTCATTTGTTTCGAAAAAGGAAGATTGTTTTTCTAGGGTTTCATTGTTTCTTCCTACGAAAGTTTCTCCCCTCTCCATCTTAATGGCCAGCGATCAAGATCGACAGTTTGCTCAATAGCCTCGTCGCTACTCATGACGCTTCTCTTCAGTAAAGGCGGCAGCCTCGTCATCCTCTCTTCCTCCAATGAAGAAGAAATGGGTGGCATCCCGATCAACCAGAGCGTCTTTCTGTTCTCCTTCCTCTTCCTCGCTCTCTCCAATGTCCTCTGTTCACATGCATCCTAGTGCCATGGCGAATTTGGAGATTGTGCCATTTTCCCCAATTTTTGTTCAGCGAGAGGTACCTTCTTCATTTTTGAAGTCGTCGGTTCCAGTCACTATTCAAGATTGGTTCCGGCATCTTCGAGAGACAGACAAGAAATTTGATCTCTCTTATATGGATTTTTCTGGAGTTCGTGTTGGTCACATTCGACTTGACAAACTAGGAGGGGCTCTAAGGAGTGTCTGTGTTGTTCGATACTGTATATTTGGTAACATGTCGATCTCGTCGCTCATCTGTTAAATTGACAGACATAGTAGTATTGGAAGAGTCAGATTCATCGATGTATATATCTATCGAGACTAGGGGTTGCGAAGCAGGTGCTGAGGAAACATCTTTTCCACCAAACTCCACTGATCAAGATTGGGGCCAAGGGCATGAAATTCCCGTAGAAGTTGTTGATGACTATCACATAGAGGATAATGTCGCCCATGTTGATCGCAATATTCTGTCTGATAATCCTACTGAGGTTAGATTTGCGGATGCACCTAAAGTTGAACATGTTGTTGCATCAAATGTTTCAACCCAAGACTATGTTGCATCTGATGTTAGACACCATGTTGCAACATCTTCTCAAGTCGAACAGGATATGACGACTGATGTTGCAACACAAGATGCAACATGCCCCTCTGCAGCTCCTGATATTTCAGTTCCTTCCAATAATCCATCCCAGACTGTGCCTGCTGCCGAGATTCCTTCGCCCTCTCGTAAGCAAAGGACCTCTTCAAAGAAAAGAGCTGTCCCCTCTACCTCTAATTCCACATCTCCATCAAAAAGTGCTCGACTCATCTCAGATACCGGTTCTTCCTCTCCTTCCTTATTTACGGTCTCAGATGTAATGAACAGAATGTTTTTTGATTAGGCCTCCAAGAAAAGATGGCCACTCTACTCTGACAGGACCATTCTAGCAGAGAAGCACTTGTCTATTACCTCCTTCTCCAAGACTCAGTTTGTGTCAGTGTTGAAGGATATCAGTTTGTTCCATTCTGCCACTTGTTTCAAATCTTTCAACCATGTTCTAGTTAGAGAGTTTATTGCAATTTATCAAGGTCTGCAGGAGTTTCCCAATCCAGGAGGTCATTTTGTTCTTATGTCACAGGGAGAATTGTTTCCTTCTCCCCTTCTGTGATTAACAAGCTCCTGAAATGGACTTGTCCTACCTCTCTCTCGTCATTGGTTGATACTGCTGGTGCTGATTATGACAACTTCATTAAAGTTATCACTGGTAATAAGTTGGTATGCTGGCCAAAGGCCACATCTTTCCCCTGCTCTTCATTGACAACCAGATATTTTTTGGTCTATCGTCTTGCCACAAGAAACTGGCTTCCCACCTCAAATGTATCAGTTGTTACAAAAGATATATCCAGGAAGTTGCATTGTGCTGGAACCAAATAGCCCTTCAATCTGGGGAGAATTATCTTTGATTCTATTTTGTCTCCGGCAGAGTATACTATTACATCCATTTACTTGCCCCATCCTTGTCTCATTTCCTTATTACATCAAACCCAGAAGATTCTACCCTCTACCCATGAGTTGACTGTCTCTTTTGAAAGTATTGGTTTCACAGTGAGATCAGTTGCTGGTAAGTTTGATGATATCTCATCCATGTCTACTGCTACTCCTGTTATTGGCTCTATGCCATCTCATACAGTTTCCCATATTGGTTAGTCCTTTCCTGCCCTTAGTCCTACAGAATCTGTAAGTGCTGCTGTAGCAAAATCACACATTCTTGAAGATATTTCCATATTTGAGGCTGCTATAAAGGATGTTGACACTCACATTGGGCTTCTTCAGACTCAGAAAGCCTTATTTGAAAGCAGGGTTGTTTTTTTGAAGAGCACGCTGCCCTCTTCTTTCACTAAGGATTCTGATGGTGCTGGTGGGAATACCTAAGGTTAGTTAAATTCTTTGGATTTTGTGGCACAAAGGGGGGATATATGTGATGTGCTGATATATGGTGTTGTGCTGTTATATTTGGTGAAACAAACAGTTGGTGGTTGTCTATGTCTGGTTGGTGGTTATGTCTGGTGAAACAGTTGGTGGGTGTATATGTCTGACTGTGCCTGGCTGTTTTTGTTCCTTGTTGAAAATGAACTTCTCTACTTATGATGATTGTTGACCTAGTTCTTATTTCTACATGACTCTCCTTATGATGATTGTGCCACTAAATGCCAAAGGGGGGGGGGGGGTTTGTTTGTTTACACGTGGTGTGATAGTTTTGTCATTAGTGGCACTTGGTTATATAAGTAGATCTTGGTGTGGCGGATCATTGTTTAAGTTATATTATTAGTCATGTTGTAAGTCATGTTGCAACATGGTGTGCAACATGCCTTTTTGATTTGATGAATAGAAGTTCAGGCTACAAGTGTTGAAGATCTATTATTAGAATAGCTTAATTAAGATCTTATATTGTTATTCTCTCGAAATATTCTGTTGTAGGCTGTTGTGTATAAGATCTGCTGAAGATTTAATTAAAGCCATATACCCGCAGAAAACTATGGGCTCCGATTTGTGCGGGATCACTTACCCGAAGTGGTTCCTAGATTTGCGAGCCGCAAAATCTGCATGGATTCCAATTTAGCTGATTTCCATAACAGCTCCTAGATTGAAGGAGAGCCATCATATATATGGGCCATGCAGATTGTGCTAGGGTTTTTATCTCTTTTGTGAAGATCGGTGATTATATCATGGAAAGGAGGCCGATGGCTACTTGAGGTAGGGTTCAAGGGAGTTGAACTAGTCGGTTGTGCAAGGGAAGCTTGCATAGAATACTCCATGGGTTTGACTGAGATCACCCATCGCGGTTTGTATTAAGGTGGAGTATGATCCTCCTGATAGAAATCTGATATTAGTGATTGTAATCATTTTTATTATAGTTAAATAATCTGATTTTTTGGGTGTGGCCCCGCAGATGTAGGTGTTTGCACCTAACTGCGTTACCAAGCTCTTGCATATCGTTTTGAAATTTCTGCATGTTCATGCATATTTGTTTGATTAACATCTAAGTACTGAATTTCAAAGAGTATAACCTGTAAGAAAATTTTAAATGCAAAGCCAAATTGCTTGATGCATTGTATGAATTGGCAACCATTATGCCGGCTAGTATGAACCCAACTCTAACAGTAAGAACATCTTGTCTTTACATTATAAAATATACAGCCATGCTTCAGAATTTTTTTTGAAAATTATTACCATTGATTTTGATCTTACTGTTCTAAGTATGCTAAATATTTGGTGAACCATATATCATTAGCGTCGTTTTGAAAAAACAACAACACCAACCCCCCAGAAAATAGGGAGTTACTTTGCGAACATACCATTTTGCTCCATGCACATACTGCTTAAGGTTTTTGAAAAATAACGAACTACCATTCTAAAAACCCTAGAAATACACGCGAAAAAATTACTCAACTCACATACCAAATTACTGAATGTGCACATCCTGTTAAAAAAATTACTCAACGCATATACCAAATTATACGCCATGCGCATCCCGCTTAATAAATTACTTGGTGCACATACCAAATTACTCATCGCCCACATCCCACTTAAAAGAATTAATCGGTTCACATCCACTTCTTCTACTTATTTTAAAAAATATTTTGCACATCTTCTCTCTTCTTCTTCTTCTTCTCCTTCTTTTTCTTCTTCTTCTCCTCTCTATCTTTTTCTCTAGTTCTTCTACTTAGTACACCTACAACTTAACTAAAAACCTAATTGGAGAAACTGATATGTGAACTTAGTGATTTTGAATTAGTTAATTAAGTAATTAGATTTTAATCTTAGTGAACTTAGTGATTTCCTACATTGATTAAATTTTTTAACTAATCTTATTGAAGGTAATTAGTTAATTAAGTAATTAGTTAATTAACTAGGAGGATGGAATGGCAGAGGGGGCTTGGGAGGGGAGGGCGGAGGGGGCTGGGGAGGGGGAGGGCGTTGTGGGGCTGGGGCTGGGGAGGCTGGGGCGGCCGAAGGGACAATGGTGATGGGGAGGAGGGGCTGTGGAGGAGGGGACTGGGGCGGGCAAAGGGGGGGATGGGGGATGGGAGGAGGGGCATGTGGAGGGGAAAATAGGAGAGGAAGGGAAGGGCTGTGGGGCTGGGGAAAGGGCAAGGGGGCTGGGGAGGGGGCAGAGGGGGCTAGGTGGAGGGGACTGGGAAGGGGACGGGGGAAGGGGGTAGGGGGATGTGCGGTGGGGGTGGTGGTTTAGGCGGGGGAGGGAGGGATGTGAACATACTTAATTAACTAGCTAGTGAACTTAGTGATTTTTATTAACTAATCTTGTAGACGATAACTTGGTGATTTTGAACTTAGTGGTTTTGAATTAACTAAATAGAGCAAAAAATTAAGTGACATGTGGCCTAAGTGATTTTTAATTAAGTGATATGTGAACTTAATGGCATTTTTGGTAATCCAATATGTGCATTGAGTAAAAGTTAGTTTTTCAAAAATGTATATGATGTGCACTGAATATTTTTTATTCGATATGTGTGCTGAGCAAAATGGTATGTTTGCAAAGTAACTCCCTGAAAAAAAACAAAAAACTTATCTCCTTACAACTCTCAGTTTCAATACCCTTCTCTATGCATTATCTACTTACAACTCTCTGTTGGGATATTGAGACCCACCCTAGTATAGTTTTGATTCACAAATGATATAGGTACTAATGATTTAAGTCAAGTGTGTGTAAGAACCCTGGCTATGAGGAAAACACTAGAAGGGTGGTTGAATAGTGTTTATAAAATTTAAACGATAGTAATACCAATTTAAATTTCTAACCAACAATAAATGCGGTTTTATAAATAAACCCAAAATGAAACAATGCTAACACAAAGTATGTTTCAAAGGTTCGGATTACCCAAATCAATCCCAACTTGTTCCCGTTAATCCTACGTCCCTTCCACCCGGATACCTCCGGATACTCAAGTTAACTTGAGTTTTCCTTTAAACCCACTTGTAGCAACCCTACAAGTGAAATCGAAACACAATCGATGTCCTTGACTCCCACAACTTGGGATCAAGCAAACCACTCTCACAAATCGAGAGTAAAAACATATCGAAAGATATGAAATAATGAAATAGCAACACTTGCAATCACCTATGCCTTGAAGTCGAACTTGAAGGAGTAAGTGTGTTCTGTATTGAAGTCTCTTCCAAGAAGAGAGAAAGCCCTTTCTCTTGTCACCACCCAATTGCCTAGAGGATATCACTTTGATTCCAGGTTAGAGAGCAAATAGAATGAGATTGGAAATCTAGGGCTTTAACATTTGAGAGCTTGAGAAATGAAAGCTTGAATTCTAAGGATCTTGCTTGGGGGAGAGAGAGGCTCCAATGGAATAGTAGAAGCTCTCTTTATAGGTTCTCTAAAACCCTCAAACAAAATTCCTAAAAACCTCTTTGAAATCCATGTGGAAACAACCAACGAATAGAATTTACACAATAGACAGTCGACTGGTGAAGAAACCACAGTCGATTAATGTACTGTGTCAGAGGGTAGGTGTGAATTCAAGGTAACGTGCCACATAGGACAGTCGACTGATGAAAGTCGGACAGGCGCCTGTAAATCTACAGGCGACTGAGAAACCTTCTATAGGTGACTGATCAAAACATGAGTAAGTTACGAAAACTCATGAAGTTTTGGGAAGACAGGACAAGCGACTGATGTGGTATCCACATGCGCACGTGCCATGTTCATGCAACTGTGAAACCAACACCAGTCGTCTGGTCGAAACTTGCGTAACTTGCCAAACACAAAATGTTAGGAAAAGGATCGACAGGCGATTGAAGAAGCATTCACAGGCGCATGTGCCATGGGCAGGCAACTGTGAAACTAACATCAGTCGTCTGACTGAAAGATGACTAGTTATAGATCTTTGGCAAGAGAGAGACATGCAACTGACTAACAAGTCACCAGTGCCAGTAACTGGACAAGCACCTGTATTGTATACAGCAGTCGCCTGATGAAAGTTATAGCAGAAAACCCTAAAACCAAATGACAAAGTATGTGCAAAACAGACGACTGTTGGAGACATGCGCTTGTAAAATGTTCAGCAGTCACCTGTTGAAAGTCCAAAATGTACTTGCTATAGAATAATGAATTGGAGGCCAAGGAAATAAGTTTCAATGACTTCCTAGGATAGAAATAAAGATGTGTGTGTGCTCCGACATAATTCTACTTCTAAGCTACATGTTAAAAGAGAATAAAAAGATTATATCTTGTTTTTGCCTCTCGTCTTTCTATTGAATGAGCTTGAAGTCTTCTAGGAGCTTCAATCATCATCTTCGATTATCCAATCCATTTTACACGCTTTGATTTGATCCTTGAGTGACATCCATTGCTAATTGATCTTCAAGATATGCTTAGACAATGGATTAGCTGTAAGTAGGAGATTAGTCACAAGTATTTATGTTTGCACATCATCAAAACCAAGTAGGGATAAGTCCAATACTCAACATTCTCCCCCTTTTTGATGATGACAAACAAATATAAACAAAAAGATAAATAATTGTGCTTAAGGAATACTTACTCCCCCTATATAGATGCCAATCAAGTTAGTCAATTTAAATAAGGGCATCTATAGATCAATTGAAGCAAACATGTAAGATATGCAAGAATGAAATGGTTTCAATACTAGAAATTTAGGATTTTAGAATCCAAGTTCCTTATATCCTACTCCCCCTGAATCTAAGGCAACTTCAATCTTAGATTCAAATTTAGATTATACTTAGCACAAAATTATGCTTTGTTTATTTCTCTCCCCATATGGCATTATCCAAAAAAATGGGAGTAGAAAAACAACAACAATGGTGCTAAATAAGTACAAAATAATCATGAGAGTCTAAAGAATGTGATACATATATAATGTGATACCAAAAAGAAATCCACGAAAACATGAAAGGGTATCACACACACACACACACACACACACACACACACACACACACACAGAGAGAGAGAGAGAGAGAGAGAGAGAGAGAGAGAGAGATATATATATATATATATATATATATACCCATCAACAAAAGAAATTTTAGTTGACTAAAGGAATAAGAATCCTATATCAACATTACATAGACAAGAAAATGTCTCACATCACATCATGTATATAATAGAGCACACAGAGTGACACAATTGCACAACGTATACACATGCCACATCAGAGAGTAAAACGACAAAATTTTATAGCATATATATATATATATATACACACACAAACACACACACACACACACACTAGTCATAACCCGTGCCTGTGGGCACGGTTCATTTAAGATTTTCCAACGCAAAATTTTTGTTCCCAAAACTTTATTTCCACGGCCAAAATTTAAAAATCCGCAAATTAACGTAAAAATATTTAGCGGCACGTGCGCCTTCGAAGCGGAACAACAAATTCGGCGCATGCACCTTCTACAAGAAACAACAAATTCGGCACGGTGGCCGAAGGTGCGGAAATTAGCGTATAACAACAAATTAGGCGCGGGTGCCTTCGGGGCGGAATTACAAATTAGCGTCAAAAAATTTAGCAGGCATTTGGCGCGGACGCCTTCGACTAAAAGAACAACAAATTAGCATGAAAATATTTAGTGGCATGAACGCCTTAAGCATAGACCAACAAATTCGGCGCATGTGCCTTAGTCACGGAACAATAAATTAGTGAAAAAAATTTGACATCTTCATTGAGTCACCTTTGTTTACAGATAAGCCCCGCGCAGAAGGAGAACAAAAATTTAATAAATTAGTCCATTTGGATTAGCCAACAACAAATTACATTAATTATAATTTATTCGGTCAAGGCCAATACATTATTAAATAAATTATAAAATAACGATTAATTAGCCAACAACAAATTACATAATTCTTTCATTTTGTTCACATAAATAACGTTAATAAAAATGCATTATGTGGCCCGAGGTGACTGGTTTTGTCCTCTGACGTGTGGACACCAAATTCGTGTTGTATCCGATCAGCTTGAGTCAAAAGAACGTCATCCACTCAATCAAGCAATCAAAGAGGAGTCCCTTGCTTCGCAGCAAGCCGCTTGAGGAGCCCGGCGTAGAATCTCTGTGCATATTCCGACCTGGCGTTCTTATCGACGTACGTAGGCCGTCCGACTTCTCCTACGACTATGGGCATGTTCCCGACCCCTACCGCCTTAAGAGCGGACACCAGGGTGTCGAAGTTGGCATCAAACACGTTGGTGTACTGAATGCCGTTGTCCTGGATTGGGGTGGCTCCCCCATCGAAGAACGCATAGTTGAGAGGGAATCCGTCGTTGCCATAGAGGCTGAGGAAGGGGTAGATGTTGACGGTGAAGGGGGCCTTGTTCTTGTCGAGGAACTGGACGATTTGGGTCATGAGGTCGTTGATGTCCAACCGAAACCTGCCGGCCGGGAGACGGGGCTGTTTATAGGGGAGTTGTAGACGTCGGCATTTTGAGGCACAGTGGCCTTTATGGCGTCGCCGAGGCCGGCCTCGTTGAGGGCGTTCTGGATGTTCTGGAGTGCAGGGAATGTGGTGTGCAAGAATGAGCCAATGTAGGTTGTGAGGAAGGGCTTGTTCCCCACTGCCCATATCTATTGAGATCACAAAATTTCGGGATTTTGGGCTTAAATGCATTTTAATTAATGACCATTCAAATTCATGCTCTTCAAAACATTCAAGACCCTTGAATGTGCCTTCTATATTCAAATTCCAAAGGACATGGCGCTCATGGTGTTCTGATTGGCGTCGAACAACTTTGGGAGATTGGGCCCAACTTTTTCAGTGGGATAGGTCCGAGGCGGCAATAATTAATAGCCCAATTACACCAACTGTCCTTTTAGGCTGGGCATACGTTGTGAATTTAAGAACGAACATGCGAATCTGCACCCACCATCCCATATTTCTAATCTGTCTTTTGCACCTTTCATTTCTCAAGATTAAATCTGAGCCACTGTTTATCTTGTCCTAGTCAGCCTTATGATTCAAAAACCTCTGTGTTTTAATATATAGATATCTCTTATCCAATTTCTCTTGTCCAATATCTCTTGTCCAATATCTCTTGATAACATCCCTCTTTTATAATATAGATATCTCTTGTCCAATATCTCTTGTCCGATTTCTCTTGATAACTTCCCTCTTTTATAATATAGATATCCCTTATCCAATTTCTCTTGTCCAATATCTCATATCCAATTTCTCTTGATAACATCCCTCTTTTATTATATATATATATATATATATATATATATATATATATATATAGGAGGGATCAAATGACCCCCAAAAATAACCCTAAAAAATGACCCCCTATCAAAAATCCTATGCCCTCCATTTTTTCGGAAGATCCGAACCGTTCATCTTGATCTCCACCCTCTAAATACCCGACCCACCAATTTTCAACCCGATCCCATGTGTTTTGCCCGTTCATCCATCCGACCCAAATTTAACGGTTTCGAATGAACAGAACTTTTGCGAATGGTGGATGAACGGGAAAAACACATGGGATCGGGTTGAAAATTGGTGGGTCAGGTATTTAGAGGGTGGAGATCAAGATGAACGGTTCGGATCTTCCGAAAAAATGGGGGGCATATGATTTTTGATAGGGGGTCATTTTTGGGGGTTATTTTTGGGGGTCATTTGATCCCTCCTCATATATATATATAGATATATACATATATATATATAGATATATACATATATATATACATATATATATACATATATATATACATACATATATATATATATATACACACATATATATATATATATATATGTTTTTTGGGATGCCCGGGGTTCACGGAGGGGGCGATCAGACGAACGGAAACCTAGATGCTGCTGGCGGCTTCAACAATGGAGGAGGGAAGAATCAATCTGAAGGGGTTCACGGAGTGGGCGATCAGGCGATCGGACATGGCGGCATCAACAATGGAGGAGGTAAGAATCAACCTAAAGGGAAGGAGAAGATCCAAGAGGATGGCATCTTAATAGGCGGAGGAAATCATGCTGGCGGCGGGAATCAAACTGGCATTACAAACGGAGATGTTTTGAAAGCGGATCTGAAGAGCTCATATTCTGATCTAAACAAGGGAATCATCAAAAATTTCCAATCGGGTGAAAGTGGATCTCACTGGCAAGAGGTCAACCAAGGAGAGGGGGAATGGCGTACAGTCACAAGAAGACTAAATCTTCAAGGCCCAAGCCGTGGACTAAGGGGCAGAGGACATCCTAGAGGTTGGGGAAACAGAGGAAATTTTGTGGACAGGGGGCGGTCACGGTCATTTGGTGGGGTTGCGAAGCCACGCCCCCATGACGAAGCCAAGAGATGCTGATGGAGGGTTTGATGCTAACTCTGGCCATGAACCCAGGGGAGAGGTTAGAATTCCCGTAAGACCTAAATTTTCATTATCAATTAACACATCAGGGACTAAGCCAGCTTGGGCTGATGTTTGCGCTAATCGAAGAACTTATGAAGAGGCAAGGACTATGACATTTATCCCTCCTCTGGTTAAAGAGGGTGGAATAAAAGTTGGGAGAGTAGGAGGATCCTTAGTTGAAAAGGGGGCTGAAAATTGGAAAAACACTCTGGTGTGCTATGTTTTGGGAGATGTCCCCTATTTTGGTCAATTAAGGGCATGTGTGGATAGATTATGGAGACTAAAGAAGGGAGTCCGCATTTATTGTAGGGACAACGGATTTTTCTACTTCAAGTTTGAATGTGCGGAAGACTGTGAGAAGATACTATATGGAGGGCCTTGGCTCTTTGACGGACGGTTGACAGTCTTGCAAAGATGGAGTCCCACACTGCAATATGATCGCGACATGCTAGCGACTGTCCCCGTCTGGGTCCAGTTTTATGGGTTACCGCTTAGTATGTGAACAATGGATATCTACAACATTCTTTCCTCAATTGTTGGTATTCCTTTATGCCTCGATCGTGCAACTGCAAGACTAGAGAGACTAACATATGTCAGATGTTTAGTGGAGGTCGATGCAAAGGACCCTTTACCAAGGTCAGTGGGGCTAGAAATGGATGATGGGACTATCATTAATATTGACACCAAATTCGAAGGCGAGCCTCCGAGATGCAGTCACTGTGTATGTTTTGGGCACACTGACTCCCAATGCCCAGACCTGAAGAGGCTCCCTTCAATCCAAAAGTCATTGGAGAAGGGAAATAATGATCAGAGGAGGGAAACACTTGTAGAGCAGGTTCCTGATGCTAATTCAGCTCCTTATGCCTCTAACGTACAAGACATGTAGGTGAAGTTACGAATTCACAAAGGGACACTGGCCATGTGGAATCAGAATTTAATGAGGCTAATGTTACGCAAGCCTCTAATCCTATTACTAGACCAGTGGGTGAGGGTTCGAATCAGGGACCCTCTAACTATGTTGAGTCCAGATCTAATGATGAAGGAATTCAAACTGAGAATATGGGAGCTACAACCAAGGATAATCAACCGACTCAAATGGAGGAATCCGACAGAGCTAGTGCTAACACAGAACCAGGACCGGACCCCCCAAGTATCTTGAGTATGGTGAATCCTGAATGGGAGAAGGAATTTGGCGATCAAAATGGTTTGGAAACTGCTGCAGCTGGAGGGCCGAAAAAGAGGTTGGGAACAAATGAGAACTCTGCGTCCATAGGAGAAGGCGTAAGGAAGAGTTTGCGACTCAAGGAGGGGGCTTCGGGTAAGCCAAAAAATACCGTTAATTAATGAGTATTTTTGTCTGGAATACAAGGGGTCTTAATAACCCCATTCGCAGAAGAGACCTGAGAGATAGACTTAAGATATTAAAGCCATCTGTGGTCATACTACTTGAGACTAAATTGAAAGAAGGAGTAGGGAAATGGAGATCGTGTTTTCCTAAAAATTGGAAGATTTTTAATAATTTTGGGGCGCTTCCAAGTGGGCGTATTTTGATGGGCCTAGATGAATCTATTTGGCATGCATCTCTACTCACATTATCTAGCCAGCACATTACTCTCTGGTGTATAAATGAGGGAGGACTTTCTGTTATAATCACGGGGATTTATAGGTCTAATTTACGGAGTGAGCGTAATCTCCTATGGAAGTCTATGGAGGCTGATGCGACCTTGTGTGTAGGGGAAGTATGGCTCCTGGGGGGACTTCAACTGTATCTGATATCTCAAGGAGAAGAAAGGAGGGAGGCGATGTGATCTCAGTGTTCTGGATGAATTTAATAGTTGCTTAGTCAAGTTCTCTCTGGGTGATATTAAATGTATTGGGCAACCTATGAGTTGGTGCAATAGGCGGATTGGGGGTGGCCGGATTACAGCACGACTAGACAGGATGCTATGTAATTCGCGTTGGCTAGATTTGCTACCAGATTCTTTTGTGGAGTATATGGATCCTCTGACTAGCGACCACTCTCCAATGCTGTTTAATACGCATTCCAAGGTACAAACCTATCCGAAGCCATTCAAATTTTTTAATTCATGGATTAATTGGGCGGGATATAGAGAACTCCAAGATTTGTCTTGGGGCAAACATGTGGAAGGTTCGGCCATGTACAGGACTCATATCAAATTGCTAAACTTGAGAAACGAGCTCCGAGGTTGGGCAAAAAGGTAGATTTCAGCTCATGACATTGCGGTTTGCAAAAATAAGCTAATGGAAATTAGGAATATGCCTAGTTTAAACTCGGATTTAAACTGCAATCCCGAGAGCAAGAGCTTGCTTCCAATCTAGCTAAGTATATTGGATTTGAGGAGGATATGCTAAGACAAAAGAGCAGGCAGGATTGGCTTAAACTGGGTGACACTAACTCCAAGTTCTTTTACACTTCAATGAAAGCCAGACAAAGTCACAATAATCTAGGCCACTTGGTAGATAGTTCTGAAAATTGCAATACTTCTTATGATGATCTTAGAACCAGTGCCTCAGCTTTTTATAAATCTTTATATTCCCAAACAAGCTACTGGAATGTTTTCCCAAAGCTGGTCACCAAGCGTATTCTGACACCTGAGGCTGCTTCCTGGTTGGAACGAGAAGTCTCCAGGGAGGAGGTCAAGGAGGCTGTCTTTCAAATAGGGGTGGATAAATCCCCTGGGCCAGATGGTTTCAACGCTTTCTTCTACCAGAATGGATGGAGCACGATAGGTAATGATGTTACTAACGCAACTCTCTCTTTCTTCAGATCAGGCTCCCTTATGCACCCTATAAATCATACTTTTCTCACATTGGTACCTAAAAAGACGACGGCCTCAAGTTTGAGTGATTACAGACCTATAGCCTGCTGCAATGTGTTTTATAAAGTGATTAGCAAAATTATTTGTAACAGGCTAAGATTGGTTCTTCATGAACTTATCTCCCCTAACCAATCTGCATTCTTAAAAGGAAGATTGCTATCTGACTGCGCTTTGCTAGCACATGAACAAATTCGTGATTTCAGCAACCCGATGGGTGCCAGGGCATGTCTCAAACTTGATTTAAGGAAGGCTTTCGACAGTGTTAATCGGGAATTTATCTACTTCATCCTTCACCGTCTGGGTTTTAGCAGGAAATTTGTATCTTGGATTAAAGAGTGCATTTCGACTCCCACATTCTCTGTAATGGTCAATGGTTCCCCTGCTCGCTATTTTGAAGGCAACAGAGGCAGCAGACAAGGTGATCCTCTCTCCCATATCTCTTTGTTATCACTATGGAGGCGTTTTCATTGCTTGTTGAAAAATTCCTATTAATGCGTACTATCCACCCATTGAGAAGGTCAGGGACTATATCACATCTGCTATTTGCAGATGATTTACTCCTCTTTTGTCGGGCCAACAAGCATACATTCTAAGGTTTAAAAACCTTACTTGTAGATTTCACTAATCTGACAGGTTTGGATATAAATTGGAATAAAAGCATATCTATTTTCAGTAAAGGCACTAAGAATCCAGTTGAGCTAGCTAGTCTCATTGGGATTAGCCTTGGTCACTCTATTACCACGTACCTTGGCTTGCCCCTTTCTACCAAGTACCCGAAACCTTCTATGTATAACAGGGTGATTGACAAATGCAAGATAAGGATTATGGGATGGACGTCTTCCTTGCTATCAATATCGGGACGGATAGAGCTGGTGAGATCTGTCATATATGGCATGATCACTTTTAGATGCAGGTTTATCGTATACCCAAATCTGTTCTACGAGCTATCACATATATATGCAGGAATTATATCTGGGGTTCATCTCGTATTTGAGCCTGGAAAGTTATGTGTACCCCTAAGGAGTAGGGGGGAGTGGGTCTGCGTCTACTATCTGACATCAATCATGCAGCAGGGGTTCGACTCACATGGCGAATGCTATCTACTGAGAGCCTTTGGGCAACATACATGCGTAACAATTATAGGGATTCTACAAGGCTGTATTCTGCAGAAGGGAAATCATCACATTCTAGAACCTGGAAATTCATCTTGCATTATCGTCAATTTACTAAGCATCTTATAAAGAGACAGGTTCGAGACTGTACTTCTACCTTATTTTGGTTGGATAACTGGTTGCCGTGTGGCCCTCTAATTGATTTACAAGATGTACCGATAGATGCTCGTAACAGGATTGTAGTAGAATATTGGAGGGGAGCTGGCTGGAAAGAAAATCCAGAGATCAACATATTTCGGCCGATTTTAAATCAAATCACCCTGTGCACAGGACCGGATACATGGTCGTGGGCTCCCAGCGGAATCAAATTAGCTGGCCGCTTTACATTTTCGGATGCATGGGAATCCGTGAGGTACAAAAAACCCAAGTTCAAATACTGTAAGTTGATTTGGCATGCCAAACGTGTACCAAAAATGGCACTATGTCTCCTCCGAGCGCTTCAAGGTAAGCTATTTGATCGCGCCCCGGATACACGTCCCGGGACGACGATTGTAGTTTTACCGCAAGCGCACGGTCAAGTGGCGAGCGGGTATCGAACACGAGGAGGTGGTGTTGGCTCCAATCTATCCTAGGTTGGTTGGACTACAAATGTATTATTGGTGGAGATGGCTATGGTATGATATAATGGAAATGGTGGTGGATGTCGGTGTCGATGATAAAGAAATCGGTCAAATATCGATTCAAATACAATATAATAAAAGAGGGAATTTGCCTTGCGGCGATCCTGTCACAATCGTCGGGCAAAGTATGGGGATATAAAATCAAATAAAGACGTCTAGGGCTAGGGAATTCCCACTACGGATCGTCATACATCATCGTAAATAGTGAATCTCAATATTACTAGACTTGCATTGAGGTGAACTAGTCGTAACTGAATATAGAACCAAGCTCACGCTCTCGTGCTATTGCCGGTCTATAGCAACCCTAGGTTAGGGCCCAATCTCTTGCAAACCCTAACCTAAGCCACTAGCATGAGGATCGACATCATCGTTCAATCGCCCCTCGAGCCCACTCTCGTGCAAACTCGAGTTACGATCTAGGTTGTGATAGTTCGTATTCATCCAATCTCTTGCAAACGAATATGTGTATAGATTTACAATTAAAAATCCTAGCTTTGGTCTAATCTCTTGCAAACCAAATCTAGAGAAACCCAATTGTAAACCTAAATCAAATATCTAGGCCTTCCCATCGATTAGAATCCAATCTCTTGCAAACCCCAATCGATGGAAATCCCTAGCTATTCGTAATAAATCAATCACAACCTAATCTCCTAGCAATTCTAGCAATTTAGAAATTCATTCATCACAAATCTGAAATTAGATCCATAGGGTTCATCCCCAAACCCTAGAACAACAAATCTACTCTAGCATAGCAATAATGATATGAGAATCAATAGAAATCATTGCTTGCATACAAAAAGATAGAAAAACAAAGATTCAAATAAAAAGAAGAAAATACTTAGCTTTGATGAAGATCTTCAATCCAAAATACAAGCTTTTAGATCCAAGAGGGGGCCTAGGGCATGGCCTAACCTCTAAAATAAATCCCTCCTAAAACATCTTGGGAACTAAGAAAACATAATGGGGATCCCCCTCTAATGGTGGCTACAAACCCTTAAATACTCCCCCAAAACCCTAGCAAGAAACCCTAGAAAACCCCTCAAATTCGTGCCCAAAACAGCCCAAACCGCAACTTAAAATCTGGGCCCGTCGCCGACTCGGCCGAGTGGGAAAATGTGACTCGGCCGAGTGGAAATTCCAGCACTGCAGCATCAACTTGCAGAAATTCTCTAGATTTCATCCGACCTCCGATTTGCGCGTTCTTGGCGGCGTTGGAATCATCATGAAGTCTACTATCCATAAAAAATATGAGAAAAATACTTTACTTGCTGGAATGATAGAAGATTTGAAAAGAGTAGGAGGATGTCTGAAAATCTGGGCGACGTGTGTCCTCGGCATCACTCGGTCGAGTGGCAAATGTCACTCGGCCGAGGGGCATTTGTTACTCGGGCGGACGGTTTTCGTCACTCGGCCGAGTCAGGCTTCTGGGGCAGACTGACGGATTACAGTAAGTTGGACATTTTGGCTTGCCGTCGTCTGGGTGCCACTCGGGCGGACGGAGTCTCCGCACTCGGCCGAGTCGGTGTGCGATGCTCGGCCGAGTGCACGCTGATACATCTCTGTTGTGTGTCCGATCTGGCCGGCCAAGCGGGGTCTCAATGCTCGGCCGAGTGACTCCTTCACTTGGCCGAGTGGCATGCTGAAAATGCCCAATCTTCATCTTTTCGCTCCCCCGTCGCTCCTACGACGTTCTTTCATCTTCCACTCCTCTTCCATTGCAGAATACCCCTCAAAAGGGCCATGGTTGACACTCCGGAGTGGGTGCAAATCCTCTTGATCTCACAATCGATCCAAATCGCTCCATATTTCCTGAAATACGACAAAAACAAGAAATAGTGAAAAGTATCGCAATATTGTCGAATAATCGTGAAAAGCGTGATATGGGCGATCAAAACGGTATGCAAATATGCAGAAAAAAGGTGTAAAATATGGAGTGATCACTATTAACTCGAGATCACCTACACAAATGGGGTACTCAATCTGATATAAATTGTGTGCTGTGTGAGACGAAGGAAGAGAGTATAAACCATATTTTCTTCGAATGTGAATATACAAGCTATATCCTCCGAAGGAGTCTCCTTAAATTGGGTGTATCAGACCCCGTTACTCCCCAACTGGATAAGGTTGGAGACTACTTCTTACTACATTTTGATGCTAAAGATACTACTAGTATACTGGCAAAGACTGTTCTAGCGGCAATTGTTTAGCATGCCTGGAAGGAAAGAAATAGAAGAATTTTTGAGGGAACTAAAAAAACAAAGACCGCTCTATTTGAAGAAATAGCATTTGACATCAGAATACTTCTAAGAGACCAAGATGTCACCACTTCTGATGACAGGCGTGCCATGTAGCAATGGGAATTTAGGGATGTAGGATAATGTCTGTGTTCGAAATTTTTCTTTATATTTGATGCAGGGGCGGACATGTTTGTGGAGGGTGACGGCACTTGTGCCCTCTCCCCTCCCAAACATGACCTTCTCTAGTATCACCAATTGTATTCCTTGTACATTTTTAGTTGCAATAAAGATACACACTAACTTTCCATACATACATACATACATATATATATATACATACATACATACATACATACATATATATATATATATATATATATATATATATATATATATATATATATATATATATATCTATATCTATATTATAAAACATGGATGTTATCATGGGTTTTTGGATAAGAGAAATTGGATAAGAGATTTTGGTTATGAGGAGAATGTGGGTATGTGTATTGTTGTATAAGAGAAATTGGTTAAGAGATAATGGATAAGAGATTTTGGTTATATGTAATTGGGTGTGTTGTTTATATAGATTGTGTATATGGGTTTGAGAAATTGAGATATGAGAAATTGGTTATGAGATTTTGTATATTTGTGTGTAATTGAAATAAGTGTAAAATTGAAATGTGGAGGGAAATATTTTTAATCACATCCTGGTCACATCACCCATCACTGAAATCACGTTAAGCTTTGGGTTTGAAATCAAAATTTTTGAGGGTGGAGGGAATTAGCGGAGGGAAAACTTTTACCCTCTTCTCACCAGTCAGCTCCTCAAGCAAGAAGAGCAAGAAGAGCAAGAAGATGAGAATTTTACCCTCTTCTCACCAGTCAGCTCCTCAAGCACGAAGAGCAAGAAGAGCAATGAAGCACAACGAAGAGCAACGAAGATCCCCCATCTGCAAGCTCAAGCAACGAAGATCCCCCATCTGCAAGCTCAAGCAATGAAGAGCAAGTTCAGGACTTCATTCAGGTTTCAATTTTATTATATCCATTTTTGTTTGAGTTTTTAGCCAAGTTGCAAGTTTTAAGCTCTGCAATGAACTCAGCTTAAAACTCTCACATTCAGGTTGAGCCCCCATCCAAGTTCAGGTCATCATTCAGGACTTCATTGCAGAGCTTAAAACTCTCACATTCACGTTTCCATCTACCCCTTGGCAGTTATGGCAGTTGCAAGGTTTCAATTTTGTCTTTCATTCAATTTTCATTCAATCTTGGTTAAAAAGAATGTTGGGTTGTATAGAGTGACCAGGATCCCGCAAGTTCAATTTAATGGATTTTATGCTTGCTCTTGAAAATAATGGATTTTAATTGAATTTTATGGATTTTTACTCTATGCAAGTTCAATGCAAGTTCAATTGAACTTGCAGGTTATTTCTCATATACAAATTATTCTCATATTATGGATCAATTGAATTTTACTCTTCAAGTATCAAACTAATGGATTTTTCTCAATTTAATGAACTTGCTACTGAATTAGCAAATAAAACATTCATGTGCTACTGAATATATCAAGTATACATGATATTATATATTTTCATTTTCATAACAAATAAAACATTCCAAACTCCTTTTTGTGTGATACTTGATATTATTTAGTTTGCAAAAAAAAACAGGATATATGAAAGGCTGAGCTATATTAGCAAATACTATAAATTGAGATTGTTGAGTGGCTGAGCTATATTAGCAAATACTATAAATTGAGATGTTAGCAAATACTATGAATGGCTGAGCTATATTAGCAAAAACAGGATATAGTTGAGTATATTAGTTGTCCATGTGCTACTGAATTGAGTTGTTTGCAAAAAAACTGGATACATGAATTTAGTATATTAGCAACTACTAAGCATAACATCTAGATGTTTTTAAATAATAGTTGAGAATATATAAATTGATGTCCATGTGCTAATGAATTGATATGTTTGCAAAAAAACATGAACATAAATTTAGAGAATTGGTTATGAATTGTATTTTCAGTAAGTTCATTAAATTGAGATGAAAATTGGTTATAAATTTATATTTTCAGTTGGGTTCTAAATTTCTGTTGGCACATGAACATGAACATGAACCAATATATTTTCAGTTGGCACATGAAAATTCTCATATTATGGTTATAAATTGGCACATGAACATAAATTTATAACCAATTCTCAATTTCTCAAGTATCAGGTGTAATTTGCTGAAAAAATTAACAGGACAAAGCTCATCGGGACAAAGCTCAATTGTATTTTCAGTTGGGTGTAATTTGTTGTAATTTTCAGTTGGGTATAAATTTCAACTCAATTGTATATTCTTAAAGATTGAGCTTGCTGCAAAAATGAGATTGATGAAAGCTTGAGTTTGCAATTGAGTTTGAAATTGCTGAAAGAATATTAACATGCCAAAGCTCAATAATATTAACAGGACAAAGCTAACATGAAAATGATCACATATTGAACTTGAAAATGACCATAGCTACTTACTAATTTTCATATGCATTGTCCTGTTAGCTATTTTAAATGATATGCTTGATATTCTACTTATTCTTGCTATTTCAGTCAATAATAATAGCATTGTCCTGTTAGCTTCATAATGCTAATCTTCATATGCATTGCTAATAACAGGACAATTGGTGAGCTCTTCATATGCAAATTGGTAGCTCTTCATATGCAAATTGGTGGCTACTCTTCATAATGCTACTCTTCACTGATAACTCACTTCACTGATAGCTCTTCATATGCAAATTGGTGAGCTTTTATTGCAAGCTTATACTGAATACATACTTTGAAGTATTCCATGATAATAACACTTTGACGTATAATTTGAGATTGCTGAAAAATATAATTCTCTCACTTTGAATGTTATTACAGCTTTAAAATTGATTGAGTGTTATGTGAATGAATTTTTGAATCAATTTTGAGTGTAATTAGAACTTTTTTGAATTTGAGTGTAAAAGATAAATTTTTGATTCTCAAGTGTAAGGATATGTTTTTAATTTTGACAAGATATCCCATGGAATTCAATTCATGGAATTTGAAATTATCAGGATATCAGGATAATTTAATTTTGAATTCAAATTCATTCCATTAGATTCAGTTAAATGGCATATTATATGAATTGATAATTTTGAACTCAATCTGAATGCCATGAACTCAACAATGGATTCATATTCAGTTCACATCCCATTTTCAATTACACTCAATTTTATGTTAAGTTAACTGAATGTTCCAATTTGATATTGAGTATTAATACTATGAAAAATCCCAAAAATGAGCCTATATTTTTTTCAAAAACAAAATGTTGACTATGAACTGAATTGAGCTGTAATCTTGAAACTTGAAACTTGAAATTACACTCAAGAGTATTCAGTTCATTTGCTAACATTGAGTTCAATCTTGAGTTGCTATTTTCAATATCCCATTTTCAATTACTCTCAAGAGTATTCAGTTTGGACATAAATTTTTGAGTCCTGATATTTCTAAAAAAATTTCATTACATATTTCTCAAGTTATCAAATTTTTTTGAATATCTTGGAAATATGGCTTAGAAATATACTCAAGAGTACTTACAAATTTTTGAATATCCCAGTTTGAATATCTTGGTACTCAGTTTGAATATCCCAGTTTGAGTACTTAAAACCTGAGTACTTAAATTTTTTTGAATACTCTTAAGTACAAAATGATCAGGCCATATTTCTAAGTACTAAATTTTTTGAATCAATTCATTTTTGAATCAATTGAACTCAATCTTGAACTCTTTAACTGGGATATTCTAAAGTTCAAATGATATTAAATGCTGGGAGATAGTCCTGGGAGATAGTCATGTTAATTTCAAATGCTATCAAATGCTGAATCATTTTGGGAGATAGTCATGTTATCAAATGCTGACCTGGGGTATCCCAGTTCAAAATTGAGTTCAAGATTGAGTTCAAGATTTTGTTAATTTCAAAATGTTGCACCTTAACTCTATTTTATGTTAATTTGCTTCTATGCCATGGTATTTGAACTGGGATATCCCAGGATTGAGTTCATATTTGAACATAGTGACTATCTCCCAATCTTGAATATAGTTATCAAGACTATATTCCAAAATACTAAAATCTTAATGATAAAAACACTTTTTCAAGACAATATTCCAAAATACTGAAATTTTAAAC
This sequence comes from Scilla litardierei, assembly GCA_030789695.1. Lineage (NCBI taxonomy): Eukaryota > Viridiplantae > Streptophyta > Magnoliopsida > Asparagales > Asparagaceae > Scilla > Scilla litardierei. The sequence continues at coordinate 135,677,297 of CM061136.1, read as the reverse complement.
CCAATGATAAAAATCTTCAAGGTAAGTCATATTTGGTTATCAAACTTAAGGGAATGAAATTTTAATATAGGCAATATTTACAGGACACTGAAATTTCATATCATTTTTGGATAAGAGAATGAAATTTCATTCTCAAAATTTCATATCATTTTTTGGATAAGACACTGAAATTTCATATCATTTTTGGTTAATGCACTGAAATTTCATTCTCAAAATTTCATATCATTTTACAGGACATTGAAATGCAATTTTATTTGAAGGCTATAGTTTGGTCAATACTGAATACTAAATGAGCATTTCAGCTATGTTTTGAAATTGGATAACAGGACTTAAGTTTGAAAACCTTCATATCATTTTTGCTATCTAATTCATATGAAGAGTTAGCAATTTATGGACTGAAATTGCACTTGGCCTTTTTTCAGTCCATTGAAAATCATGTATTTGAATTCACATTGCCAATTTTTCAGTCCATTTTTCATTTTGCAACTCTGAAATTGCAAACTCTTAGTCCAAGTTGCAATTGCATTCATGTTTTAGTCCTGAATTGAATTCCTATTTTATAGATAGAATTGAATTCCTATTTTTCCTTGAATTGAATTCCTATTTTCATTGAAAAATGTTTTCAGTTCATTTTTCATTTGTGCACTTCTGAATTGAATTTGAGAAGAAATGTTTATGGATGAGCTTGGTAAAGAATTTCATACTCAAGCTTGCTGAAATTTAAGATGCCATTTTTCTCAAACATTTCAGTTGCCATATGGCTATTCAATATTATGTATGGAAATGGAAATTTCAGTTGCCATATGGCTATTCCATTTTTCTCAAACATTTTATGTATGGAAATTTGGCATAAAAAATATTGTTTAACAGTTACACATATGGCTAAGTTCCAAAAATTTGATTCTTTTTGTTTAACATTTCAGTTGATATGGAAATGAGTCCTATTTGTGGCAAAAAAACACTTGGCAAATAATCATGTTTATTGTGCTTAGGATATATCCTGTGAAATGAAAACAACTGGAAATTGAACTGAAATTTATAGCTGTGAAATGAAAATAGGATATATCCTGTGAAATGAATTCACTCACCTATTACTGCTAATACTTTTTTTAATTCCATTGCAAACTCTTAGTCCAAGTTGCACTTCTGAATGAAAAAGCAACCCTATGTTTCAATATTTGTCTTATGAATGAAAATGTGCTAATAAGCAAAAAAGCTCCCCTATGGATAATAACAAAATTTTGTCCTTGTGCTAATGAATAGATTTCATTCATACTTTTGTCCATGTCCTCATGAATTGAGATGTTTGGTTATGAAATGAGCTTGCTGAGTTTGAGAGAAATGTGTATGAATGAGCTTGCTGAAGAATTGGTTATGAATGAGCTTGCTGCACCTCAACCCTTGGTGAGTTTGAGAGAATTGCTAATGAATGAGCTTGCTGAAGAATTTGAGTATTGTAATTGATAAGTTTATTGAGTATGCTAAATGTTCAACTTAATTGGGTAGTAATTTGGCAAGTAACCCTGTTTGCATAGAAAACTAAAATAATTTGAGTATGCTAAATGTTCAACTTGATAAGTTTATTGAGTATGCTAAATGTTCAAAAAAATACCATCAGTTATGTGAAATGAAATGAAATGCTCAGTTATGTGAAATGAAATGAAAAACACCATCAAAAAAACAACTGTTATCTTTTTTGGAGAATGGAGAAGGGGAGGCTTATAAGTTGAACATTGAGCACTACCCAATTATCCATAAATGCCCAATAAACTTAGTTTTGTGAAATGAAAGTTTTGTGGAATGAAATGCTCATAAGTTGATAGTTATGTGCAGTTTTTTATGTGAAGTTGATAGTCTGTAGTTGCAACATGATGTGAAGTTGATGGTCTGCAGTTGATACATAACCATAGTTCATTTTTTATGTGAAGTTGAAAGTTATGTGAAGTTTTTTTCATTAAGTTTCATTAAGTTCAAATACAGTTGAATGAGAAAATTTTCAATTTGTTTATTTAAGCAACTCTTATCCATTTCCTCATAACAAAAGCTCATTTCAGTCATTTACTCTTAACTTTCATTTGGGCATTTGAATCTGTGCTCATCAAAAACATATAAGTTCAAATTTTCTTTTGGTATTTTCAGATTTTTGCACGGTGGAGGGTATTTATTTCTGGAGGTGACTTGAATATTCTGGGTGTGTTATCATGAAGTGCAAAAGTTCAAGTTTAACTGTTTAACTGAGATATTCAAGAGTTCAAGTTTCAATTCTGGGCTATTTGGTGATTGGATATTCAAGTAACATCAGGTAACTGATCCATACTCTTGGTGTAATTAAAAAAGTATGTGTGAATGAGAAAGATCCTGTTAATTAAAAAAGTATGTGTAATTAAAAAAGTATGTATGGATTGTCCTGTTAATAAGAAAGATCCATCATCAAGAGTATTGCCCTATTTACACCAAGAGTATTGTCCTGTTAATAAGAAAGATCCATACTCTGGGCTATTTTTTGATTGAGTGTTATGTTAATTACATTATCCTGAGGATTTAAACTTTGAGTGTTATGTGAATGAGTTTTTACAGTGTTCAAACTTGAGTATGTGTGAATGAATTTTTGAATGAATTTTGAGTGTTACGGATTTTTTGAATTTGAGTGTAAAAGATAAATTCAAGAGTATGTGTACATCAACTTGAGTATGTGTACATCAATCAAAAAATCCTGTTTTGAGTATGTGTACATCAAAATCCTGTCATTTTGAATTCAAAACTTGAGTATGTGTACATCAATATAAATACAAGAGTATGTGTATGCAATATGTGTTCATCAATAAGTTTGATTTACACTTCAACTTGAGTATGTGTACATCCAAATCCTGTTTTGAATTTAAGTCAAGTTCAACTTGAGTATGTGTATGCATGATTTTGAATTTAAGTCAATTTGACAGGATTTTGAATTTAAGTCAAGTTCATACACTCCAATTTTTTATTTACACTTCAACTTGAGTATGTGTATGCAGTATTCAATATCTTATATACTGCATACACTTGAAATTTAATATAAGTCAAGTTGAATACTACACTAATTTAATTACACCAATTGAGTTCAAGTTGAATATTGAGCAATATCTCAAGGTGGAGTGTTATTACAGCTTTAAAATAAGTCAAGTTACTGCATACACTTCAAATTGAGTGTTATTGATAGGATTTTGCTATGCTCATATCCAAAATTTTTGCAATGTGAATGGATAATTCCAATATCATAAATTTTTGCAGAAAAATTGTTAATAATGCTAAACTGATATCCAAATTGAATGGATAAGCAATGTGAATGGATAAAATTTCTGATTCTCAAGTCACTCAAACTGATATCCTGTTAATATTCTGAGTAATCTTCATAATGTTAATAATGCTAAACTTGATATCCTGAGTAACCAATTGTCCTGAGTAATGTTAATAATTTTTTGACCAATCTTCATAATCTTCATAAAATTTTTTGAGTAACCAATATTCTGAGTAATCTTCATAATTTTAAATTTTTTTGAGTGATATTCAGTTAACTTGATATCCTGATATCATAATGTTAATAATGTTAATATTATGAGTCACTAATTGTACTGTTAATATGTGTTATCAAAAATATATCACTCACTCAAACATATCTAAGGTCACTCAAACTTTTTAATGAATGTGTAATTTTTGGTCAAACTGGGAAATATTGAGAACTTTCATATTCAAACTTCACAATTATGACAGGACCCAATTCAATATTCATATTCAAAATATCTTCAAACTTAAAATATTCAAACTGGGATAATTGATTAGCATTCCTTTGGGTGTAATTTTCATTTGGGTGTAATTTTCAGAGTAGTTTGAATAGGAATTTTGAGAATGGATGAGCTTGAATAGGAGATAATGAATTGAATAGGAGTTTGAAATTGAATAGGAAATTGAGTTTAACAGGACCTTTGTTTTGTACTCAGTGTGTAATTTGTTTTGTACTCATGTTGTCACTCAATTACTCAATTTGTTGAATAAAGTTTAGTTGAATAAAGTGTTAATGCATGTTGAATATGCCTGTTGAATTCAGTTGAATATGCCTGTTGAATATTCCAGTTGAACCAAGTTTAGATGAGCTTATTTTTTTGAACAAATATAGGGGAGGTTTATTAGTGGTTTGAATTGATACTTTATTCAAATGAATATGCCAGTTTTGCACAATTTGATATTCAATTGAAGGTTTATTAGAGGTTGGCAGCTTGCCAATTCTTGATACCCAATTTTTTGATACCCAATGAATATGCCAGTTTTGCACAATTTGGTATTAAATTGGATATGTGAGGCATACTTTATTATGCCTATTGAATAAAGTGTTTTGGTTTCTATTTTTTTGAACAAAATAGTCAAACATTTTCATATGTGCCAGTAACAAATGTTCATATGATTCAAAATGATGTAATTTTAATTGATACTCAATTTTTTAAATGGAATATTGAAATTGACCTGAATCCAGTTCAAATGGCTCATATTGAAATTGTCATGATGGTTATAATGTAGTTTAGTTAGAAATTTTGCTATTTGGCAGTATCCTGATACAAAATTTCGTATGCATATTTGGTTATTTAGAAATTAGTTAAATGGAATATGACAGGATGTGTTGATAGTTAACAAATATTGATGGAATTTGAATGAAGTGTAAATTTAGCATTAATATCAGGCAAAAAATGGTGCAAAAAATGCAGAAATGTTGATAGTTAGAAATTAGTTAAATGGAATGGAATTTGAATGAAATTTTGAAAAGAAATTTTGTTAAATGGAATATTTGTCAAACACATCCTGTCATACGACATGAGAAATTAGTTAAATATCCTGTTTGGAATTTGATATTTAATTTTTTAGTTTATTGCAATAGCATCACCAGTTTAATTTTTTTAGTCTACCCTGCCAATTTCTAAATATGCATATGACATGATGGAATAACAGTTAACCCTATGCATAGCATCAATTTTTTTAGTCTAACATGCCAAATAGCATAGCAGGATCTTGCTATAGACTAAAACAAATCAAGATCCTGTCAAAACCATCCTATGGATCATCAATGTTTGGAAGTGCTTTAGACTAAAAAAATTGAATTGTTACAAAGCTGGGCTCATTTCAAAAATATCGGCTCATTTCAAAAATCTGGAATCTAATGAGCTGGGATAGGAGGTATATAGACAATCTGGACTGTATTTTAATACATGAACTTACAAAGGTGGGCAGATGAGGGAGAGATTGAAGATGAAGCTGCTTTGAGGTATATTGCTGGATCATCATCAAACTAAATACATGAAGTTACAAAGCTGGGCCCAGATAATGAAGTTATGATCACCAATGTTTGGAAGTTAGGATTCCAGATTGTCTACATAAAAATCTAGAATCTAAAAAATGTAGATAAAAAGTGTAGATAATGAGCCCAAATCTGGGCACTTCCAAACTTTTCAAAAAAACCTCCTATCACTGAGCACTTTAATTTTGAAACTTCCCTCCAACAATATCATCACTTTAATTTTTTAGTCTATATGAATGCATATCCATAAGATGTGTTTGCTATTGTATCAACTTCCCTCCAACATTATCCTGCTTGGAAGTTGATATTTAATTTGCTATTAAATTGAATATGCCAGGCATACTTTATTCAAAACATGCATACTTTATTCAAATGAATATGCATGTTGAATAAAGTGTTTTGGTTTCTATTTTTTTTTGAACAAAATAGTCAAACATTTTCATATGTGCCAGTAACAAATGTTCATATGATTCAAAATGATGTAATTTGAATTGATACTCAATTTGTTATTTTAATTGTGTATACTCAATAATGATTCAAAATAATTTCAATTAAAGATAATGTAATTTGATAGGATCACAGTCAAGATAATGATCCTGTCATTTGTGATTTCAATTCAAAATAATGTCAACTTGATAAACTTTCAATTCAAGATAATGTAATTTGAATTGTGGATACTCAATAATGAGTCAAAATAAAATCAAATGTAAACAGAATTTATTTATGTAATCTTTTGAATTAATGCAATTTGAATTGTGTATACTCAATAATGAGTATGAATTTGAGTTGATATGTTGATATTTGTTGATTGAGTATTAATAAATTCTGAAATTCCTACTAAGCTCAAATGCAATTCCTAATAATGACATTTCAACTGAAATTCTAATGTAATTTGAATTGTGTATACTTAATAATGAGTCAAACTAATATCTGAATGGGAAATTATAAATTGGATGGAAAATTGGCAATATATGATGGATGGGAAAATATATGCTAGATGGAAAATGCAATCTCAAATTGATGGTGGTCTAAATTTGATATGCAATCTCAAACTGATTTGATATGCAAATTACTTGGTAACTGCATTTTAATAGCTGAATACATCCTATATGAGTGAATGGGTGTGTTTATGGTTCAAATTGTGTAGAACTGATTGGGTGTGTTTAGATTGGGTGTGCAAAACTGATTTTTTTATTGAGATTTGATATACCAATTGAATATGCACCAATTGAATATTCAAACTGATATTCAATTTTTTTGATACCAATTGATGCATATCATATACCAATTGAATTGGTGCATATGCACCAATTGTATATGATATATGCACCAATTGAATATGCAGTTTTGCATAATTGGTATAAAAAAAATTGAATATTTTTTTGAACCCAACTTAACTCAAGATAATATATCCGAGTCAAGATATTTTTGTGTTTCATTAAGAAATTTTTAGATCACTCTCTGATTAACATGGATTTCTTAGGGTGTGGTCCTCCAAGCTACAATATAGTAACAGTGAGGGTGAAGCAATGTGTCTGAGCTTAGACATCAGCAACATGTACTACAACCAGGAGGCAGAGGGTGATCTTAATGAGGGCAGAGGCCAATTACTTATGAGCCAGCTTCTCTTTGCACTTGCAGTTTTCTCATAGTTGTAAAGATGCGACATTGTAAATATTTCTTCAAGTTGTAAAGATCTTAACAGGCAGGTTATATCGATAGCCCAGGCAGGTTATATAACTCAGGCCCAGGCAAGTTACTTCAAGCTGTAAAGATTTCTCCAATCAATCAACCAAGCTGTATTGATGGGTCCAGACCTAAGACACCATTGATAGAACTCTTTGTAATTAATTATTTTTGGTTTTCCATTTTCAAACTTTGTAAGGAAATTGTTGTTGAAACTGATCCCATGTTTTACATGCTAGAAATTGTTTTGTGAGATAATCAATGATACCTTTTTGTGATATGTGATAATGGCAGCGTGCATAAAAATCTGTAATGGAAATGTGACTTTGTGATAACTTTTTGTGTTATGTGATAATGGCATCGTGCTTGCTCTTTCCACATCCAGTAATGGAAATGTGACTTAGTGGTGGTGTTCATGACTCTTGAAGAATCTTCACTCTTGCTGCAACTACTGTGATTTTATGTTCATGCGGCTTCCTGCTATTTTACAGAACGACCATTGCTTAACCTTTTCATTGTTAAATAAATCTTTGTTCATATTTTCTATCACATCATCTGTGCTTTTTTCATCTTCTAGGGGAAAAAAATTTGAAGTAGTCTCAGACCTCGACCAGTCAAGGGATGGAGCCTCTAGAGTCTGGACATAGATATGTGCTTGGATTTTTTTAGCTTTACCTGCAAACACATGCTTTGACTATTGTAATCCATTTTTATTGCTCAAAATCATGTTCCCAATATTGATGTTGCACCCCAAATATCAAAATGTCACAGATGGGATTTTGTGCATCTTTGTAGTCCAAATGAGAGCTTGCAGTCTGAGAATACAGTTTCCCTTTAGTGACTGAAGGCGCCCGCAAAATTTTTGTTCGTTTAAATTTTGGAGGGGGAAATTTTTTTTTTGGGATAACAAAGATTTTGAGGGGATATCTTAAATGAACCATGCCTGAGGGCACATGTCCGCATCGAATGCGCCCCCGCCGAAGGGGCCCGCGCCCATGCCGAAGGCGCCCGTGTCGCTAAATATTTTTACGCTAATTTATTGAGCTGTGTAATTTTTGCTGTGAAAATAATTTTTTGGGGAACAAAAATTTCACGGGGGGATATCGTGAATGAACCGTGCGCTACGGGCACTGGTTGTATATCTCTTGAGGTGACTAAAATTTGTCAGTGACTAAAAATTTAATACATATTAGGGGACTTACATTTTTGTCAGTGACTAAAAATTTTGTGAGTAATTAAACAATGTGAGAACTAAAATCTCTTAAGGTGACCTAAATTTCTTGGAGAACTAAGACTTTGATTGGGGAACTAAGATTTTGAGGGGGGGATTTCTAAAATGAATCATGTACACAATTTCAGGGGAACTAAGATTTTGTGGGGGGAATATCTAAAATGAATCGTGCCCACATTTTCGGGGGAACTAAGATTTTAATGGGGAAATATCTAAATTGATTTTTCGGAAATTTTGACCGTGGAAATAATTTTTTGGGGAACATAGATTTTGCGGGGGAAAATCTTATTTGAACCGTGCCCGCGGGCACGGGGTATGACTAGTATATATATATATATATATATATATATATATATATGTATGTATGTATGTATGTATGTATGTATGTGTTCGAAATTATATATATATATATATATATAATTTAGGAGATTATAGGCCTATAGCCTGTTGCAATGTACTCTATAAAATTATCAGTAAGATTATCTGCAACAGGCTCAAAGAGGTAATTCATGAACTTATATCTCCCAATCAGTCCGCCTTTCTCAAGAATAGACTTCTTGCAGATTGCTCGTTGCTGGCACATGAGCAAATTAGGGACTTCAGTAATCCGATGGGAGCCAGGGGGTGTATAAAGCTGGACCTGAGGAAGGCATTTGACAGTGTGAACAGGGAGTTTATCTACTACATGCTACATCGTTTGGGCTTTGGATGCAAGTTCATCAATTGGATCCGGAAGTGCATTTCTACACCTACCTATTCCGTTATGGTTAATGGCTCCCCTGCTGGGGATTTCTAGGGGAACAGAGGCCTGAGGCAAGGGGATCCCCTTTCCCCGTATCTGTTTGTAATAACTATGGAGGCTTTCTCCCTACTGATGAGCAGATCCGTCATTCAGAGGTCCATCCACCCCATGAGGTGAGTTGGCTCTATTTCTCATTTACTTTTTGCCGATGACCTTCTAGTCTTCTACAGGGCAAATCCTCACTCGCTCCGGGGGTTGCAAAACTTGCTGGAAGAATTTACAAATCTAACGGGGCTGCAGGTTAATTGGGAGAAGAGTGCAGGGATATTTAGTAAAGGTACTAAACAACCGGCTGAGCTTGCGGCAATGTTGGGGATCAAAGCAGTTACGACCATCACGACCTACTTGGGTCTCCCCCTCTCATCTAAATACCCAAAGTCCCCAATGTATGCCAGGTTGGTTGATAAATGCAAAAGAAGGCTGATGGGATGGACCTCATCTTCATTATCCATAGCAGGGAGGATTGAACTTGTAAGGACGGTCATTTATGGTATTGTATCCTTCTGGATGCAAGCGTTCAGAGTTCCCTTAACTATCCTACGCTCTATTACGAGGGCCTGCAGAAGTTTCATATGGGGGACTACCCGTATCTGGGCGTGGAGTGATGTTTGCAAGCCCAAAGAGGAGGGCGGGGTTGGTCTTCGGTTGCTTACAGATTTGAACAATGCCTCGGGTGTCAAACTTACGTGGAGAATGCTTTCTAGGGAGGGACTTTGGGCAGAATATATGGGCCACAACTATGGGGGTTTGGACAATTTTTTCGGATCCTCTGGTGTTGCCACCCACTCGGGAACTTGGAAGTTCCTCCTACATTGCAGACGTTTCACTCAAAAACTTATCAAAAAGGAAGTGAACGACAGAACGTCAACCCTATTTTGGCAGGACAACTGGCTTCCCTACGGACCTCTGAAGAACATATATACTACCCCCGTAGGCGAAGATATGAAGACAGTCAGCGACTACTGGAATGGAGCCACCTGGTCAACCAATTCGGCAATCACCCCCATATTGCCGCTGCTCACAACAATCCGCCTGAAGCCAGGATGCGACGCGTGGAAGTGGGAAGCGGGAGATAATTTCAGTTTCCGAGCAGCCTGGAACGGAGTGAGTTCACGGGGTCTCCCTTTCCAGTTCCGCAACCTATTTTGGTATGGAGGCTGCATTCCGAAAATGGCCTTGTGCCTTCTGAGAGCGTACAATGACAAGCTTTTGACAAAGAGCAAAATTAAAAGCTGGGGAGTGGATATAAGCACATGCTGTGTGCTTTGCGGTGGGGAGCAAGAGGAATGTACTAGCCACATCTTTTTTGACTGTGAATTCTCACAATACATTTTAAGGAGGTGTTTGTTAAAGCTTGGGGTAACGGCAGTTATTGGCCCAAATCTCCCGGAAATTGGAGAATACTATATGAGACACTTTGGGGGGCCGGATACACTAAGCAAATTAGCTAAGACAGCTCTGGCAGCTGTCGTATGGCATGTTTGGAATGAGAGGAACAGAAGAGTTTTTAAGAGCACCACCAGGAGCAAAATTCTACTTTTTGAGGACATCGCTGCAGACGTCAGGATTGCCCTAAAAGACACAGACCTGGACGATGAAGAAGCTAGGGAAGCACTGGCGAATTGGGGATTCTGGGATATGGGTTGATCAGTAGCTAGATTCTCATGTTTTGTGCTTTCAGGTAGTTACGTAGTTACGTGATGTGTACAGTGTTACCATCCTACGGGTTTCTTAGGGAGTAGGGTTTGATAGTAGGAAGTGACGACGCTTGTGCCCTATCCTTTCTCTATTAAAACTTACCCTTAGGACGAAGCACTTTGTATTGTTTTGTACAGATTGAAATAAAGACTAACACTTACTCTTCAAAAAAATGTATGTATGTATAAAACAAAAATACTTGGATTACAAAAGTAATGACAACCCACTCCACATACAAACAAAAATAAGACCATCACCATACACCATCCAAAAGTGATATACCAATACATCAATACAACCAAAAATACAAATAGACTCACACTCTCAACCCTAACAAAAAAATCTATGACCGAAGGTGAGCAATCTCCCTGACACATCAATCCAGATCAGCAGCGGAGGAGTCCACAAGAGTAGCTTTAGGCACAGAGACTTCAAACCGACAAATGTAGGAGGAACGCGAGGATTTGCTCATGGGTTTGAACCAAGAAGTTTCAGTTTTCGGTGCCATGAGCAAAAAAATCGAATGAAACAAACGATTATGGCTCGAAATGAAGGAGAAATAACACAAATGACGAAGGAGGAAAGATCCAAAGCTCGATCTAGTGAATGGAGAGGGTAATCGACGGCTAGGAGCTTCGAACCAACGGAGAAGACGAAAGAACGACTGTCGTTTGAAGAAGAAGGCGAGGGAGTTCTATCGGAGGAGAGAGAAAAATCGAGTGGGTCTCGATTACTTAAGTGGAGGGGAAACAGATCTGGGTCGTTGGATCGGAAGATGGACAGCTCATATTAAGGCAACGAACCGCCTCAAACATGGACAGTCGACTAATGTACAATCGTCAATTGACTGGCCGAAAAGATAAAAAACTGATTAGATAGATAGAAAGGTACCTATAGTGTAATTCACAGTCGCTTGGCAAAGTGACAGGCGCCTATAAAATACACTACAGTCCCCTGACCGAAAGTCAATACTATTGATGATTTGATAGAAAAATATCAAGATCAAGGGAGGCGCCTGATGAACAAATTTCAGCTGCCTGTCGAAGAGACAGGCGCTTGACAATTATACATCAGTCGCCGGTGCGAAAAACACTAATTTCAGTCAGAAAATCTAGAGTCGGGTAGGCGTCTGTTGAAGGATTGACAGTCACCTGTCCTGGTCCAAAAATATAAGATAAGGCTGAAATCAAGAGAATTGAGATAACTCACCCTAAGACCTATACTTTAACTATTCTATAATCATGAAATCACTACCAAAATACTGTAGATTAACATACAAATCACGTATATTAATCCAAACATATAAAATCATCAAAATCTTAAATAAATCTCAATGAAAAGTATATGTAAAAATATGACTTATAAAAACATGATATGTGAAATGATAACATGAGTTCAAAACATAATTTAACATATAAATATGAACTCCTATAATTCAGATTCACCCATAATCCCTAATTCTCCACGCAACCTCACAAATGAATCTTCTTTAAGAGGTTTAGTGAAGATGTCGACGATTTGTTTTTGGGTTTCAATGTACTTTAAGATGATATCCTTCTTAGCTACAAGATTATTAATGAAATGGTGTCTCACATCTATGTGTTTGGTTCTGGAGTGATGTACCGGATTTTTGGAAAGACAAATTGCACTTTGGTTATCAACCATGATATGGCAAGTATCACAATTGACACCATAGTCTTTAAGCGTGTGTCTCATCTAAAGAACTTGTGCACATGCAAGACCCGCGGCAATATATTCTTCTTCAGTCGTGGACAATGATACTGAGTTTTGTTTATTGAAAACCAAGAAACAAGAGAATTTCCTAGAAAATGGCAAGTGCCACTAGTACTCTTCCTATCGGATTTGCATCCGGTAAAATCGGCATCACTATATGATATTAACTCATATGTGATAGACTTAGGGTAAAGTAACCCATAATATAATGAATGATTGAGATAACGAAAAATTCGTTTTACTGCAATCAAGTGTGACTCCTTAGGTCTAGCTTGATATCTAGCATAAAGACATACGGAGAACATAATATCAGGCCTACTAGTGGTTAAGTAAAGTAAGCTACCGATCAGACCTCGATATAGATGAACGTCTACATCTTTCCCGTTCTCATCCTTGTGTAGATGGGTTGTCGTACTCATGAGAGTCCGTTTGCTTGAAGACGATTCCATCCCGAATCACTTGATAAGCTTCCCAATATACTTTGTTTGATGTATAAAAGTCACATCCTTCATTTGCCGAATTTGTAGTCCAAGGAAGTAGTTGAGCTCACCCATGTGACTCATTTCGAATTCATCCTTCATAGACTTAGAAAATCCTTGGCAAAGATTAAAGTTAGTAAAACCAAATATTATATCGTCTACATAAACTTGAATTAAAAGGATGTCATTTTCATAATCGTTAATGAAAAGAGTTGAATCAACTTCATCAATTTTCAAACCTAAATCTAAAAGAAAGGTTTTGAGTCGATCATACCAAGCTCTAGAAGCTTGTCTCAACCCATATAGCGCTTTCTTAAGTTTGAAAACATGGTTTGGAATTTTTCATGAATGAAACCGGGTGGTTGAGAGAAATAAACTTCTTCATTAACGATACCATTTAAAATGCACTTTTAGCATCCATTTAAAATAATTTAAAATTCTTATGAGATGCAAAAGATAAAAGCAACCTAATAGCTTCTAATCTAGCTACGGGGGCAAAGGATTCTTCGAAATCAATACCTTCCTCTTGCTGATAGCCTTGAGTTACTAACCTTGCTTTGTTCCTTGTGATGACCTCATTCTCATCGGTCTTGTTCTTAAAAATCCATTTGGTCCGAATAATTTGGTGACCATTTGGAAGAGGAACGAGCTCCCAAACTTTATTTCTCTCAAATTGCATAGCTCCTCTTCTATTGCAACTATCCAAGAGCTATCTTCACACGCTTCTTGGATGTTCTTTTGCTCAATGGTAGAGACAAATGCACAACGAGATAGGGGAGAGCACGGTCTCAAACCGGCAATTTGGGACCTAAACCGAACCAGACCGTATAAGTAGCAGTTTCTCACAGGACAGACCAAATCAGACCGCCAGACCGACGGTTTCTGAGCTGACGAAAACCACTTGGAGCGGTTTGGTCCGGTTTGGAACCGCGGTTCAGACATATGATGACGGAAGATCCCCTCGTATACCCAATTTTGCTAAATATAGACTTTGTCATTAAAATAATTTCATGACATGGCTTCATTTCTGTGCTCCTTATCAAACCCGGGAAATTAGGCATTGCATCGCTTGCAGGAGTTCTAACTGTGACTGAGACAGGTGCGGTTATTATTGTTCTATGTATTTTCATTTTTCTATAGCCGTTAGGGTGCATTCATCACTAGAAGTTGTATCAAAATGGTATTTGATGCTGAATTGCGTTGATCATGTTAATTCACTGATGTTTCTACAGATAGGAACGTCCCATACTATCTCATTGTCAACTAAGCACATCCCATTTTCTTCTCCAGGTTAAAGAACGCTATATGATGCATTAAGTGAATGGAGAATTAGCGACGCTCAAACGGGAAAAAACGAATGCAGTCTGAACTCTAAAAAGTGAAGACTGGAGATTAAAGAGGGCAGATAGCCAAATAGGGCCGACGCGGCGCCGCTCAGTCTAAAGGCCTTAGGCTAGGTTTCCTAGGGACTAGGGTTAAAATCCCAACAGATTTCCAGCACAATATATAACTTATGTTAGGAGTCGGTTTGGTTCGGTTTAAGCGGTTTCAACAGGGTGAAACCAAATAAGACCATATAAGTGGCAGTTTCCAACGATTGAGACCAAACCAGACCGATGGAGAGCGGTTCGGTTCGGTTTTTGGCTCGGTCTGGTTCGGTCTGGTTCGGTTTGGGCGGTCTGAGCAAACCGTGCTCACCCCTACAATGAGAGAATGCATCAATCCTTGACCTTGTTTGGACACCAACACCAATGTCTCCAATTATTTGGTCATGTGGGTGGTTTAGGATAAGCTTTGGAAATACATGGATCACTTGGAACATCCTCAACAATTTCATTAGTATTGTTAGTCTCAATAATAGAATCATTAATTTTAAAATTACTAATGGAATCACATAAAACATCTACTCTATCATTGACAACATGAGAAATATCAAAATCTACATAAAATGAAACGTGTACTGATTCCTTGATCATTGAAGAGGTTTTGTTGTATGTCCGATAGGCTTTGCTACATGTGGAATATCCAACAAAGATTCCTTCATTGGATCGTGGATCAAATTTATCTAAGTTACCATAGGTGTTCTTTATAAAACATTTTGAACCAAAAATACGAAAATATTTACCTTGCGTGTTTTTATCATAAAATAATTCAAAATAATTTTGTTCATTCAGGGCCTCACTGGGATCCTATTTAGCACATAACATGTCATGTGCATCGCCTCCGCCAATAATTGTAGTCCAAGATGACTATCATAGAGCATGGTGCGAGCACACTCAATTAGGGTCCTATTCTTTCTCTCAACAACACCATTTTGTGGTGGTGTGCGAAGAAAGGAAAAGTTGTGAGTAATCCCATTGTCATCACAAAACTTAGTGAAAAATTCATTCTCGAATTCTCCTCCATGATCACTACGAATAGTGATAATCGTGGTTCCTAAGAAATTTTGAATTTTCTTTGCAATAGTAAACTCTTCAAAAGCTTCATTTTTATTAGTTAAAAATAAAACCCAAGTAAATCTAGAGAAGTCATCTACGACGACTAATCCATAATGAGCATTACCTAAAGATGAGATTCTAGTTGATCCAAATATATCTAAATGAAATAATTCTAGGGGGGCCTCTTAGAAGTTATGCCATCTTTAAGTTTAAAAGATGATTTACTTAGTTTACCTCTTTTGCCTGAATCACAAAAGTTTTTCTTACTAAAAGCAATTTTCGGAAAAACTTTAACAAGATCATGCTTAGCTAACTTTTATAAGTGCTAAAAATGAACATAACCAAAACAGCAATGCCATAATAGTTTTTCATTTGTATTAGCCACTAAGCAATGTTCTATGGTTTTAGGCAAGCTCAAATAATAAATATTTTTACGCCAAATACCGGTAAATAAAACATGCGAATTAATGTCAACAATATTACAAATACCCTCTCCAAAGTTAACCTTGTAACCCTTGTCACAAAGTTGACTAATGGAGATAAGATTATGACATAAACCACTAACTAAATAAATATTGGTAATAAGTGGTTTGGAAGGATTACCGACTTTACCGACTTCAATGATGGTTTCCTTTTGATTGCCTCCAAAAAGTGACCGTTGCACCATCATTGATGTGAACCACTTTGGAGAGCAATGTGGGATCTCCCGTCATGTGTTTGGAGCATCTGCTATCGAGTATCCATCCCTTCCTTTTAGAGCCAATATGTATATTATTGCTCTCTTTCTTCTTCTTGAGTACCTACATAGTTTACTATAAGCTCATGGTACCCAAGCTTTGTTGGGTCCAACGGGATTAGCCCTTTGGAAACCAAGTCCAAGTGGACTTTGGCTTCACAACATAGTTACCACTATTTATCACATCGCTAAAATAAGAATTAACATAAGTATTCATATCATTTGTGCTAGTGTTCTTAGGACCCCAAATTGTGTATGTTTTAGGTGTCCTCTTTCTAGTTGCATGCACATTTGGTTGAGTTCTATGTGGTGCATGCCTCCTAGGAGCATGAGATCTAGCATATGAAGATGGAGACGGATAAGCATGAGATATATATATATATATAGGTTATATGCAAATTGAGGAGCATGCATATGATGTGGTGGATGAGCATGAGCATACATGGGAGAATTATTTGTATGAACATATGAATGTATATGAGCACGTGCATGAGTATTTCTCAAGTGTGAGTTTGCACGTGCCCGTGGGTGTGGAGCATAAAATGTGTCATAAGTGTCCACATGTGAAGTAGGAGATTTCCTACGTGCATTAGTGTTGGTGTACATATAGGCATGACCTTTCTTTTGGTTTCCACCCTTGGTGGGTTTCTTGCCAAAAGAAGGAGAGTGTGAAGTGGTGGCCTTCTTGGTAGGTTTGCTACCAATAGTGTTTTTGACACCACTAGTGGATGCACCAGAGGATAGTCTCACAAAATCTATAGTTACACCACTATAGGAGGTGCGAGATTTGGATGCATTTGCTTCCACATAACCAAGTCCAACACGATGTGTGGCCGGAAATTGGTTTGAAAGTAATTCATCCAATTGCCCTTTCCTTTTGTTAAATCTCTTAACTTGGGAGGACATGAGCTCATTTTTCTCCCTAAGAGAAGAAATATTGGTATCCAATGTGGACACACGTGTTTTGAGGTCGTGCACTTAGGCTTTAAGAGAATCATTCTCAATACCCAATTATATGTTTTATGAAGCTATATAAATACTATCGTTAGAATAATCTTGATCTAGTTGAGATTTGAGGGAATTCATCTCATTTATCAAGATGCCATTTTGAGAAACCAAATTAGCTTTCTCAAGTATAAGTGTGTCAACAATGGTGTCATTGTTGATGATGCATGGCATGGATGATTTGCTAACATTAGATTTCTTCAAATTAGTATATCTATTCATAAGAGGTTGATACTTAGAAAATAATTCTTCGTTAGTGATAGGCTCATATTTTACACTTTATTTCTGCATTTTTCCATCCCATAATGATTGCTCATATCACGATTTTAATGCTTAAACGACGTTTTTATGATATATTCCACTATTTCTTTGTTTCATCTGATTTCAGGAAATATGTAGCAACGGGAGCAAATTGGAGCCATGAGTGCTTACACGCGTACCGGAGCATCATTGACGATGATATCTAAGAGCTAATGGCTGTGGAGGATGAGTAGAAGAAGAAGGAAGGCGAATGAAACGACGAGGAAGCAAGAAGAAGGAGAAAAGAGTACTGAAACAGGCTACTCAGCAGAGGAACAAAGCTCACTGACAGAGTGACGCAGCTTACTCGATTGAGTGGAGCCGCGCACTCGATCGAGTGAAGCTGACACGCCCAATCCAACCTAAAGAAGAGCCGTAATGTACTCAGCCAAGTGGGAAAATCCACTCGACCGAGTGAGAAGCCCACTCGACCGAGTGGTGATAGAAAATGTGAAGAAATCCTTCGTTGCTTCTCTGTTTTTAGAGGTGATCTGCAGTATGTCATACTCAACCGAGTAAGAATCTCACTCGACCGAGTGAGAAGACTACTCGGTCGAGTGGTCTGAATTTCCAGGACGCTGAAAATCCCTATTTTCTGCAGATTTCCCACTCGAATGAGTGAGCACAAAACTTGGCCGAGTGCGCCGTCGGCCAGTTTTCCAAAATTAGGGTTTATAGTTGTTCAGTGGTAAATCTGTCAATATTTTCTGAACTTTTTGGGCGGCTATAAATACCCAGTTTTGTGGCAGCCCAAGGAGAGACTCTCTAGAATAATTTTCTTAGTTTTAATTGGAGTTCTAGTTTTCTTTTGGCGAAAGGAATGGAGAGAAGGATATAAATTTCTTATTCTTGAAGCTTGTATTCTAAAATTGGTTTGTCTAAACTCTTGCAAGTTGATATTTTTATGATATATTTCTTTCTAGGTCTGAGTTTTATGATGAATTCTATTGCACATCTTGTTTATATTGTGATTTCCATGATGAATTGTGAGTAGTCTCTTTGCGCTAGGACAAAGGGATGAACCATATGGATTTAAAGTATGATTTATAAAATTTATTGAATTGCAATGTCGCTAGGCTTGTGAAGGGGCAGGTTGTGATTGATTTACTATGGATAACTAGGGATTTCTATTAGATCTTGAGAGCTCGAGAGAGGATCTTGATCTAAGGGAAGCCCTAGATATTCGATTTAGATCTATAATCGAGATTCCCTAGAATTGGTACGTGAGAGCGACCAAAGCTAGCATATTTATTATATTTCTATAATTATATTCTTTTGTACGATGATATAACGGATACGAACTATCACGATCTAGATTCAAACTTAAGTTGCACGAGAGGGAGCTTGAGTTGGAATTGGATATTATTGTCGATCTTAATTAGTAGTTTGAACTAGACTTGCGCAAGAGCGAGACTCTAGTTTAGAATACTATAGACTTGCATAGCACGAGAGCATGCGTTGGTTCTCAATTTAGTTGCGACAAGTTCACCCGAAATCAAGAGTAGTAACATAGAAATTCGTGTTTCACATTGATTGCTTGAGATTTATAGTGGGGACTCCCAAGCCCTAGACATTCTTATAAATTGAATTTACAACCAACACTTTGAACGATTGGGACACCAATATTCTTCTGCCACCATTTCACAATAGCTTACTAATCCAGATACCAATAGTTTCTCCCGTGATTCGATACCCGCTTACCACTTAACCGTGTGCTTACGGTAAAACTACATTGTTTTCGGAGTTACTATTCGGGACGATTAAGTTTTTGGCGCCGTTGCCGGGGAGGCGACTGTATTCTATTTTTTACTTAGCTATTTTTTATTATTTCTTTTTCATTTTATTCCTCTATTATGCTAACACTTCTTTGCAGATTATCTTTTTCTGTGCATGTACACACGATCGAGGAAACCGAGGAAGATATTATTTGATCCTAAGATCGAGCACACTATAAGGAAACTATGAGCAGAAAAGGGGCAAACTTCATAGGATAATCAAATGGCGGAAGAAAATTTTCCACGACGAACTGCTAGGCTTATTTCCATCTAGGATAGGCTTACTCCAAACAACTCGGCTACTTCATCCATAATTATACCAGAGTTGCCGCCAGAGAAGAATTTTGAGCTGAAAACGGGACTTGTTGTGCTGATGCAACAAGATCCCTTCTATGGCAATGCACATGAAAATCCGCATTACCATATCCAGATGTTCTTGGTGAAGTGCGCCACCTTTCAGATCCCTAATGTACCAGAGGATGCCATCCGCCTGCAGCATTTTTCCTTCACTCTTCGAGATAAAGCTAAATATTGGTTGAGTACACAAGCACATGGCACATTTACTACTTGGGACGAGCTAGCAAGCACCTTCGTCAATAAGTTCTATCCGCCTTTAAAGACCGTAAAGATACGGAATGCTTTGATGTATTTCAGGCAGGGCCCCAAGAATTGTTATATGATGCGTGGGAGCGCTTCAAAGATCTACAACATCAATGCCCCTACCACAACATAGATGATTGGGAGCTCGTACATAGCTTCTATAATGGCTTGAAAGCAGACACGAAGATGATTATTGACGCCACCGCTAATGGGGCGATATTATTAAAGACACTGGAGGATGCTACGACATTACTAGAAGAGATGGCATCTAACAATCAGCAGTGCGCTGATGAGAGGGGCCAAACATCATCATCTGTGAAGCCAGTGAGCATATATGAAGCCAAGGCTGTGGCAGAATTGGCGACAAAGTTTGACTCTCTATTTAGAGTGGTGGAGAGACTTGAGAAGAACTTGACTGAGAATTATGTTGTGCCTGACACATCGACATCAAATAGGCACACAAATGATTGGCAAGGACAAGTCATGTACGTAGGCGGCAAGGCACATGATGAACCTGTTGAGCAGGTTCAGTACATTTCTAATTATAAGCCAGGTGGAGCAAATAATGGGCCTTGAGTGAATCCGGCTTTGAAGTCTCACCACGGATTTTCATATGCAAACAATAGTGGAGCCTTAACCCCTCCTCAACAACCACCATGACAACATACTCCCTCGCCACCTCAATAGGAACCCTACCAACAAAGGCCGTCATAACAACAACAATTCCAGCAAAGGAAACAAGCGGGGCCTTATAGACCCCCTGGATTTAATCAAGGATGGAGGCCACACAACCGAGCGACAACACCGCAAAGATCCGAGTATGAAACTAGAGTTGAGGAGTTTATGGCTGAGCAGAAGAAGATCAACGATAAACTATCGACGAGCCAAGATAGCCTCAACACCATCATGGTGCAATTAGCGGAATAAATCACATTACCCAACAAGGCCCAAAATCAATTGCCAGCTCAACCAGAGCCAAACCCAAGGAGCAACACCGGCCACAATGTCACGCCCTGCTTCCCAAGTACGGGAGACAAGACGCGAAGAGGTCCGCTCAGACTGGAGCTATGAAGCTACAGTCTGATAAGCGTCTGTGTGTACATCCAATCGCAGATTCTTGCATTGCAAAAGAAACAACAATAATAATATTGAAAGTAGTTAAAGAATAACCAACATTAAGCAACATCCAAATTTAAATTCAAACATCCACAGATAGTCATAAAGAAAGTACTGAGTCTGAAAAGAAGGCCTAAGCATGGCCGAAACTAAAACAATATAAGGTGCTACTCACCGAAAAGTCTAACAGCAACAACTAAAAGTAAACATCAACTACGATGTAGCCCCTGTAGAGACTAGGACTGATCTCCGGTGTCCTCAAACTGGACATCAGAAAAGGCCTCGGGCTCGACGTCAGCGAACTGATCGTCCTCAACAACGAACTCAGACTCTAAACCTAACATGTGACACCCAAAGAGAAAAGGGCACATGTCAGCAAAAATCTCCAAAAAGGGGAGGGAGATTTCTGTTCAAGGAAACGTAAAAGCAAAGAGTACAACTATCAGTTCTAAAATAATGAAGATGACATGACATGTTATTTAATGAATGCAGCAGTTAAAACATGAGCATGATATGACACGTCGTAGCAAAAGCTATTAAACAATATATCATTAAAAGCGGTAAAACATGAGTTCGCGTCATGCACATGGTTTTCGCCTTACAGTTGAAGTTGCTGATCGGGCACACTTCTACGCTGACTGGCCGTTTAACCGTACCCCTCCATGTGTATATGGGCTGGCGCCCATCTTCTGGATCACGAGCCAGGAAGTGTTTATGGCATAGGGTTGACCTAGCCTCAATCATTATGTAGGAGTCAACATCCTACTCGTCGCAGCTTACATTACAATAGTAGCGTGTGCTACACAATCATGACAACCATTCCAATACATGAAATGACATGCAACATGAGCAGATATTGAATTTTTGTACTGTTATATCAAAATAAACATGCATGAAATGACATGGCAAGGGTGTCGGATCTAGCTTCGTTGTCAAGCTAGACCTAGTACGGGTGTCTAGGCGACTATTATTTCACCACCTAGTCTCTTTTTACACAATTTCACAAAATGGCCTAAACATGGCCTATAATAAAAGTTTGAGCAAGTTTCACTTGCCTGAAAACCATCACTCTGCGATCACCGTTCAACAAGGTCCAAGATCTACCTATGTGCTCAGTCCACGATCCAATCTATAGTCCCGTATTTTTAATCTTAATTAGTGACTTAACCAAACAACAAAACTTACGATTTTTATCTTGATTAAGCATGCGGGGTTTGGGTTTCCTACGGTTCGAGATTTACCTCAACACGACGCGAGAGCTACACTGACGTCGGGTAGCAACGTCAGGGGTTGGACTCCGGTAGCGAGCAAAGGTACGGCGGACAGCTAGTAACCACGGTAGCACGACACACGAACGACGACGAGCAACATGAATGCCGGTGGCAAGGGAAGGCAATGCAAGGGTCTTGTGGCCTAGGAAATAGTCGTGTGGATCTAGGCAGCCGTTAAAGGAATGTGAGGCAACGGTGCTACGAGCAAGGGAGGGGTAAACGACAGATTTTGGAGGTGGAAGGATAGTTTTTATATTGAAGGAGGGCTGTTTGAGGGTTGCGCGGCTGTGTATGGGGTTTCGGCCAAGGGGAGGCCGCCATGGAGGAGATGGGGGTGTTGGAGAGTGGCTGCCGGTAGGTGGGGTGGCTGGATTATGGTAGAAGTGGCCGGGCGTGGGTTTTAGAAGCTGTAAACGACAGTTTATTTAGGGCAATTGGCAGTTTTAACGGGTTGTGCGGCTGTTTTGGTGGGTTTCGGCCTAGGGTTACGGCCTAGGGGAGTTGCCATCGGAGGGGGGTCGACTCGGGGTATTGGCCGGTGACTGGAGATGGCCGGCGGCGGGATGGAGATGGACGGCAGCAAGTTATAAGGTGAGGGATCGGTTGACAGTTTTTACAATG
The DNA here is from genome assembly GCA_030789695.1 of Scilla litardierei. Lineage (NCBI taxonomy): Eukaryota > Viridiplantae > Streptophyta > Magnoliopsida > Asparagales > Asparagaceae > Scilla > Scilla litardierei. The sequence continues at coordinate 135,654,485 of CM061136.1, read as the reverse complement.
GAGGGTGGAGGTGTTGTGCGGTTTCTAGGAGGAGGAGGAGGAGCAGCTTGTCGAGGGTGGAGCTAGGCCGGAGCAAGGGGATCGCCGGAGGAGGAGATGGGAAGATGAGGCCGTGAGTTGTAATGGAGAAGATGGGTCGACAACTGGCAATGCGTGACCTAGGTTTTGGGTTTGAGTTTTAACATTGAAATATTGCTAAATAGGGAATAGAAATGGGGTATACTTAGATTGATTGGAGAGAGAAGGTGTGAGAGGGAGGGGGTGCAACTAGTGTGACCGATAGCTAGGGAAAATCACACGCCAACTAGCAAATCTTAAAGATTTAATTAGGTTATTTGAAATTCAAATTAATTAGGGCGAAGTAGATTAGAAAGTGATTAGGTGAAAAGGTTGTCTAGCGGTGTCCGATAATTATAAGAAAAATACCGGGACGACCATGTCGACGAGAGGATCGAGACTACGACGATTGATCACGTGCTAGGGTAACGGAAAAAGAAACTAAAAATAAAAAAGATCAAACGTCGAAGGTAAAAGTTACGACACCCCTTCAAACAAAATTGTTTTGTGGGAGAACGACCCGTGAAATGACATTCACAAATAATTCCACAAATAAGTACTCTCTCAGAGGGTCACAACGACATATCATGCACGTTTGAAATACAAGAAGTGGTCACAATAAATATGGATACGAACAAAAGTACGCGCACGAAAAACGTACGATCGAAAAGCGACCGTGACATCCTACCCACCTTATGAATGATTCCGCCCTCGGAATCAACATCAACTAATACTCCAGAAATAAGTGTGGAAAGTGCTCTCTCATCTCTTTCTCGCGCTCCCAAGTAGACTCCCTAGGTGAACCACGATGCTACTGCACTCTAACAAGGTCGACGGTCTTATTCCTCAACTACTTCTATCGTCGATCTAGAATCCCAACTGATTGCTGATCGTAGGTCAGGTCCGGGCGAACCGGGATCTCCGAGAAATTCACAGCATGAGATGGATCATCGACGTATCAACTAACTGAGATACGTGAAACACGTCGTGAACTCCCTTCAGTGATGGCGGCAATGCCAAGCGGTAAGCCACTGCTCCAACTCGCTCTAGGATGTCAAAGGGTCCAATATACCTCAGACTCAGCTTCCCTCTCTTCCCAAATCGAATAACTCCTCGAATCGGAGAGATCTTGAGAAAAACATGGTCTCCATGCTGAAACTCCAACGGTCGCCATTTAGCATCTGCCCAATGCTTGAAACGATCCTGAGAAATCCTCAGCTTCTCCCTGATGTTTCTCACAACATCCACCACCTCAACAATCATCTCTGGCCCTAACAGCTCCTTGTCTCCAATGTCATCCCAGCTCAGTGGCGATCAACATTTCTTCCCATAAAGCGCTGCAAATGGCGCCATGCCAATGCTCGCTTGGTAGCTGTTATTATAGGCAAACTCCACATGATGAAGATGATCCTCCCAAGATCCCTTGAAGTCAAACATGCATGCTCTCAGTATGTCCTCCAAAATCTGAATCGCCCTCTCAGACTGGCCATCTGTCTGCGGGTGGTACGTGGTGCAGAAACTCAGACTCGTACCCAGAATCTTCTGCAGACTCTGCCCAAACTGAGATGTGAATCTCGTGTCTCTGTCCGACACATGCTCACGGGGACTCCGTGAAGTCGCACGATCTCCTGCATGGTTCACGATACATCACTATCTATACTAGGGAAAGGAAATAAAAACGGAGAGTAAAATAATTTGCCTCCATGTATCTCCTCGCTAGCGTTTCCGTGGACTGTCCTACTCGAAAAGGGATGAAGTGCACAGATTTGGTCAATCGGTCTATGATTACACAAACCGCGTCATTCTGCCTTAACCTGCTGGCATACTAAACACTTGGCAACACTCCGTGCCACACTCCGCTTCATGCCATGCCACCAGTAGTTTAGGCGAAGGTCCTTGTACATCCTGGTGCCTCCAGGATGTACAGAATACGGAGAACTATGAGCCTCAACAAGCAAGTCCTCTTTAACATCTCCAGCTGGCACACAAACTCTGGCTCCATACCTCAGCGAGCCATCCTCATGAATCAAAAAGTCAGTCCACAGACCGGCTTCTACCTGCTCACGGATCTTCTTCAGCTTCGGATCTCCAGCCTGACCTGCCTTGATCCAATCAACGATCATCGACTGTATCTGCATACACATAAAGACGAAACCTCTCCAAGAAGCACAATTTTAATGCCTGACTCACAGAACTCCTGCTGCAAACTCCACTGTGAAGTCAACATCATAACCACTGGAAGTCTGTTCAGTGCATCAATAACAACATTCACCTTGCCAGGGTGATACTGCAAGTCGATCTCGTAATCCGCCATGAGCTCCAACCATCGACGTTGTTGCATGTTGAGCTCCTTCTACGTAAAGAAGTATTTCAAGCTTTTGTGATCAGTGAAGATCTTCACTTTCTCACTCAGCAAGAAATGCCTCTAAATCTTGAGCGCAAATACGACTGCAGCCAACTCCAAATCGTGCGTCGGGTAGTTCTTCTCATGAGCCTTAAGTTGTCGAGAAGCGTACGTGACCATGTGTCCATGTTGATGCAAAATGCAACCAAGACCTTTGCCAGATGCATCACAAAAGATCTCTAAACCACCACTCCGATCAGCACAGCTAGAACAGGTGCTGACGTCAATCTCTCCGTCAGAATAGAAAAGGCCTCCTCGCGACCAAACGAACGGTATATCCTTCCTCGTCAGTCTAGTCATCGACTCTACAGTACGAGAGAAGTCCTTAATGAAGCTCCGATAATATCCTGCTAGCCTAAGAAAACTCCTGATCTCTGACGATGTCCGTGGAATCGGCCACTCTCTGATAGCCTTGATCTTCTCCTGATCCACAGATATGCCATCTCCTGACACCACATGTCCACGGAAGGCAACTCTATCCAACCAGAACTCGCACTTGGAATACTTTGCATACAGGCGATGCTTCCTCAGAATCTCCAGAACTGTCCTCAAGTGCTTGGCATGCTCCTCTTCCGACTTCGAATAGATCAAGATGTCGTCGATAAAGATAACGATGAACTTATCTAAGAATTCGTAGAAAATCAGGTTCATCAGGTTCATGAAAACTGCGGGTGTGTTGGTCACATCAAAAGGCATAACCACGAACTCGTAGTGTCCATACTTTGTTCTGAATGCTGTCTTCTGCACATCCTCCTTCTTCACCCTCAGCTGGTGATATCCACTCCAGATATCCAGTTTAGAGAAAACCCTCAATCCTCCAAGCTGATCGAAAATTTCATCTATACGCGGCAATGGATACTTGTTCTTGATGCTGACGGCATTCAACTCTCTGTAGTCCATACACATCCGGTGCGAACCGTCCTTCTTCTTCACCAGCAGAACAGGTGCTCCCCACGGAGACACACTCGGATGCATATAACCCTTCTATAAAAGCCCGTCCAACTGTCTACGCAGCTCCTCCAACTCTACCGGAGCCATACGATATGGTGCTTTCGAAATGGGCTGCGCTCCCAAAATAAGATGAATAGAGAACTCAAGAGCTTGATCGGGCGACAGTCCTGACATCTCCTCGAGAAAGACGTCATCAAAATCTCTCACCATAGCTGGTTTACTCACCTCCATCTGTATAGCTACAAGCTCCACCACTGGCTTGGCCCGAAATCTGACTGGCCCAAGCAAACTGCTACCGCTACTGAACTCGAAGGTCGGGTGACCAGGAATCTCAAACACCACCTTCTTCCGTCGGCAGTCGATCGTAGTAAAGAAACAACTAAGCCAATCCATCCCAAGAACGGCATCATAATTGGTAATGTCATGGACGATAAAATCGACATATAGCTCGTGTCCACAGACAACCAAAGGACAGTATCGACAACCAAGGGACACCGAGATCACACCATTCCCCGTAAAGATATCCCAACTCTTGGGAAGAGGGGAAGTCGACAGATAATGTTTGTCCATAAAACTCCGAGATAAGATGCACATGGATGCACCGGAGTCGAAGAGAACCTGAGCGGAAAAGGCACAAACAAGGATAACCCCTAACAAACAAACTAGCAATCAAAACCTATTCTAGCAAACAAGATCTAATCTAACATGCAAGATCAACTAATGAAAAGTAAAGACTAGTCTGAGGACTACCTGCAATAACTCCATCATCAGCCTCCGCCTCTACTGCAGTCATCGTGAAAGCTTGCTTCCTAGGCCGAACTGCTTGCTGGAAAGCATGCTTCTGAGGTATAATAGGCGCTCCATGTCTGACAACTACCGGTGCTCTCTACTGCTGATTGGCATGCCGACAATCCTTCACTGACTGTGAAGCATCACCATAAATCAAGCACTGGCATAGAAACCTCCTGCACTTTTCCTTCACATGACCTGCCTTGCCACAATGATAGCACACCTTCTGACTAGGCCCACCTGGCCTCTTAAACTGTGCAGACTGATTAGGCTTCAACACAGGCCTAACCACAGATCTGGCCTGCTCCATAGGCCTCTTCCATGCACATGAAAACTGCACTCTCTTCTGATTGGCAATCAGCTCCTGCCTCTTCGCAGCTATCAGCAACTTCCTGTATGAGTCCAAGTCTGAAGAAGACATCAAACTCTGCAGATCTATGGAAATACCCTGCAAGAATCGCTGAGCTCGACCCTCGGTAGTCCGCACCAAATTCGGCGCAAAGCGGCACAACCTGGTGAACTCCTGATGGTACTGATCCACCGTCAGGATCCCCTGCTTCAAATTGATGAACTGCTGCATCAACTCCCTCCTGGCAGCTCGAGGGAAGAACTCCTCATCAAATCTAGCTTTGAAAGTGGCCCAAGGGATGGCCTCACCAGCATCTGTTCCTCAGATTCCCACCAACTACGGGCATTGTCCTTCAGTTTCTTCTTCACCAATTCGACCCATCCAGCCGGGTCAACCTTCGAAAGAAGCAGGTTGTCCTCCGTGTTCTTCATCCATTCATCCAAAGCCAAAGGTCCTTCTGACCCAGTGAAGTACGTCGGGCCCAGCTCCCGAAACTGCTTCGCTCCAGGCTCGAAGTGAGGGGCATTCTGAAGCATTCCCTGCTGTACGTGCATCATCTGCTGCATCATCCTAAGCATCTCAGGAATGGTACGATCTCTATCAGCACCATCAGCTCCAGCACCATCCCTTGATCCACCACCAGCTCGGGTAATGCGTCTCCCAGCCATCTAAGACAAGGAAAATATTCAGATTAGACTCAAATTTTATGACTTGAATGTTCGAATGTTTCAATGGATGTTTTTATTATTACCGTTGTTTCGATATTTCGCAAGTCCAATGACCTGCATGGACCACCATAAAAACCTGTCACGTCCCACTTCCCAAGTATGAGAGGCGAGACGCGAAGAGGTCCGCTCAGACTGGAGCTGTGAAGCTACAGTCTGATAAGCGTCTGTGTGTACATCCAATCGTAGATTATTGCATTGCAAAAGAAACAATAATACTATTGAAAGCAGTTACATAATAACCAACATTCAGCAACATCCAAATTTAAATTCAAACATCCACAGATAGTCATAAAGAAAGTACAGAGTCTGAAAAGAAGGCCTAAGCATGGCCGAAACTAAAACAACATAAGGTGTTATGCATCGAAAAGTCTAATAGAAACAACTAAAAGTAAATAGCAACTACAAAGTAGCCTCCTGCAGAGACTATGACTGGTCTCCGGTGTCCTCAAACTGGACGTCAGAAAAGGCCTCGGGCTCGACGTCAGCGAACTAATCTTCCTCAGCAACAATTCAGACTCTAAACCTGACATGTGACCCCCAAAGAGAAAAGTGCACATGTTAGCAAAAATCTTGAAAAAGGGGAGGGAGATTTCTGTGCAAGGAAACGTAAAAGCAAAGAGTACAACCATCAGTTCTAAAATAATGAAGATGACATGACATGTTATTTAATGAATGCAGCAGTTAAAACATGAGCATGATATGACTTGTCGTAGCAAAAGCTACTAAACAATATATCATTAAAAGCAGTAAAACATGAGTTCGCGTCATGCACTGGGTTTACGCCTTACAGTTGAAGTTGCTGATTGGGCACACTTCTACGTTGAGTGGCCACTGAACCCTACCCCTCCACGTGTATATGGGCTGGTACCCATCTTCTGGATCACGATCCAGGAAGTGTTTATGGCATAGGTTGACATAGCCTCAATCATTATGTAGGAGTCAAAATCCTACGCGCCGCATCTTACATTACAATAGTAGCGTTTGCTACACAATCACGACAACCATTCCAATACATGAAATGACATGCAACATGAGCAGATAATGAATTTGCATACCATTATAACAAAACAAATATGCATGAAATGACATGGCAAGGGTGTCGGATCTAGCTTCGTTGTCAAGCTAGACCTAGTACGGGCGTCTAGGCGACTATCATTTCACCGCCTAGTCTCTTTTTACACAATTTCACAAAATGGCCTAAACATGGCCTACAATAAAAGTTTGAGCAAGTTTCACTTGCCTGAAAATAATCACACTGTGATCACCGTTCAACAAGGTCCAAGATCTACTTATGTGCCCAGTCCACGTTCCAACCTACAATCTCGTATTTTTAATCTTAATTAGTGACTTAACCAAACAATAAAACTTACGATTTATATCTTGATTAAGCATGCGAGGTTTGGGTTTCCTACGGTTCAAGATTTAAATCAACACGCCGCGAGAGCTACACTGACATTGGGGAGCGATGTCAGGGGTTGGACTCCGGTAGCAAGCGAAGGTATGGCGGATAGCTAGCAACCATGGTAGCACGATGCGCGAACGGCGGAGAGCAACACGTACGCCGGCAGCAAGGAAAGGCCACGCAAGGGTCTTGTGGCCTAGGGACAGTCGTGTGGATCCGGGCAGGCGTCGAGGGGGTGCACGGCAACGGCGCAGCGAGTAAGGGAGGGGAAACGACAGATTTTGAAGGTGGAAGGACAGTTTTTGTATTAAATGAGGGCTGTTTGAGGATTGCACGGCTGTATAGGGGGTTTCGGCCAAGGGAAGGCCGCTGTGGAGCAGATGGGGGCGTCGGCGAGCGGCTGCCAGTAGGTCGGGTGGCTAGCCGGCGGTAGAAGTGGCCGGGCATGGGTTTTAAAAGCTGTAAACGGTAGTTTATTTAGGGCAATCGGTAGTTTTAATGGGTTGTGCGGCTGTTTTGGGGGGTTGTAGCCTGGGGTTGCGGCCTAGGGGAGTTGCCGTCGGAGGGAGGTCGACTCGGGGTGTTGGCCGGCGGCTAGAGATGGCCGGCGGCGGGCTGGAGGTGGTCGGTCGTAAGTTATAGGGTGATGGTTCGGTTGACAGTTTTTACAATGGAGGGTGGAGGTGATGTGCGGTTTCTAGGAGGAGGAGGAGGTTGTCGAGGGTGGAGCTAGGCCGAAGCAAGGGGATCGTCGGAGGAGGAGATGGGAAGATGCGGCCGTGAATTGCAATGGAGAAGATGGGTTGACAGCTGGCATTGAGTTTTAACATTGAAATATTGCTAAATAGGGTATAGAAATGGGGTATACTTTGGTCGATTCGAGATAGAAGGTGTGAGAGGGAGAGGGTGCAACTAATGTGACCTATAGCTAGGGAAAATCACATGCCAACGTAGAAAATCTTAAAGATTTAATTAGGTTATTTGAAATTCAAATTAATTCGGGCAAAGTAGATTAGAAAGTGATTAGGTGAAAAGGTTGGTCTAGCGGTGTCTGATAATTATAAGAAAAATACTGGGACGACCGTGTCGATGAGAGGGTCGAGACTACGACGATCGGTCATGTGCTAGGATAACGAAAAACGGAACTAGAAATAAAAACGATCAAACGTCGAAGGTAAAAGTTACGACACCCTTTAAAACAAAGTTGTTTTGTGGGAGAACGACCCGTGAAATGATGTTCACAAATAATTCCACAAATAAGTACTCTCTCAGAGGGTCACAATGACATATCACATCGCACGTTTGGAATACAAGAAGAGGTCACAATAAATACGCGTACGAACAAAAGTACGCGTACGAAAAACGTACGATCGAAAAGAGACCGTGACACACATCAATGCGGTTGTGGCGGTGACTACTAGAGGCGGGAAGGATACTACTCATGCCATGATTCAAACTAGAAGCCCAAGGGATGAAGTTTCGGTTGAGAAAGAGGGAAGAAATAAAGAGGAGAGCCCCACGGCGGTGACAAACAATAAAGAAAAATTTGAAGTTGATGAGCCCCAGAAGGAAAGGATATATGTACCACCGATACCATTCCCATAACGATTGGCAAAGCCCAAATTGGAGAAAAAGTTGGCTCGATTTTTGGAGTACTTGAGGGGTATAAGCTTAAACATCCCGTTCCTAGATGCAATTATTGAAATCCCGACGTATGCGAAGTTTCTCAAAGATTTGATTACAGTAAGGAAACAAACGGAGTAGATCATGCTTGGCGAACAAGGTACTTAGTTCGTTAACGAAGACAAGTTATCGAAGAAATTAAAAGATCCCGGAAGTTTTAGAATTTCGTGCACACTTGGCGGAGTCCCCCTACAAAAGGCTTTGGTAGATTTGGGTGCGAGCGTGGGCCTCATGCCTCTCACCATGTTCAAGAAGCTCAATAAGGGGACCGACCTTAAGGCCACTGACATGAAGATTCAACTTGCTGATGGGCGTATCACTAGGCCGGTGGGAATCACTGAAAATGTGCCGCTTCAAATACCGGGAGGACTTTGTGTTCCATGTGATTTCGTCATTATAGATGTAAAAGAAGAGGGAGACACATCTCTTATGCATGGGCGCCCCTTCTTAGCTACCGCTGGAGTCATCGGGGATGTGAGAGAGGGAACGTCGTCACTCAACGTTGGAAATATCGAAGTCGAGTTCCATTTTCTGTGTGCCAAGAGGAATAGATCCTCGCTGGAGGAGCGCGACTATGTGGACCTACTTGATGAGGTCATCGATGAAGCCATGTTATATGCCATTGGAGCATTGCACGTGGATAGTCTTGATGGAATGCCGATTTGTAAAAATGGCACTCCAAATAGAGATACCCCGGATCCTCTCACCAAGAAAGAGGTGAACGACACCAATATCGTGAGGATTAGAGAGCTCTGCAAGCTCTCTTTGGTGAAGCAAGGAAAGAACGTGCCACCAGCAAATACTTCAACACTACCGGAAAAGAACAAAGGAGCCAAGAACCGATGCTTGGAGAAGTCAACCCTCACCATCATTAGAGAGGAAGCACACTTAAAGGAGGCCAAGCAAGAAGAAGGGAAACATCTGAATCCTTTCGGCCTCCTCACAAAGTTTGACACGCGCATCTCCTATGCACCGAACATCATGCGCTTAATGTAAAATCAAAAGGGGTCGAGCTAAAGACCTTAAATGAGCGCGTGTCGAACGGCAACCCGATGTTCATATCTTAGTTATTTTTAGTTGAATTTCAGTTTTTATTTTCGTTTTAAATTTTTATTAGTGTAGTAAGTCAAGAGTCTAGAAAAATCTGACGATGTGCAACGTTTTTATCGCAGGAAGAAGATATGAGGAATCCATTCGAATGGAGGGTAGCCATGGAGATGGAGAGCAACCCCAGGGACATGCTTATATGATAAAGGAAGGAAGAAACTGATGGGAGAAGGAGAAACAGAAGACGAAGAAAAACAGAGAGTAAGGTGCTGAAACAGACATCCTACTCGGCCTAGTGAGATTCTCACTCGGTCGAGTGAACAAGTCACTCGACCGAGTGACGCACTGAATAGGGAAGTCACAAAAACCACACTCTGTGAATTTTATGCCACTCAGCCGAGTGGCTTTTCACTCGACCGAGTGCACCCTGTAGTAGAAAGCTCATATATCATGCTCTATAAGACCTATCTGCTCGGCGGAGTCATTAGTTCACTTGACCAAGTGACTAATTTCACTCGATCGATTAGGAGACTGCAGAAGAATCACCAAAAATTCCCACTCTATCTTTATTTCTCACTCGACCAAGTGGAACTTGTCACTTGCCCGAGTGCCTCGAACCACTCGACCGAGTCGCTCAACTCAGCAAAAATTTCAAAAATCTTAATATTAGACCACTCGACCGAGTGACGATCGTCACTCGACCGAGTGAGTTAAGTCGGGCGGCCCATATATAAATCCCTACTTCGCACTCGCCCTCAACCTAAATCCCAAAATCACAGTGCCCCCCCTTTCATCCCAACTCGACCGTTGCCCCCTGCACTCGCCCAAGGCCGTGCCCAACTCGTCCGAGCACGCCAACCCGATCGACGATGGTGCCACCTCTGGCTGCACCTCTAGCGCCACTCGACCGGCGATCAACCCTCCATCTAGCCCTATTTCGCCCTATATCTTTTTCTATCCACTTCGTAAGCCCAAATCCAACCACCAACCCTATTCTACCCTATTTTTTACCGATTTCTCTTAATCTACCCCATATATTATGAATTCTTAATGCTAATTAATTGTTTTTGTGCAATAAGAAAGCTTGGAGGAGATCTACCGCTGATTTGGAGCTTATGGGAGCTTTCTCATGCTCATTTGCTTGCTTGGAGTTGCATCGTGCTCGGTACACTCAATCTATATTTTATTTTGAGCATTTTGATTAGCACTTGTGACGTGCGTTTATATTTCATATATTTGCGCACGTTTTCTTCCGTGTTTTTCCGTTATTTACCGTCGTCTTATATTCGTTTTCTCGTGTTTTCTTGTTTTCTTTCACTTTTCCGTGTTTTCTGTATTTTGCAGGAGTTTACTGGCATAGGGGACATAAAACGACGATATCGCAAGTTCCCGGAGCAACAGGAGGAGTCACGCGTGATCCAGGGGGTCAAACGACGATGATATCATCTTTCAGCCCCTCACCCGATCGGTTGGTCATCTTCAACCGATCGGGTGATGCACGTGTGCACCACCCGGTCACAGCTTGGAGCTCACAAGAAGTCAACCGGTCGGTTCGTAGGCCGGTTCAAAAGCCCAAAGCTCTCTGGAATTCGAAGCTGATTGCCAACCGATCGGGTGACTTTCACCCAATCGGTTCATCTGTAGCTGAATCTCCAAAGCCAAGACACGAAGATCCAACCGGTCTCCTCACCCGATGGCACCAAGATCCAACCGGTCACATCCATGCTTCAACCGACCGGTTCATCCTGACCAGGTGAAGTCCCGCATCTCACTACCAAAGTTTGAAGCAGATCACCCGATCGGTTGACTTGTCAACCGATCGGGTGATATATTTTCCTATATATAGGACCCCTAGGTTTTTGAGAAATGAGAGTTGGTTATTTTTTTACTGTTTTCTTCATTTTGTGACGGCTGTAATTTCCCAGTTTTTGTAAGTTTTCAGATCTTCGTCAAATTTTAGTATTATCTTAATTGCTTTACTACCATTGCATTTCTATTGTCTGATTATGATTTTGACGGTCCATTTTCGTTTAGATCGCTTTTTACTAAATATGTGTGAGTAGTTCCCAAATCTGGGATTTTGGTGGAAACCCCTTCGTGGGCTCTTCCCGATGCGTCCATAGGACTAGGAAATCGATAGGGATTATGAATCTAATGGTTACGCTGGGTGTTTTATTGTCATCGGTGGGAAAAAGACCGCATTTGACCGTCGGGCCCAGGGGGAATAAACTTTGCGGTTGACTCCCTAACCATAGCTCGCGCCCTTAGCGTAGACGTCGAATCCTAGCGCGCGGGAGCGGCAGGATGAGACGTTGGGAGTTATCGTTGCGAACTTAGTGCTCCCGGAGTCGGTCAGTTTTAATGGACACGGGAGTGCCCACTGACCGAACCCGGGAAGTCCGGCGTATCATCCTGGGCACCGACCGGAATATCGGGCCCATGGGACACTAGTACCACTCTTAGAGGCAACGTCTCACCATTAGACCCTAATTCCGATCGTTATCCTACCCGTAGGCCGTATCGGTGAGAGTCGCTCGATAGGGTGGAAACCAAAGTCCTGGGTTTTTCCTTTATATTGTCTATACCTTGCATTCCATTTACCGTGACAACCCATTATTCGATCTGGGCTAGCTCGCCCATGGGGTGAATTTGATCCTATTGGACACAAGCACATCCACGCCTCCCTGAGTTCGACCCCCAAGCCACACTACAACACCGTGCGCTTGCGGTTACAAATATTTAAATCTCACGCCCCCAATCGTATTATTGCACACATCTAGCACGCATAAGCAGGGGACGTCAAGCTTTATGGCGCCGTTGCCGGGGAGGCAACGTGCTTGTTATTTTTGGATTTCATGAACCCTTGTGTCTAGCTCTCATCCCTACCTCGTGATAATTTTCGCATTCTTCTTTTTCCTTTTTATCTTCTTATTTTTATTTTTATTTTTTATCTTATCTGTTTCTTTCCCACTTTTCGCTTCACGGGTGTCACGCCCCGCTTCCCAAAAACATGGAGGCGAAGCGTGAGAAGGTCCGCTCAGACTTGAAGCTACAAAGCTGCAAGTCCGATAAGCGTCAATCAAATTTAAACTGCAGGTCCTTGAAACGCGAAACGAAACAAAGATAATAATAAAGAAATGAGACAAAAGATAAATCTCAGAATATCCATAATAATAAATTTCAACATCGCAGAAAAGCCACCAGGCTAAAATAAAAGAGTCTAAAAGAGGCCCCAGCATGGCCAACAAAAGTACAAAGTACGAAAACAAAGTATTGGTGATACGCACCGACAACTAACAGCAACCTAAAGCAAAAGCAACTCCAAATCAGTCTCTAAGACTGCTCACCGGTGTCCACCAACTCCTCGTCAAAAATAGGCTCTGGCTCAACGTCAGCAAACACCTCGTCCTCAGCTACGGTCTCTGGCTCAGGGTCTAACATGTGACACCAAAAAGAGCAAGGGGCACATGTCAGCAAGTCTACAAGAGACTTGTGCAAGGAAACTGAAAGTAGGTGAAGTAAAGCAACCTAGCAGTTCTAGCATGATGCGATGACATGGCAGTTAAGGTAATGAGTGCGAAAAGTAAAGTAAAGTACGAGCATGGCATTTAAACATGGCATGGATGACAAGTTTTACATGAATCATTCACAAAGACAAGTACAAGACAAGTAAGCACCTCGTGCACAGAGATTACGCCTTTTGGCTAGAGTGGCTGCGCGGGCCAACTCCTAAGCTCAAGTGATCGCTTATCCCTACCCCTCCATGTGTATCGGGCATTAGCTTTTGACCAACACATGAGGCCCGCTTCTGGATCACAAGCCAGTAAGTGTTTTAACATGATGGCCTAAGGGTGCACCTAGCCGGTCAAGGAAGTACAAGTATTGTAGCGTGTGCTACGAATGCAACAATCACTTGGATGACATGTAGGAATGCAATGCATGACAGTTAAAAGTACGTACAGATAAGGAATTTAAACGTGACAGATATCAATGCATGCATGACATGGCAGGGTGACGGATCTAGCTTCGTTGTCAAGCTAGACCCTTAAATTGCGTCTAGACAGCTATCATTTCACTGTCTAGTCTCTTTTACGCTAAAAAACAAGGAAGTGGCCTAAAAACATGGCCCTACACAAGAGTTGGCAAGTTTCACTTGCCTGCAAGTATCACGTCAGAGAAACACCATCCAACAAGTCCAAAGTCACAATATCCTACGTGCACAAGTCCACCAGCCTACATCCGTTTTATTAATCTTGATTAGTGAGTTCTAAAACATTTAAAATACTTTAAAATCATTGATTTTAGTCTTGATTAGCATGCAATTGGGTTGGGGGTCCTAGGGGTGCAAAGCGTTACCTCAACACGACGCGAAAGCTACACTGGCGTCGGGTAGCGACGCCAGGGGTTGGAATAAAAGAACGCGCTCCAAGTCCTGATTCCAATATAGATTCTTCGTTGGAAGTTCAGAGCAGCAACCGGAGCAACGAATCCAGATTCCAAAGCTAGCACGTGCGACGATGGGCTACGACGTAACGCAACGTCGTACGTGGCAAATCGTCGGAGAGAAAGCTCCTAGGTGGGGCCCACAGTAGTCCTAGGGACCAATAGGGGACCCACAATACCTCTGGAGAACTTGGGGGGCCCACGGTGGCAAGTGGTGCGACGGGTGCGGGGTTGCGACGAATGGCTCTCGGTCGGACACAGCCAAATGCAGGGGTCGGGCTCGGTCAGACACGAGGGAACGACGCTGCACAGCTGTGGGTGCGGTGCGGGGATTGGTGCTCTCGGTCGGTGCGGAGGGAACCGTCGGTCATTGCAGGCGGACGAGAGTTGCAACGTTTGCAACGTTGCAACGAAGCGGCCTTCGGTCGGTGTGGGCGGGCGCCTCGGTCAGACACGGGGCGGAGCGGGGGCTTGGAGCGGGGCTTGGTGCGGTGCGGGGATGCGGGCGTGAGCGGGGGCGGCTATTGGTCTGACCGAGAGGATTTCTCAGTCAGACACGGGAGAACGGAGCGGGCGGCTGCAGCGGGTGCGGACGAAGCTTGGTGCGGGCGGAGCAGTCAGTCGGTGCAGGGATTTTGGGCTGTTTTCCTCGGTCGGTGCGGGGGTTGGTGCAGCAACGTTGCGACGAATCGTTGCAACGTGAATTTTGGGTTTTGGAAGCGGCTAGGGTTATTTTCTTGCGAAAATAGGTCTTCCCAGAGGTTGTTTATATAGTGTAGATGGGTTGACTAGGTCTAGGGCTAATCCTAATGGGATTTAGGAGTTTAAAAATATTTAAAATTCACATCTCACCATCTCCAACTCACCCAAGGCTTGGGTGTGGCCCAAATGAGCTGGAATTCGGCTCAAAAATTATTTAAAACGTTTTAAACTAAAATAAATTTTATTTGGCCGAAATTAATTTAAAACCTATCTTTTAAAAATATTTTAAACCTTGCTAAAAATATAAAAGTGGTCAAATGAACTCCAAAAATTATAAAATAAATATCGGGGTGATTGTGATGACGAAAGAAAGCTAATTAAGAAGACGGATCTCAATTTTGACGTTGGACGACGAAACTAAAAATAGAAACGTCTCCCGTCAAAAGTGAGAATCGCAACGTCTCATCGAATAAGATTAAATTGTGGAAAAACGACTCGAGAAATGTGGTTCCAAATTAGTGCCACTATTTACTACTATCAGAGACGTTCATAACGGCATATCACACAAAAGTGTTCACAAACAAATAAAGTCTAAAATAAACACGTGCACGGCCAAAAGCACGTGCAGGAACAAAGTACAACGAAAACAGACCGTTACATCCTCCCCACCTTAGGAATGATTCCGTCCTCGGAATGAACATCAAGCACTGCTCGGGAAAAGGTGCGGGAAGCGCTCTCTCATCTCATCCTCACGCTCCTAGGTGGACTCACCAGGGGAACCGTGACGCCACTGCACTCGAACCAAGTCGACGGTCTTATTCCTCAGCTGCTTCTATCGACGATCCAGAATCTCAACTGGCTGCTGATCATTAGACAGATCCGGACGAACCGTAATCTCCATGAAATCCACAGCATGGGATGGATCACTAACGTATCGACGTAACTGGGATATGTGAAATACATCGTGAACTCCCTCCAGCGATGGCGGCAACGCCAAGCGATAAGCTACAGCTCCAACTCTCTCCAGGACATCAAACGGCCCAATGTACCTCGGACTCAGCTTGCCTCTCTTCACAAATCGAATAACTCCGCGGTTCGGAGAAATCTTCAGAAAGACATGATCTCCAGGCTGAAACTCCAAAGGTCTCCGTTTAGCATCGGCCCAATGCTTGAAACGGTCCTGCGCAATCCTCAGCTTCTCCCGGATGTTCCTCACAACATCCACGGCCTCCACAATCATCTCCGGTCCTAACAGCTCCTGATCTCCAATGTCATCCCAGCTCAGTGGCGATCGACATTTCTTTCCATATAACGCGGCGAAAGGCGCCATTCCAATACTCGCCTGGTAGCTATTATTGTAGGCAAACTCAACGTGATGGAGATGATCCTCCCAAGTTCCCTTGCAGTCCAACATGCATGCTCTCAGCATGTCCTCCAAAATCTGAATCGTCCTCTCGGACTGGCCATCCATCTGCGGGTGGTACGCCGTGCTGAAACTCAGACTCATACCCAAGCTCTTCTGCAGACTCTGCCAAAACTGAGATGTGAATCTCGTGTCTCTGTCTGACACGATACTCACGGGGACTCCGTGAAGTCGTACGATCTCCTGCACGATTCACGTTACATCACTATCTAAACTAGGAAAAGGAAACAAAAACAGAGAGTGAAAGAATTTACCTCCATATATCTCCTCGCTAGCGTCTCAGTGGACTGTCCTACTCGAAAGGGAATAAAGTGCACAGATTTGGTCAATCGGTCTACGATCACCCAAATCGCGTCATTCTGCTTCGGACTCCGAGGTAGTCCAGTCACGAAATCCATAGTGATGTGCTGCCACTTCCACTTCGGAATCGGAAGCGGTTGTAGCAACCCTGCCGTACGCTGATGCTCCGCCTTTACTTGTTGGCAAACCAAACACTTGGCTACACACCGAGCCACACTCCTCTTCATACTATGCCACCAAAAGTTCAGGCGAAGATCATTGTACATCTTGGTCCCACCAGGATGCACAGAATATGGTGAACTGTGTGCCTCCACCAATAATTCCTCTCTGATATCTCCAGCTGGCACACACAACCTGGCTCCAAATCTCAACGAACCATCCTCGTGAATCAAAAAGTCAGTCTGCAGACTGGCTTCCACCTGCTCCTGAATCTTCACCAGCTTAGCATCTCCAGCCTGTCCAGCCTTGATCCTATCCACGATCGTCGACTAAATCTGCATACTCATCAACGAAAAAGTCTCTCCAGGAAGAATAATCTCGATACCAGTCTTGCAAAAATCCTGCTGCAATCTCCACTGCGAGGTCAACATCATCACCGTTGGAAGTCTGCTCAGCGCATCCGGAACCACATTCACCTTGCCAGGGTGATACTGCAAGTCAATCTCATAGTCTGCCATGAGCTCCAACCATCGACGATGTCGCATGTTGAGCTCCTTCTGAGTAAAAATATACTTCAAGCTTTTGTGATAAGTGAAGACCTTCACCTTCTCACTCAGTAGGAAGTGCCTCCAAATCTTCAGCGTAAACACGACTGCAGCCAACTCCAAATCATGTGTCGGGTAATTCTTCTGATGGGCCTTAAGCTGACGAGAAGCATACGCAACCACATGCCCATGCTGATGCAACACACATCCAATACCCTTTCCAGAAGCATCGCAAAAGATCTCGAATCCTCCACTCCGATCAGGCACAACAAGTACAGGGGCAGTCGTCAATCTCTCCTTCAGAATACCAAAAGCCTTCTCACAATCATCAGACCAAACATATGGCACGTCCTTCCACGTCAGTCTAGTTATCGGCTCAGCAATCTGGGAAAAGTCCTTAATGAAACGCCGATAATATCCTGCAAGCCCAAAGAAACTCCGGATCTCGGACGCTGACTGCGGAACAGGCCACTCTCTGATAGCCATAATCTTCTCGGGATCCACCGAAATTCCATCGCCTGACACCACATGCCCGAGAAAAGCAACTCTATCCAGCCAAAACTCGCACTTGGAATACTTAGCATACAAACGATGCTTCCTCAAAATCTCCAACACTGTCCTCAAGTGCGAGGCATGCTCTTCCTCCGACTTTGAATAGATCAGGATATCATCAATAAAGATAACAATAAACTTGTCTAGAAAGTCGTAGAAGATCAGGTTCATCAGGTTCATAAAAACTGCGGGTGCGTTGGTCACACCGAAAGGCATAACCACGAACTCGTAGTGGCCATACATCGTCCTGAACGCTGTCTTCGGGATGTCCTCCTTCTTCACCTTAAGCTGATGGTAACCACTCTTCAAATCCTACTTAGAGAACAGCCTCGATCCTCTGAGCTGATCAAAGATGTCATCTATACGAGGCAAGGGATATTTATTCTTGATAGTCACAGCTTTCAGCTCCCGGTAATCCACACACATGCGACGCAAACCATCCTTCTTCTTCACCAGCAACATCGGTGCTCCCCACGGAGACACACTAGGATTGATGTAACCCTTCTGCAAAAGCTCATCCAGCTGCCTACGTAACTCCTCCAACTCTGCTGGAGCCATTCGATACGGCGCCTTCGAAATAGGCTGCGCACCTGGAATAAGATCGATCGAAAACTCGAGAGCTCGATCGGGTGGCTGTCCAGACATCTCCTCAGGGAAGACGTCGTCGAATTCACATACCACAGCCGGTCTACTCTACTCTATCTGCATAGCAACAATCTCCACCGGTCTGGCCCGAAACCTGACAGGGCCAAGCGAGCTGCTACCTCGACTGAACTCAAACACCGGATGTCCAGGGATCTCGAACACCACCTTCATCCTTCGACAATCGATCGTAGCAAAGAAGCTCGCAAGCCAATCCATCCCAAGCACTGCATCGTAGTTGATGATGTCGTGGACAATAAAATCAGCGTAAAGCTCATGTCCACAGACCACCAAAGGGCAAGAGTTGTACCCACGATGCACCGAGATCACGCCATTTCCTGTAACAATGTTCCAACTCTTGGGAAGAGAGGAGGTCATCAAGGAATGCTTCTCCACGAAGCTCCGAGAAATTATGCACATCGATGCACCAGAGTCGAAGAGGACTCGTGCAGGAAATGTGCAAACCAAAATCACACCTAACAAACAGTCTAACAATCAAACCCTATTCTAACAAACAATCATATGCAATCAAACAAACATAAGTTAACAATCAAAACTATCTAAGGAATGAAACAACTAGTTTGAGAGTTACCTGCGATAACCTCATCCACAGCCTCGCTCTCCACTGCCGTCATCAGATAAGCCTGCCTCCTTGGCTGCATGGCCTGCTGAAAGGCCTGCCTCTGTGGAGCGAGGGGTGCTCCACGACTTGCAGGTACATGTGCTCTCTGCTGCAACGGCTGTGCTGCGACTGGTTCCTTCCAAGGTAGCTTAGACTTCGGGCACTCCTTCATAGCATAAGAAGGATCTCCACAAATCAGGCACTGTCCCAACATCTTCCTACACTATTCCTTAACATGCCCAGTCTTGCCACAGAAATAGCAAGTCTTCTGAGGAGGCACACCTGGCCTCTTGAACTGCACTGGCTGATTAGGCCTGGTCCCAGGCCTAACCACTCCTCTGACCTGCTCCATAGGCCTCTTCCCAGCTCCAGAAATCAGTCCTCTCTTCTGCCTCGCAATCAGCTCCTGTCTCCAAGCAGCTACCAGCAACTTCTGATACGACTCCATATCCGTCGTAGACATCAGACTCTGCAAGTCTAGGGAAAGACCCTGCAGAAACCTCTGAGCCTTCTCCTCAGCATCCTCTACCATCTTCGGCGTGAAGCGACTCAGCCTAGTAAACTCCTGGTGGTACTAGTCCACCGTCAGATGTCCCTGCTTCAGCTCAATGAAGCGCTGCAACATCTCCCTCCTAGCAGCCTTCGGAAAGTACTCCTCATCGAACCTAGACTTGAAAGTAGCCCAAGGTATATGGCTCACCAATAGCTCCTCCTCTGCATCCCACCAGTTGCAAGCATTATCCTTAAGCTGCTTCTTCACCAGATCAACCCATCCAGTCGGGTTGACCTTCGACATCTTCAGATTATCCTCAGTGTTCCTGATCCACTCCTCAGCATCCAACGGTCCCTTAGATCCATCAAAGTAAGTCGGGCCCAGCTCCCGAAATTGCTTCGCTCCCGGCTCGAAGCGAGAAGCACCCTGGGTATTCTGGAGCATGCCTTGCTGCACCTACATCATCTGGTGCATCATCCTTATGATCTCAGCATTGGTGGGCTCTCTATCCGGTACCTCAGCACGATTGGGCCCACTACCAGATCGGGTCTGTCGTCGTCCAGCCATCTAATGACATAGAAAACGAACAAACAAATTAGACCCAAAGCTTAATGACTTGGATGTTGCAATTTATTTAATGGACATTCCGTTATTATCGTTGTTCCATTAGTTCGCAATCGCAAGATGGGACCTGCATCGGCCACTAACAAAACCTGTCACGCCCCGCTTCCCAAAAACGTGGAGGCGAAGCGTGAGAAGGTCCGCTCAGACTTGAAGCTATAAAGCTGCAAGTCCGATAAGCGTCAATTAAATTTAAACTGCAGGTCCTTGAAACGCGAAACGAAACAAAGATAATAATAAAGAAATGAGACATAAGATAAATCTCAGAATATCCATAATAATAAATTTCAACATCGCAGAAAAGCCACCAGGCTAAAATAAAAGAGTCTAAAAGAGGCCCCAGCATGGCCAACAAAAGTACAAAGTACGAAAACAAAGTATTGGTGCTACGCACCGACAACTAACAACAACCTAAAGCAAAAGCAACTCCAAATCAGTCTCTAAGACTGGTCACCGGTGTCCACCAACTCCTCGTCAAAAATAGGCTCTGGCTCAACGTCAGCAAACACCTCGTCCTCAGCTACGGTCTCTGGCTCAGGGTCTAACATGTGACACCAAAAAGAGCAAGGGGCACATGTCAGCAAGTCTACAAGAGACTTGTGCAAGGAAACTGAAAGTAGGTGAAGTAAAGCAACCTAGCAGTTCTAGCATGATGCGATGACATGGCAGTTAAGGTAATGAGTGCGACAAGTAAAGTAAAGTACGAGCATGGCATTTAAACATGGCATGGATGACAAGTTTTACATGAATCATTCACAAAGACAAGTACAAGACAAGTAAGCACCTCGTGCACAGAGATTACGCCTTTTGGCTAGAGTGGCTGCGCGGGCCAACTCCTAAGCTCAAGTGATCACTTATCCCTACCCCTCCACATGTATCGGGCATTGGCTTTTGACCAACATATGAGGCCCACTTCTGGATCACGAGCCAGGAAGTGTTTTAACATGATGGCCTAGGGGTGCACCTAGCCGGTCAAGGAAGTACAAGTATTGTAGCGTGTGCTACGAATGCAACAATCACTTGGATGACATGTAGGATGCAATTCATGGCAGTTAAAAGTACGTACAGATAAGGAATTTAAACGTGACAGATATCAATGCATGCATGACATGGCAGGGTGACGGATCTAGCTTCGTTGTCAAGCTAGACCCTAAAATTGCGTCTAGACAGCTATCATTTCACTGTCTAGTCTCTTTTACGCTAAAAAAATAAGGAAGTGGCCTAAAAACATGGCTCTACACAAGAGTTAGCAAGTTTCACTTGCCTGCAAGTATCACGTCAGAGAAACACCGTCCAACAAGTCCAAAGTCACAATATCCTATGTGCACAAGTCCACCGGCCTACATCTGTTTTATTAATCTTGATTAGTGAGTTCTAAAACATTTAAAATTCTTTAAAAACATTGATTTTAGTCTTGATTAGCATGCAATTGGGTTGGGGGTCCTAGGGGTGCAAAGCGTTACCTCAACACGAAGCGAAAGCTACACTGGCGTCGGGTAGCGACGCCAGGGGTTGGAATAAAAATGTTGAGTATTGGACTCCCCGGATTTGGTTTTGGATGATGAGCAAACATAAATATATCATGAACTAACAGTTTGTGAACGCAGTTATGGAGATCGTCACCAAAATACCACGTACAACAAAAGCGACGTCTCAAGACTTCTCAATACGCGTAATCGTATGCCTGGAGCTTCGTTGAAGCTCAAGGAGAAATATTGAAGTCAAGAGGAATGAAGATTGAAGCTTTGAAGACGGCTCGTAAGGTTTATTTTATAGTCTTCTAGCTTCATAGATTAGAATGTTAAGCCTTGAGTAGGACTTACCTTATAACCTTCATTTCGCTCATATCTTAGAGCTAGGATTATCATAGAAGCCATTAGAAACTTTCCCGAAGCCTAACGCTCTTTCCCTCGGCTTCTAGTGCATGTTAGTTGGTTCATGAAGAGTCACCAACCGACTAGATGACGATCTAGTCGGTCGGAAACTCTACTTAAACCGACTAGTTTGCATTCTCTAATTCAGCTCTTTCTTTGTCTACAGTTAGTCGGTCAAAGAAGAGTCACCGACCGACTAGATGACGATCTAGTCGGTCAGTAATCCTTCTTAGACCGACTAGTTGTGTTCACTCATTTTCAGCCTGAGCTACTGTTTCGAGTTAGTCGGTCAAAGAACGTTTACAGACCGACTAGTTGAGAAACTAGTCGGTCAGAATTTGTTCTTAAACCGACTAAGTCATCTTGAAGCCAACCTATCCTATTTCGACGTTAGTCGGTCAAAGATCATTCACCGACCGACTAGTTGGGAAACTAGTCGGTCGGCAAGTCTTCTTAGACCGACTAGTTGTCTTTGCCTGGAACTTCACCTTTTGGCTGTTCACCTCTTAGTCGGTCTACGTTGTATCACCGACCGACTAGTTGATGAACTAGTCGGTCAGTGATCCTTCTTTGACCGACTAGTCTGGTTCAGAAAAGAGCCGTTGGGATCTTTTTGAACTCGTTTTTCCTTGCCCCTATAAATAGAATCCTGATTCATTTCTTGAAGGGGTTAAGCAACATATTGGAGATATTTTCAGATCAAAAGAGAAGAGCTATCAACTCTATTTCCAAGCTCTCTCTTCTCACAAGAATCTCTCCCTCAAGTTCTTGAGTCCTAAATCATCAAGAGAGATTCTCTCCATTGTGAGCCATTCAAGCTAGAAGCTTGATTCTAGGTCACCATCTCCACCCTAGGCTTCCATTGCTGGTCATCTTCTTGAAGCTAGGGTTTGGTGCCATCTTCCTCCATCAAAATCCTCTTTGCCCTAATTTGGTAAGAAATCTCAAGGCATAGGTATTTTGTTGGTAAGCATTTCATTTCAGTTATATTTGAATTGTATACTCTCGGTTGTGAGAGGTTTTGCGTGATCCCGGGTTGTGGGAGTCACGGTCATAGATTGTAGGTCGATTGCACTTGTGAGGTTTTCGCAAGTGGTAATATTGGAAATCTTGAGTTAGGGTTTCTAACTCAAGTATCCGGAAGGGATCCGGGTGGTTGGGACGTAGGATCACCGGGAACAAGTCGGGGAGACTTGGGTGGATCCGAACCCATTAAACCATTTGTTTGCGTTTGCATTTATTCTTGTTGATCGTTGTTATTCCGCATTGTTGTTTGTTAATTGCACGATAATTAGGAATAACACTCCTTATTATTTAAAAGTACTATTCCCCCACCCTCTAGTACATGTGCAGTAGCTACCACATGGCACTACATTTGGTATCAGAGCCAAGTTCAAAGCTACACATAGCCCAAATTCAAAGCTATGACGAACAACGACTACAACGTCTTCAAGAACCGCGATGGAGCTTCTTCAGTTATGGAAGGACTATCCTCAGTCAGGCCTCCACACTTCAACGGTACCAACTATGGGTACTAGAAATGCCGGATGCAAATTTTCCTCCGGAGCGCTTCTCTATGGAGAGCCACCATGACGGAGTATGTCGAGCCTTCCGAAGAAGATTTTGCGAAGTGGACTCCCGCGGAGGTCGCCGCGGAAGTAGCCAATGCCAAGGCAATGAATGCCTTGAATTGTGCGTTAGAGCCCGAGGACTTCAACAAGATATGCACATGTAAGAGTGCATATCAAATATGGAACCAACTCCTCATATTGCACGAAGGATCGAGTACGGTAAAAGATTCTAAACTCGTCGTTGCTAATAAAGAATTTGAGTTGTTTCATATGGAGCAGGGCGAAACCATGAAGGAATATTACGCTCGCTTCGTGGATATATCAAACGACTTGGAAGCTCTTGGGAAGGTCTACACCCAAAAGGAGAAAGTCGCGAAGATTATCGACGGTCTTCCATCATGTTGGGAAAAGCGTACCTACGCCATCGAGGAAGGTAATGACATGAATAAATATACCGTCGTACAACTAATGGGTACCTTGTTGTCTTACGAGGTACGCAAGGATAGTAAGATCCGAATGAAGGAAAAGATGAAAGCGTACTTGAAGCAAGATGAGCCAAAGAAAAAGGGGATTGCCTTCAAGGCCGCTCCATCTACCGATGATGAAGAATCGGAAGATGAATTGGACATAGAATCCATTGCCCGTATGGCAAGGAAGTTCGATCGATTCCTCCGAGAAGGTATATCTTTGAATAAATCTAAAGTTAGTTCGACTAATGCTTCTACTCCAGTGTGTTATAAATGCAACAAGCCAGGACACATCAAACCGGATTGTCCTCTCTACAAACACAAGGAGAAGGGGAAAGCATCGAAGTACGACAAGTCGAGAAAGTACAAGAAAGGACTTGTTGGCACATTCACCGACTCCGAAGAGGATTCCTCAAGTGGAGAGTCGGATGATGGAAGAGTGGAGAAAGCAAAACTTTGCTTCATGGCTAATGAGGCAAAAGATCGAAAGTCCTCCTTCGATGATAGCGAGGATGATAACGAGGATGAAAGCGAGGATGGTAGCGAGGATGGTAGCGGAGAACCTACTATTGATGAAATGAGGTTAGCAAACCAAGAAATTTGGTCTAAATTTACTAAATTAGTGGATAGATATAATAAGACCAAAGATGAACTTGTTAGCCTCCAAACCTCTCCTAAGTCTACCATCACCAACAATGACACCATTGTTGAGACACTTGCCAATGAGAAAGCAAGTTTGCTTACTCATAATGGATTGTTGAGAAATGAGGTGAAGTCCCTCAAATCTCAACTTGAGCATGTTCTTGTTGAGGATTCGGATGAACATGTGATAGCGGATTTGACGTCTCAAAACTCAACTTTGAGTATTGAGAATAAGAATCTCAAATCTCGTGTTTATGCACTCACATCACAAGTATCCACTTTGGATGCTTCGATGCATTCTCTCAAAGAGAAGTATGAGAGCACGTTAGGCCGTATCAATGATTTCAATAGAGGTAAGGGCCATTTGGATAATATCCTAAATGACTTACTTCCGGCCAAACACCACATTGGCTTGGGGTATAAGATGGGAGACTCATCCAAATCGTCTACAACCTTTGTTAGGCCTACCTCCGACACCTCAACGAGTGGGAGCAAACTCCCCATTGGTAGTTCTCCTACCAATAGTGCTTCCACTTCGTACACACCCCCGATTGGAAAGAAACCCACTTTGGGTAGACCTCCAAAGGGGGTCATGCATTTTTGTACTCACATGCTATGCCACGTAGGAACACACATCCTACTCCACCAGTGCATGCTAATATTAATGATGATTTTTATGCTCCGCATCCACGAGCACGTGCGAACACTCATATGAGACACCCACATGCACGTAATCATGCTCATGCACATCCTAATGCTTATGTTCAAACATCTCATCCACATGTGCATGCCTTCTCTCATAATCATCCTCATGCATACACACCTCATGCTTATCCACGTATGTATGCTACACCATATCATGGATCTCGTGCTCATCATAATGCTATTGCTAGATCTCATGCTCCTAGGCCACATGCACCACATAGAAATCAAACTTTTGTGCATGCAACCACTAGGAAGAGGATTCCCAAAATGTACACTATTTGGGGTCCCAAGAACACTAGCGATGATGCTATGAATGTTTATGTGCAATCCTATATTAGTGATGTTATTTTAAATGATGATTATGTTGGAAAGTCAAGTTCCTCTTGGACTTGGTTTCCGAAGGGTTAGTTCCTTTAACTCTTCAATGCTTGGTACCATGAGTTTATGATCATGTTATGGGTACCAAGGCATATGTTTATAAAATTGATTTTGATTATATTAATTTATGGGTTACAATAATTTTTATTTCGAATTTCAAATTAGTTGTCTAACCCATTGGATCCAAAAGGATTTTTGGATACAAAAATGAAGTTTTCTAGGTTCAATCCACCGTGGGATACCAACCCTACCAACTCCTCGGTTTGCGAAGACTTTCATTCAAACAGAGTTGATGGTGCTTAGGTATTGCACCAATGTAGGGGGAGCTTAATGTTGTAAGTATGATATTACATTTGGTGTCCATGAGGGTTGAATGCATGCTTGGTTAGAATCTATTTCGTTACATTGGTATCATTTTGTTTCTCCTAGCATGATAGAATTGTGAATGCCATAAGTTCTTTGAAATTCATATCTATTTTTGGCATGATATGTTTTTTAAAAGTTATTATGATGATTTTCGTATTACTCTTATCACCTTGTCACTTCTCATCACACACTTCACTTAGTTTTGATGTGCTTTTACTTTATGTTCATTTTCGTTCGATATTGTGACATTTGATATTCTATGATGTGCACCACTCTTCTGATGGTTCATTCCTTTGTGCACATTTTATGTATGTCTCTGATATTGATTTCGTCGCACGACGATTTATTTTGATTCAATAGCTTTAGTTGAATGAAAACATAGAATTGTTTTCCATGCGCTAAAATAGCTATAAATGTTGATATTGGAGAGTAAATTCATTTCATCAATAAGTGAATTTACATTTGATATTTTGATGATTTAAGTTTTCGATTTTCGACTATGGTCTCATTGACACGCTTTGATTTTATTCGAATTTTATTTTGGTGTCATATGAAACGTGGTCGTATTCTTAGACTCCCATGCTTAATGAGTTATTTGGACATGATTTATTGTCATTGGCTTCCTCCCGCTCTTTTTGGATTATGCCAAAGGGGGAGAGATATAATAATGGCATAATAATGGCATGTGCTAAATGATAATTTACCATGAATCTAATTTGATATGTTAGATTCAGGGGGAGTTAAGATATAAAAAAATGGATTACAAACCCTAAATCTCAAATATTGAATTTGCATTTTTACTTTCCTCGTCTGCTTGATGTATGGGCTTATTATTTCATATGGAACTAATATGTCATCAATGCAGGGGGAGTAAGTATATTTCATTTAGTTCATTATTTCCGATTATTATTTATGTTGGTTTGTCATCACCAAAAAGGGGGAGAATGTTGAGTATTGGACTCCCCGGATTTGGTTTTGGATGATGAGCAAACATAAATATATCATGAACTAACAGTTTGTGAACGCAGTTATGGAGATCGTCACCAAAATACCACGTACAACAAAAGCGACGTCTCAAGACTTCTCAATACGCGTAATCGTATGCCTGGAGCTTCGTTGAAGCTCAAGGAGCAATATTGAAGTCAAGAGGAATGAAGATTGAAGCTTTGAAGACGGCTCGTAAGGTTTATTTTATAGTCTTCTAGCTTCATAGATTAGAATGTTAAGCCTTGAGTAGGACTTACCTTATAACCTTCATTTCGCTCATATCTTAGAGCTAGGATTATCATAGAAGCCATTAGAAACTTTCCCGAAGCCTAACGCTCTTTCCCTCGGCTTCTAGTGCATGTTAGTTGGTTCATGAAGAGTCACCAACCGACTAGATGACGATCTAGTCGGTCGGAAACTCTACTTAAACCGACTAGTTTGCATTCTCTAATTCAGCTCTTTCTTTGTCTATAGTTAGTCGGTCAAAGAAGAGTCACCGACCGACTAGATGACGATCTAGTCGGTCAGTAATCCTTCTTAGACCGACTAGTTGTGTTCACTCATTTTCAGCCTGAGCTACTGTTTCGAGTTAGTCGGTCAAAGAACGTTTACCGACCGACTAGTTGAGAAACTAGTCGGTCAGAATTTGTTCTTAAACCGACTAAGTCATCTTGAAGCCAACCTATCCTATTTCGACGTTAGTCGGTCAAAGATCATTCACCGACCGACTAGTTGGGAAACTAGTCGGTCGGCAAGTCTTCTTAGACCGACTAGTTGTCTTTGCCTGGAACTTCACCTTTTGGCTGTTCACCTCTTAGTCGGTCTACGTTGTATCACCGACCGACTAGTTGATGAACTAGTCGGTCAGTGATCCTTCTTTGACCGACTAGTCTGGTTCAGAAAAGAGCCGTTGGGATCTTTTTGAACTCGTTTTTCCTTGCCCCTATAAATAGAATCCTGATTCATTTCTTGAAGGGGTTAAGCAACATATTGGAGATATTTTCAGATCAAAAGAGAAGAGCTATCAACTCTATTTCCAAGCTCTCTCTTCTCACAAGAATCTCTCCCTCAAGTTCTTGAGTCCTAAATCATCAAGAGAGATTCTCTCCATTGTGAGCCATTCAAGCTAGAAGCTTGATTCTAGGTCACCATCTCCACCCTAGGCTTCCATTGCTGGTCATCTTCTTGAAGCTAGGGTTTGGTGCCATCTTCCTCCATCAAAATCCTCTTTGCCCTAATTTGGTAAGAAATCTCAAGGCATAGGTATTTTGTTGGTAAGCATTTCATTTCAGTTATATTTGAATTGTATACTCTCGGTTGTGAGAGGTTTTGCGTGATCCCAGGGTTGTGGGAGTCACGGTCATCGATTGTAGGTCGATTGCACTTGTGAGGTTTTCGCAAGTGGTAATATTGGAAATCTTGAGTTAGGGTTTCTAACTCAAGTATCCGGAAGGGATCCGGGTTGTTGGGACGTAGGATCACCGGGAACAAGTCAGGGAGACTTGGGTGGATCCGAACCCATTAAACCATTTGTTTGCGTTTGCATTTATTCTTGTTGATCGTTGTTATTCCGCATTGTTGTTTGTTAATTGCACGATAATTAGGAATAACACTCCTTATTATTTAAAAGTACTATTCACCCCCCCTCTAGTACATGTGCAGTAGCTACCACATGGCACTACAAAAAGAACGCGCTCCAAGTCCTGATTCCAATATAGATTCCTCACTGCAAGTTCAGAGTAGCAACCGGAGCAACGAATCCAGATTCCAAAGCTAGCACGTGCGACGACGGGCTACGACGTATCGCAACGTCGTACGCGGCAAATCGTCGGAGAGAAAGCTCCTAGGCGGGGCCCACAGTAGTCCTAGGGACCAATAGGGGACCCATAATACCTCTGAAGAACTTGGGGGGCCCACGGTGGCAAGTGGTGCGATGGGTGCGGGGTTGCGACGAATGGCTCTCGGTCGGACACAGCCAAATGCGGGGGTCGGGCTCGGTCAGACACGGGAGAACGGCGCTGCACAGCTGTGGGTGTGGTGCGGGGCTTGGTGCTCTCGGTCGGTGCGGAGGGAACCGTCGGTCGGTGCGAGCGGACGAGAGTTGCAACGTTTGCAACGTTGCAACGAAGCGGCCTTCGGTCGGTGCGGGCGGGCACCTCGGTCAGACACGGGGCGGAGCGGGGGCTTGGAGCGGGGCTTGGTGCGGTGCAGGGATGCGGGCGTGAGCGGGGGCGGCTATCGGTCTGACCGAGAGGATTTCTCGGTCGGACACGGGAGAACGGAGCGGGCGGTTGTAGCGGGTGCAGACGAAGCTTGGTGCGGGCGGAGCGGTCGGTCTGTGCGGGGATTTTGGGCTGTTTTCCTTGGTCGGTGCGGGGGTTGGTGCAGCAACGTTGCGACGAATCGTCGCAACGTGAATTTTGGGTTTTGAAAGCGGCTAGGGTTATTTTCTTGCGAAAATAGGTCTTCCCAGAGGTTGTTTATATAGTGTAGATGGGTTGACTAGGTCTAGGGCTAATCCTAATGGGATTTAGGAGTTTAAAAATATTTAAAATTCAAATCTCACCATCTCCAACTCACCCAAGGCTTGGGTGCGTCCCAAATGATCTGGAATTCGGCTCAAAAATTATTTAAAACGTTTTAAACTCAAATAAATTTTATTTGGCCGAAATTAATTTAAAACCTATCTTTTAAAACTATTTTAAACCTTGCTAAAAATATAAAAGTGTTCAAATGAACTCCAAAAATAAACGAGTCCTTACATGAAGCTTGGACGAGATACAAGGAGATGCAGAGAAGATGTCCCCACCATGAGCTCCCCAAGTGGCAGATCATAAATCTGTTCTATAATGGGTTGAGGGACGATTTGAAATCTTCCATGGACGCCGTGGCTGGAGGGTCTTTTATGACGAGAAGCGAAGAAGATGCCAGACAAATTCTTGAAAATATGGCATCCAACAATGAGCGGTGGTGTGACGAGAGAGCCACACCTAGATCTGGGGCCATCCATAGGGTCGAGGACGTCGACAAATTGTCAAGCAAGTTTGACTTGCTGTCGACCCAGATCTCCGCATTGATGGTAGGCGCCGGTGGCGCCGGCTCACAACAGATTGCTACGGTGGAATCCGAAGTTTTTGGAGAATTCGAAGGTGGTGACATCTCACCACCGTTGGATTAGGCGAGCGCATTATTTTACAATCCTACAGGGAATGCGCCTTTTCCACCACGAACCAACTCCAACCCGGCCTACTCTCTAAATAACCGGAATCATCCCAACCTTAGCTACCGAGCGCCTTATCAACAACCGACTCAGCAACAACAGCAGATATATCAGCTGGCTAGGCCTCACCAGCAGTTTCAGCAGCAACAATTTCAGCAGCAACAACCTCCACAACAGTACCAGCAGTACACTCCAAGGAATCAACAGCCCACCTAGCAACAATATGGCCAACAGAGGGCCATCTCTCTGGTTGAGTCCCTCTTGACTCAATACATCACCAACCAGGAGCAGATAAATCTGAAGCTGGAGATGGGACAGAGAGTCCTCACTGATCAGGTGACCCAGCTGGGGTTACAAGTGGTGAACCTTCAGAGACCGCATAATCTATTACCACCACAGCCTGAGGTGAACCTGAGGGGGGTAAATCAGACCTTGGCGCTCACGCATGAGCATGAGAACGTGTCTGCCATCGTCTTGAGGAGCGGAACGCAAATACCCACGAGAGTGCCCCCCAAAGGACCGGAAGCACCGTCGGTCGTGGAACGACCAATTGAGAAATTGAATGACGACGGTGCTTCGTCGCCAAAGCCTGCTACTCCGGAGGGAGTTCATTGAGAGGAGAAGAAAAAGGATGAGGAAGGAAACCTAAGAGTATTCAAGCCCGTTGTGCCTTTTTCACAACGGCTTGCCAAAGCCACGATCGATGAGAAGTATGGCAAATTCTTTGCCATGGTGAAAGATCTGAGCTTACAAATCCCCTTCCTCGAGTCCATCGAGACAATTCCCTCATATGCCAAATTTCTGAAGGACTTGGTGACACGGGGATCCAGAAAGGAGAAGGTCGTGTTAATGGCAGAGTGTAGCGCCCTCATTCAGTGCGCAAATCCGCCCAAGCTCAAAGACCCAGGAAGTTTCTCCATCCCTTGCTCTATTGGGGAAGTGCAAATCCAGAGGGCGCTCGTCGATCTAGGAGCGAGCGTCAGCTTAATGCCCTTATCGCTGTACAAGAGAATAGGGATGGGAGACTTAGAGCCCACCGGCATGACATTACAACTTGCTGACCGTTCGGTCAAGTACCCGGTGGGAGTAGTAGACGACCTCCCCGTCGATGTGAGAGGAGTACAAGTACCGGTTGATTTTTTGGTGATGGACATTTTGGAAGACAAGCATACCCCTATTATCCTTGGATGACCCTTTATGGCAACCGTCGGAGTTTTGATAGACGTGAAGAATGGGAAGCTTTCCCTCAATGTCGGCCAAGAAAGAGTCGAATTTGACTTAGGGTTGTCGATGAAGCACCCAAATCCCCCGGACGATCCTAGTATCAGTATGCTGGAGAACAAAGAAGATAGAGCTGTTGAAACAAGTGCCTGGGAAGTACTCTCGAGGAATCCCCCCGATAGCTTGGGGGACCTTGGAGAGCAAGTTGGCTCCCCAAAGAAAGAAGTTGCTGATGGAGCGGTCGCGCGACATGTGATCCCTCCTGGATTCCCAAAGGCTCCTCCTACGAGGAGGAAAGGCAAAGAGCCCATGGGGCTCATCAGGGATGAGGTCCGTATTGTAGAGGAATATGCTGTCACGCCCCGCTTCCCATTGTACTTGGGGCGAGGACGCGACGAAGGTCCGCATGTGCTTAAAACAAGAAGGAGATACTTTTTCTTTTCCTTCCTCCTTGGTTTAAGCACATTACGCGTCTGTGTGATAACATCCTGCAGGGTCTTGCATGCAGCTCAAACAACACAGATAATTTAATTAATTACAATCTCAAGTCTCAGAAATAGATTACAACAATGAATGAATAAAAGAGGGGCATAGAGCCCATACAAGTTGTGAAAGAATTAACAAAGTACAAATGATACGAAGACACAAATGCTTCTCAGCGAAGGTACACTCAGCAGCAGGGCACTCCAGATCAACCTGTTTAGTCTCTAAGCAAACTCCTCTGTGAACCTGTCTAATACCTGACGTATATTTCACAAGACAAGAAATATACGTCAGCGAGGGTCGCTCGGCAAGATTTAGAAAATTATGATAATTGACCCTCGGCAAGGTTTTTCAAAATCGATTTCATGACAATGTAAGTGACAAATAGTTAAAGCATGAGTACGTCAAGCATAGTGTAAAAAGCGGTTGCATGTAGTATGTGCAGCAGATAATGTGGCAATGTAATGTGTGCAGCAGATAATGTGACAAGTGTCTTGTGTACAGCAGATAATGTGACAAGTGTCTTGTGTACAGCAGATAAAGTGACAACTGTAGTGCATACAACAAATAACATGGCAGTTCTAAGCAGGCTGGAATAAAGTAAGACTTGGCAATTTGCAATTTCACGTCCGTGGTTTCTATTCACTCCTAGGGTTCTCGCCTTTAGGTCGTGATGAGAAGGTCGTTCCTCTCACGGGGGCTTACCGTGATTGACACTAACCCACCGCGTCGGGTGGTGCTCTTGAGGAGAGTACCTTTCATACGCCCAGTGGCCGCTCAACCCTAACCCCACCCAAAAGTTTTCCGGAACACGAGCCGGCCTAGTCGTATTATAAGCACGAATTTTGTCAACTCACATGACACTCACGAAAGTCACGATTTCGCCGCTTGGGCGCACGAACTCACAATTTCATGAATTCAGGTATTTCATTTAGTCAATACGTTCCATCAACATCCATTCAATTATATGTGTACGAGCAAATGAAGTTTTTGGCATGCGTTATAGTAGGACACAATAATAATGTAACATTGCTTTTAAAACATGTGGGAAGAATGCACACTTGCCTATAAACATGATTTCGGGTGTCCATACGATCGGGCAAAAGGCGTGATTATCTGCGAGATCGGATTCTCTTCGTCAAGCCAAAGAATTAACCAACTTGTATGTACGCTGACTAATCATATATACACACGAACATATCTCTAATTAACATTATACTGTCATGCATATAATCAACATCTTATAACCGTAACTTAATAATGTATTATAAGGGCATTATAACTACTAACATGCTAATAAGGGCAAATAAATAGCAGTACCAGTACTGCTAAAGAATACTAACCTACTGACTCTCAGATCGATGCTATTAAAATAATTTAAACGTTCCCTTCACATAATAGTTAATAACATTAACTACTATATAAAATAACTTATAGGTTAATACCTTCATCTCTCCTCCCTATCTCCTTCCCCCTTTCTTCCTTTCTCTCCGATTGCAGAGGGGAGCTTCACGGGATCGGACGGTGCGTAGGGAAAATCGACGGCGTGCCTGGGATCCTCGGGCGGTCGGATCAGAGGCGGGGGCGGCTTTGGGCTCCGGCAGCGTTCCCATGGGCGCGACGACAGGCGGATCACGGCGATCCCGTGCGGCGAGCTTCCAGGCGGAACGACGAGCGAGATCGGGCTCGGGGCTGCCTGGGTTGACGGTCGGAGGCGACGAAACTCGAGGGGAATCGGTGGGCTGGAGATAGGGGCGATGTTGGGTGGCTCGAAGGTGTTGTGGCGGCGATGTCGAGGGCTCGATGGTGAGGGTGGTGCTGGGCGATGGCGAACGGAGGGGGAGCTCTTGGGAGGGCGGTCGGAGATCAGAGTGGCGGGACGAGCTGCGACGTGGGTATGGGGGTCGGAGAGAGCGGCTGGGGAGTCCTCTGTTCGAAGCAGAGGATGGGGATTTCGGAACAGGGGGTTGCGGAGCGGGGATCACGGGCGGCATGGCTGAGAGCGGTGGGTTGTTTTTGCCGCAAGGAAGAGGGCGGCCCGAGGGGAGGAGCTGTGTGGTGAGGTTTCGAACGGTGGTTGAGGCTCCCCTGGGCGGCGATTCGAGGAAAACAGGGGAGGTGATGAGGTGAGGGCTTATGCGAGATTCCGATGGGGTTGGCGGAGGCTGTCGGTAGTCGAGCATGGGGAGGAGGTCGGCGGTAAAGATGGACTGGTCTTGGAGCGGGGTTTTGCCAGAGTAAGTGGGAGGAGGAGTTGCAGGCCTGGGGTGAGGGCTCTCGGGGTCGTCGGAGGGAGGGAAGCTCGGATGGGAAGTCAGCGATCTCAGGTCGGAGGAAGGCGGCGGCACAACGAGAGGGCGAGGTCAGAGCTGGGCGTCGTTGCCGAAGGTGGCGGAGGGGGTTCTGCAGGCGGGAGGTCGGGAGGCGAGTCGGGCGGTGTGCAGGATGGACGTGGCGGACTGGGCTTGGGGGAGGTTGTCGAATGAGATGCTGAGCGGCGAAGGGGCGGGTCGAAGATCGGAGGATGTCGGAGTCTTGATGCGGTGTCGGATGTAGGAGGTGGGCTTGCCGGAGCAGGGCTGGGTCGCGGCGATGAGAGAAGTCGCCGGAGAAGTGGGCGACGGTGACTCGGGGTTTGAAAAGAGGAGGAGGCGCGGTATCGAAGACGGCGGATCTGTCGTTGGGTTGGGGCGGAGCTGAGGATGGTGGACAGACGGTGTACGGGCGAAGGGAAGGGACTTGCGGCGCTGGAGCGAGGGTGGCCGGAGAGTTGGGTTTGCTGGGTTCGTTTGGGCTCTTAGGAAGTAGAGAAAGATGGAGGGAGAGGCTGTGGGATCTGAGGGGATTGATGGAGGGTGCTCGGAAATGTAGGTTGTCGGAGGGTTTGGGAGGAGCGGGGCTTCGTCGGGTTGTCGCGAGCATGGACGGAGATGGATTTTGCCGCGGTGGCGATGTGCAGTACGAGCGCCCGTTGGGTTGCTTTGTGAACCTGGGAATTTTGAAGGAGAAGGAAGGGCCACTCACGTGAGTGGTCCGAGGGCGTGGGGTTCGTTACTGGCGATAGGAGATTAAGCGGAAGAGTACGTGGGTATTTGAGATCTCTTGGTTGAAACCGTGGAATAATAGGGCGATAGGTTGGTTTGCGCGAATCATGGGAGGGGGGAGAAGATCGTGCACATAAGGGGGTTGCATGCGTGGGTGAGTAACCTAGTCTAGGGTTTAATAGGAAGAAATCAAAATTTTAATATGATTAAATAGGATTTTAATGGGTTAATTAAGGAGAAAATTAGAGCCTAGGTAAAAGGAAACTTTTTGAAAGGCAAACATTAATAGGGGAGTAAATCAGGGGTTAATAAAGCCAATTGAATAATAGGTTTAAATAGGATTTAAAATGGAAAGTTCTCATTCGAATTTAAAGGTTTAAAATTTTGAAATTTGAATTCGAAAATATAAATAGGAATGAGTACTAAAGAAATTGGTTAAAGTTAATAATAAAAATAAGATTAAAATAATAATAATAGCTAATACATATTATGCTAGCCGCTGATACGGGTACGGGGTCGTTAAATAATAATACCCATTATCGAATAACATCAACTCTTGGAAGTAGTATTATTAGATATTAGTCATTGTCTGTATGATCTAGGACATTTGGTTAGAATTTAGATATTATTAAAATTCCTTAAGATTTATTTAGATAATCTGATAATATGAGATTTATAAGCGATTTGTTTAGCATATTAGGATGGTAATATCTGTTGGGATGTTAGGTCTGTTAAGATATGATAAGGTTTATATGGGCTTCGGCCAAAAATATGTATCTTTATAACCGAGATATTTAGAATTTGGATAATCCCCATGTTTAAGATATTAAAATTTGGTTGGGTTAATTTATTTGGTTAATGATGATGGGGATATGACGAGATCCCTGATTAGGATTTTTAAAATATTTTAGTAACCGAAAATAACGTTAGCTTCTCATTTGAATTCCAAGAGTAACGTTAAAATAATAATAATTTGAAGTTGAAGTTTTTGTTACAGAAGTATCAATAATAATAATAGTTAGGATGAGGAAACAATTTAGTTAGGATATTGGTTAAGATTGGATTAGAAAATCGATATTCATTAAGCTGTTTAGATTTGGTCTAGGTTTGGTCAAGATAAGATTCGAGAGATTATCTGATTAGGGTGATCAGGTTATTATGATCTCGCCCCTGCAATAATATCAATCAAGTTGTGGAAGATATAAACGTGATCGTTAAGTCGCGTGTTCGAGCTATTAAAATAATAATAATATAAATAAACAAACTCATATGTTAAATACTTTAATAAGTCACTACACTAATTAAATATGTAAGAAATACGTATATGCAAAAACAGGCCGTTACATCCTACCCACCTTATAAAAATTCCGTCCTCGGAATTTAATAAAGCTAACGGGAGATGAAATGACCGACAGGATCAAATGAGCTTCAAGATAGGTAAGGGTGTGGACGATTCAAATGGATAACATGAAGCAGAAGGTGATGACATAGACGTCACAATGGGAAATAGGTGAAAAATAGGGAAACGTGTATGACTACAAAATGAAAGGGTGACTAGGGGACATTATTGTGGGTCTACTACAAGGTATCCTATAGCTATTGACATAAGAATATGATGTTGAAAAGGCCACAAAATCAAGGGTGAGCTTATTGGGTCAACTAATAATTCAAAATCTAAGCTGTACTAGGATTTTCTAAAGAACAAGGCTGGGATAGAGTTCAAAGAAGAGTGTTCTTGAGGGTCAAGATTGTAATCTTATCTATGTTGTTTAGAGTGTTTCGCATATGCACGACCTGCATGGGCCACCACTAAAACCTGTCACGCCCCGCTTCCCATTGTACTTGGGGCGAGGACGCGACGAAGGTCCGCATGTGCTTAAAACAAGAAGGAGATACTTTTTCTTTTCCTTCCTCCTTGGTTTAAGCACATTACGCGTCTGTGTGATAACATCCTGCAGGGTCTTGCATGCAGCTCAAACAACACAGATAATTTAATTAATTACAATCTCAAGTCTCAGAAATAGATTACAACAATGAATGAATAAAAGAGGGTCATAGAGCCCATACAAGTTGTGAAAGAATTAACAAAGTACAAATGATACGAAGACACAAATGCTTCTCAGCGACGGTACACTCAGCAGCAGGGCACTCCAGATCAACCTGTTTAGTCTCTAAGCAAACTCCTCTGTGAACCTGTCTAATACCTGACGTATATTTCACAAGACAAGAAATATACGTCAGCGAGGGTCGCTCGGCAAGATTTAGAAAATTATGATAATTGACCCTCGGCAAGGTTTTCAAAATCGATTTCATGACAATGTAAGTGACAAATAGTTAAAGCATGAGTACGTCAAGCATAGTGTAAAAAGCGGTGGCATGTAGTATGTGCAGCAGATAATGTGGCAATGTAATGTGTGCAGCAGATAATGTGACAAGTGTCTTGTGTACAGCAGATAATGTGACAAGTGTCTTGTGTACAGCAGATAAAGTGACAACTGTAGTGCATACAACAAATAACATGGCAGTTCTAAGCAGGCTGGAATAAAGTAAGACTTGGCAATTTGCAATTTCACGTCTGTGGTTTCTATTCACTCCTAGGGTTCTCGCCTTTAGGTCGTGATGAGAAGGTCGTTCCTCTCACGGGGGCTTACCGTGATTGACACTAACCCACCGCGTCGGGTGGTGCTCTTGAGGAGAGTACCTTTCATACGCCCAGTGGCCGCTCAACCCTAACCCCACCCAAAAGTTTTCCGGAACACGAGCCGGCCTAGTCGTATTATAAGCACGAATTTTGTCAACTCACATGACACTCACGAAAGTCACGATTTCGCCGCTTGGGCGCACGAACTCACAATTTCATGAATTCAGGTATTTCATTTAGTCAATACGTTCCATCAACATCCATTCAATTATATGTGTACGAGCAAATGAAGTTTTTGGCATGCGTTATAGTAGGACACAATAATAATGTAACATTGCTTTAAAACATGTGGGAAGAATGCACACTTGCCTGATAAACATGATTTCGGGTGTCCATACGATCGGGCAAAAGGCGTGATTATCTGCGAGATCGGATTCTCTTCGTCAAGCCAAAGAATTAACCAACTTGTATGTACGCTGACTAATCATATATACACACTAACATATCTCTAATTAACATTATACTGTCATGCATATAATCAACATCTTATAACCGTAACTTAATAATGTATTATCAGGGCATTATAACTACTAACATGCTAATAAGGGCAAATAAATAGCAGTACCAGTACTGCTAAAGAATACTAACCTACTGACTCTCAGATCGATGCTATTAAAATAATTTAAACGTTCCCTTCACATAATAGTTAATAACATTAACTACTATATAAAATAACTTATAGGTTAATACCTTCATCTCTCCTCCCTATCTCCTTCCCCCTTTCTTCCTTTCTCTCCGATTGCAGAGGGGAGCTTCACGGGATCGGACGGTGCGTAGGGCAAATCGACGGCGTGCCTGGGATCCTCGGGCGGTCGGATCGGAGGCGGGGGCGGCTTCGGGCTCCGGTAGCGTTCCCATGGGCGCGGCGACAGGCGGATCACGGCGATCCCGTGCGGCGAGCTTCCAGGCGGAACGACGAGCGAGATCGGGCTCGGGGCTGCCTGGGTTGACGGTCGGAGGTGACGGAACTCGAGGGGAATCGGTGGGCTGGAGATAGGGGCGATGTTGGGTGGCTCGAAGGTGTTGTGGCGGCGATGTCGAGGGCTCGACGGTGAGGGTGGTGCTGGGTGATGGCGAACGGAGGGGGAGCTCTTGGGAGGGCGGTCGGAGATCAGAGTGGCGGGGCGAGCTGCGGCGTGGGTATGGGGGTCGGAGAGAGCGGCTGGGGAGTCCTCTGTTCGAAGCAGAGGATGGGGATTTCGGAACAGGGGGTTGCGGAGCGGGGATCACGGGCGGCATGGCTGAGAGCGGTGGGTTGGTTTTGCCGCAAGGAAGAGGGCGGCCCGAGGGGAGGAGCTGTGTGGTGAGGTTTCGAACGGTGGTTGAGGCTCGCCTGGGCGGCGACTCGAGGAAAACAGGGGAGGTGATGAGGTGAGGGCTTGTGCGAGATTCCGATGGGGTTGGCGGAGGCTGTCGGTAGTCGAGCATGGGGAGGAGGTCGGCGGTAAAGAGGGACTGGTCTTGGAGCGGGGTTTTGCCTGAGTAAGTGGGAGGAGGAGTTGCAGGCCTGGGGTGAGGGCTCTCGGGGTCGTCGGAGGGAGGGAAGCTCGGATGGGAAGTCAGCGATCTCAGGTCGGAGGAAGGCGGCGGCACAACGAGAGGGCGAGGTTAGAGCTGGGCGTCGTTGCCGAAGGTGGCGGAGGGGGTTCTGCAGGCGGGAGGTCGGGAGGCGAGTCGGGCGGTGTGCAGGATGGACGTGGCGGACTGGGCTTGGGGGAGGTTGTCGAATGAGATGCTGAGCGGCGAAGGGGCGGGTCGAAGATCGGAGGATGTCGGAGTCTTGATGCGGTGTCGGATGTAGGAGGTGGGCTTGCCGGAGCAGGGCTGGGTCGCGGCGATGAGAGAAGTCGCCGGAGAAGTGGGCGACGGTGACTTGGGGTTTGAAAAGAGGAGGAGGCGCGGTATCGAAGACGGCGGATCTGTCGTTGGGTTGGGGCGGAGCTGAGGATGGTGGACAGACGGTGTACGGGCGAAGGGAAGGGACTTGCGGCGCTGGAGCGAGGGTGGCCGGAGAGTTGGGTTTGCTGGGTTCGTTTGGGCTCTTAGGAAGTAGAGAAAGATGGAGGGAGAGGCTGTGGGATCTGAGGGGATTGATGGAGGGTGCTCGGAAATGTAGGTTGTCGGAGGGTTTGGGAGGAGCGGGGCTTCGTCGGGTTGTCGCGAGCATGGACGGAGATGGATTTTGCCGCGGTGGCGATGTGCAGTACGAGCGCCCGTTGGGTTGCTTTGTGAACCTGGGAATTTTGAAGGAGAAGGAAGGGCCACTCACGTGAGTGGTCCGAGGGCGTGGGGTTCGTTACTGGCGATAGGAGATTAAGCGGAAGAGTACGTGGGTATTTGAGATCTCTTGGTTGAAACCGTGGAATAATAGGGCGATAGGTTGGTTTGCGCGAATCATGGGAGGGGGGAGAAGATCGTGCACATAAGGGGGTTGCATGCGTGGGTGAGTAACCTAGTCTAGGGTTTAATAGGAAGAAATCAAAATTTTAATATGATTAAATAGGATTTTAATGGGTTAATTAAGGAGAAAATTAGAGCCTAGGTAAAAGGAAACTTTTTGAAAGGCAAACATTAATAGGGGAGTAAATCAGGGGTTAATAAAGCCAATTGAATAATAGGTTTAAATAGGATTTAAAATGGAAAGTTCTCATTCGAATTTAAAGGTTTAAAATTTTGAAATTTGAATTCGAAAATATAAATAGGAATGAGTACTAAAGAAATTGGTTAAAGTTAATAATAAAAATAAGATTAAAATAATAATAATAGCTAATACATATTATGCTAGCCGCTGATACGGGTACGGGGTCGTTAAATAATAATACCCATTATCGAATAACATCAACTCTTGGAAGTAGTATTATTAGATATTAGTCATTGTCTGTATGATCTAGGACATTTGGTTAGAATTTAGATATTATTAAAATTCCTTAAGATTTATTTAGATAATCTGATAATATGAGATTTATAAGCGATTTGTTTAGCATATTAGGATGGTAATATCTGTTGGGATGTTAGGTCTGTTAAGATATGATAAGGTTTATATGGGCTTCGGCCAAAAATATGTATCTTTATAACCGAGATATTTAGAATTTGGATAATCCCCATGTTTAAGATATTAAAATTTGGTTGGGTTAATTTATTTGGTTAATGATGATGGGGATATGACGAGATCCCTGATTAGGATTTTTAAAATATTTTAGTAACCGAAAATAACGTTAGCTTCTCATTTGAATTCCAAGAGTAACGTTAAAATAATAATAATTTGAAGTTGAAGTTTTTGTTACAGCAGTATCAATAATAATAATAGTTAGGATGAGGAAACAATTTAGTTAGGATATTGGTTAAGATTGGATTAGAAAATCGATATTCATTAAGCTGTTTAGATTTGGTCTAGGTTTGGTCAAGATAAGATTCGAGAGATTATCTGATTAGGGTGATCAGGTTATTACGATCTCGCCCCTGCAATAATATCAATCAAGTTGTGGAAGATATAAACGTGATCGCTAAGTCGCGTGTTCGAGCTATTAAAATAATAATAATATAAATAAACAAACTCATATGTTAAATACTTTAATAAGTCACTACACTAATTAAATACGTAAGAAATACGTATATGCAAAAACAGGCCGTTACATATGCCCTCGGATCATTTGTATTTGATGCAAATGATAATTTAAGCCTAGATAGGGACTATTTTGCATATGATGCAAAAGAGATTAAATGTGTTTTAAATTATTTAAGACTATATTTAATTAAATAAACGCGTTCAAAAGGTTACCTAGATGACGGGATCGTCCCGCTCTAAACGCAGGTTCAAACCGCGTCAAAAACGGAGTCCAAATGCACAAGTTATAGCCAAAACAAGTCAGCCCAAACTGTTGGGCTGAAACCAGCGAAAATGTAGGCCCACCAAGCCCGAATTTTCTGGTTAGGGTTTTTTGAAACCTGGGATTTTCTTGACGGCTACGTTTCTAAGAGAAGCATGACTTTTGGCTAACTTTGGACAATTGTTTGAAGGGTCAAACGGACTCGGATTGACGAGCCGTTTTTTCCTACGCGTTCACCATTGAACCCTCTTCGATTTGGTAGGTTGTACCAACATTGAAGCTCAACGGTGAGGGAGTTAAAATTCACGGAAGTTTACACTTTGTGAAGTGCAAACTAACTTGATTTTAATTAACTCAAATTAATAGTCCCACATCAGATTTTGAGAAAAGGGGAGAGTCCGCCGCCTATATAAATAGGGGTCTGCTCTCCTCCTCAAAACTCGTCCCAAGCTCTAGATCTGAGCGGCTCTCGTAAATGTTGTAGCACGCTCGGATCTAAGCTAAATTAATATTTCTCCTCTCCCTATAAATTTCTGCCTTGCTCCTGAGGGCCTAGCAAAGCCGCAAAGGAGTTCGGATTCAGATCCGAAATCTAGGCGGAGGTTTCACTCGCGTGAAACTTTCTTCGGCGCGTGGTTGGCTCGGCGACATGGGATTGATCGCCTCGGGATGCGGAGCGGTTCGAGGAGCAGTTCGGGGAGCGGTTCAAGGAGCGGCTCGGCGTGGGACGGGAGCAACTCGGAAGACGGTGCGGAACATCTCGCCTGCCCCAGGGCTGAGATTCCGGGTATGTGTTTAAGCTTTTCATTTAATTATTCGCAGTAGTTAGATCCCTCTTGGGGTGGTCAGATCCACCCCAAGTTGGCAGAGTTCCTGGCTAATAGGGTCTGGTTTCTTAGGGTTGCATGTTAATTAGATTAACATAAAAATTTTCCGCTGCATTTCTGTCTATGTTCCGTCCGACTTAGGACGGGACTAGAGTTTTTGTGCCCTAAGGGTCCCAGAAATCCCTGCATTGGTATCAGAGCCAGGTCTGTATGCTGATCTAGGACTGCGAATTTATTATTTGAATGCTTTTACAGAAAAATGTTTTCTTTAAATTTATGCGATAAATTTAATTTTTTTTAAAAAAATGTTTTCTTTAAATTTATGCGATAAATTTAAATTATTTTTAAATGTTTAAAATTTTTATATGATAAATTTTAAACATGAAAGTTTTAAAATGGAATTTTAAATTTATGTGATAAATTTTAAAATTGTTTTAAAGCTTTAAAACTTTATGCGATAAGTTTAAAAGGTTGTTTTAATTTTATGTGATAAATTTTAAGCATGGAATTTTTTAAATGATGTTTTAAATTTATAAGATATTTTTTTAATCTGATTTTAAATGTTTAAAATTTTTATGCGATAAATATTTTAAAGGAGCATGCAAATGTTATGATTTTAAAACAAGCTTTTACTTTATGAGATGAAATAAATGTTTTAAAATCATATTTTAAATTTAAATGTTAAATTTAAGAATGCATGCCAAAACTGTTTATGCGATAAACTTTAGTCTATTTAAATTGTTAAATATTTGTACACCTTTTTATGCGATAATATTAGTGTAACATTATTTTAATGGCTATGTCATCTTGTCCCTTATTTGATAACACAAGACAACCCTTTAGGTTAGCCATTAAAAATGATTAAAATTTATTTACTTGAATTTTAATGACATGCTATGTTTTAATAAAATATTAACAACCCTTTAAGACCTAATTCCTGATTAGGGTAGTCCTTTTAATGATTTCTTAATTCTAATTGTTATTATTAATTCTCATTAAAGGACTTCGCTTTTAGCGTTGGTTAATAATTTTATTAAAATCCTAATAACGATTAGGATAGCTCGTGAACCTTATAGTTGATAAGGACTTAATAAAAGTTATTAAACAAATCCTAAAAATTTGAATTTAAGGATGCAACTAGTTGATAGGATTAATTAGTTGTTAATAAAAGCTGTTTAGTCTATGGCACACATACAAAAATGACAAGCTTCATTCAATGGACCATGATCCAGTCAATGTGCTTGGCTAAGAGTTCTGGGTCAACCCTTGCTAGTACAAGGGGCAGTGATCCTGGCTTAGTCAATTCCCTGGCTGTGTTCCGCTGGACCGCAATGTCGCGAATCATGATTGCATGACACCCTGGACTATATCTAGTCAATGCGTTATAAATCTTATTAAAGATTAATTCGTATCCCTCCTTGATTTTGGAGCTTGGTAACTCAAAGAAGACAATTATAGGTGTTGAGTCTCCTCAAGCTGTGACTTGTTTTTCTTTAAGGAACAAACTCCAACATACATGTGATGTAGTCTAGACTTGACCCAAATCGATACGTCGGGTCTCCTCGAGCATCGATCTAAGTCAAATCTGGACACGAAATCAAGGGTCTGACTAGACCAGTCATTATGGTTTGTTGAGTCTCCTCAAGATCATAAATGACTGTGGGTAAGAAAAACGATAGGGAGTCACATGTGATGTGATTGACTAAGAGTTAGTCTACAAATCATGGAACCAATCAACTTGTTGAGTCTCCTCAAGGTTGTGAGGTTCAGGATGATTGGATCCCTCTTTCACTAAATTTTAAATATTTTAATTCGATTAAATCGTTCGTTATTAAGCTTTGAAACGATCGTAAAAATAATGGGAGGATATAGATAGATAAAAGCCATTCTACCTATATTTAATATTGAACATATGCTAAACTAGGGCAAGACTATGTTTACCGAAGGAATCAAAATATTTTTTTATGGAATTAGTTAATTGGTCAAATAGGTTGATTAATTGAATATCAAGTTAAATTCTAATTGATAAGATTAAACTATACTCTCGTTGACATTAAAATGACCTTCTAAAGAACAGACTTAAGAAATATGATTTCATAAGTTCTGGGTCCAACAAATAAATTCACGCAATATGTCACTCGTCTCTATATGAGGCAGCTTGAACATATAGGATATTCGAAGTATGTTTCTCCCTACAACTTGTCGAGCTACCCTCAAGGTTGTATGGACAAACAATTCTGATCCACAAAGTTCGAGAATTCGATCAAACCGTTTGAGTTGAATACGAGTGCATGAGTGGTGCAAGACTATGTATCCCAACTGGATCTTGAGACAAGCAACTTCTTGAGCTACACTCAAGATTGCAACTCTCAAGCGTTTGGATACATGAGTCGCTTGCATAGCTATTCATTTATGTTGGGCCATTTAAATATCTAAATGTGATTTAGAAAAGGAAGAAGGCACACTGGAAAGTCAATCGAGTTAAATAGTTTAATTTATCATTAGTAAAGGCATAAGTAGGAGGAAATAAAAATGTGACATACTCTGATGTCACGATTTCATGATTATTGTTATACAGAAGTTTAACACATTTTGACGAATGTCGTCACATTGCTTTTGAAGCAATGAGTAAATTGTATACTGATAATATATGTATTAAATGT
Source organism: Scilla litardierei (assembly GCA_030789695.1). Classification (NCBI taxonomy): domain Eukaryota; kingdom Viridiplantae; phylum Streptophyta; class Magnoliopsida; order Asparagales; family Asparagaceae; genus Scilla; species Scilla litardierei. The sequence goes on along the minus strand of CM061136.1, from coordinate 135,609,597 downwards.
TAATATATATAAATACACAAGATAGTAGCAAACTTACATGGCAAAATAGACTAGGCCGTGTCGAGAGACTAAGCTTCACAAGTCACATAAAGAAGGGTCTGACCTCTCGTATTATGAAGTCTACGGACACTTGTGAGTCTTATCCTCTTAGATAAAATTGGTCGAAACCCATCTGTAAGACAGTGGGAAAATGAGTTGTCGAACTCAGTCTGGTACATACTGATGTACCCGAGTCTAGATCAACCAAAATAAGTTATTCGTATATTTTATTAAGACACGTGTTCTTGATGAAACACAAGTCTGAAAAAATAAAGAACGAAAAGACAAAAGTATTTAAACTGATTCGATTAGATCGAATGGTTAAATACTTAGCTACATAAAATCTTGTGTAATTAAAAGAAAATGTGATTTTCTCTCAGGTCAAGTCTGTTAACACATCAGTGTGTTAAAAGGTATGAATCACACTTAGTTAGACTCGGTGCGATCCATAACAAGTGACTCTGAGTTAAGTCCTTCCTCTGGGTTAAGTCCCAGATAGTAATGCCTAGGTTTTGATAATGTTCTATGAGGACATTATCAATAAGATATTCATTAAATCAAGCATTAGGAAGTTGTATAATTACTCGAATCTCGTAAGACGAAGAGTCGAGTTAGACATCATAACTGATGATGACTTAGTCAACTTCCGGGATGAAATTCGGAGAAGTAACTCCAATTTAAAAACTTGATGCAACCAGAATAGGTCCGTGTGCGTAAATAAATTTTGGAATTTAGTTTACGTGCCCAAGGAAAATGTTTCCTCACTTACTGCAAGTAAATCTTTAAGTTGAAAGATTGGTGCAGAAAAGGAAAATAGTGAAGTGCAATCATGTTGGTCGAGAACGGTTTTTCCATACTAATTCCTATAAAACGGATTATAATGAAACTGTTTTCCACCAGCAGATGTGTACAGAACTACTCGGACCAAACTCAATGTAAACGCTTAAGTTGACCATGAAAATTGGAGCATTCACTTACAAGTTCGTTTTTTTCTAAATATGATTTAGACAGACCAACTTATATGAATTAACCAGATAATTTTCAAGGTCAGTGGGAGCGTGTAAATTACATGTGAGGCCTCAAAGGGATGGAACATATATTTTGACAAAGTGATCAAAAGAGTTTGATTCTTTATCAGAAATAAATATGAGCCATTTGAAATGACCAGTAACTAATTTAAATGATTATCGTAAGGTACGATGAACTGGATGAGATCCAAGGAAATAAAATTATTATGGATTCCGAAAGACCAAATGAATTATTTGAATGAGATTCAAATGGTTGGTCTAACATGAACATAGAAACCCTTAAGTCTATAGTGTAGACGGTTTTAGCAGATCCACTTATGAATGCTCTACCACATGAAGTCGGGAAAACTTATGTGTAAAAACGGTATGAGATACCGAGATAAATGGGCCTGAGTGCAAGTGGGAGATGTTGAGAGATGATACCCTCAAGGCTATCTATCTTCATGTGTGCATAGCACAAACATCTTGTTCGAAATAACAGTAAGCTGTTTGGTAATAATTTATCTAAGTTATTTTATAATGTTGTTAACATTAGACATTAACTTAGGTAAAGTCCTAAGACTTTATGCAAGGTCAAACAGGTATTGAGATGAGTATCTCGATCATGGAGAAATGTTTGACCGTCTGTAGCATAAGTCTAAAAGGGTTCGTGGTCGTAGATGTTTCGAGACAAGGATATCGAAACATCGGATAGACTATTGTGTCTTAGTCTTCACCGTATAGCGGTGGCGATGATCTCATGATCGCTTGACTTGGCGAAGTCGTTGACAAGACACAGGTGCTCATTAGAGAATGAGTTCACTGAACGATCCACAAGAGTTATCATATGGTTATATTGACCAATCTGTCAATGATGACTCTGAGTGATGATAGGCTAGTTGGTCTTTTGACTTGAGGTCATTTTGACGAACCTGTGCGTGAACGGTGCCACTTAGATCAAATGACCTAGCTTCGAGGCAAGCCCCGTCGAAAGGTCTTTGATTGGGTGACACTTGAAGCGTATGAGAAGAGTAATGACCAAGAGAGGATTCGTCTCTCCCGGTCAATGGGAGTTAGTGTCGTAGGGTTAGTTCGGTCTTTAGTAAAATCTCTGGCCAGAGTCTGTTGGAAGAAGTCCAACATTTTTTTGACTAAAGATCGATAGAAACTAACCGGAGTCAAGTTATTGGGGTTGACAGTTTGACCATACCCTAGACTTGATCTACACGACATAGTTTAGACGAAAAGACTATAACTGCGGAATTCATCACGGAAACAGTCAGGGTGGTCCCGACAATACTCATGTCGATGAGTCAACCACATAATGATGATTCCTGAAGCAGGGACGGCAACCACTGCTCGTGGTCACTGCCATATAGGGCTTCGAGCCCAACCTGTTGTAAGGGTCAGGCTGTAGGGTCTCACACAGAGTGCGACCTTCGTCTAGTAATAGGTAGAAATTAGTTAGGGAGAACAATTTGCATTTGATGCAAGGGATAAAATGTTGCAAAAGATGTTTGCAATCATCTCATGCATTCGGGATAAATGATCCTGAGTGCAAGTGGGAGATGTAGAGGAATATGCCCTCGGATCATTTGTATTTGATGCAAATGATAATTTAAGCCTAGATAGGGACTATTTTGCATATGATGCAAAAGAGATTAAATGTGTCTTAAATTATTTAAGACTATATTTAATTAAATAAACGCGTTCAAAAGGTTACCTAGATGACGGGATCGTCCCGCTCTAAACGCAGGTTCAAACCACGTCAAAAACGGAGTCCAAATGCACAAGTTATAGCCAAAACAAGTCAGCCCAAACTGTTGGGCTGAAACCAGCGAAAATGGAGGCCCATCAAGCCCGAATTTTCTGGTTAGGGTTTTTTGAAACCTGGGATTTTCTTGACGGCTACGTTTCTAAGAGAAGCATGACTTTTGGCTAACTTTGGACAATTGTTTGAAGGGTCAAACGGACTCGGATTGACGAGCCGTTTTTTCCTACGCGTTCACCGTTGAACCCTCTTCGATTTGGTAGGTTGTACCAACATTGAAGCTCAACGGTGAGGGAGTTAAAATTCACGGAAGTTTGCACTTTGTGAAGTGCAAACTAACTTGATTTTAATTAACTCAAATTAATAGTCCCACATCGGATTTTGAGAAAAGGGGAGAGTCCGCCGCCTATATAAATAGGGGTCTGCTCTCCTCCTCAAAACTCATCCCAAGCTCTAGATCTGAGCGGCTCTCGTAATTGTTGGAGCACGCTCGGATCTAAGATAAATTAATATTTCTCCTCTCCATATAAATTTCTGCCTTGCTCCTGAGGGCTCTAGCAAAGCCGCAAAGGAGTTAGGATTCAGATCCGAAATCTAGGCGGAGGTTTCACTCGCGTGAAACTTTCTTCGGCGCGTGGTTGGCTCGGCGACATGGGATTGATCGCCTCGGGATGCAGAGCAGTTCGAGGAGCAGTTCGGGGAGCGGTTCAAGGAGCGGCTCGGCGTGGGACGGGAGCAGCTCGGAAGACGGTGCGGAACATCTCGCCTGCCCCAGGGCTGAGATTCCGGGTATGTGTTTAAGCTTTTCATTTAATTATTCGTAGTAGTTAGATCCCTCTTGGGGTGGTCAGATCCACCCCATGTTGGCAGAGTTCCTGGCTAATAGGGTCTGGTTCCTTAGGGTTGCATGTTAATTAGATTAACATAAAATTTTTCCGCTGCATTTCTGTCTATGTTCCGTTCGACTTAGGACGGGACTAGAGTTTTTGTGCCCTAAGGGTCCCAGAAATCCCTGCACGTATCCTCAAACGAGTGGCAGAGAACGCCAATATGAAGGAGAAGCCTCCGGACCCCGTCGACCAAGGGAGAGTGGTCGAGCAAGTTCTCTTGTCGCAACCGACTGTAACAAAGGGAGAAGCTGAAACGATGCCAAGCCATGGGCATTACCCGTATCGCCCACCTTGAACATCATCAACGGGCATCGAGCTAACGACGTTAAACAAATGCGCTTCATGGGAGGCAACCCATGCTCTAAACTTTTGTTTCAATTTTTAGGATTATTTTTTTAACTTTATTTTATCTATTTTTATAAATAAATCCAACCGCAAGAAATTCCGTTGTGGAACTTAGGCGATTTGTGGGTTTTTGCAGAAAACAAGGCCCCAACTGATCGGTTGATAACTCAACCGATCGGTTGGGATGTATCAAGTAGATGTCGTGTGATCGCTCCGGGATGTAACCCAAAGAACGGTTGTAGTTTTACCGCAAGCGCACGGTATAGCGGCGAGCGGGATATCGAACACAGGGAGGACGAATGACCATGCTTGTTCCAATCAACCTGGCTATTTAAGAAGAAAGATTTGCCTTTGGCGATCCTGTCACAATCGTCAGGCAAAGTACGGAAATATCAAATCAAATAAAGAACGTCTAGGGAATGGGGAATCCCCGCTACTCACCGTATTTCATAAATGTGGTTGATCGGTATCAAGATTGCTAGATTAAGATTTTGGATGAACTAGTTGCAACTAAATGTAGAACCTAGCTCACGCTCTCGCGCTGTTGCCGGTCTATAGCTATCCTAGGTTCGGGTCCAATCTCTTGCAAACCCTAGCCTAGGAAAGCTAGATTAGGATCAACATCATCGTCCAATCGCGCACCGAGCCCAATCTCTTGCAAACTCGGCTCGCGATCTAGGTTGGGATAGTTCCTACCCGTCCAATCTCTTGCAAACGGGTATTGGCACGGAATTGCAACCGGAACCCTAGTATCGGTCCAATCTCTTGCAAACCGATACTACGGAAATTCGATTCCAACCCAATTCGGATTTCTAGGGTTTCCTATCGAATTGGGATCCAATCTCTTGCAAATCCCAATCGGTATGAACTCCTAGCTATCCGTAGTAAATCAATCCCCATCTAATCCCTAGATATCAATTCTAGCAAAATTTCTACTAATTCATCACAAATATGAAATTGGGCTTGTAGGGTTCATCCCCACGCCCCAAGACGTGGCGACTACTCACAATTCATAGCAAGATCACAAAAATAAACAATGAAATAAGCAATAGAATTCATCACAATATTGAGATATGCAATAAAAATAGAATTTTTTAGAGAAGAGATAGACAAACCAATGGAGTTCTTCAATTATTCCAACAAAAATCAAATTTTGTCTCTTCTCCAATCTCAAGAATAAAGCTAAAAAGTAGATCTAAAAAGCTGAAAAAATCTAAGAGAAAGCTCTCAAACTAGGGTAAAAACAGGGGTTAAATACCCCCCAAAATCGTCCAAAAACTATGACCAAAATACCCTTGCACAGCCTGTTTTCCGCAATTTTCGCTACAGGCAGCGCGTCGCACTCGGCCGAGTGACAAAAGTCGCTCGGCCGAGTGAGAAATCCTGTAATTTTCCAGTAAGTCGGGGCCTTCAGGGGTCTCTACTTCGGGGGCGGCTCGGCCGAGTGAGTTGTCGTCACTCGGCCGATGGCTTCATGGTACTCGGGCGGACGGGATTATCCACTCGGCCGAGTGGGTCTTCTGAAGCTCAGGCAGCCGAAAAACAGTAACTTGGCGATTTTTGAATAGCTTCGTCTGTGCGCCACTCGGGCGGACGGGATATCGTCACTCGGCCGATGTGGTCTCCGTCGCTCGGCCGAGTGCACATATGAATCGTGTCTGATCTGGTCGGCCGAGCGGTGTCTCGCTGGTCGGCCGAGTGGCTCCTACACTCGGCCGAGTGGGACACCAAAAATGCCCAATTAGCTTGTGTTGGCCTCCTCGTCGCTCCTGCGACGTCCATTCTTCTTTCGCTCCTCTCCAACAGCGAAATACCCCTTGGGGAGGCCGTCGGTGACCCTCTGGAGTAAGCGCATCTCGAGATCACTCCAAATCACGCCAAATCACCTGAAATGCGACAAAAACAACAAATCGTGAAAAGCATCGCAATATCGTCGATATATCGTGAAAAACATGATTTGGGCGATCTAAATGGCATGCAAACATGCGGGAAAAAGGTGTAAAATAAGGAGTGATCAAAATCCCCCAAGCTTGCCTCTTACTCGTCCTCGAGGAAGATAAGTAAAAGGCGAACCCGGTGGATTCGGAAAACGAAAACGGCGAAAAAATGAAAAATGAAAACGGAGAAGAATGAAAACGAAATAAAAATAAAGTAGAAAGAAAGAAGCGAAGAGGTAAGCTGCTAGATCATTTTCTCAGGACGTGGGTTCCGCTTACTCATATAGCATGCACTGAATGAGAAACACATGTCAAAGAGTTTTATTTTGATATCATAGTATAATAGTGCAAATAGAAATAGAAAACCCTCGAACAACGATATAATCATGAAAACCGGAATAATTTTAGAATTAACATCGTCTGAATCATTTAAAGCGGTATACAAATCGCAGATTACACACTTTTCAATTGAATGCTTTCTATGAGGAGTATAAGAGTATCACACAATAGAATAGAGAGAATAGAAAAGTATGGATTTCATGACATGAATGCTAGGCTTAGATTCCTGGGTTTCGTAAAGCTAGAAATAATCTCACCGAGTATAGAATATTACTTAGCCTAGGTTGTCGTGCAACGTCAAGTAGTCACTCTCTCACACATCAATGGATTCCCTCCCCCAAGCTTATCTATAAGCATGGTGGCATAAAAAAATATCCACATCCCCATTTTTATAAAGCTCCAAAAGTAATAAAAAGAAAGAAGAAAGAAAGAAAGTGAGATGGGATCTTTTATTGAGGATTTTTCCTCTTTTCTTTCTTTTTTTTGTTTTTTTTGATATAGCATATATACACAACGATCCCAACTCAAAGAGAGATAATGATATGCGAGAATATTTTTTTTTTCAGAGAATAAGAAATTTGGAGCTAGGAATGAATAGCGGGGGAAATGCCATATAATAGAATCGCTAAGGGGAGATTCACCAATGATTTTAAAAGTAGAGAAATGATGTTCAAGATTTGTGGAGAAAGAAATAGATATAACTCTCGGTTCACTCTATAAGACATGCACGATAACTTCAGCAGGGTAATCTAATCTACTCAGTTTCGATCACAAAAAAGCTAACTAATCCAGATTTATCATGGCTAACATCATTCAATCATCCTGAAGTGAAGTGTACAATTCATGCATATAGAAGTGATATAGGAAAAGAAATCAGTACTCCAGATATAGGCATTCAATGCGTGAATCTTGGTGTGTTTTCTGTGATAGCATACATATGAATGTTCAGACTCAGCTAATAATAAAATTTCATCCATTTTCATGTGGAAAAAGTGTGGGTTACTATCTCTAGATGCAAGGCAAGTCATAGCATATGATATCAGAAATAAAGTCTAAGACATGGCAAATATAGCATGCATATAAAAGAAGCTAACTCCACGTTATCATCATCATAGAAAAGTCATCTCTAGCATGAGATGAAAAAGAAATAAAGATAAAGGGAAAATAGAACTATTTACAATGCGGCACACAGAAAAATAAGAAAAACGTGATGCATGGTAAAATAAAAGAAAAATGATGAAAATGAGTGCAAAAGCGGAAAATGGTGTGAAAAACTAAAAATAAAGGTGGCAAATCGAAAAAGAACGTGAGAACTCACTCCCCTAAGCTAAATGGCACAGTGTCCTCAATGTGCAAAGTGTGGCACACCGAGAGACAAGAAGTGTGAGGGGCAAGCGAGGGTGCATGCATGATGAAAAAGTGAAAATAAAAAGAAAAATAAAGAAATGAAAAATATGATGCGGACATGATGCATGCAAAGATAGGAGTGATACAGATATATATGTGGCACCAAAAACTCTCCCTCTCTCCCAGAAAAGATATATAAAGATACTGTCAAAATGAGAATCCCAAAATAAGTGAGGGGAGGGGGGTGGACAAAAATGCATCAGGACCCAGCAGAGACGGGCAGCACAACGGCAAAAAGAATCGATGGCATCAAGGGTGCCTAAGAAGGTGGTGCTGCACCGTCTCCGTCCTGAGGCGGAAGTGGTGGCTGGACAGGCTGCTGAGCGGGGGTGGATGTGGAAGTGGTAGCAGGCTGAGTGTGTGTGGAAGTGTGGGTGGGAACCTGCTGTGTGGGTACGGGTACGCAGGGGAGACGCTCCAGGACCTGGGTAAGACAGTAGTGAATCTGCTGGAGCAGGTCGAAGCGGCCAGCCATCGCAGTGACGGTGGCGGACAGGGTCCGAAGGTCGCCTCTGAGGCCACTCACCGCCCCCTCTAGAGCACGAATGCTCTGAAGTACGGTGTCAGGGGGAGGTGGCGCAGAGGGACGCACCGGTCGGGGCTGTGCAGGTCGGGGCTGGCGTACTCTGGTGGAGTAGGTGACGGGCTCAGCAGGCAAGGGAACAAAAGGTGCTGCACTCGCGAGTGGGGGCCTAGCCTCAGTGCGAGGCTGGGCAAGACGGTGAGAAGTGGAGGCAGCAGCAACGAAAGAAGAATTCAAAAGTGGCAGCGAGGCGGCCAGAGAGGTCGATGGCACAGAAGTGTGGACAGACGCCACGACACTCTCGGAAAACACAGCAGCAGTGGAGACAGAGGCGGAGACAGCAGTCTCAACGGCAGTGGCAAAGGAGGGCTCTCCGCACTCAACTATGGTCGGCGGGCGCTCGGGTGGGGCAGAGGAAACAGGCTCAGCAGACAGAGGGCCGGTGGTGGTGGTGGTGACAGTCGTGGAAGTGGTGGAAGTGGGCTCAGCTAAGGTACTCCTGACACCGACAGAGGTGTCAGGAGTGGCGAAAACATCGGGGATAGGCTGAGGGGCCACTGGGTCAACAGGCTCGGCAGCAGGCTCGGCATGGGCAACAGGGTCTGCGGGGGCAGCGTGGGCAGCGAGGGCCTGCTCGGCCTCCTCGGCCTCGAGCACGTAAGCAGCTGGGATGAGAACATCCATCGCAGGGAGCCAGTCCACATGGGCTGGTGCAATCTGAGTCCGAGCCGGGCTCAGAAGAATCATGTAATCGGCACCGTAAGGGCCGTGCAACCAGACCCAGTGTCGCTCACCGTGCGGACGAAGCATCTTCATCCGGGCCATAACATCAATCGACAGAGAAGTGGGGCCCGGTGCTCGTCGCAGGTCGTCGGGGTAGTCCTCGCCGGTCATAAGAGCAAGCAAGGTGATCAGGCCGCCGCAGCATATCGGTGAGCGAGCGCCCACCGATACAATGATGCGGTCTAAAAACCATGCCGCGACATCGATCACGACGGCGGAGACCAGCTCATCGCCATCCCTAGATAGAGCTCTGGGCCGTGTCATCGCGTAGAGCATGTAGAGCTCTGGCGTGGACATCGTGCCCGGCTCATATCTGGCCAAAAAGGTCGTCGCCATAAGGCGCTGAGCTATACGGAGGCAGTGATGGACAATGGCCGAGGCCTTGGCCCTACTAGGGTCAAAGGCAGCGTGAAGACCCGTAATCCGGGCCCAGAAGGCACCGGCGTCGAAGGAAGGTGGGGGGATATGGGTGGGGGCGTAACCTCGGTCGGCCCCGGGGATATCGGGCCACGAGAAGAAGGCTCTCATCATACCGAGAGTGACCTGGCACTCCCGGTCCATGAACCGAAACGAGCATCCCTTGTCGGTCCTGGCGATCGAACTAAGCACCTCAAGTGTCGGGCGGGTAAGCGTATCCGCCGACACCTGAAAGAAATCTCGCCAGCCCACGTTGTCGTACAACATGAGCATCCCCTCTAGTACCCCCAGGCGTCCTAGGTCGGCAAGGTGTGCAAACCTGGAGGGTACGATCGAGCGCTGGGAGAGACGCTCGAAGGCGACGCGGTGTGCGTCGTTTCGGAACGTGATCCCCAGCGGCCCGATCAGTGGAGCCGGAGGTGGTGGCTGTGGAGCGGCAGGGAGAGGCTGTGCTGGGTGTGCGGGCTGTGCGGGCTCTGCAGGCTGTGCGGGGTGTGCGGGGCCTGCAGGCTGTGCTGGGTGGATGGAGTGTGTGGGAGAAGGCGGAGGAGAGTCCTCCAACTCGTGGGAGGGGCCGGCGTCATCGGACCGCTTCCGCTTGGCGGAAGCTCTCTTCGACCGCGGCCGTGTCCGGGGCGGCATATCGGCCCCGAGCGCGCGCTGAAAAACGTGAAAAGTGCGGCGTGTGCAAAATAAAGGAAAAAGTGTACCCTGACACGTCGCGAGTGCTAAGCAATGGAAGCGTGCGAAGACAGCGCCTCCGTGAAGCCCGAATCAGTCCCTAGAAGCTCCCCTGGGCTCCCCTAAGCTCCCAAAAACAACCTGCGCATGAAATGGAGATATCAGCGGGTAATATTCAAAACGTATGGAGAATTAGGGGTATAATAGATAGATATAGAAATCAATTTGGGTCTAGGGGTCGTTTAACACTTGGATCCTCGAAAAATACACAAAAAGAGGAGAAAAAGTCGAAATTGGTGATACCGGAGGTGGTCGGAGCGGCGGCCGCCGGCGGCAACTCGGGCGCGGCGCGGCGGGTGCTCGCCGGCGGTGGCGGGCCGAGCGGCGAGCGGTGGTCGGGCGAGTGAGGGTGCGAGCGAGGCGAGCGGACGAGGGGAGCTGAAGGGTCGGGCGATTTGGGTTTTTTGCGTTTCGAAAAACGTGCCCCCCCCTCAGCCCCTTATATAATAAAAGTTACGACTCGGTCGAGTAACTAGGTCACTCGGCCGAGTGGGATCAATGGAAAATCATCCTCGCTTACGCTTCGGCCGAGTGGCTTTGCCAGCCTCGGCCGAGTGGAGTAAGTCCATTCGGCCGAGTGGCTCAAGCTACTCGGCAAGACCCGCCCTAGAAGCGTATCCGTTTTACTTGGCCGAGTGAAAATATATACTCGGCCGAGTAGCAGTTATACTGAAATCATGAAAATAAACAGAGAGTTGGGTACAGCAGACTTCCCTCGTTCGTGAGCGGCTCGGCCGGACGAACTTGTGTACTCGGCCGAGTGACTAGTATACTCGGCCAAGTGAGCCTTGTGTTCTGCTGTTTGTCTTCGTTTGGGCTCTAAACGCCGTCTTTCTTCCTCCAGTCGATTTCATCTTCCTCCTAAGCATCGAGCACCTTCCTGTGGCACTCCTTGTCGTCTCGTTCATCCTCCTCATGATGGATTTACCTATCTCCTCTCCTATCAAGAAAAATAGGACCCGTTATCACAAAATTTTTGGGCGAACGACTCAAAACACTAAAAATTTCTAAAACAAAAATAAAGAAAAAGTAAAAATAAAGCAATAACCGTCGGGTTGCCTCCCGACAAGCGCTCGTTTAAGGTCGTGAGCTCGACCCCCTATGATTTTCAATTAATGCGGGATGTATGGTGCATATGAGATGCACCCATCAAACTTTCCGGGGAGAACGCTTGGATTCAGACGTGGCGGCGCCGTGTTCTCCCTCGGTGGTCTCCCGTCTCGAATAGTGTTGGGGGGAAGCTCCCCCAACCTAGCATTTGCTCCGGTCAACGGCTTCACCAGTGACGCCGATTTCCGTATCGGCGGAGCTTCCTTCGGAGACTTCAATTTCGAGAGCTTGCAGAGCTCTCGAATCCTTGCGACATCAGCGTCGCCTTCATCATTTTCAGCGGAGAGGTCGGGGGAATCGTCGTTCTTCTCATCTTGGCCTAAATCCGGGCCTTCCTCTAAATCTTCATCGAAAAGAGCGCCAATCGAGTGGGGGATCGCCTCCTCTATTACCTCATCAAGGAGGTCCATGTAGTCATGCTCCTCGTGGTAAGGCATGTGTTTCATAGCCTTAGGAATGTGAAGCTCCACCTCGATGTTGCCGACGTTTAAAGTTAGTGTACCTTCGCGCACGTCGACAATGACTCCGGCGGTGGCGAGGAACGGGCGTCCAAGTATCAATGACGTATCTCCCTCCTCCTTAACGTCCATGATCACGAAGTCACATGGCAAGCATATTCCCCCTGGGACTTGTAGCAGGATGTCTTCTGCGATCCCTACCGGCCTTGTTATCCGCCCATCGGCCAATTGAATGCGCATGTCGGTAGGTTTCAACTTCGTCCCGGTGTTTAGCCTTAAGAACATGGAGAGAGGCATGAGGCTTACACTAGCCCCTAAATCTACCAACGCCTTTTGAAGAGGGACACCGCCCAAGGTGCAAGGAATCCGAAAACTCCCCGGGTCTTTAAATTTGGCCGGCTCCTTCTCTCTCTTGGTGAACCAAGAGCCCTCCTCGGCTAGCATGATCTTCTCCTTCATCTTTCTCCCCGAAATCAAGTCCTTTAAGAATTTAGCATATGTGGGGATCTCCACGATGGCGTCGAGGAAGGGAATATTGAGGCTAACTCCTCTTAGATACTCGAGGAACTTTGCTAGCCTTTTCTCCATTTTAGCTCTAGCAAGCCTTTGGGGGAATGGGACCGGTGGCATGAAGCGCCTCTCCTCAATCAATTGCTCCGCTCTAGATTTCTCCTTTTCTTGCGGCTTTTTCTCCTTATCAACTTCAACTACCGGCTCAATCGGCTCCAAACTTTCCTCAACGGGCTCCTCGGTAGGAATCATGGCGGGGGTGGTATCCTTCCCGCCTCTAGTAGTAACGGTAACTACGGCATTGATGTGGCCGGTGTTGCCCCGTGGGTTTTACTCGGGTTGCGCCGGCAATCGTTGAGTGTTCCGATTGAGCAAGGCCAATTGCTCCGATATTTGAGCCACAACGGTATTAAGGGAGTCTTGCCCCGCCTTCAAGGTAGCATTAACCTTATTTTGCTCGACCATAAACGCCTCCACTCTAGCTTCGAAGTCGGATCGTTGTTGAGCTTGTGGAGGGTTTTGATTTTGATTCCTCCACCCTTGATTGTATCCGGGCGGCCTATAAGGTGGAACTTGTTGCTTCGGTTGAAAATTTTGTTGTGTAGGCCCCCTCGGCGGATAATGTTGTTGTTGGGGTGGTGGTGGTGGTCGGGCTTGTTGAGGTGGTGGTTGTGGCGGGTTCAAAGCTCCTTCGTTGTTGGCGTAAGAGAATCCGGGATGATTTCTTGCGGCCGGATTGGCCCAATACCCTTGGTTCCCCGTGACATATTGTACTTGCTCCAAGGATCCTTCTCCTTGCTCTCCTCCCACATACATGGCTTGAGATTGGTCTTGCCAATCACACATTTGGTTCGTTGGAGCGAAGGTGGAAGGGGCTCCTTGGGGCTCCGTGATAAACTTCTCCAATCTCTCCACTACCTTGTGGAGAGAATCAAACTTGCTTGTAAGCTCCGCTACGGCCTTCGCTTCATAGATACTAGTCGGCTTCAAGGAGGACGTGGAGTGTCCTCGCTCATCGCCCCATTGTTGATTGTTTGAGGCCATCTCCTCAATTAGGGACGTAGCTTCCTCGGGAGTCTTTGATAAGATAACACCATTCACCGCGGCATCAATAATTTGTTTGGTCCCCGGTTGGAGACCATTGTAGAAGCTATGCACTAACTCCCAATCTTCTATGCTATGGTGCGGGCATTGATGCTGCAGATCCTTAAAACGCTCCCAAGCCTCATAGAGCGTCTCTTGGGGTCCTTGCTTGAAGGACATAAGAGCGCTCCGAATCTTCACCGTCTTGGAGGGTGGATAGAACTTGTCAATGAATGCACTCGCCAACTCGTCCCAAGTGGTGAAAACACCCTCAGCTTGCGTCCTCAACCAATAGAGTGCCTTGTCCTTTAGAGTGAAGGGGAAGAGACGCAGTCTGATGGCATCGATGGAGACCCCCGGCATCTGGAATGTGGCGCACTTCGACAAGAATAATTGGATGTGGTAGTGAGGATTTTCATGGGCATTCCCATGAAATGGATCCTGCTGCATCAGAACCACTAGTCCAGTCTTTAGCTCGAAGTTCTTGTCAGCCGCCAACTCCGGCATGGCAACGGATGAGGTCGTAGAAGAGGTCTTAGGCCGAAGCCTATCTCGAATAGAAATTATCCTCGCCATCCTTGCCGCTAATTGGTCCGCAGTTCCCCGGCAACGGCGCCAAAAACTTGATCGCTCCGGGATGTAACCCAAAGAACGGTTGTAGTTTTACCGCAAGCGCACGGTATAGCGGCGAGCGGGATATCGAACACAGGGAGGACGAATGACCGTGCTTGTTCCAATCAACCAGGCTATTTAAGAAGAAAGATTTGCCTTTGGCGATCCTGTCACAATCGTCAGGCAAAGTACGGAAATATCAAATCAAATAAAGAATGTCTAGGGAATGGGGAATCCCCGCTACTCACCGTATTTCATAAATGTGGTTGATTGGTATCAAGATTGCTAGATTAAGATTTTGGATGAACTAGTTGCAACTGAATGTAGAACCTATCTCACGCTCTCGCGCTGTTGCCGGTCTATAGCTATCCTAGGTTCGGGTCCAATCTCTTGCAAACCCTAGCCTAGGAAAGCTAGATTAGGATCAACATCATCGTCCAATCGCGCACCGAGCCCAATCTCTTGCAAACCCGGCTCGCGATCTAGGTTGGGATAGTTCCTACCCGTCCAATCTCTTGCAAACGGGTATTGGCACGGAATTGCAACCGGAAACCCTAGTATCGGTCCAATCTCTTGCAAACCGATACTACGGAAATTCGATTCCAACCCAATTCGGATTTCTAGGGTTTCCTATCGAATTGGGATCCAATCTCTTGCAAATCCCAATCGGTATGAACTCCTAGCTATCCGTAGTAAATCGATCCCAATCTAATCCCTAGATATCAATTCTAGCAAAATTTCTACTAATTCATCACAAATATGAAATTGGGCTTGTAGGGTTCATCCCCACGCCCCAAGACGTGGCGACTACTCACAATTCATAGCAAGATCACAAAAATAAACAATGAAATAAGCAATAGAATTCATCACAATATTGAGATATGCAATAAAAATAGAATTTTTTAGAGAAGAGATAGACAAACCAATGGAGTTCTTCAATTATTCCAACAAAAATCAAATTTTGTCTCTTCTCCAATCTCAAGAATAAAGCTAAAAAGTAGATCTAAAAAGCTGTAAAAATCTAAGAGAAAGCTCTCAAACTAGGGTAAAAACAGGGGTTAAATACCCCCCAAAATCGTCCAAAAACTGTGACCAAAATACCCCTGCGCAGCCTGTTTTCCGCAATTTTCGCTGCAGGCAGCGCGTCGCACTCGGCCGAGTGACAAAAGTCGCTCGACCGAGTAAGAAACCCTGTAATTTTCCAGTAAGTCAGGGCCTTCAGGGGTCTCTACTTCGGGGGCGGCTCGGCCGAGTGAGTTGTCGTCACTCGGCCGATGGCTTCATGGTACTCGGGCGGACGGGATTATCCACTCGGCCGAGTGGGTCTTCTGAAGCGCAGGCAGCCGAAAAACAGTAACTTGGCGATTTTTGAATAGCTTCGTCTGGGCGTCACTCGGGCGGACGGGATCTCGTCACTCGGCCGATGTGGTCTCCGTCGCTCGGCCGAGTGCACATATGAATCGTGTCTGATCTGGTCGGCCGAGCGGTGTCTCGCTGGTCGGCCGAGTGGCTCCTACACTCGGCCGAGTGGGACACCAAAAATGCCCAATCAGCTTGTTTTGGCCTCCTCGTCGCTCCTGCGACGTCCATTCTTCTTCCGCTCCTCTCCAACAGCGAAATACCCCTTGGGGAGGCCGTCGGTGACCCTCTGGAGTAAGCGCATCTCGAGATCACTCCAAATCGCGCCAAATCACCTGAAATGCGACAAAAACAACAAATCGTGAAAAGCATCGCAATATCGTCGATATATCGTGAAAAACATGATTTGGGCGATCTAAATGGCATGCAAACATGCGGGAAAAAGGGGTAAAATAAGGAGTGATCATCGTGTCTGCCACTAAATGAACCGACCGGGTGAGGAAAGAAGAGACCGGTTGGCAGACCGGGTGACCTGGGGTGAATTCTCGGGAAAATTTCAAAATTTGTCAACCGATCGGGTGACAAGAAGCAAGACCGGTTGAGGGACCGAGTGAGAAACTCTAAATTCTCGGAAAAATGTGTGGAGCGGTCAACCGATCTGTTGACATGTCAACCGACCGGTTCACCTGAAGCAACTCTTCAGCCAAAATTTTCGACCACTAAGTCAACCGATCGGGTGACAACTCACCCGACCGGTTCGACTTAAACCCTATAAATACCCCCCGACCCACCCGTTCACATCCCCTCACCCGATCACGTTTTCTCGCCGTCGTTTCGCCTCCCACCCTCTCCCAACGGCTAAAAACTTCTCTCCCACGTCCTCCACTCCTCCATTAGCCTCTCCCTCCACCTCCCCCTTCCATCTCTCCATCTCTTTCTCTCTCTCCCTCTCTTATTTCGCACTTTTCTAGCCCTAACCCACAATATCCACCCCTACTTTCAAATTTTTACTGAAGAAGAGTGCCGCGGCTCCACACTTCTCCCATTGCATGGCATTGGGTCAACTACAAGCGAAGAACTCGAATCTCTGCTGGGTAACTTCGCTCCACTTCTCAAATTTCAATTTTTACCCTAGATATTTAATTTGCTTGATTGTTCGTGTGTGTGTGCACTTCGATAGTATTTTACACTCATTTGCATCATTCACACGCATACATGGCCCGGGATAGAGATAAGGGGAAGGGTATCTTGCGGGAGGAGGAACCGTCTCGAAAGAGACGTAAACAAACACGTCCTCCTCCCCACACACGTGAACTGACACTAGCCCTCCCCCACCTGTTATCCCCCCTGTGGACCCCATGTTGGGCCCGCATGGGTACCTATTTAGGAACCAAGAGCACAAAGACTTCTACCATAGACTTGATGCTCGAGGGCATCTATCAACCAAGTTTGCCCACCCCCAATCGCTTATCGACCTCTGTGTCTTCACCGAGGTCGAGACTCTTTTTGCTAACTTAGGTTGGTTGGCCTTCCTGAATGCCTCTGCGGTATTCTACCTGTCACTCACACTTGAATTTCTTTCCTCACTCGTTTGTGAGTCGGGGTCGACTGTCATTTTCCGGGTGCGTAACAAAACCATCTGCACCAACCTGGATACGATCAATGGTATATTTGGTTTCCCTATTCTAGGGAATGACGCTATCCGACACTACGGATACCCCCTGGAATTTGACGTCGATAACTTTTGGTTTCACCTCACCATACTCCCTTGCCATCCCCGAGGTAAGGCCAAGGCCTCCTCCATCATCCATCCCATATTTCGTCTGGCCCATAGGATCATATCCTCTGCATTTTTCCCCAGGGACGAGTCAGGCACCATGACTATCCCTGATCTTTTTATTCTCTGGGCCATGACTTTCCCTTTCGTTCGAGACGATGATGGGATTAGCTTTAGAGCCCCTACTGTCCCAGTCCATGTCGGCGATTGACTTGTTTACAAGCTTCTCGAGATTAGCAGGGCCGGGAAGGGCAAGATCTGTTGTGGGGGCATTATCACTATTATTGCTTCTTACCCCCAGTTTAATATCATTATCCCCCGTGACCTTCCCACTGCCGCAGGACCCTCACGTCTAGATCTTGACGTCCTGCGACACATTCATATGATTAAGCCCCACCCCGATGGTCGTTTCGAATTCAACTACGGCCACCCCCGTCGCCCCTACACCATTCTCCCCAAGCCCTCGCATGACTGTTGCTATCGTGGCGGATTGGACTTTTTCGCCCGATCCCGAGTTTCTAGCGGGGTTGCACCTTCCTTTCCTTCCCCCGGACGCACGCAGACCACCTTCCCCTGCCGCCCACTTAGGCGAGCAGGATATTCCTGCGTCCTGGGGAGATATCGGGGCTGGCCCGAGTCACCCTGTTTCTGCTCCTGGCCCTATCCCTTCAGTGAGCCTTTCTCGGGCCACCTTAGGCCTTCTGTCCAGTGCCGGTATGACCACTGCCGCCTGCACTACTTCCACATCACTTGCCGACACCACTTCCGATTCACGTCAGTCCACTTCCTTTAGTCGCTGCCAGGTCTCTGCCCATCTTGCTCTCGAGAGGGAGGTCGTAGCCCTCCGTGATCTTGCCACGTCATCTGCCCCCTCGGACCCATCACCGTCCTCCTTTCTCACTCACCCACGCTTCCTCGCACTTGAGAGGAATGTGGCCGCCATCCTTCGCCTTCTCACTCACCTCCACGGACCACCACCACCCACACCACCACCCACACCACCACCTTCACCACCTCGACGATCCTCACCTCCCCCGTCACATTCCTCTCCTCCACCATCCCACCCATCCCTACCTCCCCCACCCCCACCTAGGCGATCATCTCCCCCTCCCATATTTATTCCCATTCCCGTATCCACCTCTACTCTCATGACCACTTCTGTCGCACCCACACCACCTTCTACCTCCTCCACCATCACTTCATATGTGCGCCGTAAGAAATTGCCGGTGTGCTCCAAATCTCTCCCACCGCCACCCACTACCATCACCATCATGTCTTCTCTCCCCATTTCAATCCCTTCTACCACCGCCTTGATCACCGTACTTCCACCACCACCCACCTCCACCAACACTCTACCCATCGTTCACACCACCACTGCACCTATTCCCCCACCTCTGTCTCCACTTCTCCGCACACCCCCCGCATCCCTTGGCCACCCAGCCACACCCTCTTCCGAGGAGGGCGAGGTCTCGCCTTCTCCTGATTTTTGATTTCCCATTGTTTTTTGACATCCCCCTTGCATATCTCTGCACTTTCACGATCATATCTCATTGTTAGCATTGTCATGTCTAGCTTGGGGGAAGTCTATTTTGTTGTGTTGTCGTGTTTTGTTTTCTTTGTGTGTGTGCTTGTTTCATTTGTCGTAACGTATCATTTTCTTTCTTTCTTTTTCTATTTTTATGTCGTGTGGTTTGATTTTGATTTTTCTTTATTTTCAGTTTCGTATCTGTGTTTTCCATGTTTTTCATTTCTTTTTGTGTCAGTGCGTACCCCCCCACCCATTTTCATTGCCCTCCCATACTCACTCTTATTGCATTGAGGGCAATGCAAGATTCAGCTTGGGGGAGTCGCACTTTGTGCGTCATTTGAGTCTTTCTTTTTCGTTCTTGTGTCGTTTTCATCATGTTTTAAAATTTTCTTTTCTTCTTTTTATCTCCTTCTCCTAGAAATGAACCCTATATGATGAATTGCCACGAAATCTCACACGCGCCTAGCATGGCATCGATAATCACATTCACTAACCTAAGGATATCGAGTCCTCTTGCAGTTCATGCATCATGGGTCCACTTAGCTTTTTGTGAGTCGTGTGGCGTGCCTAGCTGTTTGGTGTGCTTCTACTTTGTGATTTTGTTTTATATATCTGTCCAGGAATGACCCCTAGATTATCATGCTTCGATTTGAATATGCGGTATTTGTTTCTCCTGTTTGCTTCTGCATGCTATATATGTATATCGTGTACTTCAATTCACATGTGTCGGGATTCCACAATTAGGACTAGGATAACCCATTTAGCCCATGCTCTAATTAGCGAGAATAGTTTCCTTTGCCCAAGTGTTTAGATTCTGATTTCTTTTTTTGTTTTACTTGGTGCAAATCCCCTCGTCGTGTACCGTTCTCCCACTTGGGAGAGTACACATGTGTATAGCCAAAAACCCAAAAATCCAAAAAAAAAGAGAAAAGAAAAGAAAAACCCAAAAAGAAGAGAAAAGAAATGAAAGAAAAAATTGTATAGCCAAAAATCCAAAAAAATATACAAATACCCAAAACCCAAAAAAATTCCCGTGTGAATATCTTTTCCTGCTTGCCGAGAATAAAGGGAAGGCGAGTATTTGCACCGAGTGTTCTTCTCCACATCATCTCAACCCCATCGGTTTCGAAAACACTTGGCTTAGGAACTTTTTAGCTATTATCTAGGCTATATTGTGGTGATTTCCTTAACCCTAGTTGTGGAGTCCCTGACGCATGATGCATTTCTATTCTCATACTACTCTCATGCATGCTTGAACCATATATTCATCGCTTATTTCAAATCGAATCGATATTTGGGTCATTTCTTGGATTTATGTATATGGAGCTTATTGCACAATGTAGATAGTGACACCGTTTGCTAGCACACGACCACACTCACTCGCGCTTCACCGCGTGGGCCCACGACACTTGTCTGGACTCGTATTCATTGGTTTAGTGATGTGATTTGGCGTTTGCTTGCTTGGTGTGTCGTTTTTGATTTTGTTGGCCCTGACGGGTGATCTAGGATATAGAGTTTTCTTTTTCTCTCTTTCTCTCTATTATCCCTCTCCGAGCTCCTACTCGCACTCGTCTTCCTCGATGACGAGGAAGAGTTCAGCTTGGGGGATTTTGACGTGCGTTTATATTTCATATATTTGCGCACGTTTTCTTCCGTGTTTTTCTGTTATTTACCACCGTCTTATATTCGTTTTCTCGTGTTTTCTTGTTTTCTTTCACTTTTCCGTGTTTTCCGTATTTTGCAGGAGTTTACTGGCATAGGGGACATAAAATGACGATATCGCAAGTCCCCAAAGCAACAGGAGGAGTCACACATGATCCAGGGGGTCAAACGACGATGATATCATCTTTCAGCCCCTCACCCGATCGGTTGGTCATCTTCAACCGATCGGGTGATGCACGCGTGCACCACCCGGTCACAGCTTGGAGCTCACAAGAAGTCACCCGGTCGGTTCGTAGGCCGATTCAAAAGCCCAAAGCTCTCTGGAATTCGAAGCTGATTGCCAACCGATCGGGTGACTTTCACCTGATCGGTTCATCTGCAGCTGAATCTCCAAAGCCAAGACACGAAGATCCAACCGGTCTCCTCACCCGATGGCACCAAGATCCAACCGGTCACATCCATGCTTCAACCGACCGGTTCATCCTAGCCGGGTGAAGTCCCGCATCTCACTGCCAAAGTTTGAAGCAGATCACCCGATCGGTTGACTTGTCAACCGATCAGGTGATATCTTTTCCTATATATAGGACCCCTAGGTCTTTGAGAAACAAGAGTTGGTTATTTTTTACTGTTTTCTTCATTTTGTGACGGCTGTAATTTTCCAGTTTTTGTAAGTTGTTAGATCTTCGTCAAACTTTAGTATTATCTTAATTGCTTTACTACCATTGCATTTCTATTGTCTGATTATGATTTTGACGGTCCATTTTCATTTAGATCGCTTTTTACTAAATATGTGTGAGTAGTTCCCAAATCTGGGATTTTGGTGGAAACCCATTCGTGGGCTCTTCCCGATGCGTCCATAGGACTAGGAAATCGATAGGGATTAGGAATCTAACGGTTACGCGGGGTGTTTTATTGTCATCGGCGTGAAAAAGACCGCCTTTGACCGTCGGGCCAAGGGGGAATAAACTTGGCGGTTGACTCCCTAGCCATAGCTCGCGCCCTTAGCGTAGACGTCGAATCCTAGCGCGCGGGAGCGGCATGATGAGACGTTGGGAGTTATCGTTGCGAACTTAGTGCTCCCAGAGTCGGTCAGTGTTAATGGACACTGGAGTGCCCACTGACCGAACCCGGGAAGTCCGGCGTATCATCCTGGGCAACGACCGGAATATCGGGCCCATGGGATGCTGGTACCACTCTTAGAGGCAACGTCTTACCATTAGACCCTAATTCCTATCGTTATCCTACCCGTAGGCTGTATCAGCGAGAGTCGCTCGATAGGGTGGAAACCAAAGTCCCGGGTTTTTCCTTTATATTGTCTATACCTTGCATTCCATTTACCGTGACAACCCATCATTCGATTCGGGCTAGCTCGCCCATTGGGTGAATTTGATCCTCTTTAACACAAGCACATCCACGCCTCCCTGAGTTCGACCCCCAAGCAATACTACAACATCATGCGCTTGCGGTTACAAATATTTAAATCTCACGCCCCCAATCGTATTATTGCACACATCTAGCACGCATAAGCGAGGGACGTCAACTTGACTGGTGTGCGTCTCACGGCATTCACCGATGCCTCCATGCACTAGATCTAGTGCAAGCAGAAGAAGACTGACGACCCCGGTCCTTCTTCCTCTGGGACAGTACCCCCGCCGCATAGCAACCCCATAGCTGCACTCCCAGCATCCTCAGCACCACGAGTACCACCACCAGCACCACCACCAGCACCACCAGCATAGCATGTCCCTACGATTGAGATGTACGGGATCTCTTTTCGAGAAGACGCACATCGCATCAAATTTGAGAGGATCTCACAACGCCAGATCATACCCACTAGGTTTACACTTGAGCACTTAGGGGTATTTCAAGGCATGCACCAGTTGTATGACAACGTAGGATGGGGCAACTATTTTTCAGTGTCGGCAGACACCTACGTCCACCCGACACTAAAGGTCTTGAGTTCTATTCGTAGGACTCTTATGGGCTACTCTTTCAGGCTCATGGACCAGGAGTGCGAGATCTCGCATGACATGGCTAGAGCATACTTTCATTGGCCCCATGTCCCAGACCTAGACCGAGCTTATGGTCCCATACACCACCCCATGTTTTTCTTTTCAACTGTTGCTTTCTGGGACACGATCACTGGCACGCACCACTTCGACCCTAACAGGGCAAAGGCCTCTTCTATAGTCCACCCTTATCTGTGGCTTGCACAGCGTCTTTTGACAACCACCATACTAGCCAGGCCAGAGGTAGGGACCATGTCCATGCCAGAGCTTTTCATGCTCTATGCGATAAATAGGGAGAGAGACTTAAAGGGCGCTGGGGACGTCTTAGTCCCTGCTATTTCTATTGATATCGCTAGATGGTATTTTGACCGCATCTTTTCTTCGATCACCTCCACCAAGGCGATATGTTGTGGCAGTCTGATCACCCTCCTAACACCTATTTTTGGCATCCAGCTTCCGGCTGGCCTGTGCCGTGCTACGGGCCCCGCCTACTTATCTCTAGATGTTTTGGCCCATAAACATGATCCTTCTATAGGGACAGCATCATTGGGTCTTGTTACATGGTCCCATTTCTGCTGATTATATAGTGCATCTGAACCCCGTTCAGACCCATATTAGACCAGCAGGTGTAGAGTAGAGATTCCCGATGGACCTCCTCATCACACCTGTATATGTAGTAGAGCCCGACGACGAGCAGCAGGAGCCCCATATCGAGCCCCTCGCCCCTGAGATCCCGATTTTCCAGCATGCCTCTGATCCGATCCCCAAGCCCGGCACATCTATCTCCACTTTTGCTCGTACCGAGAGCTCCACTTCTGCCGATGTGTCTGATTCCACCCACGCCGCACCGCTGAGAGTTGATCTGATTTCTTATATGAGTTTTGAGAGTGTTGTCCCCACCACTTTTGAGAGAGGCAACCATTCTTCCTCTGCAACTGCAGAGACCCTCGACACACATGATTTTTCGACTCCTAAGGTATCACTATCTCCTGATTTCACGACCACCTCGCCTATCAACGCTGCAGTCTCTGCCACCGTCGTTTATACCGAGAGTGTCATGGTGTTTGTCACCACAACTGTTGCCACGACCTCTCAGCATGCCTCGTCCTCTGTTGATATTCTGACCTCCTCCTCCGTTGCACATATTTCTGAGAGCATTCATGCATCTCAGCCTCCCCTAGAGGCTGAGCATCTTGTTGTGAGCTCCGCTCCCTGCACACACCCGATAGTGGCCCCACTAGTGTTTGTAGTCCGTGTTAGACCCCTTGCTTATACACCTTCATGTCCCTCTACCTCCACTCCTAACGACATAGAGTAGCGCCTCAGTACTGTCGAGTCGGCAGTGTCTGGACTTAGAGTTAACCTTAAGGCTCTCACAGTGGCCATCACTGCTCAGCAGGCCCGTATTGCCATGATTCCTGGTATTCAGCTCACGCTAAACCATATTCTTCACCGTCTACAGCAGCAGCAGCCAGCCACTCAGCAGCCAGCACCTCTGCCTCTACTGTCCTCATAGCAGGGAGGTAATGGCGATGCACCAGCGTATGCACGACTTCTTGATGCCTGTCATATTTGTGCTCCACACCTCACCCCACTATTTTGTATGTCCATCTGTCTTCACCTTTTTGCAGGACATTGTATATTTCATCTTGGGCGAGAGTATGTATTTTTGGGCCACCATCTTGCATCCATCCTTACATCATTTTACATGCTTTCTTTGCATACACCCTTTGCATATACCATCATATCATATTTTATTTTCCTTATTTTCCTTTATTTCGCATCGTATTGCATCCACACCCACCTACTCCTATCTTATATGTCCTAGTGCCACACTTCACACATAGAGGACAATGTGATGTTTAGCTTGGAGGAGTGGGTGTGCTCACACACTTTTTTATTTTCCTTACTTTTATCTTTATTTTTCACTTCCCTTTATTTTCCACTTATTTTCACACACTTTTTCTTTTTTTTCCCATGCATCATGGTTTCTTCAATTTTTTTGAGTGCTTGCATGTGCATAGTTATATTTTATTTTATCCTTACTTATTTTACTTTCTTTGCTAGAGATGAATTCTATATGATGAATATAGCTTGGATTTCGCTTTACTCTTATGCACATATATCTTGCCATGCTATGGTTTTTTTTATTTCTGATATCATTTGCGATATATTTTTCATGCACTTGAGAAAACGAACTTCCAACGTGTTTATTATTTGTCCACGTCTGAGAATTACATTATTGTTTACTCTTTATAGAAAATTAACCAAGATTCATGCATTGACTGCCTATTACTTGGAGTACTGCGTTATATCTTAATATCACTTCTTATTGCATGAAACGTGTATTGAACTTCCAGGTTGAATGAATTGATTGTCGTTTGATATGAATAAATTAGTTTACTTTTAGAAATCAAACTGAGTAGATGACATTATCCTGCTAAAGTTGTTATGCACATACAAAAGAGTGAACCGAGCGTTACCATATATTCTTTCTCCACATATCTTGAAAAATATTTCTATACTTATGATCATTGGTGAATCTCCCCTTAAGTGAATCTTATTATTGCATCTTCCCCATACTAAAAAGAAATAAGCTCCAAAATCCCAAAAACTCAAAAGAAAAGAAAAATTTATATCTTTGCATCTTTCTTTAGGATTGTTCTTGTGTGCATAAAAAAGAAAAAAGAGAGAAAAGAAAAAAGAGAAAAGAAAAGAAAAAAGACAAAAGAAAAGTTTCATTTTATATACACAATCCCCTTCTGTACTTCTTTCTTATTTTCTGTTTTATATATGGAGCTACAAAAATTTGGGAAAAAGCTCATATTTGATGACACCACGCTTATAGATAAGCTTGGGGGAGGAGATCCAATGATGTGTGAGAGAGTGACTACTTTTATGTGCATGTCGACCTAAGATAGGTAATTTCTAATACTTAGGGAGATGACTTAGAGTATAATGACGTCTGTGAATTGAAAAATTGGCATGTAATTCATGAAAACCATCTCTTTCTATTCTTATTGATTTGAATTGCGTGATATCTCTTATACTCCAAACAAAAGCAGTTAATTGAAAAGTGTGTCGTCTATAATTATGTATATCGTTTTCCATGCCTTAGATATTTGACTCTAAAATGATTTCATATTGCATATAATTCACGTTATTCTTAGTTTTTCTATCAAGTGTACCCATATGAACTGATAACGAAATAAGAGCTTTAGTGATGTTTCTTATTCATTGCTCGTGCTACTTGAGTAAGCGAACCCGAGTTTTGAGAGAATGATCTAGCATCTTCCCTTCGCTATCTTCTTTTTCATCTATTTGATTTTTATTTATTTTATTCCCCAAGTTCACTTTTTACTTATCTTCCTCGAGGACGAGTAAGAGGTAAGCTTGGGGGGATTTGATAGGCTCATATTTTACACTTTATTTCTGCATTTTTCCATCACATAACGATTGCTCATATCGCGATTTTAACACTTAAATGACATTTTTACGCTATATTTCACTATTTCTTTGTTTCGTCTGATTTCAGGAAATATGGAGCAATCGGGAGAAATTTGGAGCCACGAGCGCTTGCACATGTACCGGAACATCATTGATGATGATATCGGAGAGCTAATTGCACTGGAGGATGAGTAGAAGAAGAAAGAAGGCGAATGAAATGACGAGGAAGCGAGAAGAAGGAGAAAAAAGTACGGAAACAAGCGACTTGGCCGAGTGACACAGCTCACTCGACCGACTGGAGCAGTGCACTCGACCGACTGGAGCTAACACGCCCAATCTAGCCTGAAGAAGAGCCGTAATGTAGTGGAAGTTTCCACTCGACTAATTGAGAAGCTCACTTGACCGAGTGGAGATAGAAAATGTGAAGAAATCCTTCGACGCTTCTTTATTTTTAGAGAGGATCTACAGTAGGTGCTACTAGACCGAGCAAGAATCTCACTCGACCGAGTGAGAAGACTACACGACCTAGTGGTCTGAACTTCTAGGACGCTGAAAATCCCTATTTTCTGTAGATTTTCCACTCGACCGAGTGAGTAGTTCACTCAGCCGAGTATACCGTCGGCCAGTTTTCCAAAACTAGAGTTTGCAGCTGTTCAGGGGCAAATTTGTCAGGATTTTCAGAACTTTTTGGGCGGATATAAATACCCAGTTTTGTGGGCAGCCCAAGGAGAGACTCTTTAGAATAATTTTCTTAGTTTTAATTGGAGTTCTAGTTTTCTTTTGGCTAAAGGATTGGAGAGAAGGATCCAAATTTCTTATTTTTGAAGCTTGTATTCCAATATTGGTTTGTCTAAACTCTTGCAAGTTGATATTTTTATGATATATTTATTTCTAGATCTGAGTTTTGTGATGAGTTATATTGCACATCTTGTTTCTATTATGATTTCCATGATGAATTATTAGTAGTCTCTTTGCTCTAGGGCAAATGGATGAACCCTATGGATTTGAAGTATGATTTGTGAGATCTATTGAATTCCTATGTCGCTAAGCTTGTTAAGGGGTAGGTTGTGAATGATTTACTATGGATAGCTAGGGATTTCTATTGGATATTGAGAGCTCGAAAAAGGATCTTGATCTAAGGGAAACCCTAGATATTCGATTTAGATCTATAATCGAGATTCCCTAGAATAGTGCACGAGAGCAACCAAAGCTAGCATCTTTATTATATTTCTATGATTATATTTGTTTGTACGATGGTAAAACAGATACGAACTATCACGATCTAGATTTGAACTTAAGTTGCGCGAGAGCGAGCTTGAGTTGGAATTGGATATTATTATCGATCTTAATGCTAGTAGTTTGAACTAGGATTGCGCAAGAGTGAGGCTCTAGTTTAGATTACTATAGACTTGCGTAGCGAGAGAGTGTGCATTGGTTCTCAATTTAGTTGCGACAAGTACATCCTAAATCAAGAGTAGTAATATAGAAATTCGTGTTTCACATTGATTGCTTGAGATCTATAGTGGGGATTTCCAAGCCCTAGACATTCTTATAAATTAAATTTACAACCAACACTTTGAACGATCGTGACACCAATATTTCTCCGCCACCATTTCACAATAGCTTAGTAATCCATATAGATACCAATAGTTCCTCCCCGTGATTTGATACCCGCTTACTACTTAACCGTTCGCTTGTGGTAAAACTACATTGTTTTCGGAGTTAATATCCGGGACGACCTGTTAGCAATACGAAGTTCATCCATAGTTACCTTGGGTTCATCATTCTCACTATCACTTTCATTGAAGAATGCATCTTCTCAGGCCATGAAGCACATATGTGCACTTTCACCCTTCTCATCCTCGGATTCACTCGAGGAATCTCCACTTGAATAATCGAACATCCTAACAAGTCCTTTCTTCTTGTCCTTCTTGAATTTGTCGGACTTGTGGTACTTTGGATGTTTCCACTTTTCTTTTTTTGTTAGCATTGGACAATCCTTCTTGATGTGCCCCGGCTTGTTACACTTAAAACAAAGAGACGAAGAATTGTTAGTGGAATCAAATTTCGATTTGGAAGGAAATTTACCTTTGCAAAATAAGCGTTGGAACTTCTTCGCCATTTATGCCATTTCTTCCAAATCCACTTCGTTCTCAAATTTATCACTATCAGAGGATGAAAAAGTAGCCTTGAAGGCTAACGCTTTCTTCTTTGCCTCCGTTGGGTTTATCATCGCTCTAATCTTCATTCGGTTCTCCCTTCTTACTTCGTAAGACATGAGAGTACTGATGAGATTCACCACGGTGTAGTTTTTCATGTCATTGACCTCTTCAATGGCAATTGCTCTTCTTTTCCATTTCGAGGTCATTCCCAAGATTATCTTACTCACCTTTTCTTATTGGGTGTAGACTTGATCGAGAGCTCATTGGTGATGTCAGTGAAACGACCGTACATCATTGCAATGTTCTCATTATACTGTATATGAAACATGTCGAAATTTTGTGTAGAAACATATAATGACAATTTTACCTTGTTCATTCCCTCGTGGGTAACGACGATATGGTTCCATATTTGATATGCACTCTTATATGTGCATATCTTATTGAGCTCATCCGGATCCAATGCACAATGAAGAGCATTCATTGCCTTGGCATTGTTCACATCGGCAGACTTCTCAGAGGGAGTCCATTTGTCAAAATCTTCTTCGGTGGGTTCAACATACTCCTTATGGAGAGTTCTCCAAAGAGAAGCACTCCTTAGGAATGTCTCTATCAGACACTTCCAATAGCCGAAATTCGTGCCATTGAAACAGAGAGGACGAACCGTTGATTGTCCTTTGAAGATAATAGATGCACCATCACGATCGTGATTGTTGTACGAAGGAGGTGGAGGAACGTTGTTGTTGTTGTTGGATGCCATAGTTATAAACCTTGAGCTCTGATACCAATTGTAAGGACCCTGGCTATCAGGAAAACACTAGAAGGGGGGTTGAATAGTGTTTATAAAATTTAAATGAGAGTAATACCAATTTAAATTCCTAACCAACAATAAATGCGGAATTATAAACAAACCCAAAATGAAACAATGCTAACACAAAGTATGTTTCAAGGGTTCGGATTACCCAAGTCCAATCCCTACTTGTTCGCGGTAATCCTACGTCCCTTCCACCTGGATATCTCCGGATACTCAAGTTAGAACCCTAACTTGAGGGTTCCTTTAAACCCACTTGTAGTAACCCTACAAGTGAAATCAAAACACAATCGATGTCCTAGACTCCCATAACTTGGGATCAAGCAAACCACTCTTACAAATTGAGAGTAAAAAAATATTGAAAGATACGAAATAATGAAATAGCAACACTTACAAACACATATGCCTTGAAGTAGAACTTGAAGGAGCAAGTATGTTGTGTGTTGAAGTCACTTCCAAGAAGAGAGAAAGCACTTTCTCTTGTCACCACCAATTTCTTAGAGGATATCACTTTGATTCTAGGTTGGAGAGCAAGAGAGAATGAGATTGGAAATCTAGGGCTTTAAGATTTGAGAGCTTGAGAAATGAATGCTTGAATTCTAAAGAGCTTGCTTGGAAGAGAGAGGCTCCAATGGAACAGTAGAAGCTCTCTTTATAGGCTCTATAAAAACCGCAAACAAAATTCCCAAAAACCTCTTTGAAATCTGTATGGAAACAGCCAACGGATAGAATTTACACAATATATAGTTGACTGGTGAAGAAAGCACAGTCGACTGCTGCACGATGTCAGAGGGTATGTGAGAATTCAAACAGTAACTTACCATATAGGACAGTCGACTGATGAAGGTCGGACATGTGCCTGTAAGCCAACAGGAGACTGAGAAACCTTCTGCATGCACTGAGCGAAACATGAGTAAGTTATGAAAACTCAGGAAGTTTTGGGAAGACAGGACATGTGATTGATGTGGTATCTACAAGCGCCTGTGCCATGGACCGGCGACTGTGAAACCAACATCAGTCGTCTGGCCGAAACTTGCATAACTTGCCAAACACAAAGTGTTAGAACAAGTATCGACAGATGACTGAAGAAGCATTCACATGTGCCTATGCCATGGACATGGGCCTGTGAAACCAACATCAGTCGTCTGACCGAAAGATGACAAGTTCTAGATCTTTGGGCAAGAGAGCGACATGCGACTGACTAACAAGTCACAGGCACCTGTAACTAGACAGGCGCATGTGCTTTGTACAGCAGTCGCCAGATGAAAGTTATATTAGAAAGCCCAAAAACCAAATGACAAAGTATGTGCAAAACAGACGACTGTAGAACAAATCACAGGCGAATGTTTGGAGACAGTCGCCTGTAAAATGTTCAGTAGTTGCCTGTTGAAAGTCTAAAATGCACATGATATAGAATAATGAATTGGAGGCCAAGGAAATGAGTTCTAATGATTTCCTACGACAGAAATAAAGATGTGTGTGCGCTCCAATATAATTCTACGTCTAAGATACATACTAGAAGAGAATAAAAATATTACATCTTTTTTCCTCTCTTCTTTCTATTGAATGAGCTTGAAGTCTTCTAGGAGCTTCAATCATCATCTTCGATAATCCAATCCACTTTACACGCGTTGATTTGATCCTTGAGTGACATACATTGCTAATTGATCTTCAAGATATGCTTAGGCAATGGATTAACTGCAAGTAGGGGATTAGTAACAAGTATTTATGTTTGCTCATCATCAAAACCAAGTAGAGAGAAGTCCAATACTCAACAGTATCTGTAGGATGAAAACAATGTGATGAACAATATATTAAAGCCATAGAGAAACTAAGATGTGGCGTAGCTCGAAAACGAAGACATGGAAGCCATGTTCATGGAGCTACTTCTAAAATCAAGACATGGAGCCAATGTAGAATCAATTGAAGATCAAATGAAGACTCTATGGCCCAAGACAAGCAAGACTCAAGGGCTCATACTGTAGAAATTATGCAAGTAAGAGTCTTAGTTTGTCAAAGCCATTATCTTGGATCCACACACACGCAAAAACCTTAGAAAAAATGTTTTTAAAATGCATTAAAAAGTTTTAAATTATTATATAATTAATTTCAAATGATTTCAAAGTGATTTTGTTGAGAAAAAATCATGTATCACAGAATATCCGAATATCCTCACTCTGATAGCCGACTATCTGGATGCAGATTTTGAACTAGAACTTTTTAGACTATAGTAGCCGACTATGTCCTTATGATAGCCGACTATAAGCAAAAATATAGCTGACTATCTAGGTCAAACAGTTAGTTTTTAAAGAAAACACTATCGACAGATTATAGCCGTTTATCAGCGTTTGAGGAGGTGGTTTTGGACTCATTTTGAATTTTTTTTCTCCCTCAATAAATAACAAAAAGTTTAGAGCTATTATATATCAAATATATAGTCATTTATTATATTTTCAAGTTGTTTCAAAGCTCTCTTGTTTTCAAAAAGCTCTTATTTTTGGCATTTGCTCTTAATTCTTTTATGATAATATTTTCAATATTTTTATCTGATATTTTGATTTGCCCAAGCTTGTGTTAAATCTTTGTTTATAAAGCTTATATTTTCAAGGGATTTAAATTCAAGTTTCTTTTGATCTATTTGTGCTTTATTTACATTTCTTTTAAGACCAAAAGCTTTGATTTTTATAACCACATTCAAAACATAAAAGCTCCAATTATTTTGGCTATAAAATCAAAAGGATGTAACGTTTATCGAAACAAGGTTTGTAATCCTTTCGAGAAGGTGTTGGTAAGGTGTTGAATTCCTGTGTGGAATGGATTATTTTGTATTGGTTTGAAATTCTTAGTTGTGTTATAATATATGGTTAGGAAATCCTAGCAAGTGTAGCTAGGTACGTGTATTGCAGGTTTTGCAATATTGGATTAAATCCCGAGTGAGGTCGGGGACTGGACATACCCATGTTGTGGGCAACCAGGATAAAATCTCGGTGTTTGCACTGTGACTCTGTTTTTGTCTCTCTGTTATTCATATTGCTTGTGATCTATATTTCTGCTGTGCTCATTATATGTATTCCATTACAAGCTCTATATTTTTGTTGATTAAGTACCAAGAGAGGTAAATCTCCTTGGGGACTTAATCAACATTGTTCAAAGGGTTTAATTATCGCAAAAGTTTTTATTTTATACACAATACTATTCAACCCCCTTCTAGTATTGTTCGCCATCCATAGGATCCCACGCATGGTATCAGAGCAAGGCTTAAGGTGATGTCATCAATAATATTCAGCAATATAAACTTTTCCACTTGGAGGAGGATTGAGATATACTTAGAGGCCAAGAACATTGAATACGGAATCTTCATGCAAGAGATCTATGAAGTGCCTTCCATTTCCAAAATCAATGTGGACACCATCTCAAAAGATGGAGTACTTGACACATGTAAAGGTAATGCACTTACTCTATCATATTTAACTGATAGTATTATTAATGAAATTTCAGGAGCTAGTTTACAAGCATGTAGAGCTTTGGTAGTCTCATACCTTTCTTGCCTTGCATGTTATTGGAAAGTCTCCTTGAGATGAACACTCAGCTCATAAGCCTCCATGTGTTCCAGATCATTCTGAAGTTCTGGGCACATAGTGGTTAACATAAGACAGCCAACATCAACAGAATCATCAAGATGTTTCTTATACTTATCCTTTACAGCCCTTGAAGCATCAGCAGGTGGGTCTTCAGGGAGAGGATCATCCAGTACAAACAGCTTTCTTTCATGCTTGAGAACAATTCTCAAGTTTCTGAACCAGTCAAGGCAGTTTGTGCTATTTTCTTTCAGCTTGTCCTTCTCAAGGATAGATCGCAATGATAGTGCAGAAGTTTTATGTGATGTCATTGATCTACATATATGAAAAATAAACATTAATACCAATTTCATTTTAAAATGTTTCATAAACCCCCAGAAAATTAATAACCCTCAATATTAATGACAATAATTGTAAAACTTTAGTGGCCTAAGATCCATATTTCACCTAACTTTAAGTCGGCTTTGACATGACACATAAAATCAAGTTATTTAGGTAGTAACACTTTTCCAATTACATCTCATATAATTCTTAGATTCTTTATGAGATTTTGACATCATATGTCTCAACATGTTATAATCCCATCTAATGCCCTTAGGCCCAAAACCATTTTGATAGCCTAATAAAGTCTAGTCATTTTTAAATATATGAGTAACACAATTACCCATCCTGCCTTAATATGATAACCTAATGCACTTTGCTTTAGCAGAACCCACATTTTGGTGATCATAATCTTGACAGTTATTCAAATCATGGGTGGCATAAGACTTAAAATTATGGTGAGGGAATTTTAACATTAAGTTATGATGTCTATTTATATTTATATATATGCATCATGCCATACATGGCATCTCATACACGTAGATCATCATACATCGCATCTCATACAAAACTGATAAACATAAAATATATGAAACATGTGATAGCATGCAAAACATCATATATACATCAAAATAAAACATGTTATCACATATCATGGCATTAAATTTTATTTAAATTGATGATCAAAATTTCTGTTTAATAACTTCCACGACATATAAGGTGCAATGAACACGATGGTCCCGCTAGCCGGTTAGTAGGCGGGGTTAAGGGGCAGCGCCCCTGGGCAAGGTCGTGCCCCTCAACGCTTTGAGTTATCAATAATCTTATTAATGATTTTCTGACTTTAAAAACCATATTCAGTATTTCTGAACGATGAATTTATTCATCATATCATCATCATTTTAATCATATTAAACAGTCATTACTCAGAATATGTTGATCATATCAACGTTAGTTTAATCATATTAAACAGTCACATTAATCAGCATTAGTTAATCATATTAAATAATAATCAGCATTAGTTTAATCATATTAATCATATTAAATAGTGATCATCGTTAGTTTAATCATATTAAACAAGGATCAATGTTAGTTTAATCATATTAATCATATTAAACAGTGATTAGCGTTAGTTTAATCATATTAAACAATATCTATTAATCATATTAGCGTTAGTTTAATCACATTAACCATAATCATAAACTAACATGTTAATCACATTAACAATAACCAGCAACTAACTTGTTAATCATATTAACAACAGATTAATCATAAAGCATGTTAATCATATTAACAGTAATTCATTTCGTGGACATATAGATATCATATATATTATTAAACTTCAATTATATTCGTATCTCATACACACAGATTAGACAGATTGTTCTACATAATTAACATGTAATCTTGTTCATGCATCAACATACATACAGGTTAAAATCGTGCCAACGAATTTATAGACATCACATACATATAAACATGGCATATTCAAATCAATTGAATTCGCAAGTTGCTATGATACCACTGTTAGGATTTCTAGCTATCACGCATAACTAGTTTATAGGCATCGAAAAAAATAGAAACCTACCAAGATCCATGCGTTTCAAATTCGATTCGATGATATTGCTAACCTTTGTTGATGATTCTAATGTGTCGGACTACAGGTGCTACTCTACGAATGACCACCCTCTATCAATATACACACGCGAACGTCACGAACAGAAATTACGAGGGTGCTAGCTCCTTCTCAACTAGGGTTTCTATCTCGATCTTTGCTTTTCTCAAAAACAAGAGAGATAGATTGAATGCGTAAAAAGACTGAAAATCCTCCTTATATCATATGTAGAATCCCGTGATAACCCTTTAACACGCTTCCGTTACGCAACAATATCTTTAGGGATAATATATTAACAATATATATTATCTGGTAACTCTTTAACACGTTTTAGTTAGGTATCGATATATTAGGGATAATATCTTAACGAAATACAATACATGACAATTAAAATATTTCGCCTTATTTTGAATTTCAAATCAGATTCGAAATCTCGTTTAAACCATATCATATCCATTACGCTCTTTGTGTGCGACCCAATAGGCTTAAATCAAATTGGTAGTGGGCCTAATCCCATTAAAAGCCTACAAGTCATAATTGGTCTCTAGCAAGACATTATGACTATCCAATTAATATGAATATCGTTAGTCTGATATTAACCTAATTAACCAATAGAACATGTCATAATCATTTTGTCACACGATATCTTATTTGAACATAAGTCATGGACAGTATCATACTTATATTGTTCAAACATTCAATTTCTCGATTACTAAGTAGACTGATAATATCAAGTGACATTCAGTTGAGCACGGCCATGTATTTCTTAGTCCTAATTATCGAGGGGCCCATTAGATATCTCTCTCATAAGAGAGGGACAAATTCCATCTAGTTCACTCACTTTCCTCTGCATGATCACATCATGTTCAATCATAACCTTTATGATTATCTGATCAAAGATAACGTTTGGTTATGTCAAAATGATGTTCATCATGTAGGAAACGGTGATGATCTCATATCTAAGGATTCTATGACATAACTATTATGAGATCATTTATGACACTGATCTATGTAATGATCTCATAGCGAGTCTATCCAGTACATTGTTCTCCAACAAGTACCTATAAGTTTGATGTGTATCACCATATATATAATTATCTTATAATTATCAACCAAACTCATATTATTATTAATTCATCATTTTACCTTTAACGATGAATGACTAGTGTTAAGGGCAAAAATGTTCGAAACAATTGTGATGTTGATGTGGACCCTTTCCTGCTGAGTTGGAGCCTCGTCAGCCGGTTGAGTGGGACCCTAGGTTGGAAAAACCAGGGTCGTTGGTTGTAGGATGTTGATTTTCGGTGCTCAATCAACCCTCGAGCGTTTCGGGCTTCGGACGATCGAGGTTGAGAAGCTCGTAAGCGACCCTCGTGTAGAGTTAAAACTCGACGATCTACACCACAAGGAAGCATCAGGGGGGTCAGATCTGGGTCCCGACCCAAATCCCGTCCGATGCTTAACATAGATGGAAACTTAAGGGAAGGAGAGAGCTTGCAACAGCTGAGATCGACCCACGGAGGTTCATCCTAGACCTGGCGTCACAAGCTTTTTGATGAAAGAAATGTATAAAGAAATAAGTAGTGTCTGAGAATTAGATCTTGTACCTAGGGAGATGGAACTTCATGTATTTATAGACCTCCTGGGTCTTTTCAGTGGCGTTGGGAGAATAACGAGCATCCATTATGGTGTCATGATCTCCCCCCTTTAATAGGAGTAACCATAGCCCACGTTCCCGATATTTATGAGCACGCCTTCAATCCCACGTTCGATCAGTGGAAGTGCAACAAGCGTCTGGTAGGTGGGCTTTGACTGTGTCGATATCGGGATTTTCACGTGGGCTCTGTGGGCTTTAGTCAATCATCGGATGAGTCATCTCAAGTGCGGGCCTGATGATTCAACAATGGCCCACGTCGCACGACCTCAAAGAGTCTGCTTGTTGGGGTCAAGCGATGTTACATTGCATTAATGGGGCCCAGCAGTAAAGGAATTAATACTCAAGTTCTAGGCGCCAAAATGCCCGCTTTACTGATTTGGATGATTCGCTGTTTCGAAATCTAAGATGCTTAGAGCCTCAGATCTTCGACACGTGTCTCATCATGTTGCTGTCGTCTTATCGATATAAGAAGGTTCCAATGTGGAAATTTGAAGATATCGTCTTCATCTTTCCTGATTCAGACTTCCTCCTTTTGAAAAATGGCTCCATCATCCCTCCCTACTTCTGAAAGGAGTTTGGTTACCGTCATGCAGAAGTTCAAAGTGGGAGCTATGAAGCCTGGTTTGATCGTCAATCTAAGATCCGAAGTTAGAGCCGATCAGGTCCCCGAACTTCAGAGTAAATATGTTCAGCTCGACTATTAGATCCGGTCGCCGGGGAGGGATGAAAGGATTCATCATCCTGGCGACAGGGAAATTGGGGTTTACGTCAAATCCTTTCAATGAGGGCTTCGATTCCCCATGCATCCTTTCATGCGTTAATTTCTGAGCACCCTAAACCTTTCTCTTTGTCAGCTGATACCAAACGCCTTAGGTGCATTGGTTGGCTTCATTGCACTGTGCATGATGAAGAAAGTTGAACCGTCGCTAGGATTGTTCAATTACTCCTTCTCGATTCCTCCTCTTAAGACTCTGGGCTGGTACATGGTAACGGCTCGTCGAGGCATGAAGCTATTTGATGATATTCCTTCCTCGAATTCCAACTGGAAAGAGGAGTTCATGTTTGTGGGTTTTCAAGGCGAAGCGAGCTTTTGCACCGGATGGGGCGTCCCTGATTTAGGTCTTGCCGAGGACAAGCCTTTGTCTGGAGCTGAAAAGAATGCTACCGATGCATTGTTAAGCCTGTCAGAGAATGTAAAGAAGATGAAGTGGTTGTGGTCCGACTCGGTGCTGCGTCGGACCGTATGGACAAAAGGTCGACTTCAATCGTGCACATCAATTGTTCAATCTTCGTTCTCTGCCTTAACATGTTTTTCTTTTGCAGTCATGGTCGGTCTGGAGTATCAGGTGGACCCTGCGCTGAGGGAAGAGGTCGAGGCTTATATCAGAGAAGCTGAGAAAAGCATGTTATCTCCTCGAGTGCCTTTTGTGAACGAGGAAATAGCTCGGTATTCTGAGGAACTACCCGGTCACTCCCCGCTACTCAAAATAAGGGGGGTCGGTGTGACAAGCCGCGGTATTAGAATACCAAGCGTTAATGTGTACACCAATGACTCGCAGGCCACTGCAAACACTGAGGAAACACAGGCATTAAAGTACAGACTGAAAGGAAAACAGAACAGTACAGTACAACTCCAACACAGAAGGAAAGTACAAGATACTACAACCCAGGAAGCAAGGTAAAGTACGACGAACAAGACATCCAAGAGTCCCAGAGCACAGCTACTACATGACCAGTACCGTACAAGTCCACTGTATAATCCCAAACAGCAAAAGCTCCCACAAAAGTACAACTCAACCCTACGGGGTACTAAGGGAACAGGGGTACAACACTACTATCATCACACACACACACAACCCAAGACTACACCACGCATCCCACACTAACCACGAACACTACGGACCCTGCTGAGACGAGCTGCCCTTCGGGGTCTTCACTCCCAGACCTGACGCCTGAGAACTAGTACCTGGACCTGTAAGTGGAAAGGACAGTCACAGCGTGCCCAGTAAGAACTCCACAACTCTACTACTCTAATCATAGTGCACAACAGAGGAAGCACAACAAGGAAAAGGCATCACATTCCAGAGTTACTGTTTTTTTCTGTCTTAATAGGTTAGTTTTCTGGCATGAATTGGAAACCTAAGTAACGGGTCAGACATCGGGGACTGTATCTCACCCAATAAGGTGGGTGAAATGCTATGACTTTTCGAGACAAGCTCTTACGAAAGAAGCCGTTCACCAACACAACCAACTCAACCACAACCACACCAACTCCCCGCCCCTGAAGGCTCGTCAGGAGTGGCCGACAACTCAGCAGTCCATCCCCGCATGTCCGCTCGTTACCTAAGTTTCCCCCAAACCCTCCTAGGGTACTCACCCACTTTGAGTGGAATGAGACCACCCTAGGTTATCTTTTAGCTAATCTTTAATCCTAGTGTATTAAGCATGTAAAATGAAACATGTAAAATGATGTCCAAATTCAATCTTTTCATCGGGATGTTCACAACCACTTGCATGCTTCATAAGCCATGAACATGAGCATCTATTTCCAAAACTTACAACATAAAGTAGCATATCCACAGGCAAGCACTTTAATACTGATGCATCCACATTAGCGATATTGAGCATTAATATCTGAACGAAGAGATAAACCAAAACAAAAGTCTAGTATTAGCAACCAATTTGAATTTCTGAACTGTCACCAATAGCCACAAACAGCAATGGTTAACTGCCATTTCTAGTGCAAATTTGGTAAAACTCCCCAAGTGAAGGTTGTAGATATGGAAGTTTTGGATTCACCTATAAAATTTCATGCAAAAATATGAGGCATATGATTTATGGTGAATTATTTTGTGAAGACTGTCAGTTCTGTTTTTCAGACAGATTCCAGGGTCTGTCTTGATAGCCAATTTTGGGCCTATTTCAGTCAGAATTTCAAAAATTAAGCACTGAGATGAAGTGGGAGAAAAAATTGTTAAATTTCCAATGAGAATAAGAACATGCAATTCCAGTGTGTGTGTGCAGGTAATGAGCTTCGTTTTTCTACACTATGTATAGGTTGACAGGATTGCAGACATGTTGTAGAGAATGAACTTTTGCTCCTACTTATTGAATTGAAACTATACCAAATTTTATGAACTACATGAACTACATGAAAATATTTTTTTCAGATTGTATTTCTAAATACCTTGACGGCAGAAGTCGGATTACAACACTACCAAATTTCAGCTTTCCAAGTAATTGACTTTTGCTAGGGATTTCAAGAGAAACTTAGCATCCATGCATTTGCTTCTTGTTGTAACTAGAGAGAGGGGAGTTGTAGAGTTTCTACCTTCTTATAGCTCCAAGAGTGGTCTTGGATTGAACAGGGTCTTCTCCTAGCTTAGGCCTCCTCCTTCTCTTCTTCTTCTTCTTCTTTCTTCTCTTCTTCTTCTCTTTTCTCTCCCTTTTTTCTCCCTAGGGAATTTCGACCATGGGCGGGAAAAATGGGGAGAGAGTGGAGAGAAAAGGGTTTAAAGAGTGAGTAGGGAAGTGGGAGGTATGGTGTAGGATGAGGGGGAGAGGTGGGGAGAGTATGGTGTACTTTAGTATGGTGTACTAAGCCATACTCATTTTCTTTTTCTTTTTTTTCTTCTTTCTTTTTTTTAAAATTAGCCCTCCAAATTTGCTTGATTTTATTACAAGTTTGCCATTGCAAATATCCCACTTCCCTTTTTGCACAATAACCCCTTGACTTAATGAAATTTGCCTTAAGCTCAATCATTACAATGATATCCTCATTTGAAAAATTGAGGGGCAATTTGCAAATCTCTCCATTCCCCTAAATTGGTGTGCACATCTACAAAGAAACTCGGGTCAATTTAATGGTTACTTAGTATTTGCACACTAGGGTTGTTACACCTTACCCCCTTAGAAAAATTTCCGTCCTCAGAAATTTAGCAAAATTAGGGGAGCAGTTATTTACATACAACACCCAACAACTGCAGAAAATATAAGATACAACAGTCATTGCTCAAACAGGTACGGGTATTTCTCTTGCATCTTCTCGCTCCCAAGTTGACTCCCCCACAGACTTTTACTGCCACATGACCCTCACCAAGTCAATGGTCTTCTTCTTCAACGTCTTCTGCCTCCAGTCCAAAATAGCCACTGGTTGCTGCTCATATGTGAGATCCGACCGTACTTCTATCTCTGAGAAATCTACAACGTGTTTGGGATCTCCCACATATCCTCTGAGTTGAGACACATGGAAAACATTATGCACACCTTTGAGTACCGGTGGCAATACTAGCCGATACGCAACTTCACCGACCTTAGCAGAAATCTCGAACGGACCAATGTATCTAGGACTCAGCTTCCCACGCTTGCCAAATCGGATAGTCCCACGAATCGGTGAAATCCTTAGGAACACGTAATCCCATGGTTGAAATTCCAAGGGTCTCCGCTTTGTATCAGCCCAGTGCTTATATCGGTCCTATGCGATGCACAGATTCTCTCTGGCTGTCTACACCACATCTGTTGTTGCCGCGACCAAGTCTGGTCCTAAAAACTCTATGTCTCCAATGTCATCCCAACTTAAAGGAGACCTACACTGCCTTCCATGGAGAGTTGCGAAGGGAGCCATGCCAATACTTGCTTGATAACTGTTATTGTATGCGAACTCGACTAGATGCAGATGGTCCTCCCATGAACCCTTGAAATCAAGCATACACGCTTGCAGCATATCTTCAATAATCTGAATGGTCCTTTCTGACTGTCCATCAGTCTGAGGGTGATACGAAGTACTGAAATTCAAACGCGTCCCCAGACTAGCCTGTAAACTCTTTCAGAAATGTGAGGTGAATCTGCTATCCCTATCAGATACTATACTTACTAGGACTCCATGCAGTCTCACGATCTCCTCCATGTACCTCACAGTCAGATTCTCTATTGACTGTCCAACTCAAAACGGAATAAAATGTGCCGACTTGGTCAATCGATATATGATGGCCCAAATCGCATCATTCCCCTAGGTGTCCGAGGCAAACCGGTCACAAAGTCCATGGTCACATGCTCCCACTTCCATTCTGGAATGGGGAGAGGCTGCAATAGTCCCGCAGTTCTCTCGTGCTCAGCCTTCACCTGCTGGCAAACCAAGCAGGACGCCACACTCTTGACTACGCTCTTCTTCATTCCTGACCACCAATAATACTGCTTCAAATCTCGATACATTTTGGTCCGTCCAGGATGGATAGAATATGAGGTGCTATGCCCCTCCTTCAATAGTTCTTCCCAAATCTCGCCACTTGGCACACAAACTCGGCTCCCAAACCTTAGCGATCCATCTTCATTAACTCGGAAATCGGATCGAAGTCCAGCCACAACCTGCGCTCGAATCCTCTTCAACTTAACATCCCCTGACTGGGCCTCCTTGATCCTGTTCACCAAATCAGACTGGATCTGCAGTCCCATCATAACCGTCTCCTCCCCTGGAAGTACAACTTCTATTCCCATCTGATTACCCATCGAAGTTGTGGTTGAGAGGTTAGCCTCATTACGGTGGGCAATCGGCTAAGAGCATCTGGCACCACGTTCACTTTCCCAGGATGGTATTGCAAATCGACGTCATACTCGGCCATTAATTCCAACCATCGCCGTTGTCTCATATTAAGCTCCTTCTGAGTGAACACATACTTTAGACTCTTATGGTCAGTGTATATCTTCACATGCTCACCAAGCAAGAAATGTCTCCACAATTTCAAAGCCAGGATCACTGCTGCCAATTCCAGGTCATGAGTGGGATAGTTCAGTTCATGCTCGTTCAATAATCTGGAGGCATATGCCTCCACTCACCCGTGCTGATGAAGGATACAGCCTAGTCCTCTGCCAGACGCGTCACAAAAAACTTCAAACCCACCCGAACGGGCATGGATAGTTAAGATAGGAGCAGTGGTCAACCGATGCTTCAGCTCATCAAAAGCACGTTGGAATTCCTCCGACCAGACATACGCAACATCCTTCTTCGTCAGATGAGTCAATGGTGAGGCAATCTTTGAGAAATCCTTAATGAACTTCTGATAGTATCCAGCCAACCCCAAAAAGCTTCGAATCTCTATGACTGTTCGAGGTATAGGCCAGTTTTCTACGGCGGCAACCTTCTCGGGATCAATAGCCACTCCATCCCCAGAGACTATGTCCCCAGAAAGGCAACCTTGGTCAACCAAAATTGGCACTTGCTGAACTTAGCATACAATCGATGCTACCTGAGAGTACTCAAAACTACCCGCAAATGCTCAGCATGTTTATCTTCATTCTTCGAGTAGACCAGGATGTCATCGATGAATACCACTACAAACTTATCTAAATACTCGAAGAAGACTTAATTCATCAGCCTCATGAAAGTAGCTGGGGCATTCGTCACTCCAAAAGGCATCACCAGAAACTCATAATGACCGTATCGAGTCCGGAATGCAGTCTTCGAAACATCAGATTCCTGGACCTTCACTTGGTGATACCCACTCCGCAAATCCAGCTTCGAATACACCCGGGATCCACCAAGCTGATCAAAAATATCATCGATTCGGGGAAGGGGATACTTATCCTTCACCGTCACCTTATTCAATTCCCGATAGTCGATGCACATCCTCCGAGATCCATCCTTCTTATTCACAAGCAACACTGGAGCTCCCTATGGTGACACACTTTGGCGAATCAATCCCCTATCTGATAAATTAGTCAACTGATTGTGAAGCTCCCCTAACTCTGGTGGGGCCATACGGTATGGAACCTTCGCTATGGTTGAGCGCCCAGAATCAGATCAATAGTACACTCCAGGGACCTATCTAGGGGTAATCCAAAGATATCATCTGAAAAGATGTCAGGGAATTCTTCAACAACCCTTGTAACACCGGCTCTACCTCCATGTCCAAATACTCCATGACCATAGCTCGGAACTTCAAAGGCTCAAGCTCACTACTACCATTACAAAACTCAAACTCTGGGTGATCAGGGATCTGAAAAACTACCCTCCTTAGTCTACAGTCTATGTTAGTATGGAACATCCCGAACCAATCCATCCCAAACAATGCCTCATAATCAGGCAACTCAATTACTAGAAAGTCTGCATACAACTCTCGTCCCCTGATCTCAACTGGACAGTTCTGTATACCAGAAACACTACAAACCACCCCATTTCCGGTGTGAACATT
The DNA here is from genome assembly GCA_030789695.1 of Scilla litardierei. Lineage (NCBI taxonomy): Eukaryota > Viridiplantae > Streptophyta > Magnoliopsida > Asparagales > Asparagaceae > Scilla > Scilla litardierei. The sequence goes on along the minus strand of CM061136.1, from coordinate 135,566,515 downwards.
CCAACTAGCAGCAAAGGTGTCAACTACTATGGAGTGTTGTGTCACAAACTTCTTCGACAGAAAACAATGTGACGCTCCAGTGTCAAATAGGGACACAGCAGGATAGGAGGCTACTCTAACAATACCTAAAGCATCACAGTAATAAAACTCAGCCAGCTAGCTAAATAGAAAAACTGAGGCTCAAATCTAATAGACTGCAGAGGGGCAAGATTCATACCAGTGATCACTCGACAAGCACCCTCCGAAGTCTCTACTGGGGTCATAGTATACCGATGTCGCCTCGGTGGAGGAACTGCCCCTGGTTCCCTTGTCGCTGCTGGGGAGGTGGAGGGGGTCCTCTTGGTGCGGATGGTCTCGGTCCTGACGGTGCCGGAAGGACAAGCCGCTGCGACGGTGGTGGAAGAGGTCTCTACTGTGTAGGCCAGACGGCTGCTGATGTCGGTGGCACGGGAGCATGACCCGACTATGGGCAAAATCTGCTGATGTGTACCGGCTCTCCACATGTATAACACCTGGCACTCATAACTCGGTAGTCTCTCTGCACATGCCCTAGCTTCCTGCATATGTAGCACGATGGTCTCTTCTGTGCCGGAGGTAGGGCTCCCGGTTGCTTGAATGTCACCCGCTGAACTGGGCCAGGTGCAATCCTCTGCTGAGCAGCCTGTCACCTGTCACTGGCTAGCCGTCTTCCCACACTCCATAGGTGGGTCTCATACTGTCTGGCAGCCCACAGCACGGCCTCCTGAGTCAACAACTCCTGAGTAGACATGACCGCCCGAAACTCTACGTCTAGTCCCTTGCAGAAACGCATGGCTCTAATGGCATTTGTCGCTACAAGCTCTGGCACGTACTTGCTCAGTAGCGAGAACTCTGCATCGTACTCATCCACCGTCCTCCCATCCTGAGTCAACTGCTCAAACCTCTGCCTCAACTCGTACTTCGCCGCCTCTGGAAGGAACTTGGCCTCAAACAACTCCCAAAAAGTCTCCCAAGCAATGTTCTCTGTCAGTCAGCTCTCCTGAGCCTCCCACCAGTCTCTAGTCTGATAGGTTAACTGGCGCCTCACCAAATCCACCCAACCGTCTCAGGAAAACCGACACATCATCAGATCATCATCGGTGTGTCGTAGCCACTCGTCTACCTCAAGGCTACTCTCCCTGCCCGAGAAGTATCGTGGACGTAGCGTCCTGATCTCCATGTAGCTCGGTGGCATCAGCGCCACTGCCCTCTCCTCCATCTGACCCATGTGCTCTAAAATGCCCATCAGGACCTTAGCCATCAGGGCTGACTCTGAGGTACTGTCGCCTGAAGAGTGCCCGTCTTCAGCTGGACCAGTTCCACCGTCAGAAACTCCGGTCACGTCAGAAGTCCCATTCCCACCTTTCATTTGCAGGTGAGGAACAGAACAAATGCATTAGTGTCGAGTACTAAAATATTGGAGCCTTACCTATGTTCCCCTTACGCGTATCACAGTGGGCGCTGACCTGCATGGGCCACCACAAAACCTGTCATGGCCCACTAACCAAAATAAGGGGGGTCGGTGTGACAAGCCACGGTATTAGAATACCAAGCGCTAATGTGTACACCAATGACTCGCAGGCCACTGCAAACGCTGAGGAAACACAGGCAGTAAAGTACAGACTGAAAGGAAAACAAAACAGTACAGTACAACTCCAACACAGAAGGAAAGTACAAGACACTACAACGCAGGCAGCAAGATAAAGTACGACGAACAAGACATCCAAGAGTCACAGAGCACAACTACAACATGACCAGTACCGTATAAGTCCACTGTACAACCCCAAACAGCAAAAGCTCTCACAAAAGTACAACTCAACCCTACGGGGTACAAAGGGAACATTGGTACAACACTACTATCATCACACACAGACAACTCAAGACTACACCACGCGTCCCACACTAACCACGAACACTACGGACCCTGTTGAGACGAGCTGCCCTCCGGGGTCTCCACTCCCGGACCCGACGCCTGAGAACTAGTACCTGGACCTGTAGGGGAAAAGGACACGTCACAGCGTGCCCAGTAGGAACTCCACAACTCTACTACTCTAATCATAGTGCACAACAGAGGAAGCAGAACAAGGAAAAGGCATCACATTCCAGAGTTACTGTTTTTGTCTGTCTTAATAGGTTAGTTTTCATGCATGAATTCGAAACCTAAGTAATGGGTCAGACATCGGGGACTGTATCTCACCCAATAAGGTGGGTGGAATGCTACGACTTCCCGAGACAAGCTCTTACGAAAGAAGCCGTTCACCAACACAACCAACTCAACCACAAACACACCAACACCCCGCCCCTGAGGGCTCGTCAGGAGTGGTCCTCAACTCAGTAGTCCATCCCCGCATGTCCGCTCGTTACCTAAGTTTCCCCCAAACCCTCCTAGGGTACTCACCCACTTCGAGTGGAACGAGACCAGCCTAGGTTACCATTTAGCTAATCTTTAATCCTAGTGTATTAAGCATGTAACATGAAACATGTAAAATGATGTCCAAATTAAATCTTTTCATCGGGATGTTCACAACCACTTCCATGCTTCATAAGCCATGAACATGAACATCTATTTCCAAAACTTGCAACATAATGTAGCATATCCACATGCAAGCACTTTAACACTGATGCATCCACATTAGCGATATTGAGCATTAATATTTGAACGAAGAGATTAACCAAAACAAAAGTCTAGTAATTAGCAACTAATTTGAATTGCTGAACTGTCACCAACTTCCACAAACAGCAATGGTTAACAGCCATTTCTATTACAAATTTGGTAAAATTCCCAAGTGAAGGTTGTAGATATGGATGTTTTGGATTCACCTATAAAATTTCATGCAAAAATATGAGGTATATGATTTATGGTGAATTATTTTGTGAAGACTGTCAGTTCTGTTTTTCAGACAGATTACAGGGTCTGTCTTGATAGCCAATTTTGGGCCTATTTCAGTCAGAATTTCGAAAATTAAGCATTGAGATGAAGTTGGAGAAAAACTTGTTAACTTTCCAACGAGACTAAGAACATGTAATTCCAATGTGTGTGCAGGTAATGAGCTTCGTTTTTCTACACTGTGTACAAGTTGACAGGATTGTAGACATGTTGTAGAGAATGAATTTTTTCTCCTACTTATTGAATTGAAACTATACCAAATTTTATATTGTTTTGGGGTATGTCTTCATGAAATACATGAAAAAATATTTTTCAGACTGTATTTCTAACTACCTTGACTGCAGAAGTCGGATTACCACACTACCAAATTTCAGCTTTCCAAGTAATTGACTTTTGCTAGGGATTTCAAGAGAAACTTAGCATCCATGCTTTTGCTTCTTGTTGTAACTAGAGAGAGGGGAGTTGTAGAGTTTCTACCTTCTTAGAGCTTCAAGAGTGGTATTGGATTGAAGAGGGTCTTCTTCTAGCTTGGGCCTCCTCCTTCTCTTCTTCTTCTTCTTCTTCTTCTTCTTTCTTCTCTTCTTCTTCTCTTTTCTCTCCCTTTTTTTCTCTTTAGGGAATTTCGGCCATGGGCGGAAAAAATGGGGAGAGAGGGGAGAGAATAGGGTTTAAAGAGTGAGGAGGGAAGTGGGAGGTATGGTGTAGGGTGAGGGGGAGAGGTGGGGAGAGTATGGTGTACTTTAGTATGGTGTACTAAGCCATACTCATTTTGTTTTTCCTTTTTTTCTTCTTTCTTTTTTTAAAAAAATTAGCCCTCCAAATTTGCTCTATTTTATTACAAGTTTGCCATTGCAAATATCCCACTTCCCTTTTTGCACAATAACTCCTTGACTTAATGAAATTTGCCTTAAGCCCAATCTTTGCAATGATACCCTCATTTGAAAAATTGAGGGGCAATTTGTAAATCTCTCCATTCCCCTAAATTGGTGTGCACATCTACAAAGAAACTCGGGTCAATTTAATGGTTAATTAGTATTTGCACACTAGGGTTGTTACATACCCATTATCACAGATGGGGCTACTCAGCTGGCTCATCTCCAGCAGAAGAAGAAGGAGAAGCCCGCACCGAATTTGAGGTGGTTACTGTTGAGGAAAATAAAAAGAGGTGGTGACTTCGCCTTAGTGACTCGGAGCCATCTGGGTCGATTAAAGTTGTGGAACAGTCTGGGCCTTTGGAAGAGAGTCGGTCGCTCGACGAGACTTAGATTCTCGAGCAAGAGCATGAAACTCTTCTAGAGTGAGACTCGAGGGAGACCCGGGCCCCTTCGGAGCTTTTTCTGCACGAGGATTCCAGGCCTTGGGGATGTCTGTTCCCTCCAATGTCGCTGTCTGAAGACATTCCTGATGAATTAAGACCAATTTTTCTAGAGTCAATTTTCTCAGGCTCCATTTAATTGTTCCGTACAGGAACTCGTTCAAATGGAGTTTCCAATGAAGAGAGACGATTCTGCCCTTCTGAAATGCGAGACCGCCTCTTAGATTACCGAAAACGTAACCCTACAATGAGACATGACCGTCATGGAGAGGGTCGATTATGAGAGTCTTGCATCGATGGCCGTCCACGCTAATGTCCAAGTAACTACTACGCCAGCCTCCATTGTAGGTGATTCAAGTATGGATGTTGACCATCGTGCCTTGTTTGTAGCCTCTCGTGGCGACTGCTATGTTACGTCGACGTGCAATGGTGGTGGCTAATCACGAAGTCACCCTGGGGGCCATTAAGATGGCCATGGAGAAGTCTCGGGCTGAGCTGGATAGAGTGGGGCTTCTGTGCAAACTGAGACTAAACCACATTCAGCAGGTCGAGCATGAGTTGCACGAGTCTCGTAAGAGAGAAGCTGATCAAGCCGCCTCGAGGGAGTGAGCAGAGAAAGCTCTGCTTGAGGAGAAAGCCAGTGCCGAGGCCATAGCAGAGAGGGTAGTCCAGGAATTCAAGGATTCATTGCCCGATTTCAACAAGCAGTACACGCAAGGCTATGAACGATGTCAGTCAAAAGTGAAGGACTGATTCCCTGGCATCGCCGCTGGGATCGACCAGATCCTGGTGCTGTTCTTGGATCTCGATGATGATGATCTGAGTCAGGGCACGGGAGAGGTCGATCCTACTGGTGAAGTCTTCATTACGACGGGTGATGAATTGGTGTTGGTGCTCTGGGAGATCAATGTTTAGTATTGGACTTCTCCCTACTTGGTGTTAATGATGAGCAAACATAAATACTTGTGACTATTCTCCTATTTTGAATTTAATCCATTGCCTAAGCTTATTATGAAGATCTACTTGCAATGGATGACACTCAAAGTTCATTAAAGGCAAATGAAATGGATTGGATGATCGTGGATGGTGTTTGAAGCTCCATGAAGACTTCAAGATCATACGTTGGATAGAAGAGAGAATTCATCAATGTAAATTTCTTTTATCTCTTCTAGTATGTAGCTTAGAAGTAGAACCTTGATGGAGCGCACACACATCCTTATTTCAGTCATAGGACATCAATAGATCAATTGTCCTTAGACTCCAATTCATGTCTCTTTTGATTGTGTCTGTATTGTTTATAACAGACGACTGCTGAACACTTTACAGTCGCCTATCTCAAAAACAATCGACTGTATTTTGTTCTACAGTCACCTGTTATGCACAATTGTTACAATCTAGTTTTGGGCTTCTCTGTCTTATTTCCCACAGGTGACTCGTGAACGATTTACAGTCGCATGTCCAAGTGACAGTCGATTGTGTTTTGTGAATCAGTCGCATGTCTGTTATTTGCCCAAACTTTGTTGATCTGTCTTTTACGGCCAGTCGACTAATGTTGTATATACAGTCGACTGTCCATTGGATCAGTCGACTGTCTATGCTGCAACAGTCGTCTGTCTGTGAGCCAATTTGTTGACTCAGCTCTCTGGAAATTCTCAGGGTATTTGACAGTCGTCTGTATAAGGATTTACAGTCGTCTGTTTTAATTAACAGTCGACTGTTTTATCCTCATCAATCGTTTGTCCTATTATCTCAGAAGATTTCCAGAGTCTTCAACTTACCCATCTTTCGGCCAGTCGCCTGTAGAAGGATTTACAGTCGCCTGTTGGTTTAACAGTCGACTGTCTATGCTTCATCAGTCGACTGTCCACGTGGTAAGTTACCATTATGAATTCTCACCTACCCTCGCTGACTGTGCAACAGTCGACTGTGGTTTCTTCAACAGTCGACTATCGCGAGCGCAGATTCTATCCGTTGAGATTTTTCTCACGGATTCCTAAAGGTTTTTTTGCCTAATCTATTTTGTGGATTTAAGAAACCTATATAAGGGGCTTTAACTGTTCCATTGAGAGGTTACCTAGGCTATTGCAAAATCTCTCAAGCTTTCATTCTCAAGTTTAAAGCTCTCAAATCCAAAGCCCTAAGAATTTCAATCTTTGATCTCTTGCTCTCCAACCTAGAACCAAAGAGTTATCTTCTAGGCATTTGGTGTAGTCAAGAAAAAGGGCTTTCTCCTCTCTTCCAAGAGAGTCTCCAACACACAACACACTTCTCCTTCAAGTTCTACTTCAAGGAATAGGTGATTGTAAGTGTTGTTTTTCATATTTCATAACTTTTGTTATTCGAATTTGCTCTCGGTTGTGAGAGTGGTGTGCTTGCTCCCAAGTTGTGGGAGTCAAGGTCAATCGATTGTATTTCGATTTCACTTCTGGGGTTGCTACAAGTGGGTTTTAAGGAAACCTCAAGTTAGGGTTCTAACTTGAGTATCCGGAGGTTGTTGAGTATTGGACTTCTCCCTACTTGGTGTTAATGATGAGAAAACATAAATACTTGTGACTAATCCCCTATTTTACAGTTAATCCATTGCCTAAGCTTATTACGAAGATCAACTAGCAATGGATGACTCACAAACGTCATTGAAGGCAAATGATATGAATTGGATGATCGTAGATTGATGATTGAAGCTCCGTAAAGACTTCAAGCTCATACGATGGAAAGAAGAGATTATTCGTCAATGTAATTTTTCTTTTATCTCTTCTAGTATGTCGCTTAGAAGTAAAACTTTGATGGAGCACTCACACACATCTACATTCTGTCCTAGGACATCTTTAGACTTTTGTCCTTTGATCCCAATTCAATCCTCTTGTGTTTGTGCTAGGATTGTTTATAACAGCCGACTGCTTAACAGTTTACAGTCGCCTGTCTCAATAACAGTCGACTGTGTTTTGTTCTACAGTCGCCTGTTATGCACAGACTATTACAACGTAGTTTTTGGGCCTTCTCTGATTATCTCGCACAGGCTACTGTGAACGATTAACAGGCGCCTGTCCTAGTGATAGTCGACTGTGAATTGTTCATCAGTCGCCTGTCTCTCCTTGCCCAAACTCTGTTTGATCCGATTTCTACGGCCAGTCGACTTATGCTGTATATACAGTTGACTGTCTATTAGATCAGTCGACTGTCTATGCTGCAACAGTCGCATGTCTGTAAGTCTATTCTTTTACTCAGCTCTCTGGAAATTTCTCCTGTATTTGACAGTCGTCTGTTTAAGGATATACAATCGCCTGTTCTGATTAACAGTCGACTGTGTTCCTTGCATCAGTCGTCTATCATGTATCTTGTGAGATTTCCAGTATTCTATCTAACTTACTCTTCTCTCGGCCAGTCGCCTGTCGAAGAATGTACAGTCGCCTGTTGGTTTTACAGATGACTGTCTTGGCTTCATCAGTCGACTGTCTACGTGGTAAGTTATCGTTATGAATTCTCACCTACCCTTGCTGACTGTGCAACAGTCGACTGTGGATTGTTCAACAGTCGACTGTCGCGAGTTCAGATTATATCCGTTGAGATTTTTCTCACGGATTTCGATTGGGTTTTTACCTAAACTGTTTTGTGGAATTGAGAAAGCTATAAATAGAGCTTCTACTGTTCCATTGGAAGGTTACTCATTCATTGCAAAATCTTTCAAGCTTTCATCTCTAAAGATCAAAGCTCTCAAATCCAAAGCCCTAAGTATTTCCAAATCTTGTTCTCTTGCTCTCCAACCTAGAACAAAAGATTGATCTTCTAGGCATTTGGTGCAGTCAAGAGAAAGGGCTTTCACCTCTCTTCCAAGAGAGTTCTTCAACACACATCACACTTCTTCTTCAAGTTCTACTTCAAGGCATAGGTGATTGTAAGTGTTGCTTTCATATTTCATAACTTTCGTTACTTCAAGGCATATTTCATAACTTTCGTTTACAGTCGACTGTTAATCTAACATGGGACTGTATTTTAGTCATCGGGCGACTGTACTCTCTGTCAAATTTTTACAGTGCTCTCTGTTGTTTTTATGAACTGTATTAATTCTCGGCTAGCCGACTGTTGTGTATATGTCAGTCGACTGTCCAGTGGACAGGCGACTGCATTATACTTGCCAGTCGACTGCCCATCTTTCTGAGCTTTAATTTTATCACTTCATCCAGTCGACTGACTTTTGTTCTGCAGTCGACTGTCATATGCTGTGTAGGTTCATGTGATTTGATCCGAGCCATCGATTCCTTGATCCAACGGCTCAGATTGATTTTCCCAATTTTATATTCAGTCGACGCAATCACTTCCCCAGGTCAACTCTCTCTCTCCTCCGCTTCGACCGTTCAACTTCCCGCTCATTTTTCTCTACAAAAACGATCGATTTCACTTCTTCAACCGTCGATCTTCTCCTAATCGTCGTCGTCGATCGTGTTCTACTGTTGTCTTTGATCTTCTTCTCTACGATCATCTGTATTTCCACAGTTGGTTTGCTTTCTCTCTCTTGCTCTTCGTTGTTTCCTTTCGTTGCTTTAGTTTCTCCTTCTCTTTTTTCCATGGCTCCTAAACCTAAGGAAAAAGAGAAGATCGCTTATTCTAAACAACCTAGGGCTCCCAAGAAACTCATTACCAAGAGAAAGAAACCCTATAAAGCTCGAACCAAGCATGCTCAGTTTCACGTGCATTCGTCCTCGCTGGGTTACTCACCTTCTGCCTCTTCTAGCGATGCTCAGCCTTTGATTCATCATCAGCGCAAGCCTGCTGGTGTTCACATCAGTGAGCCTGTTGCTGAGAACCCTCATGTGTCTCCTTCTGTATCTAATTCGTCTGAAGAGACTCCTGCTGTACCCCCCTCTAATCCCCTAGTTCCCATTTGCCGAGACGATCTTTGTCTGGCAAAATTTCACTCTCTCCTTGGGATCAACCTTCATAGGGAGCGGTATATTGCTTTCCCCGCATTCACTGCTGAGAGACTCTCTGACATTCTTTCCGCTACTCACTTGGCCGATCTTTTTCGCTTCTCTCAGAGTGAGTCCCCTAGAGCCTATCCATTTCTGGTGAAGCTCTTCTATGCGAACCGCGTTCGTGGTGAGTATTCGACTACCGGCATCCTTGATACTGTCGTCCAGGGAACCCACATTCAGATCACTCCTTCTCTCTTAGGGACTATTCTTAGGATTCCTTCTGTCGGTTCCCTCCCCACTGATATCAGCTTTTCCGAGATTGTCGATCTTGACCAGTCTGTTCTCCGGGATATGTTTCGAGAGGTACCTTTAGCTTTTGATTCGGGTGTCAGATCATCCATGTTCTCTGCACGGGGTTGGGCTGTTCACCTAGTGGTGAAATCCAACATTCTGACGCGATATGGATCGTCTGACCAGCCGTCTCAGGATATCATGAAGTGTATGTATGCTATTTTTTCTGGAATGCCCGTAAACTGGGCCAGTGTCCTCCTTGACATGATGGACAAGGTTGAGTTCACGTCCTCCTCGTCTCACATTCCCTACGGTGGTCTTTTGAATCGTGTCTTCCGGCATTTTGGTGTTGATTTGACTCGTTACGAGCCCATTCCCTTTGGCCCTCTCCTCGACGCTTCTGCGAAGTCGAAGTCCTCTTCGGCTCTGCAGACTGCCTTGAAGAAGATGAAGTCTACTTCAGCTCCATCCTCCTCCACTGTGCCTCCAGCTGATTTACCTTCATCATCATCTGCTCCACCGTCTCAGAATACTCTTTTGGCGATGATCTCTGGTATTTACAGATTGCTGTCTCTCTCTCACTCCTCCATCAGGGAATTCCCTTCCCTGAGGATTTGAGACAGTATCTCCCTCAGCCTCATGTGCCTCCCCAGCCTTCTGGTGTCGTTGAGCCTCTTGGTGTTGCTTCTACACAGGATGTTGCTGCTGCTGCTTCTGTTGCTCCTTCTGACCCTCTTTCAGATGATACTACTGCTGCTACAGAGCCTGCTTCCTCGTCAGCAGCTCCTGGAGACGCTCACCCTTAGATCGATGTTTGAGTGATGATATTTTGAGTGATTCTGATATATGTTTTGTCTTTGTATGATGGATGATGTTGTCTACGACTCTTTCATATATGTTTGGTGATACTTTTTGATGTCGTCATGATGTGATATTTTTTTGATCATGATGTATCGTGTTTGGATGGCCATGTTGATGACCATCCTTTGATGTACTCTGACTATATATATATATATATATATATATATATATATATGTATGTATGTATGTATGTATGTATGTATGTATGTATGTATGTATGTATGTATGTATGTATGTATGTATGTATGTATGTATATGATGTTGCACCCACTTTTGTGTCACACTTTGCTATATTGTTTATCGTATCTGTGTGATGTATGTTATGTTGTCTCCATGTATGCTTCACTCTTCTTGATATGCTTTTGAGACAATATATGGATTTGATATTTATTAATTCATGCTCTTTCGTTGATGTGATGAATTTGTGAAAATTATTTTCATTTTGTATATCTAAAATGTTGATATTGGATCTCCATTCCATTACTCACATGTGTATATGATGAGATTTTATGAGTTTTTGATTCGATATATCTTTATACTCCTTGATTGTTGTTAGTTCGTATTTAGCACTATTATTGTTGTTGTTATTTGCTCCCACCTTTTTGGATAATGCCATAGGGGGAGAGAAATAAACATACAAGATTCATAATGGATGTGCTAAGTATGTTCTAACGCTTGAATCTAAGATTTTCGTTGCCTTAGATTCAGGGGGAGTAAGATTACAATGAATATGGATTTTATTTCCAAGATTTCTTGAATTGAATTCATTCATATCTCACTCATTTGATTCAATTGTTATGTAGATGCTCTAATATTTGTTGACTAACTTGATTGGCATCTAAGTAGGGGGAGTAAGTTTTTATTGCGCACAATTATTTATCTTTTTGTTTATGTTTGTTTGTCATCATCAAAAAGGGGGAGAATGTTGAGTATTGGACTTCTCCCTACTTGGTGTTAATGATGAGCAAACATAAATACTTGTGACTAATCTCCTATTTTGCAGTTAATCCATTGCCTAAGCTTATTATGAAGATCAACTAGCAATGGATGACTCACAAACGTCATTGAAGGCAAATGATATGAATTGGATGATCGTAGATTGATGATTGAAGCTCCGTAAAGACTTCAAGCTCATACGATGGAAAGAAGAGATTATTCGTCAATGTAATTTTTCTTTTATCTCTCCTAGTATGTAGCTTAGAAGTAGAACTTTGATGGAGCACTCACACACATCTACATTCTGTCATAGGACATCTTTGGACTTTTTTCCTTTGATCCCAATTCAATCCTCTTGTGTTTGTGCTAGGATTGTTTATAACAGCCGACTGCTTAACAGTTTACAGTCGCCTGTCTCAATAACAGTCGACTGTGTTTTGTTCTACAGTCGCCTGTTATGCACAGACTATTACAACGTAGTTTTTGGGCCTTCTCTGATTATCTCACACAGGCTACTGTGAACGATTAAAAGGCGCCTGTCCTAGTGACAGTCGACTGTGAATTGTTCATCAGTCGCCTGTCTCTCCTTGCCCAAACTCTGTTTGATCCGATTTCTACGGCCAGTCGACTTATGCTGTATATACAGTTGACTGTCTATTAGATCAGTCGACTGTCTATGCTGCAACAGTCGCCTGTCTGTAAGTCTATTCTTTTACTCAGTTCTCTGGAAATTTCTCCTGTATTTGACATTCGTCTGTTTAATGATATACAATCGCATGTTCTGATTAACAGTCGACTGTGTTCCTCGCATCAGTCGTCTATCCTGTATCTTGTGAGATTTCCAGTATTCTATCTAACTTACTCTTCTCTCGGCCAGTCGCCTGTCGAAGAATGTACAGTCGCCTGTTGGTTTTACAGACGACTGTCTTGGCTTCATCAGTCGACTGTCCACGTGGTAAGTTACCGTTATAAATTCTCACCTACCCTTACTGACTGTGCAACAGTCGACTGTGGATTGTTCAACAGTCGACTGTCGCGAGTTCAGATTATATCCGTTGAGATTTTTCTCACGTATTTCGATTGGGTTTTTGCCTAAACTGTTTTGTGGATTTGAGAAAGCTATAAATAGAGCTTCTACTGTTCCATTGGAAGGTTACTCATTCATTGCAAAATCCTTCAAGCTTTCTTCTCCAAAGATCAAAGCTCTCAAATCCAAAGCCCTAAGTATTTCCAAATCTTGTTCTCTTGCTCTCCAACCTAGAACCAAAGATTGATCTTCTAGGCATTTGGTGCATTCAAGAGAAAGGGCTTTCACCTCTCTTCCAAGAGAGTTCTTCAACACACATCACACTTCTCCTTCAAGTTCTACTTCAAGTCATAGGTGATTGTAAGTGTTGCTTTCATATTTCATAACTTTCGTTATTTGATTTGTGCTCTCGGTTGTGAGAGTGGTTTTGCTTGCTCCCAAGTTGTGGGAGTCAAGGACATCGATTGTATTCGATTGCACTTGTAGGGTTGCTACAAGTGGGCTATAAGGAAACCTCAAGTTATGGTTCTAACTTGAGTATCCGGTGGTATCCGGGTGGTAGGGACGTAGGATTACCGGGAACAAGTCGGGAGTTGACTTGGGTAATCCGAACCCTTGAAACATATCTGCGTTTGCGTGTGTTTCTCTTTGGGTCGTTTTTCTATTCTGCGCTATTTGTTGGATTGCATTTTATTTGGCGTAAATTCCTTTTAAATTTGCATAAACACAATTCAACCCCCCCTTCTAGTGTTTTACCCATAGACAGGGTCCTTACAATTGGTATCAGAGCGCAAGGTTTCATCTATGGCATCCAACAACAACAACGTTCCTCCCCCGCCTACGTACAACAATCACGACCGTGATGGAGCGTCCACACTTTTCGAAGGTCAATCTACGGTACGTCCTCCACGTTTCAATGGTACTAATTTTGTTTATTGGAAGTGTAGGATGGAGACATTCCTTAGGAGTGCTTCTCGTTGGAGAACTCTCCACAAGGAGTACATCGAGCCCTCCGAAGAGGATTTCGAGAAATGGACGATTTCCGAGAAGTCCGCCGAAGTCAACAAAGCTAAAGTAATGAACGCTCTTCATTGTGCGTTGGACCCGAATGAGTTCAACAAGATAGGCACATGTAAGAGTGCATATCAAATTTGGAACCATCTCATCGTTACCACGAGGGAATGAATAAGGTAAAGCTTTCAAAGTTATATGTTGCCGTGCAAAACTTCGACTTGTTTCACATGCAGGAAAATGAGAGCATTGCGTCGATGTACGGACGCTTTACCGACATCACAAACGAATTGGAAGCCCTTGGCCAAATATACACCGAGCCTGAAAAGGTAAGGAAGATCATCATGGGGATGACCTTCAAATGGGAAAGACGAGCAATCGCCATTGAGGAGGTTAATGACTTGAAGAATTACACCGTGGTGAATCTCATCGGGACTCTTATGTCTTACGAAGTAAGACGGGATAACCGATTGAAGATTCAAGCCATGATGAATCCCTCGGAGGCCAAGAAGAAAGCTTTGGCGTTCAACGCCAATTCGTCATCCTCCGAAAGTGATGAATCCGAGAACGAGATGGATTTGGGTGAAATGGCCCAAATGGCGAAGAAGTTCCAACGCTTCTTCCGCAAAGGTAAATTTCCCTCCAACAAACGTTTTGAGTCTACTAATGCTACTTCCTCTCTTTGTTATAAGTGTAATAAGCCACGACACATCAAGAGGGATTGCCGAATGCTAAACAACAAAGAAAAATGGAAGGCACCAAAGTACCACAAGTCCGACAAGAACAAGAGAAACAAGAAGAAAGGACTCGTAGGTACCTTTGATGACTCAAGTGATGACTCATCAAGCGATTTCGATGATGAGAAGGGTGAGAGCGCCCACATGTGTTTCATGGCACTTGAAGACGCACTCTCAGATGAGAGTGACTCCGACACGGATGACACCGAGGTAACAATGGATGAACTTCGTATAGCTAATGAAGAACTATTTGCTAAATATCAATCTTTAATGCTTAGATACACTAGCTTAAAGAAATCAAATGTTAGCAAGTCATCCATTCCATGCACTATCAACAATGACACCATTGTTGATACTTTAACTCTTGAGAAAGCAAACTTAGCTTCTCAAAATGTCACCTTGAGAGATGAGGTGAATTTCCTCAAATCTCAACTAGATCAAACACATCCCAAGGATAATAGTGATCTAGCTACACGTCACACACAATTGGGTGTAGAGAATGATTCTCTTAAAACCCAAGTGCACGAGCTCAAAACACGGGTGTCCACCTTGGATACCAACATTTCTTCTTTAAAGGAAAAATATGAGCTCATGTCCTCCCGTATTGTGAGATTCAATAAGGGAACAGGACAATTGGATGATTTGCTTGCAAACCAATTTCTGGCCACACATCGTGTTGGTCTTGGATTTGTAAAAGCAAATGCATCTAATGCTCGCACCTCCTATAGTGGTGTCACTATAGATTTTGTGAGGCTTTCCTCCGGTGCATCCACAAGTGGTGTCAAAGACACTATAGGTAGCAATCCTACCAAGAATGTCACCACATCACATTCTCTTCCTTTTGGCAAGAAACCCACTAAGGGTGGAAACCAAAAGCAAGGCCATGCTTTTATGTACACTAACACTCATCCCGTAGGAAACAACCTACTCCACAAGTGGATAATCATAACACAGTTTATGCTCCGCACCCACGGACACGTACACAACCACACATGAGAAATACTCATGTACGTGCTCCTACACACTCTATGCTCATACGCATCATTCTTTCATGTATGCTCATCCTCCACATGTCATGCATGATCCTTATGTTTCTTATAATATGCATGTTCACAAGCATACACATCATTCTAGAATGTACAATGCATATCCTCCACCACATATCTATGCTAGAAATCATGTTCCTAAGAAGCATGCACCACATAGAAATCCAACTCATATGCATGCAACTAGGAATAGGACTCCCAAGATGTACACTATTTGGGGTCCTAAGAACACTAGTCTAAATGTTAGGAATGCTTATGTTGATTCCTACTTTCATGACGTAATTAGGAATAGTAACTATGTTGGGAAGCGGAAGTCCACTTGGACTTGGCTTCCAAAGGGCTAATCCCCTTGGACCCAACAAACATTGGGTACCATAAGCTTATGTTATATTATATAGGTACCCAAGAGAAAGAAGAAGAGCAATAAATGCCTTATTAGCTCTAAAGGAAAAGGATTGATTCTTGATAGCGGTTGCTCCAAACACATGACGGGAGATCCCTCATTGCTCTCCGATGTGATTAGCATCAAAGATGGTGCAACGGTCACTTTTGGAGGTAATCAAAAGGGAACCATCATTGGAGTAGGTATCGTTGGTAATCCTTCCAAACCTCTAATTACTAATGTTTATCTTGTTAGTGGTTTATGTCACAATCTCATTTCCATTAGTCAACTTTGTGACAAAGGTTACAAGGTTAACCTTGGAGAAGGATTGTGCACTATTGTTGATTGTGATTCAAATGTTTTATTCTTCGGTATTAGGCGTAAAAATATTTATTATTTGAGCTTGCCTAAAACCATAGAACATTGCTTAGTTGCTAACACAAGTGAACAACTATTATGGCATCGCCGTTTTGGTCATGTTCACTTCAAGCACTTATATAAGTTAGCTAAGCATGATCTAGTCAAAGGTTTTTCAAAGATTGTTTTAATAAGAAAAATGTTTGTGATTCATGTCAAAGAGGTAAACTAAGTAAATCTTCATTTAAGCTTAAAGAAGGGATTACTTCTAAGAGGCCCCTAGAACTTCTTCATCTAGATTTATTTGGGCCAACTAGAACCGCTTCTTTAGGTAATGCTCATTATGGACTAGTTATCGTTGACGACTTTTCTAGATTTACTTGGGTTTCATTCTTAACTAATAAGAATGAAGTTCATGAAGAGTTTACCAAATTTGCAAAGAAGATTCAGAATCTTTTAGGATCCACTATTATCACTATTCGTAGTGATCATGGAGGAGAATTTGAGAATGAGTCTTTTACTAAGTTTTGTGATGACTCCGGGATAACTCATAACTTTTCCTTTCCTCGTGCTCCACCACAAAATGGTGTTGTAGAAAGAAAGAATAGAACTCTTATTGAGTGTGCTCGCACTATGCTCCATGATAGTCATTTAGGACTACAATTTTGGGCAGAAGCGGTGCACACGGCATGTTATGTGCTCAATAGGATTCTAGTGAGACCCCGAACAAACAAAACTTGTTTTGAGTTGTTTTATGATAAAAAGCCTCAAGTGAAATATTTTCGTGTTTTTGGTTCGAAATGTTTTATAAAGAACACCTTTGGTAATCTAGACAAATTCAAGCCAAGATCCGATGAAGGAATTTTTGTTAGATATTCCACACGTAGCAAAGCCTACCGGATATACAACAAAACTTCTTCAACGATTGAGGAATCACTTCACGTATCGTTTTATGAAGAGTTTGATTTTCCTCATGTTGATGATGATAATGTAGAGATTCTTTGTGACTCTCTTAATAATGTTAAGATTAATGATAATATTGTTGAGACTAACACTTCTAATGAAGTTGTTAAAGTTGTTCCTAGTGATCCAGGTTTACCCAAAGCTTACCCGACCGTTGGCAACCATCCCCATAACCAAATTATTGGAGATATTGGTGTGGGTGTTCGAACAAGATCGAGAATTGAAGAATTCTCCCATTGCGCATTCTTCTCTACCATTGAGCCAAAAAACATTCAAGAAGCTTGTGAGGATAGGTCTTGGATAATGGCAATGGAAGAAGAACTAGCGCAATTCGAGAGAAACGAAGTTTGGGAACTTGTACCTCTTCCAAGTGGTCACCAAGTTATTGGGACCAAATGGATCTTCAAGAACAAGACGGATGAAAATGAGATAATCACACGGAAAAAAGCAAGGTTAGTAGCTCAAGGCTACCGGCAAGAGGAAGGTATTGATTTCGAAGAATCTTTTGCCCTCGTAGATAGATTAGAAGCTATTAGGTTGCTCTTATCTTTTGCATCCCATAAGAATTTTAAATTATTTCAAATGGATGTTAAACGTGCATTTTTAAATGGGTTTGTCAATGAAGAAGTCTATGTTTCTCAACCTCCCGGTTTTATTCATGAAAAATTTTCAAACCATATTTTCAAACTTAAGAAAGCGTTGTATGGATTGAGACAAGCTCCTAGAGCTTGGTATGATCGTCTTAAGACCTTTCTTTTGAATTTAGGTTTTAAAATGGGAGAAGTTGATTCTACGCTCTTCATTAAAGATTATGAGAATGACATTCTTTTGATTCAAGTTTATGTAGACGATATTATTTTCGGTTCTACTAACTTTAATCTTTGTCAAGAATTTTCCAAGTCTATGAAGGATGAGTTTGAGATGAGCCACATGGGAGAGCTCACCTACTTTCTTGGATTGCAAATTCGACAAATGGAGAATGGCACGTTCATACATCAGACAAAGTACACAGTGGAGCTTATTAAGCGATTCGGGATGGAATCGTCTTCGTGCAAAAGGACTCCCATGAGTACTACTACTCATCTTCACAAGGATGAAAGCGGAAAAGATGTAGACGTTCGTCTATATCGAGGTATGATCGGTATCTTAATTTACTTAACCGCTAGTAGGCCCGATATCATGTTTTCTGTATGTCTTTGTGCTAGATATCAAGCAAGACCTAAGGAGTCATACTTGATTACGGTTAAACGAATATTTCGTTATCTCAATCAATCCCTAGATTATGGGTTACTTTACCCTAAGTCTAGCACATATGAGTTAATCTCATATAGTGATGCCGACTTTGCCGGATGCAAGTCCGACAGGAAAAGTACTAGTGGCACTTGCCATTTCTTAGGAAATTCCTTAGTTTCTTGGTTTTCTAAGAAACAAAATTCGGTGTCATTGTCCACGACTGAAGCGGAATATATTGCCGCGGGTCTTGCATGTGCACAAGTTCTTTGGATGAGACACACTCTTAGTGACTATGGTGTCAATTGTGATACTTGTCCTATCATGGTTTATAATCAAAGTGCTATTTGTCTTTCCAAGAATCCGGTACACCACTCCCGTACCAAACACATAGACGTGAGACACCATTTTATAAATGATCATGTAGCTAAGAAGGACATCATCTTAGAGTACATTGAAACCCAAAAACAAATTGCCGATATCTTCACTAAACCTCTTAAAGAAGATTCATTTGTGAGATTGCGTGGAGAATTGGAAATTATGGGTGAATCTAAAATTTAGTAGCTCAACCTTTCATGCTATAACTCCTTATTGAGCTCATATCTTTCTGATTGTCTTTCTTCATGTGCTTTATTGTTTTATGAGCTTAAGAAAGACATTTGTGTCTTAATTTATTTCATGAGTTTTGAGCTTGATTGGAGTAATTTGTGTTTCAATGGATTTATTGTTTTCACAATGATTTTACTATGTTGTTATGATTAGAGTATAGGTCCTAGGGTGAGTGTTCTTATTCTCTGGAATTCTATCTCACTGTGCATTTTTGGACCAGGACAGACGACTGTGTTTCTTCTGACAGTCGACTACCCTACTCTATATCCTCTATATGAATATTGGTATCTTTCGCTCAGCCGACTGATGACTGTTTTACAGTCGACTGTTAATCTAACATGGGACTGTATTTTAGTCATCGGGCGACTGTACTCTCTGTCGAATTTTTACAGTGCTCTCTGTTCTTTTTGTGAACTGTATTAATTCTCGGCCAGCCGACTGTTGTGTATATGTCAGTCGACTGTCCAGTGGACAGGCGACTGCATTATACTTGCCAGTCGACTGCCCATCTTTCTGAGCTTTAATTTTATCACTTCATCCAGTCGACTGACTTTTGTTCTCCAGTCGACTATCATATGCTGTGTAGGTTCATGTGATTTGATCCAAGCCGTCGATTCCTTGATCCAACGGCTCAGATTGATTTTCCCAATTTTATATTCAGTCGACGCAATCACTTCCCCACATCATTCTCTCTCTCCTCCGCTTCGACCGTTCAACTTCCCGCTCGTTTTTCTCTACAAAAAGGATCGATTTCACTTCTTCAACCGTCGATCTTCTCCTAATCGTCGTCGTCGATCGTGTTCTACCGTTTTCTTTGATCTTCTTCTCTGCGATCATCTGTATTTCCACAGTTGGTTTGCTTTCTCTCTCTTGCTCTTCGTTGTTTCCTTTCGTTGCTTTAGTTTCTCCTTCTCTTGTTTCCATGGCTCCTAAACCTAAGGGAAAAGAGAAGATCGCTGATTCTAAACAACCTAGGGCTCCCAAGAAACTCATTGCCAAGAGAAAGAAACCCTATAAAGCTCGAACCAAGCATGCTCGGTCTCCCGTGTGTTCGTCCTCGCCGGGTTACTCACCTTCTGCCTCTTCTAGCGATGCTCAGCCTTTGATTCATCGTCAGCGCAAGCCTGCTGGTGTTCACATCAGTGAGCCTGTTGCTGAGAACCCTCATGTGTCTCCTTCTGTAACTAGTTCGTCTGAAGAGACTCCTGCTGTACCCCCCTCTAATCCCCTAGTTCCCATTTGCTGAGACGATCTTTGTCTGGCAAAATTTCACTCTCTCCTTGGGATCAACCTTCATAGGGAGCGGTATATTGCTTTCCCCGCATTCACTGCTGAGAGACTCTCTGACATTCTTTCCGCTACTCACCTGGCCGATCTTTTTCGCTTCTCTCAGAGCGAGTCCCCTAGAGCCTATCCATTTCTGGTGAAGATCTTCTATGCGAACCGCATTCACGGTGAGTATTCGACTACCGGCATCCTTGATACTGTCGTCCAGGGAACCCACATTCAGATCACTCCCTCTCTCTTAGGGACTATTCTTAGGATTCCTTCTGTCGGTTCCCTCCCCACTGATATCAGCTTTTTCGATATTGTCGATCTTGACCAGTCTGTTCTCCGGGATATGTTTCGAGAGGTACCTTTAGCTCTTGATTCGGGTGTCAGATCATCCATGTTCTCTGCACGGGGTTGGGCGGTTCACCTAGTGGTGAAGTCCAACATTCTACCACGATATGGATCGTCTGACCAGCCGTCTCAGGATATCATGAAGTGTATGTATGCTATTTTTTCTGGCATGCCCGTGAACTGGGCCGGTGTCCTCCTTGACATAATGGACAAGGTTGAGTTCACGTCCTCCTCGTCTCACATTCCCTACGGTGGTCTTTTGACTCGTGTCTTCCGGCATTTTGGTGTTGATTTGACTCGTTATGAGCCCATGCCCTTTGGCCCTCTCCTCACCGCTTCTGCGAAGTCGAAGTCCTCTTCGGCTCTGCAGACTGCTTTGAAGAAGAGTGAGTCTACTTCAGCTACATCCTCCTCCACTGTGCCTCCAGCTGATTTGCCTTCATCATCATCTGCTCCACCGTCTCAGAATACTCTTTTGGCGATGATCTCTGGTATTTACAGATTGCTGTCTCTCTCTCTCTCACTCCTCCATCAGGGAATTCCCTTCCCTGAGGATTTGAGACAGTATCTCCCTCAGCCTCATGTGCATCCCCAGCCTTCTGGTGTCGTTGAGCCTCCTGGTGTTGCTTCTACACAGGATGTTGCTGCTGCTGCTTCTGTTGCTCCTTCTGACCCTCCTCCAGATGATACTACTGCTGCTACAGAGCCTGCTTCCTTGTCTGCAGCTCCTGGAGACACTCACCATTAGATCGATGTTTGAGTGATGATATTTTGAGTGATTCTGATATATGTTTTGTCTTTGTATGATGGATGATGTTGTTTACGACTCTTTCATATATGTTTGGTGATACTTTTTGATGTCGGCATGATGTGATATTTTTTTGATCATGATGTATCGTGTTTGGATGGCCATGTCGATGACCATCCTTTGATGTACTCTGACTATATATATATATATATATATATATATATATATATATATATATATATATATCTATCTATCTATCTATCTATATTATAAAACAGGGATGTTATCATGGGTTTTTGGATAAGAGAAATTGGATAAGAGATTTTGGTTGTGCGTATTGTTGTATGTGGATATGTGTATTGTTATAAAGAGATTTTGGTTAAGAGATAATGGATAAGAGATACTGGATAAGAGATTTTGGTTATGTGTAATTGGGTGTGTTGTTTATATAAATTTTGTATATGGGGTATGAGAAATTGAGATATGAGAAATTGAGATAAGATAAGAAATCAAATCATTTTGTATTTAAATTTTGAAATCAAAATTTCAACACATCACATATGAGAGGGAAAAAAATTTTTCACATCACTCTTCACATCTCACTGGCCCCATCACACTGGCAAAAAAAGCCCTCAACTTCGAAACCCCTCACAGTCCAAACACCTCACCTTCGAAACCCCTCAACGCCTAAACTTCGAAATCCCTCACCCTCAGCCTGGGCATCATCAAAGCCCCTCAACCTTGAAACCCCTCACCCTCAGCCTCAGGGCCTTCGAATGCCCCTCAACTTTGAAACCCCTCACCCTCCGCCTCAGGGCCTTCGAACGCCCCTCAACATTGAAATGGTCAGTCTCTGAGATCTCCAATCCAGCGTCTCGCCCCTCAACTTTGAAATGGTCGATTCAGCCGCATCTGCTGCTAATAGGCTTCGAGATCTGCAGTCGTAGTATCTCCACAAGCACCACAACAAAGTGTAAGCTTTTCTTCACTTTTTTCTTTTTTAATTTGAAAGCTTTGTTTTTTTCTTCCTCAAAAGTTTTGATTTTGATGAACTGTGTTATTTCAATAGTTTTTTAATTGCAATATTTGAAACCCTATGTCTATAGACCATATGGGAGACGACGGCAAGGTTCGAATTTTAGTACCAATTTGAGAAATTACAGAAAGCAATCTATATTTGAGCATGAATTCTGACTGATTGGCTTGAAAAATACAATTTCAGGTACCAATGTTGGTCAAAAACTTCATTGCATATGCATCCAGAAATATATATGAGATGATCATCTCATAAACTGGTCAGAAATATATTGGTACGAAATATTATGAGATGATGATGGTGTAGAATAATGGTGTTTGTTCTAAATGAAATGGATAGAATTCTTTGTGACCTGCTGAATGCTCCCAGCTCTGTAGGAAAAAAAGGAAACAATAATTGAACTAACAACCACAAAATCCTTGAATAAACATGGTAGTCTAATGAAGATATACCTTGGCAACACAATCGTGTGAAGGCATCAGCTGTATTTTTAGCTGCATTTCATACTCTTTTGAGGAAGTATATTAAAGTATGATCATCTCATATACCATATTTGTGTTGGATATAGCAATTAATATGGTAGAAATCTATTTTCAGTCAAAGGGAATGTTCCTTTAGGCCAAAATTGGTGCTTAGTTTTCAGATTGTATGAGTTTTTGCATACCAGCATTCAATTCAATGTATAATTATGGTTGTAGATTTTGGATCATCACTGCTGCTAGGAAAAATTGAATCCATGTTTTCTTTTTCTATTTTGAATCAAAGTAATTACCATCTAGCAACAAAAAACAACTGCTTTGAACTCTTTGGGAGATTAAAAAAAGTGACTAGCTGAATATATGTGATATACATTTAAGTGGAAAACTAAAATTTCAGTAGTTTCACGAATATTTGGGTTGTAGAGAGCAATTAATATGATAGAAATCTATTTTCAGTCAAAGGGAATGTTCATTCAGGCCAAAATTGGTTCTAAGTTTTCAGATTGTATGAGTTTTTGCATACCAGCATTCAATTCAATATATGATTATGGTTGTAGATTTTGGATCATCACTGCTGCTAGGAAAAATTATATCACATAGGGAGCACATTGTTTATGAAAATTTTGCTGTTACTTATAATCATGTTACTTTAGTTAAGTATCCTGTCCAAATTTTGCATATCCCAATTACATATCCAAATTTAGTTACGTATATCCTGTTAGTTAAGTATCCTGTCATTTATGTTTTCAGTAAATGAAGTATTTGGGTATTTGGGTATTTGGGTAAGTAAGTAAACTTCATTTACTTAATTTACTCAAATTTACTTCATTTACCCAAATACCCAAATACTCAAACAATACCCAATATGAGGACCTGCTAATATGAAGTAAATGAAGTAAATTTACTGGCAACTTAAATTTACGTAACTGAAGTAAATTTAAGTACATGAGGAACAGCAAATTTGAGGACATGCTAAACTGAAAAACTAAAACAATACCCAAATACTGAAAAGGATAATTTGAGGACCTGCTAATATGAGTGCAGTATTTTGAGGACCTGCTAATATTTTGAGGACATGTCCAAATTACTCAAGTTTATAGTGCAGTAGTACTCAAATTTTTGAGGACATGCTAATATTTCAGTGCTAATATTGATTTTGAGGACCTGCTAATATTTTGAGCTCAATTTTGCTTTTGACATCAAAATTAACAGTTTTTCAGTTTTGAGCAATATTACATTGTCTAATTTCTTAAAACTAGACACTGAAGTTGCACTGCATATTGAGTTAAAATATTTCATATTGAGTTAATACATGATTTCAGTAATGAGTATAAATTATCTGCATATACTCAGGTTGGAACTGCATATACTAAGTTGGAATACAGGATGTCCTATTAAGTTAATATTTGTGATTGCATATAATCAGTTACACTGCAATTTATAAACTTCCAATTTGATGTTTATAAACTTCCAATTTAATCTGGTTGCTTTTATTTCCTTCAGGTTTAATGTTTTTCGATCGGTAACAGTAGCATGAGTTCTAACTCTAGCATCTCGGAAGCAGATTGGTAACTTTGGGTTAGGGTTTCCTCGATCTCATTTGAGTTTTCATTAGGCCTCCATGATCTGCTTCACTGTGATCGAACGCACGCCATGGCGGCTGTCGTGCTTTTGCTCACCGTGAAGCAGTCAGGGAGGCCCAATGGCAAGTCCAACTTCACCCATCGTCTTCACCCCTCATCTTCAGAGTTGGAGAAATTCGTCTGCAACAATCCAAGCGACACACTCTTCTGTTACGTTTGCAACAACCAGGTTATAATTCTCAGTTTGTTTTCAGTTTATTTTCTGTTATTATCAGTTTATTTTCTCATGTTCTTCACCTCTCTTCTTGCATTCAATTAGGTTCTTCACCTATCTACTTACATTCAATCAGGTTCTTCACCTCTCTTCTTGCATTCCACGATTCATCTATTATACAAATGAAAGAGTAGCATTTTTATCAGCAATCGATTCGATTGTTTGCAGCTGTCAACTCATCGGATCTTTCGGTTGAAAAGCATGAGTATCAGGCAGATGTATATATAAGTGAAACAAACACAACATTTGTTAACATTCGTGTTTATTTTTATTTTTTCAAAGATAAACTTATCATAATTATATGTTTTTTTCCTGGATGAATAGGTTAGTCACCTCATGGACCTCCATGTGCATAGTTTGAATAGCAACAAGGAGGCGTTCCTTTGTGAATTTGGCAGGTGAATACTTCAGTCCACTCATTTGGGGTGCTTTTTTGATTAATTATTGTAATTTTTAAATGAGTTGGAGACTGATATTGGATTTGAAGTCTAATTGCATGATTATAGTTTTTATGTAAGTTCAGTGTATATAACTTATTTTGCCTACTAAAAAGGATCATTTAGTGGGTTTATATATTGTTTTAATTGAAATGGATAGATGAATGTGAATCGGTAGGAACTTGGTTGGGGTCATTTCTCTTAGAAGTCATGCCTTTTTGCTAAGTTTATGCCCTGACAGTGAAGTAAAAGAGGAGGGCAATTAAATTCCAGGATTCATTTATGATACAAATGAAATAGCCACATTTTTATCTGTAATTGATTCGATTCGACTACTGTGGATGTCGACTCCTCAGATTTTCCAATTAAAAAACATGAGTACCAAGCAGAGGTATATATGATTGAAACAATCACAAATTTTGGATTTTTGGTTTGGTTTTGTTCTTTTTGTTGCAATACATAGTCTCTTTGGTTGGAGATTCAATTGATCTTAAAGGAAAAATTTGTATTTTTGACCTAATATTTGATCAGGGTTTCGTGTTGAACAATTTCAACTTTGTTCATCATTGTTCACCATCACAATCATCTTAGCATGCATCCCAAAAATTGGCTCCAGCTTGAATTCTATTCAAATGTTTAGCTTTGAATCTACTACCTTTGTTCATATCGAACTTAGTTGTCTACTGTGTATATAGTTTTCAAGCTTTGGTATCGATCTGAAGTAAAAGTTAAACGTTTAGATTTTGTTTCTTACTTGGAAATCACATATAAATGACTAGATTATTGCATGTGAAGTTTGAACCTATCTAATTAGTTACATTTTTGTAATTTGTTAGATTATTGAAGGCAATATATTTGTTTAAGTAAGAATGACATCTTTAGGAATGCTAAGCGATTGCGTTGATGTGGCTAAGAAATATATTAGGAGAGCATTATCATTGAAACGGTTGAATACTATGTACTTTAATTATGAAATGGTATATATAATCATTGAAACTTAAGTGTTGGGTGTAATGAGGACATGCCATTAATATTCAATTGAAATTTAAAATTTTGATCCAATAAAATGTTATGTTAGTCTATGGCATATTAAACTGAAACCCCAATTCCAATTGCTAAAAAACAACATCAAATGGAACACAAAACAAATAAGGAAATTGGTAACAGAAGAAGACCAATCATAATTTCCTCATTTGGTTACGTTTGAACTTGCAATATGTTCATGTCCATTGTTCATCTACTTACTGGATTATACTGCAAATAAGGAATAGTCCACATCCCTTGCATTTGCAATCAGGAAGAAGAGGTACCATGGTTAAACATTTTTGGGTTGTGACAACCATCATCGCTTGATGTTTGTTTTCTCATGTAGTTATGGAAATTATGTTTATTTTCCAGATTCATGCTATCAAAAAATTATCAGTACCAGTGGGGGATGGAATTGCGTGTTATGAGCCAAGAATATTGTGAACAAATTTCTTTAGTCTCTAATTCTTATATCGTACTTTCTTTTTAATATGCAGGCAAGAACTAATGGATTGTGTGAAACTAAGCAGAAAACTTAGCAATGAATTTCATGGTTTCATCGTTATGATTTCCTACCATCTTCCACAATTATTTGATAGAGTTTCTTTCAAGTAGCTTCTGTCTGCAGAAAATCTTGGGATGCGAGAGTTGAAACTTGGTACTCCTCCAATATTTGTTCCCTTTTTTCAGTTTTTTTGTTGTTTAATTTGGGGTTTGTACAACAACATTGACAAGCAGCAGAGAAGGAGCTAGAATGCTGCTGAGAAGGAAGTTGGAGGAGCAGCAGCAAGCAGAGTTGCAGCAGGCCATTGAACTAAAAGGGAGAAGGTTATTGGGGCTTTAGCTGCTTGATTTCAAGAACAGGAGATTGCATTCTTCATCATCCAC
Source organism: Scilla litardierei (assembly GCA_030789695.1). NCBI lineage: Eukaryota > Viridiplantae > Streptophyta > Magnoliopsida > Asparagales > Asparagaceae > Scilla > Scilla litardierei. Next base: position 135,539,841 of record CM061136.1, on the reverse strand, counting down.
AACTATTTCCTACCCAATAACCATCACCACTGCCCATGGACCCTAGCTTTAATGAAAGGATCCATGAGGAATCCCCTACTGAAGGAAAGAATTTAATTACTTTTTTAACCCATTAATGATGAGTTTTTTGTTTTTGAGAGTGAGTTATCAATTCTGCTATTGCTGTGAGTATGTGCTTTGGAATTAAATTTTTGCCTTTTATGTTTTGGAATTAAATTCTGTTCTTTCGTTTTGAGTTGCCAATTTTGTGACCCCCTAAAATTTCTGTTTTGTGACCCCCCTAATTCCCCAAATTTCCCCCCAAAATAGGTGGACTTAGAGGTATATAGACCATCTCTGTGACACTAGCTGCAAGGTTACTAGCTACTATAAAAGAGAGACGAGGTTACTATGATTTCCAAATAAATAATCTTCATATCATGCATGGTTCAAAAAAATTGTATCTTTTAACTAAGTTTTCGTTTTGGGAGATCAATGTTACAGTTTATCTTGGTAAGCCTCCCATGATATGCATGTTTTAAATTTCTTGGTAAGCCTCCCAGAAATCCCATGATATGCATGTTACAGTTTATCTGAATAACTACTCTTCATATCATGCATGGTTTAATTTTTTTGTTGCATTAATGTTTTTTTCATATCTTTTTTATGGGTATATTGGGGTTATGATATGGAAGAGATGACAGTAAGAGCTTATGATCTGGCTGCACTCAAGTATTGGGGGCCTTCAACTCGCATCCACTTCCCTGTAGCTCAATGTTACTCTTGTGGTATGTTTTCTTGAACTCTTGAAGTGATATATGATAGAGAATTATGATCGCAGTTTGCATTTGAAAAAATTAATTCCTACTGGGGTTTTGTCATTTGCAAGGCAAGTCTCTAATGAAATTAAATTGGAAACCTTTAGATGAAAAAATACTATGCATGTGGATAATCAGGACAATTGGAAACCTTTAGATGATATGGATATTATTGTGGGCTATGAAAGGTATTATCGCAATGTCATTTGCTAGGAAAGTAGTAAAATTAAGCAACTATTTTGTTCTTTTTAATTTTGATGTGTCTTAGGCATGCATATGCTATCTCATCAATGGAATTGGTAACCCCCTTGGAATAACATGTTTTCATTGGAATTCATTGGTAACCCCCTCAAAAAAAATGTTGTTCACATAATTATTTATACTGTTCACTCCTCTTAAATGTTATGAGCATGATATTATGTCCTAATATCCTCTCCTAATATCCATGTATTTTCACATGAAGTTGATCATGGGGTGAAATGGTAAGTAGTCAAGTTTGTTGGTAAGGCTAAGACAGTAGCCTCCTGGATGTTTGGTTGGCATCCAATTAGATGAGCCATGTGGAAACATGATGGGCCGTATGTGTTTCCTCCTCCAAATTGACCATCCCATTATGATACCTAATTTTCACATTCTCATAATGTATTTTTTAAATTGGTTATACATGCATTTAGCCTTCCAAACTGACTGCACTTCTAAACACTGAAAATGAGTATATCCTAAATATAATATTTTGTGCAACCAAATTACATACTATATTGGATGTGGCTATTTCATGCATATGGATTAGCTTTGCCTACTGTCTTCGACAACTTTACACCATTGAAAGCTAAATTTCATGGCATTGTAATTACGTTGCTCAATCAGATTATGGAAGCATAGTTGAAGAATCATCCAATATTTAGCGGCCACATCACGTAGAAGCATGGCTATTCAATCCACCTGAAAGTAGCCAATACCGCTGTTATTGGGTAATACTGACGGCTATAAAAGATGTAGGGTTTGAAGCACAAAAAGTTAATTTGTTGGTGTCATGTTGGGAAAATTAAAAAAATAAATTCATGAAATAAATATTGTGATTAAACTCTTGCTTTACCTATGTGACCTGGTTTTAACATATATTAACCACATAATAATTGATGATTCTCATATATAAGTATAGACATTTTCAAACTAAAAATATCCCTGAGAAAAAAACCTACTGATATGCATTAGAATTTTTTGCTCAATTAGCATATGCATTAGAATTTTTACTCAAACTGATATGCATTAGATTCTCAGATCAATCTGCGCAAAAAATTATATCAGTTTTAACTCATTATATCAGTTTTGACTACATATCAGTTTTGATTTGTGAAATTGAATGGCAGTTTTGATTTGTGAAATGGGTTAGTTGATATGCATAGTGGAGTTCTGGGAGAATGGGAGTTCCTGGCAATTCAGTTTTTTCTACTCATATTTCATTGCATATTTCTTGAAGAATGGGAATTCAGAGTTGGTTGCATATTAACACAATTAGTGATTGCATATACTTGATTTCCATAATTATATTAACACAATTAGTGACTGCATATACTGGAAATTTCATGGCAATTTAGTTTTCTTCTTCATTAGTAGAGTTTATATGCATAGTGGAGTTCTTGGAGAATGGGAGTTCATGGCAATTCAGAGTTGGTTTTCCCAAAAAATGCATATTTTGAAAACTTCCAATTTTCAACTTATTAACTTGGAGTTCTTGGCAATTCACAAAAATAGCCACAGTTGATTTTTCTGGTGATTGCATTAGTCAAAGTCGGTTTTTTTTGTTTTTTCATTAGTAGGGTTGATATGCATAATGGAGTACTTGGAGAATGGGAGTTCATGGCAATTCAATTTTTTCTACTCATATTTCATTGCATATTTCTTGAAGAATTATATCAGTTTTGGAGAATTATATCAGTTTTTCCATATAAGTTTTTAACATATCAATTCAATTTAAATTATATCAGTTTTAACTCATTATATCAGATTTGACTACATATCAGTTTTGATTTGTGAAATTGAATGTCAGTTTTGATTTGTGAAATGAGTTATATCAGTTTTGATTTGTGAAATGAGACATATCATTTGCATAGTCACAGTTTTTAAATCATTTGCATATCCTCACAGGTTGAGCACTTTAAATTGGGTCCATGTAGGAGGGAAATGTGCAGGCTTGAAAATTGGCTTGATGAACAGGTCATGGACTCATTGAATATCAGAGAAATGATGCATATCCTGTCATCGACTCATTGCATATTACAGGATCCTAATGCACATCCTATTCTCAACAATATGGACTCATGATAGGTAGATCAATATGTCTTGATGCTCAAAATAGGACCAAGAGTCATCAACTGATTTTGGAGCATCAGGATCCTGTCAATAATGTATTTTGACATGTAGATGCTCAAACTGAACTCATAACAGGCTATTTTGAGCACATGACAGGTAGATGCTCAAAATGAGTCAAGTTGAAACATGATCCTGTTTGATATATGCAATACATTGAGAAGACCATAGTTGAGGTATATTCAGCAATGTTATGTATTGTTCCTTAGGTTTGCATGTTCTAATTTTTCTAATACCCATTACTGTAAGTTGGCAATCATAGGTGGAATGCTCCAAGGTTGATGAGATTGCTATTTGATATGACGATTAAAGTTGTAATCCTTTTTACATTAATTTTATGCGTCCATTTGTTCATTCCCCAGATGAATCTTATAGATGTTTTGTTTCATATCAATCTTTTCATTTTCATTTTGAACAGTTTGTATTTTCAAAAGTTTGCATTTTGGATTCTGAAAGTAATTTCAAAATTAACCTGAGCATTCAACATATATCCTACATGTTAACATGATATTTTTTAACTAATGTTGAGAGTTTTCAAGAGTTTGCATTTTACATGTTAACATGATATTTGTTAACTAATGTTGAGTAAAGTATACGGAGATTGAGAACCAGGGTATTTTCGTGTTTCAATAGATTTTTGGCAACACATATATAATTATATCAATGCTCAGGTTTATAAATTGAACCAATGCATTCAACAATGCTAATGTTGATTTAACTATATCAAAATTTTGAATCTGTTGTTGGCAACACATTTGGCAACACATTCTGAGAATATCAAGTAAATAGAGTATATGTATTGGTATTTATGTTGTTTATGAAAGAAATGTACAGGTTCTGCCCGGAGGTGTCTTCTTTGATGACCAACCACCATCAACCGCATTTGAACAGGTTCTTGCCAGACACGGTTGGCAGCGGGGGCGGTAGGGCATCAGAGACATGAATCTGAAGCAGTTTGAGTGTTCGAGGAAGGAGAAGGATGATGATTTTTTGGCCATGACGGGGACTAAGCTCCCCCAACGGCCTTAGAAGTGGGCTAAAAACATTGATACGACTCTTCAGGTTTGCTCTCAGTTTTATAATTCTTTTAGGTTTCCTCTCAGTTTAATCATGTTTGCAATTGACGTTTTTTTTGGATTGTAGTCACATTTCCTTAGAATTAAACAACTTAAGAATGGCTAGTATACTTCTGGCTTATCTTCTTTCCTTCCACTTTTTGTAACATATCTCAAGTATGTTTCCTTCTTCTCCGGGGGAAATGCTGGTGTGTGAATCCACTGGGCAATCATAATCAACCAAAAATATGGTACCTTTGCTTCTTCAAATATTGAAACCGCAACATATATTACATAATACTTATTACCCTAAATGAGCTCAAAAAAATTTCAGAAAAGATAAATATGACAATGACATCAATTTTTTGAAACTAATACAATTATTTTGAAAGAAAATAAGGATAAAGAAGCATACATAATACTACACTACATGAGCTCAAAAAAAAAGATTGGCAATCATAATCAATCAACTCAGCGTAAAACTCTAAGGATAAAGAAGCATACAGACCTGCAAGTGAAGATGACATAGTAACATGTTCTTTGTTGAACTTAAAAACAACTTAATTGATGTGCTTGTTTTTCTCATAAAAATTCCTTTATTGTAATGATATATTTTACAACACTTGATAACAAAGAGATTGCCAACATATCTTATTGCTATTTCATTGAAAAATGAAGACCAAATTGTCACACTTTGATCCAGCTTGAAACAAAGCGAAAAAAATAAAGAGAAACATAGGCACAACCCATGTTTGTTCTGATATAGATCCAACTCGCAATTGAATCTCAAGTTGGGGCTAATCATCTTCAACATCGTTGCTTGCACTCGCCATAGATCCAATAATAATAATAAATATAAAATGAAATTGAATATCGCCATATTCAACATCATTGCTTCTTGCTCTGCCATAGATTCAACTCACAACACCCAGCATGTTCCTACGTAAGCAACGCCGAGCTAGCCTCCAGCTCGCAACGCCAAGCCTCCAACTCTTGTGGGAGGAGGGATCAAGAAGAGGACCCATGTCATTGCAGAGGTAGTTTTCAGCCCCGTGAATGTCCAAGTGAGATATCCTGGGCTTGGCTGATGTTGTAGTAGTTCTGATGGCTACTGGAGCTGAGAATACATGAGGCTTTTTCTCCCTTTTCCTGGGAAAATATGTATGATCTTGTTTTAGCCAACATTCTTAGAATAAATTGAATATAATTTAAATTTTCACCTAAATCTCTACAGGTGTTAGTAACATGGGATTATTATAATGGGAATAAAGGATGTAGGCTTGTTACAGGTTTAAATGTGTGGATTCGGATCTTGACTCCCATGATAATTGTTTTGAGAATAATCTGTGTGTTGAAAGTTGGTTGCAGTCAAAGTTTAAGTTGAAATACACTGCAACACAAACAATTTTATACATTAGCTAACTTTTCTGTAAACTCCAACATTTGTATACATTTCGACTGAATGTATCAGAACTTAGTTAACAAAAAATATATACCCCAGTAATATATACTAATGTATACTCCAGCATGAAATAAGGTGATGGAATTAGTTAACAAAAAATGGAAATGAAAAGAAAAACTATATCCTGAACTTTTCCCATCCAAAATGATTCAAGCACAACAAATTATCATGATGCCAACCTGTAATAAACCTCTCCTTTTAATCAAAAGGATGTCAATTCAAACAATATATCCTGAAATTTTATACTCCAACAATATATATGCAAATGTATACACCAGCATGAAATAAGTGATGGAATTAGTTAACAAAAAATGAAAATGAAAAGCAAAACTATATCCTGAACATCCAAAATGATTCAAGTGAACTTTTATCATCCAAAATGATTCAATTAAAACAAAATTATCAAGCTACCAAACTATAATAAAACCCAAATGAAATAAGTGATGGAACCAAGTAAAAATAAGTAGCTCAATTATTAGAAAACAAAAATGTTAAAACTATATATCCTGAAACTTAAAAATAAGAAAACCATTATATAAAGTAAGTTAACATTCACTTAATTAAAAAACTGAAGATTGTTGACTTAAGAAAGCTTACAGTAGTATGGAGAAGAAAACTTACAGTAATATGGAGAAGAAAACCCACAGCATGCAAGCATGCAACCTATACAAAACTTTCAAGACACAAAAATCATCAAGCTTTAGCACAAATGGAACAAAAGATCCTGAAAAACAGTAATAAACAGAGAATTACCTGAGAGTAATCAAGTAGAAGAGGTGTGTGCAGATAATTAACCCAAATAAAAAAACAAACCTGAGAAAACAGAAAAACCCCCAAATCAGGGCATAAAAACAAACATCTGGGCGGTTGCAGAAGAAACTGAGAATAAACCCGAGATTTTTTGCAAGCTTTTTTCTCTGAAATAAGTGCATAGGTAAGAAGTCATGGGTTAGTTTCTTATTAATAGGATAAGAAATAATCAAATCTGGGCCAAAAAATCTGGGCCAAAAAATAAGTGCATAGGGGAAAGTTGAAATAGATGAAAGAAGTCAGGTAAGAAGTCATGGGGTAGCCCATGTTTCCCCAGATTTTTCCACAACACATTCAACTATTAATTGATGTTCAGAAAGTTGAAACATGTTAAGTGTTCAGTCATCAATTTCAAATAATGCAAAAACTAACAATGAACAGATAAATAGAATAGGTGACATTTTTTATCTAATCGTCGGCTTCTGCTAGAACCTCCCTTCTTTTTCCCCTTCCAGCTATCAAAGCCAATGCACCTAAAAAGCAATACTTCTGCTACTTTTGACATTTGGACTGCATTACTGTCATTAGAAGTGAGGCTCAAGATTGAAATATCGTGAGGCGGTTGCTAGTGTTGGGGTACCGGGCCTCATTTGTTTGGCGTCGTTGCCTATTCTCCGTCCAGTCAAGAATGAAATGTGTCAGTAATTGTTGATATGCAAACCACAGATACCACAAAATAGGAAAATCAAGAAATCAAGAAATTTCCATAGTGGCCAATAACAGGACTTGAAGGCTACCAAGATTTTAAAGGTTCGACAGTCACAAATGGACTCAAGCATGACTCTACCATTGGTTGCACAAGAACTGCTTAAGTTGAGTTCAACTGAAACCAAAACATACCTGTAATATAGTCTGATGAGCATCTGCAAATTTGCAGATTCATTATTGGAAATAAAAATGAATAAAAGCAAGTAGAAATTCAAAACTTAGAATCCACTTACCATGTCTGTTCCCTAACGATCCACATTGGGTCCCAATTTGGATAATATTGATCCGAGCCATTCCAAGCAGGTCCTTGACCCAATCTGACAGCCGAATTCTGGCAAACATTCCAAATTATAGTTGCAACTGGACTGGCATGGGGATAATGTAATGAGCTTAAAAGTATTAATTATAATAATCAGCTAATTTAAATTAGCTAACAAATATCGAATCGAAAGGTCCGCCCAGAAAAAAAAATGAATCGAACGGAAGTTTTAAATGGTATAATATTTGTATTATTCCTATAATGAACCTGGATTCTCTAGCTTTTGCATTATGACAGTTAACATGATTCTCTAGCTCACGATAAATGATTTCCAAAAGCCTATATATACATCTCAGAGACATTTAATAGGTTATTACCATTTTTTGATAATATACATCTCAAAATGGACATTTAATAGGTTATTGCCATTTTTGTTTGATAATGAAATTAATTAATTAATTAATTACCTTCTTCAAGCATTTCTTCTCCCTCACTTCATATTGTCCTATCGTTTAATCTGAAAGCCACATCACTGGGAAATGTGACTACAATCCAAAAAAAACGTCAATTGCAAACATGATTAAACTGAGAGGAAACCTAAAAGAATTATAAAACTGAGAGCAAACCTGAAGAGTCGTATCAATGTTTTTAGCCCACTTCTAAGGCCGTTGGGGGAGCTTAGTCCCTGTCATGGCCAAAAAATCATCATCCTTCTCCTTCCTCGAACACTCAAACTGCTTCAGATTCATGTCTCTGATGCCCTACCGCCCCCGCTGCCAACCGTGTCTGGCAAGAACCTGTTCAAATGCGGTTGATGGTGGTTGGTCATCAAAGAAGACACCTCCGGGCAGAACCTGTACATTTCTTTCATAAACAACATAAATACCAATACATATACTCTATTTACTTGATATTCTCAGAATGTGTTGCCAAATGTGTTGCCAACAACAGATTCAAAATTTTGATATAGTTAAATCAACATTAGCATTGTTGAATGCATTGGTTCAATTTATAAACCTGAGCATTGATATAATTATATATGTGTTGCCAAAAATCTATTGAAACACGAAAATACCCTGGTTCTCAATCTCCGTATACTTTACTCAACATTAGTTAACAAATATCATGTTAACATGTAAAATGCAAACTCTTGAAAACTCTCAACATTAGTTAAAAAATATCATGTTAACATGTAGGATATATGTTGAATGCTCAGGTTAATTTTGAAATTACTTTCAGAATCCAAAATGCAAACTCTTGAAAATACAAACTGTTCAAAATGAAAATGAAAAGATTGATATGAAACAAAACATCTATAAGATTCATCTGGGGAATGAACAAATGGACGCATAAAATTAATGTAAAAAGGATTACAACTTTAATCGTCATATCAAATAGCAATCTCATCAACCTTGGAGCATTCCACCTATGATTGCCAACTTACAGTAATGGGTATTAGAAAAATTAGAACATGCAAACCTAAGGAACAATACATAACATTGCTGAATATACCTCAACTATGGTCTTCTCAATGTATTGCATATATCAAACAGGATCATGTTTCAACTTGACTCATTTTGAGCATCTACCTGTCATGTGCTCAAAATAGCCTGTTATGAGTTCAGTTTGAGCATCTACATGTCAAAATAAATTATTGACAGGATCCTGATGCTCCAAAATCAGTTGATGACTCTTGGTCCTATTTTGAGCATCAAGACATATTGATCTACCTATCATGAGTCCATATTGTTGAGAATAGGATGTGCATTAGGATCCTGTAATATGCAATGAGTCGATGACAGGATATGCATCATTTCTCTGATATGCAATGAGTCCATGACCTGTTCATCAAGCCAATTTTCAAGCCTGCACATTTCCCTCCTACATGGACCCAATTTAAAGTGCTCAACCTGTGAGGATATGCAAATGATTTAAAAACTGTGACTATGCAAATGATATGTCTCATTTCACAAATCAAAACTGATATAACTCATTTCACAAATCAAAACTGACATTCAATTTCACAAATCAAAACTGATATGTAGTCAAATCTGATATAATGAGTTAAAACTGATATAATTTAAATTGTATTGATATGTTAAAAACTTATATGGAAAAACTGATATAATTCTCCAAAACTGATATAATTCTTCAAGAAATATGCAATGAAATATGAGTAGAAAAAATTGAATTGCCATGAACTCCCATTCTCCAAGTACTCCATTATGCATATCAACCCTACTAATGAAAAAACAAAAAAACCGACTTTGACTAATGCAATCACCAGAAAAATCAACTGTGGCTATTTTTGTGAATTGCCAAGAACTCCAAGTTAATAATTTGAAAATTGGAAGTTTTCAAAATATGCATTTTTGGGAAAACCAACTCTGAATTGCCATGAACTCCCATTCTCCAAGAACTCCACTATGCATATCAACTCTACTAATGAAGAAAAAAACTAAATTGCCATGAAATTTCCAGTATATGCAGTCACTAATTGTGTTAATATAATTATGGAAATCAAGTATATGCAATCACTAATTGTGTTAATATGCAACCAACTCTGAATTCCCATTCTTCAAGAAATATGCAATGAAATATGAGTAGAAAAAACTGAATTGCGAGGAACTCCCATTCTCCCAGAACTCCACTATGCATATCAACTAACCCATTTCACAAATCAAAACTGCCATTCAATTTCACAAATCAAAACTGATATGTAGTCAAAACTGATATAATGAGTTAAAACTGATATAATTTTTTGCGCAGATTGATCTGAGAATCTAATGCATATCAGTTTGAGCAAAAATTCTAATGCATATGCTAATTGAGCAAAAAATTCTAATGCATATCAGTAGGTTTTTTTCTCCGGGATATTTTTAGTTTGAAAATGTCTATACTTATATATGAGAATCATCAATTATTATGTGGTTAATATATGTTAAAACCAGGTCACATGGGTAAAGCAAGAGTTTAATCACAATATTTATTTCATGAATTTATTTTTTTAATTTTCCCAACATGACACCAACAAATTAACTTTTTGTGCTTCAAACCCTACATCTTTTATAGCCGTCAGTATTACCTAATAACAGCGGTATTGGCTACTTTCAGGTGGATTGAATAGCCATGCTTCTACGTGATGTGGCCGCTAAATATTGGATGATTCTTCAACTATGCTTCCATAATCTGATTGAGCAACGTAATTACAATGCCATGAAATTTAGCTTTCAATGGTGTAAAGTTGTCGAAGACAGTAGGCAAAGCTAATCCATATGCATGAAATAGCCACATCCAATATAGTATGTAATTTGGTTGCACATAATATTATATTTAGGATATACTCATTTTCAGTGTTTAGAAGTGCAGTCAGTTTGGAAGGCTAAATGCATGTATAACCAATTTAAAAAATACATTATGAGAATGTGACAATTAGGTATCATAATGGGATGGTCAATTTGGAGGAGGAAACACATACGGCCCATCATGTTTCCACATGGCTCATCTAATTGGATGCCAACCAAACATCCAGGAGGCTACTGTCTTAGCTTTACCAACAAACTTGACTACTTACCATTTCACCCCATGATCAACTTCATGTGAAAATACATGGATATTAGGAGAGGATATTAGGACATAATATCATGATCATAACATTTAATAGGAGTGAACAGTATAAATAATTATGTGAACAACATTTTTTTGAGGGGGTTACCAATGAATTCCAATGAAAACATGTTATTCCAAGGGGGTTACCAATTCCATTGATGAGATAGCATATGCATGCCTAAGACACATCAAAATTAAAAAGAACAAAATAGTTGCTTAATTTTACTACTTTCTTGGCAAATGACATTGCGATAATACCTTTCATTGCCCACAATAATATCCATATCATCTAAAGGTTTCCAATTGTCCTGATTATCCACATGCATAGTATTTTTTCATCTAAAGGTTTCCAATTTAATTTCATTAGAGACTTGCCTTGCAAATGACAAAACCCCAGTAGGAATTAATTTTTTCAAATGCAAACTGCGATCATAATTCTCTGTCATATATCACTTCAAGAGTTCAAGAAAACATACCACAAGAGTAACATTGAGCTACAGGGAAGTGGATGCGAGTTAAAGCCCCCAATACTTGAGTGCAGCCAGATCATAAGCTCTTACTGTCATCTCTTCCATATCATAACCCCTATATACCCACAAAAAAGATATGAAAAAAACATTAATGCAACAAAAAAATTAAACCATGCATGATATGAAGAGTAGTTATTCAGATAAACTGTAACATGCATATCATGGGATTTCTGGGAGGCTTACCAAGAAATTTAAAACATGCATATCATGGGAGGCTTACCAAGATAAACTGTAACATTGATCTCCCAAAACGAAAACTTAGTTAAAAGATACAATTTTTTTGAACCATGCATGATATGAAGATTATTTATTTGGAAATCATAGTAACCTCGTCTCTCTTTTATAGTAGCTAGTAACCTTGCAGCTAGTGTCACAGAGATGGTCTATATACCTCTAAGTCCACCTATTTTGGGGGGAAATTTGGGGAATTGGGGGGGTCACAAAACAGAAATTTTAGGGGGTCACAAAATTGGCAACTCAAAACGAAAGAACAGAATTTAATTCCAAAACGTAAAAGGCAAAAATTTAATTCCAAAGCACATACTCACAGCAATAGCAGAATTGATAACTCACTCTCAAAAACAAAAAACTCATCATTAATGGGTTTAAAAAGTAATTAAATTCTTTCCTTCAGTAGGGGATTCCTCAAGGATCCTTTCATTAAAGCTAGGGTCCATGGGCAGTGGTGATGGTTATTGGGTAGGAAATAGTTGTGGATGATGAAGAATGCAATCTCCTGTTCTTGAAATCAAGCAGCTAAAGCCCCAATAACCTTCTCCCTTTTAGTTCAATGGCCTGCTGCAACTCTGCTTGCTGCTGCTCCTCCAACTTCCTTCTCAGCAGCATTCTAGCTCCTTCTCTGCTGCTTGTCGATGTTGTTGTACAAACCCCAAATTAAACAACAAAAAAACTGAAAAAAGGGAACAAATATTGGAGGAGTACCAAGTTTCAACTCTCGCATCCCAAGATTTTCTGCAGACAGAAGCTACTTGAAAGAAACTCTATCAAATAATTGTGGAAGATGGTAGGAAATCATAACGATGAAACCATGAAATTCATTGCTAAGTTTTCTGCTTAGTTTCACACAATCCATTAGTTCTTGCCTGCATATTAAAAAGAAAGTACGATATAAGAATTAGAGACTAAAGAAATTTGTTCACAATATTCTTGGCTCATAACACGCAATTCCATCCCCCACTGGTACTGATAATTTTTTGATAGCATGAATCTGGAAAATAAACATAATTTCCATAACTACATGAGAAAACAAACATCAAGCGATGATGGTTGTCACAACCCAAAAATGTTTAACCATGGTACCTCTTCTTCCTGATTGCAAATGCAAGGGATGTGGACTATTCCTTATTTGCAGTATAATCCAGTAAGTAGATGAACAATGGACATGAACATATTGCAAGTTCAAACGTAACCAAATGAGGAAATTATGATTGGTCTTCTTCTGTTACCAATTTCCTTATTTGTTTTGTGTTCCATTTGATGTTGTTTTTTAGCAATTGGAATTGGGGTTTCAGTTTAATATGCCATGGACTAACATAACATTTTATTGGATCAAAATTTTAAATTTCAATTGAATATTAATGGCATGTCCTCATTACACCCAACACTTAAGTTTCAATGATTATATATACCATTTCATAATTAAAGTGCATAGTATTCAACCGTTTCAATGATAATGCTCTCCTAATATATTTCTTAGCCACATCAACGCAATCGCTTAGCATTCCTAAAGATGTCATTCTTACTTAAACAAATATATTGCCTTCAATAATCTAACAAATTACAAAAATGTAACTAATTAGATAGGTTCAAACTTCACATGCAATAATCTAGTCATTTATATGTGATTTCCAAGTAAGAAACAAAATCTAAACGTTTTACTTTTACTTCAGATCGATACCAAAGCTTGAAAACTATATACACAGTAGACAACTAAGTTCGATATGAACAAAGGTAGTAGATTCAAAGCTAAACATTTGAATAGAATTCAAGCTGGAGCCAATTTTTGGGATGCATGCTAAGATGATTGTGATGGTGAACAATGATGAACAAAGTTGAACTTGTTCAACACGAAACCCTGATCAAATATTAGGTCAAAAATACAAATTTTTCCTTTAAGATCAATTGAATCTCCAACCAAAAAGACTATGTATTGCAACAAAAAGAACAAAACCAAACCAAAAATCCAAAATTTGTGATTGTTTCAATCATATATACCTCTGCTTGGTACTCATGTTTTTTAATTGGAAAATCTGAGGAGTCGACATCCACAGTAGTCGAATCGAATCAATTACAGATAAAAATGTGGCTATTTCATTTGTATCATAAATGAATCCTGGAATTTAATTGCCCTCCTCTTTTACTTCACTGTCAGGGCATAAACTTAGCAAAAAGGCATGACTTCTAAGAGAAATGACCTCAACCAAGTTCCTACCGATTCACATTCATCTATCCATTTCAATTAAAACAATATATAAACCCCCTAAATGATCCTTTTTAGTAGGCAAAATAAGTTATATACACTGAACTTACATAAAAACTATAATCATGCAATTAGACTTCAAATCCAATATCAGTCTCCAACTCATTTAAAAATTACAATAATTAATCAAAAAAGCACCCCAAATGAGTGGACTGAAGTATTCACCTGCCAAATTCACAAAGGAACGCCTCCTTGTTGCTATTCAAACTATGCACATAGAGGTCCATGAGGTGACTAACCTATTCATCCAGGAAAAAAACATATAATTTTGATAAGTTTATCTTTGAAAAAAGAAAAATAAACACGAATGTTAACAAATGTTGTGTTTGTTTCACTTATATATACATCTGCCTGATACTCATGCTTTTCAACCGGAAGATCCGATGAGTTGACAGCTGCAAACAATCGAATCGATTGCTGATAAAAATGCTACTCTTTCATTTGTATAATAGATGAATCGTGGAATGCAAGAAGAGAGGTGAAGAACCTGATTGAATGCAAGTAGATAGGTGAAGAACCTAATTGAATGCAAGAAGAGAGGTGAAGAACATGAGAAAATAAACTGATAATAACAGAAAATAAACTGAAAACAAACTGAGAATTATAACCTGGTTGTTGCAAACGTAACAGAAGAGTGTGTCGCTTGGATTGTTGCAGACGAATTTCTCCAACTCTGAAGATGAGGGGTGAAGACGATGGGTGAAGTTGGACTTGCCATTGGGCCTCCCTGACTGCTTCACGGTGAGCAAAAGCACGACAGCCGCCATGGCGTGCGTTCGATCACAGTGAAGCAGATCATGGAGGCCTAATGAAAACTCAAATGAGATCGAGGAAACCCTAACCCAAAGTTACCAATCTGCTTCCGAGATGCTAGAGTTAGAACTCATGCTACTGTTACCGATCGAAAAACATTAAACCTGAAGGAAATAAAAGCAACCAGATTAAATTGGAAGTTTATAAACATCAAATTGGAAGTTTATAAATTGCAGTGCAACTGATTATATGCAATCACAAATATTAACTTAATAGGACATCATGTATTCCAACTTAGTATATGCAGTTCCAACCTGAGTATATGCAGATAATTTATACTCATTACTGAAATCATGTATTAACTCAATATGAAATATTTTAACTCAATATGCAGTGCAACTTCAGTGTCTAGTTTTAAGAAATTAGACAATGTAATATTGCTCAAAACTGAAAAACTGTTAATTTTGATGTCAAAAGAAAAATTGAGCTCAAAATATTAGCAGGTCCTCAAAATCAATATTAGCACTGAAATATTAGCATGTCCTCAAAAATTTGAGTACTACTGCACTATAAACTTGAGTAATTTGGACAGGTCCTCAAAATATTAGCAGGTCCTCAAAATACTGCACTCATATTAGCAGGTCCTCAAATTATCCTTTTCAGTATTTGGGTATTGTTTTAGTTTTTCAGTTTAGCATGTCCTCAAATTTTCTGTTCCTCATTTACTTAAATTTACTTCAGTTACGTAAATTTAAGTTGCCAGTAAATTTACTTCATTTACTTCATATTAGCAGGTCCTCATATTGGGTATTGTTTGAGTATTTGGGTATTTGGGTAAATGAAGTAAATTTGAGTAAATGAAGTAAATGAAGTTTACTTACTTACCCAAATACCCAAATACCCAAATACTTCATTTACTGAAAACATAAATGACAGGATACTTAACTAACAGGATATACGTAACTAAATTTGGATATGTAATTGGGATATGCAAAATTTGGACAAGATACTTAACTAAAGTAACATGATTATAAGTAACAGCAAAATTTTCATAAACAATGTGCTCCCTATGTGATATAATTTTTCCTAGCAGCAGTGATGATCCAAAATCTACAACCATAATCATATATTGAATTGAATGCTGGTATGCAAAAACTCATACAATCTGAAAACTTAGAACCAATTTTGGCCTGAATGAACATTCCCTTTGACTGAAAATAGATTTCTATCATATTAATTGCTCTCTACAACCCAAATATTCGTGAAACTACTGAAATTTTAGTTTTCCACTTAAATGTATATCACATATATTCAGCTAGTCACTTTTTTTAATCTACCAAAGAGTTCAAAGCAGTTGTTTTTTGTTGCTAGATGGTAATTACTTTGATTCAAAATAGAAAAAGAAAACATGGATTCAATTTTTCCTAGCAGCAGTGATGATCCAAAATCTACAACCATAATTATACATTGAATTGAATGCTGGTATGCAAAAACTCATACAATCTGAAAACTAAGCACCAATTTTGGCCTAAAGGAACATTCCCTTTGACTGAAAATAGATTTCTACCATATTAATTGCTATATCCAATACAAATACGGTATATGAGATGATCATACTTTAATATACTTCCTCAAAAGAGTAGGAAATGCAGCTAAAAATACAGCTGATGCCTTCACACGATTGTGTTGCCAAGGTATATCTTCATTAGACTACCATGTTTCTTCAAGGATTTTGTGGTTGTTAGTTCAATTATTGTTTCCTTTTTTTCCTACAGAGCTGGGAGCATTCAGCAGGTCACAAAGAATTCTATCCATTTCATTTAGAACAAACACCATTATTCTACACCATCATCATCTCATAATATTTCGTACCAATATATTTCTGACCAGTTTATGAGATGATCATCTCATATATATTTCTGGATGCATATGCAATGAAGTTTTTGACCAACATTGGTACCTGAAATTGTATTTTTCAAGCCAATCAGTCAGAATTCATGCTCAAATATAGATTGCTTTCTGTAATTTCTCAAATTGGTACTAAAATTCGAACCGTGCCGTCGTCTCCCATATGGTCTATAGACATAGGGTTTCAAATATTGCAATTAAAAAACTATTGAAATAACACAGTTCATCAAAATCAAAACTTTTGAGAAAGAAAAAAACAAAGCTTTCAAATTAAAAAAGAAAAAAGTGAAGAAAAGCTTACACTTTGTTGTGGTGCTTGTGGAGATGCTACGACTGCAGATCTCAGAGCCTATTAGCAGCAGAGGCGGCTGAATCGACCATTTCAAAGTTGAGGGGCGAGACGCTGGACTGGAGATCTCAGAGACTGACCATTTCAATGTTGAGGGGTGTTCGAAGGCCCTGAGGCGGAGGGTGAGGGGTTTCAAAGTTGAGGGGCATTCGAAGGCCCTGAGGCTGAGGGTGAGGGGTTTCAAGGTTGAGGGGCTTTGATGATGCCCAGGCTGAGGGTGAGGGATTTCGAAGTTTAGGCGTTGAGGGGTTTCGAAGGTGAGGTGTTTGGACTGTGAGGGGTTTCGAAGTTGAGGGCTTTTTTTTGCCAGTGTGATGGGGCCAGTGAGATGTGAAGAGTGATGTGAACAAATTTTTTCCCTCTCATATGTGATGTGTTGAAATTTTGATTTCAAAATTTAAATACAAAATGATTTGATTTCTTATCTTATCTCAATTTCTCATATCTCAATTTCTCATACCCCATATACAAAATTTATATAAACAACACACCCAATTACACATAACCAAAATCTCTTATCCATTATCTCTTATCCATTATCTCTTAACCAAAATCTCTTATCCAATTTCTCTTATCCAAAAACCCATGATAACATCCCTGTTATATAATATAGATAGATAGATAGATAGATATATATATATATATATATATATATATATATATATATATATATATATATATATATATATATATATATATATGATGTTGCACCCACTTTTGTGTCACACTTTGCTATATTGTTTATCGTATCTGTGTGATGTATGTTATGTTGTCGACATGTATGCTTCACTCTTCTTGATATGCTTTTGAGACAATATATGGATTTGATATTTATTAATTCATGCTCTTTCGTTGATGTGATGAATTTGTGAAAATTATTTTCATTTCGTATATCTAAAATGTTGATATTGGATCTCCATTCCATTACTCACATGTGTATATGATGAGATTTTATGAGTTTTTGATTCGATATATCTTTATACTCCTTGATTGTTGTTAGTTCGTATTTAGCACTATTATTGTTGTTGTTATTTGCTCCCACCTTTTTGGATAATGCCATAGGGGGAGAGAAATAAACATACAAGATTCATAATGGATGTGCTAAGTATGTTCTAACACTTGAATCTAAGATTTTCGTTGCCTTAGATTCAGGGGGAGTAAGATTACAATGAATAGGGATTTTATTTCCAAGATTTCTTGAATTGAATTCATTCATATCTCACTCATTTGATTCAATTGTTATGTAGATGCTCTAATATTTGTTGACTAACTTGATTGGCATCTATGTAGGGGGAGTAAGTTTTCATTGCGCACAATTATTTATCTTTTTGTTTATGTTTGTTTGTCATCATCAAAAAGGGGGAGAATGTTGAGTATTGGACTTCTCCCTACTTGGTGTTAATGATGAGCAAACATAAATACTTGTGACTAATCTCCTATTTTGCAGTTAATCCATTGCCTAAGCTTATTATGAAGATCAACTAGCAATGGATGACTCACAAACATCATTGAAGGCAAATGATATGAATTGGATGATCGTAGATTGATGATTGAAGCTCCGTAAAGACTTCAAGCTCATACGATGGAAAGAAGAGATTATTCGTCAATGTAATTTTTCTTTTATCTCTTCTAGTATGTAGCTTAGAAGTAGAACTTTGATGGAGCACTCACACACATCTACATTCTGTCATAGGACATCTTTAGACTTTTGTCCTTTGATCCCAATTCAATCCTCTTGTGTTTGTGCCAGGATTGTTTATAACAGCCGACTGCTTAACAGTTTACAGTCGCCTGTCTCAACAA
This sequence comes from Scilla litardierei, assembly GCA_030789695.1. Classification (NCBI taxonomy): domain Eukaryota; kingdom Viridiplantae; phylum Streptophyta; class Magnoliopsida; order Asparagales; family Asparagaceae; genus Scilla; species Scilla litardierei. The sequence goes on along the minus strand of CM061136.1, from coordinate 135,520,928 downwards.
CAGTCGACTGTGTTTTGTTCTACAGTCGCCTGTTATGCACAGACTATTACAACGTAGTTTTTGGGCCTTCTCTGATTATCTCGCACAGGCTACTGTGAACGATTAACAAGCACATGTCCTAGTGACAGTCGACTGTGAATTGTTCATCAGTCGCATGTCTCTCCTTGCCCAAACTCTGTTTGATCCGATTTCTACGGCCAGTCGACTTATGCTGTATATACAGTTAACTGTCTATTAGATCAGTCGACTGTCTATGCTGCAACAGTCGCCTGTCTGTAAGTCTATTCTTTTACTCAGCTCTCTGGAAATTTCTCCTGTATTTGACAGTCGTCTGTTTAAGGATATACAATCGCCTGTTCTGATTAACAGTCGAATGTGTTCCTCGCATCAGTCATCTGTCATGTATCTTGTGAGATTTCCAGTATTCTATCTAACTTACTCTTCTCTCGGCCAGTCGCCAGTCGAAGAATGTACAGTCGCCTGTTGGTTTTACAGACGACTGTCTTGGCTTCATCAGTCGACTGTCCACGTGATAAGTTACCGTTATAAATTCTCACCTACCCTTGCTGACTGTGCAACAGTCGACTGTGGATTGTTCAACAGTCGACTGTCGCGAGTTCAGATTATATCCGTTGAGATTTTTCTCACGGATTTCGATTGGGTTTTTGCATAAACTGTTTTATGGAATTGAGAAAACTATAAATAGAGCTTCTACTGTTCCATTGGAAGGTTACTCATTCATTGCAAAATCCTTCAAGCTTTCTTCTCCAAAGATCAAAGCTCTCAAATCCAAAGCCCTAAGTATTTCCAAATCTTATTCTCTTGCTCTCCAACCTAGAACCAAAGATTGATCTTCTAGACATTTGGTGCAGTCAAGAGAAAGGGCTTTCACCTCTCTTCCAAGAGAGTTCTTCAACACACATCACACTTCTCCTTCAAGTTCTACTTCAAGTCATAGGTGATTGTAAGTGTTGCTTTCATATTTCATAACTTTCGTTATTTGATTTGTGCTCTCGGTTGTGAGAGTGGTTTTGCTTGCTCCCAAGTTGTGGGAGTCAAGGACATCGATTGTATTCGATTGCACTTGTAGGGTTGCTACAAGTGGGCTATAAGGAAACCTCAAGTTAGGGTTCTAACTTGAGTATCTGGTGGTATCCGGGTGGTAGGGACGTAGGATTACCTGGAACAAGTCGGGAGTTGACTTGGGTAATCCGAACCCTTGAAACATATCTGCGTTTGCGTGTGTTTCTCTTTGGGTCGTTTTTCTATTCCGCACTATTTGTTGGATTGTATTTTATTTGGCGTAAATTCCTTTTAAATTTGCATAAACACAATTCAACCCCCCCCCCCCCCCCCCGTCTAGTGTTTTCCCCATAGACAGGGTCCTTACAGAGGTATCCGGGTGGAAGAGACGTAGGATTACCAGGAACACGTCGGGAAGTGACTTAGGTAATCTGAACCATTGAAACATCTCTGCATTTGCGTGTGTTTCATTTTGGGTTTAATTTCTATTCCGCATTATTTTTATTGGATTGCAATTTAAATTGGTGTAACTATCTTTTTAAATTACATAAACACTATTCAATCCCCCTTCTAGTGTTTTCCCCATAGATAGGATCCTTACAATTGGTATCAGAGCACAAGGTTTTAGCTCTGGCATCCAACAACAACAACGTTCCTCCACCACCTTCGTACAACAATCACAACCGTGAAGGAGCGTCCACACTTTTCGAAGGTCAATCAACGGTGCGTCCTCCACGTTTCAATGGCACAAACTTTGCCTATTGGAAGTGTAGGATGGGGACGTTCCTAAGGAGCGCTTCGCTTTGGAGAACCCTCCACAAGGAATACGTCGAGCCCACCGAAGAGGATTTCGAGAAATGGACGTCTTTCAAGAAATTCACCGAAGTCAACAACGCAAAAGCAATGAACGCTCTTCATTGTGCGTTGGACCCAAATGAGTTCAACAAGATATGCACATGTAGGAGTGCATATCAAATTTGGAACCATCTCATCGTTACCCATGAGGGAACGAACAAAGTAAAACTTTCAAAGTTATATGTTGCCGTGCAAAACTTCGATTTGTTTAATATACAGGAAAATGAGAGCATTGCATTAATGTACAGACGTTTTACCGACATCACCAATGAATTGGAAGCCCTTGGCCAAACATACACCGAACTTGAAAAGGTAAGGAAGATCATCATGGAATGACCTCCAAATGGGAAAGAAGAGCGATCGCCATCGAGGAGGTCAATGATTTGAAGAATTACACAGTTGTGAATCTTATCGGGACTCTCATGTCTTATGAAGTAAGACGGGAGAACTGATTAAAGATTCGAGCTATGATGAATCCTTTGAAGGCCAAGAAGAAAGCTTTGGCATTCAACGCCAATTCATCATCCTCCGATTGTGAAGAATCAGAGAATGAGATGGATTTGGGTGAAATGGCCCAAATGGCGAAGAAGTTCCCACGCTTCTTTCGCAAAGGTAAATTTCCCTCTAACAAAAGATTTGAGTCTAATAATGCAACTTCCTCTCTTTGTTTTAATTGTAATAAGCCAGGGCACATCAAGAGGGATTGCCCAATGCTAAGGAACAAAAAGAAGTGGAAGGCTCCAAAGTACCACAAGTCCGACAAGAACAAGAGAGATAAGAAGAAAGGACTCGTCTGTACATTCGATGACTCGAGTGAGGACTCATCAAGTGATTCCGATGATGAGAAGGGTAAGAGCGCCCACATGTGTTTTATGGCACGAGAAGATCCACTCTCCGATGAGAGTGATTCCGACACGGATGATACCGAGGTAACAATGGATGAACTTCATATTGCAAATGAAGAATTATTTGCTAAATATCAATCTTTAATGCTTAGATATACTAGCTTAAAAAATTGAATGTTAGCAAGTCATCCATTCCATGCATTATCAACAATGACACCATTGTTGATACTTTAAATCTTGAGAAAGCAAACTTAGCTTCTCAAAATGTCACTTTGAGAGATGAGGTAAATAACCTCAAATCTCAACTAGATCAAACACATCCTAAGGATAATAATGATCTAGTTACACGACACACACAATTGGGTTTAGAGAATGATTCTATTAAAACTCAAGTGCACGAGCTCAAAGCACGGGTGTCCACCTTAGATACCAATATTTCTTCTCTTAAGGAGAAATATGAGCTCATGTCCTCCCGTATTGTGAGATTCAATAAGGGAAAAGGACAATTGTACGATTTGTTTTCAAACCAATTTTTGGCCATACATCGTGTTGGTCTTGGTTTTGTAAAAGCAAATGCATCCAATGATCACACCTCCTATAGTGGTGTCACTCTAGACTTTGTGAGGCCTTCCTCCGGTGCATCCACAAGTGGTGTCAAAGACACTATATGTAGAAAACCTACCAAGAAAGTCACCACTTCACCTTCTCTTCCTTTTGGCAAGAAACCCACTAAGGGTGAAAACCAAAAGAGAAGCCATGCTTACATGTACACTAACCTTCATCCACGTAGGAAACCTCCTACTTCACAAGTGGATAATCATGACACTTTTTATGCTCCACACCCACGGACACGTGCAAATTCACACATGAGAAATACTCATGTACGTGCTCCTAAACACTCATATGCACATACGCATCATTCTTACATGTATGCTAATCCTCCACATGTCATGCATGACCCATATGCTTCATACAACATGCATGTTCCCAAGCATACATATCATTCCCGTATGTTCAATGCATATCTTCCACCTCATTTCTATGATATAAACCATGTTCCTAAGAAGCAAGCACCACATAGAAATCTAACGAGTATGCATGAAACTAGGAAACGGACTCCCAAAATTTACACCATTTGGGTTCCTAAGAACACTAGCCTAAATGATAGGAATGCTTATGTTGATTCCTATTTTCACAATGTTATTAAGAATAGTAATTATGTTGGGAAGCGGAAGTCCACTTGGACTTTGCTTCCAAAGGGCTAATCCCCTTGGACCCAACAAACATTAGATACCATGAGCTTATGGTATATTATGTAGGTACCCAAGAGAAATAAGAAGAGCAATAAAGGTCAAACTAGCTCTAAAGGGAAAGGATGGATTCTCGATAGTGGTTGCTCCAAACACATGACGGGAGATCCCTCATTGCTCTCCGAAGTGATTAGCATCAAGGATGGTGCAACGGTCACTTTTGGAGGTAATCAAAAGGGAACCATCATTGGAATAGGTATTGTCGGTAACCCTTCAAAACCCATAATTACTAATGTGTTTATTGTTAGTGGTTTATGTCACAATCTCATTTCCATTAGTCAACTTTGTGACAAGGTTTACAAGGTTAACTTTGGAGAAGGATTGTGTACAATTGTTGATTGTGATTCGAATATTTTATTTTCCGGTATTAGGCGTAAAAATATTTATTATTTGAGCTTGCCTAAAACCGTAGAACATTGCTTAGTTGCTAATACAAGTGAACAACTACTATGGCATTACCGTCTTGATCATGTTCACTTCAAGCACTTATATAAGTTAGCTAAGCATGATCTAGTCAAAGGTTTTCCTAAAATTGCTTTTAGTAAGAAAAACTTTTGGGATTCATGTCAAAGAGGTAAACTTAGTAAATCATCATTTAAGCTTAAAGAAGGCATTACTTCTAAGAGGCCCCTAGAACTTTTTCATCTAGATTTGTTTGGGTCAACTAGAACCGCCTCTTTAGGCAATGCTCATTATGGATTAGTTGTCGTTGACGACTTTTCTAGATTTACTTGGGTTTCATTCTTAACTAATAAGAATGAAGCTTTCGAAGAGTTTACCATATTTGCAAAGAAGATTCAGAATCTTTTCGGATCCAACATTATCACTATCTGTAGTGATCATGGAGGAGAATTCGAGAATGAATCTTTTACAAAGTTTTGTGATGACACCGGGATAACTCATAACTTTTCCTTCCCTCGGGCACCACCACAAAATGATGTTGTAGAGAGAAAGAATAGGACTCTTATTGAGTGTGCTCGCACTATGCTCCATGATAGTCATCTTGGACTACAATTTTGGGCAGAGTCGGTGCACACGGCATGTTATGTGCTCAATAGGATCCTAGTGAGACCCCGAACGAACAAAACTTGTTTTGAGTTATTTTATGACAAAAAGCCTCAAGTAAAATATTTTCGGGTTTTTGGTTCAAAATGTTTTATCAAGAACACTTTTGGTAATCTAGATAAATTTAAGCCAAGATCCGATGAAGGAATTTTTATTGGATATTCCATACGTAGCAAAGCCTACCGGATATATTACAAAACTTCTTCAAAGATTGAGGAATCTCTACACGTATCATTTTATGAAGATTTTGATTTTCCTTATGTTGATGATGATAGTGTAGATGCTATTTGTGATTCTCTTAGTAATGTTAAGATTAATGATTCAATTATTGAGACTAATACTACTAACGAAATTTTTGAAGATGTTCCAAGTGATGCAGGAATACCCACAGCTTATCCGACCGTTCGGAACCATCCACATAATCAAATAATTGGAGATATTGGTGTGGGCATTCGAACAAGGTCAAGAATTGAAGAATTCTCTCATTGCGCATTTGTCTCTACCATTGAGCCAAAGAACATCCAAGAAGCTTGTGAGGATAGCTCTTGGATAGTGGCAATGGAAGAAAAACTAATGTAATTCGAGAGAAATGAAGTTTGGGAGCTCGTTTCTCTTCCAAGTGGTCACCAAGTCATTAGGACCAAGTGGATTTTCAAGAACAAGACCGATGAGAACGAGGTAATCACAAGGAACAAAGCAAGGTTAGTAGCTCAAGGCTACAGGCAAGAGGAAGGTATTGATTTCGAAGAATCTTTTGCCCCCATAGCTAGATTAGAAGCTATTAGATTGCTTTTATCTTTTGCTTCTCATAAGAATTTTAAACTTTTTCAAATGGATGTTAAAAGCGCATTTTTAAATGGGTTTGTCAATGAAGAAGTATATGTTTCTCAACCTCCTGGTTTTATTCATGAAAAATTTTCAAACCATGTTTTCAAACTTAAGAAAGCGTTGTATGGGTTGAGACAAGCTCCTAGAGCTTGGTATGATCGACTTAAGACCTTTATTTTGGATTTAGGTTTTAAAATGGCAGAAGTTGATTCTACACTCTTCATTAAAGATTATGAAAATGACATTATTTTGATTCAAGTTTATGTAGACGATATAATTTTTGGTTCTACTAACTTTAATCTTTGTCAAGAATTTTCTAAGTCTATGAAGGATGAATTCGAGATGAGCCACATGGGAGAGCGCACTTATTTCCTTGGACTGCAAATTCGACAAGTGGAGAATGGAACTTTTATACATCAGACAAAGTACACATGGAAGCTTATTAAGCGATTCGGGATGGAATCGTCTTCAAGCAGAAGGACCCCCATGAGTACGACTACCCACCTACACAAGGATGAAAACGGAAAAGATGTAGACTTTGTCTATATCGAGGTATGATCGGTATCTTACTTTACTTAACCGCTAGTAGGCCCGATATCATGTTTTCTAGTATGCTTGTGTGCTAGATATCAAGCTAGACCTAAGGAGTCACACTTGATTGCGGTTAAATGAATATTTCGTTATCTCAATCAGTCTCTAGATTATGGGTTACTTTATCCTAAATCTAGCACATATGAGTTAATCTCATATAGTGATGCCGACTTTGCTGGATGCAAGTCCCACAGGAAAAAAACTAGTGGCACGTGCCATTTTCTAGGAAATTCCTTAGTTTCTTGGTTTTCCAAGAAACAGAACTCGGTATCATTGTCCACGACTGAAGCGGAATATATTGCCGCGGGTCTTGCAAGTGCACAAGTCCTTTGGATGAGACACACTCTTAGTGACTATGGTGTCAATTGTGATACTTGCCCTATCATGGTTGATACCCAAAGTGCTATATGTCTTTCCAAGAACCCGGTACATCACTCCAATACCAAACACATAGATGTGAGACACCATTTTATTAATGATCATGTAGCTAAGAAGGACTTCATCTTAGAGTACATTAAAACCCAAAAACAAATTGTCGACATCTTCACAAAACCTCTTAAAGAAGATTCATTTGTGAGGTTGCGTGGAGAATTAGGAATTATGGGTGAATCTGAAATTTAGAAGCTCAACTTACATGTTATAACACTTTTTGAGCGTATATCATTATGTTGCCTCTTCATTTGATATATTATATGTGTGTTTAAGAAAGGTAATTGAGATTTATGTGATTTCAAGAGTTCTTTAAGATTGTTTTTAGAGATTTGTGTTGCAATTGATTTATCATACTTCATTGTTTTTATGATGAGTTTGTGATTAGAGTATATGTCCTAGGGTGAGTGTTCATTTCCTCTGGATTTCTATCTCACTGTGCACTTTTGGACCAGGACAGACGACTGTCTTTCCTTCGACAATCGACTGCCCTACTCTATCTTCACAGTCAGAAATTTCTATCTTTCGCACAGACGACTGATGACAATTTCCCAGTCGACTGTTGTTTCAATAGGCGACTGCATTTTTGTCATCAGGCGCCTGTCATCATTGTCGAAATTTTTCCAGTACTCTCTGTCTTTTTGATGAAGTTTATTGATTCTCAGTCAATCGATTGATGTGTATAGTACAGTCGACTGTCTCACAGACAGGTGACTGTATGTTACTCAACAGTCGAATGTCTGTCTTCCTGAGCTTATTCCTTATCACCTCATCCAGTCGACTGACTTTTGCTCATCAGTCGACTGTCTACTGTTGTGTCGATTCACTGCTTCGATCTGAGCCATCGATTCTTTGATCCAATGGCCCAGATTATTTCCCCTTTCTTATAAACATCGAGACGTTTCATTTCAATTCTCACTCTCTCTCTCTCTCCTTCGACTGAACGGCTCGTCTTCCCGCTCGAAATTCTGTTGATCTCTTCTTCGTGGCAACACGATTTTCCTCCTTTGTTTGGATGATCATGTGTTGCTCGCATGTAGATCGACTTCTCGCGGGAATCATGCTCGTTCGTTGCTAGTAACTTGCTTGACCTAACTTTCAGTCGAGTGAGCTCATGGATCCTTTTGATCTTCTATTTCCTAAAGGATCTTTCGATTTCCTCAATGATCCGATTCCTTCTCCTAAACCCACTGATCCGGTTCCCTCTTCACCGCCATCTTCTGGGGAATTCCTAAATATCATTGTCGGCGACCCCATTCCTTCAGAGAATGTTGCTGAACACATGTCTCTGCCAGCCGACCATCCTCCGTGTACTCCTCCTTCAGTACATCTTGAGGATTTTCTTCTCGGTAGGTTGTGTGATCGTGTCACCGCTCTCGAGAAGCTTTCTACTTCTATGGATGAGAAGCTCAATCTTCTTTTGGAGCTTCAGTACAAATCCCTCATGCTTCATGGTTTTCACATCCCCGCCGAGCTTCAGGCTCTGTTTTCTAAGTCTGAGGACACTGCTCTTGTTCATGCTCCTCCTCCTCCAGGCTTTGTACCTGTATCGTCTGTTGTCCAGACCCCTATTGTCCAGACTCCTATTAATGGTCTTACGGAATCCTCTGCTGCTCGTGCTTCATCTTCCAAGAGGAAGACTCCAGCCTTTCCTACTCGTCGCTCTGCTAGGCTGACGTTCCGCTCTTCTGGACGTCCTTCGGACCCATCCATCATTCACATTGACTGAAGTTGATGATGTTACTTTTTGTTCACTCATCCAGAGACCTAGATTTTGTTTTGGTCTGTTTTTGGTTGGGTTGAGTGGTTCATCAGTGTTTGTTTTTGTATGATGGTTGTGTTTTGATATTTGATGCTGATGTACGCTGATGTCATGATGTATTTTTTTTGGATCATGATGTATGTATTTTTTTGGTTGGACATGGTGATGTCCATCTAATGTGTACTCATGTCATCTTTGATATATATACATACATACATACATATATATATATATATATATATATATATTTATATATATATAAATAAAAGAAAATTTTCAAATGAGAACATTTCGCACGGTGCGAAAATGTTTTTATCTTTTTTTTGAAATTTTTTTTTTCAAAAATTCTTTTTTCCACCCTCATCATATGTTGTTATACCCCCCTCAAAAAATAATGGTTGAGAAATAATGTCATTTGGCCTTCGATCAAGGCATTTCATCAAATTCGCACGTTTTGAGACCGTTAAATTTGTAACGGGTGGATGGGTGCTCTAATGCCCAACGGGTTCACCCATTATTTTCCCTGGGGTATATATTTGTATGGATTAAACATAAAAAAAAATTTTGAAAAAAAAAATTTCAAAAAAATAAAAAAAATGTTTTCGCACGGCCTTTCGCACCATTTTTTCGCAATGGAAGATTGCCATATATATATATATATATATATATATATATATATATATATATATATATATATATATATATATATATATATATATATATGGGTAAAGGGATCCTAAGGTGCCTCCTTAGATTCAATCTAAGGAGGCGCCCCCATTTTCCCCCATCTCACACATTTTTTTTGAAATGTTTTTTCATGGGTTTATTGTTCACCTTATGGATGATCAACATACCAAATTTCAAGGGATTCCAATACTTTTTGAGCCTCCATCTACCCCTTGCAACTTCGTGGGTTTTTCAGCACGTTTTTATACCGTTGAAGTTGTAATGGGTAGATGGGGGCTCAAAAAGTTTTGGAATCCCTTGAAATTTGGTATGTTGATCATCCATGATGTGAACAACAACCCCATGAAAAAACATTTCCAAAAAAATTGTAGGAGATGTGGGGAAATGGGGGCGCCTCCTTAGATTTCCATCTAAGGAGGCACCTTAGATCCCCTTTTTCCTATATATATATATATATATATATATATATATATATAGGAATAGGGAAATAGGGTGTCACAGGAGAGAATCTCTCTTGGGTCGGTCAAAAAAACTCCAATCTCCACATGTTTTTTGGAAGATCCGAGCCATTCATCTCGATCTCCACCCTCCAAAACACCTACCCACCAATTTTTAGCCCAATCTGAGATGTTTTGCCCGTTCATCCACCCGACCCAAATTTAATGGTTTCGCATGAACTTAACTTTTGGGTCGGGTGGATGAACGGGCAAAACATCTCGGATTGGGCTGAAAATTGGTGGGTAGGTGTTTTGGAGGGTGGAGATCGAGATGAATGGCTCGGATCTTCCAAAAAACATGTGGAGATTGGAGTTTTTTTGACCGACCCAGGAGAGATTCTCTCCTGTGACACCCTATTTCCCGTTTCCTCATATATATATATATATATATATATATATATATATATATATATATATATATATATATATATATATATATATATATATATATATATATATGTTAATGGGCCAATGCTGACAGCGCTGGAAATTTTTCCAGCGCTGTCCGCATTTTGGGCCCCCTAAAAGTATTTTTTTTTGAAAATTTTTTTTGCAGTAGTTAGATATACTAGTTGGGAAGCTCCCCACAAAATTTCAGCTCGATCCGACACCGTTTGAGCCTCCGTTCATCGATTTCAAAAACGTTACGCAAATCTGTCCACAGTTTTGCGTAACGTTTTTGAAATCGATGAACGGAGGCTCAAACGGTGTCGGATCGAGCTGAAATTTTGTGGGGAGCTTCCCAACTAGTATATCTAACTACTGCAAAAAAATTTCAAAAAACAATACTTTTAGAGGGCCCAAAATGCGGACAGCGCTGGAAAAATTTCCAGCGCTGTTAGCTCTTCTCCATTTTTCACATATATATATATATATATATATATATATATATATATATATATATATATATATATATATATATATATATATATGACATTACTGTTTCGTCTTTTGTGTCACATCTTGTTTAATTGATAATCATATCTGTGTGCTGATTGTGATATTGTCTCCATGAATGATTTATTATCTTCTAATGTGATTTTGAGAGAATTTGGACTTGATATTGGATAATTCATGCTATCTGTGATGTGATGCATTTTTGAAACTATTTTTGTTTTGTATATCTAAAATGTTGATATTGGACTTCCATTCCTATATTCACATAAGTATTTGATGTGGTTTTATGATTTTTGATTTTTTATATCTTTATACTCCTTGATTGTTGTTATTTCTTATTTAGCACGATTATGATTGTTGTTATTTACTCCCACCTTTTTGGATAATGCCATAGGGGGAGAGAAATAAACATACAAGATTCATAATGAATGTGCTAAGTATGTGCTAACACTTTGAATCTAAGAGTGAAAGTTACCTTAGATTCAGGCGGAGTAAGATTACAATGAATAGGGATTTCGTAATCCTAGATTTCTTGAATTTAAATTCACTCATATCTTATTCATTTGCTTCAATTGATATATAGATGCCCTAATATTTGTTGACTAACTTGATTGGCATCTATGTAGGGGGAGTAAGTTTTCATTACGCACAATTATTTATCTTTTTGTTTATGTTTGTTTGTCATCATCAAAAAGGGGGAGAATGTTGAATATTGGACTTCTCCCTACTTGGTGTTAATGATGAGCAAATATAAATACTTGTGACTAATCCCCTATTTTCCTGTTAATCCATTGCATAAGCTTATTATGAAGATTTACTTGCAATGGATGACAGTCAAAGTTTATTGAAGGCAAATGAAATGGATTGGATGATCGTGGATGGTGTTTGAAGCTCCATAAAGACTTTAAGATCATACGTTGGAAAGAAGAGAGAATTCATCAATGTAAATTTCTTTTATCTCTTCTAGTATGTAGCTTAGAAGTAGAACATTGATGGAGCACACACACATCCTCATTTCAGTCTTAGGACATCAATAGATCATTTTTCCTTAGACTCCAATTCATTTCTCTTTTGATTGTGTCTGTATAGTTTATAACAGTCGACTGCTGAACAGTTTACAGTCGCCTGTCTCAAAAACAGTCGACTGTGTTTTGTTCTACAGTCGCCTGTTATGCACAAACTTTTACAATCTAGTTTTGGGCTTCTCTGTCTTATTTCCCACAGGCGACTCATGAACAATTTACAGTCGCATGTCCAAGTGACAGTTAACTGTGTTTTGTGAATCAGTCGCATATCTGTCATTTGCCCAAACTTTGTTGATCTGTCTTTTACGGCCAGTCGACTAATGTTGTATATACAGTCGACTGTCCATTGGATCAGTCGACTGTCTATGCTGTAACAGTCGTCTGTCTGTGAGCCAATTTGTGGACTCAGCTCTCTGGAAATTCTCAGAGTATTTGATAGTCGTCTGTATAAGGATTTACAGACGCCTGTTCTGATTAACAGTCGACTGTTTTATCCTCATCAGTCGTCTGTCCTGTTATCTCAGAAGATTTCCAGAGTTCTTCAACTTACCCATCTTTCGGCCAGTCGCCTGTAGAAGGATTTACAGTCGCCTGTTGGTTTAAAAGTCGACTGTCTATGCTTCATCAGTCGACTGTCCACGTGGTAAGTTACCGTTATGAATTCTCACCTACCCTTGCTGACTGTGCAACAGTCGACTGTGGTTTCTTCAACAGTCGACTGTCGCGAGCGCAGATTCTATTGGTTGAGATTTTTCTCACGGATTCCTAAAGGTTTTTTTGCCTAATCTGTTTTGTTGATTTGAGAAACCTATATAAAGGGCTTTTACTGTTCCATTGAGAGGTTACCTAGGCTATTGCAAACTCTCTCAAGCTTTCATTCTTAAGTTTAAAGCTCTCAAATCCAAAGCCCTAAGAATTCCAATCTTTGATCTCTTGCTCTCCAATCTAGAACCAAAGAGTTATCTTCTAAGCATTTGGTGCAGTCAAGAGAAAGGGCTTTCTCCTCTCTTCCAAAAGAGTCTCCAACACACAACACACTTTTCCTTCAAGTTCTACTCCAAGGCATATGTGATTGTAAATGTTGTTTTTTATAGTTCATAACTTTCGTTATTTGAATTTGCTCTCGGGTTGTGAGAGTGGTGTGCTTGCTCCCAAGTTGTGGGAGTCAATGTCAATCGATTGTATTTCGATTTCACTTCTAGGGTTGCTACAAGTGGGTTTTAAGGAAACCTCAAGTTAGGGTTCTAACTTGAGTATCCGAAGGTATCCGGGTGGAAGGGACGTAGGATTACCGGGAACAAGTCGGGAAGTGAATTGGGTAATCCGAACCCTTGAAACATCTCTGTGTTTGCGTGTGTTTCATTTTGGGTTTAATTTCTATTCCGCATTATTTTGTTGGATTGCAATTTAAATTGGTGTAACTATCTTTTTAAATTGCATAAACACTATTCAACCCCCCTTCTAGTGTTTTCCCCATAGACAGGATCCTTACAATCAAGAGCATGCAGCTGCGCTTAAGGGAGACAAAGGGCCTAGCGAATCGTTGTAGAATGTTCACACTCTGCTTACCCCGCTAGATTTTCAAATGTATAGGGGGTGCTTGAGATATAAACAATAACAATTTTGTAACATAAGCGCCAGAAAAATTAGCTTGTATCTCTTTGTTTATCATCACTCATACCGTGTGGTCGTAATGCCTGATGGCCCCTTTCGATGGTTTAGACCCTTGCTCAAGATGGTCAGGATTAGGCCGTTGAACCATGTTAAAAATAGACCACTTCATTCAGTGGCAAGGAAGTGATTCCATCGACTTACGTCTGACGATGCAAGAAGGTCGTTCAGTGGTGAAGGGGTGGCCCTTTTGACTTATGGCTGACGACGCAAGAGGATCGTTTAGTGGTGAAGGGATGGCCCCTTTGACTTACGGCTGACGATGCAATAGGGTCGTTAAATGGCAAAGGAATGGCCCCTTTGACTTACAGCTTACGATGCATTATAGTCGCTCAGTGTCGAAGGGGTGGCCCCTCGACTTATGGATAACGACACAAAAGAGTCGTTCAGTGGCGTAGAGATGGCCCTTCAACTTACGACTGACGATGCAATAGGGTTGTGACCGGCCCGGAACTAACTCCGAAATGATGTCGTTTACCGCAAGCACACGGTATAGTGGCAAGCGGGTATTGAACACGGGGAAGCAGTGCTATACTACCTATCTACTCCTACGTTGAGTTAGAATTGCGGGTTTATTGGTGGATGTGGAGTATGGAGGGTCGTAATGGTGATGGATGCGAAGGTTGTGTCACTCAACGTCGTAAATAGGGGATTCCATACAAAGAAAGAAATAAATAAAATATAAAATATTAGGGCTTTAAGACTCGCCGCTAGGACCATCGTACGTCGACGCTCGGTTAGGACTCTTACGTTGCATTGGGTTTATGGGGATGGTCTCTCATTGACGCAATGGCGGTAGCCGTCAATGTAGTGATATAGTTCATCGGTGGATCCCCTCAAGCTACGAGCCGGGCATGGTCACGAGCCTTAGTTGAATCCACTAACTCCCTAATTAAATCCGTAGGATACTCCTTAAGCTAATCGATTCCACCGACCGTGGGCACGATCTCAGTACGAGCTCTCCTAGGGATTTTGCTAGATCAACCAAAATACAACCCCATTTATATCCAACGCACCATAAAAATTCCAACTTTGCATCTAAATCATAAGATCCATAGCCCTAGAAAAGACTACTCAAGCATAGCAATAGCAATAGATAATAGAACGCACAAATATTTCATTGCATGCATCAAAAAGGGATAAACAATAAGAAATCACAAAGAAAATAATAATAGAATTAAAAAGGGCAAAAGTACTTATCTTGATACAAAGGAGGGGCCTAGGGCATAGCCTAACTCCCCAAAATATCATCGTTGAAAACCCCTAAAAGAGATCTAAAAAACTCCTGCCAAAAGCCTTCCTAAAAATCTATCTAAAAGTCCCTAAAAATATCCTCCCCCTTCAGTGACGGCTGCTCCCAGAACATATGCCCAAAATCCCTCGCCAAAAGTCGTGATCTGGACGCTACTTACGCCTGGGCCCATGGCGACTCAGTCAAGCACAAAGTTGCTCGATCGAGTCGTCAGAAAATATGATACGTCGTCCAAAACCGTGCTCTGTTTGCTCGGGCTGAGTGAGGCCTGCTCGGTCGAGTAGTCACGCTGCTCTGTCGATCAGCCCTCCTGCTCGGTCGAGTATGTCAGGGAGTCGTGCTTCTCCAAAATATATCGCTCTGTCTGCTTGGCCCAAGCAGACACTGCTCGGTCGAGTAGGAGGTCAAAAAACATATTTCAGCAGCATTTTACACTCTGCTCGGTCGAGTAGATGGTTGCTTGTTTGAGTAGGAGGTTGCTCGATCAAGTAGGAGGTCAAAAAAATTTCAGCAGCATTTTGCACTCTGCTCGGTCGAGTAGTGTATTGCTCGGTCGAGTAGGCTGCTGAAAACAGATTTCAGCACGGCAGCATCAGCTTGCAGAAATTCTCCAGGGCTCATCTGACCTCTGATTGGTGCGTTCTTGGCAGCGTTGGAACCGTCTTGAAGTCTATTATCTGGGAAAATATCAGAAAAATAGTAAAAAATCCCATGTGATAGCAGATTTGGAAATAGTGCACGGCTGTCCTGTTTCCAACACTTCAGGTCGCTCGATTCCTTCGTCGCATCATAGCTCAATCGAGCGACCTTCTCTCTTGCCCCATCCTTGCTCCAGTATTCTTCTTTGGCACCTCGAGCATGTCAGCATGAGTCTCATTGGTGCTCTCACGTCGTCGATCGTCTTATTAACTCCAAATTGCTCCAATATCGTCCCAAATCCCTAAATGGACATAATTGCTCCGAAAGTCATATTATTCCAAATAATAGCGTAAAAGCATATGAAATATGTAAATGAGCAATCATTTTGACGTGTAATCATTTAGATAAAATGTGGAATATAATGACACATCAAAATTCCCCCAATCTTACCTCTTACTCGTCCTCGAGGAAGACTAGTAAGAAGCGAACAATGGAGATGGATACAATGGAGATGCGAGGCGGTGGCGTGTAATGGAGATAAGGGGTTCAATCTCAAATTCAGAAAATACAAGAACCCAAGGTATGCAAGATCTCGTGAACACACGTCAATATGAAATTAGAACACATATAAACAACATATAATTAAATCTCGCTCAAATTAAAATAACATGGATTTCAATAAATGTATGAACTCGATAAGTAATAAAATGAGAGTAGAGTTATATCATATCATAGTTTATCATGCAATATACTAAGTTCACAGAAAGGAAACCAATGTCCACAACTCATTCTCTAAGCAGTATAATATGTCATGATCAATCTTTTTCAAGCATGCGTGGTATTTTGTTATACTTAATGGAATGAATTTAGCAAATCCAATCAAGGTAAGGCATCACCACACTACGACCATTTCAAGACTCTTAGAACCCATCAACTTTGCCATGTCTTTGTTCTACATAGAAATGGAGATAAGGATTTGGGATTTTTGTACTTTTATATTGTTTTGGCTACATGAATATTTCATATACATTTTTCTTTTTTTATACACACGAGATAACTCAATATATACAAAAAGCAGCATATGCATCCCAGACCAGACAGGGCATTGGGTTACGAAGAACCCCTAGGGCCTTTTATTTAGGATATTTGTTTGATTTTTGCTTTTTTGGTATTTTTGCAAACTCACGTAAACGCGATAGAATGCAAAACATGATCAAAGATCATTTATTGGCTATTCACAAAAGAAACAGAAAAAGCATAGAATCTAAACATGGCTCGGTTTCAGGAATTCTAATCATCACTACTTTGGTTGTCTTGGGGTTATCCTATCTCTTTTGAATCACTAAATATCCATGAAGCAATAGAATTATCAATCAAATCACGCAGGAGTCAAATGATTTTCAGATTTGATTCATTCATTTTTAGATTAACTGTTTCGAGAATGTGGTTGTGAACTATGGATTCTACTATGAAAAAGCATATTAACATTAACTAATCAAGGAATCAAACTCTAATCTAACAGATATCAGAGTTCATAAAAAATCCGCGATATTTCATAGAAAATGAAGCATATGAGGCATAAATATAGAAGTGAACATGGTTCATATGGAAATTTCGAAGTGTGTTTCACGATGAAGCAAAGTGTGTGCACTATGCACTCCCCCAAGCTTAAACATCACATTGTCCTCAACGTGTGTATGATATAAATAGAGGACAACGACAAGATAGGGGGCCACTCAACAAAATAGTCTCTCTCACCCAAGCTTAAACATCACATAAAAATTGGGGGGGGAGAGTCGAAATAAGCGCCAAAATATAAGGGACGGTATGGATAATAAATAGTGGGTTGGGTGCAAAAGATGATTGAGCCATCATATAGGGTGAATTTATTAAATTAAGAAAGCATATGAAATCATATACTGTCCTCTCGCTGCCGAGAGGATTCGTGATTATTGAAAGCATAAAATACTACACTACTAGATTGGTACCACCTGTAGCAAAAGGCGGGTCCAATATCTTTGCCGGTGTAGGCAGCTGCTCTATCTGCACTTTTCGTGGCTCTGCCAGGTGCGTATAGCCACTAACGCCAACAAACTCCAGCGATGCATCCCCTAGCATTCTTCATAGGCGTCAACCTGTATCCTGCGAAGAACGAAATGCATCAGTCCATTGTGAAAGATTGTTCCCCTGAACAAATGTTTCCCAAAGAGGGTCATCAACATAAATATTTAAAATTAAGGCTGGTTGACAACACTTCCCTGGAAATAAATCTCTACTCTCAAGTACCATGTCCTCTCTCTCCTCGATGTCCTCTCCTAGATTCTCAGGTATATCCTGATCAGATGCATATATCACCTCATCAGGTGACTCCTTGTCATGCTCGTCAGGTTCTTCAAGCAAAGACACGTTCAAGCATACCTCCGGTCCATAATTGTAAGTGTCATGCAACAGGTACGACGTGTCAAAAAGATCTGAAGCAGAATAAATTTCAGATGGGATGCATATTCAGAAATGGAGTCGGTAAAAAGATATCCCTGAGTGGGAGCAGTAAGCTCTGAAGGGTGGTCCTCGGCGTCAGTGGAAGGATGAGGTGGCTCTATGTGCTCCGGCATCTCCTCCACAGGCTCAAGAGATGAAAGATTCTCGTTGATTTTGTCCTTATCTTTCTGGCATCGTTCATGTGACTCTTTTTGTATAGCACTAACAGCCATGATCTCCTCTACCGATGCCATGAATGCATTGAGTGTCAAATTGAGAGGATGGTCAGGACTCAAGAGACAGACGTGGCTTTCGTAGGGCATGTGTCCCTCCATGTCACAAGACTCGCAGTAGGCATAGAACTCTGGGTAGTAGTCATATCCTTCCATCTGATAGTACGGGTAATGTGGATGATATTCGTAGTCTTCCGTAGGAATCTCATACTGCTCTGAAAACCCATAGCCTGAATAATCCCAAGATTGCTCCATTGTACCTGAATAGTCAAAAACAAACAACCTGGAAAAGATATCAATGATACAAGAAGATAGAGATAAAGATAAAGCAGGTGGTGGGAAAAATTTCTCTCCGTTTTTTTGTTTTTTTTGTTTTATTGTTTTTTCTGTTTTGTTTTTTTAACGCAATCTAATCAACCTAATTGTTGTAAATAGATAATATTGCGGAACACCTCCCCGGCAACGGTGCCATAGACTTGACCGGCCCGGAACTAACTCTGAAACGATGTCGTTTACCGCAAGCGTACGGTATAGTGGCAAGCGGGTATCGAACACGGGGAAGCGGTGCTATACTACCTATCTACTCCTTGGTTGAGTTAGAATTGCGGGTTTATTGGTGGATGTGGAGTATGGAGGGTTGTAATGGTGATGGATGTGAAGGTTATGTCACTCAACGTCGCAAATAGGGGATTCCACACAAAGAAAGAAATAAATAAAATATAAAAGATAAGGGCTTTAGGACTCGCCGCTAGGACCGTCGTACGTCGACGCTAGGTTAGGACTCTTACGTTGCATTGGGTTTATGGGGAAGGTCTCTCATTGACGCAATGGTGGTAGCCGTCAATGTAGTGATATAGTTCGGCGGTGGATCCCCTTAAGGCACGAGCTGGGTATGGTCATGAGCCTTGGTTGAATCAACTAACTCCCGAATTAAATCCATAGGATACTCCTTAAGCTAATCAATTCCACCGACCGTGGGCACGATCTTAGTACGAGTTCTCCTAGGGATTTTGCTAGATCAACCAAAATACAATCCCATTTATATCCAACGCACCATAAAAATCCCAACTTTGCATCTAAATCCTAAGATCCATGGGCTAATCCCTTAGCCCTAAAAAAGACTACTCAAGCATAGCAATAGCAATAGATAATAGAACGCATAAAGATTTCATTGCATGCATCAAAAAGGGATAAACAATAAGAAATCACAAAGAAAATAATAATAGAATTAAAAAGGTCAAAAGTACTTATCTTGATACAAAGGAGGGGCCTAGGGCATAGCCTAACTCCCCAAAAGATCGTCCCAAAAAACTCTAAAAGAGATCTAAAAAACTCTTGCCAAAAAGTCTTCCTAAAAATCAATCTAAAAGTCCCTAAAAATATCCTCCCCCTTCAGTGAAGGCTGCTCCCAGAATATATCCCCAAAAACCCTCACCAAAATTCGTGATCTGGACGCAGCTTACGCATGGGCCCACGGCGACTCGATCGAGCACAAAGCTGCTCGGTCGAGTCGTCAGAAAATATGATACATCGACCAAAACCGTGCTCTGTTTGCTCGGGCCGAGTAAGGCCTGCTCGGTCGAGTAGTCACGATGCTCGGTTGAGCAGCCCTCCTGCTCAGTCGAGTACGTCAGGGAGTCGCACTTCTTCAAAATATGTCGCTCTGTTTGCTCGGCCCGACCAGGCACTACTCGGTCGAGTAGGAGGTCCAAAAACATATTTCAGCAGTATTTTGCACTCTGCTCAGTCGAGTAGGAGGTTTCTCGGTCTAGTAGGTGGTCAAAAACATATTTCAGCAGCATTTTGCACTCTGCTCGGTCGAGTAGTGTACTGCTCGGTCGAGTAGGTTGCTGAAAATAGATTCAGCACTGCAGCATCATCTTACAGAAATTCTCCTGGGCTCATTCGATCTCCGATTGGTGCGTTCTGAGTGGCTTTGGAACCGTCTTGAAGTCTACTATCTGAGAAAAATATCAGAAAATATTGAAAAATCCAAGGTGATAGCAGATTTGGAAATATTGCACGGCTGTCCTGTTTCCAGCACTTCGGGTCAGTCGATTCCCTCGCCGCATCATAGCTCGATCGAGCAACCTTCTCTCTTGCCCCTTTCTTGCTCCAGTATTCTTCTTTGGTACCTTAAGCATGTCATCATGAGTCTCATTGATGCTCTCACGTCGCCGATCGTCTTATTGACTCCAAATTGCTCCAATATCGCCCCAAATCCCTGAAATGGACATAAACGCTTCGAAAGTCATATTATTCCAAATAATAGCATAAAAGCGTATGAAATATGTAAATGAGCAATCATTTTGACGTGTAATCATTTAGATAAATTGTGGAATATAATGACATATACGGTTGTTCAGTGGCGAAGGGGTGGCTCCTTAGACTTACGGCAGACGGTGCATTAGGGTCGTTCAGTGGCAAAGGGGTGGCCCCTCGACTTACAGCTGACTACAAGAGAGAGTCGTTCAGTGGCGAGGGTTCAACCTTCGACTTATGGCTGACGATGCAATAGGTTTGTTCAGTGGCAAACTGGTGGCTGCTTCGACGTACGGCTGAGGACGCATTAGGGTCGTTCAGTGGCGAAGGGGTGGCCCCTCGACTTACAGATGATAACACGAGAGAGTCGTTCAATGGCAAAGGATGGCCCCTCGACATGCGGCTGATGACACGAGAGGGTCGTTTAGTCTCTAAGGGGTGGCCCCTTCGACTTACGGCTGACGACACGAGAGACTTGTTCGGTGGCGAAGGGGTGGCCCTTCGATATACGGCTGACGATGCAATAGGGTCGTTCAGTGGCGAAGGGGTGGCCCCTTTGACTTATGACTGATGATGCATTAGGGTCGTTCAGTGGCGAAGGGGTCGACCCTCGACTTACGTCTAACGACACGAGAGATTCGTTCAGTGGAGAAAGGGTGGCCCTTCGACTTACAGTTGATGATGCATTAGGGTCGTTCAGTGGCGATGGTCTGGCCCTTCGACTTACGGCTGACAACACGAGAGGGTCATTCATTGGCGAAGGGGTGGCCCTCCGACTTATGGCTGACGATGTAATAGGGTCATTTTGTGGCAAAGGGGTGGCTCCTTCGACTTACGGCTAATGATGCATTAGGGTCGTTCAGTGGCAAAGGGGTGGCCCCTTCGACTTACGGCTGACGACACGAGAGATTCATTCATTGGCCAAGGGGTGGCCTCTCGACATACAATTGACGATGCAATAGGGTCGTTCGGTGACGAAGGGGTGGCCCCTTGTACTTATAGCTGATGACGCATTAGGGTCGTTCAGTGGCGAAGGGATGGCCCCTCGACTTACGGCTGATGGCACGAGAGAGTTGTTCACTGGTGAAGGGGTGGCACTTCTACTTATGGCTGACGACACAAGAGGGTCGTCCAGTGGCGAAGGGGTGGCACCTTCGACTAACGGCTGACAATGCATTAGGGTCGTTCAGTGACAAAGGGGTGGCCCCTTGACTTATGGCTGACGATAGGAGAGGGTTGTTTAGTGGCGAAGGGGTGGCCCCTTCGAATTACGGCTGACGACACGAGAGGGTCATTCAGTGGTGAAGGGGTGGCCCCTTCGACTTACGGCTGACGACGCAATAAGGTGCACATGGGTTTTATCAATATAAATTCGGCTCATCCAGATTTCCCCAAGGATTGGATCCTTTTAGTGGGAAGTTTGATGGGATAGTTTTCATAGAATTCATAAATGTTATATCGAAGAAAGTTGTTTCGAAAAGGAAGAAGAATTTATTTGATGAAAAAACATGTTTTATTGTACATGAATTTCTGAATTTCGTCGGAGGTTGCTTTTGTCCCACGATTTTTATTTGACCTCAAGCTTAGAAGCTCGCTATTCAACCACCTTAGTGATAGGTGACCCCGCCATCTTGCCTGTTTGCTTCGAGAGCCCCTCCTTGCTGGGTTGATCGCTAAGCGGATTCTTCAGATTCCCACGTTTGACCCGTGCGTCGATCTCCTTCTTGAGTGTCAATCAGTTGTTGGCATCATGTCTATAGTCGTTGTGGTATTTGCAGAACTTTAGGTCATCCCTTTTCTCATTTTTGTCTTTCTTAACAGATTCTTGGACCAGTTCTTCTCATGGGGCATAAGTGAGGACCTTTGTCTTGGGCGCGTTTGGACTCGCGGAAGTTAGGTGCTCCATACTCCGTGGGCTCTTCTCTCTCGGTCTCTTTTCCCGAGATTCCCGGCGAAGGATTCCCTGAGTCGGCTTTTGCCGCCTGGTGTCTCCACGGTGAGCAGGGGTGCCTTTCCTAGTAGCTTTAATGGGTTCTTCCGCTTCTTCGGAGATGGTGAACCGATCTGTTATATTGAACAGCTCTGTGAGGCTGTTTGGTGGGAACTGGTGGAACACCCTCTGTAAATGTTTGTCCCACATCGCTTGAGTGAAGGCCGCGATGACAGTCACATCCGGTGTGTCCTTAACTTCGAGCCTTTCGTCATTGAATTGCTGGACGAAGGCTCGGATTGGCTCCTTATCCTTCTGCTTGAATGTAAAGATGTGGGAGGACTTCCTCTTGGGACGACGACCTGTAATGAATTGCCTACAGAACAAGTCGGCCAATTCGTCAAATGACCCAATACAGCCGGGTAATCCATCGTACCAGCCCTTTGCCCTCTTGAATAGGGTAGTATGGAAAGCTCAGCAGCAGTATGGCTCATCGGCCCCATGAAGTAGCATCACGTTTAGATACTTGCGGATGTACGACCATGGGTCGGCTCTACCATCATAAGCCGACAAGTCAGAGAGTTTGAACTTCACAAGAAAAGGAGCAGACGTGATGTTCTCCTTCAATGGGGTCTACCGAAGTGCTGACTGGATAAGTATGGAACGCCCATCCCCGCCTTGAACGTACTAGCTCCTGAGGATCGGTTTGGGATTTCCTCTCTCTTGGCATATCCACCTGTAAAATTAAGAGGGTTGCCGGGGGAGACCCCATATATTACCTGATCCAGGATGTTTTGAGTCGCTTCCTTATAGTTGGAGGGACTGGGTCCTCCCTGGAAACCGAAGGTACGATTGTCATTCCCCCATTTGCCAAATTGGTGAGAAGTGGGTGATGTATTGTGTGAGGCGATCTCTCGTCGATCCGCTCTCGGATCTCTTGGATCCCTGAGCACAGCCGTGTCTCTTGTCGGTGTCAGAGTTGGATTTGCAGGTGATAGTTGCTCATTTGTAACCGGTGGATCTCCCATGTTTTGACGTACCAGAGTTGCCAAAATGCTGAGACTCTTGTCGACCCGATCTACAAATTGGTTGAATTGTTCTTGGGACACCTTAGGTACTTTGGTAGCCCTCCTAGGTCGCTAGGATGAGTGTAGAATTCGAGGCTATCTCCACTTGGACGATGTTCGCTTTTTGTTTCTCGCTCGGACCTTGGTTCGGTCCGATGTTGGTGGGTCCAGTCGACATATCTTATTGATTATTTTGGGATGTCGAGCTGGTTAACATTCCCACAGACGGCGCCAAACTGTTAAGGCCAAAAATGACCGAAACAATTATAATGCTGACGTGGACCCTTTCCTGTTGAGTCAGAGCCTCATCAGCCAGTTGAGTGGGACCATAGGATGGAAGAACCAGGTTCATTGGTTGTAGGAGGTTGATTGCAGTGCTCGATTGACCCTCGAGCGTATCGGGTATCGGAAGATCGAGGTTGAGAAGCTCGTAAGCGACCCTCACGCAGAGTTAAGACTCGGCGATCTGCATGACAAGGAAGCATCAAGTGGGTCAGATCTGGGTCCTAACCCAAATCCCCTTCCATGCTTAAGTTAGATGGGAACTTAAGGGAAGGAGAGAGCTTGTAGCAATTGAGTACGACCCAGGGAGGTTCGTCCCAGACCTGGCATCACAAGCTCTTTGATGAAAGAAATTTATGGAGAAATAAGTAGAGTCTGAGTATTAGATCTTGTACCTATGGAGGTGAAACATCCTATATTTATAGACCTCCTGGGTCTTTTAAGTAACGTTGGGCATCCATTATGGTGCCATGATCTCCTCCTTTTAATAGGAGTAACTGTAGCCCACTTTCCCGCTATTTATGAGCTTGCCTTCAATCCCACGTTCGATCGGTAGGAGCGCAATGGGTGACTGGTAGGTGGGCTTTGACTGAGTCGGTATCGGGATTTTCACGTGGGCTCTGCAGTCCTTCGTCACTCATCGGATGAGTCATCGGATGAGTCATCTTGAGTGCCGGCCTGATGATTCAACAACTAGGGATACTTAGACTAACATAAATAACTATTCAAACATTATTATAATGAAACATGCCAGCAATATAACAATAACATTAAGAGAAACATTTTATAAATGAAAAATGATATAACATAAAGGTCCAAATATTTGGCCTAAGGCATAACCACTAACAGACGTCCCTACCCTCTTTTTCTATTTCCTTCTCCCCCATTGATTCCTTTGGTGGGAGGTTGGCTCAAGCTCCTTCTCATTTTCAGCAGGCACATGGGGCGTCAGCTCGACCCTAACTTTCTCATCCTCAGAAAATGGCATCGCAGGTCCCTCTGTCTGCCCCCTACTCCACAGCGTTACCGCATTCACGTGGCCCTTGGGTTGGGCTCAGGCTGCCCTGGTAACTATCATTGGGACCTAGAAAGCTATGCAACTTGCTGGGCCAACTATGCTAGCTGGGTCTCCACCACCTTGTTGCTTGATGCTAGTTGTTGTATGGTGGAGGTGAGCTGCTGAATGGATCTTTGGAAGAATCGTTCTTCTGGCCCTGCATAACAATAAAATTTTCCATTAGCGTTTCCAAGTTTGATTTAATAAGGGGAGGGGTGGCATCTAGTTTGGTGGCCTCTATTGATAATTCTGTAGTGGAGCATAAGGTTGTTGAGGTTGAGTAGGAAATGGCGGCTGAGGTTGGGATCCCGCACTTTTATAAAAGAAATTTGGATGGTTCCTCCATCCCGGGTTGTATGTGTTAGAGTATGGGTTGTTCGAGGGCCTAGTATTGTTGCCATATAAAGCATTGGCTTGTTTGATGGTCATCCCATGTGGTGGCTTGGAAGTAGATGGGCATTCAACTAATGGATGTCCCTACACACCACAAACATCACAAAGTGCCATGGTGGGCAAGTTAGTAGCACATGCGCCAATCCCTAACATAGACAATTGTTTAGTCAACGCATCAAGTTTAGTAGACAACATTGTAACGGCATCAAGTTTGAATTTATCTCCCTTCTTGGAGGTTGCTCTCTCGTTACTCCAATGGTAGTTATTGGATTCCATCTCCTCCAATAATCTCTTAGCTTCCTCAGGAGTTTTGCTCATAATTGCCCCATTAGCAGCGACACCAATCGAGATCTTTACATCGTGCTTCAGCCCGTTGTAAAAGGTTTGGATAAGGAGCCAATCGGGGACTCCGTGATGTGGGCATTGCCTCTGCAGCTCGTTAAACCTCTCACATGCTTTGTATAAGGATTCTTGGTCAAATTGAGAGAAGGAAGTGATCTCATTCCTCATCTTCACCGTCTTGCCTGGAGGAAAAAAATTGATAGAAAGGCACGAGATAATAAATCCCAAGAGGAGAAAGTGTCGAGGTCGTGGCTCTTAAGCCACTCCTTAGCCTTGTCCTTGAGGGAGAATGGAAAGAGCCGTAGCCTTATAGCGTCGTCAAAGACGTCCTTCAGTTTTAGTGTGTCACATTTCTCCAGGAAGGCATTGAGGTGGTCATTTGGATTCTCCATGGGTGATCCTCCAAATTGATCTTGTTGAATAAATATGACCAACGACGTCTTCAGCTCAAAGTTGTTGATGCTTAGCCGAGCGACGCTTGACGTTGATCCATTAAAGGACATAGAAAAGTCCAAGATGGACTTGATGGGTGGTGCTTCCTCGGCCATTGCTTCTTGTGCTAGTCTCCTTCTTTCAGCATTGTGCTGGCGTGCCATAGCTTCGATCTAAGGATCCAAAGGGAGTAAGTCATCAGCACTCTGTGATCGCCTGCGTATACAAAACAAACAAAATTAAAAGAAGATGTCAATGCACAAAAATAATAGCAAAAGAAAGCGAAATAAAAATAAAAATGCGTAGTTTAAACAAATATGAACTAACCCAATATCAAGCCATTTTCCTCCCCGGCAACGGCGTCAGAAAACTTGTTGCTCGTGCAAGAGTGTTCAATATTTATATCACAAGCGCACTGTGTAGTGTAGTTGTGTACTTACGGGTCGTCCATTGAGAGGCAAAGTTTGAATATTGGTTTATTTCGAAGTTTAATAGCCATGTGAATCGATCGTGAGAGAATATGAATGTTTAAGGGAAATATCAATAAAGGACAAGCTCTAGAGCCAGGTATCTCACTATTGAGATTAAGCTAGGATTTATTTGGGATGATCAGTTTTTGAAATCATGAGATAGGGTGAGGTTGTCATATCAAAGTATTCACCTACCCCCCCCCCCCCTCCAACAACTGTGATGCTATGATAGACTACCTACTACATGCCCAAGCCAACTTCTGTTGGTCTTCGACATGCAGTAGGTGCATTATGCTCGACAAATGTTCCCAATCCTCCTTCACGCCACTTCCATGGATAGAATTCAGATCAATGCTAGAAGGGCTCTAATCAACACCCAACTTTCGTTGGCGACATGGATAGTGGAGATTGGTGTAGATATCGAAGACCCTAGATTAGCCCTAGCTTCCGCTAACAATTAATCTATTAATCCATGAAGGGGAGATCATTTTCCACCAATAATAATAATCCTAACATACTCCTAATCATCAATCATTCAATAACTCATTACAACCACATCAATCCGTAGCACAATTCAATAGGGTTCAACCTATGGCCCTAAATGGATGACTACTCACAATCCATTGATAGAAGTATGATTAGATTCAATGGATGATGCATCCTAATAGATAGGGGAGATATAAAAGAATATCTAATAGATCCACAATCAAGGAAATAAAGAAAACCAACAATAGATTCAATCACAAAGTCAAAGTTAACAAAAGGAACTAAGAAAGACAAATTGTAGCTACACAGAACAAAGAACAAAAGCACCTGAAATTCCCTGAAAAAGCTACAAAAAGCTCTCAAAACACAGCCCCCAAAAGTAGAAACTTAAAAACTATTTATACTAACTCCCAAAATCCCAGAAAAGACAAAAATTGCCCCTTAGCGGCGCCCAAATCGGGCTAGAAAACCCTAGGTGATGTGGTCGCATCGAATCTGATGCGACTGTGTCGGTGCAGAGCCCAGAACCATGCTTCTGTTCTAATTATTTCCCGTAGCCATAAGACCGTGTGGAATCTGACGCGGTCGCGTGGATTTGCGTTCAAGCCTTCTCAAAAATCTCTCCCAAACGACCGCGTGCACGACCGTTTGGGGCCTTCTGCTCCTTCATGTGATGCGGTCATGTGAAGTGAAACTCGCGACTACGTCGTTACTATTTCTTCTCCTCTTTGGCTTCACAGTGACACGAGCGCGTGGATTAATCCACGTGGTCGTGTCGTTCTCGCTTCCAGTTGCTCCTTAGGTGGATTTGACAACACGACAGCGTGGTTTATGCCACGCAGCCTCGTGTGTCATGTTTCTTCTTCGTCCCCTTTGGTGCTTTAAGCTCTCGTTTGCTTCTCGCTTCGTTCCAATGCATCTCCACCTCTGCTCTAGGGCCTCGAAACTCCACATTTATACCTGAAATATGCATAAGAGATCCAAGAGTAAAAAAGGAACTCAAAAGTAAAGGGAAACGCCAAGAAATAAGAGGTGAAGCGGTATGAAGTGCATGTGGAATATTGTATGAAATATATACAAAATAAACACTAATCATACTCCTTTACAACACATGTTCATGCCATGTGCACTTTACGAGCACGAGTGAAGTGGGTGAATGGATCCTTGTTGCAACACTTACGTAAGTCACACAGAAGAGTCTCTGAATTACTTCTTCATTTAAGGTACCCTTGGTGACATTCGACAATGTTTGAAAGGTTATGGCAAAAGAAAACTACTTTGACTTATTCCTGGAAGGTTATAATTGATTCGATTTGGAAGGGTAATGTTACGCCTATTTGGCCGAAGCCCGAAAGACACGAGCCCAGAGACCCGACTACCAATCAGAAGCCCATCTGCGAGATTGGGCCCGCCCGACAAAGCCCCCTAGAGGGCCCTCGAACGTCAATCCGACCCGACCCCGAAAACGCGCGAGTCACTCGCCCACTCCAGCGATAACCGTTCCCCCAGGCCCGCTGCCACTTAATGGCCGTTATGGGGAGGTGCTGGCATGGCGCGGGGAGCGGCGATGGGGAGGCGGATTGAGGGGGCACGATTGGGGGCAGACGAGGGACGTGAGTCATGGGTGGTCGCGACGAGAGGCCTATAAAAGGGCTAGGAGGAAGACTGGACAAAGGACCGCATCTCAGGTAACAAAACCTAAGGTACTCCGTCAACGACCTAGTTCCCCCACTTCATCTCCTTCCCCCCGCTCGTGCCGGAGGACGTCGTTCCGATCTCCTCTCGAGTCGAACCGTCCCCGTCGAGCCTCCTCTTTCAGATCGTCATCTGACTTAGGCATCGGAGGGGATTTGGCCGGAACCAAGGTCCGGCCTCCCTGACGAGTGTTCTCGTCTATTCAGGAAGACGTTAGATCCAAGTGCCGAGGCTTCCCCTCGGCTCCACGCCAGCCGCGCATCAAGCGAGGCGACCGAGGCTACCCCTCGTCGTCCGACCGACTGAGGCCGAGCACGCCCATCCGAGCCGAGGCTTCCCCTCAGTTCCGCGTCGGTCTCACGCCAAGCCAAGGCGACCGAGTCTACCCCTCGTCGCCCGACCGTCCGAGGCCGAGCACCTCACACCGGGCCGAGGCTTCCCCTCAGCCCCCCTGAGGCCGAGGATCCAGACCCGGCCCAGCTGACGTGCTCTGCGTCGACTGCATCTCCGATTCGCGTCGCGTCTACACATGCTCGATACACCCAAGGGACCCAAATCGGCCCCTTGACCACGTTGACCGGGCAGTCCACGGTCAATGCTTCTGTAGTGAGAAAACACTCTGAAACATCTGGCGCCGTCTGTGGAAACGAACTATCCCATGAAAAACAAACCACACCTGCAATGACACGGCTTCACCCATCGCGGCGAAGGGAGGGCAAGGCTCAGGCGCGAGGCGACAGGGCCCGCCATGGTTGGCAAGAGAGGGCCCGGGCCCAGCGCGAGGAGGACCATGAGGAGAAGACCAAGAAACCCTCGCCGGCCCTACCGGTCGGGAGGACGGGCACGACAGTGGCAGCGTGCAGGTCGGATGCAGCTTTGGTAGTGTCGGTGATCATCGACACGACAATGGTACGGCAGCTGCTCATCGACACCGGCAGCTCCTGCGACGTCCTCTTCATGTCAACCCTGGAGAAGATGGGGCTGCAGAAGGAAGACTTTGAACCTCGCTCGGGTCCCGTGGTAGGGTTCACAGGTCATTCCACCCCCATCGTCGGCACGATCCACCTCCCAGTAACACTCGGAGGCCCGCCAGACTCGGTGACCCTGACGGTAGAATTCGTCGTATTGGGGATCGGGTCGGAGTACAACGGAATCATCGGCCGACCCCTTCTCAATGCCATCGGTGCAGTTGTCTCGACCCTTCATCAGACTATCAAGTTTCGAACGCCAAGGGGGATGGGGCAGGTCGAAGGCGACACGGGGAGACCGAATACCTGCTACCAACTGGAGGAGGAAGGGCCCGAGGATCGTCTGGTCGACCAGATGGCCACGCTCGACTTAAGGAGCGGGCCGAGACCCGCCCTTGAGGAGGAACAAGAGCAGATCCTGGTCACGGACGTCGAGGGCAGGTTCGTCTCAATCGGGAGAGGGCTAAGCCACGACCTGAGGAGCCAACTGGTCGAGTGCCTGGAGGTAAACCTTGACGTCTTTGCTTGGTCACCAGAGGACATGCCCGACATAGATCCCCAAGTGATCATCCACCAGATCAACGCCGACCCCAACTTCAAGCCGGTCAGGCAGAAGAAGCGAAACCTGGGTGGCGAAAAGATGAAGGAGGCCTCCGAGGAGGTAGAGCGTCTTCTCGACGCCGGCTTCATACGAGAGGTCTGGTACCCGGAGTGGCTATCGAACGTGGTGATGGTCAAAAAATCCAACGGGAAGTGGCGAATGTGCGTGGACTTCAGTGACCTCAGCAAAGCCTGTCCCAAGGACAGCTACCCCCTGCCGTGCATAGACCACCTTGTGGACAATGCCTCGGGGTACAAGATGCTTAGCTTCATGGACGCCTACTCAGGGTACAATCAGGTCCAGATGGATCCCCGGGACGAAGAGATGACAGCCTTCACGATGGACCTGGGAACCTACTGCTACAAGAAGATGCCCTTCGGCTTGAAAAATGCAGGGGCCACCTACCAGAGAATGGTCAACAAGGTTTTTTACTCCCAGATCGGGAGGAACCTGGAGGTCTACGTCGACGACATGCTTGTCAAGTCAAGAAAGCCGGAGGACCATATCGCCGACCTCCGTGAAACTTTCGAGCGGTTGCGGCCACACAACTTCCGACTCAACCCCACGAAGTGCACGTTCGGGGTAAGATCCGACAAATTCTTGGGATTTATGATAACTAACCGTGGCATTGAAGCTAACCCTGACAAGATCAAGGCATTGATCAATATGCGGGAGCCAACGACGATCAAAGAACTGCAGAGGCTGAACGGGCGCATCGCGGCCTTGGGGCGATTCCTATCCAAATCGATGGAGAGATCTCTCCCCTTCTTCAAAGTTCTGAGGAAAGCGATCGCGGAACCGTCAGACAACAGGAAGGCGATACCGTGGGACGAAGACTGTTCTAGGGCATTCACGGATCTCAAGGAGTACCTTCGCAGCCCGCCTCTCCTGTCCAAGCCACGAGAAGGGGAATCGCTAAGCCTTTACCTGGCACACGCGGAAGAAGCGGTGAGCTCGGTACTAATCAGGGAAGACGGTGGGGTGCAATGGCCGGTGTACTACACGAGCCGGGTCTTGAAGGGAGCGGAGGTGCGATACTCGCCCATGGAGAAACTGGCATACGCCCTCGTTCTCTCAGCGCGAAGGCTCAGGCCCTACTTCCAAGCCCACACCATATTGGTCTTGACCGACTCGCAATTGGAGCAGAATCTCAAGAGATTCGATCGAATGGGAAGGATGCTGAACTGGGGGTGGAATTGAGCGAGTTCGACCTCCGATTCAAGCCACGCACAGCCATCAAGGGGCAGGCCTTGGCCGACTTCATCGCTGAATGCACTACGGAAGGAGGACATCCCCCGGAGGAAGAAGGCCCAGCAACTGTAATCACCCAGCCCTTATCTTTTCTTTCGGCTGACCACCTCCACCTTGTCCAGTCAGGAGTCCCAGGAGCATGGATAGTCCATGTGGACGGATCGGCAACACAGTCAGGAGGCGGGGCTGGGATCGCGATCCAATCTCCGGAAGGGAACATCATGGAATACGCGTTGCGATTCGAATTCCCGGCCACCAACAACGTGGCGGAGTACGAAGCGGTAATCAACGGCATGAGGCTGGCCCAGGAGCTCGGGGCCGAGTCCGTGCGCCTCCTCAGCGACTCGAAGCTCATTGTCAACCAGCTTCTGGGAAGTTACGAAGCACGGGAGGAAGCAATGCAGAGGTATCTCGCCGTCGCCAAAGCGGCGCTGTCCAAGTTCAAGAGCGCGGAAGTCTTGCATCTCCCACGATCAGAGAATGCTCAGGCGGACGCGCTGTTGAAGCTAGCCTCGTCCTCGACCAAGGAGCTGGGCCGCACCATTTACGTGGAGAACTTGCAGTCCCCCAGCACGGAAGAGCGGGAGGTGATGGCGATCGACCAAGATCCCACCTGGATGGACCCGATCATACGGTACCTCACTCATGGGGAGGTGCTGACGGATTGGGACGAGCGTCGGGCCCTGGAAAGGAAGGCGCTCCGATACGTGATTCATGAGGGGACGCTCTACCGAAGACGCTGGACGAAGGCGGATGTTCTCCCATACCTGAAATGCATCGGACCGCGGGAAGCTGACTACGTCCTACGGGAGGTTCACGAAGGGATCTGTGGAAATCACCACGGGGGCAAGACGGTCGCACAGAAGATCTTGAGGCAGGGATATTACTGGCCGACCCTAGTCCAAGACGCAACGGACTACGTCCAAAAGTGCCAAGAATGTCAGAGGTTTGCCAACCACACCTCAACTCCCCCGTCGGAGCTCATCCCTATTGTGAGCCCCATCCCCTTTGCGAAATGGGGACTCGACATCGTCGGACCATTTAATCTGGGGCGGGGGCAGCGGAAGTACCTGATTGTGGCGGTGGACTACTTTACCAAGTGGATCGAGGCTGAACCATTGGCCACCATCACGTGGAAGAAAGCGAAAAGCTTCGTATGGAACTCCATCATCTCCAGATTCAGAGTGCCACGGGCCATCGTCACAGACAACGGGAAACAGTTCGACTCCGCGGGGTTCAAAGACTTTTGCACGGAATGGGGGATCAAGCTCCTCTTCGCCTCTGTAGCGCACCCCCAGACCAACGGGATGGCGTAAGCAGCCAACAAATGCATCATAGAGCCCCTCCGAAAGAAAGTGAAGGACGCCGAAGGGAACTGGCCGGAAGAGCTCCCCGGGATACTCTGGTCATACCGGACGACCCACAAGGAGGCCACCGGCGAAACCCCGTTCATGCTTGACTACGGAGCCGAGGCAGTGGTACCGGTCGAACTGGGTGAAGAGTCTCTCCGCCTCAAGTGCTTCGACGAAGACAGGAATTCGCAAGGCCTGGAGCTCAGTCTGGAGCTACTCGGCGAGCGGCGGGAGCAAGCCCTAGCCACCATCATCCGCCAGAAGCAGAAGGTGGCCCGATACTACAATTCTCGGGTCAAGGGAAGGAGTTTCCACCTTGGGGACCTGGTCCTCAGGAAAGCAAGCTTCAACCCGGATATTGCCCGCAAAGGGAAGCTCGCGGCTAAATGGGAGGGACCCTACAAAGTCATCGAGGTCCTCGGACCTTCAACCTACCGTCTAGCCAATATGGAGGGGAGGATTCTCACTCACGCCTGGAACACGGAACACTTACGCAAGTACTTTCAATAAATGTATTGTTTTCTACGAAATGAATTTACTTAAGTTTGTTCCTCTCCAGATGAATGTGTTCACAAGAATCCCACTCGGGACAAGGGAAGCCTCACCCGATGGGACTCCTGCTAAGCGTGCACCTAACAAAAGGATATACAAAGAGGCGTACGAAGAGGCCGAGGGGCATTCCCCTCCCTCAAACATCTCCAGGGGCACCCGTGGAGCCACATGCTGGCTGTTCACTTGGGTCGCCCCCACGCTCCGTTTCACCGACAGAGTGCGCCCGGAGATCCTCGAAATTGACTCCCGAGAGCGGGAACTTCTTCTGGATCTCGGATTGGCAATGGGCAAAACCCTTCTCGAACGCCTCAGCCAAGGCGGACTCAACAAAGGAGGTGGCATACACCTCCACAGCGTCTTGGGCGATCTGGGACGGATCCACCCTCTCAAGCTCACGCACCCGAGCCTCCAAGGTCTCGATCTGGCGTTGGTGCTCCGCCCTCTCCACCTCGATCTCCCGGGATCGCTCGCCGAGTTGAGCAAGGAGAGCCCTCTCCCGCTCCGCCGTCGCCTCCAGACGATCGGAGAGCTCCAGGGCCTCGGGGGCAGCAACAGAGACGGGGATCTTGTCAGCTCCCCCAGATTTCCGGCGTCTCTCAAAAGCTCGGCGACCCACGCCTCGGCCTTTGAATTTGCAACCAAAGCCAAGGCTCTCTCACGATCCGTCTCTTCGAGGGCAGAGGACAGCTCAGTTATGCGGGTCTCCAAGGACATGACTCGTGCATCATCTAACTGACCTGCCTCCCCCTCATCACCGCGGACATCAGGGTCTCGCCCGGCGCTGGACTTGGCCTTAGGGAGCGCCGCAAACTGGCGCCTCATCGAAAGTCCCACCGAGGACAACTGCACCAAAGCGACAAAGGTAAGACGTTGAAAGCAGCTAGAGGGAGAACAAGCAGAGACACTCTACCTGTTGGCCAGCCTGAATCACGAAGGTGGCCAAACAGTCGCCTCTGACTCCATCCAGCGCGGCCTGATCAGGAGGGAGACAACTATTCTCGGCCACTCGTGCGGCAGCTCCGCGGCTCAAAAACACCGACTCCTTCTCCCCCACCGGGAAGCGTGGACGAAGAAGGAGTTCCCCTAACGAAGGAAACTCGCCCGGGTCGGAGCGGAATGTGCCTAGATACTGATCGTAGGCATCAGGGAGAGAACCAGTCGGGAGAGGCGAAGGGCCGACCCACGGCCAGGCAATCTCAACAGGGGCAGGTCGGTGCTGATCAGCGGGCGACGAGACGTTAACTTCCTCGGCCCCCTCGCGGACCTTCTTGGAAGACTCCAACAAGGGGATGGAGGGAGACGGCCCCTTCTTCCTTTTGGAGCCAACAGCTGAGGTCACGACCCGCTGCTTCTTCCGGACCTCCAACACATGATCCCTCTTATGCGGGCCCGGATCCGGGGCTAGCACGTGAGGGCTGGCGGGAGAAGAACCGAGAGGGAATCCACCTGTACCCAAAGAAGAAGTAAGGGGCCGAAAAGAGCCCGAGCAACCCCGATTGGCGAACGTTCGGAGAACTTACCCAAGGGCCACACAGTCTTTCGCAAGTTATGGATGTAGAAGAGGACGTCGATCATCCGATCCCTCGAAGGAATCGCCAGCAGGGCCTTCGCCGTCTGCAGCTCGGCGGCAGTTGGGTCACCCAGATCAAGGATGACCACGCCGGCCGCTCCCCAACGAATCGGGAAAGGTACACTCGACGGGAACACGACAAATACGTACTCCACCTTCCAACGTTTCAGGGAGCTCGGCAACCCCAACACGAGGCTCATCTTCGGACGGGCGCTGATGTAAATCCACGCCCCCGACTGAAGATGACTCATGCGGTAGAACTGGGCGAAGAGACAGAGGGAGGGCACCACTCTCTTCAGCATGCAGATGACGACGAATCCGACTAGGAGCCCGATGGCGTTGGGGAAGAATTGGCACAAGCCCACGTTGTGGGCTTGAAGGAACTCGATGATAAAGGGGTGGAGCGGGAAACAGAGCCCGTAGCGGAAGCACTTCTCGTACACTCCAACCTCGTTGGGACCGGGAAGGCAGATCCCCTCGTCGGACCCGAGAGCACGAGCCGAGTAAGGCGGAAGCAGGTAGGCGGAGCGCATACTCCCGATGGTGGTGGCACAGACCGACGAAGGCCACGCTAAGACCTCTGGAGGCACCCCTGAAAGTTCACCCCCATGCCGACGAATCGCCGAAGGAGGATTACCCATCAGGTTAGGAGTGACGTCACGCTCCGGCCGGCCCGAACCAGTGGCAGAGGAAGACGACATGGGGCAGAGCTCGGGCAGGATCAAGATCAACACAAAGAAGAGGATGACGGGATGGCGGCTCACAACCCACCCAGCTTCTCTACCAAAGACGACCCCGCGAACGGTGGGGATAAACCCGCAGTTACACGTGACAACATCAGGGGACCGACGGCGCTTCGGAACCCGCGTCTTAAAAGTATCGAACGGACCGACTCATGATGACGCCTAATTAATGAATCAGCCTCGACTGACGAGCCTGTCGAAATCGGCGGAAGTCACATCGGCCGAGCCGAACCGGCCGAGGCCGATCGACCCGACCAATGGGGGCAATTGTTACGCCTATTTGGCCGAAGCCCGAAAGACACGAGCCCAGAGACCCGACTACCAATCAGAAGCCCATCTGCGAGATCGGGCCCGCCCGACAAAGCCCCCTAGAGGGCCCCCGAACGTCAATCCGACCCGACCCCGAAAACGCGCGAGTCACTCGCCCACTCCAGCGATAACCGTTCCCCCAGGCCCGCTGCCACTTAATGGCCGTTCTGGGGAGGTGCTGGCATGGCGTGGGGAGCGGCGATGGGGAGGCGGATTGAGGGGGCACGATTGGGGGCGGACGAGGGACGTGAGTCATGGATGGTCGCGATGAGAGGCCTATAAAAGGGCTAGGAGGACGACTGGACAAAGGACCGCATCTCAGGTAACAAAACCTAAGGTACTCCGTCAACGACCTAGTTTCCCCACTTCATCTCCTTCCCCCCGCTCGCGCCGGAGGACGTCGTTCCGATCTCCTCTCGAGTCGAACCGTCCCCGCCGAGCCTCCTCTTTCAGATCGTCATCTGACTTAGGCATCGGAGGGGATTTGACCGGAACCAAGGTCTGGCCTCCCTGACGAGTGTTCTCGTCTGTTCAGGAAGACGTTAGATCCAAGTGCCGAGGCTTCCCCTCGGCTCCACGCCAGACGCGCATCAAGCGAGGCGACCGAGGCTACCCCTCGTCGTCCGACCGACCGAGGCCGAGCACGCCCATCCGAGCCGAGGCTTCCCCTCAGCTCCGCGTCGGTCTCACGCCAAGCCAAGGCGACCGAGGCTACCCCTCGTCGCCCGACCGTCCGAGGCCGAGCACCTCACACCGGGCCAAGGCTTCCCCTCAGCCCCCCTGAGGCCGAGGATCCAGACCCGGCCCAGTTGACGTGCTCTGCGTCGACTGCATCTCCGATTCGCGTCGCGTCTACACGTGCTCGACACACCCAAGGGACCCAAATCGGCCCCTTGACCACGTTGACCGGGCAGTCCACGGTCAACGCTTCTGTAGTGAGAAAACACTCTGAAACAGGTAAGATCAATAAAGTCGTTAATCGCAATTGAAAGGGTAAATGTATGAAATTGAAATCTTGGATATATCTGATGCTCAATGAACCAATGCACGTAACTTCATTGCTCCGTGCTACAACACAATTATGTGAACATTATACATGTTTATCTGGGTAGTTGGGTATGCTTTACGATTAACAATCATGTTGATCAATAAGGGATTGGAAGATACTTGGATGGATACGATTTGTGAGTCTGGGGTACGTACTAGAGATAATATTGCGTGTCCTTAAAAAGTTAGGAAGTGTGTTCTTGCTCCATATTGGAAGAATGTCTCTTTTTTTGGGATACATTGGACAGCAGAAATCGAACAATCCATCTTCGTAAGAGAGGGAGGGAGAACGAATCCTGCTAACCCAATTGGCTGAGACGAAGAAGAAGAATGTCTCTTGGCCTCACAATGATGAAAACCAAACGGTAGCAAAGAAAGAAGAAAGCAAATGGAATAATTGAAAGAGCGTCTATCGATGAAAAGGCCAAAGACCCATGGAAGAGAAAAGGAGTGTTCAAAACGTTTTCAACTTTATCACTTTTGATGGTTACTCTATACACACAGACATTGTTGATATACACACTAGCACCTGGGGAAAATACCATAAAGAATCTCAAATTAACAGAATTAAAGAAAGAATGCGAATTAAATTACAAAGAATCGGGCCTGCCCACGGCCACATCATTATGCATTGGAGTTAAAAATAATTAGTTGACTATCTTAAATCCAAACTTGCAGTTTTATCTTCAAATTAAGATGATGATCAGCTAAAGAAGTGGTAGACGTCTCATTCTCGTGTCTCCTGTTGTGGTTCACTAAAAAGGGATCGATCAAAAAGACCAGGACAACAAATCTCTATCCAACAGTCCTTGTGGAAGTCTATCATGCCTTTTCTTGATTCTTCTTCCTTTCTTTGACAACAACACATCCTTTTAATCACAAAAAAGGATTCCTTTTAAGGGATTTGTTCAAGTCCATCCTTTTTTTTTATTCCATCTTATTAACAGAACATTTTTATCTTGTTGACTACATGCCTGCCTTGTGCTCTATAAAGCCAAATTCCTTGCCATCTCTTGCCAACAAAAAGTTTCTCAGGCCGTCGACGGTTCCGGATACATGGTTTATCATGTTCATACTCAAAATCATTCGTCGAATATGGATACGGATAATGTGCAGGAAGGAAATTTATTATCTGTATCTGTGGAAGCAGACATGGATATCAATCGGATCTGGATCGGATACGGATAAACAACTATATATGATATAATTAATACATATCGGATGTAGATGTATATATGGATAAAATGCACACAATACGTAGCAATTCTATTACATTATTGGGGTTGTACTAATTAAGCGCCCATTATAGATTGATGCATGATCATGGATGAAGGTGATTAAGTACAAATAAGTCACAAGTGTAAGATCTTAACGACATATCGAACATTTGTATCAGAATCCTCTTTTTTTTTTCAAAAAAACATAATTTTAACATCCAAACTCGTATCCTTATCTGGTCAGATAGGAAATTTTGATACTTGTATTTATCGGCATCCGAAGGGATATCATCACCTCAATGGTCCTTCTCATGCCTTTTCTTGATTCAAAAGCATACCTTGATGGATAATCTACAAGATCAACACATTACCTTCTTCGCATCGGAATTAAAATCGAGAGGAGGAATTACAATGCGTTCTAGATCGGGCTAGAAATCATGTAGGGAAACCAAAGCACTGTTTCACAACCCAGATTATCATAGTCTTTCTTCTTCTTTTTGTTGGGAGAGAAAAAGAAGGTAAAAAGAACGTATCAGAGAACGTAACTTTCTCATGAGGAATGAATGGGTATTTATAGGTATTGAGGGAGAGAACTCAGAGAAGTTAATTAACATTGGGCTCTTTACATTGCAAAAACAGCGTTTCTCAAATGATAATGTAGTTAGAGTTATAAGTTTACTTTATAACCCCATAACTTCTCTTAATTTTAATTATCCGCAAAGGTTAATTAAAAATGCATATATACCCCTCATTCCTTTAATATTTACATTTTAACCACTGGATTAATCCCATCATAAGAGTACCCAATCCCAACATCTCACACTCGCACATGATGGGATTGTTGTTGCAAAGACAACACACGAAGAATACGTTTTCATACTTTGTAACTTGGTCATGGACCCAAAAAACGAACATAGACAATCTTGTTGTGCATTGGTTAGATCTTTTTGTAATCCAATCCTCTAAAGCTTTTTTGTCTCTTATAATACACAAGGTCTAGTTTGTTGTATTAGTTTAAATATTCTTGATCCCTCTTTTTATTTATTTGCTTTTGAGGAATACTTAATCACTTCAATATTGATGTCTCTATATCACACAGATTGCTCGGTTTTTGAGATCGTTAAACTAAATATCAACAAGCTTAGCCTTTCATTTTGCACTTATACCCTAAGTCTTAACTCAGTTCATTTCCTAGACATATCCTTTTAAACTGAATTAATCGTGGTTATAAGAAATATGCTAAAGTAGCTAGCACCAAGATTGAGGCTTCGAATACTGACACAGCTGTAACCTACACTTAGGTTCCACCTGGCGGTGTCACGATCGCCAGGCATAATATGGCCCCTAGGCTACGATTTCGGGCTCAATCCGCAAGCGGACGGTGTCGAGTTATAGTATATAAGATGTCGGATCCCACAGGAACAGTGATAGTGCCAATAGGTTCTCAGTCTATTTCTAAGTGTAGAAGTGAGATAGCTGTCGGGGGAACAGATTTGGGTTGGTTGTTGTTGCGATAATATCAATAAAAGGGGACTAGAGCTTTAGGGATCGCCACTAGGATCGTTGGGAGTTGATGTTAGGATAGGATCCTCACATTTCATTAGGGCTAAGGAATTAATCTCCTAATTCGTACCACTCTCGTGGGTTAGAATTGCGGGGTATTTCGGTGGCTCTCGTTGACGCAAGGGCGGTAGCCGTCAACGTAGCGATATAGTTCGTCGATGGATCCCCTCAAGGCGCGAGCCGAGCATGGTCACGTGCCTTGGTTGGATCTGTAGGGAAATATGCCCTCAGATCATTTGTATTTGATGCAAATGATAATTTAAGCCAAGATAGGGACTAAATTGCATATGATGCAAAAGAGATTAAATGTGTTTTAAATAGTTTAAGACAATATTTAATAATATAAACGTAAGGAAAAGCTCACGGGTAAGACGGGAATGTCCCGGTCTACGCCCAGGTTTGAACGGCGTCCAAATCGGACGTCAAATGCTCAAGATATGCCTAAAAGAGTTCTACGGATCAGTCCAAGCTGACCCAGGCCAGACTGGGTCTGGTCTGGACGCCTGGCTGGACCCAGAATCAGCCCAGGCTGACTGGGCCTGAGCGCCCGGGCCTGGGCGCCCGGCCCAAGCCAGGGCCTGGGCGCCCAGGCGCCCTGGGCGCCTGGGCCAGGCGCCCAGAAGCCTGGCCTAACTGGGCCAGGCGCCCAGTCTGGGCGCGCCCAGACCAGGTTCTGAACCTGGTCTGGGCTTGCCCAGCTGGCCTGGTGGGCCCCGCAGAATAGGTTTTCAGAAACCTAAGTTGGGAAGTTTTTGACGGCTCAGTTTTTGCGAAAAACTAGCCATGAGCTGAACTTTGAGCGGTCAATTGGAGGGTCAAATGAACTCCGATTGACGAACGGTTTTTTCCTATGCGTTCACCGTTGAACACCCTTCAAATTGATAGGTTGTATCAATCCTGAAGTTTAACAGTGAGTGAGTTAAAATTCACGGAAGTTTGCACTTTGTGAAGTGCAAACTAACTTGATTTTAATTAACTCATATTAATAGTCCCACATCGGATTTTGAGAAAAGGGGAGAGTCCGCCGCCTATATAAATATGGGTCTGCTCTCCTCCTCAAAACTCGTTCCAAGCTCTAGATCTGAGCGGCTCTCAAAAACTATTGGAGCACGCTCGGATCTAAGCTAAAATTAATATTTCTCCTCTCCCTATAAATTTCTGCCTTGCTCCTGAGGGCTCTAGCAAAGCCGCAAAGGAGTTCGGATTCAGATCCGAAATCTAGGCGGAGGTTTCACTCACGTGAAACTTTCTGGAGCAAGTGGTTGGCTCGGCGACGAGAAGTTACTGGGATCGGCGCAAGTGGTTGCTGGGATCGGAGCGGTTCGTGCGGGAAGGGCAATTGATTGCCTTCGGTAACACTTTTGCTGCAAGGCAAGAGTTACGGGTATGTTGAGTTTTCTCAACTTTAGTTTTAATTAATCTGCATTATTTTATTGCAGTAGCTATAGTAGTTAATTAAATAGTAGTATCCTCAGGGGTTGGTCTGGACCCAACCCTGGGATAGTAGCGTTTTCTTGGCTCGGGTTTTATGAAGATAGGGCTAGTTTAAATAAAGTGTTTATATAAAGTTTTTCTCTTTATTTTTCCGCTTCCGCTGCGTTAAATTTTGTGCAAGGTTGTCCGGCCTTCGCTCTCAAGTAGGGTGAAGGACGAACAATGCACTAGTCGAAAGTAAGCCCCGGATCTAATAAAACCCATCATTGGTATCAGAGCCAGGCTACATAGACTATCTAAATACTGCTTTTATGAAATGCATGTTATTAAAACTTGTAGTTAGTCTTGAACTAACTATATGTTGGTTTTCAAATTTTTCGAAAATTGTTTTGAAAACCAAGATTAGATCTTTTTAATTATGTGATAATTAATGTCTTTATGTTTCTTTTTGCTTTTATTTGATAATTGCTAAAAGAAAGACTTGTAGGGTTAGCCATTAAAATTCATTTAAATCTTTAATTTGATTAAATTTAAATGACTAGCTTTGGCTATGTTTTAAAATGTTGTTCACAATATTTTAAATAACACATCCTAATGAATGATTAGGATTGTCCCTTGTTTGTTGAAACAATTCTGATGTGATTTATTAAAATCCTATAGTTGATAGGTTTCTAATAAAAGTTATGAAACACATCCTAATAATTTTGAATTATAGGTTATGACTAGTTGATAGGATTAACTAGTTAAATAAATCAAAACAACCAGATTAAATCAATATAACACTTTTTATCATTAGCACTTTCAATGGAGAATGGTATGGGTAGGTAGTTAGGGAATGTGTTGTGGATCGACTCAGCTTTGCTGGACGCAAGTGATCCTGCCCGGCCCTAACCCTGGTCATGCCCGCTTGTACCGCAAAGTTGCTGATAATAAAATGTGTTAGCTTTGGTTATATCTAGTCAATGCGTTATAAATCTTGTTAAAGATTAATTCGTATCCCTCCTTGATTTTGGAGCTTTGTAACTCAAAGAAAACATTTATAGTTGTTGAGTCTCCTCAAGCTATGACATGTTTCTCTTTAAGGAACAAACTCCAACATACATGTGATGTAGTCTGGACTTGACCCAAATCGATGCGTCGGGTCTCCTCGAGCATCGATCTAAGTCAAATCTGAACACGAAATCAAGGGTCTGACTAGACCAGTCATTATGATTAGTTGAGTCTCCTCAAGATCATAAGTAACTGTGGGTAAGAATCGATAGGGAGTCACATGTGATGTGATTGACTAAGAGTTAGTCTACCAATCATGGAACCAATCAACTTGTTGAGTCTCCTCAAGGTTGTGAGGTTCATGATGATTGGGTCCCTCTTTCACTATATTTTAAGATATTAAAATTCGTTCATTTCCGAGAATGATCGTAAAATAGTGGGAGACCATAGTTAATTAAAAACCATATTAACTATATTAT
Source organism: Scilla litardierei (assembly GCA_030789695.1). Lineage (NCBI taxonomy): Eukaryota > Viridiplantae > Streptophyta > Magnoliopsida > Asparagales > Asparagaceae > Scilla > Scilla litardierei. The sequence goes on along the minus strand of CM061136.1, from coordinate 135,478,349 downwards.
TTTATCATGAATTACACTAAATTCATTCTATGTCTTTTGCAGCATGAAAACGAATATGAATCTTATCCTGAATAATAAATTGACTGGTTTAAATATTGATTGCTTAGAAAACTTTGGGCTTAACGGAGAGAAGAAAGGACATATTGATGTCTCGACTTCTAAGGTATTAGTTATACAGAGTATAGTCCTTTCTGTAACTTCTAACGTATGGGTATTGGATACTGGTGCGGGTACTCACATTTGTAATTCGTTACAAGGTATGAGCAAATTTAGAAACTTAAGAAAGGACGAAATAGTTCTTCAAGTTGGTAATGGAGCTAATGTAGCTGCTAAAGCCGTAGGAGACATAAAGCACACCTTGGCAAACGGTGCCACATTGTTTTTGAAACAATGTTATTATATACCAAATTTTCTATGCAACGTTATTTCCATTTCGGCTTTGGCCAAAGACGGATATAAATTTATCATTAATGAATCTGTTATGAACATTTTCTTTAATGATAAATTGCTGGGATTTGGAACAATGAATAATGGTGTATACACTCTGTCTAATGACGTTGTGTTAAGTGTTAACACACGAAAACGTAAGGAATCTAGTTTTAATGAAACTTTCCTTTGGCACTGTAGACTAGGCCATATCGGAGAGAAAAGACTTAGCAAGTTGCATAAAGAGGGGTCTCTTGACCTCTCGAATTATGAGTCGTACGACACTTGCGAGTCTTGTCTCAAAGGTAAAATGGCTAAAACTCCCTTTACGGGTAAAGGGGAAAGAGTTAGTGAACTCTTGGGTCTAGTACATTCTGATGTATGTGGACCAATGTCTACTTTAGCTAAAGGAGGATATTCATACTTTGTTACTTTTACTGATGATCACTCTAGGTTCGGACATGTGTTCTTGATGAAGCACAAGTCTGATACATTTGAGCGATTCAAAGAGTATCGTAATGAAGTTGAAAAACAGACGGGCAAAAGTATTAAAATTCTTCGATCTGATCGAGGAGGAGAATACTTGAGCCATGAATTCCTTACGCATTTAAAAGAGAATGGGATTCTCTCTCAGATCACTCCTCCTTACACACCTCAACATAATGGTATGTCAGAGAGAAGGAATCGTACCTTGTTAGACATGGTTCGATCAATGATGAGTGACTCTGGGTTACCTATCTCCCTTTGGGGCTATGCCCTAGAAACTACCACCCATATCCTTAATAGAGTTCCATCTAGATCCGTGCCAATGACACCATATGAGATATGGAACGGGAAGAAACCAAACCTTAAGCATATTAAGGTATGGGGTTGTCCTGTGTATGTCAAGAAGCTTAATCCAGATAAACTGGAGGATAGGTCTGTTATGTGTAGATTCATTGGATATCCTAGTCACTCGACGGGACACATTTTCTATCACCAGGAACAACAAAAGATTGTTGTGTCCAAACACGCCACCTTTCTTGAAAAGGAATTCCTTGTGAAGGAGTCTAATGGCGAGGTAATAGAACTGGACGAAAGTCTAGAGACTGAATCAACACATGAACAGATCACGGAACCAGTGGGAGGGGCAGAGCCTAATGCTCCTGAAGCAATTATTAGGAAGTCAAATAGGATTCCTCGAGCTCCAGAAAGATACTATGAATTTCTCGTAGATGGAGGAGTTGAGGATAGCATCTTAGTTGAAGATGATCCTATTAGCTTCCAAGAAGCAATTCAGAGTAGAGACTCTAAGAAATGGCTGGATGCAATGAAATCTGAGATGGATTCCATGCACATTAATAAAGTTTGGACTTTAGAGAATGTGCCCAAGGGAAGTGTTCCTATTGGCTGCAAATGGATCTTCAAAAGGAAGATCGGTGCAGATGGAAAAATAGAAACGTACAAGGCTAGACTTGTTGCGAAAGGTTATCGTCAGATTCTAGGTGTAGATTATGACGAAACTTTCTCACCCGTAGCCATGCACAAATCCATCCGAATTGTACTCGCTATTGCTGCCTATCACAACTACGAAATCTGGCAGATGGATGTAAAAACTGCATTTCTAAATGGTGATTTAGAAGAGCATATTTACATGTCTCAGCCGGAAGGTTTCGAAGTCAGTGGGAGCAAAGGGAAAGCGTGTAGACTGCATAGATCCATTTATGGATTGAAGCAGGCATCCAGGAGCTGGAACATCCGATTTGATAATACGGTCAAAGAGTTTGATTTTATTAAAAATGAAGATGAGCCATGCGTTTATAAGAAAACCAGTGGAAACAATTTAGTCATTCTCGTACTTTATGTTGATGACATTCTCTTAATAGGTAACAACATACCGATGTTGAAGTCTGTTAAGGATTGGTTATCAACTAACTTCTCCATGAAAGATTTGGGAGAAGCATCCTACATACTAGGTGTGAAGATCTATAGAGATAGATCTAAAAGGATGCTAGGACTCTCCCAATCTAGGTACATTGATACTGTGTTAAAACGGTTTAACATGGAAAACAGTAAAGGTGGGTTTATACCCGCAAATCACGGAATAAGTCTTTCCAAGAAGATGTCTCCAAAGACTGACTTGGAAAGAGAACGCATGAGCAATATTCCATATGCTTCGGCAGTTGGATCGATCATGTATTCCATGATATGTACCAGACCTGATGTCTCTTTTGCACTAGGTGCAGTAAGTCGATATCAGTCTAACTATGGAGAAGAACACTGGAAAGCAGTCAAGACGATTCTCAAGTACTTACGAAGAACAAGAGATCTAGTTTTGATTTATGAAAGTGAAGAACTCAAAATTGAGGGCTTCACGGATTCCAGCTTTCAGAGTGACGTGGATGACAGCAAGTCAATTTCAGGATACATTTTCACTCTCAACGGATGTGCAGTGAGCTGGAGGAGTTCAAAGCAAGACACCGTTGCTGATTCAACTATGGAGGCCGAATATATAGCGGCCAATGATGCAGCAAAGGAAGCTGTCTGGATTAGGAAATTTGTGAGCCAGCTAGGAGTGGTGCCTACTGTTATAGATCCAATACCGTTGTATTGTGATAACAATGCCACATTGAGCTTGGTCAAAGAACCCAGATTCCACAAGAGATCCAGACACATTCTTCGAAAATATCATTTGATACGTGATATTGAGAAGAGGAAGGACATAGAAATCCTCAGAGTCTCGTCTGAAGAGAATTTAGCTGATCCATTTACAAAGGCCCTTGCACGTGATCGTTTGGAGAAACTAATGTGTAAAAGCGGTATGAAATACCATAAAGAGTGGGCCTTGTAGTGAGTGGTAGATGCCTATGAGGCACATTGTCCTGAAAAACATCTTATTCATGAATAAAATAAATTTATTGGTATCAAATTATCTTTGTGCATTCGTGTCATCTTATATACTTAGATAATTTCCTTAGACTTATAGCAAGGTATACACTTATCTTGATGCCGATCACGATTATGAGAAAGTGTTTTTACCGATTGGAGCTTAAAGTCTTAAACTGGTTCGTGGTCATTGATATGTCGAGAAAAGGATATCGACACATCGATAAGACCATTGTGTCTTTGTATTCACTATGGATTAGTAACGATGGACTCGTAATCGTTTGACTTGGTGAAGTCAGAAACAAGACGCATGTGCTCATTAGAGAATGAGTTCACTGAACGACTCATAAAAGATTATCATTTGGTTAAACTTAATTTAAAATGTCAATGATAACTTTTTGTGATGATAGGCAAGCTGGTCCTATGACTTGAAGACATTGAACAAACCTGCATGTGAATGGTGTCACTTAGATCATTTTCCTAGCTTCAAGACTTTACTTGTCGAAAGAATTTTGGTTGGGTGGCATTTGAAGCATGTGAGGGGAGTTGTGTCTAAGAAAGGATTCGTCTCTCTCATTAAGGAGAGTTAGTGTTGTATGTGTTGGTTCGGTGCTTTAGTGAAAATCTTTGATCAAAGTATGTTGAAAGAAGTTCAACATGTATTTAACTAAAGACCGATGTAACTGACCGGTTTCAAGTTGGTGGGGTTGACATGTTACCATACCCTAAACTTGAATAAACAACATAGTCTTGACGAAAGGATTAAAACTGCGGTATTCATCACGGATGCAATCTTGGTAGTCCCGACGATTTTGTCAATGGGTTAAACCACATAATTATGATGCCGAAACAGGGACGGCAACTACTGCTCGTGGTCTCTACCGTCTAGGGTCTCGAACCCAAACCTGTAGTAGGGTCAGGCTGTAGGGTCTCACACAGAGTGCGATCTTCGTCTAGTAATAGGTAGAAATTAGTTAGGGAGAATAATTTGCATTTGATGCAAGGGACAAAGTATTTCAAAAGATGTTTGCAATAGTCTCCAGTATTCGGGCTAAATGATCCTGAGTGCAAGTGGGAGATGTAGGGAAATATGCCCTCAGATCATTTGTATTTGATGCAAATGATAATTTAAGCCAAGATATGGACTAAATTGCATATGATGCAAAAGAGATTAAATGTGTTTTAAATAGTTTAAGACAATATTTAATAATATAAACATAAGGAAAAGCTCACGGGTAAGACGGGAATGTCCCGGTCTACGCCCAGGTTCGAACGGCGTCCAAATCGGACGCCAAATGCTCAAGATATGCCCAAAAGAGTTCTACGGATCAGTCCAAGCTGACCCAGGCCAGACTGGGTCTAGTCTGGACGCCTGGCTGGACCCAGAATCAGCCCAGGCTGACCGGGCCTGAGCGCCCGGGCCTGGGCGCCCGGCCCAAGCCAGGGCCTGCGCGCCCAGGCGCCCAGGCGCCCAGGGCGCCTGGGCCAAGCGCCCAGGCGCCTGGCCTGACTGGGCCAGGCGCCCAGTCTGGGTGCGCCAGTCTGGTCGCGCCCAGACCAGGTTCTGAACCTGGTCTGGGCTTGCCCAGCTGGCCTGGTGGGCCCCGCAGAATAGGTTTTCAGAAACCTAAGTTGGGCAGTTTTTGACGGCTCAGTTTTTGCGAAAAACTAGCCATGAGCTGAACTTTGAGCGGTCAATTGGAGGGTCAAATGAACTCCGATTGACGAACGGTTTTTTCATATGCGTTCACCGTTGAACACCCTTCGAATTGATAGGTTGTATCAATCCTGAAGTTCAACGGTGAGTGAGTTAAAATTTACAGAAGTTTGCACTTTGTGAAGTGCAAACTAACTTGATTTTAATTAACTCATATTAATAGTCCCACATCGGATTTTGAGAAAAGGGGAGAGTCTGCCGCCTATATAAATAGGGGTCTGCTCTCCTCCTCAAAACTCGTCCCAAGCTCTAGATCTGAGTGGCTCTGAAAAACTATTGGAGCACGCTCGGATCTAAGCTAAAATTAATATTTCTCCTCTCCCTATAAATTTCTGCCTTGCTCCTGAGGAATCTAGCAAAGCCGCAAAGGAGTTCGGATTCAGATCCGAAATCTAGGCAAAGGTTTCACTCGCATGAAACTTTCTGGAGCAAGTGGTTGGCTCGGCGACGAGAAGTTGTTGGGATCGGCGCAAGTGGTTGCTGGGATCGGAGCGGTTCGTGCGGGAAGGGCAATTGATTGCCTTCGGTAACACTTTTGCTGCAAGGCAAGAGTTACGGGTATGTTGAGTTTTCTCAACTTTAGTTTTAATTAATCTGCATTATTTTATTGCAGTAGCTTTAGTAGTTAATTAGATAGTAGTATCCTCAGGGGTTGGTCTGGACCCAACCCTGGGATAGTAGCGTTTTCTTGGCTCGGGTTTTATGAAGATAGGGCTAGTTTATATAAAGTTTTTATATAAAGTTTTTCTCTTTATTTTTCCGCTTCCGCTGCGTTAAATTTTGTGCAAGGTTGTCCGGCCTTCGCTCTCAAGTAGGGCGAAGGATGAACAATGCACTAGTCGAAAGTAAGCCCCGGATCTAATAAAACCCATCAAGATCCAACGATTTCCCTATTCAAATCCCTAGATACCCCTTAAGCACATAAATTCCACAGACCGTGGGCATGATCTCAGTACGGGTTATCTACGGATTCGGTAGGATCTACCGAAATACAACCCTAAATCCCCAATTCAACGTAGGGATCCGGATCTATATTTCTCCCTAGAATCCTAGGGCTAACCCATCAACCCTAGAATAAATCTACTCACACATCGTAATAGCAGCAGATAAAAACATCAATCCCACAGAAGAAAACATTTTACCAATCGAGAGATTAGGGCTAGAGGAACTTACAGCGAGAATGGACGAACAATAGATCCAGAGAAAAATCCAAATTTCAATCGCAAACGTAGACAAGAACAAGAGTAATAATCTCCACTGTTTAATCCAAAAATTGCTACAAAAATAACTCCAAAAATCCGTACAAAGAATCGCCCAGAGCTCCCTCTAAAAATTCCTATTCAAAAACTAATCGAAGTCTCCTCACAGCCGCCCCAGATCGCCATCTTCAGTCGCTGCCCAAATCGCGCGCATCACGGTGCGTTCAAATCATTCCAGAAATGCCCCTGGAATAGCCGACCGAGTAGGTGACTCAGTCGAGCAGCTTCGATCAGTCAGTGGCTCGGCCCGAGTAAGTGAGCTGCTCGGCTGCTTGGAGAATTTGAAATCGTCCTATCCGAACCGAGTAGATCTCTGCTTGGTCCGAGTAGACTCGACTCGATCTGATACTCGGGATCTACTCGGGTGCTTCTTGGGCTGCGTAATCTGAGGCGACTCGACCGAGCAGATGAGCTGCTCGGTCCGAGTCAGCCTGTATCCATCGCTGCTGTAATTGATATGGCTCGGTCCGAGCAGCTGGGCTGCTCGGACCGAGCCTTTTCTAGGAAATGATGCAGCAGCTCCTGGGCTTCTCTCTCTGCTCTCTCTCCCTCTTCTCTCCTCCAATGGCTCTGAAAGTGCGACGAACTCCTCTAGAGCCCTGCCAATGAGCTCATAAGCATGTCAGATGTGTCCATACCCAAGCAGGGGTCCAAGTCACTCCAAAATCCCTGAAAATTCACGAAACACTACGAAACTCGAAAATATCGTCAGAAACGCAAAGTCGTAGTAAAAAGTGGGATTTGGATGCGAAAATGATATGCGATGAGATGAGATAATGATATGAAAATGATGGAAAATATGGACACATCAAAATCCCCCAAGCTTACATCTTACTTGTCCTCGAGGAAGACGAATAATCGGTACGCCGGGAGGAAAACAAAATGAAAATAGAAAGTAATGAAAAACAAAAAGAGAGATAAGAAGAAAGTGCTAAGGATAATCGGTCAGATCCCAGGCCTAGATAGTATATCACGATGCTCTGAATGCTAAACATATATGATATTGGTAATTTCTAGCTTTATATATCATATGATATGCAGTGCAGGCAAAGAACAGGGATCTACTGAAATAACACCGTCAAATCATATCAATCTCATGCAATCCCTAGAGTCTAGTATAAAGGAGTTGGCAACGCCCTTTTTAATCACAGATACACAAGGAGCATAAAAGAATCACACAGCATGCAATAGAGAATAGAAAGAATCATGACATTCAGATATTCATTTCAATACGTGAAAAATCTCCAAAACTAAAGTAATTCGTAAAGTTTAGGTTTTATAAAATCTCCCCATGTGCACCGTCTCCACTCTAATGTCAAGCTCCCTCATGTAATCAGTTGGTTTACCCCAAGCTTAGCTTGAGGCGTCGCATCAATGAAAATGATATGAAACTTTTATTCTTCTTCCTAGAATAAATGATAGCTTCTAATGAAATGATATATAGCGGTATTTATTCATTTGCCTTCTTTTTATTTTCTTTTTCAGATATGAATATATACACACATTTTTTTCTTTCTCTTTTTTTTCTTTTTTTTCATTTAGAAGCTATACTTTTCCTTTTTGGGATTGGGAAGTAAAATAAGGTAAAAGTAGCTATAGGGGTGCAACCAACTGATATGTAGAGATATAAAATAGATATGTGGAGAAGGAAAATAATGGGACTCTCGGTTCACTCATAAGAGGGTGCACATCAGTTTGATAAAATAAAACCCTAACTAAACTCATATATAGCATGTATATTTTCACTTCTATAGATGAATACTGAAAAGGCAAGCAGTAATAATCACAGTATCAGTAGGCATGCAAACAAAAGTGAATAAGATAAGGAAAGCAGGTGCTCCAAGTGTTCTAGTGATGCGTGAATATGGGTGTGTTTCCCAACATAAATCATACCAGATACTAGTTCTTGCAATCGATTTTCAATTCATTTTAGGTATTACATCAGATAGATCATCAATAGAAAAGCATGCATATAGATAATAAAACTGAAATTAACTCTAATAGCATGTCATAGAAAATGAGCATCGCAAAAAAAATAATAAAGCCTAGAGAGATATCATCATGTGGACCATCCTTGGCAAAAATAAAAAGAAACAGAGAAAAAGGGAAAATAGTTATAAAAAAAAGAGATGCATGCAAGGAGAAAAACATAAAATATGATGCAAAATGAGAAAAAGTAAAACGAGGCGGGAAAGTGGTGAAAAAGTGAAATAAAAACTGAAAATAAGGGTGGAAATGTAAAAAATGAAAATAAAGCGGTATCGCTCATCCCCCAAGCTAAACCTAGCAGTGTCCTCACTGCTAAGAAAACGCTCGTGAGCGGGAGATGATGCTAAAGGGGTGGTGTGGGTGAGGAAATTAAAAAAAACTATGTAATAAAAGAAATGGGAAATAAAAATAAAAATGTGATATGATGCAATGCAATATATGAAATGATGCATGGGTGGATCCTCCCCCAAGCTATGTAAAAGTCGGGCCCCGAAAAGACAGATGGGCACAAAAATACGGGGGAGGCAAAAGCTGGGATGGACTACATCAAGCAGAGGCACCACCCTCTCGGGGTGGTGATGGGTCCCTCTGTTGTGGACCCAGGGTAGTGGGAGGAAGGTCTGGCTGGAAATCATGTGGTGGGTCAGTTTGAATGTGACGCAAGAGGCTCTGGAGGAAGGCAGGTCACGCTCGACCGACTCTTGAGTCATCGGACCACCATATCCTGCTAATAAGATCATGGCGCCGAACCAGTCAGCTTGGTCGTCGTCACGGAATGTAACCTCGTATTCGGCGTCGCCTAAGTAAAGGGGGTCAGAGGGGCGCGGGGGGTGGGGGGTGCAAGGGTAGTAGTGGATGATTCTGCGACGGTGTTGGCTCGAGTGGGTGAGCGTGTGCAATGTGTACGCCGGGTAGGCCTAGGATTGGTTGTGCCGGTGTTGGCGGGTCTAGCACGGCGTGGAGGCATTGTGTAGGTGGAGGAGAATAATGATGTATATGTAAAGCAGATAAGGTACGAGTTTACCTGACTAGAAGTAGGTGGCGATTTGTTTCGGTGTCCTGCTTGTCACTGATCTGGATTATCCCCAAGTTTTTTCAAAAAGAATATCTTTTGGCGTTGACAATTCAAACCTGAAAGAGGAACAATGAGAACGTTAGTGGATTTAAACAAGAGAAACAACAGATTCAATTCTTGAATAGTGCTCGATTGAATGTTGAACGATGGGAGGCGGCCTTGTGGAGAGAAGGAACGGCTCCAAGAGAGATGGTGACGGCTGCGAGGAGGGAAGGAGGTTTGGCCGAGCGGAGAGAGCATTGTCGAATAGGATTCAGCGTTTAAAAGAGCGAAGTTGGGCCGGTCGAGAGGCGCAGCGACCCGAACAGCAGCAAGGCACGACTTGGACCGAGCAACACAGTTGCTCGGTCGAGTAAGTTGGAGATTGGGATGACACGGGCCGAGTAAACTGGGTGCTCGGTCGAGTTAGCTGTGGAAAAGTGTGGGATACGCCTTCAGCTAGCTCGGTCGAGCAGGGAACTGCTCGGTCGAGTCGCCTTATGCTCGGGCCGAGTCGATAATTATCGTCCGGGTTGGCAGAGTGATGTTTTCTCCTCAAATTCTAGAGCCTGTAATACTCAATCGAGTACAATGGCTGCTCGGTCGAGTCGCAGATTACTCGGGCCGAGCCGGTAAAAATTTGCCCGGGTTAGCAGAGTGACGTTTTCTTAGAGCCTGTAAAACTCGACCGAGTATGGTACTACTTGGACCGAGTCGTTTTCTACACGGGCCGAGCAAAAATCAACTCGGACTGAGCTGACATTGCACTCTCTCATTCGATTTTTTCGTATCTGTATTGCTCGACCGAGCAGGGGGCTGCTCAGTCGAGTCGCCTATGCCTTTTCTGCCCAACTTTCTGGGCTGTCTCCTGTTGTACTCCTTCTTCCTCATAGTGGTCTACTCTCATATCTGACCTGCACAATGGAGTAATTCGTCAATTCTTTTATGGTTTTCAAAATTTTACCTCTAAAACATATAAAACAAGAGTAAGAAGCCGAAAAAGAAGATTCAGAATCCAAGAAATTGGGTTGCCTCCCAATAAGCACGCGTTTTTAATCGTGAGCTCGACTCCTCTTAGTTTATCAGTTGTCGTTGGGGAATCCCTCGAGGAAGTATGTCTCCTCTGGTCCTATAGGTTCTCTAGCTCTGTAAGGTTTAATTCTTTGACCGTTAACCTTGAAGTTTCTGTTTTTTCCTTCGAACTCAACGGCGCCTCCTGAGGATAAGCTTACTATCTTGTAGGGGCCGAACCACCTCAATTTTAACTTCCCGGGGAAGAGGCGTAATCTGGAGTTATATAGAAGTACCTGGTCGCCGACATCATGGCGAACAACCGTGATATTTCTATCGTGATAAGCCTTGGTCCTTTCCTTGTATATCTTCGCATTTTCATAAGCATGACGCCGAATTTCGTCCAACTCATTGTAATGAAGGGCTCGTCGGGTGACGGCGCTTTGGTAGTCAAAATTCATCTTCTTTATCGCCCAATATGCTTTATGCTCCAATTCTACCGGAATGTGACAAGATTTTCCATATACCAGCCTGTATGGAGTTGTACCGATGGGGGTTTTGAAGGTAGTGCGGTACGCTCAAAGGGCGTCGCCCAACTTGTGTGGAGTTGTGACAAGCTTTTCCATATACCAGCCTACATGGAGTTGTGCCGATGGGGGTTTTGAAGGCAGTGCGATAAGCCCAAAGGGCGTCGCCCAACTTGTGCGACCAATCCTTCCTTGAGGCGCTTACTGTTTTTTCCAGGATGCTTTTTATCTCCATATTAGATACTTGCACTTGGCCACTGGTCTGAGGGTGGTAGGCGAGGGCGACCTTGTGATGAACCCCGTACTTTTTCAGCATTGCCTCGAATTTTCTTTCGATAAAATGGCTCCCTCCGTCACTTATAATCATTCGGGGGATTCCAAAACGAGGGAAGATAGTATTCTTGAAAATTTTGGCTACTATCCTCGCGTCGTTTGTCGGGGTGGCTATGGCTTCTACCCATTTCGAGACATAATCAACGGCAACCAAGATATACTTGTTGCCGTTACTCGATGAGAAAGGCCCCATAAAATCAACACCCCCGCAATTAAATAGCTCTATCTCCAAGATGCCGTGGAGGGGCGTTGCATTCTTCTTCGTGATATTCCCAGTCCTCTGGCATCTGTCGCACTTCCTTATGTATTCATTAGCATCCCTAAATATAGTAGGCCAGTAGAAGCCACTTTGAAGAATTTTCACTGTGGTTTTGGTGAACGCTGTGTGCCCACCACATGGTTGATCATGGCAATGCGAGATGATAGAAGTTGCTTCTTCTTTTGGGATACATCGTCTGATGATCCCGTCGGCGCACGTCCTGAATAAATACGGGTCGTCTCAGAAGTAACTCTTTGCATCATGTAGGAACTTCCTCCTTGAATAAGTCGCCAACCCGTGCGGAACTATCCCACTCACCAAATAATTCACTATGTCGGCATACCAGGGAGCTTCAGAGGTATTTGCCACAAAAAGTTACTCACCGGTGAACGAATCGTCAATTAGTGAGCTGTTATCCCCATGCCTCTGAATCAATCGCGACAGATGGTCTGCCACCACGTTTTCTGCTCCCTTCTTATCCTTGATCTCGATGTCAAATTCTTGGAGCAGAAGGATCCACCTTATTAGACGTGGTTTAGCATCCTTCTTGCTTAGCAGATATTTCAATGCCGCGTGGTCCGTGTGGATGATCACCTTGGACCCCCAGAAGGTAGGATCTGAACTTATCTATAGAATAGACTACGGCTAGCAGCTCTTTCTCCGTGGTAGTTAGTTCTTTTGAGCGTCGTCCAGGGTTTTGCTAGCGTAGTATATAGCATGGAGCTTCCCCTCCTTTCTTTGGCCAAGCACAAATTCCACCGCTTGTTCACTAGCATCACACATAAGCTCAAATGGCAGATTCCAGTCTGGTGGCTGTATAATTGGTGCCGAGATGAGAGCTTCCTTTAACCTGTTGAAAGCTAGCAAACAAGCATCAGTAAACACAAAAGGAGCGTCCTTAGCTAGGAGCTCCGTGATAGGACGAGTAATATTGGAAAAATCTTTTATAAAGCGTCGGTAAAAACCAGCGTGCCCCAGAAAACCACGGATACCCTTGAGGTTGGTGGGCGGCGGTAAACTTTTAATAACCTCTACTTTGGCTTTATCAACCTCAATTCCTTTACAGGTAATGACATGCCCAAGAACCACTCCTTCCGTCACCATGAAGTGACACTTCTCCCAATTCAAAGTAAGATTATTATCTTGGCATCGTTCCAAGCCTTTGGACAAATTAGCTATGCAACTATCAAAATCGGTGCCATAGACAGAAAAGTCGTCCATAAATACATCCATGATATTCTCGATGAAATCTGAGAAAATAGACATCATGCACCTTTAAAATGTGGCAGATGCGTTACATAGCCCGAACGGCATTCTTCGGTAAGCGAAGGTGTCGTAAGGACATGTGAACGTCGTTTTATCTTGGTCTTCCCGATGCAACGGGATTTAGAAAAATCCGGAGTATCCGTCTAAGTAGCAGAAGTATTTATGCTTAGCGAAGCGCTCGAGCATCTGGTCTATGAAGGACAGAGGGTAATGGTCCTTCATGGTGGCTTTGTTCAGTTTCCTGTAATCGATACACATGCGCCACCCGGTGACAGTCCTAGTGGAGATTAATTCGTCTTTTTAATTTTTTTATGACTGTCATGCTCCCTTTTTTAGGAACAACCTACACGGGACTAACCCATTTACTATCAGATATAGGGTAAATGATGTCAGCATCCAAAAGTTTCAGGAGCTCCTTTTTTACCACCTCTTTCATGTTGGCGTTTAATCGCCTTTGAGGCTCAATAGAGGTGGTGTCCGTATCCTCTAGGTGAATCCTATGCGTACATATGGTCTCGCTAATACCCTTCAAGTCAGAGATATTATACCCTATCACTTTTCTGTAAGACCTCAGGATTTTTAGGAGACTCTCTAATTGAGGTTCCGTGAGGACCGCATTTACAATAACATGATAAGTGGAATCTTTCCCCAGAAAAGCATATTTCAAATTGGTGTGGATGGGTTTTAATTCTACCCGAGGGGGCGATGTACCCCCGGCATCTCTTGCTTGTGAGAATGACGCATCCTCGATCTCAAGTTCAGAGGGTGAAAACTCTTCATTCGCAGAATCATAGGAGGAACAGGGAGATGATGGCGCGTCGAGGCACATGTCTGTAGGTTCCGCTCCTGCAGCGCACCAGTCAAAAGAAGCAAGGTTTTCAGGTATGCGTTCGCTGTCAGACATAAAATCTGGAGTACTTCCCTGGTCAATGAGGTTTAGCGATGGTGATGAGTCTAGGTACTCCTCATTGGCATGTTCTCCATATGCTGAGATCTGCGAAAGACTATCGTTATAGAAACGTAATGTATCTCTCTCATACCGCACATGAATTCCATCAGCTACGGCCACACCATCCAGGGCGTCCGCATTTTGGAAAGCGGTTGCGATGAAAACCGAGAGCTCTTGCGTAGTTGGGTCGTCTGTAGGGAATTCAACTGGGCCATGGGCCCATACGTCAGCAACCACGCTCTCTAATATCTCAAGCATCTGAGAATTGTGTACTGATTCCAATTGATGAGCCTCTCCCCAGTAGGCATCAGTAGGTGGAGCCTCAATGGTTTGAAGGAGCATCACGTTCTCTTCAAAGCTTACTTGAATATCATCTTCAATTGTACCTGCATCAGAAACCTGATTCATTAAATAATCCATGACTAGTTGCTGATTTGCGTTACCTACAGCATAGGTTCCTGAGCCAATAAATCGAACTGCATCGATCAGTTCTCTAGCTGCGCATTAAACCATGGACTCGTCCATGTGCGAGTCTTGGAAGCCGTGTAAATGATAAGGAGAGAAACTAAACTCCTCTGAGTCACTATCAGAGTCACAGGTCCACTGCACTTGCATTACCATCTCCATCGTGCCTGATTGGTAGGGAGATAATAGCTAGCTGGAGGAGGATGTTAGCAGCAAGGCAGATAAAATAGAAAGAGAATGAAAATGGCAGAAAGGTGAGAGATGATCAGAATGCTAGCAAAATTCACAGAAATACAAACAAACTGAGATAAAACACTATTGCCATCCCCGGCAATGGCGCCAAAAACTTGACGCACCAGTAACCTACACCTAGGTTCCACCTGGCAGTGCCACGATCGCCGGGCATAATATGGCCCCTAGGCTACGATTTCAGGCTCAATCCGCAAGCGGACGTTGTCGAGTTATAGTATATAAGATTCCGGATCCCACAGGTACGGTGATAGTGCCAATAGGTTCTCAGTCTATTTCTAAGTGTAGAAGTGAGATAGCTGTCGGGGGAACAGATTTGGGTTGGTTGTTGTTGCGGTAATATCAATAAAGGGGGACTAGGGCTTTAGGGATCACCACTAGGATCGTTGGGGGTTGATGTTAGGATAGGATCCTCACATTTCATTAGGGCTAGAGAACTAATCCCTCAATTCGTACCACTCTCATGGGTTAGAATTACGGGGTATTTCGGTGGCTCTCGTTAACGCAATGGCGGTAGCCGTCAACGTAGCGATATAGTTCGTCGATGGATCCCCTCAAGGCGCGAGCCGGGCATGGTCACGTGCCTTGGTTGGATCCAACGATTTCCCTATTCGAATCCCTAGATACCCCTTAAGCACATCAATTCCACAGACCGTGGGCATGATCTCAGTATGGGTTATCTACAGATTCGGTAGGATCTACCGAAATACAACCCTAAATCCCCAAATTCAACGTAGGGATCCGGATCTACATTTTCCCCCTTGAATCCTAGGGCTAACCTATCAACCCTAGAATAAATCTACTCACACATCATAATAGCATCAGATAAAAACATCAATCCCACAGAAGAAAACATTTTATCAATCGAGAGATTAGGGCTAGAGGAACTTACAGCGAGAATGGACGAACAATAGATCCAGAGAAAAATCCAAATTTCAATAGCAAACGTAGACAAGAACAAGAGTAATAATCTTTACTGTTTAATCCAAAAATTGCTACAAAAATAACTCCGAAAATCCGTACAAAGAATCGCACAGAGCTCCCTCTAAAAATTCCTAATCAAAAACTATTCGAAGTCTCCTCACAGCCGCCCCAGATCGCCAGCTTCAGTCGCTGCCCAAATCGCGCGCATCACGGCACGTTCAAATCATTCCATAAACGCCCCTGGAATAGCCGACCGAGTAGGTGACTCGGTCGAGCAGCTTCTGCTCGGTCAGTGGCTCAGCCCGAGTAAGTGAGCTGCTCGGCTGCTTGGAGAATTTGAAATCGTCATACCCGAACCGAGGAGATCTCTGCTCGGTCTGAGTAGGCTCGACTCGATCCGATACACGGGCTCTACTCGGGCGCTGCTCGGGCTGCGTAATCTGAGGCAACTCGACCAAGCAGATGAGCTGCTCGGTCCGAGTCAGCCCGTATCCGTCGCTGCTGTAATTGATATGGCTCGGTCCGAGCAGCTGGGATGCTTAGACCGAGCAGCTGCTCGGACCGAGCATTTTCTGGGAAATGCTGCCTCCTGGGCTTCTCTCTCTGCTCTCTCTCCCTCTTCTCTCCTCCAATGGCTCCGAAAGTGCTGCGAACTCCTCCAAAGCCCTGCCAATGATCTCACGAGCATGCCAGATGTGTCCTTACCTAAGCGGGGGTCCAAGTCGCTCCAAAATCCCTGAAAATTCACGAAACACTACGAAACTCGAAAATATCGTCAGAAACGCAAAATCATAGTAAAAAGTGTGATTTGGATGTGAAAATGATATGCGACGAGATGAGATAATGATATGAAAATGATGAAAAATATGGACACATCAAATACTAGTCAATAAGTCGAAGGGTATTGTGAGGAAATCAATCCTCTAGGACTCACACTGTAGAGAAGTAGTGATCCACTTTCTCACTTTCCATGGTGGTCGACTCTAGCATATGTAGTATGAATCACATGCAACGGTATATTATGTATGTCTTAGGCGTAATTCATTTCAACATCGTTCAAACTTCAGTTAATATACCCATACATTTAATATTAAATTCTAAATTTCTCCAAGAATTTGTGTCTGGCTAATGAATAGGCTAATATGAACCTCGGAGAATTAGTTCATGCCTCATCTTGAAATTTTCTTTTTCAAGGCTATTGGCCAGAACCCTCCGCTTCCATCACAGACCTCCAAAAAATTCCTTTTTAGGTCGTACTCCCAAGAGATTTCAGGGGCGGGTCACATAATTAAAGCATACATGTGACATAATATGTTTGGCTTATTTTTGTAAGCTTTCTCTTAATAATTATACGGATCATATGATCACTCTGCCATTAATTATTTAAGATAACGGTGTATGACGTTGCCTTGTGGTCCAATTAATTATTAAGCATAATATATTTAAATTTTCATATTTTGCATCTAAATGTGATGAAAATGTTATAAGCAAATTTTTTTGCACAAATAGCTACATTGTGGTTTTGGATCGGCCTTCGCCCTACTTTTACTTTCATGCATTTTTTCCTTTTTTGAGCGAAAATGTAGTGATGAATATAATGTAATGTCTAAGACCGATGGCTATTTCCATGAAGGCGGATGCCAGCTCTAATGAAGAAGTTTTTATGGGACCCACGAGGTTTCCAAAGTTGTATCTTTTCATTTATGTAAAAAGGAACTGTATTATTTGAACTGTTGATATTATTAATTTGTGGTGACTGGCCGATGTACACAATTAGCTTATTCTTCTTTAGCTTTGCTCTGCATGAATTGTTTTACATTTTCATATAGTAATTCATATTTATGCAATTGTATATTCAAGATAAATGGCTAAAATCATGAGCGTTGATTTTGATATCCTGGATGCCTTTGGGAAGAACTACCTCAGTGGGCAGTTGGATGTAAAATTACATCTGCTGGCTCAATCCCTCAGTGTCGCAATAACAAAAGATAATACATCAACAGATATTGATAAAACAAAAGCAATAATCTATATTCATCGTCATGTGGACAAGACTCTAAAGGCTGAATACCTTATAGTCGAAAATCCACTTGATCTATGGACTGCCCTTGAGGAACGATATAAACATCGAAAAGATGTTATTCTCCCAATGGATCGTTATGAGTAGGAAAATCTAAGATTGCAGGATTTTAAATCTATAGCCGAGTATAACTCAACATTATCCAGCATCATCTCATATCTGAAGTTGTGTGGTGAAGAAGTCTCAGATAATCGCATTCTAGAAAAGACTTACAAGTCTTTCCACGAAAAAGATGCAATTCTTATGCAGCAATATCGTGAACGAAAGTTCACTAAATATTCAAAACTGCTTGCATGCCTCCTAATAGCTGAACAAAACACAGAGCTTCTTTTAGCCACTCATAACATGTGCCCTCCTGGCATGGCCCCTCCCCCAGAATCTCATAATTTATCTTCCAAGCAGAAGAACAAAATAAATAGAAAATTCCAAAAGTGAGGAGCAAACAAGAAGCTTGACAGAGGACATAATCATCAGAATAACAAAAAATGCAGGAAAGAGGAAATTCACTTGGCAAAGGAACGAAAATAACAACAAAAATCAAGCCCCCCACCTAAGAAGGATTGTGAAGATCAGTGTCATCGCGGTGGAATGAATGGGCACTAGTCTATGTTGGAAAATCTAGTCCCACCCCAAAGTGGTTTTGATGATGATCACACCAAATGTTGTATGTACTAATCATATTATTTAAGATGTGTAGGTCGTGCAAATAAGTTAAGTGAAGCTCAAAGCACACTCCGAGAAGAAGAACTTCAACCACACTCATAGAAGATAAAGATGAACTTAGCTCACAATTCAATGTATATATTCTAAAGCTTCAGTTCAAGCACAAGAGGACCTCAAAGATGAAGCTCAAAGAATATGATCAAGCTCAAGCACAAGAGGAGCTCAAGTTCAAGTGAAGCCTATGCAACTACATCAACTTCAACTATGGCTTCAAAGTCTTCATAATGTCTAGTGTGTGAGTTGACTTTTTTTCTTAAAACTATATTAAAGCCAAGAAGAATATGCACACACACAAAATGTTTTTCGAAAATAGTTTTAAACTTGTTTTAAACTTATTTGAGAGCTTATTTTTCATAGGAGGTCAATTTCAAAACTTGTAGTCAACCGTCAAACACCCATGAGTTAATTGCATATCCTACATCAGAGTTTTCTCTAAAAACTGCTGTAGGAGTCGACTACCAAAGGAGGGAGTCGACTACCTCTGTAGCAGAGGTTTTCCTGAAAACTCTCTGGGAGTCGACTGCCTCCTTTGGGAGTCGACTACCAACTGTGCGACCTGACTTCCTTGTCTTCCTCTCCCATTTATTCTTAGCTTGATTTTTGGGCCAAAGACAAACCTCATTTGAAATAATTCAAATCTTCTCTTAGCTCTATAAATGGAGAACCTTTGAGATCAATTTTACAACAACCACATTAATTCTTGAGCAAAATTATATTTCTCTCAAGCAAATTCAAGTTCTCAAAGTTCTCATCGCTCTCAAGTTTTTCATAGCCAACCGGTTTCAAATCTTTGATCTTATTATTTTGTATTCTCGTTTATAAATTTGGTTAAGATCATTATTATTTTTGCTATTGCAAATTGGTTTTCAAAATCTTCTCTACTTGTATTTTCATATTCCTAAAGGATTTTTGAAACATCTAAAGTCTTGATCACATCGAATCATTTCATATTCTTTGTGTGATCAAAGAACGATGTAAATTCTTTAACCACTTAGAGCACAATTGCAAATTCATCTTGGCTATAGAATTATTGAGTGTAAACCAATCTCCACTAATTATTGTTGTGAATTAGATTTCGATTTTACTTGTAGTCCCTTGGAGATAAGGGTGGTGGAAATCCTAGCTAAGGCTAGGTGGTGTAAATCCTAGTTGAGACTAGGTGGTTAGAAATCCTAGCGAGTGAAGCTATGTAATTTTATTGCTAAGGCAATATTGGATTAAATCTCGGTCTGTGACGGTCGGAGAATGGACGTACCCAGGTTGTGGGGAACCAGGATAAATCTCTTGTCTCTCTGAGTGATTTTTTGTGATTGTATCTCATCATTCATTTTGTTCTAACTTGTTCATTATGTGTGCGTCATTTGTAATCCTTTGTTAATAAAATTGAGTATTGCAAAGTTTGTTTATATTCCGCTGTGAGATCTCTTCTATTATTCTTTTGATATTTGTATCTTATCTTATAATTTTTAAGATCGTCTTGTTGATTAAGGACCAAGCGTAGATCACTTTACTTAGTTCCTTAGGCAACATTGGTAGGGAAGTCAGTCTTATATTTATTGATCGTCGAAAAGGTTTTATTCATACAACACTAACCAACCCCCCTTCTAGTGTTGTTTGTCATCCACAGGATCCAACACTTGGTATCAGAGCAAGGCTAAGCAATGGCATCAACTTCTTTCCACAATGAAGGACTTAACAATCTTCGACCACCGCTCTTCGACGACACAAACTATACCAACTGGAAGATCAGTATGATGATACATCTCCAGTCAGTTGACATATACATTTGGACAATCACGAAGAATAAATACACAACACCGATCACCGAGATGGAGAAATGGTCTGCAGAAGAGAAGAAAGAAGGCTACCTAAAATTTAGAATTCATGCTCGTACACTGTCTAGTTTTCTAAATTTAGAATTTGCTGTGACTTACCAGTTTCGAGGTGGTTGTAGTGATCTAGGACTAGAGCTAGATCTTCTCAGGGTACTGGTGTACGAGAATCGATACCTGAAATCACAAGAAATTGTTGTTTATAAGCGCACCAATTTCTATCTATTTATCTTCATTGTACTTTATTTTATAATTGCTTGAAAAGGTGTCAAAATGCGTTCTAAAATTTTAGATAGGCTAGATTTGAGGAATATAATTTTACTTAAGAATGAAATGTTTTTCTGAAGCTTCAGGTATTTTTAATAATTTTTAAAAGTTCAAAATGAATTTAGAAACTAATTTTAAATCGTTATTGTAATTTTTCAACAACTTCTTCTGAATGAAATACGTATCAAAATGTTTCAAGTAAGATGTAAAAATGAGCGTCTCGTTGAGTACTATAACATATAATTTTTTTCATACATCAATTTACGTGAAAATTTTAAGATATTGATTTTTAAGAGAACACAACGTAATTAAATATTAGCCATAGAAAAATATTGAGGGAAAAATTCTCGCCTGATGGAGATGAAATTAGCACCAACGTGTTCGGGACGTCGCGTTTGATTTTTTGGACCTGGTCTTATATTTTTCTGAGGCCCATCAGATTTATTATGAATTTTACATTAGAATTCATATTATATAACAATTAATACGGTCCTATATACGTTTATACACGTATAAATACATGTAAAATACTTACCCTACTTCTCTTCTTTGTTACGCATCGAGGGGAGGGCTGTGCATCGACGACAGCGGCGGAGCTGGGGCGGGGGGGCATCGACGGTGTGTGCGGGCGGCGAGGGCGGAGCTGACGGTGGCGAGCGACGAAGCTTACGGCGGCGACGACAAGGAGCGATGGGGGCATGCGGTAGCTGGGGAGTGTTGCAGGCTGTTGGGGCATCGCCGAAAGGCAGAGGAGGCAGGGGTGGTCCGATGGGGCAGGCGACGGAGGCTGCGAGGTGGAGGGGCACGACGACGAGCTCGGGATGAGGCAGCGGCAGAGCAGAGCACGAGGAGAGGAGGTTTGACGCAGGGAAGGGTGAAGCTGGGGGCGTTCGGGGGTGCTACGATTGTTGCAGTGGCAGAGCGGTGGCGGGGCAGCGACGGGGGTGGCGTCGAAGGCGGAGCATCAGGGGAGGTTGTCAGAAGGTGGGCAGAGGCAATGGCGTAGGGAGGGAGGCGAGAAGAGTACAGGAAGAAGGAGGGGCGTCGAGCATGTTGCATTGAGGACGACGGAATAGCGAGCAAGGCAGCGGCGTACGTCGATGACAAGGGGGTGGCTCAGGCGGCAGGGCGGTGGTTCGAGCATGGTGAAGAGGGGAGCGGGGGTTGCCGAAGGTGATGGGTTTGGGTTTTTAACAAAGTGGGGGGAGAGAGAGAGAGAGAATTTGAGTACGTGAAAGAGGAGGGGGTTTCATAGTTAGAAAATTTTAATTAAAAATTAGTGAGAGTCGATCCTAATTAATACATTAGGTATGTATTTAATGTAATTAGGTATAACTTTAGACTAAGTTTAGAAAAAGTTTTTGAAACGTGGAAACGTGTTAAGTGCTTTGGGTTAAAGTAATTGGTAAATGGATTAAGTTAATTAGTAACTAGGTTAAAGTAATTAGTAATAACTAATATATGATTATATTGAAAAATCATTTTCTTTATGCAAACTACTCTGAAAAAGTACGAAAAAATAGCCACGGGTTTGTATCGTTACAAGGATTATGAATATGAAATCAAATTTAATGTTTGAAGGACGAAAAAATTAGAAAAAATTCATTTATTCATTTTGAACGTATTTGATACTATCGTGACTGCGGAAATTCGTATACGCTGAAACCAGACTGTTACATCCTACCCTCCTTATAAGAATTCTGTCCTCAGAATTCCTCAAAATTTTATGAAGCAAATAATTTCTGTTATGAAGAAGCTCAAGAAAATAAATGATAGAATGATAGTAATCTAGTAAATCAGGTTGTAAATAACATGAAATATAATGTGACATCATAGCATCAAGAAAACAAGAGATGCTCTTTATAAATACTTACCATTAACATCACCATAGCTTCTGTAACTAGCCTCGAGACTAGTAAGATCCTCCGACTCGGTAAATAGGTATGGGTAGAGTTCTCGCATATCGTCTTCTCGCTCCCAAGTAGATTCTCCAGGCGAGTCGTGACGCCACATCACTCTGACAAGGTTGATGACTCTATTCTTGAAGGTCTTCTATCGTCGATCCACGACCTTGACTGGTTGCTACTTATAAGATAGATCCGAGTGAATCTCAATCTCAGAGTAATCTACAACATGACTAGGATCACTCACGTAGCGTCATAGCTGTGAGACATAAAAGACTTCATGTACTCCCTCCAATGCATGTGGCAAAGCAAGGTGATATGCCACCTCGCCTACTCGTTCCAAAATATCAAATGGACCAATGTATCGTGGACTTAGCTTCCCTCTTCGTCCAAAGCGAATCATTCCACGATTAGGAGAGATTTTCAAAAACACATGGTCGCCAGGCTGGAACTTTAAATGTTTGCGCTTTGCATCCGTCTAATGCTTGTAACGATCCTGAGCCAGCTGTAGTTTCTCCCTGATGGTCCTGACTATATCCACTGCTTCAACAATCAATTCTGGCCCGACGAGCTCTCAATCACCAATGTCGTTCCAGCTCAAGGGAGAACGACACTTCCTGCCATATAGCTTTGCAAAGGGTGACATACCAATGCTGACCTGGTAGCTGTTGTTGTAAGTGAACTCCACGAGATGAAGATGGTCTTTCCACGATCCTTTGAAATCCAGTATACACGCACACAACATGTCTTCCAAGATCTGAATGGTGTGTTTCGATTGGTCATCTGTCTGAGGATGATAAGATGTACTGAAGCTTAAGCGGGTCCCCAGACAATCTTGTAACCTCTTCCAGAAGTGAGACGTGAATCGAGTGTCTCTGTCTAAAACAATACTGACAGGGACACCATGTAATTTCACTATCTCCTCCATGTACTTTTTGGCTAGCACTTTGGTTTGCTGGCCCACTCTGAAAGAAATGAAGTGTGCTGACTTGGTAAATCGATCAACTATTACCCAAACATCATCATTTCTCGTCAATCGCATCATGGACTCTCTATCTTTGAGAAGTCTTAGATGAAGTATCTGTAATAACTGGCTAGCCCCAAGAAGCTTCAGATCTCTGTCATAGATTTAGGGGTCGACCAGTTTTGAACAGCAGCTACCTACTCGGGGTCAATAGATATTCCTTCTCCAGACACGATGTGGCCCAGGAAAACCACCTTGTCTAGCCAGAATTCACACTTGCTGAATTTGGCATACAATTGGTGTTGTCTCAAGGTTTCCAAGACTTTCCTCATATGTTCTCTGTACACTTGAGCGTCCTCGAGTAGATGAGGATGTCGTCGATGTAGACAACTATGAACTTGTCCAAATGGTTATATAGTATCTGATTCATGAGACTCATAAATACTGCAGGTGCATTAGTCACATCAAACGGCATCACCAAGAATTCGTAGTGTCCATATCAGGTTAGGAATGCGGTCTTGTGAACATCCTCCTTCTTAACCTTCAGTTGATGATACCTGGTCCTCAAGTCCAACTTCGAATATACACTCGATCCTCCAAGCTGGTTGGAAAGGTCGTCGATGCGAGGCAAGGGATACTTGTTATTCACAGTCATCTTGTTCAGCTCGCGATAGTCGATGCACATGCTCTGGGATCCATCCTTCTTCTTCATGAGTAGTACCGGGGCACCCCATGCGGATACACTAGGTCGTATACATCCCTTCTGTATAAGATCATCCAGCTGAGCCCGAATCACTTCAAGCTCAGGCGGTGCCATGCGATAAGGTCCCTTGGATATAGGCTGTGCACCAGGCAATAAATCAATGGTATATTTGAGGCTGCGATCCGAAGGCAAACCTGAGAGTTCATTGGGAAATACGTCCAAGAATTCTCGTACTACTTCAGGTTTCTCTTGCTCAACTTCCATTGCAATCGCCACTGCCTTCGAAAGTCTGGCCCTGAACTTCACTGGTCCTTCTAATCTGCTTCCGCTGAGAAATTCGAACTTAGGATGGTTGTGTTTCTCAAATACTACCCTCATTTGATGACAGTCAATGGTAGCATGAAATGTCCCTAACTAATCCATTCCAAGAACAACATCGAAACTTGGCATCTCGATTACCATGAAGTCGACGAATAGATCACGTCCACAACCATTACTGGACATTGAAGACATCTGCTAATTATTGGTGTAGAATCTCCAGCCGTGTCGAACTTCCAACGAGAAGTCAGAGGTTCAACAGGGAGGGCATGTGTGTTGACGAATCGACTCGCTAAGAAGCAATGTGTAGCTCCCGAGTCGAACAAGGTAAGAGCGGGTTTACCAGCTACTAAGATGATACCTACAGTTACGAGAATGATGTCTAAGCCAACGATCTCTAAATAGTAGAATATGATACTGAATGGGATATCTCATACATGTGATCACTTTACCAGTAGCTTCGGGCTCTTCCACAGTCATAGTATAAGATTAACGCCTGGGGGTGGCCCTGTCGTCATGCTTGCTGAAACTCATGTGCTGAGGGCGAAGTGGATATCGTTGTGGAGGTGGTGGTGGTCGTTGTGGAGCGTTCCTAGCAGGGGAATTAGTTAGAGCAGTATTAATAACTCGGGGCTTACTTTCTGGGCAATCCCTTGCACCATGGTCCTTTGACCCACAAACCAGGCGAAGGTTCAGATATGATCGACATTCGAATCAGAATTGTCCTGGCTTTCCACAATGATGACAAACCAGGCATGGTGGTGGAGCTTGTCTCTTGAATTGAGTTTATTGGGTAGGCCTGTACATCTGATTGGATGGAGGTCGACGGTTGGATCCAGCAGCAGATGTTGGAGGTAGCAGTCTTCTGGGAGGGGCAGCTATGGACTGCTCTCACTTCTCTTCTCTTTCGATAAATTCGTGCTTGCGAGCTGCAGCTAGGACTTTAGTATGGGTATACAGTTGGCATCCGACCAAATTCCATCGAATCTCGATGTTCAGTCCTTGCTTAAAGCGTTGTGCTCGGGCTAGAGGGGTGTCAACCATCCTTGAAGTAAATCTGTTAAGCATAATGAACTGAGCATCATTTTGTTCCACTGGCATGGAACCTTGCTTCAAATCGACAAATTGGGCTTGCAGCTCCATCTGTGCCTCGGGCAAGAAGTACTGGGTGTTGAAGTGATCGTTGAATGTCGCCCAATCAATTGGTCGTGTAGGCAACGTTCAGCTGAATTCCACCAAATTCAAGCTCCGTCAGTCAATTATAACTTAGCAGTATCCACCCATTCGTATTCTGCGATCTGAGCTGCTCTTAAGTCATCCTCAGTGCTTCGCAGCCACTCTTCGGCCTTCAGAGGATCGTCCAAACCATTCCAAGGCTTTGGGCAGAGCGACCTGAATTGTTGCACTCCTCCTTCACGCTTTTGTTCACCTCGTAAGGCGTGAACAAGCTCTCGTAGTGTGACATCAGATATTTGGTGCACCGTAGTAGATGGTCCATTGTTGGGGTTGGTTTGATTGCTGGATCCAGACACATCAGCTCCATTGGGACTTTCAGAAGTATTTCCGTCCATCGTTTAAATGTCACACCTGTATACATAGAAAAATGTCAGCTTCGTTGAGTATTATATACAGTACATCGTTATCTTATTATACTGTTCACAATGTATTGCACGGACCTGCATTGGCCACCAAACTTGTAACGACCCTCTCTCAGTGGACCATTACTTATTGGATTACATTTGCAGGTCTGTAGATTACCAGTGAAATCAATATAGCTACAATACAGAGATGTACCAATACTCAAATTAGCATATATTATTACAGTCCATAATTGAAATACAACAGCACTCTCACACCGAATACATGAAAGGAAGTATAGAAAGGAAATACATAATAGCATACAATACGCACATCAACTCGACTATCTCTAGGACTCAGCAGTCTCTGAATCAAACTCTGGCTCCTCAAACTCATGGGCCTCTTCTTCGGTCTATATGTCATCTGTCGGTGCCATAAAATGGAACCGTAGGTAAGTCACAATAATTCTAAACATAGAAAAGAAGCAGTGCACAAGTATGACTAAAACAGATGATAAAAAGTAACTACGTATAAGCAAACCAGAGCGAAAAATAAAGTACTAAGCAACAACTGCGACAATGCATACATAACGGGGTAGTAAAGGTAAGCAAAACTGAAAGAAGACAATGGATTGTACCAGCATTGCACACGTGTAAAACAGGCTAAGGAAACATGCTAAAGCAGTAGCTATAGACAAGTGCGACAAGTAAAGTAAATGCAGTCATGCATACAGAGCGAACAGTAAAGTGCGGGTGGCGCACAAGTGTTGTAAGTAACGTGCATGTAATGCATAAAGTAAAGGTGACTGAGCAAAAGTGCATGTAATGTGTAAAGTAATTATATTAGAACTACGTGACTCAAGTAGGAGAGTACGATATGCAACCATTGAGTTCATATCTTGCCTGGGTGCGCTTACCCAGACGAATGCCAGAACACAGGCAGCGGTACATGCATTTGCCGGAATGTAGGAAGCGGGACTGGATGCCGAAACATAGACATCGGTACGGGAAGATGAACTCCAGTCACTCCCACACTCTCTCAAACTATGAGTTACCCCAAATCCCAGTGAAGTGTGAAGTGTCCTATGTACACGTTTCATATGGGATGTTCTACAAGATATTCCATAAGATGTACCACATGATATTTTGTACGATGTGCCACATGTTATTATAAAATAGTAGATTAGTTTCCTATTTACTATGATAGTTGAACCAGAACTATTGATTGACTTTCTTAAAACCAGAAGGAAAAGTAATGCGGATGCTAAGAAATTTGAGGATAAAGACAAGTCCAACAAACATGGAATACAAAAATTTGTTGGTGTAAGTGAATATTCTTCCAGCAATTTTAGTTTCCTATTAAATTAGGTCTGTAGTTGTTGGTTCAAGTCAATAGCCATTCTGAGGTGATATATGTCCTAATTTCATGCTCGTACACCATCTAGTTTTCTAAATTTAGAATTCGATGTGACTTACCAGTTTCGAGGTGGTTGTAGTGAGCTGGGACTAGAGCTAGATCTTCTCAGGGTACTGGTGTATGAGAATCGGTACCTAAAATCACTAGAAATTGTTGGTTATAAGCCGCACAAATTTCTATCTATTTATCTCGATTGTCCTTTATTTTCTAATAGCTTGGAAAATGTGTCAAAATGTGTTCTAAAATTTTAGATAGGCTAGAAATGAGGAATATAATTTTACCTAAGAAGGAAATATTTTTCTGAAGCTTCATGTATTTTTAATAAATTTTAAAATCTCAAAGTGAATTTAGAAACTAATTTTAAATAGTTATGGTAATTGTTCAACAATTTCTTCTGAATGAAATACGTATCAGAATGTTTCAAGGAAGATGTCAAAACGAGCATCTCGTTGAGTACTATAACATATAATTTTTTTCATACATCAGTTTACGTGAAAATTTTAAAATATTGATTTTTAAGTGAACACAACGTAATTAAATATTAGCCTTAGAAAAATACTGAGGGAAAAATACTCACCTGATGGAGATGAAATTAGCGCCAACGCATTCGAGACGTCGTGTTCGATTTCTGGACCTGGTCTTGTATTTTTCTGAGACCCATAGGATTTATTATGAATTTTACATTAGAAAATCATAATATATAACAATTAATACGCTCCTATATAAGTCTATACACGTATAAATACGTGTAAATACTTACCTTACTTCTCTTCTTCGTTACGCATCGAGGGGAGGGCTGTGCGTCGACGGCAGTGGCAGAGTTGGGGCGGGGGGCGTCGACGATGTGTCCGGGCGACGAGGGCAGAGCTTAGGTGGCGAGCGGCGCGGCGGCGGCGGCAAGGAGCGATGGGAGAGGCAGCTGAAGGGTTTATACTTATTTTAACGTTATCAAATAAAGTTAAAACCTTTATGTTCAGATAGTAGGCAATTTAATAATTAAAATATCGTCGCATGCTAAGATCAACATGCAAACCTAGGCTCTGATACCAATGAAGGGTTTTGACAGACCCTCAGGGCTCAGATCTGTGCCTGTCCTACGTCGGACTGACAACAGAGGTGAAAACATGTACATCAAAAAAACATAAACTTGCTAAACATTTTAGCGAACCTTAAGGAGAGCCAGAACCTCACCAAGATCTATGCCAACTTGGGGTGGATCTGACCACCCCAAGAGGGATAGGGCCTACTGCGACATTATTAAAAATTATTCTAAAAAGCTACTAACTAACATAACCAGAATCTTGGCCTTGGGACAGGCAAGATGTGTCGCACTACCTTCTTTCGCTCCTCGTAGCCGAGCCGCCTTGCGCCCTCGAGCCGATCTAGCCGAGCCGCCTCTGAGCCGATCACTTACTGAAGAAAGTTTCACTTGAACAGACTTGTGTCAAAGACGTCTGGATCCGATCCAAACCTCCTCGTAGTCTTGGTAGGACCCGACGGAAGGATAGGAAGAAAAAGAGGAGAGGAATATTTAAGTTTACGATCGAGCATGCTCAAAAGTCAGGAGCTTCTCGAATCGTTCACTTGGTGTATTTTTCAACGAAGATGGGGCACCCCTACTTATATAGGGAGTCGGCTCCTCCCTTTTCATCACAAGCAATGTGGGGACAAACTTAAAGAAAGAGTGATTTTAATTAAGTTAATGAAGTTAGTAAGCCTTTCACAAAGGCTCAACTTCAACAAATTAAATCTCCCTCACCATTGAGCTTTAGAGACGATACAAGTTATCATTTCGAAGGGCTTCGAATGGTGAACACGTAGGAACGAACGGAGATGAATTACGACTTTGTTTGACCCCTCAAATAATTGCCCAAAGTTGGGCAAAAAGTCACACTTTCGTAGCCGTCAAAAGAGTTTCAAAAAACCCTAAGTCAACTTAAGCTGCGGGCGCGCCCGCTAAGCTTGGCGGGCGTGCCCGCTAAGGGCAATGGGCATGCCCACATTGAGCGCGCCCGGAGTGGGTGCACGGCCCGCTGAACTCAGTGGTCTGTGCCTGTTGAACACAGCGGGTCGTGCCAGTTACTCTTGTGGGTGGACCCGCTTGCCCAAGTGGGTCTAACCCACTCTTGCCTTTGACTGTTTTTACGTTTCTGGGCTCGTTTGAGCTCCGTTTTCGACGTGGTTTGAACCTGCGATTAGACCAGGATGTTCCCGTCATCCAGGTTATCTTTCCAACGTGTTTATTCCATTAAATATTGTCCTAAAAAATTTACGAAATATTTAATCTAGTTTGCATCACATGCAAAGTTTGTCCCCTATCAAAACTTGAACCCACAATAATCTTGTGGACTTAAATATTCCATTTCATCAAATGAATTCCTCTTAATGTTCTTTCTATTACTAAGACGTAGATACTACTGGTGTGAGACCCTACAGCCTGACCCTACTACAGGTTGTGGCTCGAACCCCTAGACGACGGTAACCATGAGCAGCATGTGTCGTCCTTGTTTCAGAATCATGCTTATGTGATCGACCCATTAACGAACATGGCATCGGGATCACTCTAACTGTGTCAGTAATGAATACCTTAGTTTTAGTCCATTCGTCAAGACTGTGTCTCTGCATGACCTAGGGTATGGTTTATTGTCAACCCCACTAGCCAGCATTAGTCAGTATACAGCGGTCTTTATTGTATTCATGTTGTACATCCTACAACATACCCTGACCGAGGATTAACACAAAGACCGTACTGATCCAGTGAACTAACTTCCCTTTAACGGAAGAGACGAATCCCATCTTAGTCATCTACTTTCCTCATGAGCTTCAGGTGTCACCCAACCTAAGATCTTTCAGCAGGCCATGCCTCGAAGCTAAATCATAGATCTAAGTGATACTATCCACTCACCGGTTCGTACTAATGACTTCAGGTCTTAAGGACCAGCTTGCCTATTATCACTGTAGAGTTTTTATTGACAGTTTAGTTAAAGCTTAACCATTTAATAACTCTAAGTTGGTCGTTCAGTGAACTCTTTCTCTAATGAGCACATGTGTCTCGTCTCTGACTTCACCAAGTCGAATGACTATGAGATCATCATTACCCTAAGGTAAGACAAAGACACAATGGTCTAACCGATGTGTCGATATCCTATTCTCAACACATCTATGACCATGAACCATTTAAGACTTAAGTTTCTAATCGGTCACTAACTTCTCATAATCGAGATCTACATCTGGATACATAATGACCTGACTATAAGTCTAAGAAAATTATCTAAGTATATGATTCTTCGAATTCATACTTAGGATAATTAATACCATATAATTACCTAATTCATTAACCGATGTATAATTCATTAACTCTTTAGGTTAGCCATTAATTCTATAAAATTTTATAAGATAAATTTTAAATTGTGACATGATATGTTTTAATGAACACTTACAACATTTAAACATAATTCCCGATTAGGGTAGTCCTCTTTAATTGACAATTATTATTTTAATCGTTTCAATAATATATCGTCAACTCCAAAACAATCAAATTGAGTCAGAATCTCTGCATGGTAGAATTATCATTCATTTTGGGTTTTTATTTGTGATGCCATTGATATTGATTGAGGAAGAATGTTGATGGTGAATGGTGTTCGATTGAATGCCGGAGAGGGGAATCTACACTTGTTATTATAAAACCCTAGTGGATGATGATCTAATGCATTTGTCCTAGATAATTAGATTGTTTGTCTTAGACCGAGAGGATGGATGAATAATTTAGTTGATCTAGAAACATTGCACTCATTATTAATTGATTCAATTGCTTGTTTGGGGCAAGAGGATGAATAAGTAGTTGAATGAATTTAGAGATACCCAATTCTTGATTTCTACCAATCCTATTGAACCCACAACCCATGCACTCTTCCTACCTAACCTAGTCGCCTACCTAGCTCTCTACCCCTAGTTATCTTAGTTTAGGATCATAGTTTAACAAACTAATTTTCCTATCACACCGTTAGCGAGATAGTTGTGTCATCACCAATACCCTTCCTTCATTAATCAAGATTGCGAGCATACAATGATTTGTCCCCGTAATTCGACCATGGGTTCACCCGGACTTTATTGCTTGAGACCTCCTATACTTGGGAGTAGTGTGCATCATTTTGCACCGGACATTATGTATGGTCTTTTTACATTAAATAAACTAGTAATGATTTGCATTTACTGCTATGTTCTTATATATTTCATCTTTGGCTAGATGGCTTGTTCTCATGATTGCATAGTTGACTGTGCCTTTACACATACAATCCTTCAATATAAATGTTACTTTAATAGCATAATACCATACGATAGCCTTGTAGGAGGATATATGCCCATAAGGCAATTTATCCTAAGTATGCATCTTGTTAAGATATAATATGGTGTCAATTATCCTAAGTATAAATTCATTGAATCATATACTTAGATAATTTCCTTAGACTTATAGTTAGGTCCTTACGTATCCAGATGTAGATCTCGATTATGAGTAGTAAGTGACTGAACAGAAACTTAAGTCTTAAACGGTTCATGGTCATAGATGTGTCGAGAACTGGATATCGGCACATCAGACAGACCACTGTGTCTTTGTCTTACCTTAGGGTAATGATGATCTCGTAGTCATTCGACTTAGTGAAGTCGGAGACAAGACACATGTGCTCATTGGAGAACGAGTTCATTTAAACGACCAAATTAGAGTTATTAAATGGTTAACTTTAACTAAACTGTATATAATAACTCTAGGGTGATGATAGGTAAGCTGTTCCTTAAGACCTGAAGTCATTTGTACGAACCTGTGAGTGAACAGTATCGCTTAGACCTATGATCTAGCTTCGAGGCTAGGCCTACTGAAAGATCTTAGGTTGGGTTACACCTGAAGCTCTCGAGGCAAGTAGATGACTAAGATGGGATTCGTCTCTTTCGTTAAAGGGAAGTTAGTGTCACAGGCTCAGTACGGTCTTTGTGTTAATCCACGGCCGGGGTACGTTGTAAGATGTACAACGTGAATACAACAAAGACTGCCGTATACTAACCAATGTTGTCTAATGGGGTTGACAGTAAACCGTACCCTAGGCCAACAAAGATACAGTCTTGATGAAGGGACTATAGCTAATGGTATTCATCACTGACACAGTCAATGTGAACCCAACGATACTTTTGTCAATGGGTCGATCACGTTATGATGATTCTGAAACAGGGATGATAACTGCTACTCGTGGTGGCTGTCGTCTAGGGGTTTCGAGCTCCAACCTGTAGTAAGGTCAAGCTGTAGGGTCTCACACCGAGTAGTATTCGTGTCTTAGTAATATGAAGATAAATAAGAGGAATTCATATGATGAAAAGGTTAAGTTCACAAGCTAGTTGTGAGACTAAGCAGATGTGGACAATGTTCCATTCGATGCAAACGAGATTAAACATGTCATAAATTGGTTACGACAATATTTATAGGAACAAAAGCATTGGAAAGGGTTACCTGATTGACGGGATCGTCCCGGTCTAAACGCAGGTTCAAACCGCGTCCAAAATGGAGCTCAAACGAGCCTGAAAATGCAAAAACAGTCAAAGGCAAGAGTGGGTTAGACCCACTTGGACAAGTGGGTCCACCCACAAGCCTTGGCAGGCGCGCTCGCTAAGCTTAGTAGGCGTGCCCGCAACTTAAGTTGTATTAGGGTTTTTTGAAACCCTTTTGACGGGTACAAAAATTGACTTTTTGCCCATCTTTGGGCAATTGTTTGAGGGGTCAAACGAAGTCGGAATTCGTCGTCGTTTATTCCTACGTGTTCGCCATTCAAAGCCCTTCAAAATGATAACTTGTACCGTTTCTGAAACTCAATGGTGAGGGAGAATTAATTGGTTGAAGTTGGCCTTTGTGAAAGGCTTACTAACTTCAATTAACTAAATTAATTCTCTTTTAATTTTTTTTTGTCCCACATTGCTCGTGACAAAAAGAGAGGTGCTGACTTGCTATTAAATAGGGGTGCACTCTCTTCGTTGAAGAACACACCAAGTCTTCGATCGAGTAGCTCCGAATTTTGAGCAAGCTCGATCTACGACTTAAACTATTCTTCCTCTCTTCTTCATATTATCCCAACGAGTCCTAGAAAGACTACGAAGGGGGTTTTGGAATCGGATCCAGACGTATAAGACGCGGGTCTGCTCAAGTAAAACTTTCTACTGCAAGTGATCGGCTCGGAGGCGGGTGACGGCTCGGAGGTGGGTGACGGTTCAAAGGTGCAAGGCGGCTCGGATGGATCGAGTCAAGGCGGTTCGGCTACGAGGAGCGTAAGAAACCGGCGACTGGCCCAGAGTTGAGATTCCGTGTATGTTCTTTAAAGCGTTTTAGTGTAATTTAATTTCGTCGCAGTAGGATAGATCCCTCTTGGGGTGGTCAGATCCACGCCAAGTTGGCATAGATCGGGCTCGGTTCTGGCTCTCTAAGGGCCTAGCTAAAATGTTTAGCTAGAATGTTTTTATTTTTCCGTTGCGCTTTATGCCTCTGTGGTCCGTCCGACTTAGGACGGGCACAAATCTGAGCTCTGAGGGTCCGCCAAAACCCTTTAGTGATATCAGAGCCACTGTTATGCTTTTAGAACTGGAAATGCGGTGATTTTAAATTATTTAAATTGCTTGTTTTGGACATATAGATTTTAACGTTATTTGATAATGTTAAAATTGTTTTGTACCTTTCTTTTAAATGTTTTAAAAATTGTTTTTTTGACATGAAAGAATGTTTCGAGACTTTTAAATTTTATATGATAAAGTTTAATGAGCCTCTTATGATTAAAAATGCTTTTAAAAATTTGTTTTATAAGATAAAATACTTTTAGTAAGCATTTAAAAATGTTTTAAAGTATATGTAACATTAAGAAAAATTTTATTTCATGTGATGATATTAAAAAATTAATTTCTTTTAGTTACATAAAGTTTGAAAGATTTTTTAACTTTATCTGAAAGTTTTAAAATTGATTTCAACAATTTTAAAAATGTTTTAAAATTATTTTGTAGTATATGTACCATAAAGGAAAAAAAATTTCATGAGATGGATGTAAAAAATTCATTTCTTTTATTTACATAAAGTTTTAAAGATTATTTTATGAGATAATCAAATCTTAAAATGTTTCGTTAAATTTAAAGCTTATGGTTGTATTTAAAATTATTTGATAATTTTTATAAACAAATTTTTATGTGATAAAATGGTTGAAGTTTTAAAATTGTGGATCTTTAAATTTATGCGTTAAATTTTGGTATGCAAGTTAATTATTTATGTTGCAGATAATTTTAACTTGCATGTTCTCTTTATATGTCACATTATTGAACCTTTAATTTATGTGATTAAATTAGTTGGTTAATGTTTAATGAACATTAATTTTAAAGTTTATAAGATAAATTAGTTGGTTAATGTTGCAAAGATTATTTTATGTGATAATTTAATCATAAAATGTTTCATTAATTTTAAAGCTTAGGTTTGTATTTAAAATTATTTGATAATTTTTATAAAACTTAATTTTATGTGATAAAATTGTTTCAAGCTTTAAAATTTTGGATCTTTAAATTTAAATGTTAAATTTTTAGATTAGCAAGTTAATTATTTATGTTGTAGATAATTTTAACTTGCATGTTCTCTTTATATGTCACATTAGTGAACCTTTAATTTATGTGATTAAATTAGTTGGTTACTGTTTAATGGACATGATGAATAAATTATTCATGAACCCTTTAGGTTAGCCATTAATTGAGTAAAAGTTAATAAGACAAATTTTTAATGACAAGTGACATGCTACGTTTTACATGAACGAATACAACATCAAAACCTAATCTCGATTAGGGTAGTTCCTTTAATTGACAATCATTATCATAAATTGTTTAAATAATGATTATCATTAAATGACTAATTTTGTAAAATGTTGTAATTGTTTTATTAAAATCCTAATAAAAATTGGGGCAGCACGATGAACAAAACGAACCTTATAGTCGATAAGGATATACTAAAAATCGTCAAACAAATCCATAAAAATTTCGAATTTTAAGGATCCACTAGTTGATAAGGATAAACTAGTATTAATTAAAAGCTATTTGGTTGATGGACGAACATAGAATTGATGAACCTCCTTCAATGGATCATGATGTCGGTCAATGTGCTTGGCTAAGATTGCTGGACCACCCTAGCTAGACTACGGGTTAAGTGGTCCTGGCTTAGTCAATTCACTGGCCGCGTCCGCTGGACCGCAAGGAGTTGAATCATGACTGTGTAAGTCCATCGACTATACCTAAGTCAAATACGATAATAATCTTGTTCAAGATAAATCATAGCCATCCTTGTTTTAGGAGTTGGCAACTGTAAGACACGTGTTACGGTTGTTGATCTACACTCAAGATGTGACATGGCAACCTTATAGAAACCGATTTCTTGATAACATCTTGGCTTGACCCAAACCGTCGTGTCATGCATACACCGAGCGCCGGCGTAAGTCTAACCAAAGATGTAGTCTAAGACCTGACCCAAACCGACGTGTCGTGCATATACCGAGCGTCGGGGCAAGTCAGGCTAGACACAAAAACAAGGGTCCGACTAAGCTAGCCATTATTATTTGGATGAGCACACTCATGATCACAAATGACTAGGGGTAAAAATCGAAAGCGAATCATATTTAATATGATTGATGATGAGTTTGTCTTCTGACTGCAGAGTCGGACAACTTGTTGAGACACACTCAAAGTTGTCAGACTCAAGGTAGTTGAATCCCTCTCCCACAAATGTTAGTGTATAAGAAACTGTTTATTATTATGGCTTTAATAATTTTAGTGGAAGAATATAGTTTTATTAAAAACCATTGAAACTATACAACGAACATTTATTGACTAAGTATCTACTAAATTGCAGAATGGATTCAGGTCTAAAGTATATGATAGAGAAGAATGTGCTTGATGGAACCAACTATAAGGAATTGCTTAGAAACATTAAGTTAGTCCTTTCTCTAGCCAGGATTGGATAGGTGCTGTTCGAGGACCCTCTGGAAAAGCCGGACGAAGATGCAACGCCTGAGGAGAAGATAGCCTACAAGGAGTAGCAGAGAGATGCCGAGAAGGCCATGTGCCCTGCTCTGGCTTCAATGAACAACAATCTGCAGAGAAAGCATGAACATCTGGATGTTCAATGCAGAGGAATTATTTGGCAAGCGGTCTAGAGTTGACAAATTTGAAGCCACGAGCAACCTCTAGGGAACTAGGATGGTAACGGGCCCCGTGCAAAATCATGTGATTAAGATGATCGGGTACGTGGAAGACGCCGCCAAGTTGGGTTTTGTCCTGGACAATGAGATGTCCGTGGACATCATCCTTAAGTCTTTGACCCCAGACTTCAAACCTTTCATTACTAGTTTCATTATGAACAGTATTGAAACGAATCTTCCCGGTCTCCTTAACAAGCTTAGGCAGTTTGAGGAGATCGAGAAGAAACCGACTGTGTTGGTTATTGGCTCTGCTTCTTCAGACCAGCCGAAAGGCAAGGGTAAGAAGAGGCAGGTCCCACAACCAGCCAAGGTGAAGAAGGGGAAGAAGAAGGCAAAGGGGGCTCCGTCCAAATCCGAATGCTTTCACTGCCATAAGATAGGCCATTAAAAGAAGAACTGCAAGGTTTACCTTGCAGAAAAGAAGAAGGGGCATACTGATACCTCTACCTCAGGTACAACAAATTCAATTTAATAAAGCATAATTATTTCTATAAATGCTTTATCACATAGTATGAGATATTAAGACATCGGTGTAATATATACAGGTGGCTGATATGAAGCAGAGGATGGAAGAAGTTCCGAGGACGGTCGGCATCTGAGCAATCGTTGCTGTTGGGGCCGTGCAAGGACTTCAAAAGACGTGAAGAAGAAGGAACTGATACTTATTTTCTGTTATGAATAAAACGTATCGTTCCTTAAGTTAAAACAATGATTGAGCGTTTAACGCTCAAGGTTTATTATGATAAACACATTATGATTCATTTTTATGAATACGTTGCTTTTATAAAATGTCTCGGGAAATGTGCTTCCTTTTAAATTGTGATTTGAGGCGAATGGCTTAAATTTCTGTGAATGTAGCTGTCTGTGCTAGTTGCATTAATTCTCGAGCTAACAAGCAAGGCACCTGAATAATTTCATTGTTTGGAGCTGACTTAATTTTATAGCCATTTTATAGTTAAATATAAGTTCCAGGATCGTATAAATTGTGTATGATCACAATTATACGCATGTTAAGATTGATTCTTAATTCAAACTACATTTGATTCTTAAGAGTTAGTATTAAATGTAGTTAAGGAAAAAGTACTAAGTAGGACGTTTGACTGAGTAAGTCAATATCAAGATTCCTTTAACCGATCTTGATATGACTCATTCGTCAAACCCAACCTAACACTGGTATGTTCCATCTAAGCACTTCTCAATTGGTTATGCTTATCATGTATATTCTAAATATAATTTAGATATATAGTAGAAGCATTTAATCAGTTAATTCTTAAAGTCAGTGAGAGCTAGCTCATATACTTAGCTCCGGTTTCTTGGACTAAGTAAAAAGGTTTCCAACTTATTTGAATCATCTATATAAGACATTGAATCAAAATAGTTTTGATTTAATCAAATATATAGAGACTTACGGTGTCATTTATGTACTTGACATATTGACACAATATAATTGAAATGAGCCAAGACTGACTTGTAGAAATGTTAGACCGTACATCAAGATTGTATGAGCTAATTGTTAGCTATACAAAGAAAAGAAAATTGATCCTAATCATTTTTCAAGAATCAACCTTGTGTGATTAAGAGATGTATAAATAAAAATCCACTAAAATGCATTATAGATACTTATTAGTAAATCCATTCTTAGGTTTGACATATGGATGTCTAATGTGACTGATATGCTATAACGGTATGAGATACTGAGATAAATAGCCTAAGTGCAAGTGGGAGATATAGGAGGATATATGCCCATAAGGCAATTTGTCCTAAGTATACGTCTTGTTAAGGTATAATATGGTGTCAATTATCCTAAGTATGAATTCATTGAATCATATACTTAGATAATTTCCTTAGACTTATAGTTAGGTCCTTACGTATCCAGATGTAGATCTCGATTATCAGTATTAAGTGACCGAACAGAAACTTAAGTCTTAAACGGTTCATGGTCATAGATGTGTCGAGAGCTAGATATCGGCACATCGGATAGACCACTATGTCTGTGTCTTACCTTAGGGTAATGATGATCCCATAGTCATTCGACTTGGTGCAGTCGGAGATGAGACATAGGTGCTCATTGGAGAATGAGTTCACTGAACGACCAACTTAGAGTTATTAAACATTTAACTTTAACTAAACTGTCTATAATAACTCTAGGGTGATGATAGGTAAGCTGTTCCTTAAAACCTGAAGTCATTTGTACGAACCAGTGAGTGAACGTGTCACTTAGACCTATGATCTAGCTTCGAGGGTAGGCATGCTGAAAGATCTTAGGTTGGGTCACACCTGAAGCTCTAGAGTCAAGTAGATGACTAAGATGGGATTCGTCTCTTTCGTTAAAGGGAAGTTAGTGTCACAGGCTTAGTACGGTCTTTGTGTTAATCCTCGGTCGGCGTACGTTGTAAGATGTACAACGTGAATACAACAAAGACCGATGTATACTGACCATTGTTGTCTAATGTGGTTGACAGTAAACCGTACCCTAAGCCAACAGAGACACAGTCTTGACGAAGGAACTGTATCTAACGGTATTCATCACTGACACAGACAATTTGAACCAATGATACTTTTGTCAATGGGTCGATCACGTTATGATCAATCTGAAACATGGACGACAACTGCTGCTCGTGGTGACCGTCGTCTAGGGGTTTTGAGCCCCAACCAGTAGTAAGGTCAGGCTGTAGGGTCTCACACCAAGTTGTATTCATGTCTTAGTATATGAAGATAAATAAGATGAATTCATATGATGAAATGGTTAAGTTCACAAGCTAGTTGTGAGACTATGTCGTAGATGGGGACAATGTTGCATTCAATGCAAACAAGATTAAACGTGTCATAAATTGGTTACGACAATATTTGTAGGAACAAAATCATTAGAAAGGATTACCTGGTTGACGAGATCGTCCCGTCTAAACGCAGGTTCAAACCGCGTCCAAAACGGAGCTCAAACGAGCCCGGAAACGAAAAAACAGTTAAAGGCAAGAGTGGGTTGGACCCACTTGGACAAGCGGGTCCACCCACAAGCCTTGGCGAGCGTGCCCGCAACTTAAGTTTTATTAGGGTTTTCTGAAACCCTTTTGACGGCTATGAAAATTGACTCTTTGCCCATCTTTGGGCAATTGTTTGAGCGGTCAAACGAAGTCAGAATTCGTCGCCGTTCATTCCTACGCATTCGCCATTCAAAGCCCTTCGAAATGATAGCTTGTATCGTTTCTAAAACTCGATGGTGAGGGAGAATTAATTAGTTGAAGTTGGCCTTTGTGAAAGGCTTACTAACTTCAATTAACTAAATTAATTCTCTTTTAATTTTGTTTTGTCCCGCATTGCTCGTGATGAAAAGAGAGGGGTTGACTCCCTATATAAATAGGGGTGCACACTTTTCGTTGAAAAACATACCAAGTCTTCGATCGAGTAGCTCCGAATTTTGAGCAAGCTCGATCTACGACTTAAACTATTCTTCCTCTCTTCTTCCTATTCTCTTGACGAGTCCTAGCAAGACTATGAAGGGTGTTTTAGATTTGGATCCAGACGTCTAAGACGTGGGTCTGCTCAAGTGAAACCTTCTACCGCAAGTGATAGGCTCGGAGGCGGGTGACGGCTCGGGTGGATCAGTTCGAAGGTGCAAGGTGGCTCCGGTGGATCGAGTCAAGGCGGTTCGGTTATGAAGAGCGTAAGAAGCCGGTGCGGTACATCTTGCCTGCCCTATGGTTGAGATTCCGGGTATGTTCTTCAAAGCTTTTTAGTGTAATTTAATTTCGTCGCAGTATGATAGATCCCTCTTGGGGTGGTCAGATCCATCCCAAGTTGGCATAGATTGGGCTAGGTTCTGTCTCTCTCAAGGCCTATCTAAAATTTTTAGCTAGCATGTTTTTATTTTTCTGCTGGGCTTTATGCCTCTGTGGTCCATCCGACTTAGGACGGGTACAGATCTGAGCTCTGAGGGTCCGTCAAAACCCTTCAAGCCTTATGAATACTATATGAGGGCCATCCAATATAATTGAAGGATCAAGGAATGCAACTTTATTTCTCCCAAATAATACATGAATAAAAATAAAGGATGCATTATTCTCTCTGAATTCAAATAGAAATTTACGAAGTTCTAGGACATACGCCAAAATGCATTCCAATTAGAAACTGACAGTAAACACGATATAGAATACGTGTATGTAACGTCTCAAGAAAATGGATACAAATACATACTTGAGCAATTTGAGGGGCTCTCATCAGGTCTCTATCATACAACAACTTGGAGAGAGCGCAAATTTAACAGAACACTAGAAGTGCCAAAAATTATCTAAGTTTTTACTTTAGCACGATAGACTTGGCCACCCTGAATTGGTTATGATGTACAGTATCATATCCTAATCATACGGACATAATCTGAAGAACCTGAATATTATTTATAAGGGTGAGTTTTATTGTCTCCCTTGTTATAAGGAAAATTTGTTACAAAACCATCTCCACTAAAAGTGGATAATGAATCTCCAAGCTTCGTCGAAACAATACAATGAGATATATATGGACCAACCCACCGTCTTAGCGGGACTTTTCGATACTTCATGGTACTAATAGATGTATCCTCTAAATGGTCGTATGTGTGTCAACTATCCACCCGCAATTTAGCTTTTCCAAAGTTATTGGCACAAATCACAAAATTACGTGCACATTTTCCAGACAATCAAATTAAGAAATTTCGTCTGGATAATGCTGAGGAATTCACCTCCCAGTCATTTCAAGATTACTACCTATCAACTGGGATAGAAGTTGAACATCATGTAGCTCATGTTCACATCCAAAATGGATTAGCAGAGTCACTTATAAAAAGAATCCAATGGATTGCAAGTCCACTGTTAATGAAATCCTAATTGTCGGTGACTGTATGGGGACAAGCAATCTTTCATGATGCTTCATTAATTGGACTTAAACCCTCTGGGAGTCATAGTTACTCTCTGATGCAACTTGCATACGAAACACCACCAAATATATCTCATTTGAGGATTTTTATCTGTGTAGTTTACATCCCCATAGAACAACCATAGAGAACAAAATTGGTTCCTCAACGTCGTCTAAGAATCTATGTAGGGTTTGATTCATTCTCAATTATTAGATACCTAGAATCCCAAGTGGGGGACCCTTTCAAGGCACGTCTTGACGACTATGGATCAGGCTCAGATACAGTGAACCTTGATGCTTCACATACCATCTCGTGGGATATAAAGACATTATCCCACTATGATCTGAGAACTAGGAAATGTGAAAATGAGATCCTAAAGATCGTCTACATTCAGAACATTGTTCATCAGTTACCGAATATATTTATTGACAATAAGAACATTGTTCAGTCACACATCCTTGCTGCTAACACTCCAGCTAGGATTGACATCACCGAGACTGGATGCAATCCACCAGCAGCAGAAGTGGATGTTCCTTAACTAAAAAGAGGTAGACAACTAGGCTCCAAGGATAAAATTCCCAGAAAGAGGAAAACTCTAGAGTTATTGAGACAATACCACCATAGGGAGATGAGCTCATATCCATTACCTCTCTCCTCCCGGAACCCCCAGAAGAGGAGAATCTGGGAGAAACTAAAATATCACTAAACTTTGTACGTACAATAGATTGGAGTCTTGTTGGCTTGTCGATGGTAATGGTTTGGAGATGAGGCCTTTGCTTGATTAACCCCACTCTGTGCCCTTGAAAGTTGTTGCATGCGGCTTCAAGATGTTGTCAATGAAAAGCTCACAGCCTAGAGATTGATGATGAGGGTTTTCTTTTGAGGGGTAGGCTTGCGGCTGCTAGGGGTGTTATGGGGTTTTAATGTTGCTGCACGCACAATCTCTCTTATTTTTGAGGGGAATATATAGGAGTTGGGTGGAAGAATTTAGGTCAAAAGCAAATCCCTTGATGATAGGAGTTTTGAGATTTGAATTGGATTTTAGGTTTGAATATGAGTTTAAATAGGATTTGTTCCAATCACCCTTAGATATGAATTGGCTCCATCTCTCTCCATGTTGGACCAAGTCCAACTTGCTATGTTCATAACAAAATCTCCATCTTTTGACTTAGTCGTCTCTTTGAAGAATTACGAGTTAGCCTTCCCGAAAAACACTTAGCACACATGTTAAATGATTCACACGTGGTTGTCGTTATCAAACTAGAAGTCCTAAATCGTTTCAACCAACACAACTTCCAACACTTAGCTGCTGAGCAAGGGCAAAGAGGTTGCTCGATCGAGCAGGCCCACTGCTCGATCAAGCTAAACGCGCAGCAGAACGATAATTTTAGAGCATTTCCAGCCATCTACCGCTCGACCGAGTAGTTGAGCTACTCGACCGAGCTGAATGGGAAACAGAACAGCTGTTTTTGAGCCTAACATTGGCTCCCTGCAGCTCGACCGAGTAGGACATCCACTCGGTCCGAGCCCCTAAGCACCCAAGTCAAAGTTCAAGACGAAGTCGATGGCGGTGGAGCCCTACTCAGACCGAGTGGCACCGCACTCAACCGAGTAGGGCGACACATCCAAGTTTTTATTGGGCCCACTTGGGCTTATCGAAAAATTTTGTGGGGTTCATCCCCTTTATATATAAACCTATTTTCTACCCTAGGTTTAAAGAGCTTGTTTTATTATTCAAGTTTTGGTTTTAAAGAGAGTTTTTGAGCTATCGTTATTGTTTGGAGACAAAGACTTGGGTTTTATTATTGTGTTTTGCTTTGGAATCTTTGGATCTTAATTTTTTGGAGCTTAGTTCTTCGTCTTTATTGGTTTGGTAACGATTTCTCGTCTCTCTTATTTAGTTTTGACTAGTCATAACCCGTGTTCGCGGGCACGATTCATTTAAGATTTCCCCCCATGAAATCGTTCTCCCCAAAAAATTATTTACACAGCCAAAATTTAAAAAACCAACAAATTAGTGTAAAAATATTTAGCGTCACGGGTACCTTCGGCGTGGTCGGCTTCGGCGAGGAACAACAAATACGGCGTGGGTGCCTTCGGCACGGAACAACAAATTCGGCACAGGCGCCTTCGATGCAGAACAACAAATTTGACGTGGAACAACAAATACATCACTGACGCCTAGGGGTGGGCATCCGAATATTCGGATTGGATTATGCCTCAATCCACCATCTGATCCAATTGAATCGGATGATGAAAAATCTGATCCGCATCCACTAATAAAAAAGTTAATCAGAAAATTTGGATGATTAGAATTTCAGATCGGATACGATTCGGATCGGATGAATATTAGCTTTATTGAAATTTTAAAGTTATTGATGCCACAATTTGTTACTCATTTCATTAGATTCTGAAAGTTTAACTTTTAAACACTGAAGTCAATTCCAATGTCGAAACGAAATATCCTTACAAAATACAAATTGCTAGAATAACATTAAAAAGCTATCTCTGTTTGCAATATCTTCATACTAGTTTGACATCAACTTCAAGGAGTATGAGCTTGACAACTAAGAGCTCTCCTTCCAGCAAAAATGATTTAAAAAACCAAAAAATCAGAGCTCTCCTTCTACAAAGATATCAATTTTCAGTAGTTACTGATGCTGTCCTAGTCTCCTCATGATGCTCCACCTCCGCATTCATCATTACTTCAAAATCTACAAATAATATGAAGTGACCATTAGTTTGTAATAACTCACTCTAAGTTGGTCAAGTTTAACTATTGAAGAAATGGAAGTAAAGAAAAAAGGAATTTTTATGCACACATTAGTAATGAATTAGAAGAATACCAGCTTCCAAATTTTCTAAGTCTGCATACTGTTGTAATTCAGTCTCCATTGGATCTTTGAACGCTGGTTTGCTAGTTGTTCTTAGCCAATCACTTGTACATACAAGTGCTTCAACCATGTTTGGTGTCAAGCTTGCACGAAATGGGTCAACAATCCTCGATCCAAGACTAAATGCACTCTCTGAACCCACTATTGACGCCGGGATTGCAAAAACATCTTTTGCGATCAACGAAAGTATTGGAAATCTCCATGTATTCTCTTTCCACCATTTTAGCAAGTCAAGTTGTGGGTTTGAAATGAACTCTAATGCATCCATCAGATACTTATCAACTTCATTTTTTATCACGAAAACATCTTTGTCTTTTGACTGCCTTAACATCATAAATGCTTTCATGTTGGCTGCATAACTATCCTCTTCCTCCATACTCATTGAGTAGCAAACTGAGGCTGTGAAGCAGATAAAGGAGCTTGTTCCTCTTCTGAATAGTATGATGCATACTTATTATAGAGTTGGACTAAAGTTCTCTTCACATCTTGAATCATGATTTCTTGCAAGACCTTGTTTGATTGGAGCATTGGAAAGAAGTACTCCAAGTATAATAGCTTGTACCTATAAGAAGTGAAGAAGTAAGTCGATTACAAAAATATAATAACTGATGGGAGATTAAAATTTAAATAGATTAGAAAAATATGCATTTAGTATAAGTATAACAAATTTGAAGAAGTACCTCAGATCCAAAACCACTGTGAGTATAAGGACCTTGTATCAAGCTTTCCCCAATACTTGTCGAATTTCATCTTCATCGACTTTGCAATGTTCACAAGCAATGCATCATTATCTTGTAAAAAATACAAAACAGTAAT
Organism: Scilla litardierei; assembly: GCA_030789695.1. Lineage (NCBI taxonomy): Eukaryota > Viridiplantae > Streptophyta > Magnoliopsida > Asparagales > Asparagaceae > Scilla > Scilla litardierei. The sequence goes on along the minus strand of CM061136.1, from coordinate 135,433,422 downwards.
TAAACATCATAAAATATATAAACAATATTTATTTTAGAATAATAAGTGAAGATTCAAACTTGTAAACAAAGTTACCTTTGGAACACTTCTCTAAAGCTCCAATGATGGTACACATCCAAAATAATGGTTGATTTGCAGTAACAACTTGTGTACCACTTAACATTAGGTTGCCTCATAGAAAATCTTAAGGAACTTAACCAATCTTGCAGCCTTATCCCAATCTTCCCCGTTTGGAGGTACATCCTTCTTCTTACCGCCATTGTCTGAAAAATAAGCCTCAAACTGAGGATCCTCATCCTCCATCCTAGCAAAAGCATTCTGGTATTTGACGGCTATTTCTAGCATCAAATAAGTTGAGTTCCAACGAGTGCACACATCTAGATGAACTATCCCACTTTTGTGCTCAATTTTTTCATGAGTTGCACAGTTCTGGAACTTTCCAACCTTGTTGGGCTTGACCGTATATACCTCACACAATTTCTAATCCCCTCAATAGAAGAATCTAATTGTGACATTCCATCTTTCACAACGAAATTAAGGATGTGACAACAGCATCGCAAATGCAATAACTCTCCATTTAACACCAACTGATTCTAATTCTTAAGCTTTCCTTTAATATAAGTTATAGCAGTCTCATTTGAAGATGTGTTATACATGACAACACAAAATACTTTCTCAATTCCCCACTCTATCAAACAAGTCTCAACTAGCTGCCCAATAATCTTACCCTTATGATTTGGTATCACACAAAAATTAATAATCCTCTTATGAAGGACACAATTATCATCAATGAAGTGGGCTGTGATAACCATATAGTTGATATTTTGGACTGATGTCCAAGTATCACTAGTTAGGGTCACCCTTTGCCCAGAAGAACTTAAAATATTTTTCATCCTACTCTTCTCCGACTCATATAATTCCAAAATATCTCTAGCCACAATCCTACGAGATACGTTCTTAAATAGAGGCTGAACCTGTCTTATAAACTCTCTAAACCCTTCCCCTTTGACCAAATTGAAAGGCAACTCATCCATAATAACCATCCTAGCAAGAGCTAACCTTGCCACATCCTCATTAAAACCCTTTGCAACTAATTTACCTCCATTTTGAGGGGCATCCCACACCTAGCAAGAAATAGAATATATAAAAAATCAAGTTACATATATTAACAAATATATTGATTAAAAAACTAGAACTAGGAATGAAACTTAGGATTCAAAGTAATTAGTAATTACCAGTAACTTCTGTTTTTTGCTAGGAACAAACAAAGGAGACTTCTTGCATTGATAAAACAGGTGGGTTTTCATGTTGCTTGTACCAATAGCTTTCACATGGCAAAGATATGAATGCGAACAATAATTGCACTTTGCCCTTCGCTTTTCTAAACTTGAACCATCATCATTCTTCATTTCAGAAAAATGTTCCCACACAACACTCTTATTCTTCCTTGTTGGGGCAGCTTCTGGAGCATTTCCTTCATTTTTGTCAACAGACGGTGTCATCGATTGACTCGCCATTAATGATTAATCTGCAATTACAGTAAAAAGAGCAACAAAGTGAAAAACACTGTTAGATCATGAATTTCAGTGTGTGCATTTAGTCGTGTGCTCATTTCTAACTCATACAGTGAATCGGTAGCTGCTACAAGCCTACAAGCCTACTCTACAAAGCTAAAAAATCAATGAATCATAATATGATCATATCATATTGCTTCTAGCTACTACAAGCCTACTATAAGGCTACAACAGCGCTCAAATTTTAAATTTATATGTATGACAGTATGTGTACCTGAGGATTCCTATTTGCTAGCCTTGAGTCCTTAACTGAGCATTCAAATCAAAATCAAATCCGATTACTTTTCTTGCTGACAATCTTCAATTCTTCATGCGTAAAAGCTTTGTTGCTTAGCAAATGGCTATGGCCCAAGTTCATGTTGAGACGAGGAGAGCATGCTTTATTTGTACTGTTGTACAGTACATGAATTAAAACAGAACAGACGTGAGAGAAGAGAGAGACGAGGAGGCACTGCATCTGCATGGGTCTAGGGAACTGGATAGGACCAATGGGGGGATGCAATTGAGTCTGTTAGTCTTCTTAACCAATAGCTATGATGCATTGATTCAGGGGCTTTTAAGTAGTAGTGAAAAATAATCGGATCGGATTAATAATCGGATATTCGGGTGAACTTAAACAATAACACAACCCGCTCAAAACCTAATCGGATCGGATCACATTCTGTCGGATGAAAACTAAAATCCGAATCCGAATCAGTTTCAAACGGATCGGTCGGATCTGCTTATTAATAACAAGTCACTTTCATCGGATCGGATATCCGATCTACTTTTTCGGATCGGGTGGATTCAATCGTTTAATCGGATCTTTGTCCACCCCTACTAGCGCCTTCGGCGCGGAAAAAAAAATTCGACGCGGAACAACAAATACGAGGCGGGCGCATTCGACGCGGAACAAAAAATTCGGCACGGAACATCGCGCGAGCGCCTTTTGTGCGGAACAACAAATACGACACGGGCGCCGTTGGCGCGGAACAACAAATTAGCATAAATTTTTTAAGCAAAACAACAAATTCGGCGTCGAACAACAAATTCGGCGTGGGCACCGTCGGCGCAAAACAACAAACCTCAGGGTATTTTTCGATGAGGGTACTAACTTAAATTTTTTATGCTAATTTGTTGTTCCACTAAATTTTTTTACGCTAATTTTTTTAACTTTGTTTAATTTAATGGATCATGTTTCTCCACAATCTTTCCCAAGACACTTTTAATTTCAAAGTTTTGGTTCCCAAGACACTTTCCCCCCAAAATTTAGTTTCCACAATCTTTCCCAAGACATTTTTAATTTCAAAGTTTTGGTTTTCAAGACACTTTTCCCCCAAAATTTAAGTTTTCCCACTAAATTTTTCAAAAAATTCCAATCTCAACCATTGTTTTACCAAGATCAAATCTCGGCCACTCTTTATCTTGTCCTAGTCAGGCCTAGAATTCAAAAAAGGTTATCAAATATATAATAGACTAGTCATAAATCGTGCCCTCCGACACGATTTATTTAAAATCTTTGTTTCCCCAAAAATTATTTCCCCCCTCCAAAATTTTGGAACATATAATATTCCGCTTCACAATTTAAAAGAACAAAAATTTAGTGGGCGCCGAAGGCGCGGATGCTTCGGTGCCCGCTGAAGGTTCATGATCATCGTCTTCGTCGTCCTCTTCTGATGACCAAAATTCATAAGAATATGTCATTACTGAGATACCCATCTCCAATTACCAACACTAAAATTTTCACCACCGATAAAAAATGAGGGGTTTTTATTTTGATCCATGTGCACTATGTGCACGGGTAATTTATATATATATCTATAAGTCACCTTGAACTTATATTGATCATAATCTGATTTAGCATGCATGCCTTGGTTTATTAAATGAATTTGTTCGGGATTGATTAGGGATTAAATGATGTTGCAGGCAGCAGGGTTTTAAACAGGTAATCTAGGATTAAGCATGTGCATGTATGATATCTGTACATTTAGTTTACTTTTGCAATGCCGAATTAAACTAATAACGGATATGTGTGTAAATAATATTATGTACATTTAGTTTACATTAGAGATCACATTCCATTAGAGAATATATCTGTACATTGATCTAATTTCAGGTTACATGTAATTTCTTAATCGGAGTTAATCATCCAAAAAGCCATTATTTTAGATGACACACTGCCCCTTCAGGCTTTATGGGCCCCCGAGTTTATTTCGAACCATTACCCAAGCAGAGAAAGAGAGTAAATGGGTGCAGTTTTCAAAAAAAAATATGAATGGACCTTAGTTTTCCTTCTAAGCTTTTCCCACCCAAATTCAAATATTTCCCTCAAAATCTCATCTCAACCGTTGATTCTCCAAGATTAAATCCAAACCGTTTTTCTATCAACCCTTTTGTCCTAGTCAGCCCTAGGATTCAAAAATAGTTGTGTTTTAATATATAGATGTGTATTCTTGCGATGTTGACTACTATTGTTTTGCTATTGCTTTTGTTGATAATTCTATGAATTGCGAGTATTCGTTTTTAGCCCTAATGGATGAGCCCTAGGATCTTAGGATTTAGATGTAAAGTTATGATTTTGACATTGTTTTGATATAAAAGGGATGTGATTTGGTTGATCCAGCCAAGTTTGTAGGAGATCCTATTTAGGGTTTGTGATCCACGATAGTGGCACATATCCTAGCCATATTATCCTTTGAACTTAATTAGGCTCGTTAGTGAATTCAATTAGAGTTTGTGATCCACGATAGTGGCACACACTTTGATGGTTTCCACCGACGTCCTATATTATTAATTGATGATCTCGATAGTGGCATTAATGAGAGCCATCAAATCAAAGATCGAAACTCTAACCTACGATGGTGGCATGAGTAGGGATTGAGAATAGTTGTCATTCGTAATGCACGGGTCGCATGCAAGGCCATCCATGATGGTAGATGAGTGGTACAACGATAGTTGGATATGAATTTCACATTTTAGATGCGACAATCTCTCCTTATGAAACCAATTCAACATAGAAATTATAGCCTAGCATCGACATCCGACGATCCTAATGGTGACTCATATTGTCCTAGCCTTTATTATATTGTTAATTTGAGATAAGGAATACCTGTGACAACCTTCAAAATACGCCCATAACTGACATTGTTTCAAGACTTTGAATAGACCCAAGACTTTAAACCAACCGCCTCCCTATAGAATCGATATCTTTCTATATTACAAAGCTTTGACACCGTGCACTTGCGTACATTTTCGGAGTTAAATCCAGAGCACACCAACCTACAACACATCAGTATACACATAGAGTATCACCCAAAGGTGATAATCTACCCTCTTAAAAACAAGGTCCATCCTTGGCCTTCCAAAGCTAGGGCTCTATCCTACGTGCACTTAGTACAAACACTCAGATATATACATACATATATATATATATATATATATACATATATATATATACATATATATATATACATATATATATATATATATAATATACACATATATATACATACATACATATATATATACATACATACATACATATACATACATACATACATACATACATACATACATACATATATAGGTAGGATCTTATGACCCCCAAAAATAACCCACAAAATAACCCCCTCCCATTGCCCTCCATCATGTAGATCAGCGGTCCGGATCGCCCCCTCCAACTCACGCGCGAGAAATTGAATTTTTCTCGCTAGAAATTCAATTTCTCGCTCAAAAAGTTTCAGATGCTAATTAATTAATCTGCTTAGTTTACCCACCATTCTCCCCACTTTAAAAATGATTTCTGGCCAAACAAGTGGACATCTTAACATAAAAATTAGTTTTTCCGTCCCTCCTCGTCCTCCCCATCAGAACGCACAGTGTGAAGCCTCGGTTTCAGTGAGGTTTCGGTGACTGAAACCCAAGGTTTCAGTGCTGGGGTTTCAGTCCGCCCATGCACTGAAACCTTGGGTTTCAGTCCCCGAAACCTCACTGAAACCGAGGCTTCACACTACGAATTCTGATCGGGAGGACGAGGGGTGACGGAAAAACTAATTTTTATGTTAAGATGTCCACTTGTTTGGCCGGAAATCATTTTTAAAGTGGGGAGAATGGTGGGTAAACTAAGAAGATTAATATACATACATACAAACATGTTGAATATTGGACTCCCCGGATTTGGTTTTGATGATGAGCAAACATAAATAATCCATGAACTAACAATTTGTGAGCGCAGTATTGGAAATCGTCGCCAAATTCACGAGAACAATCAAAGCGACATCTCAACACTTCTCAAAGCTCGTATTCATGCCTAAAGCTTCGTTGAAGCTCTTGTGCCGTTTTAGAAGTCATGAAGAATTAATCGAAGCTTTCGAAGACCGTTCATTAAGGTTTTATTTATAGTCTTTTAGCTTCGATCTATAGAATGTTAAGCCTTGAGTATATCTTACGATTCTTTCTTCATAACGCTCATATCGTAGCTCTAGGATCTTAGTACAAGTTCATTCTAACTTCCTCGAAGCGTCGCGCTTCGATTCGGACTTGTTTGTGCATGTTAGTTGGTACAAGAAGATGTACTGACCGACTAGATGGTGATCTAGTCGGTCAGCAAAGCTTCTTGGACCGACTAGTTTGCTTCCTTAATTTCTTGCACCTTACTGTTTACAGTTAGTCGGTCTACGTTGACTCACCGACCGACTAGTTTGTGAACTAGTCGGTCAGTGATGCTTCTTTGACCGACTAATTGTGACTTACTGTTCATACCAAATTTCTCCTAAGCTACTGTTTATCGTTAGTCGATCTAAGAACATTTGGTGACCGACTAGTTGACAATCTAGTCGGTCAACTTTTGTTCTTGGACCGACTAAGTCAATTTGTATTCAGACTATTTCATTATGCCTCTTAGTCGGTCTACGTTCACTGACTGACCGACTAGTTGATGAACTAGTCGGTCAGAATGTCTTCTTGGACCGACTAGATTTCTAGGTCTGAATTTCTATCTCTTCTCAGTTCCTCTCTTAGTCGGTCCATGTTGTTTGACTGACCGACTAGTTGATGAACTAGTCGGTCAGTGGTTGTTCTTTGACCGACTAGTTGCCTCAGATTTCTATCCGTTGGAAATTGACCTAACTTGTTTTTATGGGACCCTATAAATACGAACCTAGGTCATTTCTCTCTAGGTTAGAGCTGCCATTAAGAGATTCATTGAGATAGAAAGAGATAGCCATTCTCACTCATTTCTAAAGCTCTCTTCCTCACAAGAAACCCATTCTCTCACTTTCTAGATCTAGAATCCATATTGAGAGAAGCTTGTTCTTGGTGAGCCCTTCAAGCTCTAGCTTAAATCAAGTCTCCAAATCACTCCTAGGCACCTATTGTTGGTCATTTCCTTGGTGCTAGGTCTTGGTGACTTCATCTTCCTCAAATCCCTCCTTTCACCTATTGGGTAAGAAAAACTCAAGGTATAGGATTTTCTGGTAAGATTGTTTATTTCATTATAAACTTGTTTATATTGCTTATTGATTCTCTCGGTTGTGAGAGAAGGTTGTGATCCCGGGTTGTGGGATTCACTATTGCCATTGCATGTATGATTTGATCTTGTGAAGGTTTTTCACAAGATATTCATAGTGGAAATCTTGGGTTAGGGTTTCTAACCTAAGTATCCGGAGGGGATCCGGGTGGTTGGGACGTAGGATCACCGGGAACAAGTCGGGGAGACTTGGGTGGATCCGAACCCAGTAACATCATTTGTTAGCATTGTTAATTTTTTTGTTGTCATTCAATTTTAGCTTCCGCAAATTGTTTTGGTAGTTGTTTGCACTATAATTTGGAATTATACTCCTTGTTATTTTTAAAGTACTATTCACCCCCCCCCCCCCCCCCCCCCCCCGCTAGTACTTGTGCAGTAGCTTGTAGGGCATTACATTTGGTATCAGAGCCAGATACTTAGCTATGTCTGCCAACGACAACAAGACCGTGCGTCCACCTTCCAACTATGACACCTTCAGGAACCGTGAAGGAGCATCTTCGGTGATGGAAGGATATTCCTCTACGAGGCCTCAATTCTTCAACGATACCAACTACGGGTACTGGAAATGCCGGATGGAAACCTTCCTCCAGAGTGCATCTTTATGGAGGACCACAATGAAGGAATACATCGAACCCGAAGAAGAAGACTTTGAGAAATGGACTACCGCGGAGGTCGCCGCGGATGTAAGCAATGCCAAGGCAATGAACGCCTTGCAATGCGCATTGGAGCCCGAGGACTTCAATAAGATATGCACATGTAAGAGTGCATATCAAATTTGGAACTTCCTCCTCATTCTTCATGAAGGGACAAGTAGGGTAAGAGACTCTAAACTCGTAGTTGTAAACAAAGATTACGAAATGTTTCATATGCAACAGGGCGAGAAGATGAAGGAATATTACGCTCGCTTCGTTGACATAATAAACGAGTTAGAGGCCCTCGGTAAATCCTACACCCAAAAGGAGAAGTGCTCGAAGCTTATCGAAGGACTTCCTTCTTCTTGGGAGAAACGTACCTTCGCCATCGAGGAAGGTAATGACATGAATAAGTATACCGTAGTTCAATTGATGGGTACTTTGATGTCATACGAGGTACGCAAAGATAGCAAGGTGAAGTTACAAGAAAAGATGAAGTCCTATTTGAACCAAGACGTGCCTAAGAAAAAGGCAATTGCATTCAAGGCGGCTTCATCCACCTCTACCGATGATGAGGACTCGGAAGAAGAAATGGACATGGAATCCGTTGCACTCATGGCAAAGAAGTTCAATCGCTTCTTCCGAAAGGGTAACTTCAAACAAAAATCTAAATTTACTTCTACTAACGCCTCTTCACCTTTGTGCTTTAAATGCAATAAGCCAGGACACATCAAAGCGGATTGTCCTCAAAACAAGCAAAAGGAGAAGTGGAAGGCGCCGAAGTTCGACAAGTCGAAGAAGTACAAAAAGGGGTACAAAAAGGGACTTGTCGGAGAAACATTCACCAACTCCGAGGATTCCTCAAGCGGAGAGTCGGACGATGAGAATGTGGAGCAAGCGCACATGTGCTTCATGGCAAGAGAGGAGCATGATCAAGGATCTTCCTCCTCCGATGATAGCGACGACGAAGGCGATGAGGTAACTATTGATGATCTTAGGGATGCTAACTCTCATTTATGGTCTAAATACACTAAATTAGTAAATAGATATACTAAAGTAAAAGATGACCTAGCTAGCATTCAAACCTCGCCTAAGACTATCATCACCAACAACGACACCGTTGTTGAAGAGTTAAGAAATGAGATTGTCAATCTCAAATCTAAACTTGAACATGTTAGCATTGATGATCCGGAAGAACATAGGATAGCGGATTTAACTTCTCAAAACTCGACTTTGAGTATTGAGAACGAGAATCTTAAATCTCGTGTTTATGTGCTCACATCGCAAGTATCCACTTTAGATACTTCTTTTCGTTCTCTCACCGAGAAATATGAGAACACATTAGGCCGAATCAATGAATTCAATAAGGGTAAAGGCCATTTGGATAATATCCTAAGTGTCTTACTCCCGGCCAAACACCATGTTGGTTTGGGGTATACTTTGGGAAAGTCATCCAAGTCGGTCACTACTTTTATTAGGCCAACTTCCGGTGACTCTACGAGTGGTAGCAAACACTCTATTGGTAGTTCATCTACCAATGGTGCTTCCACCTCGTCCACACCCTCTTTCGGAAAGAAACCCACTTTGGGTGGACCTCCAAAGAGTGGGCATGCTTATATGTACACCAATACCATGCCACGTAGGAACACACGTCCTACTCCACCATCTCATACATATGATGATTTTTATGCAACACATTCTCGGACACGTGCACACCATGTGAGACACCCTCACGCACGTGTTCCCACACATGCATATGTTCACCCACCTCATCATATGAATAATTCTCGTCGTGCACCATTCCATCATGTTCCTTATGCCTATCCACAACATGCATCACGTAGAAATCAACGTCGCATGCATGCACCCAATAGGATGAGGGCTCCCAAGATTTTCACTATTTGGAGCCCAAAGGACACAAGCATGGATGAAAAACAAGTGTATATGAATGCTTATTTTTCGGATGTTGTGCATAGTAGAAATTATGTGGGGAAGTCTAGGTCCAATTGGACTTGGCTTCCAAAGGTCTAACCTTTGAGTACCCAATGACCTTGGGTACCATGATATGAAAGTTTCTATCTTTAGGTACTCAAGGAAAAGAAAAAGAAAAGGAGCAACAAATTTAAATTTAGCTCCAACGGGAATTGGATACTCGATAGCGGGTGTTCAAAACACATGACGGGTGACGCTCAATTGCTCTCCGGAGTGGTTCCCATTGCAAATGGAAATCGCGTCATATTTGGAGGCAACGAGAGCGGAACAATCGTCGGTGTTGGTAAAGTGGGTAACCCATCTAAACCCTTAATTAGTGATGTGTATCTAGTTAATGGTTTGAATCATAATCTTATTTCAATAAGCCAACTTTGTGACAAAGGTTACAAAGTTAGCTTTGCGAAAGGATTGTGTCATATTTCAAATGATAATAATAAATTATTATTTTCTGGCACACGTCATAAAGATATTTATATTTTGGATCTTCCTAAGTCATATGAACAATGTCTTGTTGCCAACACAAGTGAACAACACTTATGGCATCGACGCTTTGGACATGTGAACTTTGGAACACTTTATAAGCTTTCGAAATTAAATTCCATTAAAGGTTTTCCGAAACTCGTTTTTGAAAAGAAAAGTTTTTGTGATTCTTGTCAACGTGGCAAGCTTCCTAAATCTTCATTTAAACCTAAGAAAAGCATTTCTACTAAACGGCCACTAGAGCTATTACATCTAGATTTATTTAGGCCAACTAGAGTTGCTTCCTTAGGAAATGCAAGATATGGACTAGTCATCATTGATGATTATTCAAGATTTACATGGGTATTTTTCTTATGTAATAAAAATGAAGCTTTTGAAAACTTCACAATATTTGTGAAGAAAGTACAAAATCTCATCGGAACCACCATTGTCACTATTCGTAGTGATCATGGGGGTGAATTTGAGAATGAGTCTTTCTCAAATTTTTGTGATGATCTTGGAATTACTCACACGTTTTTTTTCCCTCGCGCACCTCCTCAAAATGGTGTTGTTGAGAGGAAGAATAGAACGCTTGTGGAGTGTGCTCGCACTATGCTCGAAGATAGTCAACTTGGTTATCAATTTTGGGCGGAAGCGGTACACACCGCTTGTTATGTGTTTAATAGAATACTTTTGAGGCCCGGCACCAAACAAACTTGCTATGAATTGTTGTTTGGTAGATTGCCTCAAGTTAAACATTTTCGTGTTTTCGGCGCAAAATGTTTTATTAAAAACACATATGATAATTTGGACAAGTTTGATCCGAGATCGGATGAGGGGATATTTGTTGGGTATTCCTCACGTAGCAAAGCCTACCGGATATACAACAAAAGATCCTCTACGATCGAGGAATCATTACATGTCTCTTTTAATGAGAATTTTACTACTTCTAGAATTTCAAATGATGATGATTCTATGGATGTTTTATGTGATTCGTTTGAAAATTCTAAGTCTATTGATTCAATTGATTCTATTGATACTAACCCGACTAATGAAGTTGTTGAGAATGTGCCTAGTGATCAAGGTATTCCCAAGCGGCTTCATACCGTTCGCGATCATCCCCATGAGCAAGTCATTGGCAATATTCATGATAGTGTCAAGACGAGATCGCAAGTTCACCACTTCGCCAATTGTGCCTTTGCCTCATCGATAGAGCCAAAGAATATAGTTGAAGCGTGCGAAGATAGTGCTTGGATCCTTGCCATGGAGGAGGAACTCATTCAATTCGAGAGGAATGAGGTATGTGAGCTTGTTCCTTTGCCATCGAAGAACCACACCGTCATAGGGACAAAGTGGATCTTCAAGAACAAAACCGACGAAAATCAAGTCGTCGTCCGAAACAAAGCTCGGTTAGTTGCTCAAGGCTATCGCCAAGAGGAAGGTATCGATTTCAAAGAATCCTTCACTCCGGTAGCTAGATTAGAATCAATTAGATTATTATTGTCTTATGCATGCCATAAAAAATTTAAATTATTTCAAATGGATGTTAAAAGTGCATTTTTAAACGGAGATGTTGTTGAGGAAGTTTACGTTTCTCAACCTCCGGGCTTCATAAATGAAAAATTTCCAAATCATGTTTTTAAACTAAAGAAAGCTCTTTATGGTTTGAGACAAGCTCCTCGAGCTTGGTATGATCGCCTAAAGAATTTTCTTTTGGATTTGAATTTTAAAATGGGCGAAGCCGATTCTACACTTTTTGTTAAGCATGTGAATAATGATATTTTATTAGTTCAAATTTATGTTGATGATATCATTTTCGGTGCTACTAACTTCACTCTTTGCGAAGAGTTTTCTAATGTTATGAAGGAACAATTTGAGATGAGCCACATGGGCGAACTCAAATATTTCTTAGGTCTCCAAATTCGCCAATTGAACGATGCAATCTTCATCCACCAAACGAAGTATACGGTGGAGTTGCTTAAGCGATTTGGAATAGAGAGTGCTTCCGGGAAAAAGACTCCAATGAGCACGACTACGCATCTTGACAAGGATACGGGCGGTAAGGATGTAGACATTCGTCTATATCGAGGTATGATAGGTAGTTTACTTTATCTTACCGCAAGTAGGCCCGATATTATGTTTGCCGTATGCATATGTGCTCGTTATCAGTCTCAACCTAAGGAGTCTCACTTAGTAGCGGTAAAACGTATTTTCCGTTATCTAAGTTATACACTTGATTTTTGATTACTTTATCCAAAATCTAGCACATATGAGTTAGTCTCATATAGTGATGCCGATTATGCGGGATGCAAATCCGACAGGAAAAGTACTAGTGGCACTTGCCATTTTCTAGGAAATTCTCTTGTCTCTTGGTTTTTCAAGAAGCAAAATTCTGTATCACTTTCAACCATCGAGGCGGAATATATTGCCGCCGGTGCCGCTTGTGCCCAGGTTCTTTGGATGAGACACACACTGAAGGATTTTGGTATTCATTATGATACTAGCCCTATCATGGTGGATAACCAAAGTGCTATCTGTCTTTCAAAGAATCCGGTGCACCATTCCCGATCAAAACACATAGATGTTCGACACCACTTTTTAGATGATCATGTTGCTAAAAAGGACATCATTTTAGTGTACGTTGAAACCCAAAAGCAAATCACCGATATTTTCACGAAACCCCTAAAGGAGGACTCCTTTGTGCGGTTGCGTCGAGAATTGGGGATTATGGGTGAATCCGAGATATAGGATTCATATCTCATTCAATTATCTTGCATGCTATTATATTTCGCGATATTGCGTTCATGCTAGATTTATTGAATTTTTGGGGATTTTATGTGATCTGTTTGAATTTTTGCTCGATTTCTTATTTGAACATCATATTTAAGATTTCGATGTTTTATGGGGTAGTTTCGATGACTAATGAGAGGGTTAAGATGTTTCATCCAAGTGGTTTGTGAAGAGAACTCATTTTTCATCATTTGGACTCTACTAGTCGGTTTCAGTTCATTAGCCAACCGACTAGATGCTCCTCTAGTCGGTCAGCTAGTGAACTCAGACCGACTAGTTCAAGCTTTAATCTTTCTATTGTCATTAACTTTCTTTAGTCGGTCACAGTACACTTACCGACCAACTAGATTGAAAACTAGTCGGTCAGTGAGTATACTGCGACCGACTAACTCTAGCCCTAGAAATTTCTGTTTGCCTCTGTTTCGACTTAGTCGGTTTAAGCTCATTGACCGACCGACTAGATCGTAATCTAGTCGGTCAGTGCTTGAACTGTGACCGACTAAGTGCGTTAGGGCAAACGCGTCTTTTCGCTTTCCCGGCCGACTTAATCTAATTTTATCCGACTTCTTTTCATTTTAGTCGGTCTTCTTCATATCTCCAGCTCGAAAACTCCCTCTCCCCGACCGAAACCCCTTCGTATTCCCGTCGACTCCGGCCAATTTTCCGGCCATCTCACCGTCCGTCGCCGTCGACCCTCTCTCCTAGGTATAACCCCTCTCCTAGATCTCTTTTTGCATCCCTAGGGTTTGATCTTGATCGTGTTTTCATCGTCTAGGGTTTGAGCTAGGTTTTCGGATTTTTCTCTCTTAGGGCTTGTGTGTTAGGATCTAGTGCTTACGCTTAGGGTGTATTTGAACCTATCCCGACATTTGATTGTACTCGTTGTGCCGAGATCATGGCACGAACGAGAATCCCGATTACATCTTCTGGGGCATCCCCTATGACCGTAGAGGGTGCTACCGCTTCGACCCCTCCCAAGCGTAGGGCCAAGACCACTCGACCCCCCTCTTTGTCTTCAACTCCGTTGAAGAGGAAGAGGACGTCCAAACCTAAACCTACCGGCCAATCGTCCAAGCCCAAACCTAAACCTAAAAAGTTTCGCGCACCCACTCCTCCCGGTGAGCGTTCAGATAGTGATTCTGAGGATGATACCGATGAGGAATACACTCCTGAACATCCCGAGAAAGCTCCTACTCCACCCCCTCCTCCACCTCCTCCTAAGACCCGTAAGGCTAAGGGTAAAGCTCCTATGCCAGTCGGCGGTGTAGATATATCGTTGTGCCGCGACGACCCTCAGTGTCTCGCAGCGTACAACCGTATAGAGCACTGCCCACTGCTGTTAGAGCATTATGTTCAGTTTTCTGATTTTCTTGGCCTTGCTGATCTTCTCTCCTATAGTGGCCTATTGGACTACCTTCGCTTCGACCCTAAGGAAAACCCCCGACCCTATCCTCGCCTGGTCAAGCTATTTTATGCCAATCATGTTCGGGGCCAGTACGACGAGTCTCACTCCATCGAGACTTCTGTTTTGGGGACTCCTATAATCCTCACGGCAGAAATTTTGGGGGAGTTGATAGGTTGCTCGTCGTGTGGCCTCCTCCCTTCTGACATCTCTGTCTATGATATCTCCTCCTTAGATCAGCAGACCCTAGGCAAAATCTTCCAGCTTATCCCCCAGCTTTTATAGGAGTCCCTTCCAAATCTTTCAAATCAAATGCTTGGGTGCTTAACCTTATCTTGAAGTCCTGCCTTCTTCCCAAGTATGGATCTTCATCTCTTCCATCTCAGCCGTTTTTGAAACTGATATACGCTCTATTCATGGGTAGCGAGATTAATTGGGCTCGCATTATACTCGATAAGATGGACTCTTTTGAGTGTATACGCAAGACCACTAAATCTGTGCATATCCCATATCTATGTCTGTTGACCTTGGTTTTCCGTCGTTTCGGTGTTCCCCTCCCTCCTGACGATGAGCGTCCCCTTGGTCCACCTCTGAACGCGACGGCCGTTAAGAAATCTCTTGCGGCACTCCGTCACGTGCAGCGGTCGACACCTTCTGCATCTCAGGCCCCTCCCTCAGCTGCTGCTGCCCCCACTCCTTCTGCCACATTAGATGATGTCGTACGCCTACTTCGTCGGCACGAGTCACGTTTGGCTCGTACCGAGGAGGTAGTTTGCTGTATGGCTCGTATGATGGGCATTGATCTTCCTCCTTCCGTGTCTGAGGACGAGGAGATGGACGATGAGGATATTGACGATCTTGTCACTTCCTTGGCTTGTGGCGATGAGGCCACTGCTGCTGCTGCTGCTACCACATCTGCTCCTGGAGATGGCACCTCTTCCGGTGCTCCAGAGACTTCTGCACCAGTAGTTCAGACTTCTGAGGCTGCTGCTGCTCCTGTTGACGACCCTGCTCCTGTCTTGCCTGCTGCATCTCCTGTTGAGACCCCTGCTGTTGAGCCTGACGTCGTCGTTTCTACTCCTGCCCCGACGATCCCGTCTGTTGACACGCCTCTCCTCCCAGCAGAGCCTGAGTCCACTCCATCGACTAGACCCATGGAGACTACTGATCCAGCCACTCCCTCGTGATCGTCAGTATCGAGGACTCTCCACTGCTCTTTGGATGATGCATCTTATTGAGAGTATTTTGGGTTAGGATGGAGTTTGAGGGTTATTTTGATGTATTTTGATTTTTTTATGGATGTCGGTGTTGTATTTTGATGTACTTTGGATGATGCTGATGGTTAGTTGATGTATGATGTATTTACATTTTTGGTTGATATCCATGGTCGTATGTATTTTGATGTACTCGATGTGATATCTTTTTGGATGTACTCTTGATGTTTATATATATATATATATATATACATCGATGTTCTCCTCATTTTATTCGTCGTGCACTTTTACTATTCGTTCAACGCATATGATATGTGAATTCGTCGCTCGACGCTTGAAAACTTGGTTAAATAGATTATATTTCTATGATTATATAGAATTGTTTTCCATGCACAAATTTAACCAAGAATATTGAATATTGGAGAGTATGTTCCTTTACTCAATAAATGAAGTAATATTTGGTGTTTTTTTTATGATTTTAATTTTCGTTTTTAGATGATGGACAATTTGGCACACCTTGATTTTATTTTATCGTTTTTCCCTTGGTGACAATTGGGTCCATCGTCAACATCTACGACTCCCGATGTTGGATTTTAATTTCTCTAGTTGTTGTTGTTGTATGCCCCCCATTTTTGGGATAATGCCAAAGGGGGAGAGATAATGATAATAAATAGGGCAAATGAAAATTTAACTCAATTTCCAAGAATCTAGTTTGATAGGTTAGATTCAGGGGGAGTTAAGATATATATAAGGATTTTCAAAATCCGATATTTCAAAAATCGATTCTCTTTATATATCCTACTCGTCTGATTGATGCAATTCATATATATTCATTCTGGAATTAACGTGTCATCAATGCAGGGGGAGTAAGTATTTTACATTTGAATCATTATTTTTTATTATTATTTAAGTTGGTTTGTCATCACCAAAAAGGGGGAGAATGTTGAATATTGGACTCCCCGGATTTGGTTTTGATGATGAGCAAACATAAATAATCCATGAACTAACAATTTGTGAGCGCAGTATTGGAGATCGTCGCCAAATTCACGAGAACAATCAAAGCGACATCTCAACACTTCTCAAAGCTCGTATTCATGCCTAAAGCTTCATTGAAGCTCTTGCGCCGTTTTGGAAGTCATGAAGAATTAATCGAAGCTTTCGAAGACCGTTCATTAAGGTTTTATTTATAGTCTTTTAGCTTCGATCTATAGAATGTTAAGCCTTGAGTATATATTACGATTCTTTCTTCATAACGCTCATATCGTAGCTCTAGGATCTTAGTACAAGTTCATTCTAACTTCCTCGAAGCGTCGCGCTTCGATTCGGACTTGTTTGTGCATGTTAGTTGGTACAAGAAGATGTACTGACCGACTAGATGGTGATCTAGTCGGTCAGCAAAGCTTCTTGGACCGACTAGTTTGCTTCCTTAATTTCTTGCACCTTACTGTTTACAGTTAGTCGGTCTACGTTGACTCACCGACCGACTAGTTTGTGAACTAGTCGGTCAGTGATGCTTCTTTGACCGACTAGTTGTGACTTACTGTTCATACCAAATTTCTCCTAAGCTACTGTTTATCGTTAGTCGGTCTAAGAATGTTTGGTGACCGACTAGTTGACAATCTAGTCGGTCAACTTTTGTTCTTGGACCGACTAAGTCAATTTGTATTCAGACTATTTTATTATGCCTCTTAGTCGGTCTACGTTCACTGACTGACCGACTAGTTGATGAACTAGTCGGTCAGAATGTCTTCTTGGACCGACTAGATTTCTAGGTCTGAATTTCTATCTCTTCTCAGTTCCTCTCTTAGTCGGTCCATGTTGTTTGACTGACCGACTAGTTGATGAACTAGTCGGTCAGTGGTTGTTCTTTGACCGACTAGTTGCCTCAGATTTCTATCCGTTGGAAATTGACCTAACTTGTTTTTATGGGACCCTATAAATACGAACCTAGGTCATTTCTCTCTAGGTTAGAGCTGCCATTAAGAGATTCATTGAGATAGAAAGAGATAGCCATTCTCACTCATTTCTAAAGCTCTCTTCCTCACAAGAAACCCATTCTCTCACTTTCTAGATCTAGAATCCATATTGAGAGAAGCTTGTTCTTGGTGAGCCCTTCAAGCTCTAGCTTGAATCAAGTCTCCAAATCACTCCTAGGCACCTATTGCTGGTCATTTCCTTGGTGCTAGGTCTTGGTGACTTCATCTTCCTCAAATCCCTCCTTTCACCTATTGGGTAAGAAAAACTCAAGGTATAGGATTTTGTGGTAAGATTGTTTATTTCATTATAAACTTGTTTATATTGCTTATTGATTCTCTCGATTATGAGAGAAGGTTGTGATCCCGGGTTGTGGGATTCACTATTGCCATTGCATGTATGATTTGATCTTGTGAAGGTTTTTCACAAGATATTCATAGTGGAAATCTTGGGTTAGGGTTTCTAACCTAAGTATCCGGAGGGGATCCGGGTGGTTGGGACGTAGGATCACCGGGAACAAGTCGGGGAGACTTGGGTGGATCCGAACCCAGTAACATCATTTGTTAGCATTGTTAATTTTGTTGTTGTCATTCAATTTTAGCTTCCGCAAATTGTTTTGGTAGTTGTTTGCACTATAATTTGGAATTATACTCCTTGTTATTTTTAAAGTACTATTCACCCCCCTCTAGTACTTGTGTAGTAGCTTGTAGGGCATTACAATACATACATACATACATACATACATACATACATACATATATATATATATATGAGAGATCAAATGACCCCCAAAAATAACCCCCAAAAATGACCCCCTCAAAAATCATATGCCCCCCATTTTTTCGGAAGATCCGAACCGTTCATCTTGATCTCCACCCTCTAAATACCTGACCCACCAATTTTCAACCCGATCCCATGTGTTTTGCCCGTTCATCCATCCGACCCAAATTTAACGGTTTCGCATGAACAGAACTTTTGCGAATGGTTGATGAATGGGCAAAACACATGGGATCAGGTTGAAAATTGGTGAGTCATGTATTTAGAGGATGGAGATCAAGATGAACGGTTCGGATCTTCCGAAAAAATGGGAGACATAGGATTTTTGATAGGGGGTCATTTTTGGGGGTTATTTTTGGGGGTCATTTGATCCCTCCTCATATATATATATATATATATATATATATATATATATATATATATATATATATATATGAGGGAAATGTGCCTAAGAATGACCTCGGGTAGAGATACCTGAGCACACCTCCACTGTTCGGGGTTTGTGAGTATTTTTTTTTGAAATTTGTTTTTGCAGTAGGTAGATATACTTGTTATGTAGCTCCCCACAAAATTTCAGGTCAATCCGACACCGTTTGAGCCTCCGTTCATCGATTTCAAAAACGTTGCGCAAAACTGTCCAGAATTTGGACAGTTTTGCGCAACGTTTTTGAAATCGATGAACGGAGGCTCAAACGGTGTCGGATTGACCTGAAATTTTGTGGAGAGCTACATAACAAGTATATCTACCTACTGCAAAAAACATTTCAAAACAAAATACTCACAAACCCCGAACAGAGGGGGTGTTCTCAGGTATCTCTACCCGAGGTCATTCTTAGGTACATTTTTTGCTATATATATATATATATATTTTTTTTTTTGAAAAGTTAGTGGCTATCTTTATTAATATTCAAATTTACAAGTACAGAACGTAGAATAAAGTGGGTTGAGAGACAGAGAGGGGATAGGGCACAAGAGATATTGGATAAGAGATATTGGACAAGAGAAATTGGATAAGAGATATCTATATTATAAAACAGGGATGTTATCATGGGTTATTGGATAAGTGTTTTTGTATAAGAGAATTTGGATAAGAGATGAGAAATTGGGTAAAACAATGTTGGTTAATACTATTTGGATAAGAGAATTTGGTTAAGACAAGAGAAATTGAATAAGAGAAATTGGAAGAAGAGAAATTGAATATAATATGATAAATAGGATAAAGTGTTGTGTGATTTGGAGGGAAGGGTTGAGGTATATTTTTGAATTTGAAAAAACAATGGAATGGGAGAACTAAAATATTGGGGGGAAACAATTTGTTGGGAAAACTTTTGGTGGGAACTTGAAATTTGGGTGGAATGATTAATTTATGGGGGAAAAACTCAGCCGCTACAACAAGTGCAGACCTCTTCCTCTCTCAACTACAGCACCGTGGATGAAGGAGATCGCGAAAATGGAAGCAGCCACGTTCGGAGATTCAACCACCGCGGCCGGCATTGACGAACAATCCTTAGCCTCAAAATCATTGAACGATAGATTAAGGGATTTTAGAAATTTAATTCTCGACAAGAAGTCAGGAATTTTCCCTGATAATTTGTTGTGAGAGAAGTCGATCTCTTGGATGCCCTTCAAATTGCCCAATTGTGGCGGGATTGGCCCTTCCAAGGAGTTGCCCTCTAAGTGCAGGTACTGCAAGACATCACAATCACCAAGGTTTCTTAATCTACCAATCTCCGATGGAAGGGAGCCAGACAAAGAGTTATGGGACAAGTCGAGAACTTGTGAGAGAGATGAGATGCTAACCACCTCCTTTGGTATGGTGCCATTAAGCTGGTTGTAGGAAAGATCAAGGATCATGAGACTCTGATAATTTCCCAAGCTTGCATGAATCACTCGCTGCAAAAGGTTTTCGCCCAATCGAAGTTCGCTCAACAAACTGAGGTCACCAAGTGATGCTGGAATAACATCGGATAGTCTATTGTGAGACAAATCCAATAACTGGAGTGATTTAGGCTTCCGATTGCTTCTGGAATTCCCCCAGTCAGGAGATTATGGCGAAGTTCGACTCGGGTAAGGATAGTTTCAACTCCCTTGATTATGGTGCGGTCCTACTTCACATCTTTGATTCCTGCTCTGAAATTTTTGATTGTGGGAACATTGATTTAAGTGATTTCTTTTCCCTCTTATTTCATCTATCTTCCTCTTCTTCCATGATGCAGACATCGGTACAAAATTCAGCTCGACGAGAACGAGCTCTTTTTCTCAAGGTCACGAATCCAATCAATCATCTGCAACGGAACAAGAAAGGTACCATCTTTCTCATAATTGATGGTTTCAATTGAATTTTGCAGGAATTAGGTCTCTCGAATGAGTGCGCCAACATGAATAGATTGATCAGGACGGTGCACGTGAAGTAGGACCTCGCCGAGGCTTCGTCGAGGGGTAGCAGGAGGCCAAATCCTGGAGATGCGTATTCGATCGGTGCGATCGCATGATAGTGAAAGGTTATTATAAGTAGAGCTTGGGGTTCCTTTGTGCTCATGTATTTTTCAATTGTTTTTCTTATTTTTAATTTAATGTGTGCCAGAGGTTACAATTGCAATATTTTTTTCCTTTTAAGTTTTGAATTTTAATGTTCTGAGTAATTTGCATTTCCAGCATGTTCATTAATATGAAAAAACAATATTCATACACTTTTTAAGTTAATAAACTCAATTTGTTGCTCCTAGGTTATGGGTAGGCAGGATGCTAAGTAAATTCCTGGTTGATCATATGGAAATGTGGTGGCCTTCTAACCTCGCTCATGTTTCGCAGGTAATTTGAAAATTTTAAACTTCAAGAATGTTGTTGCTAATCTTAATATTTTTAAGACAAAGATATTGATAGAATTTTTGCTACTACTGTTTGATTTCTGCAATACAGAGCTCTCTATGAGAAAGATGTTATGTACACCTAATTTACATGCAGAGCTATCCAAATGTAGTGTACACCTAATTTACATTATTTGGGAGCGATGAAAAAATTTGTTGGCTTCCAATTCATGTGTTTTGTTGGGATGTAAGTCAATTCATGTGCTTTGCTGGGATGTAAGTAAATTTTCTGATTTGGTTGGAAAAGATAGGTTGGGTTGAAGAAATTTAACAAATTCCAACTTGCATTTTGGTTTAATTTAATTAGAATTTCTTATTTGATTTGATAAGAAAGAGAAAGACATGAACAATATATTAGTGAATGCAAGTTACTATTTATTGTTGGATTTGATCAAAATTTCTAAATTGGGATTATATGTAAAGATGCCATCAGAAGGCATGCACTCACAGCCGATAGTCTGGCATACCAACTTCTCATAAGCTCACCTCCATTTAAATGTCACCAAGGCACGTTCATTTAGCAGGAACAGAAAGAAAAAGCAATGGAGACATGAAAAAAATTGGAGCCCAATCCTGAAATAATTTTTACAAATGCTAACAGCTTTTTGTTGGAATGTTAAAAAGGTCCCAGAAAGCCTCAGATTTAGCTTGATTCAATTAAATCTTAATTTCTCTTTCGTTACACAAATCACTTCAATTACCACACATTTTGAAATTTGTGCAAAAAGATGTGGCTAGAACACTAGCATTAAAAGGTTCAAAACAAGTGCAAAATTAGATGGGAGGAACCATGTGAATAGAACTATAAAATTAGGTGTGTGTAGGCTGAGAGTCGTGCCATACTTGGTGACAAATGTATTGTTATTTGGGCATGGAAATGTTACATGAATTAACTGAAGTGATTTGGGCCAATGTAAAGACTGATTCTAAATGGTATGGTCTCTCCTTTCATTATTATCCGATAGAGATTTTTATGATGATGCGTAATAGTTACGGCAAATATGCTTCTCAATATCTAAAGTTCAAAGACCCTTACGACTATACTGCAACTTAAATGCTCAATGTGTTAGTACATAATTGTAATTGATTTGTGTAGGCTTTGGTTGTATTGGAAGCCATCTCAGCTTGGTCGTATTCACTGTGTTAGTATATACTTGAATGCTCAATGATATCCCATCTTGGCTTGGATGATGTGAAGCCGACAAATGTACTGGAAGAGACGGTATTGGCTGTGGGTCTAATTATCTTAAGGTGCAAAAATTTCTCGGAAATGCACTCCAAGATGCTACCAAACTAGGGTATTACATGTACTTTTGAAAAAGAATGTAAGTGCATTGTTCCAGATTTCTACATAATTTATTTCCTTTTGAAGCTTTCTTAATGTCATATTCCAAAACAAATGAAATTAATAGCCATTTGAATTGGTCTTTCTGCATCTGGACATAAATCTTACCTTTTGTTTCATCATGCTGTTTACGGACATAAATGTTGCCCACTCTTTCAGTGCAACCATACGAATTCTTGCTGAAACAGTCCATTTGACATATTAGGAAACACCTGTAGATAAGATGGTGTGCTATATTTTTTGAAGACCATATGTTGCTCTATTTTCATTTAGCATTCAAAGTCATTAGTGCTCCATACAATATGTGTGTCCAGGTTAGCATTCAATGACATTTTAGGAAATACCCGTAGATATCATTTGGGCTTAAATTAGCAAAATTTGGGTAATTTGGATGCTTCTAGGTTTTCAAGTTAGTTTATGCATTCTGTTAAACATCTGTTGAATACAAGGTATGCTATGCATTCTGTTAAATATCTTGAAAAAAACATTCAAGAGATCAGATTCTGATTTTATTGTTAAAATCTTTTTATTTTAGTTTTTTTGGGTAAAGTTTGACTTTTATCTTTTTTGTTGGGTGGGTTATTATTAGTGGTGAGCTTGGCTTTGATTTGTTCATTTGCTCAGATGAAATCCCATCTCAAATTTGGTGATGTGAAGCCGACAAATGTGTCGAAAGAGACGATGTAAGCGGTGTCAAAGACATTGAGGAAGACTGATTTCTTAAATTATACGAGGATGGTTTTTTGTTATTAATTTAATTTATTTTTGTTTGATGCAGACCTGAAAAATTTGATATAGAATTAGGTTTGTTTTGGATTCTATTATTGATAGATCATTATAGAATTGTCAATTAGCTATTTCTTTGTTTGGAGAAATTTCTTTGACCTTCTTTACAACTATGACTGTAACCAAACAGGCTATTTAAGACTTTATTTTTTGCACATATATCCCAATTTCTGAAGTGTTAATCTGCTGCACTCATGAAGTGCACATATACCGTAATTTCTGAAATGTTTTCTCATTAACCATTTTTAGCGAGCTTGAGCAAACCCCATCACCACCTCCACACACACACAATTAAGATGTGAGTAAAAAGCTTTGTCATAAGAGATGTCATTATTACCATTTTTGTATTACTGCAGGATAGAAAATTGGTAGAAGCATTCAACTTGCAAAGCCAGGTAAGGTGTTTGAGCAAGTGGATTCAAGAACTGTTGTCATATCCCCTTTGTCCTAAGATGTTAAGATTGAATATGTGGAGTCTGTTTTAATCAACATTGGAAGGTATTTGATTATGACTACATTGATATTTATCGTATTGGATATATTGCTGATAAGAAAATTTTACTTTTTCCTACATGCACCAAACATTATGTTCTTTCTTGCTAATGTGTTGCATGCATGTATGCACAATGTTTCCAATCTATGATGATTTGCTACAAGGAACCACCTTCACTTAGAGGCACAAAATAAGCCAAAGAGCTTGATGGAGTCACATTCTTGAACATATATAGCAAGCGTAAGTTTATTTTTAAAAGGTCAATGAAATTGAGCTTGAGGCCTAATGGTGGAGAAGAGGTTCGTGCCTCATCTACTGTTGCGATAGAGACCAAATGTTTTTTCCTCCATAGTCATCAGATTGTTTCTTTTGAATTTAGTTAGTTTGAATTATCATGAATGCTTGACTTATGATGATGAATTTTGATAATATGAAGTTATGCTCCATTAGACCATATGGAAAGGGATGCATGTTGGCCTATTAGTTAGTGACGTAGTAAGGCTTAGCTGACTAAGAACTGATATATATAGCCTATACTTGGACCTCCGATGAGCCTTGGTTGCATATACCAAGGATTATTTTCTAAAGGTAACCGAATTTTTTTATTGGATCCTAATATTTATTGAAGATTCTTATGTGGTTTATAAGTTTTTATATGTGCAGATTGTTGCGTGGATTCTGTTTAAAGCATTTTAAGATTCATAATATTTAGAAATGGGTTGCTTTGAGGTCCTACTGTTTTAGAATGTTTCTCTAATTATAGTTTGGCTTCCAATTTGATTAGTGACAAACAATAGAGAAAATTCTGGAGTAGATGCTTTTTAATGGTATGATCATGTATATTATGCCTATTCCATTTCAATTACCTTCAAAGACCGATGAAATTAAATTTTTAGAAGTTTTCTCCATTAATTTATCTGGTGTTATGAATCAACTACTGAGGGGAGAGCCCTCAAGTCTATATTTATAGCCAAAGGGGAGAATACAAGTGGGTATGGGCCCAACCACTTAGGTTGGCCCAATAACTCATCAACCCAGTAAATACCCATTCACAACACTCCCCCTTATCCAGCCATGGTTGTGGACCCCGCTCATGAATACTTCAGGATTCTGAGCCTGTTTGGGTCTCACATGGGGTGGATACTTCAGGATCCTGAGTTGGTGAGATTTGCCTCGTTAAAACCTTTGGCTATGGAAAACCCAGTGGGAAAAACCATAGTTAAGGAAAAAGAGTGCAAACGCTCTTTAACTCCCCCTGATTTGTACAAGTGACTCTGCTCATGAATACTTCTGGATTCTGAGCGTCACAGAGGGGTGGATACTTCGGGATCCAGAGTTGATTTGATTTGCCTCGTTAAAACCTTTGGCTATGGAAAACCCAGTGGGAAAAACCATAGCTAAGGGAAAAGAGTACAAATTCCCTCAACTCCCCCTGATCTGTAAAAGCTCTTAGGCTTTCAGATCTCTTAGGCTTATCTCATCACTCCTATTTACAATATTCCGAAAATGTACACAAATTACAAATTTTGTCACCATCAAGCAGCTGCTGAATCCAGGGACTCTGAGGAGGTTGCTAAGTTTTGTCGCCTCTGATGTGGTCTTCAGACTATATGGTTAGCTCCACAGAACCAGCCTCTATCCCAGTCGTCACTGGGATGTGATGTACCACCAGGCGCCCTCAAATACACCATTGGTGTGATTCTGGAATGGTGAGGATCTCGGAATGATAGGATGATGTTGCCTTCATAAGTTGCTTTGCAGATCTGCAGGGGATGGCCATCCCACTGTGGGTACCCGTTCTGTGATTTCTCAGCATAGGGACTGGACCTGAAACCTGCATTTGCATAAACATTGGAGGATGCTACTACATTTTGTAAGTCCGAATATTTCGACCCTTGGAGTAAGCGCAGAAGGCTTAACTCAGGTCTAATGGCCCTTTTTAGGTGCCAACTATCTCTGGCTAATGAGTTTACTGCAATTGTTATACCGGGACAGATGCAGTTAGCCAGGAGTGCATGATTGCACTAAGATAAGGGACTTTAGGACCAGTTATATCCTCCCCCTCTTCCAGCGATCGGAAGGGTTCTTTTTGTTCATCCAGTAAGTGTACCACCGTAGGTGTACTTTGGATGACAATGGTCCTGTTAATATCTCCAACGCACTTCTGGGCGTTTGTAACAGGATTCTATGAGCCATGACTTTATATTTGCCTAGGTCTTTTTTTTATTTCATGTTTAAAAGTCAGGCTAGTACATTTATTTCGGTTTTCTCTTCAGGAGATCCGATGAGATGTTAGTTGTCTACAACTAAGATCTCTAATCCTGTTCTTTGCATAGATGCAAAAACAACCTTCAGTAGGAATCATTGACTTCTCAAGTGATTCTCTTGGTTGTACATTTATTTGTTATACTTATATTTCTTCATTTGAATAGACGTCCCGAAGTCTATTCAGGCATTTTAAGGAAATGTGGAAATTATCTTTACAAGATATCCACGAAGGTATGCCGTCACAACATCCAATAACAGCATATCCAAAATTTTCCTTCGCCAAATCGTAAGGTATCCGCTTTTGATAACTTAGGGAGACTGATGCATCATTTATGAGACATGCTCATTTGAATTTGTTCGATCCCTAGTTTCAGCGAAATTTTCCTTGGGATATAGGTTGTACCGTATAGCATACGATTTTGTATCTATTTTTCTTATGTTTGCAATACTTTGTTTTATCCACAGGTTTGACACCTTTTGGTGTCTGGACTTCAGGTCCGAACATTTCTCGTTTCATAAGTGAGTCCAGCTCATCTTCTATTGCCACGTTCCACATTTTGGCCAATCTCTACGTTTTCCTTCTAGCAACGGAGTGTGGAACGATAATTTACAAACATCATCGCCATTGCGATGTATATGGCAATATAATACGTGAATATATTGTCGACAATTTATGTTCTATCTGTCCAACACCTCCCCAGTACGTACAACATTTACTTAATTTCACTTTTTCCCGGTAATTCCTCTGCAGTGGATTCCGGGAAGGGTGATGGTGTGGACAGGAGCTCATTGTCCTGTGGTAGTATTGTCTTAAGGTCTCCAGGAGTTTCTGTCCTTGGAGCCTGGTGGTCTGCCTCTTTTCTGTTGAGGATCAGCCACTTCTGCTGCTGGTGGATTGCATCCATTCTCGGGGATGTCAATCCTAGCTGGAGTTTTTGCAGCAGGGATGTGTGATCTGACAATCTTCTGGTTGTCAATAAATGATTCCGGTAATTGGTGAACAGTGTTCTGTGTGTGGAAGATCTTCTGGATCTCATCTACACATTGTATTGTTACCGGATCATAGTGGGTCAAGCTGTTTGTATCCCACGTTATAATTTTCTTCGCGCCAGATTTTCCAGTATCTGGGCCTATTTTTGGGAAAACTCGTCTCATCGAGATCACAGTCTTCAAGATGTGCCTTAAATGCGTCCCCCGTTTGGGGTTCTAGGTATCTTATAAGTGAGGGTGAGTCAAACCCTGCATGGATACCTAGGCGACGCTGAGTACCGATTTGGTCCTCTTTGGTGGTGCAATGGGGATTTAAGACTGCGCGACCGAAGATTCTCAGATGAGAAATGTTCGGTGGCATTCCATATGCAAGTTGCATTGGAGACTCTGACCTCCAGAGGGTCTTATTTTCATTTACGATGCAGCATGCAGAGTTTGCATGTCCCCATGCATCCATATGCAATCGGGATTTAATGGACGTTCAGTCCATTGGAGTCTACTTTTCAGTGACTCTGCCGACCCATTTTGGGTATGAACATGCGGCACTTGTATGTTCATTTTCAATTCCCGTTGATTGGCAATACTCTTGAAAAGACTGGGAGGTATATTTCCCAACATTAACCAGACTTATTTACAACATTTTATTGTCTGGGAAATGTGCCCGCAACATTTTTATTCTTGTGCCAATAGCTTTGGAAAAGCTAAGTTGCGGGTCTTGTAGTAGACATACGTATGAATATTCTGAGGATGCATTTATTAGTACAATGAAGTACCAAAATAGCCCACTAGGGGTGGTGGATTTTATCCACATCTGTCTCCTTGTATTCTTTTTTTTTGAGGAAGCGTGGAGATTCTTTTTCAACTTATTGTGGAGATGGCCTTGCAATTAGTCTTCCCTTATAGTAAGGGATGCGAGGGAATTTTCCCTTCTGAAGAATCTTCTGGTTCTTCAAGTCATACCCATAGGATAAGATGCTGTGCATCACAAATCCAGGGTGGCCAAGTCCAACATGCCAGAGTGAAAACTTGGCTGATGTAGGGCACTTCAGGTGCTCCGTTTAATTCTGCTTCCTTTCTCCGAATCTTCGTATGATAGAGGCCTATAAGGCTCTCAAAACGTTCAAGTGTGGATTTTACTCCTTTTTCTTGAGACGTTGCATACGGTAATTTTTCTTTTACATTTGCTGTTTCCAAATGGGATCCGTTGAAACGGATGTCCTTGAAACTTAGAAAGTTTCTTTTTGGAATTCGGAGGGATTAGTGCATCCATTATTTTTGTGTCGTTTGGGGGCAACTGTGTTGCATTCCCTGGATCTTCAATATAGCCCTGATATTGGGCTTTGTATTGATAGAAATCGTACGTGTTTATTGTCTACTAAGCATTTATAAGAGCAGTTTCAAAAGATGAAACGTATCGGCACATGCATATTTAGATAAACATTTTCATTTATTGTCTACTAAAATTTTTCAATCAAAACAGATTGCGTAATACAAAAAGCTCTCATAACAATTTGCTAAGATAAAAGTAAAAGGCTAGTTAAGCATGCCATTATTTTCGAAGTCGTCAGCTGAAAAACTTAACTGGAGCATCAGATGTCATCAGGTTTGTTTCAGCTTTATTTTTCTTGTTCTCTTTATACAAATCCTGGAGAAGATGCGGAGTTCGGCACAGTCTGGACCAGTGGCCTTTCATGCCACAATTTTGGCACTGGTCTTCCCATTCCCTCTTGGGTGGGGGGATATCATTTCTATTTTTTGTGCCTCGTGAACTTCCGCTTACTTTCATTATTTCGCTGCTGCTATACATGACCCTTGACATTTTTCTGTTGACCCCCCTTTTGTGGTCTTTCTTTTCTTTTATTATCTCACTTCTTTTTGAAGGAAGAGGAATAGTGAGCTTCTGGTGGGGGGCAGTGCCGGAGAGCGTATATTGTGAGTGGAGAGAAGAAGCTCTCTGTTTTGCTCGGCCATGAGTAAACATGACAGCAGCTCGGAATACTTGGTGAACTTGCGTTCACGGTATTGCTGCATGAGTATCGCATCTTTTTCATGGAAGGACGTATACGTCTTTTCCAGCATGCGATTTTCTGAGACTTTTTCACCACACAACTTCAGGCGTGCGGTGGTGCTAAAAAGTGCTGAGTTGTACTCAGCAATGGACTTAAAGTCCTGTAGTCTCATGTTCTCCCACTCATATCGTGCCCTTGGGAGTATAACATCTTTCTGATGTTTATACCTGTCCTCAAGGGCAGTCCATAGCTCAAATGGATCTTCGACCGTAAGGTATTCAGCCTTTAAGGTCTTGTCCACATGGCGGCGAATATAGGTGATGGCTTGCGCCTTCTCTATATTGCTAACATTTTCTTTTTCAGTCACAGCAGCGATGAGGGACTTTGCCCGCAGGTGAAACTTTACATCTAGCTTCCAGCTTAGATAGTTTCTCTCTGATGCTTCCAGTACTTCGAAATTAACGCTTGCAATATTAGCCATTTATCTAGTAGAGCACAATTATGCATGAATTAATAATTAATTCAGAGAAAACATTTTCATGTGGAGGCAATATTTAACGAAAAGCTAAATGTGTGGATCGGCCAGTCCCACAAGAAAGAGTCCAAAAAAGTCCACAGTCCAAATTATACAAATTTGCAGCTTAAAGAAAATGAAAATACAACTTTGGAAACCCCGTGGGTCCCATATGATATCTCCATCTTCAAGCGTGGCCTCCGTCTTCGTGGAAGTTGGTCTTCTTTCTTTGACATTTACATAAATTCCTCACTACAATTTCTCTCAAAAATAAAAGAAAAGTGCGGGAAATAAACTGTGGGACTAAACGGCCGATCCAAAAACCACATTTAGCAATTCATGCAGAAATATTGTGCTCATCAACATTTTCATCAGACATTTTCATCACAGGCATCACAGGCATTTAATATTCGCAGAGATGGATAGATAATTTAAATACTTAATAATTATTGGACCACTGGGCAACGTCATACACCGTTAGGTTACTAACGGCAGAGCGGTCGCAGGATCTTTCTAATTATTAAGTTTTAAATACAATGCACAACCACGCATATAATATCCAACAGAATATACCAGAGATGCAAAGCATGTAAATATGATTTTTGCAGAAAAAAAAAATCATTACAATGCAAAGGTTGTAAATTGAATGGGTTTAATCAATTAAATTGATTAAGAGCCCAAAATAAACATTTTCTTTGTCAGAGGAAAAAGTTTTCCTCATCATCCCAAAAGCCCCCTCCAAGAATCCCCAAAAAGTCCTCGCCTGCCCGGTATTTGTCCCGTAATTTACCGTGATTTTTCACGAATATTTTGCCCTTAAATCCCCATTTTAAATTAATTTTTAGGCTAATAAATTGCCTTTTGAGGCAAATTTATAGCCCTTTGCCTCCCCCCTTTTTTTTCAGATAAAACAACATGCGGGTCTGAAGCCCGCAGTCGACCTGTGGGCTTCGGGCCCATAGGCTTTTTTTTTTTTTCTTTCTCTTCTTTCCTTTTTTTTTTTTGAAATCTGTGGGCCTGAAGCCCACAGATCTGCTGTGGGCTTCAGGCCCACAGATCTGGAATTTTTTTTTTTTTTTTTTTTTTGAATTCTGTGGGCCTGAAGCCCACAGATCTGCTGTGGGCTTCAGGCCCACAGATCTGGTAATTTTTTTTTTTTTTTGTTTCTAGGGTTTCTGGGGGGGCGGGCGCCGCCGCCGCCCCCTGCGGGTGGGGGCGCGGCCGGCGCCGCCGCCGCCCCCTGCGGGGGGGCGGCGGGGGCCGCCCCCCCGCAGGGGGCGCGGCCGCGGAGGCCGCCCCCCCTGCAGGGGGGCGCGGCCTCGGGGGCCGCCGCCCCCTGCAGGAGGGGCGGCGGGGGGGCCGCCCCCCCTGCAGGGGGAGGCGGCCTCGGGGGCCGCCGCCCCCTGCAGGGGCGGCGGCAGGGGCCGCCCCCCCTGCAGGGGGAGGCGGACATGGGGGCCGCTGCCCCCTGCAGGGGCGGCGGCGGGGGCCGCCCCCCTGCAGGGGGAGGCGGCCATGGTGGTGGGGGGGTTTTTTTCCGGCGAGGGGAGGGTTTTGGGGGGGGTCCGGTGACGGCTAGCCGCCGGAGGGTTCAAAATTAGGGTTTTAACCCTAAAAATTGAGTTTTTACCCTAAAAATTGGGTTTTTGGGATGAAAAATCCGTCGTTTTCAAGGCGACGATGAATCCCC
Source organism: Scilla litardierei (assembly GCA_030789695.1). Lineage (NCBI taxonomy): Eukaryota > Viridiplantae > Streptophyta > Magnoliopsida > Asparagales > Asparagaceae > Scilla > Scilla litardierei. The sequence continues at coordinate 135,402,140 of CM061136.1, read as the reverse complement.
ATGACGATCTTGTGAGATCTAGGGGAGGGGTAATCATACGTATGATTAAAAATCTTGTTTTTAGAGTTTTTACCTCTATATCCGTCCTCCGGATATAGCGACGGTTGCTCGAAGCCCTACGCGGATGACGACCCTTGATGGAGGAAGCCTTGCACCGCGCTCGTGGATCTACCGTCTCGCCTTCGCCTTCGCCTTTGCAACGAACGGAAAAATTTGTGGGAAAAAAATTTTTAGAGACTCGTGCTGATAACGTGTTATGAATCAACTACTGAGGGGAGAGCCCTCAAGTCTATATTTATAGCCAAAGGGGAGAATACAAGTGGGTATGGGCCCAACCACTTAGGTTGGCCCAATAACTCATCAACCCAGTAAATACCCATTCACAACATCTGGAAGTTTATTCTTATATTCTAATTTACTTTTGGTCTAAAGTTGTTTCACATGTTCTATTCTATTTAGCAAAAGATCGGAGTAAAAAAGATTTAAAAAGATTGGACATGGAGTTAACATAGTTGATGTTCTATATAAATTTATGTTTTTAATTATTTAAACAATTGATTCTATAACATAAGGGATTCCAAATTTTCCATATTAGTTATATACGTTTAGTTGTATGTCAAATTTGGCATATTCATTTAGTTATAATCCAAATCTGTTATATTTCAAATCTGTCATATTACAAATCTGCCATATTAGTTATATGCAATTATTTATATTTGTTATATTCCAAATCTGTTAAATGAATTTAATTATATGCCATATTTGTTATCTATTGTCTTTGCATATAACATGGCAGATACCTGTTATGGACATTTTCAATTGATATGCATTTAGTTATATGCAATGATACTGCCATATAATACTGCCATGCATTTATGTTTTTATTTATTTATAGAATTGATACTCTAACATAAGTGTTTCCAAATCTGTCATATTAGTTATATGCCGTATTTGTTATATACCAAATCTGTTATATTCATTTAGTTATATTCCAAATCTGCCAGATGATTTATATGCATTTAGTTATATTTGTTATATTCCAAATCTGTTATATGCACTTAGTTATATGCCATATTTAGTTATATGCATTTAGTTATATGATTTGATTAAGTGTAATTATTGTATTAAAAGTAGTTTTTTTCTTTTTTTATCGTAATAAACTTGGAAAGATTCTGAATTGTATCCACATATCATTGATCCATATGTGGTTCTTTGCTATCATTACAACATTAATCCAAGCCACTCTCTGGGCTGGGGAAAAAGTGAGCCTTTTGATCATATTTTGATGCGGGTTCTTCGTATTTGATTGTTCAAAATAAGATGCAGTTTCAATTGTAGCTGTTATATCTTTTAATTTGCAATTTTAAGGCAATGCTTAACTTCGACCTTATTTAAACAATCATAAATTGGGTAATGATGTTTAGCATTGTTGCAGAGCATTGATTTTCATTTGCTGAGTATTAATTTTTCTTAGCTGGATGATGTTCAGGATATGATCATAAACATGGAAACATATTAGCTGAGCATTAATTTTCATTATTTTAACAATTTGTGAGAGAGAGAGAGAGAGAGATTTGTGTGTGTCATTATTTTAACATGGAAACATGGAAATACCGGCTTTAACAAATAATACATGCTTTTTACCTGCCATATACAATTTGTTTATATCCTGCCATATACACTCTCTGTCATATACAAATATTGCAATATATATGATTAGTGTGTGTCATTATTTTTTTATATCCTACCATATACACTCTCTGCTATATACAATTTGTATATATCCTGCCATATACACACTCTGCCATATATAATATGTTTATATCTTGCCATATACACTCCTACCATATACACTCTCTACCTTATACAAATCATGCCATATATATGAAGGTGTAATTATTGTATTAAAAGTAGTTTTTTATAGTAATAAACATGAAAAGATTCTGAATTGTATCCACATATCATTGATCCATATGTGGTTCTTTGCTATCATTACAACATTAATACAGGTCACTCTCTGGGCTAGGGAAAAAGTGAGTCTTTTGATCATATTTTATGCAGGTTCTTCGTATTTGATTGTTCAGAATAAGATGCACTTTCAATTGTAGCAGTTAGATCTTTTAATTTGCAATTATAAGGTAATGCTTAACTTCAAACTTATTTAAACCATCATAAATTGGAGAGTGATGTTGAGCATTGATGCAGAGCAGTGATTTTCATTTGCTGAGTATTAATTTTTCTTAGCTGGATGATGTTTGGGATATGATCATAAACATGGAAACACATTAGCTGAGCATTAATTTTCATTATTTTAACAGTTTGTGTGTGTGTGTGATTTATGTGTGTCATTATTTTAACATGGAAACATGGAAATACATGCTTTAACAAATAATACTGGCTTTTACCTGCCATATACAATTTGTTTATATCCTGCCATATACACTCTTTGTCAAATACAAATCTTGCCATATATATGATTTGTGTGTGTCATTATTTGTTTATATCCTACCATATACACTCTTTGTCATATACAGTTTGTTTATATCCTGCCATATACACTCTTTGCCATATACAATATGTTTATATCCTGCCATATACACTTCTACAATATACACTCTCTGCCATATACAAATCATGCCAAATTTTGTTCAGTTCACTCAATTTGGCATGTTCTCTATATATGCAAGCTGGAATCTCTATAATTCTTCTTACATAGAGACGGTCTCTCTTCTGTGTATAACATCAGCAAGACCGAGCAAAACCCTGCTAAACTGCACTATGCAATAAGGCATTGAGAATGTTAATATAATGTGATCATGTGAAGGACAAAATGTCAATGGTTTGTCGAGGGGATTTGTTTCTTATTAGGTTCTGGCAATCGTTGTAAGCAAGGGGCATTTTTTTTATAACATCTTGAAAAATGCGGCCAATAGAATATTTTCAGCTTGAAGTCATACCCTAATTTTTGTAACGTTTTAGGCAAGGGGCAAGGAGTTCAAATGTAGCACATATGCTAGCAGATTCTCTGTATATTTTGATGATATTTTTCGAAGAAATTGTTTGACACATGCTTCTTCAGATTATTTTGGAGCAGCAACTTTTATCTTGCATAACTGTTTCTTTCAGTATTAAAACCATAGCAGTAAAACTTTTTATCACGAGTTGAAATCTCCTATGATGATTTTAAACATCCCATAATCATTATAGTTTAGAGTCAATTTTGATATTAAGAGTATTTAAATAGGCTCCCTTTCAATAGTCATATTAGATATTTTGTTAGATGGGAGAAAAGGATTCAAAAGTTCAAATGAGATTATGTAAAAAGTTGAATACGATTAACAAAATACATCTACTTTTAGAGAACAAGCACATAGCATGCAAATAGAAGGGGGGTCAATTTTTTATGTATCTGTTCCCCGGTAGCAAGGAAGAGAATGAAGGGAGAAATGGATAAACAGATAAGTTTAGTAGGATTTTAGTTAACATCTAATTATAAAACAAGGGGCTGTGGCAAAATTTAAGAAGTGGGTAAAGAGACAATTTAGTAAATTTTTTAGCATATAATTTAAAATAAAGGGTAGCATGATTGCAATATTAGCCTTCCTAGAATGCTAGGAGAAAAAAGGAGGGGATGTTATTTACTTTTAAGAGCACTATATGTGCATATAGATTGATAGATATAAAATGAGAAATATGGTTGAAGCATAAACTTTTAGGGATGCGTTTGATGCACATGTAATATATTCAAGTAAACATTCACCTTATATAAATATGCTTGGTATACTAGAGGTTAATGAAATGCATGTTTACATATTTTCATCAGGTCTCATAATTTTGCCTTTTTAATGACCCTTCTCCAGTTGATTTTTTGTCCTTCATTTAACAGGAAGTTTAAGGTGGATTTCATTCTTCTTGCGGGTTACTTGAAACTTATTCCAGCTGCATTGGTTCATGCGTATTCAAGATCTATGTTAAACATTCATCCTTCGCTTCTTCCTGCTTTTGGAGGCAATGGATTTTATGGTCTGAAGGTTCATAAAGCTGTCATTGCATCTGGTGCACGGTGAGAAGCCCATCTAAATTCTGTGCAGGACAGTATAGGTTGATAAAACTGTTTCAGTCTCTTTCTTAAATGACATATGTTAGGAAATAAGGAAATTAGTTGTGATCTCTTTCATAAAACCATATAGCTTCATTTAGTTTAGATTTAAAATGCATGGAGCCTTTAACTGGAAGTTCTCCTATTACAAAACTCTATAAACTTGCTAGAATTAGAATATCCAACAAATCAACTTGGAAACAAACTTGGATAAATGCTTAAGATTAAGAATAAAACACTAGCAGTAAAAACTTTTAAGTAAAAGATATGTGATCTATTTGGACTTTGGAAAGTTTTTTTCTAATGATAAACCTATTAATGGAATAGCATGTTACATTTATAGCTTTTGCCAAAACGTTGTGGGTAGGCTATGTTAATTAAGCATGATACTAGCTATATCTTAGAGAGAGAATATATTCTTCACTCCTCCACTTTTTTGTCTGTTATAGCGCGGAAATGGAAATTCATTCTTAAACCACAAAAATAATTGAATCATGATTTTCTATTCCTCTTTCGGACAAAAATACAAAAATACAAATTGTAAAAACCTATAATGTCCAGACACAGACACAAGTCACACAACATATGAAATTTCTTAGGAAGTATGACAGGGTTTTAAAACAATGAGGAAAGTAGCATTCAAGCAACAAACCATAAAATACCTGATAAAAATAACAACATCACAACTAATTGCTAACATTGTGACTTGCACAATTAACATCTATAACATTCAACCAAAGACAAAGAATCCACCTTGAACCAGCAACGCTAAGGCAGATCCAAGTGACACATTTGGTCTCAGCATTGCCAGCGGACGACCAGTTGATTCCCCAATTTTAGGAACCCAAGTGCCCAAAGGGATCATGCATATTAGTTGCTGTACAATGGGCAAATAGCTAGCGGAGTTTCTAAATATGGCTGATAAGAAATAAATTAGACCATGTCTAAAGCTAAACTCGAAGCTGATAAAAAAGCTGTCATGCATTAAGCACAAAGAACATAACCGAGAAAGATCATGTATTACGTACATCTCAGTATTCATGATAGGGATGAAATATGCAATAACTGGGGAAACGTACCATTTTGTGATGGAGAATAGATAATGGGAATTGTGGCCATACCATTCTGCAATATCGTCACTGTTATATCTTTCAATGAATCATAAACACCAGCCTACAGAACCGTTAACTCAATGAATCATAGGCTATCTTTAAAAAATCAAACATATACACACAGTTGCGGATCTTTGTGTGTATGTTCATTGACCTGTACAAATCAAACACTGATTTTGAAACTGTGTATATGTTTGTGTGTATATGTTTGTGGTTCATTGATTTATATATTGTTTCCTCCCACAACTGCAGCGAATTCTTCTTCAGCTGGTTCTGCATGTACTTCCGTTGGCTGTGTAGATCCTCCTCTTCTCCAATGAACATCGGCAGTTTCTTCAGCTGCCAGCGCAGATCCTGTTCTCCATACAGCATTTACATGTTCTCTCACTGATGGCAGTAGAGGTTCCTCGGTCACTGGTTCCACTTTGATTCGCAGTGTAGATCCCACTTTTGCTGTCAGTTTAGATGCTAATATGCCAACGATGCGGCAAGTTCTTCAGGTGGCAGTGTATATTCTACTTTGGATGCTACTCACCATCGCCCTGCTGTCTGATGGCATAGGCAATGCACACCGGCATTGCAGTTGCAATGAAGTTTCCCCTCATCCTTCGGAATGATCCTTGATTTGCTTGGTGAGAGTTGATTTGATGATCTTCGGAGGCATTTGTAGATTATTCTCAACATGAATAGATTTCTCAACATGAATCCTACTCATAATTTTGATAACTTTTGTATTTCTTTTTTTGGCTGTAGCTAAACACAAACATTGATGCTTCGCTTTTTTAAAAAGGATATTGTTAACTTTGAACATTTTTTATTTCTCATAAACTGTGAATTGGTTCATTTGCTCATTACTTCAGTAAATGGTGGATGTGAAGGGAGAGAGAATGGATATGAGAGTTTCACCAACTAGGTTCCTTAGAGAAATCAATTCTATGATGATATATAACTATTTTATTTAGATTTATGGATGAATAAGTAAAACGACATCTTTAAGGTCATTTACGTTTGGTAAGACCAGTAGCTATATACTTTTGGAGAGTCAGCGCACAGTTATTAATTGGGATTAGTTTCCAACGCACATCGCATATGGTACTAAACGTCGCAACTTGCATTTAAGATCGCAGTATATAAAAACAAACGGAATTAAATAACAATGGATCCAAAACAATTCCTATAATGATCAACTGATCACATCCTAAAATTAACTCCCATTCTTAAATTCTCGAGTCTTTTTAACCATGCTTGCAAATTTGTTGGCATTAGTTAAGCATTGCTTGCAATTTTTATATCAACTTCAATAAATGTAACGCGCATGTTAGGCACCACAGTGTAGAAATACATTTTATTTGGGGCTGTATTTTTATTTTTATGCTAAAATTAGGTCAGGTTTCAAGCCTAATGATTGTTGGCTATCCTTAGTTGAAGAATTAAAAAACCAATAAAATGAGCACAGTCAAAAATTCTGATCATTGACCCACGTTACTCGAGTACTGATGACCATGGTCCAAGTATCACCACTCATCTACTTCACTCTTAAACAGAACTTTCCTCTCCCTTTTAATGTATATTGGTCAAGCTCCATGCGAAAATCCTCAATTTGTAATTACATCAAAAGTGTTAATGGCGAGTTTCATGCATTGCCGATGAATCTTAAATGAGATATTGCGTATTGTTACTAAAGTGCGATTATCTATTATACAATTGAGTACTTTTTCTCTCCTCCCTCCGCCTTAAGCGAAGTCACCACTTGTGCCCTATCGACACGGTTTATAAGCTAAATTTTCGGGATGGGCTAAATTTTCTAGGAGGAATTAAATTTCTTGTGATGGGCACGCCGCTTTGGCGGCGCCCGCGAAATCTTTTTACGCTAATTTTTTGTGGAAATAATTTTGGCTGTGGAAATAATTTTGGCACGCTAATTTGTTGTGGAAATAATTTGTTTACGCTAATTTGTTGTGGAAATAATTTTTTGGGAAATAAAGATTTCGCGGGGAAAATCTTAAATTAACAGTGCCCGCGGGCACGGGTTATGACTAGTCTATATTATAAGAGAGGGATGTTATCAAGAGAAATTGGATAAGAGATATCTATATTATAAAACAGGGATGTTATCATGGGTTATTGGATAAGAGTTTTTGGATAAGAGTTGAGAAATTGGGTATATATGAGGGTTGTTGTTAAGAGAAATTGTATAAGATAAGAGAAATTGGATAAGATAAGAGAAATTGGATAAGTGAAGAGAAATTGGGTTTGAAAGTTTGGAGGGAAATTTGAAAATTGAAATTTTTATTGAAATATTAAAAAATTTAAAATTTGTGTTTCATAAGAACACTTGGGGAGACATTCTCAGCTGCCTGGCGATCTCTCTCCCTCCCCCTCCCTCCCTCCCCCTCCCCCTCCCTCCCCCCTCCCTCTCCCCCCCTGACCGCCCCTAACTGTGGAAAACCATGGAGCGCAGTAAAACTGGTGATCTTTCTCTCTCTCTCTCTCTCTCTCTCTCTCTCTCTCTCTCTCTCTCAAAATAGAAGAGGAAAAATCGCGATGGCGAAGCTTCCGCCAAGAAAAATCTCCATCTCCTCATCTTCTCATTAGCAGAGATCTCAATCGCTTCCGCCAAGAAACCACCAGCGACCGCCGCTTGAAGAGAGGACATCCCATTCATAAGATGCCAGCGGAGCAGATCCACTACAAGTCAATAAGGAGTCTCAGAAAGAAGAGAGCAGATCCACTACCAAGTCAATAGGATGCCAGGTTTGGGCTTGATCTTTCTCTAAAAGAATGGATTTTGATTACTGGATATCCATTACTGTTTAGTAACATCATCTAATTTTGATAGTAAATCCATGCACGCCACCTGTTCGATGGATTTCAACAATGGAACTTAAATTTTTGTAAGCTTCTCTATCCTTTAGAAAGTTTCATCTGCACACAGTTGTCACCTATTTTCCCAGTTGCAATTCTAGAATTTTTTTGCAGTAATTGCAGCTCCAGAATTTGAAGAATCTTCTCTTTGATAATTGAAATACATAGTATGAGGCAAGATTTTAACGTACTATTGGAATTGGAAAGTTCCAAGCTTGAAATACATTGCAAAGTGGAGAGTTCCAAGCTTGAATTACATTTTACGTGTTGCTCTAAAGTTGGGCTTGCTTAAAAATGCGTCAATAATAGAAATTCTTTCATCTTCCATGTCTTATTGTGCTTACGATAATAATCCCTATCACAGCTCCCCAGAAGGCAGATGCCAAGTTTGTGTTCACCCATTTCAACAAAGAAAATGATGATGTGATTCATAACAATCTTTACATATTTGTTTTAGGCCTTCTGATGAGCCAATACACTTTGAGCAGATATGACGTATCTGCTCATATGGTAAGTGCCTTTATCCTATTTCACAAATTCTGATAAGCAATTCATGTTTCTGTCTACATCATTATATTAGGAGGAAACAAAGAACACAGAGAAGAATGGGCAGCATGTGATTGTTACTGCGGTCGTAACATCAGTGATTCTTGGCAGGACGTATATGCTTGTGATTACAGTAGCAGTGACCGCCAACATTCCGTATCTACTCAGCGAGGATAACGATGCATGGGGTCATGCGATTGCAGAGGTTTTTTTATCTCATCTTCAAGCAAAGATATGGCAAGGAGCTGGAGGAATAGTTTGTATGGGAATCGTTGCTGGCACATTATTCTTTTGTCTCTCTGTTAGTGTCCTGCAATATGGTTACTGATGTGGTGCTGGCTGCAGCAATATAAGTATTCTATCCATAGAACCTCCATAACTCAGTAGTAAGCTTTGCAAGAAAGTAGAAAATGATAGGAAATATTTACTCCTTTGATTTCTTAGCATCCTCCCATTGCTTAGGCAAAGCTTCCTTAATGTTGTGGATGCTCTCCAATGCATGGTCAACTCCCTTGATTCTGTTTGAATTGCCAACCTGTATCCATGGACCAAATGATGGTCACAACATAGCAGCATAATAACCTTAGGCAGTTCTTATATTGTTTTAAATGTTGGAACATTGTTTTACATGAAGCTATAGGGTAGGAACACTTTGCATTGTAGAAAACATTGTTTTAAATGTTGGATGTTAGACTCATGCCAGCTTGAAAATTACAGTACCCAGCCTATAATAATACAACAATTTCTACACATAATTCTGAAGTTTAATTTGTGAGTGAATCACGTGTATTCCTTCAAATTTGTACCAAGTCGGATGTGGCAACTATTATTTTGGTGGTGTTGGCTTTGTATATTTTGTGGTTTATAGATGGTTACTATTTTTTGTTGAATGTTCTCTATTATGATTGTATAAGAATAATAATGATAATCCCAAGTCTATAAACATCTTTGTTGTGAACAATTTTCTATGTAGTGCACTAATTGTAGATGTTGCCTTTTGCATTTGATAGATGAATCTTTTGGCACAAAAGAAAACAGAAATCCGAAGTTTTAAATAAAGCTGTAGGAACACTTTGCATTGTCAAAAACATTGTTTTAACATTATTTTAAATGAAGCTCTAGGGTACGAACACTTTGCATTGTACAAAAGATTGTTTTAAATGTTGGATGTTTGTCTCATGCCAGCTTGAAAATTACAGTACCCAGCCTATAATACTACAACAATTTCAACGCAGAATTCTAAAGTTTAATTTGTGAGTGAATCACATGTGTTTTTCTTCAACTTTGTACCAAGTAAGATGTGGCAACTATTATTTTGGTTGTGTTGGCTTTGTATATTTTGTGGGTTAAAGATGGTTACTATTTTTTGTTAACTGTTCTCTATGATGATTGTATAAGAACAAACGTGATAATCCCAAGTCTGTAAACATCTTTGTTGTGAACAATTTTCTACGTTGTGCACAAATTGTAGATGTTACTTTTTATTGAGTGAAACCTAATATGGATGCTATTTTTGTAATTCCCATTTGGAAAATTCTTGAATTTCAGTTTTAGCCTGTTGATTATCTGAGTGTTAAAAATCTGATTATTTATAATGTATAATGTTTATGAGAGAATGCGTCAGTTTACTCTCTGTACGTCCCCAATGTGAAGAGCATCATGGAGGTCAAAAGCAAATGATGGGATCCGATCTCAAATGGGACAAAAAGCTTTGATCTTGATGTTATTTTTGATTATACCCATTTAGGAAATTCGGGAACTTTAGTTCTTATGACTTATGTGTGTATGGAGTGCAGTGGAATGTGGAGTCGAGAAAGCTCCGAGTTGGGCTCTTCGAGGAATAATAAGGAGAATTTGAGGTAAAGAAATTTGGCTCAATTTTTAGTAGAAAATGAAAGAATAACAAGACTGTTATATTTTATTATATTGTTCTGTATAGTTGCCACATCAAATGTTCCAACAGAATTACAGTGTCATCTTTATTCATTTACAACTTTGTGATTCTCATTATTTAATTTACATATGCCTTCATCCATCATACGGTCAGTGCTCTTTCTTCACAACTAGGAAAGTGGTATTCCATGCTGATTTGTGTTAATTGGCATAGTTCTGTTAATTTATTTAGCTATCAACATAGTTCGGTTAATTGACATTCTATGCTGATAATTTTGTGTCTATATTTGTCTCTATATAAAAGCAAATACTGATATAATATGGACAATTATCAAGTACACTCTATTCAGTTAGCTTCTTGCAATATGAGCACTGGTTGATCTTTTTCAGTTTTTATTGGTTGATCTTTTTCAGTTGATCATTTATTTCATTTAGTTAAGGAGCATACATGTAGCACATGGAGATGGGGAGAGATAAATACAAAAAAGGTTTCATTTAGTTAAGGAACTGTAATATGTTTGATTGCTAGAAAGCATGGAGATAATGCTTAAAATCATGCTTTCAACCTGTTTGTTTTTTAAAAATAAACCCATTCAGTTTTGGCAGATCATAACACACATTACCAGAATGAGAATTTCATTGAATTCTATCAACTGTGTGAGATTTAGGCCTGGAGGATTTCTGCATTTGAGTGAAAGAAAGAAAGTAAAAGAATTAAGAAAGTGAAAGGAAAACAAAAAGAATTGTGCAACGTGATCCAATAATTCACCCATCAAGTTCTATCTGCCTGCTTGCTTAAGGACAAAGTGATATGGAGCAAAAAGAGAATGATAAGGTGATAAACAGTAACATAGAACTTACAGATGCAGCACCAAAGCTAGCCCCCGAACCAGTTGTCGCACCTGCACCAACATTTGCGAAATGGCTGTGTTTAGACTGATCGGATAACAGAATAACCAAGATGTGGCAAACAAACAACTAGCAGAATATTATTAGTACTCTACGAGAGAACATCAAACATCAACCACGAATGAGAAATATCCATCGATGTCTGAGCTTTTTTACCCTTTCCCACAAGCAGATTTACCAGAAAGATTGATTTAACTTACCCGCTCATATAGATTAGAATCTCAATGCAGAGTTAACATACAAAACCATGTCATCCTAAGAAAATTTGAAATGCCAAAATAACATGCATGCACAATTAGTGCCCAATTTCTTAATTGTTTAATGCAGATAAAAATAGGGGGAAGATCACTTCACGAGCAATCAGAACAAAATGAAAGGGGGTTTCTTATATTTCTTATGATACAACAAGAATCATTAACTCAGAATGATTGATTCTATATTAGCTTATATTTATTAAACATCACTACGTTCTTATATTTCTTATGATTAATTCTATATCAGCTTTGTGTTTAACTCAGAATCTTGCAGGTTTGCCATTCAAATATCAACTTTATGAGAAGAGATTGAAGTGTTTCCATTCAAAATCAAGCATTGCTCAAAGACACCCAGCTTTGTTGAAATCTTGAACCAATGATCCTTTGGGCAAGATGATGAACTCAAAGACATTGGCTGAAGTTGGTTGGGAGACAAAATATACAAACTTTGCTCAGTTTCTTGGCCTTTCGATATGATTGTGTTGTATATTGAACATTCTTTTGACATGAAAGAGAACTTACAATAAAAATATGTATACGTATGAATGTCATGTGAACGTATACGTATGAATGTCATATGAACAACCTGAATCCATGGACTGATTTTTTATTTTAATTGTAGGTTAAATTTTGACTGCTAAACTTCTGAACAATCAGACACATCTTATGTGAACTTAAGTGAACTGTGGTTTTCATGATCTTTGAAAGATGCAGCTATGATATTCTATTGTGTGTTATTATGCATTCATATGTTCAGTGATCATGGAAGTTCCTTCCATAAAATAGAGGATGTTCTTTAGTAATCAAATACCAAGCAATTGCAGATGCCATTTCATTATTGTAGTTTTTAGATCAGTTTAAAATTGGATCCATCGTGTAAATTTTCTATGATATAGTTTTGAGAGCACTTGGCAGTGTCATTATAATTAGTAAATGTGTATAATCAAGGTCCCAAGCCTCGGCAGTGTCGATATGAATAGGTCTATGTATGTATCTGTTTTTAGGAAGCAATGATAGTGCATGCATATGAATAAAGGCATATGAATAAACTATGCGATCTTACTAGCTTGACAATCAGAACATGTTTATCCTACCTACTTAGTGATGGCGTGATGGCGTTAACATCGAGAACATCAAATGGTCTTTTGTAGAATAGGATTACTGATTCCAATTACAAGTTACAATTTTGCACAAGTCTTTATAAATTCATTTGAATCAGGCTATATTCATATAGTTTATGAACTAAATTGGCCGAAAAAGATATTTTTTGTTAGAAGAGGATTGGAGAGTATTAACCATGGCAAATAGCCATGGTACTTTATATATAGAATTATCATGATGAGTTAGGAGTCCAAGGGACTCCCCACTAACTTAGTGGGGAGTAATGGTGAGATGTTGAGGGGGGAGGCCAAAGGCCTCCCTCAACTCACAACACTCCCCCTCATCTCTCCATTACCTTGGGTTAAGCATATGAATACTTCAGGATTCGTTATGCTGATGGGGTGGATACTTCTGGATCCAGAGCCACTGTGGTTGCCTCGTTAAAACCTTAGCTGTGGAAAACCCAGTGGGAAAAACCAGCAGCTTAAGGGAAAAGAGTACAACTATCGAGGTACTCCCCCTGATCTGTACAAGCTTCAGGCTTACAGATCTCCTATGTATCTATACAATCATCTCCTATTCGTCTATACATCCATCATGTTCTGAAAGAAAATACAATCATCACTCATCTTATACAAGTTTCACTCATCTAGCGGCTATAGTAAAGCAGTAGCGTTCTGGAGTAGAATGCTCTTCGAAGTTGGTAGATGACACCACTAAAGTATTCATTGAATCAGTCTTCAGTGTGTCTGCAAGGTAATGCTGGACCTGGCTGAGCGTTTCTAATACTTGCTTCTTGGATGATGAGCTTCTCAGAAGATGTAGACATTGGAGGATGATGTGTAGATATTTAGGAGGTGGCCGGCCTATTGTGTTGTAGTCATCTCGTTGATCTTTAAACCTGCATATGCGATATATATTCCTTGACCCTTGGAAGTTGCACAGAAGCAGCTTATCCTTGGTCTAGTGTTGCTCTCCAGGACAACACTGTATCTGGTTAACAACTTTACTGGAGACTTTCTTTCAAAGATACGTGCAGTTGGCCAGATAAAGAAGTGTAACAAGTACACTAGAGCTAGGCTCTTCGGGACCTAGGATGTCCTCCCCCTCTTCCAGCTACTGGAAGGTGTCATACATAAGTATCCATTTTTAATAGGATGCAAGTGGACATCATTCTTCATAAACTCCAGGTGTATGAAAGATATTAAAGGGTTCCACCATGAAGGGGTTAAATATATAAGCCGAGATAATACCTTGTTATACCTAGGTTTTTCATTTACAAGGTATGCTTAAAGCTATCTGTTATCTAAATGGTCTCTGCAGGAGATCCTATTAGCTTTAAGTCGACCACATATACGGCAAATATTACAAATCCTGTCAATGATCTTTCGAAAAAGATACACAGGCAGAATTTTGCTAAGATCAACTAATGATCTTTGTAGCCTTTATGGAGAAGACGTTTCTACGTCTCTCTTTCATCTCTGGGAGTAGGGTATACCCTTCTGGAAGTTTTATATAGATCTCTATATCTATATTGACGTATATATATGCAGTCACAACGTCCATGAGCTGCATGTATTGGCTTTTTCAGAGAACTGTAGGCTTAGTAGGAAAATGATCACATTTCCTTCATTTCAATTTCTTTATGAAATCCGAATTATATTCCACAGGTTTTTACACATTCAGGTGTATGGACTACTGGTCCAAAGACTTTGTTTTTCAAGAGTGAGTCCAGCTCTACTCTTATTGCATCGTCCCACTTTGGCCATTCTATGCGTTTACGCTTTAGAAAAGTGGGTAGACGTCATCGTCGTATTCAGCAACGTGAATGGCAATAGCGAAAGTAAAACTGTCGTCGACGACTGTGCTATATCTGTCCAGTACCTCTCCAGTACGTACGTAATATAATGATGTTTCTCATGTTGTTTCCTCTGTAGGGGAAATTAGCAGGGGAGAGGTTGCTGGTCTGAGCTCAGCATCCCGTGGTTGGATCATTTTTATATATCCAGGAATCTTCCTATTATTAGAAAGTTTTTATTTTGAACCTTGTCGGCGTCCTCTTTTCAAATGAGGTACAGCCAATTCTGCTGCCGGTGGATTCCATCCATCTTTGGGAATGTCAATCCTAGCTGGCGTGTTGGCAGCAGGGACGTGTGAACGAACAATCTTCTGGTTGGCCGCAATTTTATCCGTCAATTGATGTACTTTAGTCTGAATGTGAAGGATCTTCTGGATCTCAACGTCACACAGAAAAAGTATGCGGATCATAACGAGATGAGGACTTATGTGTCCCATGATATGGTCTCAGAAGCTTCAGGCTTCTTTAGACTGCGTGCATATTACAATGAGACTTTACTCATCAAATTCACATTTATCAAGACTTGGTGGTAAACCATAAGGAAGCGTCATCAGCAATAAGATATGGCCACAAGAGGGCCGTATCGTGATAAGCGATGCGGATTCATGCATAAACAATAAAATAAGTAAAATGTGGGGATCGGCCAGATACCCAAAGACATACAATGTCCAAAGTCCGAATATACAGTCCATAAATAAAAGAAAAATACCACTTGGAAACCCAGAAGGGTCCCTATATTTTCCAATTTTCGCCTCCGTCTTCATTTATCGGTACACCGGTCTTTGGCATTAATACATTTAATCCTCACTTACAAATTCTCTCAAAAAGAAAATAAAATTGCAAGGAATTTAAAAAGGGTATCAAAATGGCCGATCCCAAAAATCACATTTTAGCTTATATTAACAACCGCGCAGTTTATAATATGCTACAGGCACAAAATAAGCAACCACACAGTTTATATAACACAGGCATATATAATATGGAAAAAGAGACTATAAAATATAATAATCTCTCGGATCACGGGGAGACGTCATACACCGTTAGGTTAGTTGACTAACGGCAGAGCGGTCGCAGGATCCTTAAGATAATTATATTTTGAAAAAAAATCCTAATATTCCATAAATTATTAATAATGCAAGAGTGTTATAATCTTAGCAATATGACGCGACAGGCTCATAACAAAGAATTAAAATAAATTAATATTTTGAATAGGGCTGCAGGCCCATAAATATTAATCATTTTAATATATTCTTAATAGTTGGGCTACAGGCCCATTTGCCAAAATTTAACAAATTAATTATTGCAATTGAATTAATTTGGCTTCAGGCCCAATAAGTCAAATTAAAATATTTAATATTTGGGCTTCAGGCCCAGTTTCAAAATTCTAATTGACACATTTAAAATTGCAATTGGATTTACTGGGCTTTAGGCCCAATATTGGTAGACAAAAAGTTATAATAAAGCCAAATGGGGCTGCAGGCCCAACAAACAGGCTATCTTATTTGTTTCTGTGGGTCGGCGCCGGGGAAGGGCCCCCCGTCTGGGAGGGACGGCACACAGTCCCCGCAATAAAAGAGTCACGGTATCGAACCCCGACAAGTTCAACAAAATTTTATTTTCCTTTATGAATATTTAACGAATAAAGGAATCCTTCAAATAAATGTATCACACTAATGAGACATGTATGTCGTAATAGCCCAGCGGTTGAAAGAAAGTCAAGGGATCTTGGGATCCCAGGGTCAAAACCCGACAATCTCACAAAGAAGAAATTTTTTGTTTAATTTCAGTATCGGAATGCATTTAAATACATTAATGAGATAGTGTTTACAAAAACAAAACGTATCTCAGCGGTAATCCATTAGGCGCCAGTCCAAACGGTTGCGGGTTCAAGTCCCGGTCACGTCGCGTTTAACATTTTTTTAATTAAACCTTTAAAAAAAATTTCTGCAGCGAAAAAGCACGACGCGAAACAGCGTCTCGCCTAAAAGAAAACGCGAAAAACTGACTTTTGAATCAATGAATTTTCTATGAAATCATTCATTAAAAAAATATTCTAAAATATCATAGAATCAAATCCAAACAATCCTAGATCAAGTTTTTGAAGTGAAACATATTTAGTTGGCATGAAAGCGAGTTTGTTGCTAAAAGACGAATCTTTCCTTCTCAATTTATTCCGGCCAACAAACAATACTCAATATCTCAAATTCATTTTTTTAATGCCCATCGTTATCATTGCTAGTGACTATTTGGATTCAACAAATGATAAAAACGATTTCAATGGTAAAATAGTAAAAGATTTCACAATGTCAACTACAAACGTAAATTGAAGGAGCATTGTAAGGAGCCGAGGGGTTTTTGTTTTGTTTTGTTTTTTTTATATTAAAGATAATACAATAGCAACAGATTTAAAATGCCTCTAGATGAAGCATTAAAAACATAGCTAAATTAAAAATTTGTTTGTAGCTATCTACGGGATTGATAGATATTACCTCTAGATTAAAAATCTAGGGAAGATCGTAAAGATTAAGATCCGTAGATAGCGCCGCTCCCGATACGCTCCAAAGAGAAATCCCCGCAAAGCTTCGCCGCAACGGATTACCGCAACAACAGATTCCTTCGCGCGTAGGGGTTTGATTTTTGGAAGGGAACGAGAAGAAAAAGCTCAAAATAGAGCGTAGGTGCTGATAACGTGCTAGGATTGGAGAGTATTAACCATGGCAAATAGCCATGGTACTTTATATATAGAATTATCATGATGAGTTAGGAGTCCAAGGGACTCCCCACTAACTTAGTGGGGAGTAATGGTGAGATGTTGAGGGGGGAGGCCAAAGGCCTCCCTCAACTCACAACATTTTTGCAATAAATTTAACTATCTTAAATTTTTAAATCATATATATTTACGAGTATTATTCCTATGAAAAAATTTAGTGTGGAAATTTGTCCTCAAAAATTTCATACCAAATTTTTCTTGGGGGAAACCAAAATTTTGGGAGGGAAACCACAATTTAGAATGAGAGTTTGTGAAAATTTTACGTCAAAATCTTAAAATATATGGGAACTAAATTTGGATGGAAATAAATTTTGGGTGAAATTATTTTGGGGAAAACGAAATTCTTTGGGGGAACTAAATTTTGGCAGAAAATAAAATTTTAATAATTTTGTGGGGAAAACTATATCTGAACGGAATAAATTTTGGACATACATAAATTTTGGGGTGCACTAAATAACAATTACTGCACTTCAATTATTCATGTTCGTTTAAAATTAGGGGATCCTAGATTTTGAGGCAGGAATATTTTAAATAAACGATGGAACTAAAGTTTGGGGAGAAATTTTTTTTGAGTGAAACTAACTAACAATTATTGTGCTTTAATTATTGTTGTTTGTTTCAAATTAGCCCATCCAAGATTTTGAGGGGGTTACATGAATCGTCCTTTAAGGCGCACGTTAAATTTGGAGGAAACTATTGTTTTATGGGTAGTAAATTTTGGTGAAACTAGAATTTTTAAGGGAACTAATTAACAGTTATTGCGCTTTAATTTTAGGGAAACTAAGATTTTTAGGGGAAATATCTTCAATGAACCGTGCCCGTAGGGCACGGGTTATGACTATCTTCTATTATACATTTGACAACATTTTTTGAATTTTAGGCCTAACTAGGAAAAAATAAAGAGTGGCTGAGATTTGATCAGGGTAAATCAATGGTTGAGATTGGATTTTGTGAAAATTTTAGTCGGAAAAGCTAAATTTTTAGGTGGGAAAGTGTCTTGGGAACCAAAACTTTGAAATTAAAAATGTATTGGAAAAGATTGTGAAGATTAAATTTTGGGGGGAAAAGTGTCTTGGGAACCAGAAATTTGAAATTAAAAGTGTCTTGGGTTTGTTGTTTCGCGCCAACAAATGACGCCCACGTCGAAGGCGCCCACGCGTTGTTCCGTGCGGAACGCTAAATATTTTTACGCTAACTTTGGTTTGTTGTTCCGCACCGACGACGCCCGCTAAATATTTTTTCGCTAACTTGGGTTTGTTGTTCCCCGCCAAAGGTGCCCGCACCGAATTTGTTGTTCCATGTCGAATGCGCTCGCGTGTTGTTCCACGCCAACAAACGGTGCCCACGCCGAATTTGTTAAAACGGCAACCCAAATTTTTTTCGCTAATTTGTTGGTCCGTTTGTTGTTCCGCGCCAAAGGTGCCCGCGTAATTTTTTTACGAAAATTTGTTGTTCCGCGCCAAATGCGCCCGTGTCGAATTTGTTGTTTCATGCCGAATGCGCTCGCGTGTTGTTCCGTGCCAACCAACGGCACCCGCGCAATGTTTTTACGCTAATTTGTTATTCCGCGCCAAAGGCGCCCGCGCCTAATTTGTTGTTCTGTGCCGAATGCGCTCACGTGTTGTTCAACACCGAATTTGTTGTTTCGTGTCGAAGGCATCCGCGTCGAATTTGTTGTTCCACACCGAAGGCGTTCGCGCGTTGTTCTGCGTCGAATTTGTTGTTTCGTGCCGAAGGCGCTTGCGTCGTATTTGCTTTTCCACGCTGAAGGCGCCTACGCCGTATTTGTTGTTCTGGGCCGAAGGTGTCCGTGCCGAAGAGGCACGTTCCACTAAATATTTTTACGCTAATTTGTTGTTCTTTTAAATTTTGGCTATAGAAATAATTTTTTGGGGAACAAAGATTTCGTGGGGGGAATCTTAAATGAACCGTCCCCGCGGGCACAGGTTATGACTAGTCTATATTATAAAAGAGGGATGTTATCAAGAGAAATTGGATAAGAGATATTGGACATGAGAAATTGGATAAGAGATATCTATATTATAAAAGAGGGATGTTATCAAGAGAAATTGGATTAGAGATATTGGACAAGATAAATTGGATAAGAGATATCTATATTATAAAAGAGGGATGTTATCAAGAGAAATTGAATAAGAGATATTGGAGAATAGAAATTGGATAAGAGTGATGTTATCAAGAGAAATTGGATAAGAGATATCTATATTACAAACGAGTGATGTTATCAAGAGAAATTGGATAAGAGATATTGGACAAGAGAAATTGGATAAGAGATATCTATTATATAAAAGACGGATGTTATCAAGAGAAATTGATAAGAGAATTTGGACATGAGAAATTGGATAAGAGAATTTGGATATCTATTATATAAAACAGGGAAATTGAATAAGAGAAAATATAAGAGATGAGATTTTGAGGGATAAAAGAGGAGGTGGGGAATTTTGCACATACAACCCCGATTTTTGTATTTTTGCCTATGGACCCTCCCCACACACACACCCACACTTTTTATTCTCACCCCTTCCGGCCATTTTATTTCCAGTTCTATGAAGATTTTGAATCTTATCCTACTAGGACAAAGCTTTGTCCTACGTGGCAAGTTTGTCCTAGGTGGTAATGACAATTTTGGGGGGACTTAAATTTTGGGGGAAAACTTAAATTTGGGGGGAAACTTGAAATTTTGTGGGAAAACTTGAAATTTGGGGGAACTTGAAATTTGTGGGGGAGAAAAACTCAGCTATTAAATAAACCGTGCCCTATGGGCACGGGTAATGACTAGTATATATAAATATACACACACACACACATACATACATATATATATATGTAGGATCTTATGACCCCCAAAAATAACCCACAAAATAACCCCCTCCCGTGGCCCTCCATCATGTAGATCAGCGGTCCGGATCGCCCCCTCCAACTCACGCGCGAGAAATTGAATTTTTCTCGCTAGAAATTCAATTTCTCGCTCAAAAAGTTTCAGATGCTAATTAATTAATCTGCTTAGTTTACCCACCATTCTCCCACTTTAAAAATGATTTCTGGCCAAACAAGTGGACATCTTAACATAAAAATTAGTTTTTCCGTCCCCCCTCGTTCTCCCGATCAGAACGCACAGTGTGAAGCCTCGGTTTCAGTGAGGTTTCGGTGACTGAAACCCAAGGTTTCAGTGCTGGGGTTTCAGTCCCCGAAACCTTACTGAAACCGAGGCTTCACACTGCGCGTTCTGATCGGGAGGACGAGGGGTGATGGAAAAACTAATTTTTATGTTAAGATGTCCACTCGTTTGGCCGAAAATCATTTTTAAAGTGGGGAGAATGGTGGGTAAACTAAGAAGATTAATTAATTAACATCTGAAACTTTTTGAGCGAGAAATTGAATTTCTCGCGAGAGAAATTCAATTTCTTGCAATTTCTCTCCATCATCTCCCTCAACCATTAGGTGATACGTGTCGTTGATCTACGTTGATCGTGCGGCCAAGGGAGGGGGTTATATTCGGGGGTTATGAGCGTCGACAGTAATGGATTTGGAGCCAGTGGGAAGACCAAGGCGGAGCTTGCACGCCATCCAGACGAAGGCACTGTAATCGTATCTGAAAAAAATATGGCGGGTAGACTCAGGGTGCGCACCGCATATATATATATATATATATATATATATATATATATATATATATATATATATATATATATATATATATATATATATATATATATATATATATATATATATATGAGGGATCAAATGACCCTCAAAAATAACCCCCAAAATAACCCCTATCAAAAATCATATGCCCCCCCCCCAATTTTTTTGTAAGATCTGAACCGTTCATCTTGATCTCCACCCTCTAAATACATGACCCCACCAATTTTCAACCCGATCCCATGTGTTTTGCCCGTTCATCAACCATTCACAAAAGTTCTGTTCATGTGGAACCGTTAAATTTGGGTCGGATAGATGAACGGGCAAAACACATGGGATCGGGTTGAAAATTGGTGGGTCGGGTATTTAGAGGGTGGAGATCAAGATGAACGGTTTGGATCTTCCGAAAAAATGGGGGGCATAGGATTTTTGATAGGGGGTTATTTTTGGGGGTTATTTTTGAGGGTCATTTGATCCCTCATATATATATATATATATATATATATATATATATATATATATATATATATATATATATATATATATATATATATATATATATATATATATATATATATATATATATATATGCGGTGCGCACCCTGAGTCTACCCGCCATATTTTTTTCAGATACGATTACAGTGCCTTCGTCTGGATGGCATGCAAGCTCCGCCTTGGTCTTCCCACTGGCTCCAAATCCATTACTGTCGACGCTCATATGCTGAAGTGGCGATTTGGAGCTAAGGGGAAGACCTCGCTGAGAGGTAAGCTATCCCTCCTTGTCTTTTCTGCGGCAGTCTGGCATATTTGGAAGGAGAGAAACTACCGCATCTTCCACTCCCTGTGGAGTCCCATGTCTGCTCTCCTTGCCAGGATCTCCTCCGATGTCTCTGACGCCATGGCTGGTCTTGGCCTTAAGGATGTAGATATTGCTGATCGTCCCATTTTTTAGAACTGGGGGTTTTCTTAGGCCGTTTTGTGTGCCTCCCCAGTTTAGGTCCTTCTCCCTTATGCTTTTTCATGGCTCGGCCTGGTGCTGTGTGGGGTGACTGCTTCCCCGCCTCTCCCCCGCCTGCTTTACTTGTTGGCCTTTGCCATAATGTTGCTCTGTTTATATCAATATACATACACACTTACTTTTCAATGTGTGTGTGTGTGTGTACGTAAAGGATGCACATGAATACTAATACTAATACACATTAAGCCTACTAATATAAGACTATAATAACATACTACAATAACAACATATGCTAATACTATACACAAGTCACTTGTACTAAGCATATACCTAGTCATGCATGGACACACACCCAAACTCACTATTATACAGACTATACCAATATACCGATTATATGTACACATATCACTAGTAATATATCTCAAACACCAACAGTAAATACACATACAAAGCATCCAACACACGCATATCCTCACTATTGCACTAATATATATATATATATATATATATATATATATATATATACACGCAAATAGGTACATTCAAATATTGATACACATATTGTAGATAGCCATACAACAGTATTTACACTCATGGATATTCCATAGATACACACACACACACACACACACACACACACACACACACACACACACACACACTAATATACATGCACATATTCGTCCATAAATATTCATACTCACGATAATAACCATACCCTATTCCATTACAATATTCGTACACGTATCCAAACAAATACCATACAACTATAACCATATACAAATATATTCATCCACAGACTCCATACACATATACTTTTTTTGCATATACCTATGCCATATACCTAGAGGCACATGTACTTATATATCCAGGACATACAAAGAAACCACACAACTGAGAGATATACTTCTATCGATAGAAACATATATAAGATATCTACTACAGAATATACATAACAATATAGACACTACAGAATGTGTATGGTATCCAGGACATACCATATCAATTATATAAAACACACAACTTTTTTGAATTATAGGGTTGACTATAACAAACATGTTGATAGAAAGACGGCTCAGATTTAATCTTGATGAGTGAATGGTTGAATGATATTATGTGAAAAATTTTGGGGGGAACTTTTGGAGGGGGAACTAAATTATTAGTGCAACATTATTGATATTCGTTTAAATGTAATGAATAAAAAATTGTGCTTTGCCTTTGAAACTTAGGCCATTCTCTTTCAAAATGTTAATGCTGAAAATTTAATGCACAAAGATTTCCACATCGGTTACAATATCATCAAAATTTCCCTCATAACAGTAGGTGGCATCAATCATTGCAGTCAAAAACAAATTTAATCCCCAAATCAGTCAAATTTTGTCCACTTCCGACAAAATATAAAAAAGTCTCCGCACTCTCGCTTTCATTAGCTGTAAAATTCTGAAATACTTTTACGCTAATTTATTGTTCTGAGCCGAAGGCGCTCGCTAAATTTTTTACGCTAATTTGTTTTTCCGCGTCGAAGGTGCCCGTGCTGCTAAATTTTTTATGCTAATTTGTTCTTTTAAATTTTGGCTTTGGAAATAATTTTTTGGAGAACAAATATTTTAAGGGGATATCTTAAATGAACCGCGTCCGCGTCGAAGCTAAATTTTTGCTCGTTTAAATTTTAAAGGGGGAATTCTTGGAAAGAACAAAGATTTTGAGGGGATATCTTGAAGTCGCCTATGTTGAGTATTGATTCCCTGGATCTGGTTTTGATGATGAGCAAACATAAATATCGTGAACTAACTCTTGTGAGCGCAGTTATGGAGATCGTCGTCAAATTACTTCGTACATCTCAAGCGACGTCTCAAGCCTTCTCAAAGCTCGTGATCGTGTGCCTGAAGCTTTTTGAAGCTCTAGGAGCATTATTGAAGTCAAGAGTTTCGGATTGAAGCTTTGAAGACGGTTCGTCAAGTTTTATTTATAGTCTTCTAGTTTCTTTCCGTAGAATGTTAAGCCTTGAGTAGGTCTTACATTATTAGAGCTAGGATTTTCATAGAAGCCCATAGAAACTTTCCCGAAGCTTCGCGCTTCATTTCGCGGCTTCTAGTGCATGTTAGTTTGTTCAAGAAGAAGAACCAACCGACTAGATGGCAATCTAGTCGGTCGGCAATCCTTCTTGAACCGACTAGATATCCTACTCAAATTCAGCTCATTCACTGTTTACAGTTAGTCGGTCCAAGAAGGTTCACCGACCGACTAGTTGTCAAACTAGTCGGTTAGGAATCCTTCTTAGACCGACTAGTTATGTCTTTCACTTTTCAGCCTGAGCTACTGTTTATCGTTAGTCGGTCAAAGAAGAATCATCGACCGACTAGTTGAGAACTAATCGGTTGGAATTTGTTCTTAAACCGACTAGTTCTCCGTGAATTCAGCCTATACTATTTCAACTCTTAGTCGGTCAAAGAACACTCAACGATCGACTAGTTGTCAAACTAGTGGGTTGGCAAGTCTTTTTAGACCGACTAGTTCTCTATCTCCTGAACTTTACATATTGGCTGTTCACCTCTTAGTCGGTTCATGTTGAATCACCGACCGACTAGTTGAGAAACTAGTCGGTCAGTGATCCTTCTTTGACCGATTAGACTGCTTCAGAAATAGATCCATTGGAGCATTAAATGCACGAACTCTCTCTCTCTCTCTCTCTCTCTCTCTCTCTCTCTCTCTCTCTCTCTCTCTCTCTCTCTCTCTCTCTCTCTCTCTTCTCTATCCTATATAATCTTAAGATGCTTCTTCATAGCATTCAAGGCTGATATTCTAGAGGTTTAGAGAAATCAAAGAGGATCCATTCAACTCTATTTCAAAGCTCTCTCTTCTCACAAGAATCTCTCCCTCAACTTCTTGAGCCTCTCAAGCTAAGAGCTTGATTCAATGTCACCAACTCCTCCCTAGGTTCTATTGCTGGTCAACTTCTTGGAGGTAGGGTTTGGTGCCTTCTTCTCCTTCAAAATCCTTCTTGCCCTAAAATTGTAAGTTTACTCAAGGCATAGGATTTTGTTGGTAAGTATTTCATTGTTTCATTTACATTGATTTTGCAAGTTGTTCTCTCGGTTGTGAGAGAAGTGTGTGATCCCGGGTTGTGGGAGTCACATTTCGTTTTGTGTATGATTTGGTCTTGTAGAGGTTTTTCTACAAGAATTTCATAGTGCAAAACTTGGGTTAGTGGTTTCTAACTCAAGTATCCGGAGGGGATCCGGGTGGTTGGGACGTGGGATCACCGGGAACAAGTCGGGGAGACTTGGGTGGATCCGAACCCGTTATATCGATTGTTTGCATTGTCTTTTATTCTTGTTGTTTGTAGTTATTCCGCATTGTTGTTTGTGTTTTGCACAATAATTAGGAATAACACTCTTGATTATTTTAAAGTACTATTCACACCCCCCCCCCCCCCCTCTAGTACTTGTGCAGTTGCTACGCAGGGCATTACACTTGGTATCAGAGCCAAGTTCATAGCTATGACAAACAACGACTACAGCGTCTTCAAAAATCGTGAAGGAGCTTCTTCGGTGATGGAAGGACACTCCTCAACTAGGCATCCCTTCTTCAATGGTACCAACTATGGGTACTGGAAATGTCGGATGGAAACGTTCCTTCGGAGCACTTCACTATGGAGAGCCACGATGACGGAGTATGTCGAGCCCACCGAACAAGACTTCGCGAAGTGGACTACCGCGGAGGTCGTCGCGGAGGTAAACAATGCCAAGGCAATGAACGCCTTGCAATGTGCTTTGGAGCCCGAAGACTTCAACAAGATATGCACATGTAAGAGTGCATATCAAATCTGGAACTCACTCCTCATCTTGCATGAAGGAACGAGTAGGTTAAGAGACTCCAAACTCACTGTTGTAAATAAAGATTACGAATTATTTCATATGCAACAGGATGAGAAGATGAAGGAGTACTATGCTCGCTTCGTCGACATTACCAATGAATTGGAGGCTCTTGGAAAGACCTACACCCAAAAGGAGAAAGTCTTAAAGATAATTGACGGACTTCCTTCTTGTTGGGAAAAGTGTACCTTCGCCATCGAGGAAGGTAATGATATGAATAAATATACTGTCGTTCAACTAATGGGTACATTGATGTCTTATGAGGTACGCAAGGACAGTAAACTAAAGATGCATGACAAGATGAAGTCGTACTTGAACCAAGACGAGCCAAAGAAAAAGACAATTGCGTTCAAGGCCGCTCTATCTACATCTACCGATGATGAAGAATCGGAAGACGAGTTGGACATAGAAGCTTTGGCCGATTTGGCAAAGAAGTTCGACCGATTTTTCCGAAAAGGTAAGTTCAAGAACAAAGCTAAATTTAGCTCTACTAATGCATCTACTCATGTGTGTTATAAATGCAACAAGCCAGGACACATCAAGCCAGATTGTCCTCTCAACAAACACAGGGAGAAGTGGAAGGTACCCAAGTACGACAAGTCGAGAAAGTACAAGAAGGTGTACAAGAAAGGGCTTGTCGGCTCATTCACCGACTCCGAAGAGGACTCCTCAAGTGGAGAGCCGGATGATGAACAAGTGAAGAAAGCAAACATGTGCTTCATGGCTAGAGAGGAATGACGTGCGTTTATATTTCAAATATTTGCGCACGTTTTCTCCCGTGTTTTTCCGTTATTTACCACCGTCTTGTATTCGTTTTCTCGTGTTTTCTTGTTTTCTTTTACTTTTCCTTGTTTTTGTATATTTGCAAGAATTTACAGCATTTGGGACATAAAACGACGGTATCATGAGTCCCCGGAGCAACGGGAGGAGTCACGCGTGATCCAGGGGGTCAAACGACCAAGATTGCCACTTTTCAGCCCCCACCCGATCTGTTCGACACAGCCAACCGATCGGGTGATGCACACGTGTCTGACCCGAACTGAAGCTGGAGCGAAGCGCAGGGCCAACCGACCGGTTCACCGACCGGTTCATCCCAATAGAGTTCTCGGGAATTTGGAGCTTAATTCCAACCGATCGGGTGATATCTTACCCGATCGGTTCATCTGAAGCTAAAGTTTCCCAAACGACGACCCAGTCATGCCACCTGCTCTCCTCAGTGACCGGGTGAAGCTCCCGAAGCCCGATGGCCAAAGCAACAGGCGGCTCACCCGATCGGTTGATGTTTCAACCGATCGGGTGGCCTTTTCTTCTGCTTTTACGTGCTGCTGATGCATTCATTGAAGATCTGCTATCATTCCAGAGGGATTTTGGATGATCTCTTATTTTTCTAGTGTCGGCGTCGTCGTTATCTTTCCAACGATAGGTCGCATGCCCTAATCCGATTTTTTACATTTTTCTGGAATTTTCTGAGCGCAACTGTGTGCTGAAATTGGCAGCAGTCTGAATTTTCATTTCACCTGATCGGGTGAGTTACCACCCGACCAGGTGAGATCACTTTCTGTGGATTTGAGCTCTCTGTTTATTCCACCCGATCGGGTGAGTTTCCACCCGATCGGGTGGGCCTGTTTTGACAGTTTTGAGTGGGTTTCGGACCCGAACTGTTAAGAGTTTTTGGGGGCTTTTAAATAGGAGTTTGGGCACGACTTTGGGGAGATCTTTCTCAGTTTTTAGGGCTTTTTGCCCCTTTCTCTTGTGAGGCTTAGGTTAGTTTAGATTAGGTCTTTTGATCAATAAGTCTTGTATTGGATTGAAGATTCATACTCAAGATAAGTATTCCTTTCTCTTGCTTTCATTGTTTTGTATTGTTTTCATTTTGCTCAATGGTGAATGTTTGTATGTCATTTGTTGTGCTTGTTTTTATGTTTCTCACCATGGAGTAGTGTTGATGAACCCTAATACGGGTTAGGGTAGGATTGATGCTTGGAAAACTACATTTGACTTGATTGCATGGCATGTGTTCGATGAAATGTGTCAATGGGGATTTCTAGCAATCTGAGTCCAATTCATACGGCAACACACTAGTTGTGTTGGGGGTTGGGGTCCGGTGCTTGTCCAGTCAAGATCCGCTTCGATGTATTGCTAGAAATCACATTTGACCTATTTGGCCATTAGGGTTACGCGGGGGTGTTTCATTGTCATTGGCGGGAGAAAGACCGCCTCTGACCGTCGGGCCAAGAGGGAATAAACTTGACGGTTGACTCCCTAGCCATAGCTCACGCCTCTAGTGTAGAAATTGAGTCCTCGCGCGTGGGAACGGCTTGGACGAAGTGTTGGGAGTTATCATTGTGGCCTTAATGCTCCCGGTTGCGGAAGGTGTTAATGGACATGGGAATGCCCACCGTCCGGAACCAGGTAGGCCTAGCATACTTAGCACCGACCGAAATATCGGGCCATGGATGCTAGGTACCATCTTTTGGGGCAATGTCTCACCCTGGGTCAAGTCAAATGCCAAGTGTCATGAATGCTCTAGCCCGTGTTAGCGGGGATTCTTTTCGTGTCTTTTTCATTTCTTTCTTTTATTTCTACACGTCCACCCATATCACCCGCGTAGCTAGCACACAACCTAGGCGAGGCTAGTAGCCACTCAAGCCATCCACCTCACTGAGTTCGATAAACCCGCACCCTACACTAACCGTGAACTTGCGGTAAAACGACACCGCGCCCAAACCGTAAACGGGGCGTCGGTCAAGTTTTTGGCGCAGTTTCCAGGGAGGCGTTTGGTTTGATATTAGCTTAGCTTGCGTTCGTTAGACTACGCATAAAAACACAAAAAAAATTTCTTTTTCTTTTTTTAAAAAAATATTCAATAAACAAGAAATTTTTCCCCCACTATTATATTATCTTTTTGTTATTCTCTTGTACTATTGATGCTCCTCTCTAGTTTTCTTATTTTTGTTGTCCAGGTATCTTTGGTGTAACCATGTGGAGATCAAATTTCGATGCTCAGATGGGAGGATACGATCCTTATTCAGTTGTGGTTTGTGAGGCTTGTGGGATGGCGGGGCACGTGTATTATGATTGCCCATTTACGCTCGAGAGCCTCCCCCTACACCAAGGCCAAACATTTTCCCACAACCTTAGCCCAAACACCTCCCATCCATTTTCTCAACCTTATATCCCTCCACCAACACAGGAAGAATCAAACCTCGTGTCTCTCCTTGAAAGTGCCATGTTTAACCAAGGCCAAACATTACGAAACTTGATGGTACCAATCATCGAGCCTACACCGAGGAGAGGGGATGAAGGTGAGGATATACCTACTTCCATGGTTGAGACTACCATGCTGTCGGCCACCATAGACACATCTCATGCCGATCCCCCATTTTTCCATCATTACCACTTGGATGACGAAGCATTTTTTGATGATGATAGTGAGGATGGGGAGATTTCTCTAGGATCTGTGGGAGAAACTTCTTGTCTTGATTTAGATACCCCACATGAGTCCTATGAGAGGACCGAGGAGTTTACAGAGCTTATGCATAAGGGCGAGGAGGATGTGCGTGAGGACGAGGACACGATGACCACATACGAGGGGTCCGCTCCACATCCACCTCCACAGCCATCTCTGTCACAGTTTCCTCCTTGGTCGGTGGTCAACCATGAGGATGTCATTCAGGACATCAGACAAATGGTGGAGTATGAGCATATCATCGAGGAGGACGTGCATGAGGGCTTGGATACGATGGTCCACTCCATGGAGCCCGAGTCACATCTACCTTTACCGTCGCTCTCCACTTCTTCTACGGCTGAGCATCTACTTGAGCATATTGCCCCTATTCAGGGAGATTTTCATACTCACTCTCACTCCACTTTTGAGTCTCGCTTTTCACTTCCTATTTCTTTAGACTCATATATATTTGACACACCATATCTCTCGCAGGACACAGGATCTACTTCCCTTGAGGTATGCTGCGGTGTGTCACCACCTAGAGAGCCACTTCTCATGGAGAGCGAGGATTTGATCATCGCTAGCACAGAGGATAGCATACCATTTCCAGGGAGTGTTCACCACATTTCATATATTTTACCATCATTTACCGGCGACTATCTCTGGGATACATTTATTTTGGAAAATAATTTCCTGCCATGGACTAATGCACCTCGTCCTTTGCAGGTCACAGGTGGACACCTACGAGGGATGCTTGGAGGTGCATTGCTTGGGTCCATTGGCACACGTGGCACAGCACTTCTGGCGGAGCCACGGAAGGAGCAGTTAGAGCAGCTACCTGCCCCACTCCAGATCTTGGATCCGCCTATGCTCAGGTGTATCCTAATCCAGTAGTGTAAAAATTTACAGCTTTCTAGTTTAGATTTGAAAAATCTCGTCTCCTCTCATTAGCGAGGGGAGCGTATCTAGGATTTGCTTTTGCATCTTAATAACCCTTCATGGCGTGCCCTTCTATCATTTCACCCTCATCCTCTTCCAAGGAGAATGAGCACACCGTCTCTCCTGCATTTTGATTTCTTTCTTTTCTTTTCCGATCTTCCCCTTGCATATTTCTGCATAACATTTGTTACGCCTATTTGACTGAGGCCCGGAAGACCCAAGCCCAGAGACCCAACCGCTGGTCAAGAGCCCACCTGCGCGCTCAGGCCCACTCGATAAGACCCTAGGGGGGACTCCCCCCACTTATCGATCCGACCCGGCCCCGATGACACGCCGGCCACTCGCCCACTCCTGCGATAACCGCCCCCTTGATCCCGCTACCACTTAATGGCAGTTAGGGGGGTGCTGGCATGGCGCAGGGAGCGGCGACGGGGGGCGGATTGAGGGGGCACGATTGAGGGCGGACGAGCGACGTGGGTCGAGGAGAATCACGGCGGAGGTCTATAAAGGGGCTAGGAAGACGACAGGAGAAGAGACCGCATCTCAGGTATCTAAAACCTAAGGTACTCCATCAACGACCTAGCTCCCCCATTTCATCTCCTTCCTCCCCCGCTCGTGCCGTGAGACGCCGTTCCGATCTCCTCACGAGTCGAACCGTCTCCGCCGGGCCTCCTCTTTCAGATCTCTATCTGACTTAGGCATCGGAGGGGATTTGGCCGGAACCTAGGTCCGGCCCCCTGACGAGCGTTCTCGTCTACGCAGGTGGACAGCTGATCAACGGGCCGAGGCTTCCCCTCGCCCCTCTCCAACCTCACAATCAGCTGGACGAGTGAGGCTTCCCCTCACCGTCCGCCCGCCGAGGCCGAGCACATCCTACCGAGGCCGAGCGTCTCAACTGGGTCCGAGGCTTCCCCTCGCCCTTCGCCGACCGTGCATCTAGCTGACGACCGAGGCTACCCCTCGTCTTCCTTCCTCCGAGGCCGTGCTCGTCCGACCGAGGCCGAGCGTCTCAACCTGGGCCGAGGCTTCCCCTCGTCCCATCTGCACCGATTCGAAGCCCCCGAGGGACCCAAGCGGGCCCCTTGACCACGTTGACCGGGTTGTCCACGGTCAACGCTCTGTAGTGAGAAAACACTCTGAAACATCTGGCGCCGTCTGTGGGAACGAACGGTCCCACGAAGAAACAAACCACACCTGCGATGACGCGCCTCCACCCGTCTCGACGAAAGGAGAGCAAGGCTCTGACGCGAAGCGACAGGGCCCGCCATCGTTGGCAAGAGTGGGCCCAAGCCCAACGCGAGGAGGATCATGAGGGGAGGACCGGGGGACCCTCACCGTCCCTACCGGTCGGAAGACCGAGCACGTCTGTAACGGCACGCAGCTCAGACGTAGCCTTGGTGGTGTCGGTGATCATAGACACAACCATGGTACGACGACTGCTCGTCGACACCGGCAGCTCCTGTGACGTCCTCTTCATGTCAACCCTGGAAAAGATGGGGCGGCGGAGGGAGGATTTGCGACCTCGCTCGGGTCCCGTGATGGGATTCACAGGTCATTCCGCCCCCATCATTGGCACGATCCATCTCCCGGTGACGCTCGGAGGCCCACCGGACTCGGTGACCCTGGCGGTAGAATTCATCGTACTGGGGATCGGATCGGAGTACAATGGGATCATCGGCCGACCCCTTCTCAACGCCATCGGAGCGGTGGTCTCGACCCTCCATCAGACTATCAAGTTCCGAACGCCCGGGGGGATGGGTCAAGTCGAAGGCGACGCGGGAAGACCGAACGCCTGCTATCAACTGGCGGAGGGAAGTCCTGAGGATCGCCTAGCCAACCGGATGGCCGAGCTCGACTTGAGGAGTGGGCCTAGGCCCGCCCCTGCGGAGGAGCAAGAGCAGATCCTGGTCACGGACATCGAGGGCCGGTTCATCTCGATCGGGAGAGGGCTGAGCCAGGACCTGAGGGATCAGCTGATCGAATGCCTGGAGGCGAATCTGGACATCTTTGCTTGGTCACCGGAGGACATGCCCGGCGTAGACCCCCAGGTGATCGTCCACCAGATCAACGCCGACTCCAACTTCAAGCCGGTCAGACAAAAGAAGCGTAACCTGGGCGGCGAGAAGATGAAGGCAGCCTCCGAGGAAGTGGAGCGTCTCCTTGATGCCGGCTTCATACGAGAGGTCTGGTACCCGGAGTGGCTGTCGAACGTAGTGATGGTCAAGAAGCCCAACGGGAAGTGGCGAATGTGCGTGGACTTCAGTGACCTCAACAAGGCCTGTCCCAAGGACAGCTACCCCCTGCCGCGCATCGACCACCTGGTGGACAACGCCTCGGGGTACGAGATGCTTAGCTTCATGGACGCTTACTCGGGGTACAATCAAGTCCAGATGGACCCCCGGGACGAAGAAATGACAGCCTTCACGACGGACCGGGGGACTTACTGCTACATGAAGATGCCCTTTGGCTTGAAGAACGCGGGGGCCACCTACCAGAGAATGGTCAACAAGGTTTTTAGCTCCCAGATCGGGAGGAACCTGGAAGTCTACGTCGACGACATGCTTGTCAAGTCAAGGCGGCCAGAAGACCACGTCGCCGACCTGCGGGAGACCTTCAAACGATTGCGGTGACACCACATTCGACTCAACCCCGCGAAGTGCACGTTCGGGGTAAGATCTGGCAAGTTCTTGGGATTTATGATAACTAATCGTGGCATTGAGGCAAATCCAGACAAAATCGAGGCGCTGGTCAACATGCGTGAGCCGACGACGATCAAAGAACTGCAGAGGCTGAACGGGCGCATCGCAGCCTTGGGGCGATTCCTTTCCAAATCGGCGGAAAGATCGCTCCCCTTCTTCAAGGTCCTGAGGAAAGCGATCGCGGAACCTTCAGACAATAGGAAGACGATACTGTGGGACGAAGACTGCTCCAGAGCGTTCGGAGACCTCAAAGAGTATCTCCGCAGCCCGCCTCTCCTGTCCAAGCCACGGGAAGGGGAGTCGCTGAGCCTCTACCTGGCGTGCGCGGAGGAAGCTGTGAGTTCGGTGCTGATCCGGGAAGACGGGGGGGGGGGGGGGGGTGCAGTGGCCGGTATATTACACGAGCCGGATCTTGAAGGGGGCGGAGGTGCGATACTCGCCCATGGAGAAACTGGCGTACGCCCTCGTCCTCTCGGCACGAAGGCTCCGACCCTATTTCCAGGCCCACACCATTCTGATCCTGACCGACTCGCAACTGGAGCAGAACCTCAAAAGATTCGATAGGATGGGAAGGATGCTAAACTGGGGAGTGGAACTGAGCGAGTTCGACCTCCGATTCAGACCGCGCACGTCCATCAAAGGGCAGGCTCTGGCCGACTTCATCGCTGAGTGCACAACGGGAGGAAATGGCCCCCCGGAGGAAGAAGACCCGACGACGGTAATTGCTCAACCCTTGTCCTTTCTTTCGGCTGACCACTTCCAGCCAGGAGATCCAGGAGCGTGGATAGTCCATGTGGATGGGTCGGCCACACAGTCAGGGGGCGGGGCTGGGGTGGCAATCCGATCTCCGGAAGGGAACATTGTGGAATACGCGTTGCGGTTCGAGTTCCCAGCCACGAACAACGTGGCGGAATACGAAGCGGTGATCAACGGCCTGAGGCTGGCCCTGGAGCTCGGGGCCGAGTCCGTCCGCCTCCTCAGCGACTCGAAGCTCATCGTCAACCAACTCTTGGGGAGTTACGAGGCCCGGGAGGAGGCGATGCAGAGATATCTCCCTGTCGCTAGAGCGGCTATGTCCAGGTTCAAGAACGTGGAAGTCATGCACCTCCCGCGATCAGAGAATGCGCGGGCAGATGCGTTGTCGAAGCTGGCCTCGTCCTCGCCAAAGGAGCTGGGCCGCACCATCTACGTGGAGAACCTGCAGTCCCCCAGCACGGAGGAGCACGAGGTGATGGCAATCGACCAAGAACCCACCTGGATGGACCCGATCATCCGGTACCTCACTCATGGTGAGGTGCCGACCGATGGGGACGAACGCCGAACCCTGGAGAGAAAGGCGCTCTGATACGTGATCCATGAAGGAACGCTCTACCGGAGACGCTGGACCAAGACGGACGTCCTCCCGTACTTGAAGTGCATTGGACCGCAGGAAGCTGACTACGTCCTACGGGAGGTTCACGAGGGGATCTGCGGGAATCACCATGGGGGCAAGATGGTCGCACAGAAGATCTTGAGACAGGGATACTACTGGCCAACCCTGACCCAAGATGCAGCAAGCTACGTCCAAAAATGCCAAGAATGCCAGAGGTATGCCCACCACATCTCGACTCCCCCGTCAGAGCTCATTCCTATCGTGAGCCCCATCCCCTTTGCGAAATGGGGGCTCGACATCCTCGGACCGTTTAAACCGGGACGAGGGCAGCGGAAGTATCTGATTGTGGCGGTAGACTACTTCACCAAGTGGGTCGAGGCCGAACCGCTGGCCACCATCACGTGGAAGAAAGCAAAAAAGCTTCGTGTGGAATTCCATCATCTCCAGATTCGGAGTGCCACGGGCCATCGTCACGGACAACGGGAAGCAGTTCGACTCCGCAGGGTTTAAAGATTTTTGCGAGGAATGGGGAATCAAGCTTCTCTTCGCCTCTGTAGCGCACCCCCAGACCAACGGAATGGCGGAAGCGGCCAACAAGTGCATCATAGAGCCCCTCCGGAAGAAAGTGAAAGACGCCGAAGGGAGCTGGCCAGAAGAGCTCCCCGGGATACTCTGGTCATACCGGACGACCCACAAGGAGGCCACTGGCGAGACCCCGTTCATGCTCACCTACGGGGCCGAGGCGGTGGTACCGGTCGAGTTGGGCGAAGAATCTCTCCGCCTCAAATACTTTGACGAAGATAGGAACTCGCAGGGTCTGGGGCTCAGTCTGGAGCTCCTCGACGAGCGACGGGAGCAGGCATTGGCCACCATCATCCGCCAGAAGCAGAAGGTGGCCCGATACTACAACGCTCGGGTGCGGGGAAGAAGCTTCCACCTTGGGGACCTGGTCCTCCGGAAAGCGGGCTTCAACACTGATACCGCTCGCAAAGGGAAGCTCGCGGCTAGGTGGGAGGGACCCTACAAAGTCGTCGAGGTCCTCGGACCCGCAGCCTACCGACTAGCTGATATGGAGGGGAGGATTCTCACTCACACTTGGAATACGGAACATTTACGCAAGTACTTTCAATAAATGTATCATTTCCTATGAAATAAATTTATTTTGAATTCATTCCTTTCCAGATAAAGCAAAAAGATATACAGAGAGGCGCACGAAGAGGCCGAGGGGCATTCCCCTCCCTCATTTTTCTCCGGGGGCACCAGCGGGGCCACAAGCTGGCAGCACGCTAGGGTCTCCCCCCCCCCCCCCCACTCCGTTCGACGGCAGGGTACACCCGAAGATCCTCGAAGTTGACCCCCGAGAGTGGGAACTTCTTTTGGATCTCGGACTGGCACCGGGCGAAGCCCTTCTCGTACGCCTCCGATAAGGCGGTCTCCACAAAGGAGGTGGCATACTCCGCCACGGCATCCTGAGCGATCCGGGCCGGATCCACCTCCTCGAGCCCACGCATCCGGGCCTCTAAGGTCTCGATCTGGCGTTGGTGCTCCGCCCTCTCCTTCTCAATCTCCCGGGATTTCTCGCCAAGTTGGGCAGCAAGGGCCCTCGCCTGCTCCTCCGCCGCTTCCAGACGATCGGAGAGCTCCAAGGCCTCGGAGGCAGCAGCAGGGTTGGGGATCTGCTCGGCTCCTCCAGACGCGTCGGCACCTTTCAAAAGCTCGGCGAGCCGCGCCTCGGCCTCCGACTTCGCAGCCAGAGCCAAGGCTCTCTCCCGGTCCGCCACCTCCAGGGCAGAGGACAGCTCAGTTACGCGGGAGTCCAGGGACTGGACCCGCGCTTCCTCCAACTGACCTGCCTCCTCCTCCTCGCCGGGGGCCTCAGGGCCCCGCCCGGCATCGGATTTGGCTTTGGGAAGAACCGCGAATTGGCGCCTCATCGAGAGGCCCACCGAGGACAACTGCACCAAGGCAACGAAGGTAAGACAGCGAGAGCAGCAGGAGGATAAGCAGAAACACACTACCTGTTGACCAGCCTGAATCACGAAGGTGGCCAAACAGTCACCTCTGACTCCGTCCAACACCACCTGATCGGGAGGGAGACAGCAGTTCTCGGCCACTCGAGCGGCGGCTCCGCGGCTCGAGAACACCGATTCCTTCTCCCCCACTGGGAAGCGTGGACGAAGAAGACCCTCCCCTGACGAAGGGAACTCGCCAGGAGCAGAACGGAACGCGCCAAGATACCGACTGTAGGCATCAGGGAGAGAGCCGTCCGGGAGAGGTGAAGGGCCGGCCCACGGCCAGGCAACCTCAACGGGGGCGGGTTGAGGTCGATCAGCAGTCGGCTGGACATCGACCCCCTCGACCCCCTCACGGACCCTCTTGGAAGACCCCAGCAAGGGGAGAGAGGGAGACGACACCTTCTTCCGTTTTGAGCCTCCGGTCGCGGTCACAACCCGCTGCTTCTTCCGAACCTCCAACACATGATCCCTTCTGCGCGGATCCGGGTTTGGGACCTGCACGAGAGCGCTGGCAGGAGAAGGACCGAGAGGGAACCCACCTGCACTCAAAGAAGAGATGAGAGACCGAGCAGAGCCCAGGTGACCTCGAATGGCGAACACTCGGGGAAGCTTACCTAGGGGCCACACCGTCTTGCGCAAGTTGTGGTCGCTAAAGAGGACATCGATCGAACGCTCCCTCGCAGGAATCGCCAGCATGTCCTTCGCCGTCTGCTGCTCGGCAACCGTCGGCTCCCCCAGATCGAGGATGACTGCACCGGCCGCCTCCCACCGAACCGGGAAGGGTACACTCGATGGGAATGTGACAAACACGTATTCCCCCTTCCAGCGTTTCAGGGAGCTCGGCAACCCCAGCACCAGGGACATCTTCGGGCGGGCGCTGATGTAAATCCACGCCCCCGATTGGTGGTGGCTCAGGCGGTAGAACTGGGCAAAGAGGCGAAGAGAGGGCGCCACACCCTTCAGCATGCAGACAACGACGAACCCGACGAGGAGCCCGACGGCGTTGGGACAGAATTGACACAGGCACACGTTGTGGGCCTGAAGGAACTCAACGATAAAAGGATGGAGCGGGAAACGAAGCCCGAAGCGGAAGCACTTCTCATATATTCCGACCTCGTTGGGGCCAGGAAAGCAGATCCGCTCGTCAGCCCCAGGGGCACGAGCCGAGTAAGGCGGAAGCAGGTAGGCGGAGCGCATGCTCCCGATGGCGGTGGCGCAGATCGACGAAGGCCACGCCAAGACCTCTGGGGGCACCCCCGAAGGATCATCCCCGTGCTGATGAATCGCCGAAGGAGGGCCACCCGCCAGACCTGGAGCCGCGTCGCGCTCCGACCGACCCGAACCCGTGGCAGAGGAAGACGACATGAGGAAGAGCTCGGGCAGAATAGGGACCAGCACAAAGGAGAAAACGACGGGGTGGCGGCTCACGAACCCCTCGGATTCTCAACTTAAGACGACCCCGCGAGCGATGGGGATAAGCTTGCAGCAACGTGGCAGCATCAGAAGACCGAAGGCGCTTCGGAGCCCGCGCCTTAAAAGCATCGAACGGGCCAACTCATGATGACGACTAATAAATGAGTCGGCATCGACTGACGAGCCTGTCAAGGACGGCGAAAGTCACATCGGCCGAGCCGAACCGGCCAAGGCCGACCGACCCGACCGATGGGGGCAATTGTTACGCCTATTTGACTGAGGCCCGGAAGACCCAAGCCCAGAGACCCAACCGCTGGTCAAGAGCCCACCTGCGCGCTCAGGCCCACTCGATAAGACCCTAGGGGGGACTCCCCCCACTTATCGATCCGACCCGGCCCCGATGACACGCCGGCCACTCGCCCACTCCTGCGATAACCGCCCCCTTGATCCCGCTACCACTTAATGGCAGTTAGGGGGGTGCTGGCATGGCGCAGGGAGCGGTGACGGGGGGCGGATTGAGGGGGCACGATTGAGGGCGGACGAGCGACGTGGGTCGAGGAGAATCACGGCGGAGGTCTATAAAGGGGCTAGGAAGACGACAGGACAAGAGACCGCATCTCAGGTATCTAAAACCTAAGGTACTCCATCAACGACCTAGCTCCCCCATTTCATCTCCTTCCTCCCCCGCTCGCGCCGTGAGACGCCGTTCCGATCTCCTCACGAGTCGAACCGTCTCCGCCGGGCCTCCTCTTTCAGATCTCTATCTGACTTAGGCATCGGAGGGGATTTGGCCGGAACCAAGGTCCGGCCCCCTGACGAGCGTTCTCGTCTACGCAGGTGGACAGCTGATCAACGGGCCGAGGCTTCCCCTCGCCCCTCTCCAACCTCACAATCAACTGGACGAGTGAGGCTTCCCCTCACCGTCCGCCCGCCGAGGCCGAGCACATCCTACCGAGGCCGAGCGTCTCAACTGGGTCCGAGGCTTCCCCTCGCCCTTCGTTGACCGTGCCTCTAGCTGGACGACCGAGGCTACCCCTCGTCTTCCTTCCTCCGAGGCCGTGCTCGTCCGACCGAGGCCGAGCGTCTCAACCTGGGCCGAGGCTTCCCCTCGTCCCATCTGCACCGATTCGAAGCCCCCGAGGGACCCAAGCGGGCCCCTTGACCACGTTGACCGGGTTGTCCACGGTCAACGCTCTGTAGTGAGAAAACACTCTGAAACAACATTGATCATATCATTTCACTAGCATTGTCATGTTCAGCTTGGGAGAATCGATTTGTGTGCATGTTTTCGCGTGTCGTTGTCGTGTGTTTGTGTCTTTGAGTCCTTCGTTGCGTTTTATATCTTTTATTTTGTATGTTTCTTTCTCTTTATTTTCCAGTTTCGTTCGTGTGTTTTTCGTGTTTTTCACTTTTTGTGTCCGTGCACACCCCCCCCCCCATTTTCATTGCCCTCCCGTATTCACTACTATTGCATTAAGGACAATGCAAGTTTCAGCTTGGGGGAGTCGCACTTCGTGCGTCATTTGTCTCTTTTTCTTCGTTATTTGAGTCGTTTTTCTCCGTGTTTTTCTTTTTCTTTTTTCTTTTCTTCTTTTTATCTCTTTCTCCTAGAGATGAACCATATGATGAATTGCCACAAAATCACACACACCTAGCATAGCATCGATAATCACACTCACTAACCCTAGGATATCGAGTCCCCTGCATTTCACGCATCGTGGGTCCACTTAGCTTTTTGTGAGTCGTGTGTCGTGCCTAGCTGTTTGGTGTGCTTCTACTTTGTGATTTTACTTTATATACCTGTCCAGGAATAACCCCTAGATTATCTTGCTTCGATTTGAATATGCGGTATTTTTTTCTCCTGTCTGCTTCTGCATGCTAGATATATATCGTATACTTCATTTCGCATGTGTCGGGATTCCACAATTAAGGACTAGGATAACCCATTTGGCCCATGCTCTAATTAGCGAGAATAGTTTCCTTTGCCCAAGTGTTTAGATTCCGATTTCCTTTTTGTTTTACTTGGTGCAAATCCCCTCGTCGTGTACCGTTCTCCCACTTGGGAGAGTACACATGTGTATAGCCAAAAACCCAAAAATCCAAAAAAAGAGAAAAGAAAAGAAAAACCCAAAAAGAAAAGAAAAAAATTGTATAGCCAAAAATCCAAAAAAATACAAATACCCAAAACCCAAAAAATTCCCGTGTGAATATTTTCCTACTTGCCAAGAATAAAGGGAAGGCGAGAATTTGCACCGAGTGTTCTACTCCACATCATCTCAACCCCCATCGTTTTCGAAAACACTTGGCTTAGGAACTTTTTAGCTATTAACTAGGCTATAGTGTGGTGATTTCCTTAACCCTAGTTGTGGAGTCCTTGACGCATGATATGTTTCGATTCTCGCTCTATTCTCATGCATGCTTGAGCTATATATTCACCGCTTAATTCGAATCGAATCGATATTTGGGTCATTTCTTTGGGTATGTGTATATGGAGCTTTATTGCACATCGTAGATAGTGACACCGTCTGCTAGCACACGACCGCACTCACTCGCGCTTCACCGCGTGGGCCCACGGCACTTGTCTGGACTCGTATTCCTTGGTTTAGTGATGTGATTTGGCGTTTGCTTGCTTGGTGTGTCGTTTTTTATTTTGTTGGCCTTGACGGGCGATCTAGGATATAGAGTTCTCTTTTTCTCTCTTTCTCTCTATTTTCTCCCTCCGAGCTCCTACTCTCACTCGTCTTCCTCGAGGACGAGAAAGAGTTCAGCTTGGGGGATTTTGACGTGTGTTTATATTTCATATATCTGCGCACGTTTTCTCTCGTGTTTTTCTGTTATTTACCACCGTCTTGTATTCGTTTTCTCGTGTTTTCTTGTTTTCTTTCACTTTTCCTTGTTTTTGTATATTTGCAGGAATTTACAGCATTTGGGACATAAAACGACGATATCATGAGTCCCCGGAGCAACGGGAGGAGTCACGCGTGATCCAGGAGGTCAAACGACCAATATTGCCACTTTTCAGCCCCCACCCGATCGGTTGGACACATCCAACCGATCGGGTGATGCACGCATGTCCGACCCGAACTGAAGCTGGAGCGAAGCGCAAGGTCAATCGACCGGTTCATCCCAACAGAGTTCTCGGGAATTTGGAGCTTAATTCCAACCGATCAGGTGATATCTTACCCGATCGGTTCATCTGAAGCTGAAGTTTCCCAAACGACGACCCGGTCACGCCACCCGCTCTCCTCAGTGACCGGTTGAAGCTCCCGAAGCCCGATGGCCAAAGCAACAGGCAGCTCACCCGATCGGTTGATGTTTCAACCGATCGGGTGGCCTTTTCTTCCGCTTTTACGCGCTGCTGATGCATTCATTGAAGATCTGCTATCATTCCAGAGGGATTTTGGGTGATCTCTTATTTTTCTAACGTCAGCATCGTCGTTAGCTTTCCAACGATAGGTCTCATGCCCAAATCCGATTTTTCTACATTTTTTTGGAATTTTCTGAACGCAGCTGTGTGCTGAAATTGGCAGCAGTTTGAATTTTCATTTCACCCGATCGGGTGAGTTACCACCCGACCGGGTGAGATCACTTTCTGCGGATTTGAGCTCTCTGTTTATTCCACCCGATCGGGTGAGTTTCCACCCGATCGGGTGGGCCTGTTTTGACAGTTTTGAGTGGGTTTCGGACCCAAACTGTTAAGAGTTTTTTGGGGGCTTTTAAATAGGAGTTTGGGCACGACTTTGGGGAGATCTTCTTCAGTTTTTTTAGGGATTTTTGCCCCTTTCTCTTGTGAGGCTTAGGTTAGTTTAGATTAGGTCTTTTGATCAATAACTCTTGTATTGGATTGAAGATTCATACTCAAGATAAGTATTCCTTTCTCTTGCTTTCATTGTTTTGTATTGTTTTCATTTTGCTCAATGGTGAATGTTTGTATGTCATTTGTTGTGCTTGTTTTTATGTTTCTCACCATAGAGTAGAGTTGATGAACCCTAATACGGGTTAGGGTAGGATTGATGCTTGGAAAACTACATTTGACTTGATTGCATGGCATGTGTTCGATGAAATGTGTCAATGGGGATTTCTAGCAATCTGAGTCCAATTCGTATGGCAACACACTAGTTATGTTGGGGGTTGGGGTCCGGTGCTTGTCCAGTCAAGATCCGATTCGATGTATTGCTAGAAATCACATTTAACCTATTTGGCCATTAGGGTTACGCGGGGGTGTTTCATTGTCATTGGCGGGAGAAAGACCGCCTCTGACCGTCGGGCCAAGGGGGAATAAACTTGGCGGTTGACTCCTTAGCCATAGCTCACGCCCCTAGTGTAGACATTGAGTCCTCGTGCGTGGGAACGGCTTGGACGAAGTGTTGGGAGTTATCATTGTGGCCTTAATCCTCCCGATTGCGAAAGGTGTTGATTGACATGGGAATGCCCACCGTCCAGAACCGGGTAGGCCTAGCATAATTGGCACCGACCGGAATATCGGGCCATGGATGCTAGGTACCACCTTTTGGGGCAATGTCTCACCCTGGGTCAATTCAAATGCCAAGTGTCATGAATGCTCTAGCATGTGTTAGCGGGGATTCTTTTCGTGTCCTTTTCATTTCTTTCTTTTATTTCTACACGTCCACCCATATCAC
Organism: Scilla litardierei; assembly: GCA_030789695.1. Lineage (NCBI taxonomy): Eukaryota > Viridiplantae > Streptophyta > Magnoliopsida > Asparagales > Asparagaceae > Scilla > Scilla litardierei. The sequence goes on along the minus strand of CM061136.1, from coordinate 135,359,714 downwards.
CCGCGTAGCTAGCACACAACCTAGGCGAGGCTAGTAGCCACTCAAGCCATCCACCTCCCTGAGTTCGATAAACCCGTACCCTACACTAACCGTGCACTTGCGGTAAAACGACACCGCGCCCAAACCGTAAACGGGGCACCGGTCAAGGAACATGATCAAGAGTTCTCCTCCGATGAAAGCGAGGATGAAGGCGATGAGGTAACTATGGATGAACTTAGATTAGCTAACGAACAACTTTGGTCTAAGTTTTCTAAATTGGCTAGTAGATATATTAAGATTAAAGATGAGCTAACTAGTCTACAAACCTCACCTAAGCCTATCATCATCAACAACGACACCGTTGTTAAAGGGTTGAGAAATGAGATCGTAAATCTCAAATCTCAACTTGAGCATGTTCATATTGAGGATTCGGATGAACACGAGATAGCGGATTAGATTTCTCGAAACTCAACTTTGAGTATTGAGAATGAAAATCTCAAGTCTCTAGTTTATGTACTCACATCGCAAGTGTCTACCTTGGATGCTTCTATGCATTCTCTCACCGAGAAGTATGAGTACACATTAGGCCAAATTAATAAATTCAATAAAGGTAAGGGCCATTTGGATAATATCCTAAATGACTTACTTCCGGCCAATCATCACATTGGCTTGGGGTGTAAGATGGAAGACTCATCCAAATCGGTCACGACCTTTGTTAGGCCATTTTCCGAAGCCTCAACTAGTGGGAGTAAACACCCCATGGGTAGTTCATCTACCAATGGTGCTTCCACTAGGTACACACCCCCGTTTGGAAAGAAACCCACTTTGGGTGGACCTCCAAAGAAGGGTCATGCATTTATGTACACATATACTATGCCGCGTAGGAACACACATCCTACTCCACATGTTCACACGTATGATGATTTTTATGCTCCACGTCCACGAGCACGTGCACACCATGTGAGACACACTCATGCACGTGTTCCTCCACATGCATATGTTCATCCACATTACTATCATATGAACGATTATCATCATGCACCATTTCATCATGTGCCATATGCTTATCCACGTCATGCATATCCTAGGCCACTTCCTCGTAGGCCACGTGCATCACATAGAAATCAACAACATGTGCATGCTCCCAATAGGACTAGGGCTCCCAAGACATTGACTATTTGGGGCCCGAAGGACACAAGCATGCATGAAAAAAAAGCGTATATTAATTCGTATTTCATGAATGTTGTGCATAATGATGATTTTGTTGGGAAGTCTAAGTTCAATTGGACTTGGCTTCCAAAGGTCTAATCTCTTAGGACCCAATGACCTTGGGTACCATGGAAGGATATTTTTATCTTCAGGTACTCAAGAAATAGAGAAGGAGCAACAAATCTAATTTTAGCTCCAAGAATTGTGTTTTCTAGGTTCAATCCACCGTGGGATACCAACCCTACCAACTCCTTGATTTGCAAAGATTTTCATTCAAAGGGAGTTGATGGTGCTTAAGTGATGCACCAAAGTAGGGGGAGCTTAATGTTGTGAGTATATTCTTACATATGGTGTCCATGTGTGTTGAATGCATGTAGATGTCTCTTTATGTTTTAGACTATCTCATGCATATCTTGATGCGAGTTTTGAGCTTATGATTATGTACTTATCTTTCTTATGCTCGTGGCATTCCATGCTTATTATTGACTCATTTAGTGAGTATCTCTTTTGGAATGCATGCTAGTACTAGTTTTGTGTATGCCATAAATTTTATGAAAGTTCTATCTATTTTTGGCATAACATTTTTTTTGTATGATATAGATATTTGATATTCATATTGTTTTAATCACCCTGTCACCTCACATCGCACACTTCACTTAGATTTGTGATCCTTTTCGATCGATGTTGTGACATTTGGTGTTGTATGATGTGTGCATTATGTTGTCATTCGTTTCTTGTGCACATTTGCCATTCATTTCTTGTGTACATTGTATTTATGTCTATGATATTGACTTCGTCGCTCGACGATTATATTGATTTAATAGATTTGTTTGTATGAAAACATAGAATTGTTTTTCATGCACTCAATTCGTTATGAATGTTGATATTGGAGAGTATGTTCTATAACTCAATACATGAATTTGATTTTGAGTTTTGATGATTTCGTTTTTCGATTTTCGAGTATGGTTTCGTTGGCACGCTTTTATTTTCTTCGTTATTTTCCATTAGTGTCATTTGGACCTAGGAATGGCAATATTGCGGGGCGGGACGGGTATTTAACTACCCAAGCTTGCCCCGACCCATCTGCAGTCCGGGGCGAGGCGGGTCGCGGGCCGGGCCGGGGCGGGTACTTTCTTACCAAAACCGGGTCGGGCCGGGTCGGGCCGGTCGGGTCAGGTCATTACTGCCATTCATATGAATCCCAAATAAAAATTCTATTTGTGAATTGGGAGAATTTTGATTTATTTGGTAATTTGGAATTGGGAATTGGCCCAATTGGGAGAACAGTGGAATAGAGTATGAGTTATCGGTTATTCGCTGACTGCATGTTCCGCATCAAAATAGTAAGGTTTTTTTAAAACCTCTCTAGTTTATCGGGGCGGGTCGGGGCGCATACAAAGCCCAAGCTTGCCCTGACCCGGCTGCAGGCCAGGTCGGGCCGGGTTAAAACCGGGTCGGGCCGGTTCGGGCCGGGCGGGTCAGGCCATTACTGTCATCCCTATTTGGACCGTGGTCGTTTTCTTAGACTCCCGTGCTTTTATTAATAGCCTTTGTTGTTGTCGTTGATCTCCTCCCGCTCTTTTTGCTAATACCAAAGGGGGAGAGAATTAATAATGACAATATACTAAATGATAATTTAAGCATTTTACCATGAATCTAATTTGATATGTTAGATTCATGGGGAGTTAAGATATAAAAATGGATTTAAATCCTAAACTGCAATACTTGAGTTCACATTTTATACTTTCCTCGTCTGCTTGATGCGTATGACTATTATTGAATACGGAACTAACGTGTCATCAATGCAGGGGGGAGTAAGTAAATGTCATTTGAATCATTATTATTGTTAATTATTTATGTTGGTTTGTCATCACCAAAAGGGGGAGAATGTTGAGTATTGATTCCCCGGATTTGGTTTTGATGATGAGCAAACATAAATATCGTGAACTAACTCTTGTGAGCGCAGTTATGGAGATCATCACCAAATTACTTCGTACATCTCAAGCGACGTCTCAAGACTACTCAAAGCGCGTGATCGTGTGCCTGAAGCTTCGTTGAAGCTCTAGGAGCATTATTAAAGTCAAGAGTTTCGGATTGAAGCTTTGAAGACGGTTCGTCAAGTTTTATTTATAGTCTTCTAGTTTCTTTCTGTAGAATGTTAAGCCGTGAGTTGGTCTTACATTATTAGATCTAGGATTTTCCTAGAAGCCCATAGAAACTTTCCCGAAGCTTCGCGCTTCATTTCGCGGCTTCTAGTGCATGTTAGTTGGTTCAAGAAGAAGAACCAACCGACTAGATGGCAATCTAGTCGGTCGGTAATCCTTCTTGAACCGACTAGATATCCTACTCAAATTCAGCTCATTCACTGTTTACAGTTAGTCGGTCCAAGAAGGTTCACCGACCGACTAGTTGTCAAACTAGTCGGTTAGGAATCCTTCTTAGACCGACTAGTTATGTCTTTCACTTTTCAGCCTGAGCTACTGTTTATCGTTAGTCGGTCAAAGAAGAATCATCGACCGACTAGTTGAGAAACTAATCGGTTGGAATTTGTTCTCAAACCGACTAGTTCTCATTGAATTCAGCCTATACTATTTCAACTCTTAGTCGGTCAAAGAACACTCAACGACCAACTAGTTGTCAAACTAGTCGGTTGGCAAGTCTTCTTAGACCGACTAGTTCTCTATCTCCTGAACTTTACATATTGGCTGTTCACCTCTTAGTCGGTTCATGTTGAATCACCGACCGACTAGTTGAGAAACTAGTCGGTCAGTGATCCTTCTTTGACCGATTAGACTGCTTCAGAAATAGATCCGTTGGAGCATTGAATGCACAAATTTTCTCTCTCTCTCTCTCTTCTCTATCCTATATAATCTTGAGATGCTTCTTCATAGCATTCAAGGCTGATATTCTAGAGGTTTAGAGAAATCAAAGAGGAGCCATTCAACTCTTTTTGAAAGCTCTCTCTTCTCACAAGAATCTCTCCCTCAACTTCTTGAGCCCTAATTCCTCAAGAGAGATTCTCTCCATTGTGACCCTCTCAAGCTAAGAGCTTGATTGAAGGTCACCAACTCCTCCCTAGGCTTCTATTGCTTGTTGATTGCGCCTCTGATACACACCCAGGACGAGACTCGCTAGTCTTACCACAAGCGCACGGTGTAGCGGTGAGCGGGTATCGAACACGAGGAGGGCAAATGACGGTGTCTTCTTCAATTCACCTGGCTATAAGAACAGTCGAGAAATATTCGCAATAAAGCGGTCACAGTCGTTCAATTGTATAAAGAAAATAACAAATCAATAAAAACGCCTAGGGATAGGGAATCCCTGCTACAAACCGTATCTCAACATTATGATTCGTAGGTTTCATAATTGCTAAACTTGAAATTCAGGTGAACTAGTCGCAACTAAATGTAGAACCAAGCTCACGCTCTCGTGCTATTGCCGGCCTATAGCAAACCTAGGGTAGGGTCCAATCTCTTGCAAACCCTAATCTAAACAAGCTAGCGTTAAGGACGACATCATTGTTCAATCGTATCTCGAGCCCACTCTCGTGCAAACTTGAGTTACGACTTAGGTTGGGATAGTTCCTACCCGTCCAATCTCTTGCAAACGGGTATTGGTATAGAATTACAATTGAAAACCCTAGTATTGGTCCAATCTCTTACAAACCAATCCTAGAGAAATCCAATTATAACCCAATTCGAATTTTTAGGGCTTCCTATCGATTTGGGATCCAATCTCTTGCAAATCCCAATCGGTATGAATCCCTAGCTATTCGTATTAAATCGATCTCAAACTAATCCTAATCAATTCTAGCAAGAATTTCACCAATTCATCACAAATTAGAAATAGGGTTCGAAGGGTTCATCCCTACGCCCTAAGACGATAAAACTACTCACTATTCATAATGCAAATCATTAGAAATTCAATAGAAATATCAATAGAAATCATTGCAATAGACAATACATCAATAAAAATGAGATTTTTGATAGAAAGAGAGATAAACCAATGAAGTTCCAATAGCATCCAACAAATTAACACTTTTATCTCTCTCCAAAGAACCAAATCTAATCTCCTAAAAAGTATTCTAAAAAGGCTGCAAAAACTATGAAAAAGCTCTCCTAAACTAGGTTTAAAAATGGGGTTAAATACCCCCCAAAATCGCCCAAAACTGTGACAAAATTGCCCCTGCGCAGCTTGAAAATCGCACTTTACGCTACAGGCAGCGCGGCTCACTCGGCCGAGTGACAAATGTCACTCGGCCGAGTGACGGACCCTGACGGATTCCAGTAAGTCTGGACTTTTGGGGGTCGTCTCCTCGGAGTCACTCGGCCGAGTGACTTTCTTCACTCGGCCAATGGGATTTCTTCACTCGGTCGAGTCGAAACTCGGGGCTGACTGACGGATTACAGTAACTTGGGAATTTTGGTTGTCGTCGTCTTGATGACACTCTGGCGAGTGGTGTTTCCGTGCTCGGCCAAGTGGTCTGGCGATGCTCGGCCGAGTACACGCTCATATGGAGTCTGTTGCGTGTCCGATCTGGCCGGTCGAGCGGGCTGTCGATGCTCGGCCGAGTGACTCCTTCACTCGGCCGAGTGGCATGCTGAAAATGCCCAATCGTATTTTTGCTTTCTCGTCGCTCCTACGACGTTCTTTCTTCTTCCACTCCTCTCCAATCGCAGAATTCCCCTCAAAAGAGTCACTGGTGACACTCTGGAGTGGGTGCATCTCAGAATCACTCCAAATCGCTCCAAATCTCCTGAAATACGACAAAAACAAGAAATCGTGAAAAGCATCACAATATTGTCGAATAATCGTGAAAAACGCGATATGGGCGATCTAAATGGCATGCAAACAAGCAGAAAAAGGTGTAAAATATGAAGTGATCAAAATCCCCCAAGCTTACCTCTTACTCGTCCTCGAGGAAGATGAGTAAAAAGCGAACCCGGTGGATAAAGATAATGGAAACGATGGAAAAATGGAAAATAAAAAATGAAAAACAAAATAGAAAACGAAGAAGGAAGTTGCTAGATCATTTTTCTCAGGACGTGGGTTTTGCTTACTCATATAGCACGCATCGAATATAAAACACATGTCAAAGACTTTTATCTCGATATCATAGTATAATGGTGCATTTGAAATAGAAAACCCAAGAATATCAATATAGCATGAAAAATGGAATAATTCTAGAATTAACATCGTCTGAAGCATCTAAAGCGGTATACAAAATCGTAGATCACACACTTTTCAATTGAATGCTTTCTATAAGGAGTATAAGAGATATCACACAATAGATTAGTAAGAATAGAAAAGTGTGGTTTTCATGATATGAATGCTAAGCGCAGATTTCTGGATTTCGTGAAACTTTTAGCAATCTCACCAAGTATAAAATATTGCTTAGCCTAGGTTGTCATGCACCGTCATGTAGTCACTCTCTCACACATCATTGGATCCCCTCCCCCAAGCTTATCCATAACCGTGGTGGCATAAAAAAAACAATATTTACATTCCCCATTTCTTTTGAAGCTCCAAAAAAGGTAAAAATAAAAATAAAAAGAGAGAGAAGAAAGAAAGAAATAGTATGAGATGGGATCGTTATGAACTTCATTTCTCTTTTCTTTTCTTTTTCTCAATTTTTCTCCTTTTTTTCATAACATATATACACAAATGATCCCAAATCAAAAGAGAAGGATATACAAGTATATTTTTTTTCTTTTTGGTTTTGGGGAATTTGGAGCATGTGATATAATAACGGTGGAGATGCCAATAATAGAATTGCTAAGGGGAGATTCACCAATGAAGTTAAAATAGAGAAATAATGTTCAAGATATGTGGAGAAAGAAATAAATGTATCTCTCGGTTCACTCTATAGGACATGCATGACAACTTCAGCAGGGTAATTTAATCTACTCAGTTTAATCTCAAAAAGCAAACTAGTCCAGATATATCAATGCTAGCAAACATCCAATCAACCTGAAGTGAAGCGTACAAATCATGCAATAAGAAGTGATATAAGAAAGGAAAGCAGTACTCCAGATATAAGCAATCAATGCGTGACGCTTGGTGTGTTTTCTACGATAGCATACATATGAATCATCAGACATCAGCTAATAATAGAATTTCATCCATTGTCATACGGAAAAAGAGTGGGTTACTATTTCTAAATGCAAAGCAGAACATAGTATATGATACCAGAAACAAAATCTATGACATGACAAAATTAGCATGCATATAGAGAAAAGCTAACACCACGTCATCGTCATCACAGAAAAATCGTCTCTAGCAAAAGATGAAAGAAATAAAGATGAAAGAAAACAGAACTATTTACAATGCAGCACACAAAGAAAATAAGAAAAAACGTGATGCATGGTAAAAAAATGAAAAGGTGATGAAAAATGGGTGCAAAAGCGGAAAAAGCGTGAAAAAACTAAAAATAAAGGTGATAAAAGCAAAAAGTGTGAGAACTCACTCCCCCAAGCTAAAGTGCAAAGTGTCCTCAATGTGCAAAGTGTGGCACACCGAGAGACGTGTAATGGGTGGGGTGGGTGAGGATGCATGCATGATAAAAAAGAAAGAAAAAAACAAATAGAAAATATGATGTGGATATGAATGATGCCTGCAAAGATTAGAGTGATACAGGTAATGTGTCACCAAAAATACTCTCCCTCTCTCCCAAAAAGATATAGAATGATATGAGCAAGATAGGGACCAAAACAGTGTGTGGAGGAGGGGGCAAAAAAAATATCTCCAGGACCAGCAGAGAATGGGCAGCATAACGACAAAAATATCAATGGCATCAAGAGTGTGCCTAAGCTGGTGGTGCTGCACCATCTCCGTCCTGTGGCGGAGGAGGTGGTGGAGGTGGTGGTCGAGGTGTCTGCTGGGTGGGTGGGTGTAGTGGAGGCAGTCGCGCGAGAATCTGAGTCAGGCAAGCCTGAATACTGGGAAGTAGCTCGACGCGAGACTGCACGGCGGAGACTGTGGCAGACAGAGCCCTAAAGTCACCTCTGAGTCCACTCACCACCCCCTCAAGAACACGAATGCTCTGAAGTAGAGTGTCGGGGGGAGGTGGTGCAGAGGGGCGCACATGTCTAGGCTGTGAAGGACGGGGCTGTCTGACACAGGCTGTGTAAATAATCGGGCCAGCAGGTATGTATGAAAAAGGTGTTGTGCTCACTAGTGGATGCCCAGCCTCAGTGTGAGGCTGGGACACAGGCTGGGACGAGGAGGCAGCAGCAGCAGCAGTGGTGGAAGACAAAATCGGCGACGAGGCAGCAAGAGAGGTCTGTGACGTAGACGTGGGAACAGATGTCACGACACTCTCGGAAAGGACAGCTGCGGTGGAGACAGAAGGGTCGACCACTGGGGAGGAAGTATAGGTCCCAAAAGGTGACACCCCAGCGGAGATCAAACTGGATAGGGTCTCCATGACGGCAGCGAAGGAAGACTCGCTGCTCTCTAGTATGGTGGGTGGATGCTCGGGAAGAAGTGAGGAAATAGGCTCAACCGAGATAGGCACAGCAGTGGTGGGGGTGGTGGTAGACGTGGTGGACGTGGTGGACGACTCAGCAAGGGTACTCTCGACACCGACAGAAGTGTAGACAGAGGTGTCGGGAGGTGCATACAGTGCAGGCTCAGGCTGAGGAATCACAGGGTCGACGGGTGCAGGGGGTGCCTGCTCAGCTCCCTCGGCCTCAAGCACGTAGGCGGCGGGGATCAGGAGATCCATCACCGGAAGTCAGTCCACGTGTGCCGGTCCTATATGTGTCCGAGCGGGACTCGGGAGAACCATGTAATCACCACTAAAGGGACCATGCAACCATACCCAGTGCCGCTAGCCGTGGGGACGAAGCATCTTCATCCGGGCCATAACATCTATCGAAAGTGCAGTGGGGCCCGGGGCTCATCGAAGGTCGTCAGGTAGGTCCACGTCGGTCATAAGGGCTAGAAGCGTGATCAGACCGCAGCAGCAAATAGGTGAGCGAGCACCCACCAAAATGATGATGCGGTCTAAGAACCAGCTAGCAATATCAATCTCAATGGCAGGGACCAGGTCTTCGCTACCCCTATCCAGAACTCTAGGGCGAGTCATCACGTAGAGCATGTAGAGCTTAGGCGTAGACATCGTCCCAGGCTCGTACCTCGCTAAGAAAGTGGTCACCATGAGGCGCTGGGCAATGCGGAGGCAGGGGTGCAGGATGGCTGAGGCCTTGGCCCTACTAGGGTCAAAGCCAAGATGGGATCCCGTGATCCGTGTCCAGAAGGTGGAGGTGTCGAACAAGGGGGGTGGGATGTGCGTGGGAGCGTAGGCAAGGTCAGGGACAGGGACAGCGGGCCACTGGAAGAATGCACGAAGCATGTCGAGAGTGATCTCGCACTCTCGATCCATCAGACGGAATGTGCATCCTCGAGGGGTCCGGTCAATCGAGCTAAGAACCTCAAGTGTCGGACGGACGTAGGTGTCCGCCAACACAGACAAGAAGTCGCGCCAACCCACATTGTCGTACAACATGAGCATCCCCTCTAGTACCCCTAGGCGGTCAAGGTCTGCTAAGTGTGCGAACCTAGAAGGTACTATCGAGCGATGGCAGATACGCTCGAACCTGGCGCGGTGTGCGTCGTTTCGAAACGTGATCCCCATCGGCCCGACAGCGGGAGCGGGTGGAGGGACAGGATAGGCTGGGATAGGCTGTGTGGGTGGTGGTGGCAGTGGCGGGCTAGGTGGAGGGGAGTCCTCCCTAGCGTGAGAGGGACCGGGGTCATCGGTCCGCCTCCGCTTGGGGGTGGATCCCTGTGTGCGTGGCCTAGTGCGGGGCGGCAAGTGTGCCACGAGTGCTCACCCAACAAAATATAATGCAACGTGCTAAATAATGGAACGAGTGTACCTGAACACGTCGCGAGAGCAAATCAGCAAGTACGTGCAAAGAACGCCGCCTCCGCGAAGCCAAAAGCACGTCCAGAAGCTCCCCAAAGCTCCCCCAAGATAGCCTGCAAATCAAACAATGATATCAGCGGATAATATTCAAAATACATGGGGGAGATGGGGTATAATAGATAGATAAATAAGTTGATTTGAGTATGGGGCTCAATGGGCGTACGGATCAATAAAAATGGGGAGAAAAAGGAATTTTGGGGCAAACAGGGGACGAACGGCGTCGACCGGCGACAGGAGTGGTCGCCGGAGGTCGGCGATGAGGAGGGGAGTCGTCCCCGGCGGTGGGGCGGCGTATAAGCCGGCGACGAGCTTGAATCGGGCGAGGGTGTGACGGCAGCAGGCGAGGGGAGACGAAACGGTGCTGGCTCGGGCGAAGAAATTGGGATTTAGATGTGTTGAAATTCGTGCCGAGCCCGCTGTCGTTTATATAAGGAATGTTACGACTCGGCCGAATGAACATGTCACTCGGCCGAGTGGCGTATCATAAAAAAATTCAAAATCACCCCGCCAAATACGACTCGGCCGAGTGGCTTTGCTTCACTCGACCGAATGGATAAAATCCACTCGGCCGAGTGGCACAAGCTACTCGGCAATTCTCGCTCTGGGAGGGTATCCGTTTCACTCGGCCGAGTGACTAAATGTACTCGGCCGAGTGGCAGTTAATACTAAAACTCATAAAAAAGACAGAGAGTTGGTTCTGCAGACTTCCCTGGTTGGTGCTCCACTCAGCCGAGTGGAGTTCTTTGCTCGGCCGAGTGGCATATGATACTCGGCCGAGTGGCGTGCTGTTTTCTGCTTCGGGGCTCCGTTTTCGCTCTACTCTCTGTTTTTCTTCCTCCAGTTGGTTTCTTTCTCTTCCTAAGCCTCGAGCGCATTCCTGGAGCGCTCTTATTTGCCTCGGTCATCCTCCATATGCGAGATCTCCTTTTCTCCTCTCCTGTCATAAGAATTAAGACCCGTTGTCAAGATTTTTATAGGCAATTGACTCAAAACACTAGCAAAGTCTAAAACAAAAATAAAAAACCAAAATAAAAATAATGCAAAAAAACGTCAGGTTGCCTCCCGACAAGCATTCGTTTAAGGTCTTGAGCTCGACCGCTTTGGATTTTCAAATTAGCGTAGGGATGTTGGGTGCGTATGAGATGCACCTGTCGAATTTGCCGGGAAGACCACTCGGATTTGGATCGTGATGGTGTGTGGCCTTCCTCAACACCCCTTCATCATGGGCAATGTTGGGGGATGGCTCCCCCAAACTTGAGCTTGTTCCGGTCTTTGACTTCGCCGGTGACACCGATCTTCGAATCGGTGGAGCTTTTTTCGGATTCTTCAATGTCGAGAGCTTGCAAAGCTCTTGTATTCTCGCGACATCAGCGTCGCCATCATCTTTTGCCGTGAAGCTATTGGGAGAGTCCTCTATCTTCTCCTCTTCAACCAAATCTTGGCCTTCTTCAAAGCCGTCATCATGGAGTGCACCGATGGAGTGGGGGATAACCTCTTCTATAACCTCGTCAAGGAGGTCCACATAATCTAGCTCCTCATGATATGGCATGTGCTTCATAGCCTTTGGTATATGGAGCTCGACTTCAATGTTACCGACATTCAAGTAAGAGTCCCTTCCCGCACATCGACGATTACACCGGCAGTGGCGAGGAATGGGCGTCCAAGTATGAGCGATGTGTCACCCTCCTCCTTGATATCCATGATCACAATATCACAGGGCAAGCATATGCCTCCCGAAACTTAGAGTGGGATGTTCTCCGTGATCCCAACCGGCCTAGTGATCCGACCGTCCACGCGTTGAATCCTCATGTCGGTCGGCTTTAAATCGGTGCCGGTGTTCAACTTCCGGAACATGGTAAGAGGCATGAGGCTCACACTAGCGCCCAAATCAACCAATGCTTTTTGTAAGGGGACGCCTTCTAGTGTGCAAGGAATCTGGAAACTCCCGGGATCTTTAAATTTGGCGGGCTCCTTTTCCTTCCTAGTGAACCAAGTTCCTTGTTCCGCGAGCTTGATCTTCTCTTTCCTTTTCCTTCCCGTAATCAAGTCCTTTAAGAACTTCGCGTAGGATGGGATTTTCACTATGGCATCAAGGAAAGGGATATTGAGGCTCACCCCTCTCAAGTATTCGAGGAACTTGGCTAGCCTCTTCTCGATCTTGGCTCTAGCTAGCCGTTGAGGGAAAGGCACCGGTGGCATGAATCGGCGCTCATCAATAGGTTCCTCCACTCTAGATTTTGCTCCTTCTTGCGGCTCCTTCTCTTTTTCCACCTCAATGGCCGGCTCGCTCACAGGTTCCTTGACTTGAGTCATGACGGGAGTGGTATCCTTCCCACCCCTTGTCGTAACCGCAACAACCGCGTTGATATGGCCGGTGTTGCCCTGTGGATTTGGTTCAGGTTGAGCCGGTAATTGTTGGTTGTTTCTATTGAGCAACGCAAGTTGCTCCCCAATTTGAGCGACGACGGTGGTAAGAGAATCTTGTCCCGCCTTTAACGTGGCGTTAATCTTTCTCTGCTCCACCATAAACTCCTCCACCTTAGCTTCAAAATCCGAACGTGGTTGAGCTTGCGAAGGGTTGGGATTTCTCCATCCTTGATTATACCAGGGTGGCCTATAAGGTCCCACTTGTTGCCTAGGTGGGAAGTTTTGTTGCGGTGGCCCCCTTGGTTGATAATTCGGTTGTGGTGGTGGAGCCCGAGCTTGAGGAGGTTGTTGTGGCGGGGGGTTCAAGGCACCATCATTATTAGCATAGGAAAACCCCAGATGGTTTCTAGCGGTCGGGTTGGCCCAATATCCGGAATTCCCCGCAACATACTGAATTTGCTCCAAAGCTCCTTCTCCATGCTCTCCTCCTACATACATGGCTTGGGATTGGTCTTGCCAATCACTCATATGGTTTGTCGGTGCGGATGTAGAAGGAGCTCCATGCGGCTCGGTAATGTATTTCTCCAATCTCTCCACTACCTTGTGGAGAGAGTCAAATTTGCTAGTAAGCTCCGCCACGGCCTTGGCCTCATAAATACTCGTGGGCTTCAAGGAGGACGAAGAATGTCCTCGCTCGTTGCCCCACTGTTGGTTGTTGGAGGCCATCTCCTCTAGCAAGGCCGTAGCTTCATCGGGGGTCTTTGACAAAATGGCTCCGTTGGCGGTAGCATCAATAATCTGTTTTGTGCCCGGTTGGAGTCCATTGTAGAAACTGTGGACAAGCTCCCAATCCTCTATACTGTGATGTGGGTATTGATGCTGCAAGTCCTTGAAGCGCTCCCACGCCTCATAGAGAGTCTCCTGAGGTCCTTGCTTGAAGGACATGAGAGCACTTCTTATCTTCACCGTCTTGGAGGGCGGGTAAAATTTGTCGACGAAGGCACTCGCCAATTCATCCCAAGTGGTGAAGATTCCTTCAGCCTGCGTCCTCAACCAATATAAGGCTTTGTCCTTGAGTGTGAAGGGGAAGAGGCGCAGTCTGATAGCATCTATGGAGACCCCCGGCATTTGGAAGGTGGCACATTTTGATAAAAAGAGCTGGATGTGGTAATGAGGGTTTTCATGGGAATTCCTATTGTTACGAGGTGGAACTCGCGTACAATGAATTTGTATTATGGGGAACCAAGGGCACGGTGGTTATATGGAAATGAGGGGTTAGGTAGGCTGTTTTACAAGTGATTAGTGGGGTGAAGAAGTCGGATCCGTCGCCGGTGATGCCCACGGGGTCGAATCTCGCCGGAAGTAGTTGGGGAAGGTCGGACGGTAGGGGGCTGACGCTGACTCCGGTCAAGGGACGAGCTCTCCTGCAGCATGAACAACTCGTCAGAAGGGCAGGGTTGGGGTTCAACCCTTAGCCCCTCCGATGCTTAAGTCAGTAATAAGGCTTAAAACGGGGGCTAGACACGCCGGCCGGACTCCCTGTGTGTCCGCCGCCCGTGACGAGCTTTAGGTGGGAGAGCAAAGATGTGGAAGACCTTAGCTCTCGTGTGTGAATAATAGAATAATGGGGGAATTCTCCAACCCCCTTTCCGTAAGAGGAATGGGGGTATTTATACCTGACGGGTGATGACTAGGCGTGCTGAGCTGGCGCGTGTGTCTGCGGAAGCTTCGGATAAGGGCCTCGGGGACAGGAGGTCCTGACCTGCTTTTGTCAGGCGGCGCAACGGCCAAAGGGCGCTTTTGTCGGGGTGTCAGGGCCGAAAGCATCAGCTGTCAGGTGGTTCAGCCGCCAGGGGGTGCTTTGTCAGACGGTCGGGTGACGTATGTGTCAGTCGTGTCCTTATCCTAGGCTGTTTGTCGCTAGCGACGAACTAAAGGCCGGGCAGTGTCACTCTAGGCGTCGCGGTTCGCGGGAGTCGGGCGGGCCGTCCCGATTGGTCATGGGGTACGGCCCGCTGGTGCGGAGGGATACGTCCGCGCCGGTCAATAGGCCTGGCCTAGCTACCCAAGCGTCCCCAAGCGCGCTACCCCAGCGGGTCGGGCGGCTGCGGTCGTTCGCCCCGGCCGGCTGCGGTTGTTCGCCTCGGCCGGCTGCGGCTGTTCGCCTCGACCGGTTCGGGGAACGCTGCAAGGCGCGCCTGTCTCCATGATGCCCCGGATTTTCGGGGCGGCGGCCCTTTTGTGATATGGCGAGTTAATGGGGTATGTTAGCGGATCCGGGCGGGAGTCGGATTCCTACGATCTTTAGGTCGTAACAATTGCCCCCGGCCTTCGAGTCTGAGGCGGCAGCCCAGCTCAGCTCGGAGGACGAACCATCTCCAACACTCCGGACCGTCGATATAGGTCTGGGGACCCACCGGGTAGTGATGGTGGCGGCTTCGGAACTCCCGCCTTAGTGGTCATTATTATGATTTGAAAGGGGGGGCAGAGGAAAACGAAGCGTCTCTGCGATTGAGTTTGTGACACGTGGATGAAGTGACCTTTACGCCAGTTGAGGCGTCGGGGGCGTCCCGATGGGCTCCGCGTGGCGAAAGTTTGACGGCCAAGATGGCCTGGGTGCCACCCTTTCCGCTAAAAGGGTCTGGGAGGCGGTCGGCGGGAGTTTTTGTCTTTCTCCGATTCTTCTCCGGCGTTCGATATCTCTGTTTGGAGCTTGCTGGCTAATTTGTCACTTCTGTCGCCGGCTATCTTCTTCCGATCGCCTTCCAGGTTCAGAGGATCAACAGGTAACCACAGTTAATTTCCTTCCTTTCCGATCAATGGCTTCTCGTTTCGAGATTGGAGGAAGTAGCCGGGTGGTGGGAGAGGAGTCGGCGGGTGAGGGGGCGTCGCAGCCGGGGGTGCGGTGGCCCAGGGAGAGACGGTCATGGCGATCCGTTGTACCGAGAGACATTGAGTCCATCCGACGTAGGTTGGATAGGATCAATATCAGGGAGATTCGCGTGCGGTTTGTGCGACAACCCTATGAGGTGCGGGTTCCCGGGGTTGGAGGAAGCGGTGAGCTCACCGGGGGATAACGAGGTCGGGGTCTATGTCCGGTCCTTCGAGTTGGGGCTCCGCTTTCCGATCCACCCGTGCTTGTTTCATTTGTTGAATTTCCTGGAGCTGCCGATATTTGCCTTGGCGCCCCGCTCCTGGGGCTTGTTAGTGGGGTTTGTAAACTTGTGTCTTGCTTGCTCCTTGAGTCCCTCCTTGGCGTTGTTCCAGCATTTCTTCGTGATTCAGAAGTGGGGGGTGTATCATCGCGTTTGCGCCAGGAGAGGGCGAGAACTCATCCTCTAGGTGCCTGACGATGTCGGCGATTTGATGAGGGAGTTCGTCTTCGTGACAGTGCCAAGCGACGTGGCATTGATGTCGAATTGGGGGGCGCGGAATCCCTTCGTAAATGAAGGGGTGGAGCTTGATCACTCCATATTTTACACCTTTTTTCTGCATATTTGCATACCGTTTTGATCGCCCATATCACGCTTTTCACGATTATTCGACAATATTGCGATACTTTTCACTATCTCTTGTTTTTGTCGTATTTCAGGAAATATGGAGCGATTTGGATCGATTGTGAGATCAAGAGGATTTGCACCCACTCCGGAGTGTCAACCATGGCCCTTTTGAGGGTTATTCTGCAATGGAAGAGGAGTGGAAGAAGAAAGAACGTCGTAGGAGCGACGGGGGAGCGAAAAGATGAAGATTGGGCATTTTCAGCATGCCACTCGGCCGAGTGAAGGAGTCACTCGGCCGAGCATTGAGACCCCACTCAGCCGGCCAGATCGGACATGCAACAGAGATGTATCGGCGTGCACTCGGCCGAGCATCGCACACCGACTCGGCCGAGTGAGGAGACTCCGTCCGTCCGAGTGGCACCAAGACGACGGCAAGCCAAAATGTCCAACTTACTGTAATCCGTCAGTCTGCCCCAGAATCCCGACTCGGCCAAGTGACGAAAGCCGTCCGCCCGAGTACCAAATGCCCCTCGGCCGAGTGACATTTGCCACTCGACCGAGTGAAGCGGAGGACACGAAGCGCCCAGATTTTCAGACATCCTCCAACTCTTTTGAAATCTGCTATCATTCCAGTGGGTTAATTATTTTTCTCATATTTTTTATGGATAGTAGACTTGATGACGATTCCAACGCCGCCAAGAACGCGCAAATCGGAGGTCGGATGAAATCTGGGGAATTTCTGCAAGTCGATGCTGCAGTGCTGGAATTTGCATGTCAGTGTCACTCGGCCGAGTGACATTTCCACTCGGCCGAGTGACCAGTTTTTGACAGTTTTTGGCAGTTTTGACAGAGTGCTGTTTTCTGGAGTTTCTGCAGAAAAGTTCACTCGACCGAGTGAGATTTCCACTCGACCGAGTGAGCTGTCCACTCGACCGAGTGAGATTTCCACTCGACCGAGTGAGATTTCCACTCGGCCGAGTCGAAACTGGCGCAGATTTCTGGGCACGCGCAGATTCAGTTTTGGGCCCGATTTTCAGGGGCTTTTTAGGCAGTTTTGCTAGGGTTTTTGGGAGAGTATTTAAGGGGTTTGTAGCCACCATTAGAGGGGGATCCCCATTATGTTTTCTTAGCCCCCAAGATGTTTTATTAGTGATTATTTTAGAGGATAGGCCATGCCCTAGGCCCCCTCTTGGATCTAAAAGCTTGTATTTTGGATTGAAGATCTTCATCAAGCTAAGTATTTTCTTCTTTTTATTTGAATCTTTGTTTTTCTATCTTTTTGTATGCAAGCAATGACTTCTATTGATTCTCATATCCTTATTGCTATGCTAGAATAAATTTGTTGTTCTAAGGCATGGGGATGAACCCTATGGATCTAATTTCAGATTTGTGATGAATGAATTTCCAAATTGCTAGAATTGCAAGGAGGTTAGGTTGTGATTGATTTATTACGGATAGTTAGGGATTTCCATCGATTGGGGTTTGCAAGAGATTGGATTCTAATCGATGGGAAGGCCTAGATATTCGATTTAGGTTTACAATTGGGTTTCTCTAGATTTGGTTTGCAAGAGATTGGACCAAAGCTAGGATTTTTAATTGTAAATCCATACACATATTCGTTTGCAAGAGATTGGATGAATACGAACTATCACAACCTAGATCGTAACTCGAGTTTGCACGAGAGTGGGCTCGAGGGGCGATTGAACGATGATGTCGATCCTCATGCTAGTGGCTTAGGTAAGGGTTTGCAAGAGATTGGGCCCTAACCTAGGTTTGCTATAGACCGGCAATAGCGCGAGAGCGTGAGCTTGGTTCTACATTAAGTTGCGACTAGTTCACCTCAACACAAGTCTAGTAATATTGAGATTCACTATTTACGATGATGTATGACGATCCGTAGTGGGAATTCCCTAGCCCTAGACACTTTTATTATCTTAAAATCCCCATACTTTGCCCGACGATTGTGACAGGATCGCCGCAAGGCAAATTCCCTCTTTTATTATATTGTATTTGAATCGATATTTGACCTATTTCTCTATCTCCGACACCGACATCCATCACCATTGCCATTACATTATACCGTAACCATCTCCACCAATAAAACATTCGTAGTCAAACCAACCTAGGATAGATTGGAGCTCAACACCACCTCCTCGTGTTCGATACCCGCTCGCCACTTGACCGTGCGCTTGCGGTAAAACTACAACCGTCGTCCCGGGTGTGTATCCGGGGCGCGATCAAGTTTTTGGCGCCGTTACCGGGGAATCCCTTCGTAAATGAAGGGGTGGAGCTGACCGGGGAGGATATTGCCAAAGCTCAGATTTTGAGGGAGTTGCCCGAGGCGTGCCGTCATTGGGCGAGTCTAACGCTGAGCAGTCGGCTCGCCCAGGACTTTTGGACCCTAGGTATCTTAGAAGTTTTGCAAACTTTGGGCTAGGCTCGCCCTGATTGCCTCTCTTTTCCTTTTGCAGGTGAAGACGTGATGAGGGAACCGGCGGAGGAGTCAGGTTCGGCCGGGGCCCCGATATCGGAGGATGTTGATCCCCGCGGGAAGGGCAAGGGGGTGGCTAGCGAGGCAGGATCCCGGGAACGTGGGGGCGGGGCACCCGGTGGGGAGAGGACCCACCCGGGACGAGGGGCAGTCGGGCAAGGTATCCCCGCCGGTGGGCCCGCAAGGGATCTCCAGGGGGACGCGCCCGAGCGGGGGGCCAGACCCTCCTTCCCTCCGGGGGTACCCGCGGCGGTCGTGCCTCGCCGAGGGCCTGTGGTTCAAAGGTGGCCCTACGGGATCCCTTTGTGGGAGATGGGGGCGTCGTCGAGTCCCGCTTGCGAGGGCGCCCTTATTCGTTTTAAGAGGACCCGAGAAGAGGTCGAGGCGTACCCAGAGGATCGTCTCCACAAGTTTCCTTTTCGAGTCGGCGGCAACGAGTCGGTGTTCGAGGATGCGGGAGTGGCGGCGCGTCTCGCGGAGTATTGCGTGTTACCGCGCGATCGGGAGTCTTTGACTCGTGTGGGGGCGGAACGGTTGGGTGGCTCGGCTATATGGCACATCGTGCGGGTAAGCTGGCTTTCTTTCTTCGCCCACAGGCTATCCTTATTCGTGTTTCGCTGATTCGAGAGTTATGTAGATGATCGCGAACGTGTTAGCCCTGCGGGGCCGTACCTCCGCAGTCGTCACCAAGGCGTCTCTGGACGCAGCGAAGGCGAACCTGGGCGAGGTCAAGGCGAAGCTGAGGGACACAGAGGCGGAGCTGGAGAGGGTTAGGGCGGCCTACGGAGTGGAGAAGGGGTGGGCTGCGTATTTCGATTCGTCCAAAGCGGTGGTCGAGAAGCAGCTCCAAGAAGTAACGCGAGAGAGGGATGAAATCCGGGCGAAGAATACCTCGGAAGTTGTTAGCAAAGAGTCGGTGATCGGGTTGCAGAGGCAGCGAATTGAGGACCTAAAGGTCGCTCTGGAGGCCGAGAAGAGGGAGAGGGATCTAGCGGTGCGGCGACTGGAGGATAAGCGGGACGATGAGGGCAAACTGATCGAAGCCGCTATCCGCCGTTATCATGATGAGCATGTTGTGCCGATGCTGCAAGAGGCTAAGGAGGCTGCGATTCGGCAAGTGGTTAAGGATATGCGAGATCGGTCGGTTGAAAGGCGGCGCCGCTAGAATCATGGGTTTGGGGAGGGCGGTACCGTCTTGTGAGAGGGTTATAAACAATGCGCTGTTGTAGTGTGTGGAAAGACCAGTGTACCGTGTGGTTTCTGGGTAAATACATTGTTATTGTCTTGTGTCGAACTGTATTCCTACTTGGTTTGCTCGTAGAATGTCTGCTATGTGAGGGACGTGAATGCCCCCAACTGCGCTCTGCCGAAGTCTTCGAGAGAGGGGAGTTGAGAGGAGTCGTGTTCTCCGGTGGTCGTGATGCTCCAATGCCCAGTACGGTGCCCGGAGGTGCCGTGGCGGGTCGGACTTGCTTGGTTCATACAGAAGTATGCCAAGGGTTGGAACCGAGAATCCGACAAGGTGTGGGGCGGGTCCTTGATCAGGCCGAACCGACGGAGATCGGACCCTTATTGGTGCGAGGGAGACGTTCGTGTTTTGGCCGTACTGCCGGAGCTCGGAATCAATCATGGACCGCGTTCCGCCTTCTTGTATGGCCGCCATGGTGGGGGTCAGACTTAATCTGGGATCGAGCCCCGCCTCCTTGTTATGACCGGACTTAATCATGGACCGAGTGCCGCCTCCATGCGTTGGCCGCCCTGACGGGGGCCGGACTCAACCGTGTATCGAGCGGCGCGTGGAGTGATTTCAAATCGGGGTAATCATTTCGCCGGGATTTGGGCGGGAATTTTAGGCGGTCGCATGACTTTTTACGTCAGCCTGGCGATTCGACGGCGGGCGGGAATCGAAGCGGCCCGACCACTGAAGTGCTGACGCGTGGCGGAAATGACGGTTGTCGACAGTACACGAAGCGTCAGAGCACGTGGGTGGTGGACAGGGCACGGATTGGTGACGCGTGTCTTGGGCTCGACGGTCGCGATGCTTGGCGCAGACGCTTTAAAGGAATCGTAATGGGGGGAGGTGAGCAAAGCTGATTGTCTGGCGATAAAATTTTTTGACAAGCAGGTAGGGCTCGTAGGAGGTTTCAGTGACCTTGCCAGAGTCGACCTCGTGGGGACGGTCAGCGGAGTAGCGCAAGCGGCCAAGTCGTCGGCAACCGTTAGGTAAGACGCCCTTTTTAGAAATGTCTTCTTCGATGTCTCCGTCTCGGGGTCAGGGTTCGGGGGTGGTTGGCGAAGGAAGCTCCGCCGCGGAGACAGGAAGGGTGCCCATCGAGATTGCGGGCGTGAAGTCGGAGCTGAAGAAATCCGTTGCGGAGATCTTCACGACGTACGTCAGGCCGCCGTATTCGGTACGTGAACCTGAGCCGCAAGAAAGGGTGTGTTTTGCGGGCGACCGGGAGGTGGGAGTGTACGTGTCTTCGTTTGAGCAAGGTTTGCGCTTCCCCCCCCATCCGTTCTTGCTGGAAGTGTTGAACTTCCTGGAGCTGCCCCTCTATCGCCTGATGCCCAATGCCATCAGTGCCATTGTGGGGTTCTTGGTGCTGTGCTTGAGCAGCCAGGTTTGCCCATCTCTGTCCTTATTTCGCCACTTCTTCTCGGTCAAGAGGTTGGGGTCGTGCTACTATCTGTCCGCGAAGAGGACTCATCCGCTCATCAGGGGGTTGCCTGGCAAAATTAAGTTATGGCGCCAGCAGTATGTGTTTGTGGAGGTGCCGGAGGAAGTGTTGATAAGGTCTGATTGGGCGGAGCTGAATCCCGAGGCGAGAGAGGCGGTGAAATTGGGGGACGAGGAGAAGGAGGTGGCCCAGATTTTAATGGCCATACCAGCAGAGGGCCGAGATTATCGGACGCTCTCTCGGGCTGAGATGATAACGGCGTATACATGGCCCGAAGGTACAAAAGATTTGGGTGTTCATGCACCTGATATGCTTACGCTGAACTTTCTCTCTGTGGCAGGTGGCACAATGAGTCTGTCCCTCGAGGAAATGATGCGGCGGGCCTCGGAGCAGGCGGGGCGATCGTCGTCGAGAGTGGGCCCCAAGAGGTCGCGAGCGGAAGGAGGGGCAGGGAGCTCGACTGGGGTGCCAATGTCCGCGAAGAAGAGGAAGGGGCCGACGACGGCGTCTGAGTCTGAGGTGCCGAGGGGGACCGGAGCAGCGGGCGGCGGAGCCGGGGAGGGGATGTCGGACCCTGTCATCGACTTGGAGGGCGGGGACGAAGGGTCGATAGGTGACGGGGGGGAAATGCCCCGAACGGTGCCGTCTAGCCCCCTGGCACCTGCAGGGGGGAGGGGGCGTCGGCTAGCGGTGAACCGGTGAGGGCCGAAGAGTCGAGCGGCCCGACCGGGTCCGGAGGATGGGACCCTTGGCCTTACGGTTGTCCCTCGTTCGGTCTCGAAAGGGCCGCCGACCCCCGCTGTGAGGCCGCATTGGTGAAGTTTAAGGCCAGGAGGAGCGATATCGAGGGCTACCCCGACCGGGCGCTTCATCGGGCTCCGTACAAAGTTGCGAGCGATGAATCCGTGTTTGATGATGGAGGTGTGGCGGCGAGGCTGGCGGAGAACATTTTCCTGCCCCGCGATAAGGTGGCGCTGGAAGCGGTGGGGCCGGAGGGTCTGTGCGGCACCGCGGTGATGCACGGCGTCCAGGTATGTTCTGTAAGGTGGGCGACGTTTTTTAGTCGGTTTTATGGAGCATCCTAAATGGGTTCGCTTTGCTCTCTGTCTTTACTCAGATTATCAACCTGATGCTTGGGATGATGAGGCACGTGCCAGCTATCCACAAGGCAGAGGGCGTCGTGGCTAAGGCGGTCGCCGAGCTCGCTGCTCTTCGCAAGAGGGCTGGCGAGGACCTTGCCAAGGAGAGGGAGAGGGGCGACCGAAGCGTGGCGGAGGTAGAGCGCCTCAAGAAGGTCGTGTCCGATCAGGAGCAGAGGGCGGCCGAGGCTGGAGAGAGAGTGAAGGTGCTGGAGGAGGCCCTTCGGAGGGAGGATGCTCGGGCGGAGGATCTGGCGGGGCGTGCCAAGGCCACCGAGGAGGAGCTGGCCCGTAGGGTCGAGGAATTTCGGACGTACCAGGAGAGAACCGTCGTCCCCGCCCTCGCAAAGTCGATGTCCGAGGGCATGGAGAAGGGCCACGAGGAGGGATGGGAAGCCTGCTTGGCTCGGGTGAAGGAGAAGCTGGCGGGCCTGGTCCCGCCGGTAGAGATCGACCTCGACGGGATCGCCGCTTGCAGCGAGGAGGAGGAGGGGGATGGAGACGGAGGGGAGGGTGACGAGCCGGAGGCCGGCGGGGCAGTGGGAGATTCCCTTGAGGGAGAGGGCGTCGTGACTGGCGGAAGCGCCAAGTAGTTTTGTGTAGGCTCCCCCCGTTCCCTCTCTCTTTTTTATAAAAACGAAAGAAAGTGACGATTCGTGGGGTCGGTACCTGCATTTTTCTGCGATTTTCTGCCTGTGTGTGTGCATAAATTCTCTTTTTAGAGTTACGCCTTGGTGCGGCTATTTAGATCCTGGCGTGGGGGGAATCGTGGTAGCTCCCTCTATTACTCGTAGCGCGTCCGATAGATTTTACAGCCGGGTGGCCCCCCTTTTCGAGGGTTGGTCGGGTCTAGGTGTACCCGAGCTATAACTAGTGGTCAAACGGGATTAGTCTTCGGTCTTTCCATCGGCTATTATTGATAGTTTAATTAAACAGGGTCGCCACGTAGGCGTAGTATTGAATCGGCCCGTAGGCGTAACATTGTATCGGCCCGTAGGCGTTACCGTGTGTCGCTCTAGGTAGGTTGAGGTTCCCATCGCAGCTGATCCGCCTTTCTCTGGTGTTGTGCCCCTGATAAGGGGCGTGGAGTGGATTTAGCGGGTTCCTCCTCGGTGTAGGGGTGGATGGTCGCGTCGGAGCCAGGCAGTGGCTTTGGCCTTCGATCCCAGAATTGGGGGGAGAGGGAGTCCTTGGTGGTTGTTCTATCCCACAGGGCCCCGTTGCTCGCCTCGACTGGAGTCTCCGCATGGTAGGCGCGAAGGGACGCGGGCCGCTGCCCCCCTGTGCGGCTTCCTGGCCTAAGCGGCCCGGGGAAGGCCGATGAGTGGAAGGGGGGTGCTGCAGGTGTAAGTGGAGTAGCCAGTTGGGGCGGGCCGGCGCTCGGGGACACGTTCCCCTCGGTTGGGGCGACGCGGGCGGCTGCCGGGGTGTCCGGTGAGGTGATTTGGCAGGTCTGTCCCCTCCATCGGGTTGTCTGCCAGCCGCGCCTGCGTACGAAGGGCGTCCGTGGAGAGGCCTGGTATGCCAGTGGAGCCCCAGTTCCCCTGCCTTAAGTTGTCTAAAGGAAGGAGGGGAGCAGCAGGCTGAGCAACCGTCGTGTAAGGGGAATATCCTGTTGGGGGATCGTTTATTTTGGAGGTCGGCGAAGCTCGCATTTTCCGCGTATTTTGAGGGAGAGAAGGTGGCAAAACGTCTAGTCTTTCTGCACATCCTTCCCCTTGCCTTTCTCCCCCTCCTCAAGGAAGTTGGGGGGGTTTTATAATGGTGAATTTCTGCCCTTATTTACTCTTTATTGAGAGTCGGGGCCGTCTTGGAATTTCGTTCTTAGGGGGGGCGTTCCCGATGGGTAACGGGTGATGTGACCCCTCAGGCATGCATGACACTTGTAAGTGGTGTTTGTCCTGAGTGTCCTTTTTGGTTGGACAGGTCAATTCGGGTGTCGGATTTATGGGGGTCAGGCGTTACTCCTCAGGGATGGCTCTGCGTAGGAGTCGCCTTGATTCGCGGTCCTTGAGTAGCTTCCCGAGGTTTGAGGAGAGGGGTGATAGGCCCTTTCGGGGGAGGGAGGGTATTGGTCCGTCGGGTACCCCGCCTAAGGCGCTCCGGTTTGGGTGGTCAAGCTCAGTGAAATTGCCCCGGAGGTCTTCTTGGGGGGGAGCGAGTACGCAGCTCGGCCCGTGCCCCTCTCCGATTTGGGTGGCGAGGATTGGTTCTGCCCCGGAGTCTTTGAGAGGGCAGGTATTGGGCCGTCGCCTCCCCGCAGCCTCTATAGTCGGACGGGTATTGGGCCGTCGCCTACCCCGCATATGGCACTCCGGTTTGGGTGGCCAAGCTCAGTGAACTTGCCCCGGAGGTCTTCCTGGGGGGGAGCGAGTACGCAGCTCGGCCCGTGCCCCTCTCCGGTTTGGGTGGCGAGGATTGGTCCTGCCCCGGAGTCTTTGAGAGGGCGGGTATTGGGCCGTCGCCTCCCCGCAGCCTCTATAGTCGGACGGGTATTGGGCCGTCGCCTACCCCGCATATGGCGCTCCGGTTTGGGTGGCCAAGCTCAGTGAACTTGCCCCGGAGGTCTTCCTAGGGGGGAGCGAGTACGCAGCTCGGCCCGTGCCCCTCTCCGGTTTGGGTGGCGAGGATTGGTCCTGCCCCGGAGTCTTTGATAGGGCGGGTATTGGGCCGTCGCCTCCCCGCAGCCTCTATAGTCGGACGGGTATTGGGCCGTCGCCTACCCCGCATATGGCGCTCCGGTTTGGGTGGCCAAGCTTAGTGAACTTGCCCCGGAGGTCTTCCTGGGGGGAGCGAGTACGCAGCTCGGCCCGTGCCCCTCTCCGGTTTGGGTGGCGAGGATTGGTCCTGCCCGGAGTCTTTGAGAGGTCGGGTATTGGGCCGTCGCCTCCCCGCAGCCTCTATAGTCGGACGGGTATTGGGCCGTCGCCTACCCCGCATATGGCGCTCCGGTTTGGGTGGCCAAGCTCAGTGAACTTGCCCCGGAGGTCTTCCTAGGGGGGAGCGAGTACGCAGCTCGGCCCGTGCCCCTCTCCGGTTTGGGTGGCGAGGATTGGTCCTGCCCCGGAGTCTTTGAGAGGGCGGGTATTGGGCCGTCGCCTCCCCGCAGCCTCTATAGTCGGACGGGTATTGGGCCGTCGCCTACCCCGCATATGGCGCTTCGGTTTGGGTGGCCAAGCTCAGTGAACTTGCCCCGGAGGTCTTCCTAGGGGGGAGCGAGTACGCAGCTCGGCCCGTGCCCCTCTCCGGTTTGGGTGGCGAGGATTGGTCCTGCCCCGGAGTCTTTGATAGGGCGGGTATTGGGCCGTCGCCTCCCCGCAGCCTCTATAGTCGGACGGGTATTGGGCCGTCACCTACCCCGCATATGGCGCTCCGGTTTGGGTGGCCAAGCTCAGTGAACTTGCCCCGGAGGTCTTCCTGGGGGGGAGCGAGTACGCAGCTCGGTCCGTGCCCCTCTCCGGTTTGGGTGGTGAGGATTGGTCCTGCCCCGGAGTCTTTGAGATGGCGGGTATTGGGCCGTCGCCTCCCCGCAGCCTCTATAGTCGGACGGGTATTGGGCCGTCGCCTACCCCGCATATGGCGCTCCGGTTTGGGTGGCCAAGCTCAATGAACTTGCCCCGGAGGTCTTCCTGGGGGGGAGCGAGTACGCAGCTCGGCCCGTGCCCCTCTCCGGTTTGGGTGGCGAGGATTGGTCCTGCCCCGGAGTCTTTGAGAGGGCGGGTATTGGGCCGTCGCCTCCCCGCAGCCTCTATAGTCGGACGGGTATTGGGCCGTTGCCTACCCCGCATATGGCGCTCCAGTTTGGGTGGCCAAGCTCAGTGAACTTGCCCCGGAGGTCTTCCTGGGGGGGAGCGAGTACGCAGCTCGGCCCGTGCCCCTCTCCGGTTTGGGTGGCGAGGATTGGTCCTGCCCCGGAGTCCTTGAGAGGGTTGAACTGAAATTGTCATGCAGAAAAGGCGAAATTCGAAGATAAAAAGAAGGGAACAAGGTATTTCGTGTAGGACTTACAGTTCCTGGCTATGCCACGACCGGCGCATCGCGCCCCTTGGAGTGATTAGCCCGTCCTTCTCGGGGGGGTGGGCGCAAGGTCGATCCTGTTTCCCTCGGTAGCGGCATCGGCATGAGCTAACTCTGGCTTGTGGGGGTCATAACTCCGCCCGGGGGAGTCGATCTTCAGGTTTACCTCTGGTCCCTTGTGCTTGGTCGACCCTACGTAGCAGCTCCTAGACAGCTTATGGCTTCCCCGTACGATCCCCACGCCTCGGGGGGGTTTGGAACTTGACCATCTGATGGAGAAGGCTGGGGAGCGCTCCGATGGCCGACATGTAAGGTCGTCATATGATCCCGTTGTACGCCGACATAATGTCGACCACAACGAACAGCGTCATTCGAGTGACGACCTGTGGTTCTTCTCCGAGGGTTATCGGCAGGGTGATCACTCCCATGATGGGGGTCGAGTGACCGGTGAAACCGACGAGGGGTCCGGTGCAGGGTCTCAGGTCCGTCGGCCTTAACCCCATCTTCTCGATTATGGACATGAACAGGATGTCGCAAGAGCTCCCTGTGTCGATCAGGAGGCGGCTGACGATGGACGTCCCAATCTGGGCCTCGATGACGATGGCGTCATCGTGGGGCTGCTCGATCCCCTCTAGATCCTCGTCACTGAAAGTAATGGGAGGGTAGGCCATCCTTCTCCCTCTCTGGTCCCCTCCAAGACCCGCCGTCATCACTTGTCTCGCATACGCCTTCTTACTTGACGACGATGCCCCTCCTGAAGATGGCCCGCCGCATATCGTGTTTATGCGCATAACGGGTTTCGGGGGGTGAAGCTCTTCCCGCTCACCGTTTGCCGGTGGGTCTGCCCTCCGTTCCCTTCGGTGGTTTCCATCTTCTCAGTCCGGTCTCCGGCCTCCGACGAAGTCCCCCAGGTGGCCCGCCTGGATCAGCCGCTCGATTTCCCTTTTGAGGGTGAAGCAGTCGTCGGTGTCGTGGCCGTGGTCCCGGTGGTATCGGCAGTATTTCTTAAAATCTCTCCATGCTGGGTCCGACTTCATTTCTCGGGGCGGCTCCGGCAGCAGACCGGCCCGTGTAGCTGCGGCCATCACCTCAATCAGGGGGGCACTGAGCTGCGTGTAATGCGCCCGCAGGGGGCCATCTTGTCTCGGGGCGACTCGAGGGAGCCCTTGTGCCGGAGGAAACTCGCGTGCCGTACCAGGGCGATCTTGGGGGCGAGGCCCGGGCGGTTCCCGCCTTGGTCGGGCTAGCCGATCGCGAGCTCGGTCCCCCTCTTCCTGCCTCGGTCGAGGATGGGATCGGGGTTCGCCTTGAGTCGGTTTCGCCGGGGGAATAGGGCCTTTGCGCCGAGCGTCTCTTCGACCAACGCGTGCCTCTCCGCCATAGCAACCAACGCCTCATAGTCGGTCGGCGGGTCTCGGAGCAGGGATTTGTGGAGACTCTGAGTCTGCAACCCCGTTTTGAAGGCCAGCATAAGCACCTCATCGCCGCAAGTCACCACCGCCCGTCTCTCCTCCTGAAAACGACGGAGGTATCTACCCGTTGTCTCTCCTTCTCCTTGGACTATCGTGCAGAGATAGTCCAAAGGCTTCTTCTTCGTCCGCCCGGCCCGGAACTCTTGGCAGAACTTGTGTGACAGCTCGCCAAAGCTCCCGACGGATCTCGCGGGCAAGCCGAAGTACCAGTCCAGCGCGGTGTCCCTCAGGCTTTGGGAGAAATGTCGGCATAGGAACGCCTCGTCCACATCCTGCGCCTCCATCGCCCCCCGGTATTGTTGCATGTGCGTGAGGGGGTCGCCTCTCCCATTGTACGTGGCCAAGTGAGGGGGTTTGAACCTTTTGGGCCTTGGGGCAGACGTGATCCACCGTGCGAGCGGCGTGGCCTCCTCCGGATAGGTAGGGCGATCCGGGGCATCCCCTCTCCGCCATTCGGGGGTCCGGCTTCGATCGCGCCACAGCCGACGACGGTCCTCCGCCCCCGGGGAGTAGCCCGACGGTCGTCTGGCGGGGCTCCTTTCTTGGGCCGAGGACTCGACGGGTTGTGGGCTACGGCTCTCCCAGCGCCAGCGTCTCCCGGCCAACTCTCCTCGGGCCTCCATCCGTTCCTGATTCTCGTGGAGGAGCCTCTCGCGCTCGGCGGTGAGGAAGCGTAGTTGTTGACAAACGGCTTCCTCGCGCAGGGTATCGGAGGGGTGGTGCTGGTGATGCGGGCCGCTTCCTCCAGGCGGGGACCTGTTCAGCAACGGGTCCCGTCCACCCCCGGGCCGTCGGCCCGTCGCTGTCTCTTCAAGGACCTCTTGGTTACTCCTGTTTTCTCTCCTTAGCCTCTCGCGTTCCGCGACAATGAAGCGGAGTTGGCGGCGGGCGGCCTCTTCTCCCTGGTAGGCCCTCCGGGCGGTCTCGACCGCCTCGTCCAAACGCCTTTGCGCGGCGGTCGCCTCGTCCAAACGCCTTTGCGCCGCGGCCGCCTCCCCCAGGCGCTTCCATCACTGCGCAACTTCCATCTCCTCTTCCAGGAGCCTTTGCTGGGCCGCAATCTCCTCAGCGAGCCCCCCGTTTTCTCCCTCCTCCTCGAACTGAAGGCGGAGGTTTCGCCTCACGTTCTGGGGCTCCGAGGGGCCGGGCGGTGGCCCCGTTCCGGTTGTCTGATATCCTCCCCTGGCCTGAGTGACGGCCTCGAAGCTTTTCAGGACGACGCGGGATGAAGTAGGCTCGGTTTCGGTACCCACGCCCGGAAGGGCGTCGGACGCCGGGGTGATTTGTAGAGAGAGCGGCTCCTGATCCACGAGATCCTTGCCGTGGTCAGGGTTCCGCGAAATTGGCATGGAGTCTAACATGGGTGTGACCCTTCGTTCCCACAGACGGCGCCAATTGTTACGAGGTGGAACTCGCGTACAATGAATTTGTATTATGGGGAACCAAGGGCACGGTGGTTATATGGAAATGAGGTGTTAGGTAGGCTGTTTTACAAGTGATTAGTGGGGTGAAGAAGTCGGATCCGTCGCCGGTGATGCCCACGGGGTCGAATCTCGCCGGAAGTAGTTGGGGAAGGTCGGACGGTAGGGGGCTGACGCTGACTCCGGTCAAGGGACAAGCTCTCCTGCAGCATGAACAACTCGTCAGAAGGGCAGGGTTGGGGTTCAACCCTTAGCCCCTCCGATGCTTAAGTCAGTAATAAGGCTTAAAACGGGGGCTAGACACGCCGGCCGGACTCCCTGTGTGTCCGCCGCCCGTGACGAGCTTTAGGTGGGAGAGCAAAGATGTGGAAGACCTTAGCTCTCGTGTGTGAATAACCGAATAATGGGGGAATTCTCCAACCCCCTTTCCGTAAGAGGAATGGGGGTATTTATACCTGACGGGTGCTGACTAGGCGTGCTGAGCTGGCGCGTGTGTCTGCGGAAGCTTTGGATAAGGGCCTCGGGGACAGGAGGTCCTGACCTGCTTTTGTCAGGCGGCGCAACGGCCAAAGGGCGCTTTTGTCGGGGTGTCAGGGCCGAAAGCATCAGCTGTCAGGTGGTTCAGCCGCTAGGGGGTGCTTTGTCAGACGGTCGGGTGACGTGTGTGTCAGTCGTGTCCTTATCCTAGGCTGTTTGTCGCTAGCGACGAACTAAAGGCCGGGCAGTGTCACTCTAGGCGTCGCGGTTCGCGGGAGTCGGGCGGGCCGTCCCGATTGGTCATGGGGTGCGGCCCGCTGGTGCGGAGGGATACGTCCGCACCGGTCAATAGGCCTGGCCTAGCTACCCAAGCGTCCCCAAGCGCACTACCCCGGCGGGTCGGGCGGCTGCGGTCGTTCGCCCCGGCCGGCTGCGGTTGTTCGCCTCGGCCGGCTGCGGCTGTTCGCTTCGACCGGTTCGGGGAACGCTGCAAGGCGCGCCTGTCTCCATGATGCCCCGGATTTTCGGGGCGGCGGCCCTTTTGTGATATGGCGAGTTAATGGGGTATGTTAGCGGATCCGGGCGGGAGTCGGATTCCTACGATCTTTAGGTCGTAACACCTATGAAAAGGGTCTTGCTGCATCAGAACTACCAATCCAGTCTTCAACTCGAAATTTTTGTCGGCCGCCAACTCTGGCATAGCTATGGACGAGGTCATGGAGGAAGTCTTAGGCCGAAGCCTATCTCTAATGGAAATGATCCTCGCCATTCGTGCCGCCAATTCTTCGGCTGTCTCAGGATGGGTCATAAAATTCCCTTCCGTATCGAGTCTCCTCTATGCTCGGATCCTCCTCAATGTACGTTCGATCTCCGGATCGTATAGTATTTCTTCGGGGTCCGCTGTGGATCTCGTGTTCATGCAAGGAAAAACAGAGTTTCAAAGAAATAGTTAGCACAAAGGAAGGGTAAAATAAAAATAGAAATAATAAAACAAAAAGAAAAATAGCTAGGTAGGTAAAATCAAACACTATCGCCTCCCCGGCAACGGCGCCAAAAACATGATCGCGCCCCGGATACACACCCGGGACGAGACTCGCTAGTCTTACCGCAAGCACACGGTGTAGCGGAGAGCGGGTATCGAACACGAGGAGGGCAAATGATGGTGTCTTCTTCAATTCACCTGGCTATAAGAACAGTCGAGAAATATTCGCAATAAAGCGGTCACAGTCGTTCAATTGTATAAAGAAAATACCAAATCAATAAAAACGCCTAGTGATAGGGAATCCCTGCTACAAACCGTATCTCAACATTGTGATTCGTATGTTTCATAATTGCTAGACTTGAAATTCAGGTGAACTAGTCGCAACTAAATGTAGAACCAAGCTCACGCTCTCGCGCTATTGCCGGCCTATAGCAAACCTAGGGTAGGGTCCAATCTCTTGCAAACCCTAACCTAAACAAGCTAGCGTTAAGGACGACATCATCGTTCAATCGTATCTCGAGCCCACTCTCGTGCAAACTCGAGTTACGACCTAGGTTGGGATAGTTCCTACACGTCCAATTTCTTGCAAACGGGTATTGGTATAGAATTACAATCGAAAACACTAGTATTGGTTCAATCTCTTGCAAACCAATCCTAGAGAAATCCAATTATAACCCAATTCGAATTTCTAGGGCTTCCTATCGATTTGGGATCCAATCTCTTGCAAATCCCAATCGGTATGAATCCCTAGCTATTCTTATTAAATCGATCCCAAACTAACCCTAATCAATTCTAGCAAGAATTTCACCAATTCATCACAAATTAGAAATAGGGTTCGTAGGGTTCATCCCTACGCCCTAAGACGATAAAACTACTCACTATTCATAATGCAAATCATTAGAAATTCAATAGAAATATCAATAGAAATCATTGCAATACACAATATATCAATAAAAATGAGATTTTTGATAGAAAGAGAGACAAACCAATGAAGTTCCAATAGCATCCAACAAATTAACACTTTTATTTCTCTCCAAAGAACCAAATCTAATCTCCTGAAAAGTATTCTAAAAAGGCTGCAAAAACTATGAAAAAGCTCTCCTAAACTAGGTTAAAAACTGGGGTTAAATACCCCCCAAAATTGCCCAAAAAACTGTGACAAAATTGCCCCTGCGCAGCTTGAAAATCGCACTTTACGCTACAGGCAGCTCTCCTAAAATTTGTCACTCGGCGGCTCACTCGACCGAGTGACAAATGTCACTCGACCGAGTGACAAATGTCACTCGACCGAGTGACGGACCCTGACGGATTCCAGTAAGTCTGGACTTTTGGGGGTCATCTCCTCGGGAGTCACTCGGCTGAGTGACTTTCTTCACTCGGCCGATGGGATTTCTTCACTCGGCCGAGTCGGAACTCGGGGCTGACTGACGGATTACAGTAACTTGGGAATTTTGGTTGCCGTCGTCTTGATGCCACTCGGGCGAGTGGTGTATCCGTGCTCGGCCGAGTGGTCTGGCGATGCTCGGCGGAGTACACGCTGATATGGAGTCTGTTGCGTGTTCGATCTGGCCGGCCGAGCGGGCTGTCGATGCTCGGCCGAGTGACTCCTTCACTCGGCCGAGTGACATGCTGAAAATGCCCAATCTTCGTATTTTTGCTTGCTCGTCGCTCCTACGACGTTCTTTCTTCTTCCACTCCTCTCCAATCGCAGAATTCCCCTCAAAAGAGTCACGGGTGACACTCCGGAGTGGGTGCATCTCAGAATCACTCCAAATCGCTCCAAATCTCCTGAAATACGACAAAAACAAGAAATCGTGAAAAGCATCGCAATATTGTCGAATAATCGTGAAAAACGTGATATGGTCGATCTAAATGGCATGCAAACTAGCAGAAAAAAGGTGTAAAATATGGAGTGATCACTGGTCAACTTCTTGGAGCTAGGGTTTGGTGCCTTCTTCTCCTTCAAAATCCTTCTTGCCCTAAAATTGTAAGTTTACTCAAGGTATAAGATTTTGTTAGTAAGTATTTCATTGTTTCATTTACATTGATTTTGCAAGTTGTTCTCTCGGTTGTGAGAGAAGTGTGTGATCCCGGGTTGTGGGAGTCATATTTCGTTTTGTGTATGATTTGGTCTTGTAGAGGTTTTTCTACAAGAATTTCATAGTGCAAAACTTGGGTTAGTGGTTTCTAACTCAAGTATCCGGAGGGGATCCGGGTGGTTGGGACGTAGGATCACCGGGAACAAGTCGGGGAGACTTGGGTGGATCCGAACCCGTTATATCGATTGTTTGCATTGTCTTTTATTCTTGTTGTTTGTAGTTATGCCGCATTGTTGTTTGTGTTTTGCACAATAATTAGGAATAACACTGTTGATTATTTTAAAGTACTATTCACCCCCCTCTAGTACTTGTGCAGTAGCTACGCAGAGCATTATAGCCTGCTAAATTTTTTTATACTAATTTGTTGTTCCGCGCCGAAGGCGTCCACGCCAAAGGTGCCCGTGCCACTAAATTTTTTTATGCTAATTTGTTCTTTTAAATTTTGGATGTGAAAATAATTTTTTGGGGAATAAAAATTTCGCGGGTGAAAAGCTTAAATGAACCGTGCCCGCGGGCACGAGTTATGACTAGTACACTCATATTCTACTACACGTAGATATATACAACCAATGAGGCGTACATTGGTACACACACCCACATACACTATAAAATAGTCAATCCAATAGTCCATTTTACTATACCAAAAGCACAAAACCCCTTCTTGATAATATACACATAATATGCACTAAGAATCACTAAGAATACACCCCTAATACCAACCTATAGTAATATCAAAACAATAGCACTACTAAGAAGACACCACACTTATCATGCAATAACACTACAATATTCCATTTACTACAATATGCAATCAATATTACATACACGTCAATACACCATCTACTACACTAGTCCCTATAATATCTAAGATCCACTACAATAGCCTATACATTATACATACACTTACAACCATCGATCACACATTCACATATAGATCTTGATACATGTCTACCATATGCATCCAAATATTCACATATCCAACCATGCATCACAATAGGTATTACAAGATACATACGATTTATCCACCCCAATAGCTTTATTACCATCGATACAGTATATCCAATACAATATTTAATAAAATAACCACTAGCACTAGCATATTCACTACTACATTCAAGACAAGGTAGTTACCATGATATGACCAACACCATATGCAACACACACACACACACACACACACACACACACACACACACACACAGAGAGAGAGAGAGAGAGAGAGAGAGAGAGAGAGAGAGAGAGTGTGTGTGTGTGTGTGTGTGTGTGTGTTCATGACACACACATAAGATTTCACACACATTCAAACAAAATATTACATTCACACCATAGTCACACACTTCTACCAACATACACCTAGTAGACTAGGTACACATGATACCACCCCTGGGGGGTTTAGACTAGGGATGGCTGCTTCTAGACTCTAAGTCCATCTACCCTCCTTAGTACTATTCTACCTCAATCACACCGGAACATTATTTGTACTATCCTTAGGCTCATCGTAGTGCAGGGACCTACATAGGCCACCAATTGTCACGCCCTGCCTCACAGGGTCGTGTGAAAATTTTGTACTTCCCAGGTATCCTGGGGAGCGGAGCGTGACAGTAAAAAACCAGAGAGATATCACTGTGATGTATACTATGATATCATGATCGCGTAGGTGAAAACAGCTCGTCAATCCGATATCTGGATCAAAAGATATAGGCTTCTGAAGTTCGCTGCACAATTCTAAAATCTCCAGGGACTGTTCTGTACAGACTACAAAATTTGGATCAGTGCTTGTTGGCTGAGCAGAAGAAAAATATCGCCGTTGTGTAGAACATGAAGTTGTGGTCGTCCAGATGCAAACGGTTCGTTAATCAGAGTTTTGGATCAAAAGTTATGCACTTTTAAGCGTCGTCTGTCGAACTCCTTCTTCCTGCGAACTTTGATGATCTCTTTGAAGATTGGAGGAGGAAATTCGGCCTTGGAAGGAGGATGGTTAATCTCTGAATATTTTGGTTCAAAAGGATGTCATGAGATTCTTCTCCAAGGGAGGGGTCTTATATATGGGTTTCTCTTCAATTAGAATACTTAGTCTTCAAATCTTCCATCAATTCTTCAATAAAATTTTCAATCTTTGACTTAGTCAAATCCTATTGAAGATAGGACTTCTCATTAAGTAAAACTCCTTTTTAATCCAATCAAATTTTCAATCTTTGACTTTGGAAAATCCTACTAAAGATATGACTCTTCATTAGATAAAACTCCTTTTGAATCCAATCAAATCTTCAATCTTTAACTTAGGAAAATCCTACTAAAGATATGACTCTTCATTAGATAAAACTCCTTTTGAATCCAATCAAATCTTCAATCTTTGATTTAGGAAAATCCTACTAAAGATATGACTCCTCATTAGATAAAACTCCTTTTGAATCCAATCTAATTTTCAATCTTTGACTTAGTCAAATCCTATTGAAGATAAGACTCATCATTAGATAAAACTCCTTTTGAATCCAATCAAATCTTCAATTTTTGACTTAGTGAAATTTTCATCTTCATGGTGCATGGATAATTGTGGATGACGTAGAACTCTTTTTTAATTTCTGTTGCACAGTTATCCTCACATTCTTTTTCTTTTGTACAAACAATTTCTTTTGCATATTGTACCTGAAATCACTTAATGAAATTATTAGTACAACATAACTTGTTTGTCATCATCAAAATTAAATGTATGACCTAGTTAGTGGGCTAAGTAGGCCAACAAAACCGTGGGTGTGTGACTGGGTTAGGTTTAAGGTGCAAAGGGGGTTTTAAGGAGGGGAGGTGTGGTCCACCTACCGAGGTGGCCAATTCCTGGCCACCAATTTACCCACTGGTTTGTCCTAGCTATAGTCTTACCGTGAACAAACTCCCTCTTTTCTATAGTAGACTAGAAATAACATGTACATATTGCATCGTCACCCAAAAATCCCCTCACACAACCAGGGCACGGGCCCCAGACGGGGTTCTCACGGGTGCAAAACCGGGTGCAAATGGAAAGAGTGGGCGTGAGTGTGGGTATTGAATAACCCGTGCACACAGTGTACAACGTCAAAACACTCCCACGAACAGGATGCAGCACACGCGCGCAACCGAAAAGGAGAGAGAAGTGCGGGTGGGCATGTCAGTATCGTCGGGGGGGTTATGGTGCAAAATGCAAACACGTAAATAAGTGGCTTATGGGGGTGTTTTTTTGGGGTTTTGGGGGGAATGGCAGCCATGTAAATAATGGGTTTGGGGGATTTTTTTGGGGGGGTTGCTGACTGGGTTGGGTTTGTCCCAGTCAGCTTGTGACTGGACATGTGATTGGGACAAACCCAGTCAGCAGCCCTAAAATGTAATATAGACTAGGAAAACCCGTGCACAAAGTGCCCGATGGGAAAAAAAACAACCCTATGAACAGGATGCGGTGCACACGCGTAACCGAAAATGAGTGAGAATTGTAGGTGTGTGTTGGTAACGTCGGGGATAAAAGCACCCCAAAACAAAGCCCAAAACACCAGTCCTAATCAGCTTGGTTTGTCCCAATCAGCTTGTGACCAGGACGAACTCTGCTGACGGACAAAGACAAAACAGTCTGCAGCTCTCATTTGTATAAGGGCATGTTCTTTTGCCAAGAATAGGGGCTGGAATGGGAATATGGACACTATTCATGCACTATTCATCCTATTCCAAGTTTGTATTCCAAGCGGTTGTTCTTTTGGGCGTGGAATAGAATCCTACGTGGCTATTCCAATTTGGTAATGATGAGCACTTTTGTATTCCAAGTTTTTTGCTTGGAATACAATAGAATCCTTGGAATGGTGGGCCCCACTATCTCATCTCTCTCTATCTCTCCCCTCCAACTCATCCTCTTTCCACTTTTTCATTCCAACTCTCCAATCCCAACAGAACACAATAATAGAATGTGGACCCCATTTTCTATTCCAAGCCCTACTTTCCATACTCTATTCCACCGAAAAGAACACAAAACTCCAGTTTCTCTCTCCTTGGAATACAAACTTTTCCATATTCCATTTTTCCTATTCCTACAGAAGAACAGGCCCTAATAGAATCAGCACAAGAGTCCCCTTACGACTGGATTAGACTAAGATCCCGTCACCACCCGGTCAGATATTGTGACGTTGCAGCCCCGCTTGAAAGTGCCATACGGCACCGCGCTTTTGTTCTCGAGAAAAGCAAACCCTAATCCGGTCGGCCCATACCAAAGTGGACCCCACCAAAGACTCATAGGTGTACGGGGGAACGAAAATAAATAATAAATAAACAGATTTAAAAGAGAGCCAAATATCTCACCAAACGACTGGAAAAAAATCGAAAACTTGGAAAATATATATATATATAAAGAAAAAAAATCTCCCTTTATTATTTTGTTTCCCTTTTAAAGTTTGAAATTTTCTGCCGGTGCGCTGCACAATGCCAAAAGCCTCTGCCTAATCTCGCGGATTTCAAATCCTTTGATCTTTATCTCATCACATTGATTCTATATATATCTATATATATTTCCCCTCCTTTTTTCGCAAAAATAGAAGGTATTCAAACGGCAGATACAATGGATTTGCAATCAGAATCCCAGAAGAAAAAGCAGCTTCTGGTGTTATTGGATCCTTATGGTTTGGAGATGTCGATCCCGAAAGAGATACAATCTGACAAGAACGCCTCCGCCGTCGCCGGTGCCGGCATCGGTGTCAAGATTCGGTTCCCCGACGTTGGCCAATCGATGAAGGTGCTAGCTTTGATCTCTTGGAGCTTGATTGCTCGTTGTTGTTTTTGTTTAATCTCGTAAAAATCTGATTTTTAGTGCATTCTGTACCTGGAGATGTTTCTGTTTGCTCTGCAATGCTTGTTCCCTTCACGGTGTTTGATATAATGCCAAAAAGGTTATTTTTAGTGTATTTTGTCATTTGGTTGTGTTCCACGTTCTTTACTGATTCCTTGATAATGTTAAATAGTTCACTCTATCATCCATAGTGTTCTTTGCACTTATTTTCTTTTTCATACTAGATTTTTTTTCCAACCTTTATCTATTTGATAAAATTTGCTTATTCTGTCATTATGTTATCGTTGATATATTTGTAACCTAGGAAATTACTTTGTACTTTGTCATTTGTCATGTAGGTGTCTTCGAAATTGATTATTCTTTGATTTGAGTCTTCATTTTTCATCCCCCCCCCCCCCCCCCCCCCCCCAACACACACACACACACACACACACACACAAGAACTGTTCTCCTAGTATTTGATTTATAAAATTTCATGATTGCTCGCATCAAAATTTATCACGCAGACTTATTCTTTTGTGGGTGTGGGTGTGGGTGTGGGTGCATGTTCATCAACCTTTGTTAACAATTGCGCGACTGTGTGGGTGTGGGTGAAGCTGCATGTTCATCAACCTTTGTTAGTCATTGAATTATTATTGAGGAAAGTTGGATGGCAAAGAGGTTGTATGATATGCTTATTTTGTCATTATCATGCAACATTTGGGAGAAAGGATGGGTAAATAAATCGAATATTTTTTGAATTTTATGCATAACATTAGACACTTCTAGAGTAAGAAATGGTAATATCTGTATTCCTTTAACTACTGGAGATCTATTACAGTCATTAAAACTCATTTAAATGCATACAACTTTAATGGTGTGTCTTTTCATTAAAAGTTGTGAATACACTGAAAGCCAGACTCATTAAGTGCATGCAATTTTATCATTCCTAAGAATGACAAAAGCCGAAAAAGATGTGAATGTTTGTAACACTGACAAATTGGTGTTAAATTGAAGATCCTCTTGAGCTTTGAGTTAAATAGTGGAGATGTGAAACTGTTAATGTCATGACTCATGAACACAATTTCTGGAGTAAATTACATTTCCTTTTGGTAGGAGGTTCGTGTATGAAGGGGTATTGTCTAATCCTCTATTCATGGTGACTTTGTACAATCATGATTTCTCATGTTAGGTGAACTAGTGAAGTTTTTGGTGATGTATTCCTCTTCCTTGGCATCTGTTGCAACTAGTTGATCAGTGGAATCTGATGTAGCAAAACTTATCATCTCCATCCTAATCTAACTTATAGTCTTTGGGTTGGTCATTTACTTCTTGATTGCATAATCTTAAAAAGAGGGAACAACAGGGATGATTTCCTACTTGGTGAATAGGTTCTGAACTGCTCCCTATATGCACAGTGTTTCATTATACATGATTTTTTGCACCAGATCGAAGTTTTGGCATCTAGTTTTCCAAGTCTTTCACCGGATACTTTTTATATTTATTTTTGTGTCCCACAGTTTGTGACATTTGAAGTGTTCAAGGTTTAAACATGACCATGATGAGACTACTGGAACTACACATTGATGTTACTTGCTCTTGTTCTGGATATTTCTAGTCTGTCATGGATAAAAGTATGAATCAGTAATACAAATGACCGAGGGTGGCGGAATTTGCTTTAATCAACGCGTTATTTTTCTTCCGATGCAGAACTTCTTTAGGACTAGAGAAGTTGGTGAATTTATCAGTGGAGCCTTGGCAGGTGCAATGACGAAAGCTGTTCTTGCTCCACTAGAGACCATCAGGTGCATTCCTATCTCCTACTAGTATTAACTATTTTTATATCGGTAAGAAACTGTTCCTATGGAATGTAGTTTAATTCATTTACATACTGTCTTCTTGTGACATGTAAAAATGTAATTAGGTACCAAGCATCTTTTGCATGTTTGGTAGATCAAGGACACAAGTACTTAATGTGCTAGAATATAAATTTTATTCTTCTTTTGTCTGAGAGATGTAAATATGGCTGATGGCTAATCTACACGCATGTGTTATTGATTTATTAAAATAAATACTTATAGTTGTTATTTTGTCACTATTTTAATGAATTGATAATGTTGAAGCCTTAGAATTTCTTTTATAAAGAAGCATAGGGGAGCAGAACAGCATCCATTTGCTTGCTTCAATTAAAGAGAACTTACAAGAAACTGGACGCAATAGCTTTAGAAGAGCCCTCATCTCTGTCGCATGGTAGAAATTGTTTGAGAAGTGGTGGTGGGACATCAAGAGACGTAATTTACATGCAGATGTTGCATATTGGCCCAAATTCTTCAGGGGGATAATTGGTTACTTAAGGAAGCACTAGAAGCAGTGAAGGACTAGCTCTTATCTGCTGGCTTTTCTAGACTGTTTTCTGCCTTGTCCTTTATCATGTCCTCTCATCTTGGAAGATGAACTCATGTTGTATATAATTGCTATAACTAAAACAAGGATTGATGGTGGAGTACGACCTTTTGGTCTAATTATAGTATTGTCTTCTATTAAGAGTAATATTTGGCAGACTAATGCTTATAACAAATGAAGCCTTTCGACTTTTCTTTGCGAACTACCTTTACATGTGCATCTTAGATGATGGTGTCAACAATTCATTTGGTAGACTTCTGTCTTTATGGTTTAAGAGCATGTTCAGGGAAATATAATCTTCTGTTAACAAGTGTATATCTGATTATCAGTTGTAATTGGCCAAATATGCATATGTAATATAGGAAACTGCTGCTTTGAGATGATTTTTATCTCTTTCATACTTGAGTAAGGTAGCAGCAGCAGCAACAAAAAACAAATAAAACTTTCATCTCGGCTGTATGAATCCTTTTTGTTTATTATGGTCTGTTTAGTGCGATATCATTTGTTTTAATAACTTGCTTTTTCTTGTTTACCTCCTTAATGCATTCAGCTCTGGCCATATGTGAACTGAGAATTCTAATCCGAGTCTTCTTATTGCTTACTGCTCTAGGTTATTCTCCTTGTCTATGTCACTGATAGGAATTAAGTAGATCTGAACTTTTATAGAAGAAAATACCGATAAAAAGATAACTTTGATTACAATTGAAGGGGCAACCACCCTCCCAAGACACCGATAAGCGAGGACGTCCACACTCTCCTAAGATCTACCTAAGAATTCTCAAGAACAATTCAATTATCAATAATCAAGCGTAAAAAAACTAAAATGACGGCTACTCCTAGCTTAAGAATAAACCCCCTCCCACAATTACAAGTTTGCCATTAAAATATTAATAAAGGGAAAAGGGGTCGAAAACACCCCTAGGGTGCGGCTGGACTTGTGCGTGGCTAGGTGCGGGAGGGGGCTGCCGAGTCTAACATTACTCTACCCTGAAAATCCACCTTGTTCTCAAGGTGGTGCATGCAGTTATCGGCGGTGCTACTCCGAGTGGGAGTCGTTTTCCACTCCGACCCCTTCATCCTCCACGTCATCATCCTCTTTTGCCCCTGCTATCAACACTTGCAGCTGGCGACTCAACAGTGGTGTCCGGGGGTGAAACGCTCGTCGCATCTGAAACAGAGCTCTTTTTGCCTCGTCTTCCTCATCTCTACGTCAGTCATCCTCTGAAATTGGCCCCCAGTTGGTGGTGCGCTGCTCTGCTTCCCAGTCTTCTCCGTACTCGCCTCATCCGTCCCTATAGTTGCCTTCTGTTCTCCTGTCGCGATTGGGACACTGCGAGAGGCTGGTCCACTCCAACCATCCCTAGCCTTTCTCTCCCCCAACTGACAGTTCTCCGCTATCTGAGCGTATTCCATGGCCTCCATCAGCCTCTGGGGCTTCTGCATGCGCACCGCCGCTCGAATAGTGGTCTTCAACCACTTCATGAAGGTGCTCTCCATTGTCTCGTCTGTCACCCCGTGCACCTGTCGCGATAGGGTCTCGAACCTCTCCAGATAGTCTTGCAGTGTGCTCTCCTGTCTAAGTGATAGAAACTGCTCCCGAACGTTCCCCAGGTGAGGGTCTCTGAACCTCTCCACCATCTGGTTCCTGATTTCTTCACATGAGCGAAAATGACGTCTCGCATCCTTCCACTGAAACCAAGCGAGGGCCTTTCCATCCAGACAAATGCCCGTCACTTCTAGTTTCTGCTCATCAGTCATGCGGACGACTCTTAAAAATCTCTCCGCTCTGTAGACCCACGAGACCGGGTCCACCATATCAAATATAGGTATCTTCAACTTTCTCAGTCTGTCCATATTGAATCCCGGATCCCCTCGTCCACCGGCATATTTAGGCTGATGGTAGTGTTGTCACCTCTCCTGGTGAGCCTCGTATCCTCCTTGCGGTCCTCTCCACTGGTCACAATGCTCCCTCAGAGCCCATCTCCTCGCCCATTGTAGCCTCCAGCCTGACCTCCGTACTCCTCCTCATAGCCCTTGTATCCTCCTCCATAGTCCTTAGGACCACCCTCATAGGTGTGGGGCTGGTGGACGCCCTTTATCGTCGTCGTACGGAGGGTCGGGAGGGTCCTGAAAACCACCTCTGTCATCATAGTGCTCTTGCCCTTCACCGGGATCAAATCTGCCATCAAAACTACGAGCCGTGCCCTCTAAATAGGGCGGAAACCCCTAAAC
This sequence comes from Scilla litardierei, assembly GCA_030789695.1. Classification (NCBI taxonomy): domain Eukaryota; kingdom Viridiplantae; phylum Streptophyta; class Magnoliopsida; order Asparagales; family Asparagaceae; genus Scilla; species Scilla litardierei. The sequence goes on along the minus strand of CM061136.1, from coordinate 135,317,539 downwards.
TGCTGTTGCTGCTGCGATAACTCCCGGGGCCCGTGGGGGGCCGCCTGGGCTCGGCGGGGGGCCCACGGGCCCTGGTCGATGGTGGTTGAAGCCCCAACGGCCCTGTACAGGGGGCCGCAGGGCATTGTCGCTGGAAGCTAGGGCCGCCGCGGCCCTGTAGTGCTGCCACAGGGCCCGCCGGGGCCTGGGGTTGCTTCGCCGGCCCCTGATGGGGCTGGGGGTGCGCTGTCCCGTGCGAGGTTCTGGGGTCCCGCGGGACCCCCTTCAGTCAGTCACCAGTCTTGGGGACGGTAGCTATGTTCGCCGCCCTCTCTCCTTACTTCCTCCGCATTTTGTCGTATCGCCTCGTGATAATACATCCTCCATAGCCCTCTGTATTCCTTCTCGTTAAATTTCTCCTTTTAGTGGGCGAGATCCACATCAAAAAGCTCCGTTTTTTCCTTTCCATTGTCCAAAGGCGGCGCCTTTATCGTTGATCTAGGGTTCCCATCCTCTTTTCCTTCCTTTCCCGCGTTAGCCGCCAGTTGAAAGATCAATTGCGCAAATTGCTCTTCATGCTTCGCTTGATTCGCCGTTAATTGGTCGATGGATGCCGTCAGTTTCTTTATTGCTTCCTCGTTACCCGTCAACGATCTCTTTACCCTTTCGATCTCGCCGTTGAACTTATCCTCTAATGTATCGATCTTGTTGATGCCGTCATGGACGTCACCGCTCTGATACCAAATTGATAGGAATTAAGTAGATCTGAACTTTTATAGAAGAAAATACCGATAAAAAGATAACTTTGGTTACAATTGAAGGGGCGACCACCCTTCCCAGATGCCGATAAGCGAGGACGTCCGCACTATCATAAGATCTACCTACGAATTCTCAAGAACAATTCAATTATCAATAATCAAGCGTAAAAAACTAAAATGACGGCTAACCCTAGCTTAAGAATAAACCCCATCCTCCCACAATTACAAGTTTGCCATTAAAATACTAATAAAGGGAAAAGGGGTCGAAACACCCCTAGGGTGCGGCTGGACTTGCGCGCGGCTGGGTGTGTGTGTGTGGGGGGGGGGGGGGGGAGCGCCGAGTCTAACAGTCACCTATTGTTAGTTTAAGACAAATCATTTAGCTACTAATGGACCATTGTTTGGTTGCATGACATGAGTCAGCTCCCACTTAAATAGACATCCCCCTGTGAAATTTGAATCTGTTCATTCTTTTCTGATATGTCATTTGGCACTCAAGGCCTTGTCCATGTCAGACCATAAAAGACAGCTTACATGGTCTCTTTTAGCAAAATACCTAAACCTGAGTCTGAAATTTTAGATTGCTATGGCATCAAGACTATCACACGCCAAAGAAAAAAAAAGAAAAGAAGAATAATAAAAAAGTTAGAAAGAATCAATAATGCATGGACTTTTGAGATAAATATTTGAATGCTAGGTTCCTTTGTAGGTTCGCCTTTTGCTAATTATTGACTGTTAGATATAATGAAATATACTGATATTCTGAAATGATATCAAGGCAGTCCTTGATATCCATTCATCCTTAGGGAGACATTTTCAAGCTATCTTTTACCTTAATATAATCTGCACTTAATCTCCTGTGAGACCTCTAAATCATTGTATGCCAAGTAGAAATTGTGCTGCACATTTGATTTCATGACCACAAGTGAGGTAAAGTGTAACCCAAGTCAAACTGTCAAGAAGGTTGCTAACCAAGGAAAAAAATAAAAGGAATAGATAAGCAAACAAAATAGATCTGGGACATGATACCTGTGTGGCTATCTATATATGAGGCATATTGATTCTGTTGATGAAGTGTGTACTTGGAAGAATGGCAGATTGATGATATTCAGCAGGGACTATTAGTGTGTAGTTCATTAAAATATTCTTTTGGTTAACACCCGACGATAGAACGTGTCTTATTTTCTTTGTATGTGGCCTAAAAGGAAAAAAAGAAACACTAAAGGCTCATTTGTGATTTACAAGTATCCTTGTTTTCTTGGATAGAGGACTAAAATGGTAAAGCAGAAAAAACATTAGACACCCAATGGATCATCCATTTGACCTGATGTGTCAGATTTTGCCTGCATGCAGGACTAGAATGGTTGTGGGAGTGGGATCTAAACATATTACAGGCAGTTTCATGGAGATCATCGAAGATAATGGCTGGCAGGGACTATGGGCTGGAAACACCATCAACATGATACGCATAATCCCTACCCAGGCACTTGAGTTCGCAACTTTTGAATGTGTGACAAGGACCATAACAGAAGCACAGGAAAAATGGAAGGAAAAACCAAAGCTCCAGATTGGTCATATTAACATAGACCTCTCCTTTCCATGGATCTCTCCAGTTGCTGTTGGCGGTGCAGCTGCCGGGATAGTAAGCACACTTGTGTGCCATCCTCTTGAAGTAATCAAGGTAACTTATGATTTTAACTGTTTATTAGTGAAACATTGTGATTATTAGAAGCAGTGGGGGGTTTTAATTATTAGTTATTTACGTTGCATTCAAACCATTTTGTAAACTGAAATAGTTTGATAACTTAGGTGCACCGCAGTCTGCTACATGCTCAACCTGAAACTGACAAGACAACCGATATTGTTCAGTATGTTTATATGGGTTTTATATTAGAGCACGGTACATGTGAAAGGCTGAAATCATCTTTTCTTCATCTTTTTCAATTTTGTAGTATATTTATCTTGTGTCATGCCTTCATTTAATTTTAATCCGAGTAAATAGATGATAATCCCATAGTTGTCTATTTTTTTTGAAAGATGCTCTCATATGGCGATATTAGAAACCATACATGCTGAAAGCCTGAAATTACGAGCATTGTCATTAGTAACCAATATGACCCATGCCTGAGATGGCATCATACTGAGTTAATATACCTACTTGTGAACTTCCTTGCCTATTTTTGTGGCTATAAACTATTACATATTTTTTTACTGGTCACAAATCACGGAACTGAATATTAGTGTGTGATCATATTGACATGCGGCTACATTTTTACCCCTGAATACTTAATGTAGAATTTTCAAATTGCAGTTATGCTCTGTAACACACACAATTAAAGGTAAAAGTTTTATGTACTGATGCAAATGAAGGATTCTTTTATAAACAGTGCTAAGCAAGACCTTACTTGATGATGCAATGAACAATATTCAAAGAATTCTTGTACTAATGTCAATTCTTTAAGTCAAGATTCTTTAAAGTTCAAGTGCTCGATCATGGTGCATGACCAGCTCTACTTCATGACATGAAGATCTTCTGATTTTGTTTTTGGCTCAATATTAATTGGCCAAGGAGGCTGGTTGAGTTAATACCGATAGTACAGGGGATGATTTACTGGGAACATGTGTCCAATGGTGGAGTGGCATGAAATTCTGACCAGTTATTTGAATCAGCAGAGACAATCAATGCTGCTGACTTTTTTTAAGCCTTGATTAACATAACTATAATATCCCAATCAAGGACGTCCCAAAATTTCCCTCATCTTACTGCTATTACCCTGAGAGCCTAAGCATTGGTATTCTGGAGTTTCTATTGTTGTCATCTGCGCAAAATGCTGGCTATTATCAATTTTTCATTGGAACTGTTAAAACCAAACACCAGAGCAATGAACTACTATTTGACTATTTATTCTTAGCTTCTAGCATATCCCCACCGTTTAATTCCCATAAGCAGTGTTTTAAAATGCCTAGGTAGCTTCCTAGGCGGAGTCGCCACCTCAAACCCGCTTCGATTGGGTCTTGGTGTCTCCGCGGGGGGGGGGGGGGGGGGGGGGGGGGGGGGGGGGGGGGGGGGGGGTCCACACCACCATTTTGTTCTCTATCATTGAGTCAGGATTCATATCGCCTTGTCACGTGGAATGAAAACAGATACATGTAAGTCCAGAAATATGGTACACAAGGGGTTTGCTTCATTGGAAGCTTAGGATGAACAAAATACATTTATTAAGGAGAATACACTTTATGAGATTGCTAAATAGTTCTTGTTATACACATGTACGTGTATGTAAATATGTACAATAGCTTGTATTATAGAATTTAGCAAATGTGCTTTCACAATGTTGATTTTACCGTTCGGTTCCAAAGATGTATCACAAATCGGAATGTGAAATCTGGACCATTGACTGTGGGAGGTTTAACGTTCTTGGGTAACTTGAATTGAAGAAGATGGTAGGACATTTTCCTACATATTTTACGTGGTGAGAGAGAGGGCTTAAATGGGGAAGAGGGTTAAGTGATTGGTTTAAAAATGAAGAACTTGGGTGATTTTTTTTGAGGAAACGGTAGGGGTTTTTGATTAATTATCCTTGAATAATTTATCTCGAAAATGACTATAAAGAATGGATCGTTGATAGGGGGTTTTGATTAATACCCCTAATTAATTTATCTCTATCGTGACTATAAAGAATGGATTGTCAAGTTGTATGAGCTGAGAATGTGACTGTTATTTTTTTTTCTTAATTTTTTTGGGGAGAAAGGCCCGTAGATGGGCTTCTTTAAAAATATTTCCTCTTATTGAGATACTTAAAAGCCTGTTTCTTAGATCTTCCATTAATATTGTTTATACACTCTATTGTTAGCTGTTTCATTGTGAAAATATTTATTTTGATCTGGCATTGCTTTTTTTATTTCAGTGATGTGCAGAAATTTAGTTGCAAACCCTCGAGTGAGATTCATCATCTTTTATTTTCTTAAACAATGTGCATGTGCATGTGCTCGTGTCAGATCCACTTTAAGAAAAAAATATTCTAATGTTACTGTTATTTGACAGAAAGGTTTATCTACTCGGTATGGTTATATTGCAGGACCGTTTGACTGTAAATCGAGAGGCTTATCCCAGCATTACCCTTGCTTTTAGGAAAATCTGCAAGGATGATGGCATTGGCGGCCTCTATGCTGGTCTTTCACCTACACTTATGGGAATGCTTCCTTATAGTACCTGCTATTATTTCATGTATGAGACATTGAAGACTAAATACTGTCGAGCCAATAAAAAGAAATCTCTCAATCGTGCTGAGCTACTAATAATTGGGGCACTCTCAGGTACTTTGTCTGGCTTTTCTTTGAGTTAATTGCTTGTTTATTTTAAAAAAATTTAAAAAAAATTCTAACTTTATTACTCGATACAATCCAAAAGGAAATAATAATAACGATGCTGGCCTACTGGATTAATATGCGAATTTAGGTAAATGAAATACCGAATATTTTGCCAGCAGATAACTTTTGTAGCACTGGCATACATACATTTTACATGATTTAGTAATTAGACTATGCATACTGGGTAAATGATTGAGTTGATGTTCAGCGATGCAAAACTTGCTCGTACTGCTACTTGATACATACTATATTAGGTTAGCAACTACAAATACCTCAAGGGTTTGTTTTTCAAATATTTATCTTACTGTTGATCAGTGTTGCTCCCATCTTTCCTGTTGATAGTCATATTGCTAATATTATTGCTAATATTCATCTTACGATCTAGGAAGCAGGAAGCATAGACATGGATATGGATACGGATATTGATACGGGCCACAACAAACTTGTAAAGGATAGGGACCATAGTCATGACTTATAAATATTATATTATATTATATACTCAACTCTCCATGTATATGGGGATATGACGACATCATTCATACTCAATTGAACTAACACAAACGATAAAAACAATAACCATATCAATCATGAAATATGAATACTCAACTGAACACTATATCAACTTTGAATCGACTACAGAATCCTCAAACAATATCAACCATTCAATCATTTTGAATTGAACAACCTGTCAACTTTACAAATATACACTAAACTGAATTTTAAACTGAATATGAACTGTGTGGGATTTATGAATATGAACTAAACTGACTTCTAAATATAATATGAACAGTATCAACTCCCAACAGAATTTTTAGCTGAACAATATCAATAATTAAACCAACAGCTTTTATTATATTTTATTATAAACTATAAATCAACCATGCAATTATAGAATCAGGAAGAACCAATGACATAATTAAACAATACATGCTTAAAAACGGTGGCATTAAAATGAAACACTCAAACTATAATTAAAACCATCAAATTTGTACATATTCATGTAAGTTCATAAAAAATATCTTAAAACAGCAGAAATTCAACTAATCGAGAAAAACCCAAGTAAATTTGTAATTTGACTGCAACTAAAAATATATTAAAATAAACAGTAGAATTCCAAAAAGCCCAGAATAACTAACCATCTAGTAAAACTATTTACATCAAGAAAATCGCATGAAGAGTAGGGCGTGATGAAAATGGGAGAAATGAAAGAAAACTGATTGTAGATTTTTAAAACTTAACAGATTCGATCTCTATCCATGTTCTCCACAATCAACGATTCGACTCCTCTTTCCCATCACCACCGCGTTGGCCGTTGTCGTCAATGCCGGTCGCTGCTTGCTAGCTTGCTAGCTTCGATCGCGCTTTCAGAAAGCCTTTGTGGCGGAGGGGGGGTTGTGGTGGTGGTTTCCATTTTGTTAAGTTAAACGGGCACCGGGTTTAAGACGTTAAATGAACCAATTTATTCTGTTTAATGGAAAACGATCCCATTTTTGGTCTAGATGATCCATAACCAGATCTGAAACGGTCTTATTTTGGTGCTGGACATCCACCGAATATGTCCAACACTGTTTTGAAGTCGTATCTAACATTTACCGGCATCTGACATGGGTACAGGGTTCTGTTTCAAGCCCCCATGCATCCTAGTTTATGAGCATTTGATGTATATAAATGGGCATAATAATGATTAATTATGCCAAGCTATAACCTACTAGCCACACAAGCCTCAAGCGGTTACTGAGTTTTCTGGTGGGTAAGTCAATCAGCTTTGATCACTTTTATTCATGGTCCTTGTTCCACAGCAGATAGGGTTGAGAGTTGTGTGTTTGGATTCTCTCTAGTATTACCACCATGAGCTCTGATTTGTGCTCTTGGTTATAGTGATTAAAGCTTTCCAAAATTGAGAAGGTTGTGAGCTTAAGCTCAAATGTCTCCCATATCGCCATGCCCACTTTATGGATATGAAGAAGATCCAAACCCACTCTCAAAAGGGGTTGCATTTTCATTCCAATATTTCCCGTCTTCCCGGTATTCGTTCTTGGTTGGTGAATCTTTTGATATTTTGGAGTGGTGCTTTAACCACTATAATCCGCAATTCTAGCTTTGACAAGGTGGTTGTGAAACTCTCTTATGCTACCGGGTTATATGTAACCTTATGGGTTTTGCACGAATTACCACACCTTTTTAAAGTCACCTACTGCTCTCCATACTGGCATATATTACTTAAGCGGGGTGCTCATATAGCGGGGAGGTTTAAGGTAGACATGAAATTTATTTTGCACCAAATATAACATATAATAATGTTATTCTCCCTTGCATGGGACACCGTTTCTCATTACTTATATTTTAGCACTTGGATTATTGGCCTACGTCGTCCCTCTAAAGATGAATGGCGATTCTTGCTAAACGTTGCATGTTCCCTCTTTGGCTTGCCGTTTTCCAAGTCTTGGGAAGTTTCTTAGGATACCTCATTAAATTGATTTTATGATCTTAAGTTACAAGTCGCATAGTGGAACGTCTACCTCCCCGTTTCTGTGGTTTAAGAAGGCCATCAGGCTGATAACCAATTTGAAGATTTGGTCAATGGAACCCGCTTAGACTTGTTGTGATCTATATATATAGGCAAATGCCCTTTTGATTGGAGATATTTGATCATGATGGTGAGAACCAGTCATATTGAAATGAAACAATATGAGCCAGTGTATTGAAAAATTGCACAATTCACATGTTTGTTCCTTGGTCAAAAATTTCTATTAACTAACAATCAATTGATTGACAAACCATTCAAAATCAATTACTTTCACACAATACCAAATTCATCCAACTTATCATGTAAAAGAAGAAAAAAGGTTATAGATGGTTGATTATTGGCATTTGCCACAACATTTTTTTTCAAATGCTACCATGCTCTTTCGGGTCATTCTCAGTATGAAGATTTTTAGTAACTTGGGAATCTCCATGTCATCTTCTTCAGGGTTCACTGCAAGCACCATCAGTTTCCCACTGGAAGTCGCACGGAAGCGGCTGATGGTCGGAGCTCTACACGGGAAGTGCCCTCCGCACATGGCTGCGGCCCTCTCGGAGGTCATCAAGGAGCAGGGTCTTCTTGGCCTCTACAGGGGATGGGGGGCAAGCTGTTTGAAGGTCATGCCATCATCCGGCATCACGTGGATGTTCTACGAAGCATGGAAAGATATCCTTCTCGTTGATCGACATAAAATCTAGGAAACGTGGGTGGGAGAATAAATTCTAACGACCCTTCCCCAATTCATTGCTGCTGATTTTGTCATGGCAGCTCTACCTCCTCCATTGAAGATCGACAGTTTGTCGAATTATCGTGAATCAAAGCTGGGTAACAATTTATTTAGTTCGAACGATTAGATTGAAACTGACGGGGGATGGGTAAGGGAATGCAGTTTGCTGCGGAGTAGATTCAGGTATAAGAGGAGCGATCTCCCAAAAATTTTGTTGTACTCTAGAAGTAATGGTGAAATTCTCTGCATCAGGCAGTGCGAGTATGTTCTTCTGCTTGTCACTGCTCGTATGGCTGACAACCCTTGCAACTTTGTTTTCAGGCTTGAGCCATCCTTTGCTCTAGTATCAGGCCTCGAACTTCGTTTGTCTTTATATTTGACACATGATGTTTTAGGTGGTGGAAATCTTGTTCTTCAAAAAGATGAGGGGGCAAAAAAAGAGAGCCAAAAATCTGTCATTATCTCGCACTCTATATTTATATTGAGATCTTTGATAATAAAATCGGGATAATGAAACTCAATTACCCAAAAGCTGGGGTTTTCTTGTGTTTTTAATGCAATTATCTGAAATGCAGGTCCCACTGGCTGTTAACGTCCATGCCACATGTTAGCCCAGTGCCACTGCATACACAAAAATTATGCAAATCACTAACAAGTGTTTGGGTACTATGATAGATGATTTTTGTTGCGGCAGAGCTTCTGGTTTCAAATCTCAGTTGCAGTTGCAGTTGATTAGGTCTTGATTAGGTCTGTCTCCGTCAATTATCACTTCATTAAGATACTCATTTTCCAAGAATGTGGCACGTATCTGGACTTTGCCGTTTCACTTACGATGGAGTGTTTTTGCCTTTTTCATTTCGCATATGGAATGGTGAGCATGGCCATAGAGTAACCATTTTCAATATGCGTAGTATGCGTACTGTCGTATCTAGGGCATAGCCCCAGAATGGAAGGGGCAACTTTCGGTTACTTCTCACGGATCACACCATGTCAACTAGGTAGACACACTGCTATTAGGTCTTTGCAATTTGGTCTTTGCAAGCAACCCAAAGATAACGTGGACTTAATGAGTTTTTTTTTTTTTTGGGTAAAATGATGAAAATACTCACTTCTGTTGTGAGTAGGGCCACCACTTATCCCCCCATTGCTCCACCACTCTTACTGTGGTGAAGACCTTTGGTATCCAAGTCTCTTGGGATATCCTATGTAATTTATAAATAAAGAACCATGGCTATTGGCCATGGTTACTCTTCTTCCAATCTTCTCCAACACGTTATCAGCACCTATGCTCTTATCTTTTTTGTGCTTTTTCATCCCGTCTTTCCTCAAACATCAAACCCCTAAACGCGTGAAGGAATCTATTGTTGCGGCGTACCATTGCGGCGATCCGTTGCGGCGATCCTTTTTGGCGTATTAGGAGCGTGGATTTTGCTTTCTACGGATCTTCTCTTTTTACAATCGTCCCTAGATCCTTGATCTAGAGGAAAACTCTTTTGAACCCGTAGAATAGTTCAATATATTGTTAGCTATGATTTTACATAGATTTTCTAGAGGCTTGTATGTATTTTCAACATCTTGATCAACATCACAATCAAAATAATTAAATTTACACAAAAAAAAATTTTAACCCATGACCCCTGTCGGATACACCCTCTGTCGCCGCTGTCGCCCCCCGGAAGGGGGGGGCTCTGTCGCCCCATCCCCGCCGGAAGGGGGGGGGGAGCTCTGTCGCTCCTCGCCCCACCCAGACGGGGGGGGGGGGGGGGGGGGGGGGGGGGGGGGCTCCGGTGTCGACAGGGGAGGGGGGGGCTCCGGCGTATAAACCCCCCCTTCGGTGTCCCACCCACCCACCCCCCAGACCGGGGGGGGGGGGGGGGGGGGGGGGGGGGGGGGGGCTCTGGCGATCAAACCCCCCCCTCCCCCTCGACGGGAGAGGGGGGCTACAGGCGATCAACCTCCCCCCGAGGGGGCTTCAGGCGATCAACCCCTCCCCCCGGCTGGGGGGGGGGGGGGGGGGGGGGGGGGCTAAGGGCTTATGTTAATATTCCCTTAAATTAAATTTTTGATCATTACAGTATATGGGCCATCAGCCCAAATCTTAATAATATATTAGATGTGCTGTTTATTGGGCCTGAAGCCCAGTTTATAAATGAAAATAAATTTTATGGGCCAGCAGTCCCATTTAGATTAACAATTAATTTTGACCACCAAAATTGGGCCAGAAGCCCAGTTAATCCAATTGCAAACTTAATTTGTTAATTAAAATTTTGCCAATGGGCTTGAAGCCCATATATTAATAATAATTTAATTTGGCTTATTGGGCTAGAAGCCAGGTTAATAAAATTGCTTATTAAAATGATTAATATTTTACTAATGGGCCTGAAGCCTCAATCTAAATATTAATTTATTTTAATTTCTTGTTTTGGGCCTGACGCCCAGTTAGTCATATTGCTAAAAATTATGTTAAATATCACTCTTGCATTATTAATTATTTATGGATTATTAGGATTTTTCAAAATATAATTATCTTAAGGATCCTGCGACCACTCTGCCGTTAGTCATCTAACCTAACGGTGTATGACGTCTCCACGTGGTCCGAGAGATTATTATATTTTATAGTCTCTTTTTCCATATTATATATGCCTGAGTTATATGTGTGGTTGTTTCTTTTGTGCCTGTAGCATATTATAAACTGCGTGGATGTTTATATAAGTTAAAATGTGTTTTTGGGATCGGCCAGTTTGATACCTTTTATATTCCTTGCACTTTTATTTTTTTTTGAGAGAATTTGTAAGTGAGGATTAAATGTATTAATGCCAAAGACCGGTGTACCAACATATGAAGACCACTACTAGAAAACGGACCTAAAAGGACGGATTAAAATTCCGTCCTATAGCCGTCCTTTAATTTTTAATAAATTAGGATGGAAATAGGACGGAAAGAAGACGGCATTTTAAAAAGGACGGATATATGATGGAATGCTCATTATTTTCCTTTTTCTTTTTAAAAATGAAAAATTACAATTTTGGGATATAGTAAAGGACGGATATTGGACGGCGAAAGAACGGACTAATATTTTTTTAAATTATTATTTATTTAAAAAAGTTTAAAAAAAATTATTCTAGCATAAAGGACGGTCATAGGACGGACCTTTATTAATTATTATTTTATATATATATAAAATAAAAAATAATTTTTATTATACTCATAAAAGGACGGAAAGGTGACGAATAAAGGACGAATTTCTTAATCAAAAAAAGATTAAGTTGTCCGTCCTAAATCCGTCCCTTATTTAAGTTAATTTATTTCAGTTATTACGTTAATTTATTTCAGTTATTAAATCAATAGATCCTAAGCCAAATAAAAACACCGACAAAAAGAATAAGATTTGGGATTGAAAACTATGAATTATTTGAAGTGGGTCATTTTAGGGTGTGATTGAAGGGTTTTGGAGATGCGCCGGCTCGATGGTTTTTGAGAAAGTTATGACTTTAATTATTCCAATCGGCAGTTTATTCCGCGGCCTATAGGACGGATTTAGGACGGACCGCTTCTGTCGTTCGTTTCTAAAAAATACTCTGTCCTACACGTCCATATTCCGTCCTATTTCCGTCGTACATTTTTAAGATATAAAGGTCGGCCTAAAATTTGTTAGCGGGAATTAAAAAATTGTTAGCGGGAAATCGAAAATTCAAATAATGTAGACCGGATATAGGACGGATATTGAAATTTTTTGGCGGGATATGAAAATATCAAACCTATGAAACCGTCCTCTCGTTCTTTTCTTAAAAATACTCTGTCCTACCCGTCCATATTCCGTCCTATTTCCGTCGTACATTTTTAAGACATAAAGGTCGGCCTAAAATTTGTTAGCGGGAATTAAAAAATTGTTAGCGGGAAATCGAAAATTCAAATAATGTAGGACGGATATAGGACGGATATTGAATTTTTTTGTCGGGATATGAAAATGTCAACCCTATGAAACCGTCCTTTATCATTACCGTCCGTCCTAAATCCGTCTTTTAGTATTATGCGATTTTTCTTTCCCAGAATCCAATCTTCTATAAATACTATGACTGTTCTTATCTCGACTGTTCTTATCTCTTTCTTTCCAGAATCCAATCTGTCATGGGTAAGTTTTTTGCTCTTTGTTCCTTATAAATTTATTTTATTTATTTTATAAATACTAACAATCAATTCTTGTTTGGTTTTTGTTTAGGAAAACTTGATATGACTAAAAGAGGTATGATTACCATTCTTTTTCAGATTCTTTATTTATATTTTCATTTTGATTTGTCTTTTTGTTTATATTTTGATGAATGCGTGTAATTTTATTTGTGTTTGGGGAATTTTTGTTTATTGTAATTTTGTTGATTTCGTTTTTGTTTGGAATGTGTGTTAAATTTTGTGTTTGATGAATTGAATCTTATTTGTGTTTGTGTTTGGGGATGAATTTTTGATTTTTAGGTATGAATTTTGATGAATTTTTGATGTTTGGGTATGAATATTGATGAATTTTTTATGTTTGGGGATGAACACCGCCGAACAACGGCGGCGGCGACACCGCAGCCGGCAATAGCCGGATGCGGATTTTTTTAATTAATTTATTACAGTATAGGACGGATGTAGTGCGGATTCAGGACGGATAATTAACAACCAAACAACTCATATAGGATGAAATTAAGACGGTTTCAGGACGGATATAGGAAGGAATATAGAAAACTTTTAGGAAGATATAGGACGGATTGAGGACGGAAATCTTAATTAATTTGTCGCTTTAAAGGATGTATATAGGACGGAATAGTTAATTAATTAAGACTAATTACTTAGTTATTTAGAAGTAATTAATTAAGATATAGGACGGAATTAGGACGAAAATTCTCCGAATTAAGTCTTTTTTGCGACGGTTTTTATCTGTCCTATATCCGTCCTTACGGCTAAAATATTGGACAGAAATAGGATGGACTGTAATATAGGACGTCGCTGAATGGACGGAAAAAGCCCGTCCTATATCCGTCCTTTTCGACCAAATAAGGATGGAATTTGGGCAAAAAGGACGGATATTTGCCGTCCTTTTTGCTCTGTTTTCCTGTAGTGGACGGAGATGAAATTTGCAAAATATAGGGACCCATTCTGGGTTTCCAACTTGTATTTTTCTTTTCTTTATGAACTGTATATCAAACTTTGGACTTTGTACGTTTTTGGGTATCTGGCCGATCCCCACATTTTACTTATCTTATTCTTTATGCATGAATTTACATCTTAATTAATTTATGCTTGTTTTAAATTGCATAGATAAATGGCAAAATTGACAAGCGTCGATTTTGAGGTCCTTAATGCTGCCTGAGTTGGCAAGTGGACCTGAAGTTCCACTTGCGTTCGATGGCCCTCCTTCGCTCAATTTTGGCTCCTTCATCGGCCCCAGCAGGCCGATGCTTCTGCTACATCTAGCAGCACTCCTACCACTGTCTCCGATGTGGATAAGGCGAACGCCATTATCTATATTAGGAGACATATAGATCGGACCTTAAAGGCCGAATACCTAACTGTAGAGGACCCAATGGAGCTGTGGACAGCGCTGGAGGCACGGTATAAACATCAAATTGATGTAATATTACCGCGTGCCAGTTATGAGTGGGAAAACCTCAGACTTCAGGACTATAAGTCCGTCGCTGAGTATAACTCTGCACTTCATAATATCACCTCACGCCTGAAGTTGTGCGGTGAAGAAGTGACAGAGCAACGCATGTTGGAAAAGACATTTACCTCGTTTCACGAGAAAGATGCAATCCTCATACAGCAGTATCATGAACGCAACTTCACGAAATTCTCTGATTTGTTCTCTTGCCTCCTTAGGGCAGATCAGAATAGAGATTTACTGTTTGCTACTCATAATTTACGTCCAGCTGGTACTGCCCCTATCCCTGAAGCCCACCACGTTTCTCCCCAGAAGTGGAAAAACAAGAAGAAGGCTAAAAATAACAAAGGGAAAGCTGTAATGAAGCAAGCACGAGGAGCAGCACCCTCGTCCAACAACAACAATAAAGGAAAGAGAAACTTCTCATGGAAGCGTAAGAACACCGATCAAGTGTCAATTCCAAAGAATAACTGGGAGGATAAATGCCATAGATATGGCATGACCGGACATTGGTCCAGAAACTGCCGCACTCCTTGCCACCTTTAGGAACTATATCAGGCGAGCTAGAAGTCTCTGCCTGCAACAAACTTGGTGGTTGTTCAGCTGCCAACGATTTTTACTGCAAAAGATTTCGAGAATGGCGACCTGCTCGATTGAGCTCCATCTTTATATATGCAGTTAAAATTACATTTAGCTTCATCTTTAGTTTGCTTTTGTACGAACTTTTATTTTGAATGTCATTTTACATTTACTTAAATAAAATTTCGTTTTGCTTATATAGATGAAGTATGAGTGCCTAGTGAACAGTGCCTTGACACACACAATCCTTCGCGAACATTGCTATTTTAATAGCATAAATAAATATGACGGTCATGTTATCACAATTTCAGGACTGTCCAAAATAATCGAAGGATATGGTGAAGTAACAGTATTGCTCCCAAATAACACAAGACTTCAGATAAAGAATGCATTATTCTCTCCTAAATCAAATAGGAATCTCGTAAGTTTCAAGGACATTCGTTTAAACGGATATCACTTAGAAACCAGAGATGAAAATAAAGTTGAATATCTGTATGTAACTCGTCAAAAAGATGGCCAGAAGATCATCTGCGAACGATTCAAGGGACTCCCGTCGGGTCTCTACCATACATACATTCAACCAATAGAAGCCAATATGACTGAGCACTAGATGTGCCCATCATTGCCAGTGTTCCAACTCTGGCACAACAGACTTGGTCACCCTGGATCAGCAATGATGCGACGCATCATTGCTGAATCCCGTGGACATAACTTGAAGAACATGAAGATTCTTCATAAGGGTGAATTTCCTTGTCCCCCCTTGTTTCAAGGGAAAACCGATAACGAGACCATCCCTCCTGAAAGTGGGATTAGAGTCTCCTGGCTTCCTTGAGAGAATTCATGGTGACATTTGCGGGCCTATTCACCCAGCATGTGGCCCATTTCGGTACTTCATGGTACTGATTGATGCATCAACTAAATGGTCTTATATGTGCCTCTTGTCCACCCGTAACCTAGCTTTTTCAAAGCAATTGGCACAAATAATAAGGTTGCGGGCTCATTTCCCCGATAACCATATCAAGAAACTATGTCTTGATAATGCGGGTGAATTTACTTCACAAGTCTTCGACGACTATTGCCGGGCAACGGGTATTGAAGTTGAACATCCAGTAGCACATGTTCACACCCAGAATGGATTAGCTGAGTCCCTTATAAAGAGACTCTAATGGATTGCACGTCCATTGCTTATGCAATCCCAGTTGCCGGTGGATGCTTGGGGCATGCTATTTTACATGCCGCATCACTTATTAGGATAAGACCCTCTGGAGGTCATACATTATCCTCGATGCAACTTACATATGGCGCACCTCCGGATATCTCTCATTTAAGAGTGTTTGGTTGTGCGGTATATGTCCCAATAGTACCACCTTAGAGGACCAAAATGGGTCCTCAACGTCGTCTAGGTATCTATGTTGGGTTTGATTCGCCCTCTTCACGGGGGACGCATTCAAGGCACGTTTTGTTGACTGTGAATTTGATGAGAAATGTTTTCCTAAACTAGGCACACAGTCTAAGAAGCCTGAAGCTACTGAGACCATTAGTTTGGACCAGAAGTCTTTGTCCATATATGATCCGCGTACTAATCCGTGTGAAGATGAGATCCTGAAGATCCTTCACATTCAGAATACAGTACACCTTTTGCCGGATAAGTTCACGGACAACCAGAAGATTGTCTGTTCACACGTCTGTGCTGCTAACACGCCAGATAGGATTGACATCCCCATAGATGGATGCAATCCACCAGCAGCAGAATTGGCTGTACCTCAATTGAAAAGAAGACGCCCACCAGGTTCAAAAGATAAAGTTCCTTGAAAGAGGAAGATTCTTGGAGATAATAAGATTATCCCTCCACAGGATGCTGAGCTCAGACCAGCTACTTCTCCCCTCCTTATTTTCCCTGCAGAGGAAACAATAGGAGAAACATCATTAAATTTTGCACGTACTGAAGAGGTACTGGACAGACATAGCACAGTCGTGTACGCCGATTTTGCATTCGATATTGTCGTTCACGTCGCTGAATACGACGATGACGTCGAACCACGATCTTTAGCGGAATGTAGACGCAGATATGATTGGCCAAAGTGGGACGAGGCAATAAGAGTAGAGCTGGACTCACTCTTGAAACGCAAAGTCTTTGGACCAGTAGTCCAAACACCAGTAGGTGTAAAGCCTGTGGGATATAAGTGGGGTTTCATAAGAAAAATAAATTAAGAGAATGTGATCGTTCGCTACAAGGCACGCCTTGTAGCCCAGGGTTTTTTCCAAAGACCGGGGATTGATTACGAAGATACATATTCCCCGGTCATGGATGCGAACACATTTCGATTTTTAATAAGCCTAACTTCTCTGGAAAGCCTAGAAATGCAGCTCATGGACGTTGTGACTGCATATCTATATGGAGATATAGATAAAAAGATCTATATGAGACTTCCTGATGGGTTTAATCTACCCCCAGAGATGAAAGAGATACATCGGGACGTATTTTCTGTAAGGCTGCATATATCATTATATGGTCTAAAGCAATCGGGTAAAATGTGGTATAACATATTAGTGATTTCCTTGCACAGCAAGGATTCACAAATAATGAAGTCTGCCTGTGTATCTTCATCAAAAGAACGGGTACATGATTCGTCATCATAGCAGTATATGTTAATGACTTAAATCTCATAGGATCTCCAGCAGAGATCAATGAGATATCTGAAAGCCTAAAACATACTTTTGAAATGAAAGACCTAGGCAAAACAAAGTATTGTTTTGGCTTACAAATTGAACACCTACGAGGTGGAATCCTATTACACCAATCAAATTATACATAGAAACTTCTACGTAAGTTTCATATGGATAAATGTCATCCTTTAGGTACTCCTATGGTCGTAAGATCACTAGATGTACATAAGGACCCCTTCCGGTCTCTGGAAGAGGGGAAGGAGATACTAGGTCCTGAAGTACCTTACCTCAGTGCCATTGCAGCACTTCTATATCTGGCTAACTGTACGCGTCCCGATATAGCGTTTATAGTTAATCTCCTAGCCAGACACAGTGCAGCGCCTACAAAGCGCCACTGGAACAGAGTAAAGCATCTTCTACGATAGCTTCAGGGTTCAATAGATCTGGGACTTTACTACCAGAGAGGTGCCTCCTAATTACTTGGTTATGCCGATGCAGGTTATCTTTCAGATCCTCACATGGAAAAATCACAGACAGGTTTTGTGTTTACCTACGGAGGTACTGCTATCTCCTGGAGATCGGTAAAGCAAACCACAACAGCTACGTCATCCAATCATTCAGAGCTCATTGCGATCCATGAAGCAAGCAGAGAGTGTTATTGGCTACGATCCGTCGTCCACCACATTCTTCACTCCACTGGCCTGAAGACTGGTGATTTGGAGCCTACTGTCCTGTTTGAAGACAACGCTGCGTGCATTGCTCAACTTCAAAAGGGCTACATCAAGGACGACAGGACGAAGCATATATCTCCCAAGTTTTTCTGGACACACGAGCTAAAAGAGGACAAGCAGATTGAAGTTCAGCAGATTCAGTCCTGCAACAACTTAGCTGATCTTTTTACCAAATCTTTACCAAAATGTATTTTTGTAAAACTTGTAAAAGGAATCGGTATGAGACAGCTGAAAGACTTACAAGCCTGAAGCTTGTACGGATGAGGGGGTGTGTTGCACTCTTTTCCCTTAAGCCGTTGGTTTTCCCACTGGATTTTCCACATCTAAGGTTTTAACGAGGCAAACACGATTACTCGGGATCCAGAAGTATCCACCCCTTTTAGCCTTATAGGCTAAGACCAAAGTAATGGATGGATAATGGGGAGTGTTGTGAGTGGGGTGTAAGGGACCCTGCGGGGCTACACATACACTAGAGGGGGGGGGTGAATAGTGTAATAGAAAGCAGAGTGCTTAATTAAAAGTTACTAAAATTACAACACAATAAGCAACGGAAATAAATAGAGTATTCAACAACAACAATCGCAAACACAGAGATTTTACCTTGGTTCCCCAAAACTTGGGTATGTCCAGCCACACCAGTATCCACTATATTCCCACACAGAGAAGTGAATACAAAATCCCACAAAGGGATACCTCACACAGAGGATTTAGGATTCCCACAAAGAGATATCCTCACTCTCACACAGAGAGACCTCACACAGAGGATTTGCTCTTTCACACAGAAAGAACCAAACTCCCATAAATTGAGTAACTCACACAAAGAGAGTAACTAATTCCCATACAGAGAATTAGGGTTTTAAAACAAAAACAAAACGAAACAACACTCACATATGCCTTGATAAGTTCTTACCAATGTGAAGAAGAAGGCATGCAAGTGAAACTCAAGTGCTTGAGATGAGCCTTTGATTGCACTTGATGATCTTTCTCTCTTCTAGGAATGAATCCTAACACTTCTCACTTGAGTGTATGAAATGAAGATAAGAAAGATGTTCTCTAAGAAAAGGAATGAGATTGAAATCCCTTGGAGAAATTCCCTAGAGCTTAGATGCTATAGCATAAGATTGAAGCTCTAATGAGAGAAGGGGGGAGGAGTGGCTTAGAGAAGAGATTAAATGATCTTCTGTAATTTCCTAATCCTTTCAAGAGTTCTAAATGAACTAAGCCAACTCCTATATATATGAAGCCCAAAGGAACCATAAAACCAGCCAAAAACCCAAAGGGAAGAACTCTGCAACGGCTAGATTTTGGCAGTTTACGGCACAGACAGTCGACTGATGAAAAAATGACAGTCGACTGTTCAACGGCTAGAAAAAATCCAAACGGTTATAATCTGAGCCAGGACAGTCGACTGTAGAAGACTACACAGGCGACTGTAAAGCAGACAGTCGACGGTATATCCTTCATCAGGCGACTGCAGCAGGGATGGAAGAAAAATAGAGAGTTGCATCTTCCTCCCAGTATGCCTACAGGTGACTGATTACCATAGTACAGTCGACTGTAAAATAGATAGGCGATTGTTTCTCCTTCATCAGTCGACTGCTGCATAAGATGGAGAAAAACATAGAGAGATGCATATTTCGCACTTACGCCTTTCAGACGACTGATAGCCATTTCACAGGCGACTGTAAATATACAGGCGACTGTAAAAACTTCATCAGGCGACTGTCTTGCACATTGGGATGAAGCCCAGAAAATGCAAGAAGCACACAGGCGACTGTCGACCAATTCACATGCGACTATAAGAATACAGGCGACTGTAAATTGAACTTCAGTCGACTGATGCGAAAAGCTCAAGATGAGTCAATAGAAAAGTTGACTTGAGCTGTGCATCACAGTCAACTGTAGAAGGCTCGACAGGCGATTGGAAATCACCCAGTCGACTGTAAAACCTTCAGCAGGCGACTGCAGGAGAGCCAGAGACTCCAAATGAGTCTTTGGACTAGATGAACTTATTGGGTTGGATTCTATGATAATCCTAAGGCTCACTAAGATGGTTAAAAGTAAATGCATGAGAGTATGACCATCTATCAAGGCATTACAATAATCCTAGAATCAAAAAAGAGAAATGCAAGTAAATGAAATTAAATGGATTACAAATTACATCTCATATAGTCTAAGACTTCAAGCTCACGATACCTTGATGCTCCCCATCATCTCCAAGCTTTGGCACTCATTGATGTGCTTCCCTTCATCAAGCTCCAAGCATTGACAATGCTTCTCTAGATGTCCATCCATCATCATGCTCCAAGCTTTGGCTTCATTAGATGATCTTCATAACTTCATCCAAGCTTGAGCACACCATCACTCTTGGAGGTCTTTAAGATATCCTTTGTAATATCCTCCAAGCATAAGCTTTGTCTCATCAACATATAATCATTAAGATAAACTGAGACTTAAAACATAAGATTGATTAGCACACTAACATAATGCATTGATCATCATCAAAACAACGTTAGTCTTGAACCCAAGAACTAACATGGGGGAGGCCTTTGGCCTCCCCACCACTTATCCCCCATTACTCCACCACTCTTAATGTGGTGGAGACCTTTGGTATCCAAGTCTCTTGGGATATCATATGGAATTTATAAATAAAGAACCATGGCTATTGGCCATGGTTACTCTTCTTCCAATCTTCTCCAACAACTTCCATTTTCTTCTCTTTCTTTTTTAATGAACTCGAGAATTAAATTCAGGGTAGCATCATACAATGAAAGAAAAATCAAAACAAAAATGTAACAGTATTGGAAATGTGCAAAGCTTTTGATAGGTTTAATAGTTTTGATAGGTTTTCTGGCATGATTAAACGTCCAATAATCCGAATTTAAATCAAAAAAATTAGTTCCCTAAAGAAGAAACAATTAACACTTGAATCTTACAGATGGCACGTAAGCTAAACAGTACTTTGGTCAAAAAAAGACAATGACTAACATGTGACGATTTTATCGACTTGGACTTTCTTAAAAAAGAGCAAATTTGGTGGGTTTAAAGGTTACAATGTGTTGGGTGACTTTGAAATTTTCCCATAAAAAGGACAATGTAATATACAATTGATTCAAGTTTTAGCACTCTTGAAGTATATTAGAATTACAAAAATTGCGAAACAAAATGGTGCTTGACAATTAAAATGTTAATTCTCTGTAATAGACGACAAATAAGTTAAATCAAAAGAGAAAACCCACTGGGCTAATTAAGATTATAACAGCTTGATTAGCATTATGAAATATGGTTGCAGCCCACAATTAAGTAAATATTTAAGGATTGATTTGGTTGGGGTGCGCCAAGGCCGTGCAATAGTGCAACGCATGGACGACGCTCGAGAGCCCCATCAGCAAGCTACTGTGAATGGGCCATCCCCCACAAAAAAATAATTTAATATCATAGTGGGCCAATGGCCCACGTATCAGATATTAAACTGATAAGAACAGATACTACACTTGATCTTAGCCAAAAGGCCGAGAAAGGTAAGAGTTTGATGGTCTGGTGTTCCTTACTTTTATACACAATCCTCATCTTCTAGTCACTGTTCACGGCCGATGTGTGACTAAAGAGTCCTCTATAGGACTTAGATATCATAGTAACACTACGAATTAATGCCCATCTTTTAGGTGAAAAAGGTGAAAATATATGACATATGATGTGTTTTTTGTTTCCATTTTTGACACCAAGTCACATCATTACACATCAATTAGAGGTGTATCCCTCTCTTTGTATATAGTATTAGCATTGAGACGTAGTGGAACAATAACATGGGCATGGCTTAATAGTTTTGATAGGTTTTCTGGCATGATTAAACATCCAATAATCCGAATTTAAATCAAAAAAATTAGTACCCTAAATAAGAAACAATTAATACTTGAATCTTACAGATGACATGTAAGCTAAACAGTATTTTGGCCAAAAAAAGACAATGACTAACATGTGACGATTGTTGGAACTTATCCAACTATGTTGGATCTTAATCCAACGTTGGGCTAATATGCGATAAATAATTATATAAGTGCTACGCTGTCATATTACGCCCAATATATTAGTGATCTGATTTTAATTAAGTTAAGTGGACTTAAATGAGTCAGGTAGGTTGTGGGCCTTTATGTGTGGTGATCATTGGGCTTCAATTCGTTGATGGGCCGAATTGGAAACCCTAGGGTTAAGGAGGCTAGCCCATATATATATATGCGGTCATGATCCCCGGAGCACACGAACAAGTTAGCCGTCTTTTCTACGCCCCGTCGCTAGGAGAGAAACCGGGAGAAAGCCAAAGGATTTCTCCAACGGTGGATTCGTGCTATTCTGGAAGATCATCTACCACGGTATCATGAGGATCTCTTTTAGAATATTAGCGATGGATTCAGATATGCTTCCGCTAATCAGAGAAGGTAATGATTTAAGGTTCCGCATGTTCTTTATCTAGATTTGTGTTGTTTGGCTTAAACGCAAATCTAGATCTTTAGTTCCTACATGTGGTATCAAAGCCTGCATGCTGCGGATCATAAATTTTTTGCCTGCTCGTAGTAGATCTAAAAAAATCCGTTTTTAATCTGTTTTATATTCGGATCTGTGCAAAAGTTTGGTTTTTTGATTAAATTTTTCCCAAAAAATTTTTTTTTACAAACCCTAGATCGGGGCGGCCCACCAGCAGCCGTCTGACACAGCAAAAGAGGGGCAGCTCCGCCGCCCCCGGTGGCAGATCGGCGCCGGCCATGCTGGTGTCGACACAGAACAAGAAAGGGACGGCAAAAGCCGCCTTTATAGGATGAAACCGTAGGGTGTGGGGGGGCTTCCAGCCCCCCCCCCCCCCCCCGCTCCGGCGGGATCGGGACAGGAGAGGGGGCGGCTCACTGCCCCCGTTAGGTATTAGAGGGGGCGGCGTGAGCTGCCCCCCGGGGATTTTCCGGCAGGGGGAGGGCGGTGCCCTGCTGCCCCCTTGCGATCAAAACGCAGGCCCCCTCCACGGGGGCCTGCTGTCTCCGACACAGAGGAAGGTGGCGGCTTTTGGCCGACCCCAGTTCGACCCCGACAGACGGGGAGGGGCCGGCGCTCCGCTGCCCCTCCCCTTGGATCAAACCGCAGGCGCCCTCTGGCACCTGCGAGACACAGTAAAGGGCGGCGGTTGCCGCCTCTCTTGGCCGACGGCAGGCGCCTCTGGCACCTGCTGATCGCGCCCAGGCGTACACACCCGAAGCGACGGTTGTAGTTTTACCGCAAGCGCACGGTATAGCGACGAGCGGGTATCGAACACAGGGAGGACGAATGACCGTGCTTGCTCCTAATCAACCTGGCTATTTAAGAATAGAGAGAATTGCCTTGGGCGATCCTGTCACAATCGTCAGACAAATGTGCGAGATATCAAATCAAATAAAGAACGTCTAGGGAATGGCGAATTCCCGCTACTCACCGTTTTTCATAAATGTGGTTCGTCGTTATCAAAATTGCTAGAATGAGAATTTGGATGAACTAGTTGCAACTGAATGTAGAACCAAGCTCACGCTCTCGCGCTGTTGCCGGTCTATAGCTATCCTAGGGTCGGGTCCAATCTCTTGCAAACCCTAGCCTAGGAAAGCTAGCATTAGGATCAACATCATCGTTCAATCGTGCACCGAGCCCAATCTCTTGCAAACTCGGTCCACAATCTAAATTAGGATAGTTCCTACCCATCCAATCTCTTGCAAACGGGTATCGGCACGGAATTGCAACCGGAGATCCTAGTATCGGTCCAATCTCTTGCAAACCGATACTTCGAAAATCCGACTCCAACCCAATTCGGATTTCTAGGGCTTCCTATCAAATTGGGATCCAATCTCTTGCAAATCCCAATTGATATGAATACCTAGCTATCCGTAGTAAATTGATCCCAATCTAATCCCTAATAGCTATTCTAGCTCAATTTCTACCAATTCAACACAAATAGGAAATAGGGCTTGTAGGGTTCATCCCCACGCCCCAAGACGTGGAGACTACTCACAAATCATAGCAATAGCACAAAAATAATCAATGAAATAGGCAATGGAATTCATCACAACAATGATATAAACAATAAAAATAGAGTTTTTGGGGAAGAGAGATGCAAACCAATGTATTTCTTCAATTAATCCAACAAAAATCCAAGTTTTTCCTCTTCTCCAATCACAAATAATAAAACCAAAAAGTAGTCTAAAAAAGCTGCAAAAAATCTAAGAGATGGCTCCCAAACTAGGGTAAAAACAGGGCTTAAATAGCCCTCAAAATCGTCCAAAAATCCTGACCAAAACGCCCCTGCACAGCCTGTTTTCCGCAAATTTCGCTACAGGCAGCGCATCGCACTCGGCCGAGTGACAAAAGTCGCTCGGCCGAGTGAAAACCCTGTCATTTTCCAGTAAGTCGGGGGCTTCAGGGGTCTTCAGTTCGGGGGCGGCTCGGCCGAGTGAGTTGTCGTCACTCGGCCGATGGCTTCACTGCACTCGGGCGGACGTGGTTTACCACTCGGCCGAGTGGGTCTTCTGAAGCTCAGGTGGCCGAAAAAACAGTAACTTCGATATTTTGGAGGGGCTTCGTCTGGGCGCCACTCGGGCGGACGTGATGTAGTCACTCGGTCGATGTGGTCTCCGTCGCTCGGCCGAGTGCACAGGTAAATCGTGTCTGAACGGGTCGGCCGAGCAGCGTCTCGCTGGTCGGCCGAGTGGCTCCTCCACTCGGCCGAGTGGAACACAAAAATGCCCATTCTGCTTATTTTGGCCTCCTCGTCGCTCCTGCGACGTCCATTCTTCTTCCGCTCCTCTCCAACAGCAAAATACCCCTTGGGGAGGTCGTCGGCGACCGTCTAGAGTAAGCGCATCTCGAGATCACTCCTAATCGTGCCAAATCACCTGAAATGCGACAAAAACAACAAATCGTGAAAAGCATCGCAATATCGTCGATATATCGTGAAAAACATGATTTGGGCGATCTAAATGGCATGCAAACATGCGAAAAAAAGGTGTAAAATAAGGAGTGATCAAAATCCCCCAAGCTTGCCTCTTACTCGTCCTCGAGGAAGATAAGTAAAAGGCGAACCCGGTGGATTCGGAAAACGAAAACGACGAAAAACGAAAAAAAATGAAAAACGAAGAAGAATGGAAACCAAATGAAAATAAAGAAAGAAAGAAAGAAGCGAAGAGGTAGGATGCTAGATCATTTTCTCAGGACGTGGGTTTCACTTATTCTTATAGCATGCATCGAGTGAGAAATACATGTCAAAGAATCTCATTTTGATATCATAGTATAATAGTGCAAGTAGAAAATAGAAAACCCACGAACAACGGCATAATCATGAAAAACGGAATAATTTTAAAATTAACATCGCCTGAATCATCTAAAGCGGTATACAAATCTCAGATCACACACTTTTCAATTGAACGCTTTCTATCTGGAGTATAAGAGTATCACACCATAGAATAGAGAGAATAGAAAAGTATGGATTTCATGAAATGAACGCTATGCTTAGATTTCTGGATTTCGTAAAGCTAGAAACAATCTCACCGAGTATAGAATATTACTTAGCCTAGGTTGTCGTGCAATGTCAAGTAGTCACTCTCTCACACATCAATGGATCCCCTCCCCCAAGCTTATCTATAAGCGTGGTGGCACAAAAATATTTACATCCCCATTTTTATATAGCTCCAAAGGCAAAGAAGAGAAAGAAGAAAGAAAGAAAGTGAGATGGGATCTTTTATTGAGGATTTTTCCTCTTTTTTTTGAAATAAGCAATATATACACAATGATCCCAACTCAGAGAGAGATAATGATATACAAGAATGTTTTTCTCTCTTTTAATTTTTTTTAGAAGAAGGGATTTGGAGCTAGGAATTAATAGCGGGGGGAATGCCATAAAATAGAATCACTAAGGGGAGATTCACCAATGATTTTTAAAAGTAGAGAAATGATGTTCAAGATTTGTGGAGAAAGAAATATATATAACTCTCGGCTCACTCTATAAGACATGCACGACAACTTCAGCAGGGTAATCTAATCTACTCAGTTTCAATCACAAAAAAGCTAACTAATCCAGATATATCATAGCTAACATCATTCAATCATCCTGAAGTGAAGTGTACAATTCATGCATATAGAAGTGATAAAGGAAAAGAAATCAGTACTCCAGATATAGGCATTCAATGCGTGAATCTTGGTGTGTTTTTTGTGATAGCATACATATGAATATTCAGGCTCAGCTAATAATAAAATTTCATCCATTTTCATGTGGGAAAAGTGTGGGTTACTACTCCTAAATGCAAATCAAGTCATAGCATATGATATCGGAAATGAAATCTAAGACATGACAAATATAGCATGCATATAGAATAAGCTAACTCCACGTAGACATCATCACAGAAAATTCATCTCTAGCATGAGATGAAAAAGAAAGAAGTAAAGATAAAAGGAAAATAGAACTATGCAATGCGGCACACAGGAAAATAAGAAAAACGTGATGCATGGCAAAAAAAAAGAAAAATAATGAAAAATGAGTGCAAAAGTGAAAAACGGTGTGAAAAACTGAAAATAAAGGTGGCAAATCAAAAAAGAACGTGAGAACTCACTCCCCCAAGCTAAACGGCACAGTGTCCTCAATGTGCAAAGTGTGGCACACAGAGAGACAAGTAATGTGAGGGGCAAGTGAGGATGCATGCATGATGGGAAGAAGAAAGATAATAAAAGGAAAAATAAAGAAATGAAAATATGATGCGGAAATGATGCATGCACAGATAGGAGTGATACGAAAATAAATGCGGCACCAAAAACTCTCCCTCTCTCCCAAAAAGATATATATAGATGTGACAAAATGAGAATCCCAAAATAAGTGAGGGGAGGGGGGTGGACAAAAGTGCATCAGGACCCAGCAGAGACGGGCAGCACAACGGCAGGAATGGAACAAGGCATCAAGAGTGCCTAAGAAGGCGGTGCCGCACCGTCTCCGTCCTGAGGCGGAGGTCGTGAGGGTGGTGCAGGCTGGACAGGCTGCTGAGCGGGGGTGGGCGTGGAAGTGGAAGCAGGTCTAGTGTGTGTGGAAGTGTGTGTGGGAACCTGCTGGGTGGGTGGGGGTACGCGTGGGAGACGCTCCAGAACCTGTGTAAGGCAGTAGTGGATCTGGGGGATCAGCTCGAAGCGTCCAGCCATCGCAGAGACGGTGGAGGACAGGGTCCTAAGGTCTCCTCTAAGACCACTCACCGCCAACTCAAGAGCACGTATGCTCTGCAGTACAGTGTCGGGCGGGGGTGGTGCAGAGGGACGCACCGGTCGGGGCTACGCAGGGCGAGGCTGGCGTACGCGAGTGGAGTATGTAACGGGCTCAGCAGGGAAGGGGACAAAAGGTGCCGCGCCTGCAAAAGTGGGCCTGGCCTCAGTGTGAGGTCGGGGCGGGCGGTGAGAAGTGGAGGCGGCGGCAGCGAAAGAAGAGTACAGAAGCGGCTGTGAGGCGGCTAGAGAGGTCAGTGGCACAGAAGTGTGGACAGACGCCACGACGCTCTCAGAGAATACGGCAGCTGTGGAGACAGAGGACTCTACCGCTGGGGTGGAAGTGTGTGGACCAAAAGGCGCAATCACAGCGGAGATCATGCTAGCCATGGTCTCCACGACCGCGGCGAACGAGGGCTCTCCACTCTCAACAAAGGTCTGCGGGCGCTCGGGGAGAGCGGAGCAAAGAGGCTCGACGGACAGAGGGCCGGAGGTGGTGGTGGGAGTGGTGGTGACAGCCTCGGAAGTGGTGGGGGTGGGCTCAGCTAAGGTGCTCCCGACACCGACAGCGGTGTCAGGAGCAGCGGAAACATCTGGTATGGGCTGAGGGGCCACAGGGTCAACGGGCTCGGCAGCAGGCTCGGCAGCAGGCTCGGCAGCAGGGTCTACAGGGGGAACGGGGGCCTGCTCGGCCTCCTCGGCCTCGAGCAAGTACGCAGCGGGGATGAGGACATCCATCGCAGGGAGCCAGTCAACGTGGGCCGGTGCAATCTGGGTCCGAGCTGGGCTCGGGAGAATCATGTAGTCGGCACCGAAAGGGCCATGCAACCAGACCCAGTGACGCTCACCATGCGGACGAAGCATCTTCATCCGGGCCATAACATCTATCGACAAAGAGGTGGGGCCCGGGACGCGTCGCAAGTCGTCGGGGAAGTCCTCGCCGGTCATAAGAGCCAGCAAGGTAATCAGGCCACCGCAGCATATCGGTGAGCGAGCGCCCACCGATACAATGATGCGGTCTAAGTACCATGCCGCGATATCGATCACGACGGCGGGGACAAGCTCATCTCCATCCCTAGATAGAGCTCTGGGACGTGTCATTGCGTAGAGCATGTAAAGCTCTGGCGTAGACATCGTGCCCGGCTCATATCTGGCCAAAAATGTCGTCGCCATAAGGCGCTGAGCAATGCGAAGGCAGGGATGTACGATGGCCGAGGCCTTGGCCCTACTAGGGTCAAAGGCGGCGTGGAGACCCGTGATACGTGCCCAGAAGGCACCGGCATCGAAAGAGGGTGGAGGGATATGTGTGGGGCCGTAACCGCGATCAGCTCCGGGGACGGCGGGCCAAGAGAAAAATGCTCTCATCATATCGAGAGTGACCTGGCACTCTCGATCCATGAACCGGAATGAGCATCCCTCATCGGTCCGGGCGATTGAACTCAAAACCTCAAGTGTCGGGCGGGTAAAAGTATCCGTCGACACCTGCAGAAAATCTCGCCAGCCCACGTTGTCGTACAACGTGAGCATCCCCTCAAGTACCCCCAGGCGTCCTAGGTCAGCGAGGTGTGCAAACCTGGAGGGTACGATCGAGCGCTGGGAGATACGCTCGAAGACGGCGCGGTGTGCGTCGTCTCGGAACGTAATCCTGAGCGGCCCGACCAGTGGAGCCGGTGGTGGTGGCTGTGGATCGGCAGGGAGAGGCTGTGCGGGCTGTGGGTGCACTGCAGGCTGTGCGGGGTGTGCGGGGCCTGCAGGCTGTGCTGGGTGGACGGCATGTGTGGGGGAAGGAGGAGGAGGAGACTCTTCCGCCTCGTGGGCGAGGCCGGCGTCATCCGACCTCTTCCGCTTAGCGGAAGGTCTCCTCGTCCGCGGCCGTGTCCGGGGCGGCATATCGGCCCCGAGCGCGCCAAAAAGTGAAAAAGTGTGGCGTGTGCAAAAAGAATGGAAAGAGTGTACCAAAACACGCCGCGAGTGCTAAACAGTGGAAGCGTGCGAAGTCCGCGCCTCCACGAAGTCCAAAACGGCCCGTAGAAGCTCCCCTAGGCTCCCCTAAGCTCCAAAAAGCAACTTGCGTATGAAAAAGCGATATCAGCGAGTAATAATCAAGATGTATGGAGCAATAGGGGTATAACAGATAGATATGGGAATTTATTCGGGTTAGGGGTTCGATTAATACACGGATCCTCGAAAAATACGCAAAAAGAGGAGAAAACGGGCAAATCAAGCTATACCGGAGGTGATCGGAGACAAGGCCGTCGGCGGCGACTCGGGCGGGGTGCGGTGATGGTCGGCCGGCGGTGGCTGGCCGAGCGGCGGCGCGCGCGGGCTTGGTCGGGCGAGTGGGGGCTGGGTGAAGCGAGATCGGGCGATGGGAGCTGAAGGGGCGCGGGCGGATTTGGGATTTGCGATTTCGAAATCCGCGCCCCCCTCGCCACTTATATAAAAAAAAGTTACGACTCGGCCGAGTGACGTGATCACTCGACCGAGCGAGGCAATAAAAATTTTCTCCCCGATATCGCTTCGGCCGAGTGGCTTTGCCAGCCTCGGCCGAGTGACGTAAGTCCATTCGGCCGAGTGACTCAAGCTACTCGGCATGACTCGCCCTAGGAGGGTATCCGTTTTACTCGGCCGAGTGAACAAATGTACTCGGCCGAGTAGCAGTTATATCGAAATCAAGAAAATAAACAGAGAGTTGGGTTCAGCAGACTTTCCTCGTTCGTGAGCGGCTCGGCCGAACGAACTTGTGTACTCGGCCGAGTGACTAGTATACTCGGCCGAGTGAGCCTTGTGTTCTGCTGTTTGTCTTCGTTTGGGCTCTAAACTCCGTCTTTCTTCCTCCAGTCGATTTCATTCTCCTCCTAAGCGTCGAGCGCCTTCTTGGGGCGCTCCTCGTCGTCTCGTTCATCCTCCTCATGATGGATCTACCTATCTCCTCTCCTGTCAAGAAAAATAGGACCCGTTATCACGAAATTTTTGGTCGAATGACTCAAAACACTAAAAATTTCTAAAACGAAAATAAAGAAAAAGTAAAAATAAAGCAAAAACCGTCGGGTTGCCTCCCGACAAGCGCTCGTTTTAGGTCGTGAGCTCGACCCCCTATAATTTTCAATCAATGCGGGATGTTTGGTGCATATGAGATGCACCCGTCAAACTTCCCGGGGAGCGCGCTTGGATTTGGACGTGGCGGCGTAGCGTTCTCCCTCGGAGGTCTCCTATCTCGAATGGTGTTGGGGGGGCTCCCCCAAGCTAGCATTTGCCCCGGTCAACGGCTTAACCGGTGATGCCGATTTCCGTACCGGCGGAGCTTTCTTTGGAGACTTTAATTTCGAGAGCTTGCAGAGCTCTCGAATCCTTGCGACATCAGCGTCGCCTTCATCTTCATCAGCGGAGAAGTCGGGGGAATCATCTTTATTCTCTTCATCTCGGCCTAAATCCGGGCCTTCTTCAAATTCTTCATCAAAAAGAGCACCGATTGAGTGAGGAATCGCCTCCTCTATCACCTCATTAAGGAGGTCCGAGAGATCATCCGATCGCTCTTTAAGCAAATATACTCTATTGGTTTCGCCCGTCGGGATCCCCTCGGAATAGTGCTTGAGCCTTTGACCATTCACTTTGAATGTGGAACCATCCTTGCTTTCCAACTCGAAAGCTCCTCCCGGTTGTATGTACTTGATGGTGAAAGGTCCCGACCAACGTGACCTCAACTTACCGGGAAATAGTCGGAGCCGGGAATTGTAGAGCAAGACCTTGTCTCCCACCTTGAAGTCCGTGACGGTTATGCGGGCATCGTGGAAAATCTTGGTCCTTTCCTTGTAAATTCTCGAGCTCTCATAGGCGTCTCTCCTTATTTCATCAAGCTCATTGATGTCCAAGAGTCGCCTCACCGTCGCACTCTTGTAGTCGTAGTTAAAGGTCTTGATGGCCCAATATGCGCGGTGATCCAATTCTACCGGCAAGTGGCAAGCCTTCCCATAAACTAGACGGAACGGTGTGGTGCCGATGGGGGTGCGAAAGGCCGTGCGATATGCCCATAGAGCATCGTTTAGCTTCATTGACCAATCCTTTCTGGACCGATCCATGGTTTTCTCGAGAATTTGCTTGATCTCTCTATTCGAGACTTCCACTTGGCCGCTTGTCTGGGGGTGATAAGCCATGCCAACTCTATGATTTACCCCGTACTTCTTTAGCATGGCTTCAAACTTGTTCTCTATGAAGTGGCTTCCCCCGTCGCTTATCAAGGTACGCGGCACTCCGAAACGCGGGAAGATATTTTGCTTAAAGAACTTGGAGACGACTCTTGCATCATTGGTAGGGGTGGCAATTGCTTCCACCCATTTGGAGACATAGTCAACGGCCAATAAGATGTATTTGTTGCCATTGCTCGATGGAAATGGTCCCATGAAGTCTACTCCCCAACAATCAAAAAGCTCGATTTCTTGGATGGGTCTCATCGGCATCTCATTGCGCTTAGAGATATTCCCGGTCCGTTGGCATCTATCACACCCCTTTACAAAGTTGTGGGTGTCTTTAAACATTGTCGGCCAGAAGAACCCGCTCTGCAAGATCTTAGCGGTGGTTTTAGAGGCGGCATGATGTCCCCCGCATGGTAGACCGTGACAATGCAAAATGATCGACGTTGCCTCCTCTTTAGAAACACACCTACGAATGACACTATCTTTGCATATCTTGAAAAGGTAAGGATCTTCCCAAAAATAGCTACGGACCTCATGCATAAATCTCCTTTTTTGTTGCGTGGACATCCCATGCGGTTTGATTCCGCAAGCCAAGTAGTTGACGAAGTCCGCGTACCAAGGTACTTCCCCGGTCCTTACCGCATATAGCCTCTCATCAACAAATGTGTCATCAATAGGTAAGCTCTCATCCTCCTTGTCGCGAACGAGCCTAGATAAATGATCCGCCACGACGTTGTCTGTACCCTTCTTATCTCTGATCTCTAGGTCGAATTCTTGCAACAAGAGTATCCACCTAATCAACCGGGGTTTGGCTTCCTTCTTGTTCAAATGATACTTCAATGCCGCATGGTCGGTGTGGACAATCACCTTGGAGCCGAGGAGGTAGGAGCGAAACTTCTCTATGGAATAGACGACCGCTAGAAGCTCCTTTTCGGTAGTTGTGTAGTTTTTCTGCGCGTCATCCAATGTCTTGCTCGCATAGTATATCGCATGAAGCTTCCTATCTTTCCTTTGTCCCAATACCGCTCCAATGGCTTGGTCGCTAGCATCGCACATTAGCTCAAAAGGGAGGCTCCAATCCGGCGGTTGTATGATGGGCGCGGAGACTAGCGCTTCCTTCAAGGTGTTGAAAGCTTGCAAGCATTCTCCTGAAAAGTCAAAAGGAACATCTTTAGCGAGCAAGGAAGTAAGTGGTCGGGCAATCGAGGCGAAATCCTTGATGAAGCGGTGGTAAAACCCCGCGTGACCAAGGAAGCCTCTAATGCCCTTGACATTAATAGGAGGAGGAAGTTTTTCGATTACCTCAATTTTTGCTCTATCTACCTCGATTCCCCTCGAGGAAACAAGATGTCCGAGAACTATACCTTCCGTGACCATGAAGTGACACTTCTCCCAATTGAGAGTGAGATTGTTTTGTTGGCACCTTTTTAGGACTTTAGTGAGATTTTCCAAGCAAGAGTCAAACTCACTTCCGTAAACCGAGAAATCATCCATAAAAACTTCCATAATATTTTCAATGTAATCGGAAAATATGGATGTCATACATCTTTGAAAAGTGGCGGGAGCATTACAAAGGCCAAACGGCATCCTACGGTATGCGTAGGTGCCATAGGGACAAGTGAAAGTTGTCTTTTCTTGGTCATCTTCATGCAAAGGGATTTGGAAGAAACCCGAATACCCGTCTAGATAGCAAAAATATTTATGGTTCGCGAGGCGTTCAAGCATTTGATCAATGAATGGCAATGGGTAATGGTCCTTTCGGGTGGCTTTATTGAGTTTCCTATAGTCAATGCACATTCGCCATCCCGTGACAGTGCACGTAGATATTGGCTCACCTTTTTCATTTTTTATGACAGTCATCCCCCCTTTCTTGGGGACGACGTGAACGGGGCTAACCCATCTACTGTCAGAGATAGGATAAATTATACCGGCTTCTAACAATTTTAGGATTTCCTTTTTAACCACCTCCTTCATGTTCGGGTTTAACCGCCTTTGAGGCTCTATGGAGGTGGATTCGGTATCCTCCAAATGGATCCGATGCGTGCAAAGCCTAGGGCTTATCCCTTTTAGATCGGAGATAGTGTATCCCAAGACACCTTTGTGGCTCCTAAGAACGTTTAGGAGTTTTTCAAGTTGATCTTGTGTGAGGTGGGAATTGACTATCACCGGGAAAGTTAATTTATTACCCAAAAAGGCATACCTTAGATTCGGTGGTAATCGTTTAAGCTCTACCTCAGGTGGCGCTGCTCCTTCCACTTCATCGGCTCGCATGAGTTCGACTTCTTCCTTGTTATCCGTGTTTACCTCATGTTCAGGGGGCATGCTCTCTTGTGACGAGTCAGACTCGCTACTTAGTGAGGATGAGGCATCGAAATAGGCGCCCTCCGATTCAGTGCTAGCATCGCCAAAACCTTCACTCTGCTCCAGTTCGTACCTGGAATCAAGAAACTCATCAGACGATTCATAAAAACAAGAGTGAGCGTCATAGAGTGTAACTCCCTGAATGTCGGTTTGCTCGAAGGGTTCTTCGGGAGCATAGTGTTCTTCGACGCTTGCTCTGTTGGCTTTGAAATACAATTTGTCGTCGACCACGTCAACTCTGACATTGCCTCCGATAGTCCCCTCCTGGGAGATTTGGTCCATCACAAAACTAGCAAATAGTTGTTCGTCGGGGTCCTTGACATCAATAGCAAATGCTCCGGTAGTGTGGACCTCGTCGACAAGCTCCTTAAGGAGGTCTGTGAAGGAGTCATAGTCTTCTCGACTGAGTTCTATTGTTGGCGTTGCATCCTCCATTCTTCCTGTTAAGATTTTACGCAAAATACGGGGAGAACATGCAAATAGTGCTGCGAATGAAGTTAGAATAAGATAGAGAGGGAAGTAAAGGAAGAAGAAATAACCGGGTGGTCGACGCCGAGCACCGTCAAAACGCTGTCCCCGGCAACGGTGCCAAAAACTTGATCGCGCCCAGGCGTACACACCCGAAGCGACGGTTGTAGTTTTACCGCAAGCGCACGGTATAACGGTGAGCGGGTATCGAACACAGGGAGGACGAATGACCGTGCTTGCTCCTAATCAACCTGGCTATTTAAGAATAGAGAGAATTGCCTTGGGCGATCCTGTCACAATCGTCAGACAAATGTGCGAGATATCAAATCAAATAAAGAACGTCTAGGGAATGGCGAATTCCCGCTACTCACCGTTTTTCATAAATGTGGTTCGTCGGTATCAAAATTGCTAGAATGAGAATTTGGATGAACTAGTTGCAACTGAATGTAGAACCAAGCTCACGCTCTCGTGCTGTTGCCGGTCTATAGCTATCCTAGGGTCGGGTCCAATCTCTTGCAAACCCTAGCCTAGGAAAGCTAGCATTAGGATCAACATCATCGTTCAATCGTGCAGCGAGCCCAATCTCTTGCAAACTCGGTCCACAATCTAAATTAGGATAGTTCCTACCCGTCCAATCTCTTGCAAACGGGTATCGGCACGGAATTGCAACCGGAGATCCTAGTATCGGTCCAATCTCTTGCAAACCGATACTTCGAAAATCCGACTCCAACCCAATTCGGATTTCTAGGGCTTCCTATCAAATTGGGATCCAATCTCTTGCAAATCCCAATTGATATGAATACCTAGCTATCCGTAGTAAATTGATCCCAATCTAATCCCTAATAGCTATTCTAGCTCAATTTCTACCAATTCAACACAAATAGGAAATAGGGCTTGTAGGGTTCATCCCCACGTCCCAAGACGTGGAGACTACTCACAAATCATAGCAATAGCACAAAAATAATCAATGAAATAAGCAATGGAATTCATCACAAC
The DNA here is from genome assembly GCA_030789695.1 of Scilla litardierei. NCBI lineage: Eukaryota > Viridiplantae > Streptophyta > Magnoliopsida > Asparagales > Asparagaceae > Scilla > Scilla litardierei. The sequence continues at coordinate 135,282,301 of CM061136.1, read as the reverse complement.
AATGATATAAACAATAAAAATAGAGTTTTTGGGGAAGAGAGATGCAAACCAATGTATTTCTTCAATTAATCCAACAAAAATCCAAGTTTTTCCTCTTCTCCAATCACAAATAATAAAACCAAAAAGTAGTCTCAAAAAGCTGCAAAAAATCTAAGAGATGGCTCCCAAACTAGGGTAAAAACAGGGCTTAAATAGCCCTCAAAATCGTCCAAAAATCCTGACCAAAACGCCCCTGCACAGCCTGTTTTCCGCAAATTTCGCTACAGGCAGCACATCGCACTCGGCCGAGTGACAAAAGTCGCTCGGCCGAGTGAAAACCCTGTCATTTTCCTGTAAGTCGGGGGCTTCAGGGGTCTTCAGTTCGGGGGCGGCTCGGCCGAGTGAGTTGTCGTCACTCGGCCGATGGCTTCACTGCACTCGAGCGGACGTGGTTTACCACTCGGCCGAGTGGATCTTCTGAAGCTCAGGTGGCCGAAAAAACAGTAACTTCGATATTTTGGAGGGGCTTCGTCTGGGCGCCACTCGGGCGGACGTGATGTAGTCACTCGGCCGATGTGGTCTCCGTCGCTCGGCCGAGTGCACAGGTAAATCGTGTCTGAACGGGTCGGCCGAGCAGCGTCTCGCTGGTCGGCCGAGTGGCTCCTCCACTCGGCCGAGTGGAACACAAAAAATGCCCATTCTGCTTATTTTGGCCTCCTCGTCGCTCCTGCGACGTCCATTCTTCTTCCGCTCCTCTCCAACAGCAAAATACCCCTTGGGGAGGTCGTCGGCGACCGTCTAGAGTAAGCGCATCTCGAGATCACTCCTAATCGCGCCAAATCACCTGAAATGCGACAAAAACAACAAATCGTGAAAAGCATCGCAATATCGTCGATATATCGTGAAAAACATGATTTGGGCGATCTAAATGGCATGCAAACATGCGGAAAAAAGGTGTAAAATAAGGAGTGATCACATGCGCGTCACAGAGAAGGGACGGCCCCCGCCGCCCCTGCTGGTTGATGCCGGCGCCGGCCCCCCTGCCGGCGTCGGATCTGAGGGAAAGGGGCCGGAGGCGGCCGGCCCCTGGTTGGGTCTAAAAATCTGTCAGGATTCCTAACCCTAGCAGACTTTGGGCCATTCAGGTTATTTTTCAAAATAATTCTTTATTTTTCGGTATATGGGCTCTTATTTTGGGCTTGTTTTGGCCACTACACAATTTTGGGCTTAAATTGAATATTTGGGTGAATTTGAACCCTATTTTTGGGGCTATTCTTATCTCTTGTGAAGCCCTATTTTGGATACATTAATGCACTAATAATTATAGGAAATAAAAGGCCATCTTGTGTATATTTCCTGATTCAGTTTTATTTGTGCGTTAAATTTAAGTTCATTTCGATTTTAATTCTTTAGGCAAAATTCAGTTAAATATACATTTCGAAATAATTCTAATTTTTGTGAAATTCCACCAAAGTGGGTTCCACTATTAAAATTGTTATTATTTCGGAATGTAAACGGACTAAAATACATACACAGTATGATCAGTTGCCTGGATGAATTTTAAATGGATCGAAGAAGTAATTAAAAGGCTTTCCTGTATATTTACATTTAAGTTCAGTTTCATTTGAATTCAATTTTTGGGCACATTAGATTATATGTTTCAAAATAATTTTAATTATTACGGGACCCCACCAAAGTGGGCTCTACTGTTAAATTATTATTATTTTGGAACATAAACGGTTAAATACATACTTTTGTATGATTGGTTGGCTAATATTGAATTTAAATTGGATTGAGGGATGAAATAAGAAGCTTTAATGTATATTTCTTCTCAAAGATAAATTTTGTGTTAATTATGCAAAATAAATTTAAAGTCGAAGTTTATGGCATAAAACAATATATATATATATTGGTATATACAAGTTGACTTCATACCTTCGTATGAAAATTCAGTTTGCTTAAATTAAGATTTAAATTAAAACACAAAATTAAAGTGTTTTCTTCAGGAGCAAATAAAAGGCTTCAACATATATTTCTCCACAAGGATAAGTTTAAAAGGCCTTAAGGAATTTTTTGTGCACTAACCATCAAGTAAATGGCCTTAAGGATATTTGACACATTTTAAAGTTATATATAAAATGGGATAGGGTGTATATTTATATATATATCTTTCTATGTATGTTCATATACACATTAGTGCACATATATACCCCATTTTTCGGAAAAAAATTTGTGTTGAAGTTATGGATTTTATTTAACTCAATATAAATGATTAGAAGGGTGGAATAAAAGATTCTGATATATATATTTCCACTTAGTGTAATCATTTTGTGTTAAATTCAGTTTAGTTTCAAATTCAATTTTTTGGCACAATTAATTATATATTTCGAATGAAGATTGATTGGATCATCAACTCACCAAAGTGGGTTTTCTTGTGAAGATTAGTTTTAACCTCGAAATATAACAAGTTCAATACATATTTTTGTATGAAAATTTTGGTTACCTTAAATTTGATTTTGAATAAAAGTGGACTTGAATATCTCCACTTAAAGTATAAATTCATGTATTAAATTGCGACATAGATTCAAATTTTGCAAAGGTATATATTTTTTGAAATGACTTTGTGCAATCATCATCTTGCCAAAGTGGGCTCTGTTGTTTTGCATTATTTCATTTCATAAATATAAAAAGATTTTAATGTGCCAATGATTTTCATAAGAATGCTTAATCGGCCCAAAGGGAGATTACTGTTCTATACCATTTCATGTGCACCTGTGGCAATAGACAAGGTGATGATTAGTGAGTTCAATGCATGCAAATTTAATTCGGTCCAAAGGAAGTTTTATTTTTGGCATATTATTTTTGTCATTGTCTGATTGCTACAACAAGATGTCAGTGACTAGTCAATAGATTATCCAAAGATAAATATTGGACTAGTGGGGGATGTCTTGAGATGAGAAAATAGCATTAATTTGAATTTGGTGTTGTTTTATTTAATACTCATATGAACATGTTAAAATTGTTTTCTTGTTCTCTTTTTCAGCTATTATTCCTGAAAAATTTTTTGCCAACCTCAAATCCATTCTAGTACTTAATGGTTCTAACTTCAAGGCATGGAAGGAAAATCTTTTGATAATCCTCGGAATCTTGGATCTTGATCTGGCATTGAGGACTCATTGTCCTCCACCACTCACTGATGAGAGTACCTCTGATGAAAATAGGGAGATGGAAGAGTGGAAGAGATCAAATCGCATGTGCCTAATGCTTGTGAGGAATGCCATTCCAGAATATCTCAGGGGCTCTATTTTAGAGAAAATTTCTACAGCTAAATGGTTCCTTATTGAGCTTGAAAAGAAGTTTGTCAAGAATGAAAAGAGTGAGATTAGTACACTCTTGACAAACCTAACTTCAATGAAATATGAAGGTAAAGGAAACATCAGTGAGCACATATTGAAGATGTCTAATATTGCTTCAAGATTGAAAGCACTTGAGCTAGACCTCTCTGAGGCTCTGCTAGTGCATTTTGTTTTGATATCTCTTCCATCTCAGTTTAACCAGTTTAAGATGAGCTACAATCTGAAGGATGAGACTTGGTCTCTGGATGAGCTCATCTCATACTGTGTAAAGGAAGATGAAAGGCTTGAGCAAGAAATGACAGAAAGCTCTCACCTGACCTCCACCTTCAACAAAAGGAAGAAGGATACTGAAGCTGCAGATACAGCTTCTCAAAGGAAACAACAAAGGGAACTGAAAAGTTCAGAAGGTAATGGTTGTTTCTTCTGTGGAGCTGAAGGGCATGTAAAGAAGAACTGCACAAATTATCACGCTTGGCGTGCTAAAAAGGGTATGTTTCTTTGATTTGGTTTAATTCTAAGTTAATTTCTTTTTCAGCAAACTTTGGTACTTATAGACACGTGATGGAAAGATCCTGGTATAACCATACACATCATTGTGTCTATACAGGAATGCCTAAGATGCCAAGAGCCAAATGATGGTGAAAGATACATCGATATGGGCAATAGCAAGATGGTTAGTAGAAGCAAATTAAATTTAGATTATTTCTTTTAAAGGCTAGATTATATTTGAATTTTATTAGACTATTATGTACCGTTTTTAACGGAATTTGGATTTCGATTTCGATTTTGAACAAATTCGGTTATCATTGTTCAATTATGAATGGAAAATTTGGTTGTCTCATGATTCAAAATTAGTTTATTCTGGTTCTTTAAAAGATCTTTATAATCTTCATTTATTTGGAAATGTTGCTTCATCTATAGAATCCCTGCATTTAAGTACATGTGTTGTAATGAAAGAATTAACAATTTAGAATTTCAGTTATATTTTGATTGCAGCTTATATCCTTAATAAAGTTTCAACAAATGAACTCAAAATCACTTGCATGTTTGGAGATTTTCAAATAAGGTAAGGCTTTATAAGCCTAATAAAGAAATAAGACATAATGCTAATGATTTTTTAGTTTTGTTGAATAATTTAAAAGCTGATATTTTGTATGATTTTACATAATTCCATTATTAAGTTAGTTTACGAATTAGGAAATGCACATCTATTTGAGGATGCTGAGTTTGAGGGGGAAATTTGGTTCGTGACAGTATTCTTGAAGAGGATTGTATTCCCACAGGTGTTGTTGGCATTGTTCAGGATGGTATTCTTGACATTGTTCAAGACATAATAAATTCAAGATAATGTTGCAATTCCTCCAATTCGGGAAATTGTTCATAAGGACAAACTCTAGCACCTCAAAGCACTAATTTCCATTTAGGAAATCCATTAAAGAGATGACAAGTTCACTGTTGACATTAGGATGATGGAAGTTCGACTTACATCAAGTTATAAAAGTTCTACATCTCTTTAATGGATTAATGCATTAATTAAGAAAGTCTTTGAATGATACTTAAAATCTTTTCTCATTACCATAAGGTTTGAAGCCTATTAACTGTAAATAGTTTTTTTACAGTCAAAAGGAATTCAAAAGGGTATTAAGAAAAGATTTAAAGCATATCTCTCAAAGACTTTATACGAAAAAGAATGCATTAATTGTAAAGAGTCTTTCTATTCAGTTTTCATGAAAGACTCTGTAAGGTTTATAATGGCATTAGTAGAGCATTTCAATATCGTTAATGATATATTAAATTTCATTAAGTGATCACGTCGTTCGGTTTTGAGATGATGCTTAATGATGTGATATATATCTTAAGTTCTGTGGGAGCATGTAATTTCTATAATATCTATGTGGTAATGAATGTTAAATTCTGTAGGAGACAAGTTTATTCTCAATAATTGCCCTGAGAATAATCTTCAGAAGATTTCCTATATCTCACCATTGGGGAGTCTAAAGTATGCTCAGTTTTATATGCATTTGGTTATTGCATATATTACAGGTGTGTTGGGCAGATTGTTAAGTTCAGGAGTTGACCATTTGACAGCAGCCAAATGTGTCTTACAGTATTTATGGAGAACAAAAGGGTTACATGTTCAAGGATTAGTAGTCAAAAGGGTTTGAGATCACTTTGGTATACTGATTCTGATCATTTATTGGATGCAAAGAATGTATAAAAATCTATGTTAGGTGCCATCTACTAGAAGAGATTTAAATGGTCCCCTTTATATAGTCTCTTCTGATATGGCTTTAGATTTCATATCATATTATGTGACATCCAAATCATGAAATATATCTACTTATTTTGTCATTATGCTGCAAATTAGGGATGGTTGAAACACCACACAGTTTATTTAGTGACAATGAAGTCTGCAGTTTTATATTCCAACAACAACAGGAACTTGACAAAGTTTAGATATTCAGAGATCAAGTTCCTAAATTGTTGATTAACAATAGGAGTGTATAATTGTCTAATGAGCACATCGAAACAAACCATGTAATTACGGATCCGTTATAGTAATGAAATGTCATCCAAAAGTTTTTATGAGCTAGCTACTCATATGGATGTCATTTCATTACGAACATTCAGTTTTTGTGGGAGTTTGTTCTTTTGGGTGCTCATATGATAGACAAAATTAAGTCTTCAGTTTAAGCTTGAGGTTATTTTCTGATCAGAAATAAAGTTTTGGTTCAGTTCGGCTTCACTCCAATTTTGGTTTGTTTATGATCTCACTAAGGTTAAGGAGGATTAGTTGGAAATAGACATGTTAGATCACATTACATGTAATTTCCATGCTACACATCCACTTCATAATCCATGTCATTCTTTTGTATTAGCACGGTGACCACTGATGGGTCGAGCTGCAATTGCTGCGGCGAAGATCTCCTTGATCCCTTGCTAATCTAATTGATGGACCGGATTGTTTTGACTCATTAAAGAAATGACAGTAAGTTAAGATATTATTTGGTTGTATGCACTATGAAATATAATTTTACAGTATAGCATATAGCCCAAGTGGGAGATTGTTGGAACTTATCCAACTATGTTGGATCTTAATCTAACGTTGGGCTAATATGCGATAAATAATTATATAAGTGCTACGCTGTCATATTAAGCCCAATATATTAGTGATCCGATTTTAATTAAGTTAAGTGGGCTTAAATGAGTCAGGTAGGTTGTGGGCCTTTATGTGTGGTGACTATTGGGCTTCAATTCGTTGATGGGCCGAATTGGAAACCCTAGGGCAACAGAGCCTAGCCCATGTATATATGCGGTTATGATCCCCGGAGCACACGAACAAGTTAGCCATCTTTTCTACGCCCCGTCGCTAGGAGAGAAACCGGGAGAAAGCCAAAGGATTTCTCCACCGGTGGATTCGTGCTACTCTGGAAGATTATCCGCCACAGTATCGTCAGGATCTCTTTCAGAATATTAGCGATGGATTCAGGTACGCTTCCGCTAATCAGAGAAGGTAATGACTTAAGGTTCCGCATGAACTTAATCGAGATCTGTGTTGTTTGGCTTAAACGCAAATCTAGATCTTTAGTTCCTACACCTATTTCATCGACTTGGACTTTCTTAAAAAAAGAACAAATTTGGTGGTTTTAAAGGTTACAATGTTTTGGATGACTTCGAAATTTTCCCATAAAAAGGACAATGTAATATACAATTGATTCAAGTTTTAGCACTCTTGAAGTATATTAGAATTACAAAAACCGCGAAACAAAATGGTGCTTGACAATTAAAATGTTAATTCTCTGTAATAGACGACACATAAGTTAAATCAAAAGAGAAAACCCAATGTGCTAATTAAGATTATAACAACTTGATTAGTATTGTGAAATACGGTTGCAGCCCACAATTAAGTAAATATTTAAGGATTGATTTGGTTGCGGTGCGCCAGGCCCATGCAATAGTGCAACGCCTGGACCACGCTCGAGGGCCCCAGCAGCAAGCTACAGAGAATGGGCCCTCTCCCACAAAAAATTAATTTAATATTATAGTGGGCCAATGGCCCACGTATCAGATATTAAACTGATACGAACTGATACTACACTTGATCTTAACCAAACGGCCGAGAAAGGTATGAGTTTGATGGTCTGGTGTTCCTTACTTTTATACCTAATCCTCCTCTTCTAGTCACTGTTCACAGCCGATGTGGGACTAAAGAGTCCGCTATGGGACTGAGATAACATAGTAACACTACGAATTAATGCCCATCTTTTAGGTGAAAAAGATGAAAATATATGACATAAGATGTGTTTTTTGTTTCCATTTTTGACACCAAGTCACATCATTACACATCAATTAGAGGATATCCCTCTCATTGTATATAGTGTTAGCATTGTGACGCAGGGGAACAATAACAAGGGCATGGCTTAATAGTTTTGATAGGTTTTCTAGCATGATTAAACATCCAATAATCCGAATTTAAATCAAAAAAATTAGTTCCCTAAAGAAGAAACAATTAACACTTGAATCTTACAGATGACACGTAAGATAAATAGTATTTTGGTCAAAAAAGACAATGACTAACATATGAAGATTTCATCGACTCGAACTTTCTTAAAAAAGAACAAATTTGGTAGTTTTAAAGGTTACAATGTTTTGGATGACTTCGAAATTTTCCCATAAAAAGGACAATGTAATATACAATTGATTCAAGTTTTAGCACTCTTGAAGTATATTAGAATTACAAAAATCATGAAACAAAATGGTGCTTGACAATTAAAATGTTAATTCTCTGTAATAGACGACACATAAGTTAAATCAAAAGAGAAAACCCAATGGGCTAATTAAGATTATAACAACTTGATTAGCATTATGAAATATGGTTGCAGCCTACAATTAAGTAAATATTTAAGGATTGATTTGGTTGGGGTGCGCCAGGCCCGTGCAATAGTGCAACGCATAGACGACGCTCGAGAGCCCCAGCAGCAAGCTACTAAGAATGGACCCTCTCCCACAAAAAATTAATTTAATATCATAGTGGGCCAATTGCCCACGTATCAGATATTAAACTGATAAGAACAGATACTACACTTGATCTTAGCCAAAAGGCCGAGAAAGGTATGAGTTTGATGGTCTGGTGTTCCTTACTTTTATACCCAGTCCTCCTCTTCTAGTCACTGTTCATGGCCGATGTGGGACTAAAGAGTCCGCTATGGGACTGAGATATCATAGTAACACTACGAATTAATGCCCATCTTTTAGTTGAAAAAGATGAAAATATATGACATATGATGTGTTTTTTGTTTCCATTTTTGACACCAAGTCACATCATTACACATCAATTAGAAGTGTATCCCTCTCATTGTATTCAGTGTTAGCATTGAGACGCAGTGGAACAATAACATGGGCATGGCTTAATAGTTTTGATAGGTTTTCTGGCATGATTAAACATCCAATAATCCGAATTTAAATCAAAAAAATTAGTTCCGAAAGAAGAAACAATTAACACTTGAATCTTACAGATGACACGTAAGCTAAACAGTATTTTGGTCGAAAAAAAGACAATGACTAACATGTGACGATTTCATCGACTTGGACTTTCTTAAAAAAAGAACAAATTTGGTGGTTTTAAAGGTTACAATGTTTTGGATGACTTCGAAATTTTCCCATAAAAAGGACAATGTAATATACAATTGATTCAAGTTTTAGCACTCTTGAAGTATATTAGAATTACAAAAATCGGAAAACAAAATGGTGCTTGATAATTAAAATGTTAATTCTCTGTAATAGACGACACATAAGTTAAATCAAAAGAGAAAACCCAATGGGCTAATTAAGATTATAACAACTTGATTAGCATTATGAAATATGGTTGCAGCCCACAATTAAGTAAATATTTAAGGATTGATTTGGTTGGGGTGCGCCAGGCCCGTGCAATAGTGCAACGCATAGACGACGCTCGAGAGCCCCAGCAGCAAGCTGCTAAGAATGGGCCCTCTCCCACAAAAAATTAATTTAATATCATAGTGGGCCAATGGCCCACGTATCAGATATTAAACTGATAAGAACAGATACTACACTTGATCTTAGCCGAAAGGCCGAGAAAGGTATGAGTTTGATGGTATGGTGTTCCTTACTTTTATACCCAATCCTCCTCTTCTAGTCATTGTTCACAGCCGATGTAGGACTAAAGAGTCCGCTATGGGACTGAGATATCATAGTAACACAACGAATTAATGCCCATCTTTTAGGTGAAAAAGATGAAAATAAATGACATATGATGTGTTTTTTGTTTCCATTTTGACAACAAGTCACATCATTACACATCAATTAGAAGCGTATCCCTCTCATTGTATACAATGTTAGCATTGAGACGCAGGGGAACAATAACATGGGCATGGCTTAATAGTTTTGATAGGTTTTCTGGCATGATTAAACATCCAATAATCCGAATTTAAATCAAAAAAATTAGTTCCCTAAAGAAGAAACAATTTACATTTGAATCTTACAGATGACGCGTAAGCTAAACAGTATTTTGGCCAAAAAAAGACAATTACTAACATGTGACGATTTCATCGACTTGGACTTTATTAAAAAAAGAACAAATTTGGTGCTTTTAAAGGTTACAATGTTTTGGATGACTTTGAAATTTTCCCATAAAAAGGACAATGTAATATACAATTGATTCAAGTTTTAGCACTTTTGAAGTATATTAGAATTACAAAAATCGCAAAACAAAATGGTGCTTGACAATTAAAATGTTAATTCTCTGTAATAGACGACACATAAGTTAAATCAAAAGAGAAAACCCAATGGGCTAATTAAGAATATAACAACTTGATTAGCATTATGAAATACGGTTGCAGCCCATAATTAAGTAAATATTTAAGGATTGGTTTGGTTGGGGTGCACCAGGCCCGTGCAATAGTGCAATGCATGGATGATGCTCAAGAGCCCCAGCAGCAAGCTACTAAGAATGGGCCCTCTCCCACAAAAAATTAATTTAATATCATAGTGGGCCAATGGCCCACGTATCAGATATTAAACTGATAAGAACAGATACTACACTTGATCTTAGCCAAAAGGCCGAGAAAGGTATGAGTTTGATGGTTTGGTTTTCCTTACTTTTATACCCAATCCTCCTCTTTTAGTCACTGTTCACGGCCGATGTGGGACTAAAGAGTCCGCTATGGGACTGAGATATCATAGTAACACTACGAATTAATGCCCATCTTTTAGGTGAAAAAGATGAAAATATATGACATATGATATGTTTTTTGTTTCCATTTTTGACACCAAGTTACATCAATTAGAGATGTATCCCTCTCATTGTATACAGTGTTAGCATTGAGACACATGGGAACAATAACATGGGCATGGCTTAATAGTTTTGATAGGTTTTCTGGCATGATTAAACATCCAATAATCCGAATTTAAATCAAAAAAATTAGTTCCCTAAAGAAGAGACAATTAACACTTGAATCTTACAGATGACACGTAAGCTAAACAGTATTTTGGTGAAAAAAAGACAATGACTAACATGTGACGATTTCATCGACTTGGACTTTCTTAAAAAGAACAAATTTGGTGGTTTTAAAGGTTACAATGTTTTGGATGACTTTGAAATTTTACCATAAAAAGGACAATGTAATATACAATTGATTCAAGTTTTAGCACTCTTGAAGTATATTAGAATTACAAAAATCGCGAAACAAAATGGTGCTTGACAATTAAAATGTTAATTCTCTGTAATAGACGACACATAAGTTAAATCAAAAGAGAAAACCCAATGGGCTAATTAAGATTATAACACCTTGATTAGCATTATGAAATACGGTTGCAGCCCACAATTAAGTAAATATTTAAGGATTGATTTGGTTCGGGTGCGCCAGGCCCGTGCAATAGTGCAACGCCTGGACGACGCTCGAGGGCCCAAGCAGCAAGCTACTGAGAATGGGCCCACTCCCACAAAAAATTAATTTAATATCATAGTGGGCCAATGGCCCACGTATCCGATATTAAACTGATAAGAACAGATACTACACTTGATCTTAGCCAAAAGGCCGAGAAAGGTATGAGTTTGATGGTCTGGTGTTCCTTACTTTTATACCCAATCCTCATCTTTTAGTCACTGTTCACGGCCGATGTGGGATTAAAGAGTCCGCTCTGGGACTGAGATACCATAGTAACACTACGAATTAATGCCCATCTTTTAGGTGAAAAAGATGAAAATATATGACATATGAAATGTTTTTTTTCCATTTTGGACACCAAGTCACATCAATACACATCAATTAGAGGTGTATCCCTTTCATTGTATACAGTGTTAGCATTGAGACGCAGGGGAATCATAACATGGGCATGGCTTAATAGTTTTGATAGGTTTTCTGGCACGATTAAACATCGAATAATCCGAATTTAAATCAAAAAAATTAGTTCCCAAAGAAGAAACAATTAACACTTGAATCTTACAGATGACACGTAAGCTAACCAGTATTTTGGTCAAAAAAAAGACAATGACTAACATGTGACGATTTCATCGACTTGGACTTTCTTAAAAAATAACAAATTTGGTGGTTTTAAAGGTTACAATGTTTTGGATGACTTTGAAATTTTACCATAAAAAGGACACTGTAATATACAATTGATTCAAGTTTTAGCACTCTTGAAGTATATTAGAATTACAAAAATCGCGAAACAAAATGGTGCTTGACAATTAAAATGTTAATTCTCTGTAATAGACGACACATAAGTTAAATCAAAAGAGAAAACCCAATGGGCTAATTAAGATTATAACAACTTGATTAGCATTATGAAATAAGATTGCAGCCCACAATTAAGTAAATATTTAAGGATTGATTTGGTTGGGGTGCGCCAGGCCCGTGCAATAGTGCAACGCATGGGCGACACTCGAGGGCCCCAGCAGCAAGCTACTGAGAATGGGCCCTCTCCCACAAAAAATTAATTTAATATCATAGTGGGCCAATGGCCCACGTATCAGATATTAAACTGATAAGAACAGATACTACACTTGATCTTAGCCAAAAGGCCGAGAAAGGTATGAGTTTGATGGTCTGGTGTTCCTTACTTTTATACCCAACCCTCATCTTCTAGTCACTGTTCATGGCCGATGTGGGATTAAAGAGTCCGTTATGGGACTGAGATATCATAGTAACACTACGAATTAATGCCCATCTTTTAGGTGAAAAAGATGAAAATATATGACATATGATGTGTTTTTTGTTTCCATTTTGACACCAAGTCACATCAATACACCTCAATTAGAGGTGTATCCCTCTCATTGTATACAGTGTTAACATTGTGACGCAGGGGAACCGTAACATGGGCATGGCTTAATAGTTTTGATAGGTTTTCTGGCACGATTAAACATCGAATAATCTTAATTTAAATCAAAAAAATTAGTTCCCTAAAGAAGAAACAATTAACACTTGAATCTTACAGATGACACGTAAGCTAAACAGTATTTTGGTCAAAAAAGCCAATGACTAACATGTGACGATTTCATCGACTTGGACTTTCTTAAAAAAGAACAAATTTGGTGGTTTTAAAGGTTACAATGTTTTGGATGACTTTGTAATTTTACCATAAAAAGGACAATGTAATATACAATTGATTCAAGTTTTAGCACTCTTGAAGTATATTAGAATTACAAAAATCGCGAAACAAAATGGTGCTTGACAATTAAAATGTTAATTCTCAGTAATAGACGACACATAAGTTAAATCAAAAGAGAAAACCCAATGGGCTAATTAAGATTATAACAACTTGATTAGCATTATGAAATACGGTTGCAGCCCATAATTAAGTAAATATTTAAGGATTGATTTGGTTGGGGTGCGCCAGGCCCGTGCAATAGTGCAACGCATGGGCGACGCTCGAGGGCCCTAGCAGCAAGCTAATGAGAATGGGCCCTCTCCCACAAAAAATTAATTTAATATCATAGTGGGCCAATGGCCCCTACGTATCAGATATTAAACTGATAAGAACAGATACTACACTTGATCTTAGCCAAAAGGCCGAGAAAGGTATGAGTTTGATGGTCTGGTGTTCCTTCCTTTTATACCCAATCCTCATCTTTTAGTCACTGTTCACAGCCGATGTGGGACTAAAGAGTCCGCTATGGGACTGAGATATCATAATAACACTACGAATTAATGCCCATCTTTTAGGTGAAAAAGATGAAAATATATGACATATGATGTGTTTTTTGTTTCCATTTTTGACACCAAGTTACATCAATTAGAGATGTATCCCTCTCATTGTATACAGTGTTAGCATTGTGGCGCAGGGGAACAATAACATGGGCATGGCTTAATAGTTTTGATAGGTTTTCTGGCATGATTAAACATCCAATAATCCGAATTTAAATCAAAAAAATTAGTTCACTAAAGAAGAAACAATTAACACTTGAATCTTACAAATGACGCGTAAGCTAAACAATATTTTGGTCAAAAAAAAGACAATGACTAACATGTGACGATTTCACCGACTTGGACTTTCTTAAAAAAGGAACAAATTTGGTGGTTTTAAAGGTTACAATGTTTTGGATGACTTCGAAATTTTTCCATAAAAAGGACAATGTAATATACAATTGATTCAAGTTTTAGCACTCCTGAAGTATATTAGAATTACAAAAATCGCGAAACAAAATGGTGCTTGACAATTAAAATGTTAATTCTCTGTAATAGACGACACATAAATTAAATCAAAAGAGAAAACCCAATGGACTAATTAAGATTATAACAACTTGATTAGCATTATAAAATACAGTTGCAGCCCACAGTTAAGTAAATATTTAAGAATTGATTTGGTTGGGGTGCGCCAGGCCCGTGCAATAGTGCAACGCATGGACAACACTCGAGAGCCCCAGCAGCAAGCTACTGAGAATGGGCCCTCCCCCACAAAAAATTAATTTAATATCATAGTGGGCCAATGGCCCCACGTATCAGATATTAAACTGATAAGAACAGATACTACACTTGATCTTAGCCAAAAGGCCGAGAAAGGTATGAGTTTTAAAGTCTCATGCTCCTTGCTTTTATACCCAGTTCTCCTCTCCTATCCACTGTTCACTGCCGATGTGGGACAAACGAGGTAGCCCGCGGGCTGAGATAATAACGAAGTAAATGCCAAATTGCCTGCCCTTCAGCATATGCTGCCTTTCTAATCCTATATCTATTATTGAGGTAAGTATCCAAATAGCCAGATGCACCCTCTATTTGATATCTTTTTTCAAGCAACATTCAAAATCCCTTTTCAATCAACAAAAATATATAATCGTTTTGCTGAAGAAAATTATCACCTCTCCCTCTGTAAACTATTCTCCCGTGGAGACCGTGCACCATATGAACGAAGAACCAAATAAAAATGAAGGCAGGCTCTTTTAGTTTGCATACTTTGGGGTTTCTCACAAATCTTAATGATATTATTGATTCTTTAAGACCGGTCCTCAAACCAAGCTTTGCGAGAACTCCTCCACGATGTGTCATCCTATGGACGATCCGAACCGTTTTTCATAATTGGCACGCTTTAACTATCGTTGCTCTAAAAGGCAAAGCACCGATGGTACCGATAGTTTTGATGAAGATCGAACTTTGTTTCTGTTAGGATTTATCCTTGCTATTCATGAATGCGGTCTTGTCATATGTGGCACTCTGCTTATTGTCATTTGTTCTTTACTTCCTGAAGTTTTTAGACAAGTTATCTGGGGAATGTTGGACAGTTTGGTGTACGTTTTGTTGCATCTGAGCCACTGCCGTATGAAGAAGAGAATCGAATCAGTTAGGTTGTTGGATGAATTGTTGAACAGTTTGTTGTACCAGGATGTTCAACATGCTAAGTCTATTTGCATCGATTGACTGCCCAAAAGGATGTGCGACTGGCGTTCGCGTAATCTTTTATATCTCTATCTAACTGATCAGGTACTTATGGAGGTTATTAACTGTTATAGATTTGATCGGCTGTATATCTCTTGTTGCCTTATTGCGAAACAGTTGGAGAGAGTTTTCGCCTGCAATATCCTAGCAACATTCGCCTGCGGATATTCTGTGATCTCCTTCTTGTTGGAGATGTTGCGGGTATTGCGGTTGTTGAACCGAATCAAGATCTGATTGCATGAGTGCGGATTGAATCGAAGATTGCGATGCTTCTGACTTTTAGGGTTCGGAGCTATTGGCGGCTAGGTTACGGACTTTTGCGTGAAAAAAGTTCTGTGAGATTACTCCGGGAGGGAGACCGACGACTACGCACGTAGGATCAAGGGAGTTGATCTAGTCGGTGGTACAAGGGGAGCTTGCAAGCAAGGGGAGCTTGCCAAGAATACTTCACGGGGTTGATTGTGATCACCCCTCACGGTTTGTATTAAGGGAGAGTGTGTTCTTCCTTATAGAAGCGTGGTTATTAGAGTTTGTATTCTCTGATTTTCATAGTGAAGTATTCTACTTTTCTGGGCGTGGCCCCGCAGATATAGGTGTGCGCACCGAACTGCGTTACCAAGTCTTGTGTGTCACTATTTGCTGTGTGTTGTTGCGTTGATCTTTAGATTCATTATTGCGTACTGAATTTCAGTTTCGTTAGACCCGGTTGTGATTTTATTGGAATTTTGGTCAAGATTTTCATTTGCTTTTTACTGGTTTTATTTGTTGGGATTTTATTCGATATTTTTAGTACTTTGTTATTATAGTTTATGATACAATATCGCATCGGAATCTAAATATCGAAGTTCACACCTTAGCTCGTCTAGGATCGGACGCAGATGAACCGTGCGAGGATAGGGAGCATAACAGTCATTTGAGAATTTCTAGATATTAAGCTCGAGAATCACAACTCAAAAATCATACGGTAAATGAACCGTGCGACCCCTGCGAGTACACCTGCACTTGGGAGCTATACTATGCACCTGTTAGGGATACATTGCTGCTACAACCCAAAAAATATATTTGCATATCAGCATGTCTCGATGTGCCCTAAAGTCATTTTCTTTTACACCAGTCTTAACATATCTTATCCCTTTAGCATATGTTAGACCTTTCTTACATCATGTGTTCACTATATCCACACTGCTTGAGCGATATAGTGGCTGGCCAGCAAACACAAATGTCAATGTAAAAACCAAATAGTTTTCCCTTCCGTACTCATGTCCATCTGTTCCGAACTAACCGCTTTCTTAACATGTCCCATAAGGCTAATTATTTCATCACCGTCGAAAAACATGCTAAAGTAGCAAACATTAGCCCATCCCTTCAAGAACATAGACAAAAGTTCAAGGGCAACCTTGAAACCATTTTATAGGTTTTTAGGAACTCACATTGCGAGGGATAGAGATTACAAAAGTATTCCTTCGCTTCCTATATAGTCGTTATAGCACATGTGGTATGACTTACATGTCATAGTGGTTAACTCTTCTCTAGATGGCATGTGTCAATTGTTGAAAACCAAACACCACTATGCGGATCAAGCTACTACCAGCTCGATATCTAGCATCCGGTTATGTACTTATCTGGCTTTGTCAAGTATTCATGATTCTGGGTCAATCATGATCGGTCTTAATCTCATTAGGCGGACCTCATCTTGACCTCTTGTCAAGGTGACATTGATAAACCTTGTGAGGCAAGCTCCCACTAGTGCCAAATTCATCATGTCTCATCTCAGCTTTTCACTAAGAAATCTGAGGCGATTGCTTATGTGAGTGAACCAATCTCCAACTTGGTGACACATTCTTTAAATTTGTCTGTAAGTATGCAAAGCAAGAAGACCATTGTACACGATGTCTAAAATATCCATAGATATATATATATATAAGGCATAAAAATAAACATAATGTAAAATGACAAAGACCATTAATACATACATTAAATTCTACGCAAACCTAGAGCTCGAACATGAGCATGATAAACATCTCTAGGGATGGGCTTTGTGAACGGATCAGCAACCATCCTATGCGTAGATATGTACTTAAGAACCACCTCCTTCTTGTCCATAATGTCTCCCACAAAATATTTTTTGATATCGATGTGCTTTGTCCTCCCATGATACTTGGGATCCTTCACATAAGCAATACAAGCTTGACTATCACAGTGAATAGTCACGGGGTATGAAGCCTCCGCTGTTACTTGTAAGCTTTGTAAGAACCTCCTCAACCATACGGCCTCCTGAACCGATGCTGAACATGCAATGAACTCAGCCTCCATCGTGGATAAACCTGTACAAGATTGTTTCTTGCTGCTCCAAGTAATAGCACCATCACTCAGTAAGAAAACATATCCTGATGTCGATCTACGCTCATCCAGATTGCCAGCCCAATCAGCATCTGTGTAACACATCAGGCGCAAATCACTTCCTTGATAACACAAGGAATATTCCATTGTTCCCTTCACGTATCTAAGGATCCTCTTCACTGCCATCCAATGTTTCTTCCCGGGGTTTGACTGGTAACGACTTACCAAGCCAACAGCATAACAAATATCCGACTAGGTGCACATCATAGCATACATCAAGCTACCCACAACACTAGAGAATGGGACTCCTTCCATCTCTCTCTTCTCCTCTTGGGTCTGAGGACACATCTTAAGGCTTAGACCTTCACCCTTTGCGATTGGAGTTTCAATGAAATTCCTATTATGCATCTTAAAACATTCAAGGATTGAACGAATGTATGACTCTTGTGAAAGAGCTAACAGTCTCCTCGATCGGTCCCGATGTATCTTAACACCAAGTACATAATTAGCTTCTCCCATATCCTTCATCTCAAAATGAGATGATAACCATTGCTTAATGGTCACAATAAACTCCATATCGTTCCTAGCCAACAAGATGTCGTCAACATATAGAGATAGAATTGCAAAGGATTGTCCTGTCCTTTTGACATAGACACAATGGTCTTCACTGATCATCGTAAACTCATAAGATGTTATAGCTCGATGAAATTGAAAGGACCATTGTCTAGAAGATTGCTTTAAGCCATATATAGAACATTGGAGCCTGCAAACTTTGCCCTCCTGGCCTTCCGTAATGAAACCTACAGGCTGTGCCATGTAAATTTCTTCTTCTAGTTTCATGTTAAGAAACGCACTCTTAACATCCATCTGATGCAATTCCAAATCCAATGTCGCAACAATGGCTAAGATAAGGCGAATTGAGGCAAACCTCACCACAGGTGAAAAAGTTTCCTCATAGTCAATACCCTCTTGTTGGGTATATCTTTTTGCTACTAAGCGGGACTTATACCTATTGATGGATCCATCTGCCTTTCATTTGATCTTGAAAACCCATTTGTTTCCGATCGCCCCGACGTCCATGCAGAAGATCAACCAAGTCCCAGACATGGTTTGCCTTCATCGATTCTAGTTCTTCTTCCATTGCAATTTTCCATTCACCTGCTTTGGGCAAGAGAGAGCCTCATGAACTGATCTAGGCTCTAAGTCATCATGCGGAGCAATCATGAAAGCTTTCCTTTCGATCTCAAAACGACGTCGAGGAATACTCCCATGATTACTTCTACACACCTCAGACTCTTGTGACTCTTTCCTAGAAGAATCACCAACCAATGTTTCTCTCCCACTAGTTTGAGATAGTTCATGCGAACTTTCACCAACTTCCACAGATTGGTTAGTAGGAAAAACACTGGCCGGGTCAACCACCTCTTGAAGATGGAATTCCCTATCAATCTCTCCCGGTCTTGGAAAATCATTTTCCAAGAACGTAACATCTCGTGATTCGATTTCTGTTATAATTCCATCCGATTGTTCGCCGATGAGCACATAACCCTTAGAGTGCTCACAGTATCTTATGAAGATACACTTCTTACCTCTAGGACCTAATTTTCCATTGGGATAAGAAGTTTCGCGAACAAATACTGCAGACCCCCAAGGCCTCAGATGGGTTAGGTCAGGTTTTCTTCCCGTCCATAGCTCATATGGAGTGGAAGTCACAGATTTGGAGGGCACTAGGTTAAGTATGTAGGCAGCAGTTAATAATACATCCCCCCAATATGAAACTGGAAGGTTAGCTTGCGTCATCATAGACCTAATCATTTTAAGAAGTGTTCGATTCCTTCTTTCCGCTACACCATTTTGTGGTGGTGTGTACGGGATTGTCAATTGTCTAGCAATACACTTTTCATCACACAGTCCCTTGAATTGTTCAGATAGATATTCATGGCCTTGATCTGTTCTCAAACACTTGATCGTTCTATCCAATTGATTTTCGACCAAAGTGATATAACGTCTAAAGCATTGTAATGCTTCTGACTTATGAGAAATCGGGTACACATATCCGAATCGAGCGAAATCATTTGTAAAAGTGATGAAATATGAGGTCCCATGTCTTGCCCTCACGTTCATAGGACCACAGATGTCTGAATGAACCAATTGTAATGAAAATTCAGCTCTGGTAGCCTTTCCAAATGGTTTCTGTATTGCTTTTCCAGCCAAACACGATTCACATGTGTCAAGATCGACTCGTGCAAATGGGCCTAGAATGCCTTCTCTAGCCAATCGATTCATTCGATCGACACCCACGTGACCAAGTCTAGAATGCCACACATTTTCGATATTAGAAGTACTTGTGACATATGAAAAACAACGATCAACATTACTACTAGCAAATTTTTTGGTACAATCAAGTACAATGAAACCATCATAAGCATAACCAGAACCAAAGTAAACAGACCCTAGAGAAATGTTTAAACACATATCATGGAAATTCAAACTAAAACCTAACTTAAGCAAAGCTAAAACAAAGACCAAGTCCCGACGGATCTCAGGAGCATACAAGACGTCAAGCAAGGTGAGAGTCCTCCCGTCATGCAAGTGTAGCTGAAAAGTGCCGATATCCAGTATCGAAACCTTGGAGTTGTTTCCCACGTACAACCATCTTGCACCTTTAGGAATCCGCCGATACTCCACAAATGCTTCTCGATTTCTAGCTATGTGGTCTGTCGCTCCTGAGTCTACAATCCACAAAGGATGAGATTCTGCAAGCATTACGCAACTAGAAACAAAAGCATACTTACAAGTATAGTTCAAGGATAATACCTTCTTTGCCTCAATGCATTCACGAGCAAAGTGACCCAATGCGCCACATTTGTAGCATTTCATTTTGGTCTTATCCTTCTTGCCTCCGTGCTTGCCACGCTTGGCATATTTGCCTTTCTTTTTAGGATCAGTTTGATATGGAGCCTTATTTCCCTTGTTACCTTTCTCTCTCTTATAGCCCGAGCTCGAACTCGCAATGTTGGCCTCATTAAAAGGTTTAGCAGCCTCTAGACGCTCATCCTCTAACTCAGGATGACGTGATATGTCCTCAAACGTTTTCACACTGACATTGTGTGTCATCTCCCTTTTCATATGGTTCCAACTTTCAGGTAACGAGCGGAGAACTGCTTGGATTTGCTATTCATCAGATATAATCTGACCAGCTGATTTGAGTTCTCTAATCATGTTTGACATGACTCTAAGATGTTGCCTCATCGATTGATTTGGGCGCTTCTTATAGTCATTAAACCTTTGATTAAGTCTCCTAAGCTTGGTCGCCGATGTGGTGCCAAACTTTTCTTTCAAGGCCTCACACTTGCCTTTTGCAGTTTCGTACTCTTCAAACTCACACATGAGATCATCTTGCATACAACTCGGCAACGTGATGCGAGCGATGCTGTTCTTTCTTTTCCAGGCAACATATGCCTCTTGATCTCTCTTATGCTGAGCTATAGTACCCTGCTCAGGCTCCTCCATGATATAGAAAAGAGTCTCTTTCACCTCTTGCTCCTCGAGGACATACTGAACTTTGCGGTACCAAATGTCATAATTGTCACCGTCCAGTTTGTCTCCTAGGTTGAGATCAGCAATAATGTTCTTACAAGCAGACAACATCCCTGTTTGAACACTTAGAAACATTATTGTCTTTGCATACATTCAACACACAACACATAATCTTGCAATAAACACAAATTATTTCATAGTAATTTGATTCATAATACGAGATTGAGAGTTCACTATGTTCCCAATCATCACCCATATTAAAAAATTAATTACTGCAAAATAGTTTGTCTCACGCAAAATTTTAAGTTCTAAACAAATTAGAACTCCCACTAAATCAGTGTATTATATTAGCATCGATCAACAAATAAAACATGTTATTCATACAAAGACATCAAAAATAGCACTGTTCATTTTTCTTCTGCACACAAATTTAGTTCACTGAAAAAATTCATGCATTGCAAGGGGTGCTACAAAATAACCAAAAGAGCTATTATCATAATAATGGTGGCTGGCAAAATATGCACCCCACAAAAAAATGTGCCTCTGTTGATTGGGTTCAAGCAGCGTTCATCAGAATTGTGGTGGATGGCAAAATCTGAGCTATTTTCATGCAAAATAGTTAGGTCTCGTTATCCGATAACAAGTGAAACAAGGCCCATCCAAATACCAAAATTTCATTGCAGAGATCACATGGACAAGTTATTATACTGGACAAGTTTCACGTTGCAAAATTCTGTGAAGAAATTACATAATTCTACATAGTATGCTTATTTTTTAAGTTAAAAGGATATATTCTACATTAGCAGCATCCATCATGGATGTGTTCTCTCGTGCTGCCAACTCCCTTAAATCTCGCGTCTTCAACCCTCGATCCGGCTATGAAGACGACGATGATTGCGTCCAAGATCTTGGCCCCACCAACAGGCAGATCCCCGATGCCCTTGTCGAGGACGGCGGCAACAATGCCCCAGTCTGTGGCGGTAACGTTTCGGCCAGGAGAGACTAAGGGATTGAAGGAGACAAGGCAACAATGCCCTGATGCCCTTGTTTTTTGTTCATGTTATCAAATTAAATTAAAGTCTTGTGCCAACAAGATTTGCTGGTCATTTCAAAAGGGTTTTTCTTGCTTCCCATTGCAGAGATCTGAAGTTTCATAATATCAAAATTGAAAGGGATTTCATGCAAAATTGAAGCAAGGTATAGGCAACCAAATGCTCTAATACCATTGATACAATATCGCAGCGGAATCTAAATATCGAAGTTCATACCTTAGCTCGTCGAGGATCAGACGCAGAGATCGGGGAAGAAATCATGAACGGAAATCAACCACTAGCCACCGTTCAAGTGCACTTCCGGTTTGATTTGGCGGAGCTTTATCTCTCTAGAAATTCTTCATACTTGCCCTCAACACATCTGCCATCTCATTGCAGTCTCCCTTTTATACAACTCCAGACCAGGAAGGAGTTATTGGAGAAGATAATGGGGTTAGTGGGAACAATAACTTCCCATAACTGGTTCGGTTATGCTGTCCATCATGGGCACAAACCGCCCCTTAAACCAACAGTTTAATACGGTGATGAAGCTTTTTTTAAGTTGTAAGCCTATAAATCAGTTATAAACCTGTTTTATTTTTCAATGAAGATTTGTGTGAGAATAAAGACCTAGCAAGGAGACTGGATATGTGCTAAGGGTGGCAATTTTTGGCCCAGTACAATAGCCAGACACATGCCCGGCACGATAAGACTGTGCCTCGGCCAGTAATTTTGGCCTAAAATCCTTATCAGGCCGGCCCGGTCCAGCCCAGTTTATTTATATGTCGTGCCTGGGCCAAGCTATTCGGACCATTGGGCGGCATAGTACAGTACAAAATCCTTTTGAGTTCGCTCAATTCAAACAAAGTCGCCCGATTCACAAAACAATGTGGCACGATTATAAACCAATCTTTGAACCATACAATTATCACAAAACAAAATAGCTCGATTCAAAATTGCAGCCAAAAAATAAGATAGCTGGACATCTTGTGGATAGCTTGAGTTCATATTCTGAAAATTCATCACTCGAGAATTTACTCCGAGAAAAAAGCTCACCACGCTGAACTATCAATTTGCTCCAGAATTTACCTGTAGTTCACATTCTAAATAAAATTCTAGTAGCACTTAAAGATACATCGTTAACAGTGGGAGTGTGTAAATCTAATAAACAACAAAGCCCAATAATTCTAGTCTATTTTGATGCTATTTAAGAGTGTTTCAACTAAAATTTTGTAAACATTCAAGAGCTAATCCCAAAAACTCAATTAAATGCAATCCTAACCCAGAAACAATCAATTAAAAATATTAAAACGTTCAATTAAAATATTTCAATTAAAAAAACTTTGTAAACATTCAAGAGGTTTATGCCCCTCAATTAAAATATTCGGGGATTAAACGCAATCTTAACCCAAACACCATTTTAATGGAGGGAGAAGTGCTTTTTAATTGGTCTTCATAAGTTAGGAAATGTTGTTGACTTTTGACAGATTTTAAAATATTTTTAATCATGAAAAGGGGACAATTTTCCGATTTCCTCATAATTCAAGGGTTTTATTTTTGCAAGATTGTGGATTTCTGCAAGACTTTAATGCTTAGAAGTTAATTAAGTAAAATTTTGAGAAGCTAAATGTAATATTAACCTTAAAAATATTTTAAATGGAGGGAGAAGGGTATTTTAGGCGTTAAAATAATATGTGCTGACGTCATTAACATATGTCAGGTTGATTTATGACACATAGAGAGTGTAAGATGATTTTACGGGTTTAGAATAGCACATGCTAGTTTTATGGACACATGGTAAAATTAAAGATAGATTTGCAAATTTCAGCCAATTTAAGTCACTAAAAAGAGAAAGATTAATGTCATTGTCGCATGTTGACTCTTTGCCAATGCATCTTACTCGGTACAAAAAAAATAATCCAAATCACTAACAAGGGTTATGTGCACCGTGATAAAGGATTTTTGCAGGGACAGAGAGATCAAGATTTCAAATCTCGCTTGCAACGGATGGGGCCTGTCTCGGCTGCCAAGCCAGTTAAACCCACATAAAATCGAGTATTGCCGAGCTATGGAGGATGCACTGTAAGTAGAAGTAAAGAGAGAATGTACTCAGAGTACATAGTGGTTAGGGTCTTTGGAGTGTGAACCCTTTCCTCGTTGTCGTCTTCTCTATTTATAGATGATCTTTTCCTCTGCCAACATGTAACTGTTCTTCCTTCATGGCGGCGAGATCACCTACTACACATTTACTCCGCCGTTACTAACATATCTCATGATGTTAGCGGGGCCTAACAGCTGGATGAGCTGCCGCCTTGACTGGGTAATTTTTTCCTCCACTCTTGGTGGGCCACCGGGCTACCGGGCTAAGGCCTGGCACCCCAAATGGGCTCCTTCTTAAAGGAGTATTCCCCCCGCTTCGTGTGCCGGCCCAATGCATCAAAATTATGTATATAGTAGTGATAAACATATGCGATTCATTCGAATATGTCTAATATCACTAATATAGATACGCACGTCTATATTTAAAATAAAATCGAGTATTGTGTAATGTTATATTTTTGGGGGAAAAGGACATTACGATGCAATTTTATTTAGTTTTAGCAATTTAATGTAGGATAATATTAACACGAGCATGACTTAACAGTTTTGATAATGCAATTTTATTTAGTTTTTGCAGTTTCATGTAGGAGAATATTAACACGAGCATGGCTTAACAGTTTTGATAATGCAATTTTATTTAGTTTTCGCATTTTCATGTAGGAGAATATTAACACGAGCATGGCTTAATAGTTTTGATAGGTTTTTTGGCATGTCCAATCAAATATCCAATAATCCAAATTTATATTCAAGTAATATGTAAACATTTAATTCAATAAAGAGAAAACAATTAACACTTAAATCTTACAAATTACATCTTAAGCTAAACCAAATGAGAAAACCAAAAGAGCTAATCAAAATTATAATCATGCAGGCCACAATTAAATAAATATTTAAGGATTGGTTTGGTTGGGGTGCGTCAGGTCCGTGCAATAGTGCAACGCATGGTCAACGCTTAAGAGCCCGAGCAGCAAGCTACTGAGAATGGACCCTCCCCCACAAAAAATTAATTTAATATCATAGCGGGCCAATGGCCCACGTATCAGATATTAAACTGATAAGAACAGATACTACACTTGATCTTAGCCAAAAGGCCGAGAAAGGTATGAGTTGTAGAGACTCACGCTCCTTGGTTTTATACCCAGTTCTCCTCTCCCCGTCACTGTTCACGGCCGATGTGGGACTAGTGAAGCTCGCGGACTGAGATAACAACGAAAGAAATGTTATCTATTATTGAGGGAAGTATCCCAATCGCCGGATGCACCCTCTATTTGATATCTTTTTTTAACAAACATTATAAAACCCATTTCAATCAACAAAAAATAATCTCTCTGCTAGAGAAAATTATCACCATCTCTCTCTGTAGACAATTCTCATGTGGAGACCGTGCAAGCTCTTGTAGTCTGTATGCTTTGGTTTTCCTCGCTAATCTTGAAGTTATAATTGATTCTTTAAGAACGGTTCACAAACCAAGCTTCGCGAGAACCCTGCGATGTATCCTCCTCCTATGGACGATCCAAACCGTTTATCATGATCGGCACGCTTTAATTAGCCCGTCGATTCAAACATTTCGAACCCATTTTGTTAAAATCAAGTCGTTGCACAAATTACTTTTTTTAGGCTTCCCCATAAAAGATATCTCTTGATGCATTAGCAAGCAATCCAGGAACCATTTGGATTTTCACTGAAGGGCTAATTTAGGCATGTCAATCAAGATGACTGGGTTCGATCGTCTCTTGCGTAACCCACCGCAAAGTTCCCCCGAAGCTTTAGTTTGAGACACATTCTCAGGGGATCGCTTTGACACACTAATTTAATTTGTTTAAATATTATTGTTGCTACTGTTATTGTTTATTATTATTAATTAATTTAATTTTTAAAGAGATTTTGTAAGAAATTATATTATACGGACTCAAACCTTAGCATATCAGCCTACACTTCATTGCTCTAATGTCTCATGTTTGTCATAATCTTAAACCACGAAGGTGTATCCAAAATGGTCCAAATTGCTTGGTATGTGATGTGCCCACTATTGTAATACAAAATAAACTGCTAAACACCAAACCCAACACCGAAATAATTATACATATACGAAAGAAGTCCAAAAGAAAATTACTTTTATCCCCTTACCTTTTATCATGACAAAATAGATTTTTATACGTATTTTACTAAGAAATACAAAACTATCAACCTAGCTTAGTGGTAAGGTTTGATGAGCCGAGGCTAGCAACCTGTGTTTGAATCCCATTGCCTTGCAGGCTTGCAGCGGCTATGTTTTTTTGCCCCATAAAATTTTTTGCATTAGCATGGCAAAATAGATTTTTATATATAAGTTATCAATGAAAAAAACCATGGCAAAGCCGTCGGATCTAATTGCCGGACGAGGGACAGGAAAGAGCTGACCCGGAACCATAGGGTCATCCATAAGGCACATGGCTTCTAGGGTTCAGGCGCCTCCGGATCTCGCGTCGGGGTTCCCTCCTCTCCGACATGTTATGGGGAGAGCTGACCCTGCATGTATCAATGCAGGAAATCCGTATCATCGATGTTCGTCATATTGCTTTCAACGGATTTCAACCGCAAGTACTAAGGCATTGCCTAGTTCTACACATACTGATAAAGCTATATGCAATCCTTCTGCTCCTTTGCGGGTGTCGAAATCGGGGCGAGATGCATGGAGTTCGTTTTTTTCGGTTGGACGTTCTGTTGAGCAGAATAGCACATGTGAATACTATCCTCCCAGAGATGTTCCTTGTGGTAAGGCTGTCCCTTGGATCCCCAAGGAAGCGATCACTGCTGATGTAGCAAAATGGAATCGTACTTTGGCTGGCTATATTATGGGGGACAAACCATTCTACTCACATCTTCGAGCATGTGTCCATCGGTTGTGGTGTCCTAAAGGAACGCTACAAGTCCACTCTAGAGATAATGGCTTTTTCTTCTTCGTGTTTAAGCTGGAGGAAGATTGTAGCAGGGTACTCCAAGGGGGGCCTTGGATGTTTAATAAGAGAGTGATAGTGTTGTGACGCTGGACTCTAGACCTCACAATGGACAAAGATCTTCTATCAACAATTCCAATATGGGAAAGATTTCCTGACTTGCCACTGAAATTTTGGTCTACAGAGTGCATCAGTATAATTGCTAGCTCTATAGGGAAGCCTTTATTTCTTGATAAGGCTACAGCTTTAGGAGAAAGGTACGCATATGCAAGATGCTTTGTTGAAATTGATGCAAAGACCAAATTGCAAAAAACAATAGAGATTGCTGTGGAGGATGAGGAGAATGTGATCATTAAAGTGGAATGTGAAAACTTGCCTCCAAGCTGTCCAACGTGTGAGTGCTTTGGGCATTCAACGTTCGAATGTCCGTTTAAGAAGGTTTGGGTGGAGAAAGGTAAGGCTGCTCTGTCTGCGGCTGGAAGTGTGTTGATTAAAGAAGGGAATGTTAGGAGTATAGGATTTTCAGCTACTTTAGAGCCGGGAGGTCCTTCTAATAGGAATGAAGAGGTTACTAATTGTGAGGCAGCAGATGTACATGTGATTCCAAATGCTACGGAAACTGGGGGTGCCATCTGAAATGACTGTGTTGATGACCCTGACAATGTTGGTGATGAAAATGCTGATGAAGATGAATATGAGGAAGAATGGGTGGAGGAATTTGATGGAGATGCTACAACGATAAACCAAGAGTAGGAGGATGAAATGTGCCGATTAGCTCCAAACTTAAAGACACTCAAAAAGACTTAGTTGGACCCACCTCGACGGAAAAGCTCAAGGGATACTTGGAATCCTAAGTATCGTTATGATTCCTTCTCTATTAGAGTTGTAGGATTATTTATGAATTTGTTTCTCTTGCGTTTTATGTTTGGCTCTATTTAGTAGACCAATATTGTAATTTGTTGAGTTATATGAATAAAGTTGCTTACCCTTCAAAAAAAACCATGGCAACCTGATTTAGTGGTTAGATTGCATGGTCTGACATTGACCACCTCGGTTCGAATCCCAGGCCTAGTAGTGGCTATTTTTTCCCCATAAAATTTTTGCATTATCAAGCCAAAATAGATCTTTATATATAAGTTATAAATGAAAACAACCATGTCAACCTGTTTTAATGGTTAGATTGCATGGTCCGACGTTGACTACCTGAGTTCAAATAGGCGTCGGAAACGACCAAGCTTCAAGCGACATAATTCCACGAATATGATGTAAAACGACATTCAAAGAAAAGATGATTTGTGGATTCCATATGATGCTGACAAAGAACACATGAACTATTTGAGATTGGAATATATTCTGCTTCATCAAGCTTTCATATGGTAACAATTGATCATTTAGCGCCCTAAGTAAGCAGATAGAGATTTTTGGCCAACATTGAGAAAACCAGACCACGTCATAATATGGTACAACTGGAGACGAAGAACGAACTACATCAACTGATGTAAGAGAAAAAAACAGGGGATGGTTTCCAACGAATAAAAAGGTCCGTAGAATTACTACTCACCTCGTAAATGGATGCTGCCAAATACTTTGATGATAAAATGAATTTCCAAGTATCTGAAGGAGCTAGAGATAAGGGAAGATCACCTCCATCTTTCGTGTATGTGCATCTAATAAAATTGGCACATTGCGAATCTGAGTGCATAAACCTCCAAAAGAGACGAATCCATGCCGCTTTACTAATGTCTGTCAGTCTACGAAGTCCAAGCCTGCCCTCTCTTTTGCATGGGTGGAGCCAGGAATTGTTTTCACCCTGGGCTACCAATTAAGTTACCCGGACTGCAGCCCACCTATGCCCTAGCATAGTTCCGCCCTTGATGATTCTTGGGCTTACACTTAGGGTGTGTTTGGTTAGTGGGAAAAGGAAAGAAAAGGAAGGAAAATAAGAAGGAAAATGATTTTCCATTGTTTGGCTTAAAAGAAAAGTGAAAAGAAAATGAAAATGAAGGAAAAGAGTGGAAAATAAATAGTAAAACTTTTCTTCCAACTTTTCCTCCTCTTGACCCAAGGAAAATGAGGGAAAACAAAGCAAAACTAACTATTTTCACATTCATGCATTTGTGTTTTTTTAACAAATATAATTAGTAGCTATTTTTAATGAATTCATGAATAATTCATGAATTCTTTTCAAAAAATTAAAAATGAATTTTTCAAAAAATCACGAATTATTATCAAAATTTTACACATGAATTATTTAAAATTCGCAAATTATTCAAAATTTACGAATTTTTCCCGAATTTTTCATAATAGTATGTATTCGGAATTTTTATTAAAATCATGAATATTTAAATTATTTTTATTCATGAACTTGTTCGAAAAATTCGCGAATAATTCGTGTAATTTTCGTGTTTTGCTTGAAAAATTCGTGCTTTATGCACGAATTTTTCTAATAGCTTGCAAATTATTTCCAATGTTTTCATATAATTTGTAAATTATATATGTACTATTTAATATTACATTATTTATGAATCATGATATTTGTATGGTTAGAGAATTATTTGTAAGAATTCGTAATTTATTTGCTAACTTTCGGAATTATTCAGAACAACTAACAAATTTTTAATTTATTATGAGACTAGAATACCTTTTAAATTTTTTAAGCAAATTATTTATAAAGTTAGCAAATACACCTCTTAAATTATTTATAAAATTCGCGAATAATTCGTGTAATTTTCGTGTTTTGCTTGAAAAATTCGTGCTTTATGCACGAATTTTTCTAATAGCTTGCAAATTATTTCCAATGTTTTCATATAATTTGTAAATTATATATGTACTATTTAATATTACATTATTTATGAATCATGATATTTGTATGGTTAGAGAATTATTTGTAAGAATTCGTAATTTATTTGCTAACTTTCGGAATTATTCAGAACAACTAACAAATTTTTAATTTATTATGAGACTAGAATACCTTTTAAATTTTTTAAGCAAATTATTTATAAATTTAGCAAATACACCTCTTAAATTATTTAGCAAAAACACCACTTAATTTTTTTCGTTTTGAATTAATAACCTAATGGAAGAAATTTCCTTATTTTCCTTTGAACTTTCTTCAATATTTTCTTTGGCAACCAAACATGAGAAAGAATCTCATTTCATTTTCATTTCACTTTTCTTTCTTTTTCATTTTCATTTCACTTTTCTTTCATATATTTTCTTTCAATCCAAACACACCCATAGTATTTAAAAAAATTTAGGCCAAAAACTGACCCGGGATTCAGACCACCCTACAGTGGCGGAACTACACAGCATGTGCCCTGGGCAGCTGCCCAGGGCAAAAAAAACCAAAAAAAAATTTTTTATACTGCCTCTCTCACTTCCCTAGGCACAGGGTCAAAAAAAAAAGCCAAAATTTTTTTAATACTGCCTCTCTCACTTCCCTAGGCGCAGCATTGAGGCAGCAAGCATAGAGCATTTAAGATGGGTCATTCCATCGGTCTCATGTCAGTCTTTTGATGAAATAAACAATTTTTTAATACACTTCCTTCTCCCCTTCCCACTCTACTCTGAAGTCTGAAGGGCAGCAATTTGTCAAGAAGGAAAGCACACACAGGCCATGTGGAAAAAAATTTGTTGGTCATCTCATAGTCATTGAAAATTCTTGCAGCTTCAGCCTTCAGCTTACGAGAACGATGCGAGGTAATTTCATTATTTGAGTTTTTTGTTTTCATGTCTACTTATCAGATGACACACGGTCCCGGCCCCCCGGGTCCTCCATCTCCTTGACAAAATGCTGGGCTTTAGGACCTCGTTCATAGGCAAGATTCAAGAATGATATATCATATAATCATATAATGATATAAAGAATTGAATCGGGAAGTAGGGCAATTCTATCTTCAGTTTAGTGACTCGTTTTTTTTATTTTTGCAAGGGATTTGGGATGTGTTACTTCGTTCCATGATAGGATGATCTCTCAGAGGCATTAACACAAACAGGTAGCGTGCAGAGATGATGCAGAGATGTTTGTCTAATTAATTGATCCAAGCATTGGTTTTTCTTCTAAAGTTCTAATCGTTTCTTTATTTGACCCATCGCTCCCCATCTCCTCCAATTCCAGATTCCCAACTCCCAAAGTATCCATCTCATCCTCCACAAGCTCTACGACGGCTGCTGGATCTCCGTTCTCCGGCTGTTTTCTTCTGAGAATCCTCCGTGCGGCCGTGCCCATCATCAATTGTACCGAGTTCATTAAAAGGGTTCAAAACAGCCACAGGACAATACCTCCAGCCTGTCGTTGGTCGAACCGAGAGGTAAAAATACGATTTTAAGAAGTTTCTCTAGGTTTAATTCGATTTTTGGTGATCGATTTTTGATATTGTGAGCTCCCGAGGCAACCTGATGGAAAAAGGTGGCTAATTTGAGAATTGTTTAGTTAGTTATTTTAAAATGATTCTACATAAGTTAATTGCATTTTGTTCTGCACTCCGTAGATTTTAGCGTGCATATTATTTATAATATCATAAATCAGTTTATTTCCTTTCATCCATACAACATGCATATTATTTTATAATTTCATAAATCAGTTTATTTCCTTTCATCAATGTAAATATATGATAATGGCAATGTGTGACTTTGGGTTAATGTTCAAAAGCTAGTGCTAGATCTTGTGGTAAGATTTGTTCAGTAGAGGCCTACAATTGATAGTAATTCATATTGCAATTACTTTGAAATTTTCCATAGATATTACTTGTTTTTCGCATTAGATTTCATGTAATTGGTTGAATTTCCTTAATAATGTTCAGTTTTTGGATACCTAGCTTATTTGAAAATTATACTTTTTTAAATCGTGGCTTGTGTATATGCTTGTGTGTGTTAGAACGTTACTGATTTGAAATTTCAATTTGATATAGAACCACATATTATTTGTGAAAGTTTTTTTAATGCTATATTTTTGTGATTTATAAGTTTGCTAGGGATTTAGTTTAGACTTACAACTACGACTATTAGGTATTGTTTATTAATTTTTATACTTATAGATATATTAATTTTTGAAGCTAAAATGTCTCGAAAAGAAATGAAAACTTTGTTTTCATTTTATCCAAAAAAAGATGCTATTGCGGCCTCGAGCGAGACACCTTCTACGGAGCCAATGGTAAATGATATTTCTCCATCGACTTCTATAGAACAAGTGCAACATCCTCCAAAGCTTCAAAAGGTTAAAGACACGATATCACATGATCCGGGATTACGTCAAGCAATATGGAAATATCCATATAATGAACAAAATGAAATTCGACGCCGTTACATTGTAATGGGGCCATGCCAACCAAAACTTCAAGAATATCCAAGAAATGAAGAAGAACGTAGCTTTCGACATGATTGGTTCAAGAATTATGATTGGTTAGAATATTCTGAAGCCATGGACCGTGCATATTGTTTTCCTTGTTTTCTCTTTGACAGCAATTCTTCTCAACATCATAAACAAGAAGCTTGGATTTCGAAAGGATTTAATAGTTGGAAAAGAGCTGGAGGAAAAGATAGTCATCTTCGAGTGCATGAAGGAGAAACAGGATTAATACATTCAAAAAATGTGTTAATGCTAGATGATTTGAAAAACGCATCTCAAAATATTCAGAAACATTTGACCTTACAAGCTGAAGCTGAAATAAAGAAAAATCGTCTCCGTGTCATCACTACAGTTAATGCTATTCGTTGGCTAGCTTGTCAGGGATGTGCTCTTAGAGGACATGATGAATCTGCTGATTCAATAAACCGTGGAAACTTTATTGAATTGCTCAAGTATAGTGCGACTCTTAATTCTCAAGTTGCAGAAGTTATCTTAGAAAATGCACCTGGAAATGCTTCTTATACTTCACCATTGGTTCAAAATCAAATTATGGAAATTATGGGAGACTTGGTAAGAAAAAAGATTTGTGAAGAAATTGGTGACTTTAAGTTTTGTATTCTGGTTGATGAATCTCGTGATGAATCTAATTGTGAGCAGATGGCTATCGTATTAAGATTTGTCGATGATGATGGTTTTATAAAAGAGAGGTTCTTTGATGTAGCAGGTGTTGAAGATACTACTGCAGTAACTCTTAAAAAGATGTGTTCACTTATCCTTGATCGTAACGGATTACTCGTGCAGAATATAAGAGGGCAAGGCTATGATGGAGCTAGTAATATGCGAGGTGCATGGAGTGGGTTACAAAGTTTATTTTTACAAGAATGTCCTTATGCATACTATGTTCATTGTTTTGCCCATCGTTTACAACTTGCATTGGTTGCAGCATCAGGTGAATTATCCGATATTGAGTTATTCTTTCAGATGTTGAATTGCATTGTTAATTTGATTGGTGCTTCTCCTAAGCGAAATCAACAACTACGAGCTGCTCAAAGGGAACAAATTTAAAATTTGATGGAAAAAGGTGAATTACAAACAAGCAAAGGGGGTAATCAACAGACTACTTTGAGACGGCCTGCTTCTACTCGTTGGAGCTCACATTATTCTTCTGCATGTAGTTTACTTGGGTTGTATAACCCTGTCCGTAAAGTTCTTGGTATTATAAAGGCAGATGGATTGAATAGAAAAATCCGTGCGGAAGCTAGTGGAGGATTTGCTGCACTGAGCTCATTTGACTTTATATTTAACTTACATTTAATGGTTGAAGTAATGGGAGTAACAGAAATACTTTGTCAGTCGTTGCAAAGAAAAGATCAAGATATTTTATCTGGTCTGGATTGTATTTCTATCACAAAAAGTCTTCTCTGTGAGTTGAAAACTGATTACAAATGGAAAAAGTTTCTCGAAACTGTGGTGTCCTTTTGCACAAACCATGAAATTGATATTCCTGATATACATTCTCGTTATATGAAGGGTACATGTCGATCTTGTCAGCAAAGTGATGAAATTACAATTGAACATCATTATCGCTTTGATATGTTACATGAAGTTATTAACACACAAGTGATGGAGTTAAGTGAAAGATTCTCTGATAAGGCTGTGGAGCTTCTAAGCCTTAGTTCTGCTTTGGATCCAAAAGATTGTTTCAAATCATTCAAAGTTGATGACCTTTGCATGCTTGCGAAAAAGTACTATCCTGAAGATTTCAGTGAAATGGAGATTAATTATCAGCTGAAGCATCAATTGCAGCATTATGAGCATGATATGCGATGTGACCCAGATTTTCAAAATATCAGTACACTTTCAGGATTATGCCAAAAGTTGGTAAGCGTGGGAAAATCAAAAAGGTACCCTCTTATTGATCGGTTGATTCGGCTCGTGTTGACTCTTCCTGTTTCGACTGCAAGCACAGAAAGAGCATTTTCGGCAATGAAACTTATAAAAACATCATTGCGCAACAAGATGGGAGACGAATTGCTTGCTAATAACATGATACTTTATATTGAGAAAGAAATTACTTCCAGACTCGACACAGAAGACATTGTGAATGAATTCGATTCAAGATATACTCGTAGAGTTCGACTTAGATAGCATCCTTTTGGTATGTTATATATATATATATATATATATATATATATATATATATATATATATATATATATATATATATATATATATATATATATATATATATATATATCATATTCTGCATATATTTATGTTACTATTTTGTGATCATTATCAATATATAAGGAAATCATTCTGAGCGTTTAATTTTTTTTAGCTTTGTTATTTTTTAAATATACTCGTTACATAAATTTTATTTCTGCCCAGGGTAAAAAAAAATCCTGGTTACGCCACTGCCACCCTAGACCCCTACGTAGCTCCGCCCTTGCTCTTTTGGGCTTGTAGACATTGATCCAACTCTACACAATAAATATTTAAGGATTGATTTGGTTGGGGTGCGCCAGGCCGGTGCAATAGTGCAACGCATGGACGACGACGCTCGAGGGCCCCAGCAGCAAGCTACTGAGAATGGGCCCTCCCCCACAAAAAATTAATTTAATATCATAGTGGGCCAATGGCCCACGTATCAGATATTAAACTGATAAGAACAGATACTACACTTGATCTTAGCCAAAAGGCCGAGAAAGGTATGAGTTATTGAGGATCATGCTCCTTGATTTTATACCCAGTCCTCCTCTCCTAGACACGGTTCACTGCCGATGTGGGACGAACGATGTAGCTCGCGGAATCGCGGATTGAGATAATAACGAAACAAATGCCAAGTTGACCGCCCTTTAGCGTATGGCTGCCTTTCTAATCCTGCATCTGTTATCGAGGGAAGTATCCCAATACCCAGATGCACCCTCTATTTGAAATCTTTTTTTAACAAACATTCAAAATCACATTTCAATCAACAAATAATAATCTCTTTGCTAGAGAAAATTATCACCATCTCTCTCTGTAAACAATTCTCATGTGGAGACCGTGCAAGCTCTTGTAGTCTGTATGCTTTGGTTTTCCTCACTAATCTTGAAGTTATAATTGATTCTTTAAGAACGGTTCACAAACCAAGCTTCGCGAGAACTCCGCGATGTATCCTCCTCCTATGGACGATCCAAACCGTTTTTCATTTGTTTCACGTCAAATTTGTAATCCGAGCCGAATGTTCCCTAATTTCCTTCATCGTTAATCTTTTCATTTGTTAAATCGATTTTAGTGTTAGATCTAAAAGATTCCAAGGCTAATACCTAGCCACTAATCCATCAATGCGCAAGTATTTGAAAGAATTCTTCGAATGTGCTGCAATGCAGTTTTTTAATTTTAAAGAATTTTTGAGGGAATTTTCAGCTATTTTCATGCCAGTTCGCTAATTTGAAGATATCGGATCCGTTTAGCTCAATTTCTGAACCGTCTGAGCTAGTTGCAAGCTGTTCGATCCACTAAATATTTTGATGCTATTTTTAATAACTTAGAGCATATTTTCATAAAATTTTATGAAGCAAATTATTATTTGGTGTAAGTTCGCAAAAAATGTGTATAGTTTTGCGCACGCCCATTTTTTAGGGGTCAAAAGACAATGATAATATAAAGATATGGAGTCCTTTAGAGCAGATTTCCTCTTAGAGCATCTCCAACCCCACTCTTCAAAAAAGCCCCTTCAAAATGGAATATGCCTTAAAGATTCCATTTTGAAGGATGGGCAACTCCAACCCTCCCCCTTCAAATCTAATTTTTCATGTTATTTCATATTTAGTTATCTTTACATAATAATAGAATATTTCTTTTGAAAATTGGTTAATCTATTTAATTATTTCTTTATAAAAGAAATTTTTAAATAATATAAAATTGTTATTATTTTATTAATAATTTTAGTGAAAATTATTAAATTTTATTTGAAAATGATAATTAGTAAATTATGTAATGATTTTTATATTTTTATTATTTTCTATTTGCAATCCGCTAAAATGTATGCAGTATCTAGCATTTTAGCTATTTTGTGTTCAGTTTTTTGTTATAATTTTTAAATATGCTTTAAAAATATTCAATATTGCTCTCATATTATAGGTATTATCGCGATCTTTCCAATGGTACTAAAATTAGTAAATTTGGTTATGTGGTTTAAAAGATATTAAACATTTAACTAACCATACTTAATTAAATAGAGTAGCAAAGTTGTAATTATCCAAACAACTTCTCAAATGAAGGGGTGAATAGTGCCCCTTCATATTTGAAGGGGCACTATTCACGGGCTTCAAAATTGGCTTCATTTTGAAGCCCGATTGGAGCAAAACCGGCCTTCATTTTGAAGAAATGAAGGCCGGTTGGAGTTGCTCTTATACCATTATGATATAATAGATGAGAATAGGTTCGAATATAATATAAAAGGAAACACTCATCGTTTTAGGGAACAAACGCCTTGTTGATATGTGTTAAAGATGTAAGTTAATATGCTAGGTACGATAAGCTATTTAGGATGCAGCGAAACATTGGAACATCAAATTTTCCTACTACTAGCCTATCATAGCTGATAGGACTATTTTGACCGGGCCCGGAAGATCATACATTTAATTCCGCTGTGTAAAGATCTATCTGTGTGTAAAGATCTCTTATCTGATTGTAATCATAATTGTTTATCTTTTATATTTCTATAAGATTAACTTGTTGATTAAGAACCAAGCGTAGATCACTCTACTTGGCTTCTTAGGCAACATTAGAAGGTGTAACGACCCGCTCCCCAGGATACCCGAAAGTACAAATCCGTATCAGGTATTCCCGAAGAGACGAGTGTTACGTAGAAAGAAAGCAAAGAAGAGAATAGGAAGAACACCGCAGGTACTACGCACGTGCTGGGAAGTACAAGTAAAACTCCATCACAGATAAAAACACTGAGAAAATAACAAAAGTACAATATTCCATTTTATTGATACATGGATACATCTTATACATACACCAACATCTTCATATTCACAACTCTAAGTACAAAGGTCCACCCGAAAAGAAACACCAAAAAGTACAAGTCTCTCATCACACCCCTCACCACCCAATACTACAACTGATCACCAACTCCGAAGCTCCAGCCGCTATCTCCAACCTCCAACTCACATGACCTGAAAGTCAACGGGGACACGTCAACGCGTGACCCAGTAGAAACTCCTAACACTCTAGTAGAACCCAATTTTAGAACTGGTCTACCTATCTAGGGAGGGTGGTCTAACAAGTAAAGCTCTCAGGACATAAAAGTAATCACAACACGATGTATAAGCATCAAAGAAGAACTTGTGAACATGCATAAGTAACCATGTTATAACATGCAAGTGCTGAAGGTAAGTGGGAGAACATAATAACATGCAAGTACTGGACATTTATAATAAACAATGGAATGGATCAGCATGAGTTAACAACATTAACTTAACAGAGAAACAAGTAACCATGGGATAACAATATTTATAATTAAAAGACAATTGCTTTAAGTTATTCATTCTCATATTTGGAAACCCCTGTAAACCGTAGGACGCTAAGGAGGCGGACTTCACCCAGGGTGGGTGAAAAAGTGGTACCCCAACCAGCAACACGGGCACCGGAGGGGGCCTCTCGCAACTCTATGCCCGAACGGGGCAAGGCACTAGAGCGAGACCTGCTCGGTTTTTCTGTGGGACAAACGGAGTAAACCATCAATTACCGCCATGGTGCATCACGGGTACACCAGCGGCCTCTCCAACCCTTTCAACTCGCCTTTCCGGGAGTGATACAGCGGGTGAGAATTCATATCATCTGTCCGCTCCTTAACTCCTTTAATTTACCCGTGTTTCCCCCAAACCCCATGTCACCCTCCTTTAAGAGGACTTAGTCATTTTCATGAAACATAACATCTTCCATTTCTTTTCTTTCCACAGTTCATCACATATTTGGGACATGCATCGCCTTGTGCATTCCCTTTCTCATTTCTCGTAATATACATGAAACGTATAACCATATTCACATCATCATCATCATCATCATCATCATCTCAATTAAAGAATTGCATGGAATATCATCACAAACTCATCGTTATGAACATACTAATGTGAGCACAAAAGCATAAACAAATTGAACTTAAACATTATTGATATAACGAATATTTCATGAACCATCTGCATAATTACATGTATCAAGAGCATGTCATTGAGAACATGATTAGCACAAACAAACTTAACTTCAAACATAACTACACCATGATAAGTACTAAACAAAATTAGCATATGAATCTGTCAAAACTGTTACAGCAGAAAGAATATCACTTTTAGCCTACCTACAGTCAGAATTGGTGTCTGGTCCCTTCAAGAAAGTTGTAGATATGGGTGTTTTCCTTTCACTGACCAATTTTCATACGCTCAGTTGACATATGTGATTTATGGTGGATTTTCTCCTAACAGATATAATAACAGCATTCTGAACCAGAAACTGAGTTCAGATCAAGTCCATTTTTCTACAAGTTACAGACAGAATTAAAATCTAAAAAAATTATGGGTTGAAGATCTTGAAGTCAGCTTTCCAACGGCACTAAGAACATCTCATTTCATTAAGTGTGCATGGAGTTCTACTCGTTTTACTGAAAGGTGTCAAAACTGTCTAAAAACAGACCAGTTTTAGAAACTGAATTTTTACCCTAGTTTTCAGTCCGAATTTGCAAAACTTGTAAACGTGAAAGTTATTAAGGACTACAATATGAGTAACATATATTTTTTTCATGCATTTCTATGTAGCCAATTAAGTGCAGCAAGCTAACAAAGTTTCAGCCAATTCTGTGTAAATTCCAGAATTTTGTTCATCTAGCTAATTCCACATAACATATTAACATAAATGGAATTCCTAATCCTAAAACTAAATCCTACTATAAGTGAAAGGAATTTCTACCTTAACAAGTCCTCCAAAATTTTCTTTGGCCCTTCTTATTCCTTGAAGAACTTGAGCTCCTAGTCTCCTTCTTCAAGCTCCAATCTTGTCTCCATATGGTTGATTTTTGGCTATTTTGGCTAGTTTTTGGTGTTGGAATGAAAAGGAATTTTGGGGCTTTTTAGAGGTTGAAGAGTGGAGCTAATTGGAAGTATGTTCTAAGGAAGAGGATGAAGAAAAATGAAAGAAAGGAGGCATGCTAATTTTTGGCCAGAAATGGGGAGTGAGGGAGAGAGTGAAATGAGATTTTCTTTTTTTCTTTTTCTTGGTTTTGTTCTTCATGCATAGGTTTTAGGAATCCCCAAATCCCTCTCCTTCTTACACCTAATAAGCCATGTGTCTCTAATTAACTAAAAACATGACACCTAATAGGATGTGTTGTCATGGTAATAAAAATGTGGATTTTTGTATTTTAAGAAATTAAAAATACTTGAATAAATACTTCATACACTCCAAATACATGCATTTCTCCAAATACTCTCATTTACTAAATTCAAGTAATGAGTTTAAAATCTTTTAAAATAAATTCCTACATCAAATAATTAAAAGAAAAATATGGGCATACTTCCCAAAAATATACGGACGTATCTATGTCAAAAATACGTACAAATACGCGTATATGAAAAGTAGGGTCATTACATTCTACCCACCTTAATAACCAAGTCCGCCCTCGGACTTTCTATGCTAAAGGTCTGACCGGAGACTGAATAGTATAAGGGTTTCCCTACCCTAGAAATACAAATAACGCTATATGTATATACTATACACGCATGTATACATGCACTATACCGTAGATTATAAACATATATATACACATTCTTATCCAAGAATATAGGTATACACACAGACAAATCATCACAATACATACATAGTACTATACATTCCACATTCATCCATGTACTCACAAATATATCTATATTGCATGAGAATACTCACATATATATAAAGACTAATATGTACACCCATGCTAGTACACTTATACACATGGACACATGTATCAATGTCGTACATAGCAATAAGTAGAAACATGTATAGATACACCCAAGTCATTAATATACACACCAATATTTATACACTTGTTCACTCAACACATATGAGCTTACATAAAGATTCACACAAGTATATGATCAAAGACATATGCCATTACATGGATACATATAGATATATCTAAATACATACATCTCTATAGGTAATCACACACTCCTTATATTTATATATATCTACATACATACATGTTCACACGATATTTAAACACACCATACTCATAAGTCACAGAGTTAGCATAATTATACATACATACATAAGTAGGTAAATCCAATTATTGATGCATTTATGGTAAACAATCATACACCAATAATGATACACATTGATATGGTGCAAAAATACTTGAATAAATACTTCATACACTCCAAATACATGCATTTCTCCAAATACTCTCATTTACTAAATTCAAGTAATGAGTTTAAAATCTTTTAAAATAAATTCCTACATCAAATAATTAAAAGAAAAATATGGGCATACTTCCCAAAAATATACGGACGTATCTATGTCAAAAATACGTACAAATACGCGTATATGAAAAGTAGGTGTAATGCCCTACCAGCTACTGCACAAGTACTAGAGGGGGGGTGAATAGTACTTTAAAATAATAAGGAGTATAATTCCAGATTAAATTGCAAACAACTACCAAATCAATTTGCGGAAGCTTAAATTGAATGACAACACAAAATTAACAAAGCTAACAAACGATGTTAATGGGTTCGGATCCACCCAAGTCTCCCCGACTTGTTCCCGGTGATCCTACGTCCCACCCACCCGGATCCCCTCCGGATACTTAGGTTAGAAACCCTAACCCAAGATTTCCACTATGAATATCTTGTGAAAAACCTTCACAAGATCAAATCATACATGCAATAGCAAAAGTGAATCCCACAAACCGGGATCACAACCTTCTCTCACAACCGAGAGAATCAACAAGCAATATAAATGAGTTATATTGAAATAAGCAAACTTACCACAAAATCCTATACCTTGAGTTTTTCTTACCCAATAGGTGAAATGAAGGATTTGAGGAAGATGAAGTCACCAAGACCTAGCACCAAGGAAATGACCAGCAATCGGTGCCTAGGAATGATTTGGAGACTTGGATCAAGCAATAGCTTGAAGAGCTCACCAAGAACAAGCTTCTCTCTAGATGGATTCTAGATCTAGAATGAGAGAGAGAATGGGTTTT
This sequence comes from Scilla litardierei, assembly GCA_030789695.1. Classification (NCBI taxonomy): domain Eukaryota; kingdom Viridiplantae; phylum Streptophyta; class Magnoliopsida; order Asparagales; family Asparagaceae; genus Scilla; species Scilla litardierei. The sequence goes on along the minus strand of CM061136.1, from coordinate 135,240,552 downwards.
TGTGAGGAAGAGAGCTTTAGATTTGAGTGAGTAAGGCTATCTCTTTAGAACTCAATGGATCTCTTAATGGCAGCTCTAACCTAGATAGAAATGACCTAGGTTCGTATTTATAGGGTCCCATAAAAACAAGTTAGGTCATTTTCCAACGGATAGAAATCTGGGAGAATTAGTCGGTCAAAGAACAATCACTGACCGACTAGTTCATCAACTAGTCGATCAGTCACATAGCATGGACCGACTAAGTGAAGATCTGAGAAGAGATAGAATTTCAGACCTAGAAATCTAGTCGGTCCAAGAAGACTGTCTGACCGACTAGTTTCACAACTAGTCGGTCAGTCAATGAACGTAGACCGACTAAGAGGCAAAATGAATTAGTCTGAAAGCAAGTTGACTTAGTCGGTCCAAGAACAAAAGTTGACCGCCTAGATTGTCAACTAGTCGGTCACCAAACGTTCTTAGACCGACTAACGATAAACAGTAGCTTAGGAGAATTTAAGCATGAACAGTAAGTCACAACTAGTCGGTCAAAGAAGCATCACTGACCGACTAGTTCACAAACTAGTCGGTCGGTGAGTCAACGTAGACCGACTAACTGTAAACAGTAAAGTCCAAGAAATTAAGGAATCAAACTAGTCGGTCCAAGAAGAGTTGCCGACCGACTAGATCACCATCTAGTCGGTCAGTACTCCTTCTTGTACCAACTAACATGCACAATAAAGTCCGAATCGAAGCGCGATGCTTCGAGGAAGTTAGAATGAACTTGTGCAAGAATCCTAGAGCTACGAAATGAGCGAAATGAAGATAGAAACGTAAGATATACTCAAGGCTTAACATTCTATATATCGAAGCTAAAAGACTATAAATAAAACCTTATTAAACGGTCTTCGAGAGCTTCGATTCATTCTTCATAACATTCAAAACGGCGCAAGAGCTTCAACGAAGCTTTGGACATGAATACGAGCTTTGGGAAGTGTTGAGATGTCGCTTTGAATGTTCTCGTGAATTTGGCGACGATCTCCAAAACTGCGCTCACAAATTGTTAGTTCATGGATTATTTATGTTTGCTCATCATCAAAACCAAATCCGGGGAGTCCAATATTCAACATTCTCCCCCTTTTTGGTGATGACAAACCAACATAAATAATAATCAAAAATAATGATTCAAATGTAAAATACTTACTCCCCCTGCATTGATGACACGTTAATTCCAAAATGAATATATATGAATTGCATCAATCAGATGAGTAAGATAAATAAAGCGAATCAATTTTCGAAATATCGGATTTTGAAAATCCTTATATGTATCTTAACTCCCCCTGAATCTAACATATCAAACTAGATTCTTGGAAAATGAGTTAAATTTTCATTTGCGCTATTTATTATCATTATCTCTCCCCCTTTGGCATTATCCCAAAATGGGGGGCATACAACGACAACACCTAGGAAAGTGAAAATCCAACATCGGGAGTCGTAGACAATGTGACTAATTGACACCAAAGGAAAAGCGATAAAATCAAAAACAAGGTGTGCCAAAATTGTCCATTATCAAAAAACGATAATCAAAATCATCAAAAATACCAAATAATTATTCATTAATTGAATAAAGAAACATACTCTTCAATATTCAATATTCTTGGTTAATTTTGTGCATGGAAAACAATTCTATATAATTATAGAAATATAATCTATTTAACCAAGTTTTTAATCGTCGAGCGACGAAATCACATTTCAAATGCATTCAACGAATATTAAAATGTGCACGACGAATAAAAGATAAAGAGAACGACGATGTATATATATATATAGAAGCAGCATGAGTACATCAACAAAAATATCCAATATAAGAAGTACATCACATCAAGTGCTACATATCATCAAAAAGAAATACATCATACATCATCGACATCATCAAAGTATATCAAAATAACCATCAGCAACATCATCCAAAGTGTATCAAAACAACCAACACCGAAACCCTGAAAGCTCAAAAATACATCAAAACAACTCTCAAACCCCATCCAAACCCAAAATACTCTCACTAAAAAAATATATCATCCAAAGCGTAGTGGAGAGTCCTCGAAACAAGCGATCACGAGGAGGAGGCTGGATCTGCAGTGTCCGTGGGTCCAGTCGACGGAGTGGACTCAGGCTCTGCAGGGAGAAGAGGCGTCTCAACAGACAGGATCATCGGGGTAGGTGTGGAAGCAACAGCAACAGGCTCAACATCAGCAGGAACATCAGGAGTGTCAGCAGGAGAGGCAACAGGGTCAGCAGGAGGCACAGACGACTGAAGAGCTGAAGCAGAATGCTCTGGAGCACCGGAAGTGGTGCCATCTCCAGGAGCAGAAGATGTGGTAGCAGCAGCAGCAGCAGTGGCCGTGGCAACATCGTCACGAGCCAAAGAAGTGACAAGCTCGTCAATCTCCTCATCGTCCATCTCCTCGGCCTCAGAAACTGAAGGAGGAAGATCAATCCCCATCATCTGAGCCATACGGCAGACGACCTCCTCGGTACGAGCCAAACGCGACTCGTGCCGACGAAGAAGGCGTATGACATCATCTAATGTAGCAGGACGAGAGGGGGCTGCAGCAGCTGACGGAGAAGCCTGTGAAGCAGATGCGGTAGACCTCTGCACGTGACGAAGCGCCGCTAGAGATTTCTTAACGGTCGTCGCGTTCAGAGGAGTACCCAAGGGACGCTCATCGTCAGAAGGGAGAGGGACTCGGAAATGACGAAACACGAGGGTCAACAGACAAGGATATGGAATATGCGCAGACTTATTGGTCTTGCGTATACACTCGAAAGCGTCCATCTTATCGAGTATCACGCGAGCCCAATTAATCTCGCATCCCAAGAAAAGAGCGTAGATCAATTTCAAGAACGGTTGGGATGGAAGTGAAGATGATCCATACTTAGGGAGAAGACATGACTTCAAGATCAGGTTAAGGACCCATGCATTCGGCTTGAAAGATTTCGAAGGAACACCAATGAATGCGGAGGGGATAACCTGGAAGATATCTGAAAGAACTGACTGATACAAGGAGGAAATGTCATCGACAGAAATGTCCGAAGGAAGGAGACCGGACGACGAACAACCAAGAATCTCCCCCAAGATTTCTGCCGTGAGAACTATAGGAGTTCCCAAGACAGTAGTCTCAATGGAGTGGCTGGCATCGTACTGTCCCCGAACACGATTGGCATAGAACAATTTCACAAGGCGAGGATATGGTTTAGGATTGGCCTTGGGGTCGTATCGGAGATAATCAAGGAGACCACTATAGGAGAGTAGGTCAGCTAAGCCAAGGAAATCAGAAAACTGGACGTAGTGCTCCAATAGCATCGGGCAGTGTTCAATACGGTTGTAGGCCGCGAGACACAAAGGGTCGTCGCGACACAACGATATGACAACACCCCCCGCTGGCATTGGGCCCTTTCCCTTTGGCTGGCGAGTCCTAGGACGAAGTGGAGGAGTGGGTTCCCTAGGGCCAGACTCGTCCTCAGGGACACACTCAGGGTCAGAATCAGGAGGAGTACCAGGTGTGTGGAGAATGGGCTTTTTAGGCAAATTCTTTCTAGGTTTTAGAGTCGCCGACCTCTGCTTCTTCAGAGGAGGCAAAGAGGGGGAAGCTTGGGTTGATTTGGCACGGCGCTTGGGCTTAGATGGATTCCTAGGGTTGGACGGCCCTATAGACATAGGTGAAGCCCCAGAAGAGGCGATAGGAATTCTTGTCTTTGCCATAGCACGACGAGCACAACCAACTGATGATAAGATCAAAAACAACCTGGCACAAACCCTAGAAGAGAGAATCCGAAACACGAGCCCTAGGTTTAAACTTGAAACCCTAGGAGCTAGAACTTGAAATCAAGGAGAGCAAACCCTAGAATAGGAAATCGACACCTAGGAGAGGGGGTTTTACCTAGGAGGAGGAGTCGACGGCGGCGGACGGCGGCGATCGACGGAGAGATGGCCGGAAGTCGAAGGGTTTCGAGTGGGGGTTTGGGAGAAATCGGGCTGGAGATGAGTTGAAGACCGACTAAATGAAAATTTAGTCGAAAGAATAAGAGTTTAAGTCGGTCTGGAAGTGAAAATACACAAATGCCCTAACCCACTTAGTCGGTCACAGTTCAAGCACTGACCGACTAGATCACGATCTAGTCGGTCGGTCAATGAGCTTGAACCGACTAAGTCGAAACAGAGGCACAGATGAATTTCAAGGGCAAGAATTAGTCGGTCGCAGTATATTCACTGACCGACTAGTTTTCAATCTAGTCGGTCGGTAAGTGTACTATGACCGACTAACGAAAGAAAAAGATAGGAGTTATATAAAAGCTTGATCTAGTCGGTCTGAGTTCACTTGCTGACCGACTAGATGAGCATCTAGTCGGTTGACAAATGAACTTAGACCGACTAGAAGAGTCCAAAAAATGATAATTGATTTCTCTTCACAAACCACTTGGATGAAACATCAAAACTCTCTCATTAGTCATCTAAATTACCCCATAAAACGTCGAAATCTTAAATACGACATTGAAATACGAATTCGATCATAAATTCAAATATATCACATAAAATTCCCAAAAATTCAATTAATCTAGCATGAACAAAATATCGCGAAATCGAATAGCATGCAAGATAATTGAATGAAATATGAATCCTATATCTCGGATTCACCCATAATCCCCAATTCTCGACGCAACCGCACAAAGGAGTCCTCCTTTAGGGGTTTCGTGAAAATATCGGCGATTTGCTTTTGGGTTTCAACGTACACTAATATGATGTCCTTTTTAGCAACATGATCATCTAAGAAATGGTGTCGGACATCTATGTGTTTTGATCGGGAATGGTGCACCGGATTCTTTGAAAGACAGATAGCACTTTGGTTATCCACCATGATAGGGCTAGTATGACAGTGAATACCAAAATCCTTCAAAGTGTGTCTCATCCAAAGAACCTGGGCACAAGCGGCACCTGCGGCAATATATTCCGCCTCGGTGGTTGAAAGTGATACGGAATTTTGCTTCTTGGAAAACCAAGAGACAAGAGAATTTCCTAGAAAATGGCAAGTACCACTAGTACTTTTCCTGTCGGATTTGCATCCCGCATAATCGGCATCACTGTATGAGACTAACTCATACGTGCTAGATTTCGGATAAAGTAATCCAAAATCTAAAGTGTAACTTAGATAACGGAAAATACGCTTTACCGCTACTAAGTGAGACTCCTTAGGTAGAGACTGATAACGAGCACAAATGCATACGGCAAACATAATATCGGGCCTACTTGCGGTAAGATAAAGTAAACTACCTATCATACCTCGATATAGACGAATGTCTACATCCTTACCGCCCGTATCCTTGTCAAGATGCGTAGTCGTGCTCATTGGAGTCTTTTTCCCGGAAGCACTTTCCATTCCAAATCGCTTAAGCAACTCCACCGTATACTTCGTTTGGTGGATGAAGATTGCATCGTTCATTTGGCGAATTTGGAGACCTAAGAAATATTTGAGTTCGCCCATGTGGCTCATCTCAAATTGTTCCTTCATAACATTAGAAAACTCTTCGCAAAGAGTGAAGTTAGTAGCACCGAAAATGATATCATCAACATAAATTTGAACTAATAAAATATCATTATTCGCATGCTTAACAAAAAGTGTAGAATCGGCTTCGCCCATTTTAAAATTCAAATCCAAAAGAAAATTCTTTAGGTGATCATACCAAGCTCGAGGAGCTTGTCTCAAACCATAAAGAGCTTTCTTTAGTTTAAAAACATGATTTGGAAATTTTTCATTTATGAAGCCCGGAGGTTGAGAAACGTAAACTTCCTCAACGACATCTCCGTTTAAAAATGCACTTTTAACATCCATTTGAAATAACTTAAAATTTTTATGGCATGCATACGATAATAAAAGTCTAATCGATTCTAATCTAGCTACCGGAGCGAAGGATTCTTCGAAATAGATACCTTCCTCTTGGCGATAGCCTTGAGCAACTAACCGAGCTTTGTTCCGGATGACGACTTGATTTTCGTCGGATTTGTTCTTGAAGATCCACTTTGTCCCTATGACGGTGTGGTTCTTCGATGGCAAAGGAACAAGCTCCCATACCTCATTCCTCTCGAATTGAATGAGTTCCTCCTCCATGGCAAGGATCCAAGCACTATCTTCGCACGCTTCAACTATATTCTTTGGCTCTATTGATGAGACAAAGGCACTATTGGCGAAGTGGTGGACTTGCGATCTCGTCTTGACACTATCATGAATATTGCCAATTACTTGCTCATGGGGATGGTCGCGGACGGTTTGAAGCCGCTTGGGAATACCTTGATCACTAGGCACATTCTCAACAACTTCATTAGTCGGGTTAGTCTCAATAGAATCAATTGAATCAATGGACTTAGAATTTTCAAACGAATCACATAAAACATCCATAGAATCATTGTCATTTGAAATTCTAGAAGTAATAAAATTCTCATTAAAAGAGACATGAAGTGATTCCTCGATCGTAGAGGATCTTTTGTTGTATATCCGGTAGGCTTTGCTACGTGAGGAATACCCAACAAATATCCCCTCATCCGATCTCGGATCAAACTTGTCCAAATTATCATATGTGTTTTTAATAAAACATTTTGCGCCGAAAACACGAAAATGTTTAACTTGAGGCAATCTACCAAACAACAATTCATAGCAAGTTTGTTTGGTGCCGGGCCTCAAAAGTATTCTATTAAACACATAGCAAGCGGTGTGTACCGCTTCCGCCCAAAATTGATAGCCAAGTTGACTATCTTCGAGCATAGTGCGAGCACACTCCACAAGCGTTCTATTCTTCCTCTCAACAACACCATTTTGAGGAGGTGCGCGAGGGAAAGAAAACGTGTGAGTAATTCCAAGATCATCACAAAAATTTGAGAAAGACTCATTCTCAAATTCACCCCCATGATCACTACGAATAGTGACAATGGTGGTTCCGATGAGATTTTGTACTTTCTTTACAAATATTGTGAAGTTTTCAAAAGCTTCATTTTTATTGCATAAGAAGAATACCCATGTAAATCTTGAATAATCATCAACGATGACTAGTCCATATCTTGCATTTCCTAAGGAAGCAAATCTAGTTGGCCCAAATAAATCTAGATGTAATAGCTCTAGTGGCCGTTTCGTAGAAATGCTTTTCTTAGGTTTAAATGAAGATTTAGGAAGCTTGCCACGTTGACAAGAATCACAAAAACTTTTCTTTTCAAAAACGAGTTTCGGAAAACCTTTAATGGAATTTAATTTCGAAAGCTTATAAAGTGTTCCAAAGTTCACATGTCCAAAGCGTCGATGCCATAAGTGTTGTTCACTTGTGTTGGCAACGAGACATTGTTCATATGACTTAGGAAGATCCAAAATATAAATATCTTTATGGCGTGTGCTGGAAAATAATAATTTATTATTATCATTTGAAATATGACACAATCCTTTCGCAAAGCTAACTTTGTAACCTTTGTCACAAAGTTGACTTATTGAAATAAGATTATGATTTAAACCATCAACTAGATAAACATCACTAATTAAGGGTTTAGAAGGGTTACCCACTTTACCAACACCGACGATGGTTCCGCTCTCATTGCCTCCGAATACGACGCGATTTCCATTTGCAATGGGAACAATTCCGGAGAGCAATTTAGCGTCACCCGTCATGTGTTTTGAACACCCGCTATCGAGTATCCAATTCCCTTTGGAGCCAAATTTGAATTTGTTGCTCCTTTCCTTTTTCTTTTCCTTGAGTACCTAAAGATAGAAACTTTCATATCATGGTACCCAAGGTCATTGGGTCCTCAAGAGTTAGACCTTTGGAAGCCAAGTCCAATTGGACTTAGACTTCCCCACATAATTCCTACTATGCACAACATTCGAAAAATAAGCATTCATATATACTTGTTTTTCATCCATGCTTGTGTCCTTTGGGCTCCAAATAGTGAAAATTTTGGGAGCCATCATCCTATTGGGTGCATGCATGCGACGTTGATTTCTACGTGATGCATGTTGTGGATAGGCATACGGGACATGATGGAATGGTGCACGACGAGAATTATTCATATGATGCGGTGGGTGAACATATGCATGTGTGGGAACACGTGCGTGAGGGTGTCTCACATGGTGTGCACGTGCCCGAGAATGTGTTGCATAAAAATCATCATATGTGTGTGATGGTGGAGTAGGACGTGTGTTCCTACGTGGCATGGTATTGGTGTACATATAAGCATGCCCCTTCTTTGGAGATCCACCCAAAGTGGGTTTCTTTCCAAAAGAGGGCGTGGACGAGGTGGAAGCACCATTGGTAGATGAACTACCAATAGAGTGTTTGCTACCACTCGTAGAGTCACCGGAAGTTGGCCTAACAAAAGTAGTGGCCGCTTTGGATGGACATCCCATCGTATACCCCAAACCAATGTGGTGATTGGCCGGAAGTAAGTCACTTAGGATTTTATCCAAATGGTCCTTACCTTTGTTGAATTTGTTAATTCGGCCCAATGTGTTCTCATATTTCTCTTTGAGAGAACGCATAGAAGTATCCAAATTGGATACTTGCGATGTGAGCACAAAAACACGAGATTTAAGATTCTCGTTCTCAATACTCAAAGTCGAGTTTTGAGAAGTTAAATCCGCTATCCTATGTTCTTCCAGATCATCAATGCTAACATGTTCAAGTTTAGATTTGAGGTTGACAATCTCATTTCTTAACTCTTCAACAACGGTGTCGTTGTTGGTGACGATAGTCTTAGGCGAGGTTTGAATGCTAGCTAGGTCATCTTTTACTTTAGTATATCGATTTACTAATTTTGTATATTTAGACCATAAGTGAGAGTTAGCATCCCTAAGATCATCCATCGTTACCTCATCGCCTTCGTCGTCGCTATCATCGGAAGAGGAGGATCCTTGATCATGCTTCTCTCTTGCCATGAAGCACATGTGCGCTTGCTCCACTTTCTCATCATCCGACTCTCCGCTTGAGGAATCCTCGGAGTCGGTGAATGTAGTTCCGACAAGTCCCTTTTTGTACCCCTTTTTGTACTTCTTTGACTTGTCGAACTTTGGCGCCTTCCACTTCTCCTTTTGCTTGTTTTGAGGACAATCCGCTTTGATGTGTCCCGGCTTATTGCATTTAAAACACAAAGGTGGAGAGGCGTTAGTAGAAGTAAACTTAGATTTTTGTTTGAAGTTACCCTTTCGGAAGAAGCGATTGAACTTCTTTGCCATGAGTGCAATGGATTCCATGTCCATTTCTTCTTCCGAGTCCTCATCATCGGTAGAGGTGGATGAAGCCGCCTTGAATGCAATCGCCTTTTTCTTAGGCGCATCTAGGTTCAAATAGGACTTCATCTTTTCTTGTAACTTCACCTTGCTATCTTTGCGTACCTCGTATGACATCAAAGTACCCATTAGTTGAACAACGGTATATTTATTCATGTCATTACCTTCCTCGATGGCGAAGGTACGTTTCTCCCAAGAAGAAGGAAGTCCTTCAATAATCTTTGAGCACTTCTCCTTTTGAATGTAGGACTTGCCGAGGGCCTCTAACTCGTTTATTATGTCAACGAAGCGAGCGTAATATTCTTTCATCTTCTCGCCCTGTTGCATATGAAACATTTCGTAATCTTTGTTTACGACTACGAGTTTAGAGTCTCTTACCCTACTCGTCCCTTCATGAAGTATGAGGAGGGAGTTCCAAATTTGATATGCACTCTTACATGTGCATATCTTATTGAAATCCTCGGGCTCCAATGCGCATTGCAAGGCGTTCATTGCCTTGGCATTGCTTACCTCCGCGGCGACCTCCGCGGTAGTCCATTTCTCAAAGTCTTCTTCTTTGGGTTCGATGTATTCCTTCATTGTAGTCCTCCATAAGGATGCACTCTAGAGGAAAGTCTCCATCCGGCACTTCCAGTACCCGTAGTTGGTACCGTTGAAGAATGGAGGCCTCGTAGAGGAATGTCCTTCCATCACCGATGACGCTCCTTCACGGTTCCTGAAGGTGGCATAGTTGGAAGGTGGAGGCACGGTCTTGTTGTCGTTGGCAGACATAGCTGAGTATCTGGCTCTGATACCAAATGTAATGCCCTACCAGCTACTGCACAAGTACTAGAGGGGGGGTGAATAGTACTTTAAAATAATAAGGAGTATAATTCCAGATTAAATTGCAAACAACTACCAAATCAATTTGCGGAAGCTTAAATTGAATGACAACACAAAATTAACAAAGCTAACAAACGATGTTAATGGGTTCGGATCCACCCAAGTCTCCCCGACTTGTTCCCGGTGATCCTACGTCCCAACCACCTGGATCCCCTCCGGATACTTAGGTTAGAAACCATAACCCAAGATTTCCACTATGAATATCTTGTGAAAAACCTTCACAAGATCAAATCATACATGCAATAGCAAAAGTGAATCCCACAAACCGGGATCACAACCTTCTCTCACAACCGAGAGAATCAACAAGCAATATAAATGAGTTATATTGAAATAAGCAAACTTACCACAAAATCCTATACCTTGAGTTTTTCTTACCCAATAGGTGAAATGAAGGATTTGAGGAAGATGAAGTCACCAAGACCTAGCACCAAGGAAATGACCAGCAATCGGTGCCTAGGAATGATTTGGAGACTTGGATCAAGCAATAGCTTGAAGAGCTCACCAAGAACAAGCTTCTCTCTAGATGGATTCTAGATCTAGAATGAGAGAGAGAATGGGTTCTTGTGAGGAAGAGAGCTTTAGATTTGAGTGAGTAAGGCTATCTCTTTAGAACTCAATGGATCTCTTAATGGCAGCTCTAACCTAGATAGAAATGACCTAGGTTCGTATTTATAGGGTCCCATAAAAACAAGTTAGGTCATTCTCCAACGGATAGAAATCTGGGAGAATTAGTCGGTCAAAGAACAATCACTGACCGACTAGTTCATCAACTAGTCGGTCAGTCACATAGCATGGACCGACTAAGTGAAGATCTGAGAAGAGATAGAATTTCAAACCTAGAAATCTAGTCGGTCCAAGAAGACTGTCTGACCGACTAGTTTCACAACTAGTCGGTCAGTCAATGAACGTAGACCGACTAAGAGGCAAAATGAATTAGTCTGAAAGCAAGTTGACTTAGTTGGTCCAAGAACAAAAGTTGACCGACTAGATTGTCAACTAGTCGGTCACCAAACATTCTTAGACCGACTAACGATAAACAGTAACTTAGGAGAATTTAAGCATGAACAGTAAGCCACAACTAGTCGGTCAAAGAAGCATCACTGACCGACTAGTTCACAAACTAGTCGGTCGGTGAGTCAACGTAGACCGACTAACTGTAAACAGTAAAGTCCAAGAAATTAAGGAATCAAACTAGTCGGTCCAAGAAGAGTTGCCGACCGACTAGATCACCATCTAGTCGGTCAGTACTCCTTCTTGTACCAACTAACATGCACAATAAAGTCCGAATCGAAGCGCGATGCTTCGAGGAAGTTAGAATGAACTTGTGCAAGAATCCTAGAGCTACGAAATGAGCGAAATGAAGATAGAAACGTAAGATATACTCAAGGCTTAACATTCTATATATCGAAGCTAAAAGACTATAAATAAAACCTTATTAAACGGTCTTCGAGAGCTTCGATTCATTCTTCATAACTTCCAAAACGGCGCAAGAGCTTCAACGAAGCTTTGGACATGAATACGAGCTTTGGGAAGTGTTGAGATGTCGCTTTGAATGTTCTCGTGAATTTGGCGACGATCTCCAAAACTGCGCTCACAAATTGTTAGTTCATGGATTATTTATGTTTGCTCATCATCAAAACCAAATCCGGGGAGTCCAATATTCAACAGTAGGGTCATTACAGAAGGATTTTATTTGTGCTAACATCAACGAGCAAAAAAAGTATACTATTTGCACAACACTATTCAACCCCCCTTCTAGTGTTGTTTGCCATTCACAGGATCCAACACTTGGTATCAGAGCGAGGCTACAAAAGTGATGGCGTCAACATCTTTTCACTCTGAAGGACTGAATACCATGCGACCACCTCTATTCAACGGAACCAACTACGCTAGCTGGAAGATCCGAATGAAGACTCACCTAGAGTCATTAGACATTGAAGTTTGGACTATTACCAAAGTCCCGTACATCGCACCCACCGACGTTGAGTTTGGGAAATGGTCTGTCGACGACAAGAAGAGAGCTAATCTCAATGCAAAAGCAATGAATGCTCTGTTTTGCGCTGTTACAGGAAATGAGTTCAATCGAGTCTCCCAATGTGAGACAGCACATCAAATATGGCATACTCTTCAGGTAAGTGACAAAGGAACTGAAAAGGTAAAAGAATCTCGCATAAACGTTTTACATTCAAAGTTCGAATCTTTTAAAATGGAAGAAGGAGAGAGTATCACCGATGTGAATACTCGTTTTACTAATATTACAAATGAGCTTGCAGGACTAGGAAAGAAACTTTCCGAGTATGAACAGGTAATGAAGATACTAAGATCCCTCCGACCCGAGTGGAAGGGAAAGACTACGGCCATTCGAGAAGCCCATAACGTAAAGGACCTCACCATCGAAGAACTAATGGGAAATCTCATGGCATATGAGATTGAGCTTGAAGAAGACAAGAAAATCGAAGAAAATCCAAAGAAGAAGAATCTTGCGTTCAAAGCACAAGAGGAAGATTCCGACTACACGGACAAAGAAGACCATATCGCATTCATCTCAAAGAACTTTAAAGAGTTCATCACTAGTAAGTATGGAAAACGATCTTTTAGACCCACTAACGGTATTATTTGTTTTGGTTGCAATAAACTAGGGCATGTCAAGAGAGACTGTCCATTGGAGAGAAACAACCGTGATTCCAGAGATCGTGAGAAGAACAAAGACAATAATGAGAGGCGAAACAATGTAAGAAACAAGTTCCGATGACCAACGAAAGAAGCTTATGCAGCCTTCGACCAAAGCGACGAATCTTCATCCGATGAATCCTCAGAAGAAGATAATGATGAAAGAAGAGAGACGGCACACATGTGCTTCATGGCATCTACATCCTCCAAGGTAAGCTCGCATCATGATTCATCTAGCGACAATGAGTCATCGTCAAGCGATGATGAAGACTTGGATTATATGGGAGCATATAAGGAGCTATGCAAAATGCATGAAAAGCTCATTAAAGAACATAGAAAAACACTTAGAAATATTAAAAGAGATACTAAAGAAAAAGAAGAAGTCATTAAAGAAAATAGTCTTCTTAAAGAAAAGAATGATCTTCTGCAAAAAGATATTTCACTAGTAAATGAAAAAGTTGAAAATCTAAATAATCTTCTCGTATATGTCAAAGATAAATACGACGCTACGATGAAAATTATTGAGAATTTCAACAAAGGAAAAGGGAAGCTAGATAGTATAATAGATAATCAAAAAGCTTCATCTAGCAAAACCGGACTCGGCTATGATTCACATCATATCAAGAAACGAGTTAAGCATACTAGGATGCATCATTCTAACGATAATGTCTTGAGCATCTGGATACCAAAGAAATTATCTGATCAGCGAAGAAAAAGGTACGCTACTGACTTTGTTTTCAAAAAATTCATTTTAACAAAAATTATAAATATGTTGTTCATGAAGGAACTAAACCGTATTGGGTTTGGCTTCCTAAAGACTAACTCCTCGGACTCAAAACCAAAGAGTACCATAAAACGCTTATTTTTTCAGGTACTCTAAAAGAGGAAAAACAAAGAGGAGAAATCAAGAAGTCAAACGGCTGAATCAGAACAAAAGTTTTTTTAACTAAATTATTTTTTTACACACACACACACACACACACACACACATGTTTAAATGTGTTGTAATATGTGTATATGATTGTGTTTTATTCCTAAAACATTTCTTGTTCAGAAAGCACAATCAACCTGGATCAAAAACTCCCCGGGATGAGAAAACGACTCAACCCAGCAGGGAGTCGACTACCTACAGGAGGGAGTCGACTACCCGTGCGTAAATTTCTGGGCTTGTCTTGTTTTTTGACTAACTCCTATTGGGTTCTATTGAGTGGATGGGTTCAGATCCACTAAGGCAACTTATCCAATAAGCCTAAAACTCATCCTAGCCATCCAAAACTTGATCTAAAGGCCCTCTTTTCTCCCCATCTCTTCATCCAAACATCAAAACCCCAAGAGAAACCCTAAGGGTAGCCGACTACCCCTCTTCTTCCTCCTCCTCTCTTGATTTTTCACCTTGGTGCTTGGTCATTTGGAGCTATTTTCTCATCTTTCTCCCAAGTTACTCAAGGTAAATTTTTTTCTTACTTCATGATCTTTATTATTTCTTCTCTCTTGGTTATCTAGTAGTGTAAAAATGCTGTTTTTTTTCTTATACTCTATCTAGATGCCTATCAAGGGGATTTTCTCCAAGAAAAGGAAAACTACTACAGAAATTGATTCTGAAAAAGAGACTATCTTACCCTATCTTTTCAAAACTACTACCAATGAGCAATTTGTTAAGATCTCAAAGAAACCTATCTTGCATGAACGATTTGTCAAACTTAATGATGTTATCAATTATGGCATTGACAGTCTGTTAGATTTTCAAAACTTAGCAAACTTGTTTTCTTCTGAAAATGTGTACCTCTGCTATCCTAGGCTTGTTCATCTATTCTATGCAAACATGGACTATGATCTTGTTAAAAGTCGTTTCATAACAAAAGTCCTTGACACCAAACTTGCTATTACTGTCAAATCCCTAGGAGAAGCCCTAGGAATCCCATACTCTGGCATGCTTCTTGACAAAATCGAAATGACTGATGTGAACATTCTAGAAAGAATGTATTTGCCCGGTAGACACTTTCAAACCAAACTTCCATGTAGCAATCTTCGCTATCCGGCGAGGATCTTAGCTAATATGTTGTCTTATAACATAACTCAAAAGTCTGGGAGCCATGCAATCCTATCTGAGAAACAAGCTAAGTGTATCTATGCCATCCTAGGTAACATTCGCATTAATTGGGCCAAAGTGATTATGGATTCTATCCTAGCCTCAGCTTCTTCTGATAGACCCTCCTCCACTCTTTCTCATGGGCACTATCTTACTATGCTATTCATTAGCTTCAATGTGCCACTGGATCATGAAACATCTATTCTAGAACCTGCTCGTATTTTTGATGTGCATGCACTTGGGAGAATGAATCTCCACCATGACCTTGATGAAAATGTCCCTGAAGAACAAATTGCTGCCGAAGGAGGATCATCATCCTCAAGGAGAGGTAAGAAAGTTGTTATTTCAGATTCAGAAGAAGAAGGAGAAGAAGAAAGCGGAAGCGGAGAAGAAGAAGAAGAAGAAGTTCCGGCATACATTCTTGAACTTCAGGAAATGCTCCTGAAGAAGATTGGAAGGTTGAAGATCACACAAAAGCAAGGATTTGAAGACATCAATCGTAAAGTGGACGATCTGAAAGAGTTTGTTGTGAAGAGCAGCAAGATAACTGAAGACACACTTGCCATGATCCTTGATGAGATCAAGGAACTAAAGAAAGATGGCGGTCACTCTTAGCTCTTTCCTTCTCTAAAACAATGGTTCTCTTTAAAACAATGGTTCTTAAAACTATTTCATTTGAGACTATGGTCTGTAATAACTCTCTATGTGGTGTTTTGCTACAATATCTCTGTGCTATATATCAACTGCTAGTATAAACTAATACATCTCTTGCAGGCACAAGAAATTGAATTTCCCTCCTAAACACATTCGTGTTGTCATTAAATTATTTGTTTGTTTTTTGTTGATGACAAGGGGGAGAAAATTCATGAGACATGAGATACAAAAAATTCATTATATGTATACTGTTTTGTGTATTGCTTCGATGCAGGGGGAGAACCGCATCAAAGCAGGGGGAGTAAGTATACTTAAATGTATTTTCATTTTTAACTTACTTCATTTTTTCATTTGGGTGTCATCATCAAAAAGGGGGAGAGTGATGGAAATTGAATTCCACCCCTAAGTGATTTTGATGATAAGCACACCAAATGAAAGCTTAGTGTACTAACTACACTACACTCAAGTGTGCAGAATTTGTGAAGCTCTACTCATACTCAAAGAAGCACACTTCAATGCTCAAAGACAAAGACGAACATGACTAAACTTAAGTGATGAAGCTCAAGCTCAAACAAGAACAAGAAGCACAAAGAGAAGCTCGCTTTTGCTTCACCAAATTGAACAAACTTCCGAAGACATGTTCTGAGTCTATAGTGAGTGTGTCGTGTCTCTTTAGGGTATTTGTTAAAGCCATATCATATAGACAACACACACACACAAACAATTTCGAAAATACTTTTAAATTATCTTCAAAATAATTTAAGAGAGCTTTCTCTAGTCACTCTATAACTTTCGTAGTGAAACTCCACGCACCCTGGAGTTAACTACTTGTCTGACTAGATAAGTTGCAGGAAAAACTCCTCTAGGAGTCGACTACCAAAAGTAGGGAGTCGACTACCAGACACAGGTCAAGAATTCTTGGAACTCTCTGGGAGTCGACTACCTAGATGAGGGAGTCGACTACCAGCTGTAAAATTCTGACGTTTTTGAATTTGAATTTTGAAATTCGTTGAGCAATTTACTCCGTAATTTTTGGGACAAAAGTCAACGAAAATTCAAATTTCAAATCTCAGTTTTTCCCTATAAATAAGAGCTAAATCCTTTTGTGAAAACACAACTATTGAAAATCAAAAATCTCTTGTGAAAACGCTCTTGAATTCAAAGCTCTCATTTCTTTCTAGCCAATTTGATTTTATTTGTGATCTTGCAATATTCTCTTATCAATTCTTTTAAGATCATACTCTTATTTTTTATTGGCTAAAACGTTTTCAAAATCCTTATTACTATTCTCTTTATCTTGTTTAAAGGATTTTTGAAAAGCAATAGATCTAGATCACAAAGAATTTCTCTCGTATCTTTATGTGATCTAGACTCTTATTCTATCAAGCCACTACACAAATTTGTCTATCTTTGATTGGCAATAGAATCGGGTGTAAAAACGAATCTCCATCATTTATTGTGGTGTATTGGATAAATATCTCATTGTGTTGATTGTTGGAACACTAGACAAGTCTAGGTGTTGCCAGTCATAAAGTCCTCGGGTTGTGAGGCAAGGGTAAATCCTAGACAGTTCTAGGTGGTTGGAAATCCTAACGAGTGAAGTTAGGTATTTGTATTGCTAAGGCAATAGTGAAAATCTCGTACCGGATTGGTCGGGGACTGGACGTACCCAGGGTTGTAGGGAACCAGGATAAAAATCCTTGTGTTTGCGTTTGATTCTCTCTGTGTTTGATTATTTATCTTTGCAAGCAATTCTTATTATTATATCTTTGTAATTCTTTGTTCATTTGCATATTACAAAGATCATACATTTAATTCCGCTGTGTAAAGATCTATCTGTGTGTAAAGATCTCTTATCTGATTGTAATCATAATTGTTTATCTTTTAGATTTCTATAAGATTAACTTGTTGATTAAGAACCAAGCGTAAATCACTCTACTTGGCTTCTTAGGCAACATTAGAAGGATTTTATTTGTGCTAACATCAACGAGCAAAAAAGTATACTATTTGCACAACACTATTCAACCCCCCCTTTTAGTGTTCTTTGCCATCCACAGGATCCAACAGTACGCACTACTTTGTTATACTCATTGTTGTACACACTACACCCTATCATGTCTGCTACTTTGCACACTACACTACTCATGTTCACTACTTTGCACACTACACGTCATTATGCTCACATGCTTCCTTATGCTGCTATGTAACATCTTGTTGGAATCATATTTTTATAAACCATTTTATTATCTTGCCGAGGGTCATTTTATTACTAATGTTTTAAATCTTGTCGAGCGACCCTCGCTGACGTATATTTCCTTGTCTGTGAAATATACGTTAGGTTTTGCGCAGAGTTCACAGAGGAGTTCACTTGGAGACTGAAGAGGGTGACCATGAATACCAGGAGCACAAGACCCACTGCGGAAGACTGCATACTCATCACAGCTTTGCTTAAATTTAATACTTGTTGTATATCGTTCAGGTGTATTTAAAATTCCATGTAACTGTTGTAATGGCCATGCTAGGCCTTAATTCTTTGTGTACATGTTATCTGGATGTTGAGTATAATGATGGCATTATTTGTTGTTCTGATTATTCGCAAGCAAGAACCTGGCAAGTAGTCATACACAGACGCTTATTGGGTTGGGGCTTCACCGCTCTAGCCCAAGCGGGCCCGCTCGCATCCTCGCTCCCAAGTACAATGGGAAGCGGGGCGTGACTGGTTTTAGTGGTGGCCCATGCAGGTCTTGCTTCTGCGAAATACTCGGAACAATATATATGTCATTATTAACTCGACTGTCTAGATAAACCTTGTACGCAAATGTTTATTTTGTTTGTTTGCAACATGGCAGGAAGACGTAACACTCGACAGGGATCCGGAGCTGCTGGAGGCGGAGAAGACGACATCCGCCAGATGCTTGGAGTCATGAGAGAGATGCTGGAGGTTCAGCACCATCTGGTCCAGCAGGAACGTCAGGTATGTCTCTTCCTTCATTGATACACTGACCCTTCGTCTTCTAGGCCTTCACTTGATCTTACCTAACTTAGGAAATTCCGAGGACGAGATTTTTATAAGGCGGGTAGGATGTAACTACCGGTTTTTATCGTTACTTTTATCTATATTTCTCTCGTGTATTTTTTTCTCTCGTATCCGTAGTTAGACGTATCTGTCCTCGTATCGTATCCACTTCTAACTTTTGTATGTTAGCTATTATTATCATTGTTTTAAACTACTGAAATAAAACCTTCATATAACTATTCTGAAAATATCTTTTATACTTTGTTTAAATTTTATTTTCGAATTTGAATTTCAAAATTTAAAACCATTTTAAATGCAAACTATTTTGAATTACTTACCAAAATTAAATCCTAATTAAACCTATTAATTTCCCTTCATTAAACCTATTAAAATCAAATTCTATTAAGAGGATTTCAAATCATTTCCTATTTTAGCTAACCCATTGTTATTTTTAAGGGACTCTTCTTAAAATCTGATTTAATTTTCATTTCAAATTCAAATTCGAATTTAAGTTTTGTTTTTAAACATTTGAATAACTTTCCTATTTAGTTCATATTAAAACCTATTGACTAATTTTTATTCTCCCAATTAAACCTATTATTTTCCTTTCAAAGCTTTCCTATTACAACCCATTTAAACTAATACTTAATTAGCTCTAATTTCCCCTTTTTAATCCTATTAATAATATTTCAAATCCTTTCCTAATTTTGAACCCTAGCCACTTTTGTAACCGTAAGCCGCACCCAGCACATGACACTCACGCACACTAGTTAACTCAAAAGGAAAACTTTAAAACCCCTAAACCCCAGTATCTCACATGCTCCTAGAAACCTACTTCTCCTTTATAAAATATACCTAGGTCACTCTTTTTACTTCCCTACAACCCTAAGCTACGTGTACTCAGCCACCCAATTCTCAAAGAAACCTGCATGGGCTTTCCCCCTCTTCAAACTCCCCTCACCCTATTCTTATTATAATAACCCTAGTTCCTTTGTTTCTAACCCTACACCCTACAACAAGAGCAGCTCACGGCCCCCTATTCTTCTTCTTCGCATCAACACCCAAGCCCTCTCCGTCGCCCGTCACCTCACCTCCACCCGCTGGCCTTCTCCCTTCCGCCACCAAGCACCGAGAGCACCACCCTCAGCTCCAAGCAACGCCGGCGTCGCCCTCATCGCCAAACCGCCGGCAGGCCCTCGCTCTCCCTGTACGCCCGTCCACCACCTCCCGCCTTCCGCGCAGCTCGCCCAGTCCACGCGTAGATCGCCGCCAAGAACAGCCGGCGGCCTCCTCTTCTTCCTCCGCTCTGACGTCCTTGTCCGACCACCCTTTCGACATCGACTCCCCGACAACCGTCTCCTCCTCTCAGCCAAAGCCAACCATCCATTCGCCCAAGCCCAGCTCCCCCGGCCTCTCGACCTCCCGATAGCTTCCCCTGCCTCCCCTCCCCTGTTCGACCTCGACCCCCTCCGTTCAGCTCGTCGTCCACCTCACCTGCAAACGTGCCCTCCGACCTGCTCCCCTTCGTTCACCTTCGACAGCCGCGTCCTAGCCTGAACCCGCCCGAGCCCTCATCTGCCCCTCGAGCACCCCACCGTCGAGGCCGCTCAAAGCCTTTCCGCACAACACCCTCACTCACCGCCGCTTCGACTTCCGACCCTCACTCCGACGGCCTCTCCCTTCAACCCTTTCGCAGCGCCTCCCGCTCCGGCCAGCGAGCGCACACCAACGTCCCGACGACGCCGGCCTTCTCTCTTCCATCCGACGTCGCCCTCGTTGAACTTTGCTTCCATGCAACGGGGTAGTTGCAGTATGTTATATAGGTGCCTATGAATAGTAACTTACACTGTGTCACTATGAATTATTATTATTATATATGTGGTTACATCATATTTACAAAGTTACTGTTATATAGGTATATACGTAATTTGGCTTATTAATATGGATGATTAACATGTAGGTGCTACGTATAGTTATATATTATTAGTACATGCATGGATAAGTTAGTATACACATGTTAGGGTTGCCAAGTAACTATTTGGGCATGATGTTAAATCCAATCTTGCAGATACGACACGCCTCCCATTGCTAACACCTGGTCACCCAGAAACATTCCATTCAGGCAAGTATTTTTCACCCACAGGTTTTTAACTATATTGCTCAGATTTTGTGGCTGGGACGACTAAATATTGCTAATAACAACTCGTAAGTATGCTGCTTAAGCTGAATGGACTCAGTGACATGTTTGGTTGTTTTGCTCTCAAATGTTAGTGCTATCGAAATAACATACATGTAACCCTCTCATTGCTTATTGTGCCTTTAAATTGTGGATCGTTCACCCCTATTGAATTGTGATATTGGGCCTTCGGGCAATTACGGAACATTGTGCCTTTGGGCAAATACGGACTATTGTGCCTTCGGGCAATTACGGATTATTGGGCCTTCGGGCAATTACGGACCATTGGGCCTTCCGAAAATTACAGATTATTGGGCCTTCGGGCAATTACGGATATTGGGCCCGTGGGGCATTTACAGAATGTTTGTCATACGGTAAACATTGAACTACGGATTGGCTTATGGACACTTTGGGTGGGGTAGTCTAGTGTAGTAGAGGCTGGAAAGCTGGATTACACTCTATTGGTGAACTTGACCGACACCTGGCCGGGTCGGTGAGTAGAGAGTCACGGGTAGCTCCCGTTGACTTGGGTGTAATGCTAGTCACCTCCCCCTCAGACACTGGGCTTATCACTAGATTAAGTACATGTTGGCACTATTGTTTACTTCTACTACTATCGTGAATGTATAAACTGTTAACTAAGTTCATATCATGTTTTACTTTGTACATTGCAAATGCCGTGCCTTTACCTCGTGCATTACAAAAGCCATGGTTGCCACTTGTTACTTTATGCACTACACTTACTATACTCATTGTTGTACGCACTACACTTGTGATACTCATTGTTGTACACACTACACCCAATCATGTCTGCTACTTTGCACACTACACTACTCATGTTCACTACTTTGCACACTACACGTCATTATGCTCACATGCTTCCTTATGCTGCTATATAACATCTTGTTGGAATCATATTTTTATAAACCATATTATTATCTTGCCGAGGGTCATTTTATTACTAACGTTTTAAATCTTGCCGAGCGACCCTCGCTGACGTATATTTCCTTGTCTGTGAAATATACGTTAGGTTTTGAGCAGAGTTCACAGAGGAGTTCACTTGGAGACTGAAGAGGGTGACCATGAATACCAGGAGCACAAGACCCACTGCGGAAGACTGCATACTCATCGCAGCTTTGCTTAAATTTAATACTTGTTGTATATCGTTCAGTTGTATTTAAAATTCCATGTAACTGTTGTAATGGCCATGCTAGGCCTTAATTCTTTGTGTACATGTTATCTGGATGTTGAGTATAATGATGGCATTATTTGTTGTTCCGATTGTTCGCAAGCAAGAATCTGGCAAGTAGTCATACACAGACGCTTATTGGGTTGGGGCTTCACCGCTCCAGCCCAAGCGGGCCCGCTCGCGTCCTCGCTCCCAAGTACAATGGGAAGCGGGGCGTGACAGTGATTCATATGTTTCATCATTGCTAAACTTGAATGTGGGTGAACTAGTCGCAACTAAATGTAGAACCAAGCTCACGCTCTCTCGCTATTGCTGGTCTATAGCAAACCTAGGATATGGCCCAATCTCTTGCAAACCCTAGCCTAAGCCGCTAGCATGAAGAACGACATCATCGTTCAATCGTATCTCGAGCCCACTCTCGTGCAAACTCCAGCTATGACCTAGGTTGTGATAGTTCCTATCCGTCCAATCTCTTGCAAACGGATATTGGTATAGATTAACAATTGAAAATCCTAACTTTAGCCCAATCTCTTGCAAATCCCAATCGATATGAATTCCTAGCTATCCGTAATTAATCAATCCCAACCTAACCCTAATCAATTCTAGCAACAATTTCACAAATTCATCACAATTTAGAAATAGGGTCCATAGGGTTCATCCCTACGCCCTAAGAAGATGTCACTACTCAATATTCATCATGCAATACTCAGAAAAATCAATAATAATATCAAGAGAATTCATTGCAATAGAGAATAGCTAATAAAAATTGAGTTTTTGATAGGAAATTGACAAACCAATGAAGATCCAATGATATCCAATGAGAATCCAAAAAGAGTAGCCTTTAAATCTTCAAAATAGAAAGTCTAAATCTAATAATCTAAAAAGTTCTGAAAAAGCTCTCAAAAAGGCTGCCAAAAGCTCCACTAACTAGGGCAAAAACTGGGTTTAAATACCCCCTAAAATCGTCTAGAAAATCGTGACTAAACTGCCCATGCGCAGCCCAGAAATCGCAACTCTCGCAGCAGGCGGAGCGGCTCACTCGGCCGAGTGAGATAGTCACTCGGCCGAGTGACAGACCCTGTAAGAAAACAGTAAGTCAGGGGGTCTCAGGGTCTGCCCTCGTAGGTGACTCGGCCGAGGGGCTTTGTTCACTTGGCCGAGTGGCATTTAATGCTCGGCCGAGTGGGGCCTCTCAGATTGTCTGACAGATTCCAGTAACTCTGCCTCTTTCTGGACAAATTTCTCGTGCCACTCGGGCGAGTGAACTCTCCTACTCGGGCGAGTGGGCTGTCGTCACTCGGCCGAGTACATGCTGATTCTCTTCTTTCTGCGTGTCCGTTTTGGTCGGCCGAGTGGGCTGTCTTGCTCGGCCGAGTGAGTGCTCCACTCGGCCGAATGGCATGCTGTAAATGCCCAATCTTCTCCGTTTCTCCTCCTCGTTACTCCTATGAAGTCCCTTCTTCTTCCACTCATCTTCCATCGCTGAATGGCCCTCAAAAGAGCCGTGTGTGACACTCCTTAGCGCTTGCAAACCCATTGATCTCAAAATCGCTCCAAATCGCTCCATATTTCCTGAAATACGACAAAAACAAGAAATAGTGAAAAGTATCGCAATATTGTCAAATAATCGTGAAAAACACGATATGGGCGATCAAAACGGCATGCAAACATGCAGAAAAAAGGTGTAAAATATGGAGTGATCAATGAGCATATGAATATGTAGAAGCACGTGCATGAGTATTTCTCATGTGTGGGTTTGCATGTGTCTGTGGGTGTGGTGTATAAAAATCATCATATGTGTTCACACGTGTAGTAGGAGTGTTCCTACGTGGGTGTGTGTTGGTGTACATGAAAGCATGTCCCTTCTTTTGATTTCCACCCTTGGTTGGTTTCTTAGCAAAAGAGGGAGTGTGTGAAGTGATGACCTTCTTGGTAGGTTTGCTACTCAAAGTGTTTTAGTCACTACTCCTGAATGCACCGGAGGATGACCTCACAAAATCTATAGTGACACCACTATAGGAGGTGTGTGATTTGGATGCATTTGCTTCCGAATAACCAAGTCCAACAGATGTGTGGCCGAAAATTGGTTTGAAAGCAACTCATATAATTGTCCTTTTCCTTTGTTAAATCTTTTAACTTGGGAGGACATAAGCTCGTATTTCTCCTTAAAAGAAGAAATAGTAGTGTCAAAGGTGGACACACGTATGGTGAGCTCGTGCACTTGGGTTTTAAGAGATTTATTTTCAATACCCAATTGTGTGTTTTATGATAGAAGATCATCACTATCTTCAGAAGATACATGATCTAATTGAGATTTGAGGGAATTGACCTCATTTCTCAATGAGCTATTTTGAGAAACCAAATTAGCTTTCTCAAGTGTGAGTGATTCAACAAGGTGTCATTGTTGGTGATGGATGGCATGGATGACTTACTCGCATTTAACTCCTTAGACTTAATATATTTCAGCATAAGATAATGATACTTAGAAAATAATTCTTCATTTGCTATTATAAGTTCATCTATAGTTACCTCGGGTTCATCACTCTCACTAGATCTCCCATCGGAGAGTGTATCTTCACGTGCCATGAAGCACATGTGTGCGCTCTCGCCTTTCTCATCCTCAGATTCGCTTGAGGAATCCTCGCTTGAATCATCGAAAGTGCCAACGAGTTCTTTCTTCTTATCCTTCTTGTTTTTGTCGGACTTGTGGTACTTCGGTGCTTTCCACTTCTCCTTGTTCTTTAGCATTGGGCAATCCTTCTTCATGTGCACCGTCTTATTGCACTTAAAACAAAGAGAAGAATAATTTTTAGTGGAATCGAATTTGGATTTGTATGGGAATTTATCTTTGTGAAAGAAGCGTTTGAACTTCTTCACCATGAGCGACATTGCTTCCAAATCCATCTCGTCACCGGACTCATCACTATCGGAGGAAGAAGAAGTAGCGTTGAATGCTATAGCTTTCTTCTTTGCCTCCATTGGCTTCGTCATTCCTTTTATCTTCAATTGGTTCTCCCTTCTCACTTCATATGGCATAAGAGTACCGATGAGGTTCACCACAATGTAGCTTTTCATATCTTTGACCTCTTCAATTGCTATTGTTCTTCTTTCACATTTTGAGGTCATTGATATGATGATTTTCCTCACCTTTTCTTGTTTTGTGTATGTCTTTCCAAGATCTTCAAGCTCGTTGGTGATGTCAGGGAAGCGAGCATACATTGAGACAATGTTCTCATCTTCTTGCATTTGAAACATATCGAAGGTTTGCATGGCAACATATAACTTCACAATTTTACCTTGATGGTCCCTTCATAGGTAACAATGAGATGAGTCCAAATTTGATGTGCACTGTTACATGTGCATATCTTATTGAACTCATCGGGATCCAAAGCACAATGAAAAGCGTTCATTGCTTTGGCATTGTCACCCTGCGGACTTCTCGGTGGGAGTCTATTTGTCGTAGTCCTCTTCCGGAGGTTCTACGTATTCCTTGTGCAGGATTCTCTATGGAGAAGAACTCCTAAGGAACGTCTCCATTCGACACTTCCAATAGCCAAAATTCGTGTCATTGAAGCTCGGAGGACGAACCGTAGATTGTCCTTCAAAGATGAAAGAAGCACCAGCACGATCATGATCGTTGTAGGAAGTAGGTGGAGGGACATTGTTGTTGGTGGATGCCATAGCTATAACCATGTTCTCTGATACCAATTGTAAGGACTATGTGCTATAAGGAAAATACTAGAAGAGGGGTTGAATAGTGTTTATAAAATTAAAAAGACAATTACACCTAATTAAAATCCTAACCAACAAAGATGCTGAATTATGGTGAAACAACAATGAACAAGCAAACACAATATGTTCAAGGGTTCGGATTACCCAAGTCAAACCCGACTTGTTCCCGGTAATCCTTCGTCCCTACCACCTGGGATACCACCCAGATACTCAAGCTAAACCCCTAGCTTGAGTTTTCCTTTCAATCCACTTGTAGAAACCCTACAAGTGTAATCAATACAAGATATTGATGGCCTTGAATCCCACAACTTGGGATCAAGCAACCACTCTCACAACCGAGAGTATAACCAATTTACAAAAGTTATGAAAATGAAATTTACACGCTTACAAATCACATATGCCTTGAAGTAGAACTTGAAGGAGAAAAGTGAGTAATGTGTTGATCTCTTCCTAGAAGAGAGAATAGCCCTTGCAGTTGTCTTCACCAAAGATAGGGGATCAGATTTGGTTCTAGTTGGAAGACAAGATTAGAGTTATAATTCTAGTGCTTTGAAAGAAAGAATGAAAGCTTGAACACTTGAGCTTGAGAGATGAATGCAAGAATGTCTAAGAAGCTCTCAATAGAACACCAGCAACCCCTTTTATAAGTTCTCTCAAAGCCCTAAAGAAAATACCCAAAAGCCCTATCAAAATCCATGGAAGAAAAGCCAACGGATTGATATTACAGGTAGGACAGGCGACTGATGAAAAAACTACAGTCGCCTGCTGCACTATGTCAGTGGGTAGGGGAAAATTCAAATGGTAACTTACCACGTAGGACAGGCGATTGATGAAGATTGGACATGTGCCTGAAAACTAATAGGCGTCTGAGTGGCAAAGTGTGAATGTTAATAAAACACAAGAATTCTGGGAAGCAAGGACAGGCGACTGATGAAGGTTAGACATGCGCCTGAAAACAAGCAGGCGTCTGGGAAACCTTCGCCAGACGACTGTGTGCATAAGTGCAAATCTTGCCAAAATGAAAGATCTGGGCAAGGGATGGCCATGCGACTGATGTGGTATACACAGGCGCATGTGCCATGCGCAGGCGAATGTGAAACTAACATCAAGTGCATGATTACACAAGTGCGAAAGTTGAAAAATCTGAATAACTTGGGCAAGATGATACATGTGACTGTTGAACAAAGTTAGGCGCCTAGAATTAGACAGACATCTGAACTTTGTATGCAGTCACCTGTTGAAAGTTAATAATAAATGGCCCAAAATACCATGTCAAAACATATGCATTACAGACGATGTAGAACAATTATCAGGCAACTATATGGAGACATGCGCCCGTTATTTGTTCTTCAATCGCCTGTCAGAAGACCAATGCACAAGTTAGGGAATTTAAAGTTAGAGTCCTAGGAAATGAGCTCTAATGGATTCCTAGGCTATATTGAGTGAAGTGTGAGTGCTCCAACATTACTCTACTTCAAGGCTACATTCTAATGAGAAATAAACAAGAGAGTAAAAGATTTACATTGTATTATTGCTTCTCTTCTTTCTCTTGAATGATCTTGAAGCCCTTGAAGCTTCTATCGTTATCTTGATCACCCAATCTTCAACTATTTGAGCTTTGATTGATCTTTGAGTGTCATTCATTGCAATATGATCTCCACGATTTGATTAGGCAATGAATTAACTGCATGGAGGGGATTAGTCACAAGTGTTTATGTTTGCTCATCATCAAAACCAAGTAGGGAGAAGTCCAATACTCAACAGCAAGCACACACTCCTATACACACACGCACACACACGCGAGCGCGCACACACATACACCCCCCCATGCACCCAACCCACACACCCCTTGCACACAACCCACCCCACCCATGCACGCGCACACGCGCGCACACACATGCAAGCACCCACCCCCATGCACACACCGACCCACCCATGCACACACCCACCCCATGCACACAACCCACCCACCCATGCACACACCCACCCCACGCACACCCCCACCTCCATGCACACAAACCCATGCACCCACCCACCCCAATGCACACTCACACTCTATGCACACACACCCCCCACTCCAAGCACACACACACACCACATGCGTGTCCGCGCACACACACCCCATGCTCACACCCACCCATGCACCCATGCACCCATGCACCCACCCACCCCATGCATACACACCCCCAGAGAGAGAGAGAGAGAGAGAGAGAGAGAGAGAGAGAGAGAGAGAGAGAGAGAGAGAGAGAGAGAGAGAGAGAGAGAGAGAGAGTTGGGAGAGTGAGAGTGAGAGAATTGGTAGAGAGAGAGAGAATCGGTAAAGTGAGGATAAGTAGAGAGGGGGAGTGTGTGTGTGTGTTAGCTGGAATGAGGAAAGGGGTATTTCCGTCCAAATTTATTGTTTTTTACGAAAAATTAAAAAAGGTATCAACTTGAAACCATAGCCAAACGTTTGGGTATTAAAATTGATCAAAGTGAATCTCATGGTATTTACTAAATAATGTCCCAAACGTAAGGGTATTTTTATGTAATTTACCCTTTAAAATACCGTTAAAATCATTTATACTTAAAAACATGTATTGATGGATTTAGGCCGTTACAGGATTTAAAGTTGAAATATAGATCAATAACTATTTTTTTGATTTAACAAAAATAAAATGCCCTACCAGACTCTATTTTCCATTTAAATTAATTAAGAAATATAGATCACACACTAGAGTTTTAAGATCTAATTAAAACAATAAATCGTATCATAGATTATAATTAGATCTACAATAAATCCATGAAGACTAAAATTTAAACTATGTTATGAATGAGGGAGGCCTTTGACCTCCCCTCATCTTTATCCCCCCATTACTCCCCATCAAGCTTACTAATGAGGACCTTTGGTATCCCATGTCCCTTGGCATTCTACTATTGTGAATAAATAGAGAACCATGGCTTTGTGCCATGGTTACTCATTCTCTTGATTTCCAACACGTTATCGGCACTTTAGCTCTCGTTCTTGAGCTTCTCCTTTTTATCCCCTCAAATCATCCTCACCGTGTTTAGTAATCTTAGTTGCGGCGATTCGTTGCGGTGATTTCTGCACGTTGAAGCTCGATCCCTTGGAATCTTTGGTTGCAGCGATCCGTTGCGGCAATTTCCACGGTACATCTGCATCGGGATTCATTCTACGGATCTTTATTTTTAACGATCTTCCCTAGATCTTTGATCTAGAGGTAAATACTTAGAAATCCCTAGATCGAAATTTTTGCTTACGCATGGTAAATCTGTGTTTATGTTTTTCTATGTTATCTATAACTAAATTTTTAGCAATATCCACAAGAAAAACAATTTTTACAAACAAACAGATTTACTGCTTAGAAAAATTTCAAACACTTATATCACTTTCATTTGCCCGTCTGTATACCGCCCCACCTGACGTGGGAGCCGCCTTACCCGTCGGAGCGCCTCCCAACCTGCCATCGGGGTCAGGTCGCCGGCCACCCCCCGTCGGGGGGGTCCTTCAGATCACGGCCACACACCCCCCCGGGGGGGCTTTGTGTTGACGGCCGCCACCCCCCCCCCCCGGTCGGGGGAGCTTTTCACATCGGGAAAGGAGCGGGGGTGCTGTTCTGGCCCCCCAACCGTGATCAGGAAAGGAGAAAGGGGGCATTGTTCCGGCCCCCGGCCGTGATCAGGAAAGGAGAAGGGGGCGTTGTTCCACCCCCTGGCCATGATCAAGAAACACGGAAAGGTGGGGGCGCTACTCCGGCCCCTTGGCCCGGCCACGATCGAAAACGGGGGAATGGGGCACTGCTCTGCCCCTCCCCCTTCGGAAACAGGATGGCTTGAATGGAAACAGGATGGCTATGAGTCGTATGGGCTTCCCTGTCGGGGGGGAGTGCTCCCCACATTCTTTAAATGACATAATTTGATACAAGATTTGGACAGGGAATTGTTTAAAAATTTTTCATGCCCTTTGAGATTTAAAAATTGTTCATGCCCTTTGATATTTAAAAATTGTTTGTCCAAAAAGAAAGTATAATGTAAAAATTGTTTGTCCGGGGGGCGCTCGATCTCCCCTCAACGCCGATCTGATTATGTCGGCTTGGGGCTTAACTGATGTTTCGGCTGCCCCTCCCAGCCCTCTCTCTTTTATCTCCTTACCCTAGGGAAAGGGGAAGTAGAGATAAGGACCTCACCTGATAGGCCAGAAGCCCAGTAATTAACACATTTGATAATTAAAAATGGGTATTTTGGCTAACGGGCATGCAGCCTGCTGATTTGGAGTGAATTTTGCATATTTAACTCCCTATTTAGTCCTATTTTGTGTTCATAAGATGCTTAATTGGTCTCTAATACGTTCGTATTTTTAATATCATCATTTATTAGAGAAATTACTTGATTTGTGCACAAAACGTAAATCTTATTGAGTATTTCTGCATTTTTATATTTTTCATGGTAAGGTCTCGATCTCACGATTCCAACGACTATTTATTTGTATTTTTCTGAGATCTGTGCTAATTACTATGAATTTTTGAATGCAGAATACAATTTAAAAGAAGAAATAAAAAAAGAAAATAAGCGCACGAATCTTGGCGCATGACGCGGCGCGAATCTGTCGTTCTCCCGCCTCATCCGACGATCCTCAGCGCTTGGGCGACGCGTCACGTTTTCAACCGTCCGATCCCGATCCAACGGCCCGTGTCGAGGCTACGAACGAAGCGGAGCGAAGGAATTTGCGGGCGACGTGGACGTTCCTGGAGCGTTGGATTTCGATCCAACGGATCGTATTCTCCCCGCCCGAAGCGAAAGAAGCGGCGACGTGGCATGTTTTCGAGCGCACGATTTCAATCGGACGGCTGCGGTCATCTCCGATTCGAACTCAAATACGCGAAGCGAATTCGGGCGCGCACGAATTGTAAAGGCCATGCGGCGATCTGAGAGCCAATCCTGCATGTAATCAACGGCCGAGATCGATGGCGACTGATTGGGTTTGGGTTTTAAGCATTTGGATGCGGGTTGCGACCCGCTAAGCGCCCCAAACCCACAATGCTATTATATACGCGTATTTCTAGGGGTTTGGGGGGTAATTCTGGAGTATTTTGGGACTTTTGGAGTGGCTACTGTGCGTATTTCTCCAGGGAAAAATTCTGAAAAATTCCAGAGGCTATTCTTCCTATTCTAAGGGAGTTTTGGGTTCTAAAGTGGAGATTTGGTGATAAATTCTTGAACTTAAACCCCGTATTTGGTGTATTTCATTGTATTTTGGCTACTAAAACGATGTATTTGGCTATGAAATCTGATTTTCTTTACACCATGCGTGGCTAATCTCCTTGTGCTATGGTTGTGATGTAGTTAGGAGTATTTAGTCGCTAAATTTCATGTCTTTAGCCCTATTATCATGTAAAAATTGCTCGTAACATTGATTTCTACAACGTATTTGTTGGGTATTTGCTTATTGTCGATATTGTTTACATCCCATATGGCTAGGCCCTGACAAGGCTAGCAAACTCATGTTCACTAATCTGAACTTATTGTTGTGTTTATCGTTTAATGAAATCATTGTTGCTAGTGATACGTATACGGCTATTTTGACTGGTTTTTATCGATTCATCTTCTGACGCCTTCACTCCTTGAC
Source organism: Scilla litardierei (assembly GCA_030789695.1). NCBI lineage: Eukaryota > Viridiplantae > Streptophyta > Magnoliopsida > Asparagales > Asparagaceae > Scilla > Scilla litardierei. The sequence continues at coordinate 135,209,225 of CM061136.1, read as the reverse complement.
CGGGTGAACGTTGAGTTATATGAAAGACATGATATTTCAGCGATTATAAACTCCTAATGAACTCACAACCGTAGCACATCCATCTCATATTTGTTGGTGTTGACGTAGTTAGGGTGTCGTGATTATTGATTTCTATATCTTTTCGCCCTATTTTAATTGTATAGTTGCGTGCTTCGTCAATTTCTAGTCATTTATTGTTTGAGTATGTTATACGGAGACGTGTGCATGCTTGAGACGAATCTGATCTTTGCGGACTTATTCGTGATGCGTGTTTATTTTCCTTATGAAGTTGACGTTGCACGTGATTAATTCTTTGGCACGTTTCTTTACGCTTGATCGCCATACTTTCCGACGTTCTCGTGCCCTGACCGGACGAAACGTTGAGTTATAGAAAAGGTGTTGATAATCATTAGTTGCACACACCCTAACGAAATCAAACCCAACACATACTCCCCATATTTGTACCCCTACCGAAGTCACCGTAAATATCGTAGGATTTTCTTTTCTTTTTCCAAACTCTTGATACATTTGCATATACTTGAAAGGTGGTTGGTCATCATCGTATTATTACTCTTTACAGATTGACGTTCGTAGTTTTGCAGGTCAGTTGTCCCGTGGATTCGATACCTGGACTCACCAGGATATTACTTGCACGATCTCCTGCGCTTGGGAGTAGTTCTCACATCATTTGAGTTGAGGCACCCGCAGGCCTCTGGCCTGCAGGCCATTTAATTTTAAATTCATAAAATACCAAATTAAACCCTAAAAATTCCAGATATATTTGGAAAAATCGAAAAAAACCGATTAAATTCTGGGAAAATCCAGAAAAATCAGGGAAAATCAGGGTGAGGATATTGGGTTTGATTAACTCCTCTTGGAGTATTTGTGGCAAGTAATAATTTTGTTACTTAATTTGATGTGTAATTCATTACTTATCGCTTTATTTAAAATTGGATAAAAATTATTTTTACGTTTTAATGATTACAAGGATCCTGAGACCGCACTGTCGTTAGATTAGTTATCTAACCTAACGGGTAATGACGTTTCCCCGTGGTCCAAGTAACCTTTTTAACGTAAATTTAATATATTTATCAAATAAATTGCGTTTGATGGTGATTAAATTAAATTTGTAATGTCTGTGATGTTGTAAAATAATTATTTTCCTGTAGCATATTTAAAACTGTGTGGATGTTATAAATAAATTCAGTCTTGTGATTTGGGATCGGCCATTTTGATACACCTTTCTTTTATATTCCTCGCTTTTCTTTTTTGTTTTGAGAGGAATTGTAGTGAGGCTATAATGTAAAATGCTAAAAGACCGGAGCTCAGCCAAATTGAAGACGAAGATGAAATCTGCAATATGCTGGGATCTAAAATGGGTTTCCAATTTGTTTTTTTCATTTCTTTTGTATTTCATTTTCATGGACTGTATTCGGACACTTTTAGACATTTTAAGGGTATCTGGCCGATCCCCACATGACTGTTTAGCATGAATTTATTTTTCACAAATATTAATTCATTTATATTCAATTGCATAGATAAATGGAAAAATTGGCTAGCATCGATTTCGAGGTCCTTTACGCAGTAATAAAGAACTACCTGAGCTGGCGAGCGAACCTGAAGTTCTACTTGCGTTCAATGGCACACCTTCACTCAATTTTGGCCCCTGCAGCAGCCGAGACAACTGCTAGCAAGGCCCCTGCAGCGGCCCAGACAGCTGGCAGTTCTACTACCGTTGTCTCTGACATGGATAAGACGAAAGCCATTATCTATATTAGGAGACACATAAATCGGATCTTAAAGGCCGAATACTTAACTGTAGAAGACCCTCTTGAGTTGTGGACAACGCTTGAGGCATGTTATAGTTATCAAATTGATGTCATACTACCACGTGCCAGTTATAAGTGGGAAAATCTCCGTCTTCAGGACTATAAGTCCGTTGCTGAGTACAACTCAGCACTTCATAATATCACCTCACGCTTGAAGTTGTGTGGTGAAGAAGTCTCGGAGCATCGCATGTTGGAAAAAACATTTACATCGTTTCACGAGATAGATGCAATCCTCATGCAACAGTACCGTGAACGCAACTTCATGAAGTTCTCTGATTTTCTCTCTTGCCTTCGTAGGACAGAGCAGAATAGAGACTTACTACTTGCCACTCATAATTTATGCCCTGCTGGTGCGGCCCCTCTCCCTGAAGCCCACAATGTTTCTCCCCAGAAGTGGAAAAACAAGAAGAAGGCTAGAAAGAACAAAGGGAAAGCTGAAGTGAAGCCAGCAAGAGCACCACCCAAGAACAACAACAACAAGGGGAAGAAAATCTTCATATGGAAGCGTAAGAACACTGATCCAGTACAAATTCCAAATAAGAACTGGGAGGACAAATGCCATAGATGTGGCATAACTGGACATTGGTCCAGAAACTGTCGCATTCCTCGCCACCTCCAGGACCTGTATCAGGCAAGCCTGAAGCCTCCCCATGAAACAAACCTGGCAGATATTCAAGCTCTAACCAAGTTCACTGCACAAGACTTCGAAAATGATGATCTGCTCGATTGAGCCTTATCTTAATTTGCTTTTTATCTTTGCATTTTAAATGCTAGTTTTCTTCATCTGTATTTCCTTTTTGGAACTTTATGAATGCATATTTAGCTTTTCTATTCATTCTGATACATAGATTAAATGTGATATATTATGGACAGTGCTTAAATGCCGTAGTGAAGCATTAAAATTTCTCCCACATACAACGAGACTATAAGATGCAAATTTCTCTCCTTAATCATATAGGAATCTCCAAAGTTTCAAGGATATTTCGTTTAAAACGAATGTACCTTGGAAACAATGGATAATAATAGTGAATATCCTTATATAACTCGTCAAAACGGATGACCAGAAGACCATCTACAAACGATTCATTGGACCGTCGTCGGGTCCCTATCATTACAGATATTCATCCTATAAAAAGCCAACTTGACTGAGCACCAGAAGTGCCTTTCATTGCCAGAGTTTTCAGTTCTGGCACAATAGACTTGGTCAACCTGGATCAGTGATGATGGATGCATCATCAAATGAATCCCTTGAAGAACTTGAAGATTCTTCAAAAGGTTGAGTATCCTTGTCCCCCTTTGTTACAAGGGAAAACTTATAGAGAGACCTTCCCTCTTGAAAGTGGGATTAGAGTCTCCTGGCTTCATTTAGAGAATACATGGTGACCTTTGCGGGCCTATTCACTCTGCAAATGGCTCATTTCGGTACTTTATTGTACTGATAGATGCATCTACTAGATGGTCTTCTGTGTGCCTTTTTGTCAACCCGCAACCTAGCTTTTTCAAAAGCTGATAATATGGGTGAATTCACTACACATGTCTTTCAAGACTACTGCCAAGCAACTGACATTGAAATTGTACATCCGGTAGCATGTTCATACTCAGAATGGGTTATCAAAGTTTCTGATAAAGAGACTCCAATGGATTTCACGTCCGTTGTTAAATCCAAGTTGCCTGTGGATTTTTAGGGATATGCCATACTGCATTCCTCATCACTTATCACGATACGGCTCTCTTGTGGCCATATCTTATTGCTGATGCAGCTTGCTTATGGTTCACCACCAAACATATCTCATTTGAGAGTGTTTGCATGTGCTAATATATGTCCCTATAGCACCACGTCTTGATAACTGTGAATTTGATGAGCAAAGTCTCATTAAAATAGGCACGCAGTCTAAAGAAGCCTGAAGCTTCTCAGACCATATCATGGGACACAAAAGACCTAATCTCGCTATGATTTGCATACTATTTCTGTGTGAAGATGAGATCTAGAAGATCCTTCACATTCAGACTATAGTACATCAATTGCCGGATAAATTCACGGATAACCATAAGATTGTTCGTTCACATGTCCCTGCTGTCAACACGCAAGCTAGGATTGACATCCTAAAATATGGTTGCAATTCACCGACAGCAGAATTGGTTGTACCTCAATTTAAAGGAGGACGCCTGCCAGGTTCAAAAGATAAAGTTCCTCGAAAGAGGAAGATTCCTGGAGATATTAAAATGATCCCTCCACAGGATGCTGAGCTCGGACCAACGACCTCTCCCCTCCTGATTTCCCTGCAGAGGAAACAATAGGAGAAACATCAATATATTACGTAGTTACTGGGGAGGTACTGGACAGATATAGCACAGTCGTCGTCGACGATTTTGCTTTCGCTATTGTCGTTCACGTCGCTGAATACGATGATGACGTTCAACCCACTTTTTTATAGCGTAAACGCATAGATTGGCCAAAGTGGGACGATGTAATAAGAGTAGAGCTGGACTCACTCTTGAAAAGCAAAGTCTTTGGACCAGTAGTCCATACACATGAATGTGTAAAACCTGTGGAACATAAGTTAGGTTTTTCATAAGAATAAGAAATGAAGGAAATGTGATTAGTTTCCTATTTCATACTAAGCCTAAATGTCTCTGGAAAAGCCAAGAAATGCAGCTCATGGACGTTGTGACTGCATATCTATACGGCTACATATATATAGAGATATATATGAAACTTCCAGAAGGGTATACTCTACGCCCAGAGATGAAAAAGAGACGTATGAACGTCTCCTCTATAAAGGCTTCATTCAAAGATCATTATATGATCTTACGCAATCACGAAAAATGTGGATTTAGCGAATTCCTTGCTGAACAAAGATTCCCTAATAATGAAATCTGCCCATGTATCTTTATCAAAAGAACAGTGACATGTTTTGTATTAGTCGTCGTATATGTGGACGACTTAAATCTAATATGATCTCTTGCAGAGACCATTGATATATCTGATAGCCTTACGCATACATTCGAAATGAAATACTTAGGCAAAATAAGGTATTGTCTGACTTACAGATTAAACACTTTCATGGTGTAATCCTTTTATACCTATCATATTCTTCATACACCATGAGTTTATGAAGAAAGATGTCCATTTGCAATCTATTAAAAATGGATGCTTATTTATGACGCCTTCCAGTCGCTGGAAGAGGGGGAGGACATCCTAGGTCCTGAAGAACTTAGCTCTAGTGTACTAGTTACACTCCTTTATCTGACCAACTGCACGTGTCTCTAATAGAACGTCTGTAGTAAAGCTGTTAGCTAGATACAGTGCTGTCCTGGAGAGCACCACTGGACCAAGGATAAGCTGCTTCTGGGCAACTTTCAAGGGTTAAGGATCAGCATCCAAGGAATAAATATCATATATGCAGGTTTACAGACCATCGTGATGACTAAGCACAAATATGGTCGGCCACCTCCTAAAGATCTACGCATCATCCTCCAAAAGTCTACATCTTCTGAGAAGCACATCATCTAAAAAACATATCTAGAATACATGCATCCAGGTCCATGAGTACTTTGCAGACACGGTGTAGACTGAGTAATAGAATACATACGTGGTGTCATCTACCAAACTTCGAAGAGCGTAGCACTTCTGAGTGCCACTGTTTTCCAGTAGCCGCTAGATATGAGTGAAACTTGTATGGATGAGTGATGATTGTATTTGCTTTCAGAACATGATGGATGTATAGACGAATAGGAATACATAGGAGATCTGCAAGCCTAAAGCTTGTACAGATCAGGGGGGTTGATAGTAGAGTTGTACTCTTTTTCCCTTAGCTATGGGTTTTCCCATTGGGTTTTTCATAGCCAAAGGTTTTAATAAGGCAACCTCATTTAACTCTGGACCCTGAAGTGTCCACCTCTAATGAAAGTTGAAAGACCTACAAGTATAAGGCTTGTACGGATCAGTGGGTGTAATTTGTGGGTTGCACTCTTTTTCCTTAAGCTGTTGGTTTTTTCCCACTAGGTTTTTCACAGCTAAGATTTTAACGAGGCAAACACGATTACTCTGGATCCAGAAGTATCCACCCCCTTAGCATTATCCGCTAAGACCAAAGTAATGGATGGATGGGGGGAGTGTTATGAATGAGGGAGGCCAAATCATTTTATCCCCCATTACTCCCCATCAAGCTTACTAATGGGGACCTTTGGTATCCCATGTCCCTTGGCATTCTACTCTTGTGAATAAATAGAGAACCATGGCTTTGTGCCATGGTTACTCATTCTCTTGATTTCCAACAAACTATATCGGTTATTATTAAAAATTTATAATCAGGATAAATTGTCGTTGTTTTTCTAAAACCTAGGATTCGACAACAATGTTGAATTTTTAGCATACATAACTTGCAAATATCAAATAGTACGTAAATGTGCAAAATCCTAATTATAATTATCTACAAATACTTGTAATTATAATCATTGTTTTTAGTGTTTTAAATAAAGATCCAATTAACAATATCTAATCTTCCAACTATGATGGATCTTTAAAAAAATTATAAAATTAGATCTACAATCATGAAAAATTATTATACTAAATAGATCATTAAAATGGCTCTGTTTTGCAAATTACAAGCAAAAGATCACAAACTTAGGCTCTAATACCAATGTTGAATTTTAGCATACATAACATGCAAATATCAAATAGTAGGTAAAAGTTCAAAATCCTAATTATAACCATCTACATGAAATATATGTAACTAAACGGAAGCAGTCTTTCTTATCAAGGATGTACATCTCAAGCTTATTGAAACTTTTCACACTTATCTTTCTCCATTCGAACAAGGAATTACACCATGTGACAGCCTGAAATCTGCAGCAAATAATTTACTGTAATTTATTTATATGGCATGTAATTTACTGTAATTTATTTATATGGCATGTAATTAATAACTACATTTACTCTAATTAACACCCATTAACTCTATTATGATACCCTCAACTTAGATCCATACTTTGCGGTGAGATCCAACTCCTTCCTGCCAAAATTACAACCTCAGATCCAATCTCACGCTACGAATTTTATTTGAGATCCAACATCACCTATTGCTGACCCCCACTTTAATTATAACCCTACCATTAATTTCAACTTGTCGTTAAAACTCTAACTGTCTTCAAAGGAATCGAACCATAGCTTCTTCTTCCCTCTTCCCTTCAGCCATCACAACCCAACACATAATATCCCTATAACTCCCCCACTCCAACCTCCCCGACTCATGCAACCAACTCCCGCCATCTTCTTCTCCCTCCCTCCGACAACCGTCCAACCCCCCACGGTGCCACCCTTCCGCGTGGGCTCCTCTCCCCTCCGTCGCTCACCAATCTCCGCCGACACCCCCCAAAGCAGCCCCCTCCTCCTCTGTTTTTAGCTGAGCCTAACACCCAGGCCACCGACTGCACCCCATACTCGCCGACAGTGAGCCCCAACATCGAGGACCCCTGTTGTCGAGCTCGTTACAGCTTACAACCCAACATGCCCCGACGAACACATCCGAAGACCCCCAAGCAGCCCCCGCTGCCCTCTCCGACGCTTCGCTCCTTCCTTGCGACAGCTGCCATCACCGCAGTCGCTTCCTGCCGCTCGCCCCGCCACCGACTCCCTCCGGTAGAGCCCGCCGCAGCGGCAGCCCCCTAAGCTGCCCAATGCAATATCAGCCTCACTGAGCTTTACATCACCCTGCTTGCCCGCACCACCGAAGCCACTGCGATGTTCCCCCACCATCACCACCACCCTCTCCTTACCTTCGCAGTCGTGTCGTCGTCACCCGAGTCATCGCCGTCCGTCGCTGCCCCGAACTCGATGTTGCTGCCCTCTGCAATCGTGAGGGAAGAGAATGCGATAGAGAAACAGAGGATATGGTGGGAATATGTATCATGTACATACATACGTATATACGTATATTTATTAATATTATAGCTAGAATTGGATAAAAATATTGGTAGCAACGATGTATGAACATCGTGCTTGATGATAACAAACAAGTATGAACATTTTTAACGTGTATGTTAAGTGTTTCAGGAATGGCTAGCTTGTGATTAGCTCATGGAGAGACTTAGTCAATGTACAAAGGAGAAATAGTCAAAAGGGAGATGCAATCAATTGTGAGTTAATTGGAGTTAAGATCAAATTCTTTTCCAAATCTATTCCATACTTCATACACATTGCCCATCACCCTTGCACTTGGACTCTCCATAGCTGAATTCACCTTGACCATTGGATGAACATCTAGCCGCACAAAAACCCTAAGCACCCCTTTATAAGTCATCACCCAAATATGTGCCAGGGGAGGCCGACCAAATAAATTGAAAACCCTAGCTACTTCTTTTATGCCGCAACCCCATGAAAGCCGTAATCTTTTGACCTATGTTTCTTTCTCTTGGCCGCATGTTTCTTTTTGAAAACCCTAAGAGCAGCTGAAATAATTGACAGAGAGCTTGGCAAAATCCTCAAGCTCTTGGCAGCATGTTTCCTTTTGAAAACCCCAAGAGCAGCCGAAATAATTGACTAAGAAGAGCTTTGCAAAATCCTCAAGCTCTTAGTCGCATGTTTCTTTTTGAAACCCCCAAGAGCAGCCGACATTGCATGACCTCATCCTTTCAATAAAAAATCTCTCTTGTCGCAATCTCATGATCAAAAACCAAAGCCAGCCGAAATTATTGACAAAAAATTCCCATTGCCAAAGATTAGTATCTGCCGACACCTCACGTTCAGAACTTCAAGTCTGCTTGCCTCCAAGACTGTCGTAACTTGGTGTTTAGGTTGCTCCTGCCGCAACCTAAGAAATTGGTATACATTGACTACTTCAAATTACAAGCTGCAACATCAACTCTCCATCAACATCAGAAGCCGTGACTTCCATTCTACAACCAAGGAGCATTGTCGTGACTACAGAGGGGACTACTGCATGTCAAACTACTTCTGACCACATGCTGAACGACAGAGACACCAACACCGTCACAACTGAGTGATTCTAAACTTTATACTCTATTATATTTGTGATTGTGGTGTTGTGATCTTTGTAGAACAATTTTATTATCTGTTTGGGGACTTGGCTAGTTGGGACTAGCCAAGAGAAAGCTTTACTATGATTGTTATCATTTGGCACTTTGGTGAGTGCAAGTGCTGAGAGCCAGGTGAGTGTAGCGTTGGTACTTTAGCTACAGGTTGTACTGGTTAACTTTAATAATCTAGTATTGCCTTTGGGGCTGGACGTAGGTCGTTGGGATGACCGAACCAAGGTATATCGCATGTGTATGCTGTGACTGCTTTTCTATACTCTGCATCTGATTGATTGTACTTTAACTGCCTGAGATTTCGTTTGGGTTGCACGAATATTTTTATAAGCATATTTACCCCCTAGGCTTAGATCCAGATCCAATAAGTGGTATCAAATCCAATTTAGAGGATCTAGCCTAGTTAACCATGTCTATGAATATGTCTGCTTCTGCTTTTGCTGAGGATCAGTCTATTTCTCGTCCCCCTAAGTTTAACGTTGTTGATTTTGCTTATTGGAAAACTAGGATGAGGATATACTTAGATGTTGTTGATTATGATGTGTGGAGCATTGCAGAAAAAGGTTATAAACATCCCACTATTAAAATTGAAGATAATGATATGCTAAAACTAGAAGATAAGTGGGATGATCATGATAAGAAACGTTTTTCTTTAAATAATAAAGTTATGAATGCCCTGATTTGTTCTTTAGATAAAGTTGAGTTTAACTGTATATCTTAATGTCAAACTGCGCAGGAAATTTGGCATACTCTAAAGGTGACTCATGAGGGAACATCGCAGATGAAGGAGTCTAGGCTTGCATTGCTCAGCACTGGATATGAATGCTTCCGCATGCTTCCATCAGAGTCAATTAAGGAGATGTTTGCGAGGTTCACAAACATCGTCTACAAATCTACCTCTCTTGGAAAGTCGTATTTGAGTCTGGAGCAAATCAGAAAGATCTTAAGAGCGATGCCTAGCACCTTTCGTCAGAAAATCATAGCTATTCAGGAAGTAAAGGATTTATCGCAGATGAAAGTGGAAAACCTGATAGGGAGCTTGATGTCCCATGAGCTGGAGCTGCAGAGCATTGAACTTAGAGAGAAAGATGAAATCAAGACTTGAAAGGCACTAGCCCTTCAGGCTAAGGAGGATGAAGATGGAGATGAAGAGGAAGCTTTTTGGTGAGAAGCTTCAAGAAATATATCAGAATAAGCAATGAGAGATCAGAGATGCTAAAAAGGTTTAATTTCTCTAACAAGTTTAATTCTGCAAATAAATTTTCTGAGCAGACTACTACTGATCCTGTTATATGTTTTAAATGTAAAAAGCAGGGACACTTCACGAAGCAATGCCCACAATCAAAGAACAACGCTGCAGATCAAAAAAGGAAATCTCAAGTGCTAACATGGGATATGGATAGCGAGGATGAATCTCAAGAGGAAGTTATGCACTTCTCCCTTTGCCTAATGGGAGAACTAGATGAGGTAAAATCTTTAACCAAAGCTCAACTTGTGACTACTTTTAAAGAAATGCAAGATGAAATTCAAAGCTTGGAATCAACTGGTTAGTTACTTGAATCCCATGTAGAGAAGTTTAAAAATGCTAACTTTGAACTGCAGTAAGACAACTATAACATGAAATGAAATAAAAGAAAAGCTTGCTGAATTTAATTCTACAATTTGTTCATTAAAAAAGGAAAATCTAGCATGCCTGCTGAAACTGAATGCCCTAATTGCTCTACTTTGCTTAAATATATTAGCATGTTTAAACAAAACATGATAAAGCTTAGAAACTGAAAATGATTTGCTAAATGAGAAGATTTGCATGCTAATCAATGAAAATAAAGAGCTAGAAAAGAAGATGGATAATCTGAAGAAAAAAGTGAGGAAGAGAACAAAAAGGCCTTTATCAGTAAGTGTACCATGCTTGTTAATGAGAACATGTACTTGAAATCTAAAATATCTGATCTTGAATTGTCTATTAAAAAATTTGGTGTTGGAAAGCATTCATTAGACATTATTCTAGGAAATCAGATACATGGTAATAATAGGCGTGGTTTGAGCTATGGAAACAAAATTGATGAAAGGCCAAGAATTAACAAAAAAATCAAAAAGAAACTGTTGTAGAAAGAAGTGTGTTTGCTAAATGTTATACATGTGGTGGTGTTAGTCATGCTTATTATAATTGCAAGTATATGAACACTAACATTAAATTTAAACAAGTTTGGGTTCCAAAAGGTACTGTGACTAACCAATTTGGATACCTAGGTCACACATATCATGGTCTTCCTATGTGTAGGTACATGGCACGGCTAAGGGACAATGGTGTGAGTGGTACTTAGACTCTGGCTGCTCAAGACACATGACAGGTTATAGCGAAAAGTTTCATAGCCTTGCAAAGTATGAAGGAGGAAGTGTTACTTTAGGGGACAATGGAAAATGCAATGTAATTGGTAAAGGTATTGTAGGTAATGACACCTTTCAGCTTACAGATGTCCTATTGGTTGAAAATCTTAAACATAACCTCATTTCTATCAGTCAGCTGTGCGACAAAGGTATGAAAGTTGAATTTGATGCAAAACTTGGTAGAATCATTGATAGCTCCACATGTGACACTATTATTACTGCAAATAGAAAGAATAATGTTTATACTCTTATGATTGAAGAACTAACTGTTTCTAAATGCTTGCTTATAGGTGAAGAAGAGGCCACAATATGGCATAGACGATTAGCACATGCAAGCATGGGATTGATAAAGAAGCTGGAAAACAAAAATCTGGTAAGAGGACTACTACATCAGACATATGAGAATGGTAAGTTGTGCGCGGTATGCACAAAAGGTAAGCAAACCAGATCTATTTTTTCTAGCATTATTGAAGTTGCCACCACACGCATATTGAAATTAGTGCACATGGATCTATTTGGTCACATAGACATTGCTAGCATAGGAGGTAAAAAGTATTGTTTAGTATTGGTTGATGATTTCTCTATATATACATGAGTTTACTTCCTAGCCAAAAAATCAGACTCATTTGACAATTTTCAAAACTTTTACATACAAGTTTCTAATTAGAAAAATTCTTCCACTGTAAAAATTAGAAGAGATCATGGAGGTGAGTTTGAAAATGCTATTTTTGAAAATTTTTGTCTTGAAAAAGAATTTTACATGAATTCTCTTCTCCTAGAACACCTCAACAAAATGGGGTGGTCAAAAGAAAGAATCGTACATTAAAAGAGATGACTAGGAGTATGTTAAATGAATATAGTTTGCCTATGTCTTTTTGGGCTGAGGCCATTAATACTGCATGCCATGTATGCAATAGAGTTATGCTTAGACCTATACTAAATAAAACTTCTTATGAACTATGGCATGTCAGCACTCCAAAAGTTTCTTACTTTAGAGTTTTTGGATGCATGTGCTATATACTAAATACTACAGATCAACTTGGCACATTTGAATCTAGATCAGATGAGGGAGTGTTCGTGGGATATTCAGCAAGGAGCAGAGCATACATGATTTATAATAAACGCATCCTTGCTATTATTGAAACTATAAATGTTAAATTTGATGAATCTGATATAAATTCTTTGGATTGCAGGCAGAATGATGAAGAGGAAAATGTAGAACAACAAAGCATTCTAAGGAATAATGAGGAGCAACCTAAAAGAGAAGGGGGGACTGAAACTGGCACGGCAGAAATACAAGATGAAGCCGTTACCAGAGGAGAGCTGAGATTCAATCCAAACCACCCATCAGACTTGATTCTAGGTGAGCCTACGGCAGGTATTCGCACACGTTCCTCTTTAAGAAATCTATGTGCTCTATGTATTTATGGTGATTTTATTTCTGAAATAGTGCCTAAACATTGAAACTGCTTTAGAAGAGGAAAGTTGGGTTTTGGCCATGCAACGTGAATTGAATCAATTTGTTAGAAATAATGTTTGAAAACTTGTGCCAAGACCCACTGCTTATCATGTGGTTGGTACTAATGGGTGTTTGAAAATAAGTATGATGAATCTGGTGTTATTAGAAACAAGGCTAGGTTGGTAGCTAAAGGTCATAATCAAATTGAAGGAATTGATGTGAATGACACTTTTGCACCAGTTGCTAGGCTTGAGTCCATTAGAATCTTGCTAGCTTTTGCAAGTTATAAAGAGCTCAAACTGAAACAAATGGATGTAAAAAATGCTTTTCTTAATGGCTACCTAAAAGAAGAGGTATTTGTTGAGCAACCCCCAGGTTTTGAAAGCCATAATTTTCTAAACCATGTTTATAAATTAGAAAAAGCTTTGTATGGTCTTAAACAAGCTCCATGAGCTTGGTATGACCGTCTAAGCACATATTTATTGGAAGATGGTTTTAAAAAGGGGAGTGCTGACAATACGCTATTCTTGATGCATGATTCTGATGATTTTTTCATTGTGCAAATATATGTTGATGATATTATTTATGGTGCTACTAACGATCTTCTATGTCAAAAGTTTGAGAAAGTCATGCAAGATCAATTTGAGATTAGCCTTGTGGGAGAGCTGAAATATTTTCTTGGGTTCCAAGTAAAGTAAGGAAAGGAAGGCATCTTTCTATCTCAAACCAAATACATCAAGGATCTTCTGAAAAGGTTTGGGATGGAGAAGTCTAAAGGAATTGGAACGTCGATGTGTTCCAATACAAAAATGGACAAGGATGAACAAGGATTCGCAGTGGACCAAAAGCTATATCGAGGTATGATTGGTTCCTTGTTGTATAGGAATGGCAATATTGCGGGGCGGGGCGGGTATTTAACTACCCAAGCTTGCCCCGTCCCGTCTACGGGTCGGGGCAGGGCGGGTCTCGGGCCGGGCCGGGGCGGGTAACTTCTTACCAAAACCGGTCCGGGTCGGGTCGGGTCGGGCCGATCGAGTCAGGTCATTACTACCATCCCTATGAATTCAAAACAAAATTTTTATTTCAAAATTGGGAAAATTGTGATATATATGGTAATTTGGAATTGGGAATTGGCTCAATTGGGAGAACAATAGAACAGAGTATGCGTTATGGGTTATGGACTAGTCGCATGGTCCGCATCAAAATAGTATGATTTTTAAGAACTTCTATAGTTTACCGGGGCGGGCCGGGCCGCATACGAAGCCCAAGCTTGCCCCGACCCGTCTGCGGGCCGGGGCGGGTCGGTCAAAACCGGGTCAGGCCGGGTCGGGCCAATCGAGTCAGGCCATTACTGCCATCCATATTGTTGTACTTGACTGCTTCTAGGCCTGATATAATGTTTGATGTATGCTTGTGTGCACGCTTTCAAGCGAACCCAAAAGAGTCCCATTTAAAAGCCATTAAAAGGATATTTAGGTACCTAATTAGTACACCTACTTTAGGCCTTTGGTATACTTCTAGTGGTAATTTTGATTTACTGCGTTATTCTGATGCTGATTATACGGGAAGTTTAACTGATAGAAAGAGCACTAGTGGTACTTGTTTTATGCTAGAACACTCTTTAGTTTCATGGTCAAGCTGTAATCAAAATTGTGTTGCATTATCCATTAGTGAAGCAGAGTACAATGCCTTAGGCAGTTGTTGTGCTCAAGTATTATGGATGATACAAACATTATCTGACTACGGACTAGCTCTTAAAAGAGTCCCTCTTAGATATGATAGCAAAAGTGCCATAGATCTCTCTAATAATCCCGTACACCACTCTCGTACTAAATATATTGATGTAAGACACCATTATCTTAAAGATTACCTCACTAAAGAGGATGTGAGTACTGTTGAGTTCATTCCCACAGAATCTCAACTTGTAGACATATTCACCAAACCTTTAGTTGAGGCTCGCATTTGTCGTCTTCGTCTTGAGCTTGGTATTATCGATAAAATTTAGTACGGGATTTCATGCTTTCTTGTGTGCTTAAACTTTTTCTGGTTTGTGTGCTAGTAGTTGCATTGTTAATTGTGGATGATTTTCTTTGTTTTGTGTGATAGCATCTCATGTTTGGTTTAGTACTTCATGCATAAAAACAAAAAAAACTGAAAAATAAAAAAATGATGCTTAAATGTGTATCTGTCTCTTTGATTCATTAAAGAAATCTTCATGAATGAATTTCATATCTATGTAGAAATTGGTGTATTATTGCTTTGGCTACATGCGCATGTTCATCTTTCTAAATTTTCATGGCATGTTCAATAACTGAAAATAACTTGATTTCTACACCTACATCTTCACTTCCACATGTATTATTATTGCTGCACATTTGGAGATTTTTTGAAGTCTGGAATGTGAATGTAGGAGGAAAACTTAACTGAAAATCTAAGAGATATGATATACCTTGCATGGAAAAAATTGAGCATAAATAATGTTACTAAAAGTATAAAAAATGAAAGAGAAAAATAATTGCTCCGTATGGAAAATGGATACAATCTTTGGCAACGGTATCACCCACGAGTATCCAACAAAAGCTTTATGTGTAAACTTTAGCATTGGTGTTTTTACTCATCAAGCAATGCCATCCCACATCTAAGAGTCCTCATAGGCTATGTTTTTGGGTGTGGTATCTTGAACTCATTTTTAATGAGATGGAGAAAATCAATCCTAGGTAATAGAATGTTATATGGAAAGTGTGGATTGTTTTTAGTTGGCTTTCTTAAATGATTCTCCTTATGTGCTTCAATTTTAATCATCACACTTACACGTTGGTGTTGAAGTCTTAGTTATTTAACAACATTGGATTTGACTTGATTATTCTATGGTAGTATACATGCAATTGTTGGTAATGATTAATAATGCTCTCTTTTTGCATGTCATATGGTATTGACTTCGTGTTTCAACTTTTGATGATACCAAAGGGGGAGAAAAACTTGGTAAGATTTGGTATTGTGGTACTTGGTATCATTGTGAATTGGTATTTGATATTAATGATCATGATGCTCATGAAAATGTGAGTGTTTGATTAAGGAGGAGCATGAATATAGGGGGAGCATGCATATTGTTAACTTTGCACATCATTGTTTGCACATCATTATATAGCATTGCATGTCATCCTCTACCATCACACTTTCACACACACACTATTTGGAACTTTATCGCTCAAATCTTATTCTTAGTTTGTCATCATCAAAAGGGGGAGATTGTTGGTAGCAACGATTTATGAACTTCGTGTTTGATGATAACAAACAAGTATGAACATTTTTAACGTGTGTGTTAAGTGTTTCAGGAATGGCTAGCTTGTGATTAGCTCATTGAGAGACTTAGTCAACGTACAAAGGAGAAATAGTCAAAAGGGAGATGCAATCGATTGTGAGTTAATTGGAGTTAAGATCAAATCCGTTTCCAAATTTATACCATACTTCATACACATTACCCATAACCCTTGCACTTGGACTCTCCCTAGCTGAATTCACCTTGACCATTGGATGAACATCTAGCTGCACAAAAACCCTAGGCACCCCTTTATAAGTCATCACCCAAATATGTGCTAGGGGAGGCCGGCCAAATAAATTGAAAACCCCAACTGATTCTTTGATGCCGCAACCCCATGAAAGTCGCAATCTTTTGACCTATGTTTCTTTCCCTTGGCCGCACGTTTCTTTTTGAAAACCCGAAGAGCAGCCGAAATAATTGACAAACAGCTTTGCAAAATCCTCAAGCTCTTGGCTGCATGTTTCCTTTTGAAACCCCCAAGAGCAGCCAAAATAATTGACTAAGAAGAGCTTTGCAAAATCCTCAAGCTCTTGGCCGCATGTTTCTTTTTGAAAACCCCAAGAGCAGCCGACATTGCATGACCTCATCCTTTCAATAAAAAATCTCTCTTGCCACAACCTCATGATCAAAAACCAAAGCACCCCGAAATTATTGACAAAAAATTCCCCTTTCCAAAGATTAGTAGTTGTCGAGGCCTCACGTTCAAGCCTGCTTGCCTCCAAGCCTGCCTCAACTTGGTGTTTAGGTTGCTCCTGCCGCAACCTAGGAAATTGGTATACATTGACTACTTCAACTTGCAAGACGTAACATCAACTCTCCATCAACATCAGAGGCCGTGACTTCCAATCTGCAACTAAGGAGCATTACCGTGACTATAGAGGGGACTCCTAGATGCTAGACTGCTTCTGACCACGTGTTGAACAACAGAGACACCAACGCCGTCACAACTGAGCAATTCTAAACTTTATACTCTATTATATTGTGATTGTGGCGTTGTGATCATTGTAGAATTATTTTATTATCTGTTTGGAGACTTGGCGAGTTGGGACTAGCCAAGAGAAAGCTTTACTAGGATTGTTATCGTTTGGCACTTTGGTGAGTGCAGGTACTGAGAGCCAGGTGAGTGTAGAGTTGGTACTCTAGCTACATGTTGTACTAGTTAACTTTAATAATCTAGTATTGCTTTTGGGGCTGGACGTAGGTCATTGAGATGACCGAACCAGTGTATATCGCATGTGCATGCTGTGACTGATTTTCTATACTCTGCGTCTGATTGATTGTGCTTTAACTGCCCGAGATTTCGTGTGGGTTGCACGAATATTTTTATAAGCCTATTCACCCCCTCTAGGCTTAAATCCAGATCCAACAAAAAATTCATAATAAATAATATACCTATTAGAAAAATACAAGGAGACCACCAGAAAATCCAACACTTCGCCACGAATGCGTAGAAACCTGAATAATTCGAATCGGGTACTTATTTTGAAAGTTTACAATATTTAATTCAAATTTGCTAAAAATACTTATATTTTTCATACTACACGTAAAGCCCAACATATTAATAATACCTTCGTATTCTACTAGTTGAGAGTAAAATTTTGACATATTATATGTCAATTTCTGATGTGTATATTTTTATACACAAATCACTGAGCATTTACGATAGTTAATTTTTAATTTCAAAAATTAGTTTTTAATTGATTTTAAATTCTGAAAATTGATTTATAGCATTTAAAAATTAAAAAAACTACTAATAAGTTTCAGAAAATTATTCTCCACTAGATAAAATTATATTCTTCAAATCTAGTATGTTTAAAATTATTAATAGGTATTTTGACCTATTTTAAGCTATTATAAAAATAAAAACGATTAAGAAAAATAGTTTAAAAATAGAATAACCTAAAACTACTTGTATTTTATGTTTGCAGGAACCAGTTCTCGCGCACGAGCACCCCTGATAGCTTTAGCTACAGTCTCGTCTTCCCCAACGATCTCGAAACCTGTAAGTCACTTTAATTCTAGATTTAGGAATTTGAATAGTGTGCTAGTATGTTCAAGTTAATGTGTCGCATGACCAACTAGTATCGCATATCTACTCCAACTTGGGCCTGGTGCTTCTGACGCCCCCCCCGGCCGTGCGTGCTAGATGTGTGCAATAATACGATCGGGGGCGTGAGATTTAAATATTTGTAACCGCAAGCACACGGTGTTGTAGTGTGGCTTGGGGGTCGAACTCAGGGAGGCGTGGATGTGCTTGTGTCAAAGAGGATCAAAATCACCCCATGGGCGAGCTAGCCCGGATCAAATGATGGGTTGTCACGGTAAATGGAATGCAAGGTATAGACAATATAAAGGAAAAACCCGGGACTTTGGTTTCCACCCCATCGTGCGATTCTCACCGATACGGCCTACGGGTAGGATAGCGATCGGAATTAGGGTCTAATGGTGAGACGTTGCCTCTGAAAGTGGTACCGGCGTCCCATGGGCCCGATATTCCAGTCGGTGCCCAGGATGATACGCCAGACTTCCCGGGTTTGATCAGTGGGCACTCCCGTGTCCATTAACACTGATCGACTCCGGGAGCACTAAGCTCGCAACGATAACTCCCAACGTCTCATCCTGCCGCTCCCGCGCGCTAGGATTCGGCGTCTACGCTAAGGGCGTGAGCTATGGCTAGGGAGTCAACCGCCAAGTTTATTCCCCCTTGGCCCAACGGTCAAAGGCGGTATTTTTCCTGCCGATGACAATAAAACACCCCGCGTAACTGTTAGATTCCTAATCCCTATCAATTTCCTAGCCCTATGGATGCATCGGGAAGAGCCCACGAAGGGGTTTCCGCCAAAATCCCAGATTTGGGAACTACTCACAGATATTTAGTAAAAAGTGATCTAAACAGAAATCGACCGTAAAAATCATGATCAGACAATAGAAATGCAATGGTAGTAAAGCAATTAAGATAATACTAAAGTTTGACAAAGATCTGAAAACTTACAAAAACTGGGAAATTACAGCCGTCACAAAATGAAGAAAACAGCAAAAAATAACAAGCTCCTGTTTCTGGAAAATCTAGGGTTCTATATATATGAAAAGATATCACCCGATCGGTTGACAAGTCAACCGATCGGGTGGCATGCTCCAAATTTTCACAGCGCAATGCGGGACTTCACCCGGTCAGGATGAACCGGTCGGTTGAAACATGGATGCGGTCGGTTGGATCTTGGTGTCGACCGGGTGAGGAGACCGGTTGGATCTTCGTGTCTTGGCTTTTGAAATTCAGCTACAGGTGAACCGATCGGGTGAAGGTCACCTGATCAGTTGGCAATCAGCTTCGAATTCCAGAGAGTTTGGGCTTTTGACCCGGTCACTGAACCGACCGGGTGACTTCTCGTGAGCTCCAAGCTGCGTTCGGGTGGTGCACGCATGCATCACCCGATCGGTTGACAATGACCAACCGATCGGGTGAGGGGCTGAAAGATGCAATCTTCATCGTTTGACCCCCTGGATCACGCGTGACTCCTCCAGTTGCTCCGGGGACTCATGATATCATCGTTTTATGCCCCATATGCCAGTAAACTCCTACAAAATACGGAAACACGAAAAAGTGAAAGAAAACAAGAAACACAAGAAAACAAATATAAGACGGCGGTAAAATACGGAAAATCACGGAAGAAAACGTGCGGAAATATATGAAATATAAACGCACGTCAAAATCCCCCAAGCTGAACTCTTCCTCGTCCTCGAGGAAGACGAGTGAGAGTAGGAGCTCGGAGAGGAAAAATAGAGAGAAAGAGAGAAAAAGAAAACTCTATATTCTAGATCACCCGTCAGGGCCAACAAAATGAAAAACGACACATCAAGCAAGCAAATGCCAAATCACATCACTAAACCAAGGAATACGAGTCCAGACAAGTGCCATGGGCCCACGCGGTGAAGCGCGAGTGAGTGTGGTCGTGCGCTAGCAGACGGTGTCACTAGATACGATGTGCGATAAAGCTCGATATACACAAATCCAGGAAATGACCCAAATATCGATTCGAATTGAATAAAGCGGTGAATATATAGTTCAAGCATGCACGAGAATAGAGAGAGAATCGAAACATGTCATGCGTCGGGGACTCCACAACTAGGGTTAAGGAAATCACTCCACTATAGCCTAGATAATAGCTAAAAAGTTCATAAGCCAAGTGTTTTCGAAACCGATGGGGGTTGAGATGATGTGGAGAAGAACACTCGGTGCAAATTCTCGCCTTCCCTTTATTCTCGGCAAGCAGGAAAAGATATTCACACGGGAATTTTTTTGGGTTTTGGGTATTTGTATTTTTTTTTGGCTTTTTGGCTATACAATTTTTTCTTTTCTTTTCTTTTTGGGTTTTTCTTTTCTTTTCTCTTTTTTTTGGATTTTTGGGTTTTTGGCTATACAATTGTGTACTCTCCCAAGTGGAAGAACGGTACACGACGAGGGGATTTGCACCAAGTAAAACAAAAAAGAAGTCGGAATCTAAACACTTGGGCAAAGGAAACTATTCTCGCTAATTAGAGCATGGGATTAATGGGTTATCCTAGTCCTTAATTTTGGAACCCCGACACATGCGAAATGAAGCATACGATATATATAATCATGCATACAGAAACAGACAAGAGAAGCAAATACCGCATTATTCATATCGAAGCGTGATATTCTAGGGGTCATTCCTGGACAGGTATATAAAGTAAAATCACAAAGCAGAAGCACACCAAACAGCTAGGCACGACACACGACTCACAAAAAGCTAAGTGGACCCACGATGCGTGAAATGCAGGGGGACTCGATATCCTAGGGCTAGTGAGTGTATTCATCGATGCTATGCTAGGTGTGTGTGATTTTGTGGCAATTCATCATAGGGTTCATCTCTAGGAGAAAGAGATAAAAAGAAGAAAAGAAAAATGAAAAAGAAAAAGATGGAGGAAAACGACTCAAATACGAAAAAGAAAGACTCAAATGACGCACAAAGTGCGACTCCCCCAAGCTGAAGCTTGCATTGCCCTCAATGCAATAAGAGTGAGCACGGGAGGGCAATGAAAATGGGGGGAATACACACCGACACAAAAAAGAAAAGAAAAACATGGAAAACACAGATACGAAACTGAAAATAAGAAATATAAAATAAAAAGCACACCACACGACCTAAAAATAGAAAAAGAAAGAAAGAAAGAAAGAAAGATGACACGACAAACAAAAAATAAAACAAGCACACACACAAAGAAAATAAAACACGACAACACAGCAAAATAGACTTCCCCCAAGCTAGACATGACAATGCTAGCAAGATGATGTGATCATGAAAGTGCAGGGATATGCAAGGGGGATGTCAATAAAAGAAAAGAAAGGAAATAGAAATAAAAAGAAATCGATTTGGGACGTGAATGGGTCCTCCCCCTGGCAGTGGTAAAGCAGGGCCCTGCAAAGACAGATGGGCACTAAAAATAGGGGGACAAAGGCGGGATGGGAAAATATCAAGCAGAGGCACCACCCTCTGGGGGTGGTGATGGGGGCCTGTGCTGGGGGCCAGTAGTGGTGGGGGGTGGAATGTGAAGCTCGGAGACATCGGGTGGGTCAGTGCGAATGTGGCGAATGAAGCTTTGAAGAAAGGGCAGGTCTCGGTCGACGGACTCCTGAGTTATCCGACCACCCTGTCCAGCTAAGAGGATCATGGCCGCGAATCGGTCGGATTGGCCGTCGTTTTGGAATGACACCCCGAATTCGGCATCGCCAATGTAAGCGGGGGAAGTGGTGCGTGTGGTGGTAGATGAATTGGTGGTGGTGGATTGAGAGGGGGATTGTGTGCGACGAGCGCGACGGGTGGGCCTAGGGTTGGAAGAGCTGGCGTCGGTGGGCTTAGCACGGCGAGGAGGCATTGTGCAAGAGCCGTGTGTGTGTGTGAGTGTATGCAAAAGACGATGAATACACACAAACACGGCCAACGAGCAAGATGAAATATTTAGGGCAAAATAAAAATTGAGCTAAGGAGCGAGTTTACCCAAATGAGATGAAGATAGTTGCTCGTAGACGTCCCAATGCTACTCGACAGGAGCACGTGTGAAGCCGTGGCAATCCCTTCAGCAAGTTTCGAAATTGGAGGAGAATGGGTGAAAGTTAGGGTTTTGTGTGCAGGTGAAATCGAGTAGGATGGAGAGAAATCGTTGGAGAGATGGATAGGGAGGGGGGTCGATTGGGGTTGATTTAGGGGAAGAACGAGGTCAGGCGCAAGAGGGGGAGTCGAAGCGTCGGTCTGGGATTCGAAATCGGGCGAGGGCGGATCGAACGGGCAGGGGGCAGCCATTTATAGGGATTTAAGTCGAACCGGTCGGGTGAGTTGTCACCCGATCGGTTGACTTAGTGGTCGAAAACTTTGGCTGAAGAGTTGCAACAGGTGAACCGGTCGGGTGAGTTGTCACCCGATCGGTTGACCGCTCCACACATTTTCCCGAAAGTTTAGGGTTTCTCACCCGGTCCCTCAACCGGTCTTGCTTCTTGTCACCCGATCGGTTGACAAATCCCTGAAATTTTCCCGAGAGTTTCCCCAAGTCACCCGGTCTCTTCTTTCCTCACCCGGTCGGTTCATTCAATGGCAGACATGGCCGTTAGCTGATACATCCCAACCGATCGGTTGAGTTATCAACCGATCGGTTGGGGCCTTGTTTTCTGCAAAAACCCACAAATCGCCTAAGTTCCACAACGGAAGTTCTTGCGGCAGGATTTATTTATAAAAATAGATAAAATAAAGTTAAAAATAATCCTAAAAATTGAAACAAAAGTTTAGAGCGTGGGTTGCCTCCCATGAAGCGCTTTTGTTTAACGTCGTTTAGCTCGACGCCCGTTGATGATGTTCATGGTGGGCGATATGGGTGATGCCCAAAATTCGGCATCTCTTCAACTCCAGAGGTTGTGGCTATTGGTGTAGTCGGTGGCTGTAAGAAGATTTGCTCAACTACCCTCCCTTTGTCGACAGGATCCGGGGGCTTCTCCCTCAAATTGGCGTCTACCACCATCTTTTTCAGAATCCGGACCTCATCACCGGTGAGGTCCATGGGTTCTTTCCCTTTTCTCCTCGTAGGAGGAGCCTTAGGGAATCCGGGAGGGGTCACACGTCGCGCGGCCGCCTCATTAGCAACTTCATTCTTTGGGGGGCCAACTTGCTCTCCAAGGTCCCCCAAGCTATCGGGGGGATTCCTCGAGAGTACTTCCCAGGCACTTGTTTCAACAGCTCTATCTTCTTCGTTCTCCAGCATACTGATACTAGGATCGTCCGGGGGGTTCGGATGCTTCATCGACAACCCCAAGTCAAATTCGACTCTTTCTTGGCCCACATTGAGGGAAAGCTTCCCATTCTTCACGTCTATCAAAACTCCGGCGGTTGCCATAAAGGGTCGTCCAAGGATAATAGGGGTATGCTTGTCTTCTGGCATGTCCATCACCACAAAATCAACCGGTACTTGTGATGGGTTTTATCTGATCCAAGGGCTCTCTTTCGACTAGTGCATTGTCCGTCCTTCGCCCTACTTGAGAGCGAAGGTTGGACAACCATGCACAAAATTAACGCAGCGAAAGCGGAAAAATAAAGAGAAAAACTTTATATAAACATTTTATATAAACTAGCCCTATCTGCATAAAACCCAAGCCAAGAAAATGCTACTATCCCGGGGTTGGGTCCAGACCAACCCCTGAGGTTACTACTATCTAATTAACTACTATAGCTACTGCAATAAAATAATGCACATTAATTAAAACTAAAGTTGAGAAAACTCAACATACCCGTAACTCTTGCCTTGCAGCAAAAGTGTTACCGAATGCAATCAATTGCCCTTCCCGCACGAACCGCTCCGATTCCAGCAACCACTTACGCCGATCCAAGCAACTTCTCGTCACCGAGCCAACCACTTGCTCCAGAAAGTTTCACGCGAGTGAAACCTCCGCCAAGATTTCGGATCTGAATCCGAACTCCTTTGCGGCTTTGCTAGAGCCCTCAGGAGTAAGGCAGAAATATATAGGGAGGGGAGAAATATTAATTTAAGCTTAGATCCGAGCGTGCTCCAACATTTTTGAGAGCCGCTCAGATCTAGAGCTTGGGACGAGTTTTGAGGAGGAGAGCAGACCCCTATTTATATAGGCGGTGGACTCTCCCCTTCTCTCAAAATCCGATGTGGGACTATTAATTTGGGATTAATTAAATCAAGTTAGTTTGCCTTTCACAAAGGGCAAACTTTCTCGAATTTTAACTCCCTCACCGTTGAGCTTCAATGTTGGTACAACCTACCAAATCAAAGAGGGTTCAACGGTGAACACGTAGGAAAAACGGCTCGTCAATCCGAGTCCGTTTGACCCTTCAAACAATTGTCCAAAGTTAGCCAAAAGTCATGCTTCTCTTAGAAACGTAGCCGTCAAGAAAATCCCAGGTTTCAAAAAACCCTAACCAGAAAATTCGGGCTTGGTGGGCCTCCATTTTCGCTGGTTTCAGCCCAACAGTTTGGGCTGACTTGTTTAGGCTATAACTTGTGCATTTGGACTCCGTTTTTGACGCGGTTTGAACCTGCGTTTAGAGCGGGACGATCCCGTCATCTAGGTAACCTTTTCAACGCGTTTATTTAATTAAATATAGTCTTAAACAATTTAAGACACATTTAATCTCTTTTGCATCATATGCAAATTAGTCCCTATCTAGGCTTAAATTTTCATTTGCATCATATGCAAATTAGTCCCTATCTAGGCTTAAATTTTCATTTGCATCAAATACAAATGATCCGAGGGCATATTCCTCTACATCTCCCACTTGCACTCGGGATCATTTATCTCGAATGCAGGAGATGATTGCAAACATCTGTTGTAATATTTTATCCCTTGCATCAAATGTAAATTATTCTCCCTAACTAATTTCTACCTATTACTAGACGAAGATCGCACTCTGTGTGAGACCCTACAGCCTGACCCTACTACATGTTTGGGTTCGAGACCCTAGACGGCAGAGACCACGAGCAGTAGTTGTCGTCCCTGTTTCGGCATCATAATTATGTGGTTTAACCCATTGACAAAATCGTCGGGACTACCAAGACTGTATCCGTGATGAATACCACAGTTTTAATCCTTTCGTCAAGACTATGTTGTTTATTCAAGTTTAGGGTATGGTAACATGTCAACCCCACCAACTTGAAACCGGTCAGTTACATCAGTCTTTAGTTAAATACATGTTGAACTTCTTTCAACATACTTTGATCAAAGATTTTCACTAAAGCACCGAACCAACACATACAACACTAACTCTCCTTAATGAGAGAGACGAATCCTTTCTTAGACACAACTCCCCTCACATGCTTCAAATGCCACCCAACCAAAATCCTTTCGACAAGTAAAGTCTTGAAGCTAGGAAAATGATCTAAGTGACACCATTCACATGCAGGTTTGTTCAATGTCTTCAAGTCATAGGACCAGCTTGCCTATCATCACAAAAAGTTATCATTGACATTTTAAATTAAGTTTAACCAAATGATAATCTTTTATGAGTCGTTCAGTGAACTCATTCTCTAATGAGCACCTGCGTCTTGTTTCTGACTTCACCAAGTCAAACGATTACGAGTCCATCGTTACTAATCCATAGTGAATACAAAGACACAATGGTCTTATCGATGTGTCGATATCCTTTTCTCGACATATCAATGACCACGAACCAGTTTAAGACTTTAAGCTCCAATCGGTAAAAAACACTTTCTCATAATCGTGATCGGCATCAAGATAAGTGTATACCTTGCTATAAGTCTAAGGAAATTATCTAAGTATATAAGATGACACGAATGCACAAAGATAATTTGATACCAATAAATTTATTTTTATTCATGAATAAGATGTTTTTCAGGACAATGTGCCTCATAAGCATCTACCACTCACTACAAGGCCCACTCTTTATGGTATTTCATACCGCTTTTACACATTAGTTTCTCCAAACGATCACGAGCAAGGGCCTTTGTAAATGGATCAGCTAAATTCTCTTCAGACGAGACTCTAAGGATTTCTATGTCCTTCCTCTTCTCAATATCACGTATCAAATGATATTTTCGAAGAATGTGTCTGGATCTCTTGTGGAATCTGGGTTCTTTGACCAAGCTCAATGTGGCATTGTTATCACAATACAACGGTATTGGATCTATAACAGTAGGCACCACTCCTAGCTAGCTCACAAATTTCCTAATCCAGACAGCTTCCTTTGCTGCATCATTGGCCGCTATATATTCGGCCTCCATAGTTGAATCAGCAACGGTGTCTTGCTTTGAACTCCTCCAGCTCACTGCACATCCGTTGAGAGTGAAAATGTATCCTGAAATTGACTTGCTGTCATCTACGTCACTCTGAAAGCTGGAATCCGTGAAGCCCTCAATTTTGAGTTCATCACTTCCATAAATCAAAACTAGATCTCTTGTTCTTCGCAAGTACTTGAGAATCGTCTTGACTGCTTTCCAGTGTTCTTCTCCATAGTTAGACTGATATCGACTTACTGCACCTAGTGCAAAAGTGACATCAGGTCTGGTACATATCATGGAATACATGATCGATCCAACTGCCGAAGCATATGGAATATTGCTCATGCGTTCTCTTTCCAAGTCAGTCTTTGGAGACATCTTCTTGGAAAGACTTATTCCGTGATTTGCGGGTATAAACCCACCTTTAATGTTTTCCATGTTAAACCGTTTTAACACGGTATCAATGTACCTAGATTGGGAGAGTCCTAGCATCCTTTTAGATCTATCTCTATAGATCTTCACACCTAGTATGTAGGATGTTTCTCCCAAATCTTTCATGGAGAAGTTAGTTGATAACCAATCCTTAACAGACTTCAACATCGGTATGTTGTTACCTATTAAGAGAATGTCATCAACATAAAGTACGAGGATGACTAAATTGTTTCCACTGGTTTTCTTATAAACGCATGGCTCATCTTCATTTTTAATAAAATCAAACTCTTTGACCGTATTATCAAATCGGATGTTCCAGCTCTTGGATGCCTGCTTCAATCCATAAATGGATCTATGCAGTCTACACGCTTTTCCTTTGCTCCCACTGACTTCGAAACCTTCCGGCTGAGACATGTAAATATGCTCTTCTAAATCACCATTTAGAAATGCAGTTTTTACATCCATCTGCCAGATTTCGTAGTTGTGATAGGCAGCAATAGCGAGTACAATCCGGATGGATTTGTGCATGGCTACGGGTGAGAAAGTTTCGTCATAATCTACACCTAGAATCTGACGATAACCTTTCGCAACAAGTCTAGCCTTGTACGTTTCTATTTTTCCATCTGCACCGATCTTCCTTTTGAAGATCCATTTGCAGCCAATAGGAACACTTCCCTTGGGCACATTCTCTAAAGTCCAAACTTTATTAATGTGCATGGAATCCATCTCAGATTTCATTGCATCCAGCCATTTCTTAGAGTCTCTACTCTGAATTGCTTCTTGGAAGCTAATAGGATCATCTTCAACTAAGATGCTATCCTCAACTCCTCCATCTACGAGAAATCCGTAGTATCTTTCTGGAGCTCGAGGAATCCTATTTGACTTCCTAATAATTGCTTCAGGAGCATTAGGCTTTGCCTCTCCCACTGGTTCCGTGATCTGTTCATGTGTTGATTCAGTCTCTAGACTTTCGTCCAGTTCTATTACCTCGCCGTTAGACTCCTTCACAAGGAATTCCTTTTCAAGAAAGGTGGCGTGTTTGGACACAACAATTTTTTGTTGTTCCTGGTGATAGAAAATGTGTCCCGTCGAGTGACTAGGATATCCTATGAATCTACACATAACAGACCTATCCTCCAGTTTATCTGGATTAAGCTTCTTGACATACGCAGGACAACCCCATACCTTAATATGCTTAAGGTTTGGTTTCTTCCCGTTCCATATCTCATATGGTGTCATTGGCACGGATCTAGATGGAACTCTATTAAGGATATGGGTGGCAGTTTCTAGGGCATAGCCCCAAAGGGAGATAGGTAACCCAGAGTCACTCATCATTGATCGAACCATGTCTAACAAGGTACGATTCCTTCTCTCTGACACACCATTATGTTGAGGTGTGTAAGGAGGAGTGATCTGAGAGAGAATCCCATTCTCTTTTAAATGCGCAAGGAATTCATGGCTCAAGTATTCTCCTCCTTGATCAGATCGAAGAATTTTAATACTTTTGCCCGTCTGTTTTTCAGCTTCGTTACGATACTCTTTGAATCGCTCAAATGTATCAGATTTGTGCTTCATCAAGAACACATGTCCGAACCTAGAGTGATTATCAGTAAAAGTAACAAAGTATGAATATCCTCCTTTCGCTAAAGTAGACATTGGTCCACATACATCAGAATGTACTAGACCCAAGAGTTCACTAACTCTTTCCCCTTTACCCGTAAAGGGAGTTTTAGCCATTTTACCTTTGAGACAAGACTCGCAAGTGTCGTACGACTCATAATTCGAGAGGTCAAGAGACCCCTCTTTATGCAACTTGCTAAGTCTTTTCTCTCCGATATGGCCTAGTCTACAGTGCCAAATGAAAGTTTCATTAAAACTAGATTCCTTACGTTTTCGTGTGTTAACACTTAACACAACGTCATTAGACAGAGTGTATACACCATTATTCATTGTTCCAAATCCCAGCAATTTATCATTAAAGAAAATGTTCATAACAGATTCATTAATGGTAAATTTATATCCGTCTTTGGCCAAAGCCGAAATGGAAATAACGTTGCATAGAAAATTTGGTATATAATAACATTGTTTCAAAAACAATGTGGCACCGTTTGCCAAGGTTTGCTTTAGGTCTCCTACGGCTTTAGCAGCTACATTAGCTCCATTACCAACTTGAAGAACTCGTCCTTTCTTAAGTTTCTAAATTTGCTCATACCTTGTAACGAATTACAAATGTGAGTACCCGCACCAGTATCCAATACCCATGCGTTAGAAGTTACAGAAAGGACTATACTCTGTATAACTAATACCTTAGAAGTCGAGACATCAATATGTCCTTTCTTCTCTCCGTTAAGCCCAAAGTTTTCTAAGCAATCAATATTTAAACCAGTCAATTTATTATTCAGGATAAGATTCATATTCGTTTTCATGCTGCAAAAGACATAGAATGAATTTAGTGTAATTCATGATAAAATAATATAGTTAATATGGTTTTTAATTAACTATGGTCTCCCATTATTTTACGATCATTCTCGGAAATGAACGAATTTTAATATCTTAAAATATAGTGAAAGAGGGACCCAATCATCATGAACCTCACAACCTTGAGGAGACTCAACAAGTTGATTGGTTCCATGATTGGTAGACTAACTCTTAGTCAATCACATCACATGTGACTCCCTATCGATTCTTACCTACAGTTACTTATGATCTTGAGGAGACTCAACTAATCATAATGACTGGTCTAGTCAGACCCTTGATTTCGTGTTCAGATTTGACTTAGATCGATGCTCGAGGAGACCCGACACATCGATTTGGGTCAAGTCCAGACTACATCACATGTATGTTGGAGTTTGTTCCTTAAAGAAAAACATGTCATAGCTTGAGGAGACTCAACAACTATAAATGTTTTCTTTGAGTTACAAAGCTCCAAAATCAAGGAGGGATACGAATTAATCTTTAACAAGATTTATAACGCATTGACTAGATATAACCAAAGCTAACACATTTTATCATCAGCAACTTTGCGGTACAAGCGGGCATGACTAGGGTTAGGGCCGGGCAGGATCACTTGCGCCCAGCAAAGCTGAGTCGATCCACAACACCTTCCCTAACTACCTACCCATACCATTCTCCATTGAAAGTGCTAATGATAAAAAGTGTTATATTGATTTAATCTGGTTGTTATGATTTATTTAACTAGTTAATCCTATCAACTAGTCATAACCTATAATTCCAAATTATTAGGATGTGTTTCATAACTTTTATTAGAAACCTATCAACTATAGGATTTTAATAAATCACATCAGAATTGTTTCAACAAACAAGGGACAATCCTAATCATTCATTAGGATGTGTTATTTAAAATATTGTGAACAACATTTTAAAACATAGCCAAAGCTAGTCATTTAAATTTAATCAGATTAAAGATTTAAATGAATTTTAATGGCTAACCCTACAAGTCTTTCTTTTAGCAATTATCAAATAAAAGCAAAAAGAAACATAAAGACATTAATTATCACATAATTAAAAAGATCTAATCTTGGTTTTCAAAACAATTTTCGAAAAATTTGAAAACCAACATATAGTTAGTTCAAGGCTAACTACAAGTTTTAATAACATGCATTTCATAAAAGCAGTATTTAGATAGTCTATGTAGCCTGGCTCTGATACCAATGATGGGTTTTATCTGATCCAAGGGCTCTCTTTCGACTAGTGCATTGTCCGTCCTTCGCCCTACTTGAGAGCGAAGGTTGGACAACCTTGCACAAAATTAACGCAGCGGAAGCGGAAAAATAAAGAGAAAAACTTTTATATAAACATTTTATATAAACTAGCCATATCTGCATAAAACCCAAGCCAAGAAAATGCTACTATCCCGGGGTTGGGTCCAGACCAACCCCTGAGGATACTACTATCTAATTAACTACTATAGCTACTGCAATAAAATAATGCACATTAATTAAAACTAAAGTTGAGAAAACTCAACATACCCGTAACTCTTGCCTTGCAGCAAAAGTGTTACCGAAGGCAATCAATTGCCCTTCCCACACGAACCGCTCCGATTCCAGCAACCACTTACGCCGATCCAAGCAACTTCTCGTCGCCGAGCCAACCACTTGCTCCAGAAAGTTTCACGCGAGTGAAACCTCCGCCAAGATTTCGGATCTGAATCCGAACTCCTTTGCGGCTTTGCTGGAGCCCTCAGGAGTAAGGCAGAAATTTATAGGGAGGGGAGAAATATTAATTTAAGCTTAGATCCGAGCGTGCTCCAACATTTTTGAGAGCCGCTCAGATCTAGAGCTTGGGACGAGTTTTGAGGAGGAGAGCAGACCCCTAAATATAGGCGGTGGACTCTCCCCTTCTCTCAAAATCCGATGTGGGACTATTAATTTGGGATTAATTAAATCAAGTTAGTTTGCCTTTCACAAAGGGCAAACTTTCTCGAATTTTAACTCCCTCACCGTTGAGCTTCAATGTTGGTACAACCTACCAAATCAAAGAGAGTTCAACGGTGAACGCGTAGGAAAAACCGGCTCGTCAATCCGAGTCCGTTTGACCCTTCAAACAATTGTCCAAAGTTAGCCAAAAGTCATGCTTCTCTTAGAAACGTAGCCGTCAAGAAAATCCCAGGTTTCAAAAAACCCTAACCAGAAAATTCGGGCTTGGTGGGCCTCCATTTTCGCTGGTTTCAGCCCAACAGTTTGGGCTGACTTGTTTTGGCTATAACTTGTGCATTTGGACTCCGTTTTTGACGCGGTTTGAACCTGCGTTTAGAGCGGGACGATCCCGTCATCTAGGTAACCTTTTCAACGCGTTTATTTAATTAAATATAGTCTTAAACAATTTAAGACACATTTAATCTCTTTTGCATCATATGCAAATTAGTCCCTATCTAGGCTTAAATTTTCATTTGCATCAAATACAAATGATCCGAGGGCATATTCCTCTACAACTTGTACTCCTCTCACATCGACGGGGAGGTCGTCCACTACTCCCACCGGGTACTTGACCGAACGGTCAGCAAGTTGTAATGTCATGCCGGTGGGCTCTAAGTCTCTCATCACTATTCTCTTGTACAACGATAGGGGCATTAAGCTGACGCTCGCTCCTAGATCGACGAGCGCCCTCTGGATTTGCACTTCCCCAATAGAGCAAGGGGTGGAGAAACTTCCTGGGTCCTTGAGCTTTGGCGGATTTGTGCGCTGAATGAGCGCGCTGCACTCCGCCGTTAACATGACCTTCTCTTTTCTAGATCCCCGTGTCACCAAGTCTTTCGGAAATTTGGCATATGAGGGAATTGTCTCGATGGCTTCGAGGAAGGGGATTTGTATGCTCAGATCTTTCACCATGGCAAAGAATTTGCCATACTTCT
Source organism: Scilla litardierei (assembly GCA_030789695.1). Taxonomy (NCBI): domain Eukaryota; kingdom Viridiplantae; phylum Streptophyta; class Magnoliopsida; order Asparagales; family Asparagaceae; genus Scilla; species Scilla litardierei. The sequence continues at coordinate 135,177,108 of CM061136.1, read as the reverse complement.
CATCGATTTTGGCTTTGGCAAGCCGTTGTGGGAAAGGCACAACGGGCTTGAATACTCTTAGGTTTCCTCCCTCATCCTTCTTCTTCTCCTCTCTATGAACTCCCTCCAGAGTAGTTGGCTTGGGCGACGAAGCACCGTCGTCATTTAATTTCTCAATTGGTCGTTCCACGACCAACGGTGCTTCCGATCCTTTGGGGGGCTCTCTCGTAGGTATTTGCATTCCGTTCCTCAAGACGATGGCAGACACGTTCTCATGCTCATGCGTGAGCGCCAAGGTCTGATTTACCCCCCTTGGGTTCACCTCAAGCTATGGCGGTAGAAGATTCTGCGGTCTCTGAAGGTTCGCCACTTGCAACCCCAGCTGGGTCACCTGATAAGTGAGGACTCTTTGTCCCATCTCCAGCTTCAGATTTATCTTCTCTTGGTTGGCGATGTATTGAGTCAAGAGGGAATCAACCGGAGAAATGGCCCTCTGCTGGCCGTATTGCTGCTGGGTGAGCTGCTGATTCCTAGGAGCATACTGTTGATATTGTTGTGGAGGTTGTTGCTGCTGAAATTGATGCTGCTGAAACTGCTGCTGAGGCCTAGCCGGCTGATATATCTGCTGTTGTTGCTGAGCCGGCTGTTGATAAGGCGCTCGGTAGCTAAGGTTGGGATGATTCCGGTTGTTAGGAGAGTAGGCCAGGTTGGAGTTGGTTCGTGGTGGAAAAGGCGCATTCCCTGTAGGATTGTAAAATAATGCGCTCGCCTGATCTAACGGTGGTGAGATGTCACCACCGTCGAACTCTCCAAAAACTTCGGACTCCACCGCAGCAATCTGTTGTGTACCGGTGCCACCGACGCCTACCATCAATGCGGAGATCTGGGTCGACAGTAAGTCAAACTTGCTTGACAATTTGTCGACGTCCTCAACCCTATGGATGCCCCCCAGATCTAGGTGTGGCTCTCTCGTCACACCACCGTTCATTGTTGGATGCCATATTTTCAAGAATCTGCCCGGCATCTTCTTCGCTTCTTGACATAAAGGACCCTCCAACCGCGGCGTCTATGGAAGATTTTAAATCGTCCCTCAACCCATTATAAAACAGATTTATGATCTGCCACTTGGGGAGCTCATGGTGGGGACATCTTCTCTGCATCTCCTTGTATCTCGTCCAAGCTTCATGCAAGGACTCGTGGCTGGCCTGGGAGAAGGAGTAGATCTCACTCCTCAGCTTCATGGTCTTCCCCGGAGGAAAGAACTTTGTCAGGAAAGCATTTGAGAGCTTCTCCCAGGTGTTGAATGTATTCGGGTCCTTCCCCCTAAGCCACAGCTTGGCCTTATCTCGCAAGGAAAAGGGGAACAGCTTCAGTCGGATCGCCTCAGTTGTGACACAGTTTATCCGGAAGGTGTCACATTTCTCCAAAAAGGAGTCTAAATGCTCAATCGGGCTCTCCATGGGTGCACCCGAAAATTGATCCTGCTGGATCCACGTCACCAAAGATGGTTTGAGCTCGAAGCTTTGGGCCGCGGATGGCGGAGGTGGACTCGATGGAAGGCATCGAGTACTCCAACAGAGACTTGTGAGGTGGGGTGTTCTCCCCCATGGCTTCAGGATCCTCTCTTCTTCGCTTCTCGGCGGCCAAACGCCTTAGGGTGGCGTTTATCTCTGGATCAACTGGGATCAAGTCGTCGAGACTTCTTGAACTCCTGCGCATGAAAAACAACAAACACCTGTGAAGAGAAAAGTGGGAAAGAAACAGATAAGATAAGAAATAAAAATAAAAATAAAAATAAAAATAAGAAAATAAAAAGGAAAAAGAAGAATGCGAAAATTATCGCGAGGTAGGGATGTGAGCTAGACATTAGGGTTCATGAAATCCTAAAATAACAAGCACGTTACCTCCCCGGCAACGGCGCCATAAAGCTTGACGCCCCCCCCGGCTGTGCGTGCTAGATGTGTGCAATAATACGATTGGGGGCGTGAGATTTAAATATTTGTAACCGCAAGCGCACGGTGTTGTAGTGTGTCTTGGGGGTCGAACTCAGGGAGGCGTGGATGTGCTTGTGTCAAAGAGGATCAAAATCACCCCATGGGCGAGCTAGCCCGGATCAAATGATGGGTTGTCACGGTAAATGGAATGCAAGGTATAGACAATATAAAGGAAAAATCTGGGACTTTGGTTTCCACCCCATCGTGCGATTCTCGCCGATACGGCCTACGGGTAGGATATTGATCGGAATTAGGGTCTAATGGTGAGACGTTGCCTCTGAAAGTGGTACCGGCGTCCCATGGGCCCGATATTCTGGTCGGTGCCCAGGATGATACGCCGGACTTCCCGGGTTCGATCAGTGGGCACTCCCGTGTCCATTAACACTGATCGACTCCGGGAGCACTAAGCTCGCAACGATAACTCCCAACGTCTCATCCTGCCGCTCCTGCGCGCTAGGATTCAGCGTCTACGCTAAGGGCGTGAGCTATGGCTAGGGAGTCAACTGCCAAGTTTATTCCCCCTTGGCCCAACGGTCAAAGGCGGTCTTTTTCCCGCCAATGACAATAAAACACACTGCGTAATCGTTAGATTCCTAATCCCTACCGATTTCCTAGACCTATGGACGCATCGGGAAGAGCCCACGGAGGGGTTTCCGCCAAAATCCCAGATTTGGGAACTACTCACACATATTTAGTAAAAAGCGATCTAAACAAAAATCGACCGTAAAAATCATGATCAGACAATAGAAATGCAATGGTAGTAAAGCAATTAAGATAATACTAAAGTTTGACGAAGATCTGAAAACTTACAAAAACTGGGAAATTACAGTCGTCACAAAATGAAGAAAACAGCAAAAAATAACAAGCTCCCGTTTCTGGAAAACCTAGAGTTCTATATATAGGAAAAGATATCACCCGATCGGTTGACAAGTCAACCGATCGGGTGACCTGCTCCAAATTTTCACAGCGCAATGCGGGACTTCACCCGGTCAGGATGAACCGGTCGGTTGAAACATGGATGAGGTCGGTTGGATCTTGGTGCCGACCGGGTGAGGAGACCGGTTGGATCTTCGTGTCTTGGCTTTTGAAATTTAGCTACAGGTGAACCGATCGGGTGAAGGTCACCCGATCGGTTGGCAATCAGCTTCGAATTCCAGAGAGTTTGGGCTTTTGACCCGGTCACTGAACCGACCGGGTGACTTCTCGTGAGCTCCAAGCTGCGTCCGGGTGGTGCACGCGTGCATCACCCGATTGGTTGATAATGACCAACCGATCTGGTGAGGGGCTGAAAGATGCAATCTTTGTCGTTTGACCCCCTGGATCACGCGTGACTCCTCCCGTTGCTCCGGGGACTCATGATATCATCGTTTTATGCCCCATATGCCAGTAAACTCCTGCAAAATACAGAAAACACGGAAAAGTGAAAGAAAACAAGAAAACACGAGAAAACGAATATAAGACGGCGGTAAAATACGGAAAAACACGGAAGAAAACGTGCGCAAATATATGAAATATAAACGCACGTCAGCTTCTCATTGCATGCTACTTGAAATGTTGTGTGGAATATCATGTTGGAAAAACATATTGGAATCTCGTGTCAAGATCTCATATTGGAACACCCCGTTGGAAAAAATGCATAACTTGACACTTCACTGGGTTTTGGGGTAACTCATAGTTGAGAGTATGTGTGAGTGACTGGAGTTCATCTACATATCATGCTACATATATCGGTAAACTCATCATGCTACATGTATTGGTAAAATTATCATGATATCTGTGTCGGTAAACTTATCATGCTACCTGTGTCGGCAAACACCTTATGCTACATGTGTATGCAAACTTATCATGCTGCCTGTGTCGGCAAACACCTCATGCTGCCTGTGTCGGCAATGCTCGGGTAAGCACATCCGAGTAAGAGATGGACTCAATAGTTGCACACTGTAGTCTCATGCTTGAGTCACGTAGTTTCTAGTTTAGTTACTACTTGCACAACTATAGTACTACTTGTCGTCTTATTTCTGTTACTACTTTGCATGATTTTTGTTGTTCCTACCATGCCATGTATGTCAAGTCACAGTTGATGCTATTGTACGCGCTTACACTGCCACCTTTACTTTACTTATCGTACTTACATGCATGGCTACTTTTACTTTACTTGTTGCACTTGCATGACTTCCTATAGTTACTTTCCATAGCCTGTTCATTTCCATGCTTGTGCACTGCTTTTATTTTTATTTCTAGAATTGTTGTGACTTACCTGTTAGGTATTGGTGTTTTAGACCAATATTGTTTTGATGATGATCACAATATTATGTTGCTTCTAATGACTCTCAATGTTTTAGTCTCATGTTTAACAATTGAAAAATAGCTTTTTGGAGACTAAAAGCTTGGTGCAAGGATGGACACCAAAAGGAGCATTGCCAAAGCTTGGATCTTGATGAAAGGAAGCTCATCAAGTGGTGCCAAATCTTGGAAGATGATGGGGAGATCAAGGCTACTCAAGCTTGAAGGCTTAGACTCTAGGAGAAGCAAATTGTAATCCATGTAATATCTTTATTACTTGCTTTTCTTTTTTTGAGTCTAGGACTTTGTAACCCTTGATAGGTGGTCATAATGTTGAGGGATGTATGCCCTCAGTTCATTTGTATTTGATACAAATGAATTTTAATATTAGATGTGGGAAACAAAAGGTTTTGAATATGCTGTAAAATGTTTACGAGCATATTTTATATAGAATGTCACATGCGATGTGTACCTGGGTGACGGGATCGTCCCAGTAAAAAATCCAGATTCAAACGGCGTGAAAATCGAACTCAAGATAAGCCCAAAGCATCAAAAGGGGGTTTGATGTATTTAAAAGGTCCAAAATAATACTTAAAAGGTCTTAAAGGCCCCTGTATGTCACTCGGCCCAAAGGGGCCGGACCCAATTAAAAGGCACCTGCGCAGGGCGCTTAAACATGCCCTGCGAGTAGGGGTGGAAAAATAGACCCGACCCAACCCGACCCGAACCCGGCCTCTTGGGTCGGGTATGGGTAGGGGCCAATCCGGGTCGGGTCGAATTCGGGTCAACCCGACCGACCCGGATAAAAATCCGGGTCGGGTACGGGTTTGACCCCTCGACCCGCTTGACCCGAATTCGACCCGTATTTTCACCCCAACCCGACCCAAACCCGACCCGAACCCGACCCGAACCCGACCTTTTTTGAAAAATAATCACTATTTCACACCAAACCCGACCCGAACCCGATCCGAACCCGACCCGTACCCGACCCGTAAGACAACCCGGGTCGGGTACGGGTCACCCGGGTTACGGCCGGGTCGGGTTCGGGTTTCCGAACCCTGACCCGAGTTTAATTCGGGTCGGGTTCGGGTTTACCCTTATTCGGGTCGGGTCAAACCTGACCCGACCCGAACCCGACCCGACCCGCCCGTTTGCCACCCCTACCTGCGAGGTGATTTCCATAAACTCAATTGGAGTTTCTGGCATTCCGACAGGCACCTTCTGAAGGCAGGATAGGCGACTCGTGATCATCAGATGCCTGGCCAGCTTTCTACAGGTGACTGTGATGCACTGGCTCAAGTCAAATTTCCTTAACTCTATCTTGAGCTTTTGGTACAGGCGACTGAAGTACAAAAGACAGGCGCCTGGACATTGTTCATCAGTCGCATATGTGCCAAAGTGCGTAACTTATCAATTCTGTGCTTCACTCCATCTTGTGTGTCAGTCGACTGATGTAGAGTTTACAGTCACCTATCAATTGACAAGCCCACTTGGCTTGTCAAATATGTGCCAAAGTGGGCTTGTCATAAGCAAATTCATGAGATTTTTTGATCCTACTTTGATCCAACTTTGATCCTACTTCTGTGCCAAAGTGCGTAACTTATCAATTCTGTGCTTCACTCCATCTTGTGTGTCAGTCGACTGATGTAGAGTTTACAGTCACCTATCAATTGACAAGCCCACTTGGCTTGTCAAATATGTGCCAAAGTGGGCTTGTCATAAGCAAATTCATAAGCAAATATGTGCCAACTTTGATCCTACTTCTGCTCAACCAATTCATGAGATTTTTTAAAAATTAAATTATTCAAAACTATCTTTAATTTTACTATTTTTGTAAGGATCGCCTTACCCTTGCAATACTAACAACAACACACTAGAGGGGGGGTGAATAGTGTAATGGCAATAAATTGTCCAATTAAAATTAAACTTGCAAATGCGGAATAATAAATGCAAGAGGAATTAATCGACGCAATCAATCCAAAGGCAAACACAAGAATATACCCTGGTTCCCCAAACTTGGGTACGTCCAGCCACACCAATATTCACTATAATTCCCATAAAGAGAAGTGAATACAAATCCCACAAAGAGATACCTCACCAAGAGGATTTTGCCCTACACAAGGACACAACCAACCCTACACGAGGGTCAAACTCCCACATGGAGAATTACTAACTCCCACTCAGAGAATTAGGGTTAGCCCTACACTAGGACACCAAACTCCCACAAAGAGAGTTACTCCCACAAAGAGAGTTATTCTCACTAAGAGAAAAACCTATTCCCACTAAGAGAAATTCTCCCACAAAGAGAGAGAGACTAATTCCCACAAAGAGAATTAGTGTTACAAGAAAACACCAAATAAAACAAATACTCTTACCTATGCCTTGAGATGAACTTACTCATATATGAATGCAAGGCATGGAAGAGGATCTTCAAGTGTTGAGAGTAGCTTGAAAGCACTTGGATGATTTCCCTTGAGCTTGACTTCAATGCATGAAGAGGATATTGAGCTCTAAGAGGGAAATGAGAGAGTTTGAGAGTGGCTTAATTTATCTCTAAGGATTTTCAATAGCATTAAGAAGTTCCTATGAACTCAGCCCTCTCATATATATAGGAACACTATACCAACTCTCAAAACCCAAGGAAACAGCCAAAAACAAAAAGCTGCAACGGCTAGTTTCTGGGCAAAAACTTCACTGACAGTCGACTGATGAACAAATGATAGTCGACTGTCCAAAGGCTAGAAAATATCCAACGTCTATAATCTGAGCCTCGACAGTCGAGTGATGAATTCAATACAGTCGATTGTAAACAAGACATACGCTGTAAAACCTTCAGCAGTCGACTGCTGCAGGAGATGGAATAAAACAGAGAGTTGCACTCTTTCTCCCAATAAGCATACAGGCGACTGATGACAAGAATACAGTCGACTGTAAAATAGACAGGCGACTGTAAATCCTTCATCAGTCGACTGTTGCAGGAGATGGAGAAAAATAGCAAGAAGCAGTATTTGCACTTACGCATTTCAGACGACTGTTGACCATTCCACAGGCGACTGTAAATTGGCATCAGTCGACTGATGCGAAAAGCTCAAGTAGAGTCAATAAAAATGTTGACTTGAGCAGTGCATCACTGTCGATTGTAGAAGGCTCGTCAGGCGACTGGAATCACCGTCGACTGTGAATCCTTCAGCAGGCGACTGTAAGAGAATCAGAGACTCCAAATGAGTCTTTGGTCATGATGAGCCTATTGGGTTGGATTCTATGATAATCCTAAGGCTCACTAAGATGGTTAAATGTATATGCATGAATGAGTAGACCATCTATCAAGGCATTACATTAGACCTAGACTCAAACGAGAGAGAGAGAGAAAGCAATAAAGGAAATATTACATGGATTACAATGCTTTTCTTAGAGTCTATGGCTTCAATCTTGATGCCTTGATGTTCCCCATCATCTCCAAGCTTTGGCACCCCTTGAGTCCAAGCTTCGGCCCATCTTAACTTGATGTCTATCCTTGCACCAAGTGTTTAGTCTCCAAAAATGATATTCTTGAAATGTTAACTATGAGACTAAAACACGAGAGTCATTATCAACAATATAATGTTGTGATCATCATCAAAATAACATTGGTATGAAACACCAATACTCAATATGCCAAACTATCTTTATGTTTCTAAATTCAAAACTATCTTGAGGCATAAAGTATATGGTATTTTGACTAACATTTAGAATGGTTCGGTTAACATTTATGATATTTTTGAATAATTTTGAAGTACAAAAATAGTTTTAACGAAAATAACGTAAGTTAAAGATAGTTAGGATCCACTTGGGCCAAGCCCGCAACCAGGCCCAAGCTGCCCTTTTCCTTTTTTGGAAGTGGTGGCCCAAACCCTAGCAATGCTAGGGTTAGGGTTTTAGGATGTGATAGGACGACCTCGTGGCTACTCGAGCACATTCGATGACTCATGTTGTTTGCGTGGAGAGATGGAACTTAATCCAATATAAAGAGAGACATGACCTCCTTGTTGCATATAAAATAAATCAATCTCTCTGCCCCTTATAAATCACATACAGTTCTAGAAGCTGCTACATCGTGATTAATGAAGTGACGGTCCTTGTGGTGTGTAACGGCCCATTCTCATGGGGCCATTACTATTTGATACATTTTATAGATCCTACAGTTAACCAGTGAAAACAATATAACATTGATACATAGATGTACTAAAATACTCTAAAAGCATCCAGTTATTACAATCCAAAGCATACAACACACTCCAACAGCTCACATAGAATGAAATACAAAAAGGAAAACAACACACACCTAATAAACTCTAGAAATCTGCAGTCTCTGGGTCGAACTCGGGCTCCTCAAACTCAGGGGCCTCTTCTTCAACCTATTCGTCGTCTGACGGTGCCACGAAGCGGAACCGTAGGTAATGTAAGGACCATCTACCTTGCAATACTAACAACAAACACTCTAGAGGTGGGGTGAATAGAGTAATAGCAATATTCGTGCAATTAAAAATTAAACTTGCAAATGCGGAATAATAAGTGCAGGAGGAAGATAATTCACACAATCAAGTAAACACAAACACAAGAGATTTTACCCTGGTTCCCCAACTTGGGTAGTTCAGCCACACCAATATTCATTATAATCATACACAAGGTAGTGAATACAATCCATACACATGGGATACCTTACACAAGGGATTTATCCTACACAAGGACTCAACCAACCCTACACAAAGGTTTTAACTCCCACACAGAGAGAACCTAACCCCCACACAGAGAATTCGGGTTGTCCTACACTAGGACTCAACCAACCCTATACAATGGTTCAACTCCCACAAAGAGAGTAACTAATTCTTACAAAGAGAGTTAGGGTTTCACTTCACAAAGATGAAATAAATAGTCTTACATATGCTTTGATGAGACGAACTTACTCAATAATGTATGCAAGGCATGGAAGAGGATCTCCAAGTGTTAAGATAAGCTTTGATGCACTTGGAGGTTTTCCCTTGAGCTAACTTCAATACATGAAGAGGAATGTGCTCATGAGAGGGAAATGAGAGATATGAATGGCTTTGAGATTCTTAATGATCTTCAATGATAACCAAATGTTTTCCAAGAGTTCTAATAGAACTAAGCCCCCTCCTATATATAGGAAGCCAAGAAAACCCCAAAAACCCAAGCAAAAAGCTAAGAGAAAATATTCTGCAACGGCTAGTTTTTGGCTGAAATCGTCAAGGACCGGCGACTATAGAATAAATGACAGGCGACTGATCAACGGCTAGATTTTCTCAATGGCTATAATCTGAGCCAGGACATGCGACTGTAGAAGACTACACAGGCGCCTATACCACTGTGCAAGCGATTTAAAAGACTTCAGCAGGTGACTCCCTGGAGGGATGGAAAGGAGCTCAGAAATGTCAACTTACGCACTTGTACGTTCAGACGACTGATGAACAAAGTCCAGTCGCCTGATAGTTGATAGGTGACTGTAAACTCTACATCAGTCGACTGACACACAAGATGGAGTGAAGCACAGAATTGATAAGTTACGCACTTTGGCACATATGCGACTGATGAACAATGTCCAGGCGCCTGTCTTTTGTACTTCAGTCGCCTGTACCAAAAGCTCAAGATAGAGTTAAGGAAATTCTACACACATAGACCTAATTGCTTGGAGTGAAGCACAGAATTTGACAAGCCCACTTGGCTTTCACCTTTAGGTTTATTTTGGACTTGCTAGCGTCAGAGTTTGCTTATGGTAAAGTTGGATATGCAACTTTGGTTGGGCTTGGATGTAGAGTTCAAAGTTGGATAGGCAACTTTGGTTGGGCTTGGATGTATCATTTGACAAGCCCACTTGGCTTTCACCTTTAGGTTTATTTTGGACTTGCTAGCGTCAGAGTTTGCTTATGGTAAAATCAATAAAATCAAACTCGAACCCGATGGCCATTCCATCGACATAGAAGGGTAGTCATGTAATTCCTACAAAATCTAAGGCCGTCTTCTAGGAAATTCTACACCCATAGACCTAATTGCTTTACACAGACCACTTTACACACACCTCTAATACCATTTAATAAATTTTCCTCTACCCACACCTATAACTCCAAATTACACATTTCTCTTCTTCTTTCTCTTTAAAAAACCAAACTGCCTCTGCCATGTCTACGGCCTCCGTCATCAGCCATCGACTTCCACCCCTGATCATCATCATCGTTTGTCGTCGTCTGCATTTGTCCATTGCGTTTTTGTTGAAGAGTCTGAAGAGGTTGAAGAAGTTGAAAAAATGAGGAGGTGGCGACTGCGGCATGACTGAGGAGGAGGAGGAGGAAGAGGCATGATAGAGGAGGATGAGGCAACAATGGCAACGGAGAGCCTGATGAGTCCGTTGATATATTGGCGGAGGCAGAGGCGGAGGCGAAAACTTGTGCATATGCGAGTAGGAAGAATAAAATGTTGGATATTGGCATTTAAGCCTAATATAGTTTTGATGATGATCACCACATTATGTGATTACTAATGTTTCAATTTGTTTTAGTCTCAGTTATGTAACATTGATTATATCAAGGGGAGACAAAACATATGGTGTTGGGATGATGGACTCAAGGCATGGAGCGTTGGATTAATGAAGTCATGAAGAATCATGTATATCAATGTATATCTTTTATGATTCTTTATGTATTTTGCTCCTTCTTTAGTAGAATACTTGTATGCCTTGATTAGATGGACACACACACACACACACACACACACATTTCCATGTCATTTTCCATCTTAGCGATCCATATGAACTTCCTAGAATCAATCCCAATAGGATGAATGGCTAAAACACTCTAGAATACATTTTCAGCCTTTCACCAGATGTCTGGAAGACATTCACCATACGCCTGGCGCATTCGTTGTTTGATGGCCAATCTATAGGAAGTCCAGATGACTGAAGTTCAGTCACCATGCATCTGCCTAGTGGTCCAGTCGTCTGGTCAATGAACTCTAGGCGTCTAATAAGTTTGATACAAAACTTACGAGCTCTCTGTTTTTAGAATCTGTTTTCTGTAGTCAGTCTGTATTCAAACTACTGTAACTTTTTATGTAGTTGGATTTTCTCATCTATTCATAGCTCATCTCATAGAAAATCTTGTTAGATTTTCAACGCAACTTGAATCACTCCAATCAGAGTTATATTGAGGGAGTTATGACTGTTTTAGTGAACATGTGTCGTGCTAGACAGATTCAACAGTTTCTGTCAGAGGCTGTATAACGTCAGACCAGACGACTGGTCACCCTTAAACAGATGTCTGGTCGACCTCCAAAATCTAGCCGTTGGGGTTTTGGACTAGCCGTTTATAGCCGTTATTCTTGGCGTTTTGTGGGCTGTTAGTGGGCTGTTTTGGGAGCTTATTTAAGCCAGTTTGAGGGGCTGTTTTTGGCACTTCTCTGCACATATTGAAAGCATTTAAGAGGGCCAAAACAAGAGAGAATCTTTTATTCTTACTTCCTTTCTCTCATTTTCCCTTAGAGCTCTTTCATGTTGATTTGAACTCCAAAGCTCTAAAGGAAGTCCAATAGTGCACCAAACTTACATCTAGCACTTGGACATCAATCTCCTTTGCCTTTACACTTCATGGTTTGTAAGTACATTTAATCAAGGCAATAGGAGATTGTATTTTGTTTCGTTTCATTTGTTGAAACCTAGCTTCCGGGTTGTGGAAGTGTTCTCTCTGGAAAGAGAGGTGATTATCCTTGGAATAGAGTTTGCAATCTTGTGAAAAGATTGTGTTGCTATCTTGTGAAAAGATTGTGTTGCTATCTTGTGAAAAGATAGGCTCTTGTGAAAAGAGCGGCTCTTGTGAAAAGTGTGAGGTGTATTGTGGCTTGGAAAGGCCTTAATAGTGGAAATCCACAATACTCTGGAAAGACTGTGGGACTGGAGTAGGCATATCCGAACCAGGATATGCTTGTGTGTTTGCGTTTGTTATTTTGTGGATTCTTGCTAATTAACTTGCCTTTATAATTCCGCATTTGTAAGTAGATTTTAATTAGCATATTATTTGCCATTACACTATTCACCCCACATCTAATGTGTGTTGCTTATCATGGTGTTAAACCGGCCCGGGCCGGCCCGGCCCGGGCCCGGTCGGGCCCATTCAAAACCCGGGTCGGGCCGGCCCGGCCCGGGTGGGTAGAACCCGGGCCCGGCCCGGCCCGGCGGCCCGGGCCCAGCCGGGCCGGGCCGGGCCGGCCCGGCTGTTTTTTATATAAAAACAGCCCCGAGGGGCTTTTTTTTGCCCAAAAACCCGGGCCGGGCCGGGCCGGCCCGGCCCGAGGCCGGTTTCCTAGGCCCAGCCCGGCCCGGGGGTCGGGCCCGGGCCGGGGCCCGGCCCGGGTACGGGCCACCGGGCCCGGGCCGGGCCGGCCCGGAAGCCGGGCCGGGCCGGCGGGCCGGCGGGCCCCCGGGCCGTTTTTACACCATGAGTTGCTTAGTTGCACAGGTCCTATAGAAAAGGGATGAAGAGATGACGGTGACGAGAGGAGTAGGTGGTGATGGCAGCAGCAGAGGTGGAGAAGAAGATGAATATGGAAGGGGAGGGGGAGAAAAAGAGGATGGTAAAATGGAATATTTTTGAATGTCAAACTTGTAATTTTGAATGGTAAACGTGTAATTAAATGTGAAGTGTGAGTGAAGCAATTAGGTCTGTGTGTATAGCAACTCCCGGTTCTCCTATGCAATTGACCTATTAGTATTATAGTAGGGAGTAGCTATTAGCATAGACCTGATTACTGAGTTTACAGAGCACTTATTTACAAGTTTTCCATTAAAGCTCTTCTGCTGAGTTCACAGACCACTTATTTACAAGTTTGCCTTACTCCTCCCCCTCCACATACGCATCGTCGTCGATCAAGATGGTCGTCTCAAGCGCTTCCTCGTCCACCCGCGGACACGGCATCGATCGCCGCATACCGCCGCAGACCGCATCTGTTCTCTCTCTTCGTACCGTTTCACTCTTTCACTCGACCGCTTTACCATTCTATTAGAACCTAACCCCCCGACGCCTCCCAAAAAGCTGTCTTCGTTTCTTAAAATTTTCTTTTTGTAATTAGGGATTTACCCACTCAAATTATTTCAATTTTTCCTCATAACCTTCTTTAGCTTGATCGCTGTTAGACGAAAATGAAGAATCAGTCCGTTCGTCGATCAAGCAAGTAGAATCGGCACTAGGTATTACGCTTTATTTTTTTAATTTTCTATTTCGTTCTTTCTTTAATTTAGACGATTTACGGTGATCGACGATTCGTTCTTGGAAAAGGTTCTGATCTTCGGTAAATTCTGTTGGCTCTTCTGTGTTTACATTTGAATTGTAAATTTTTTTGGGTGATCGGCTATTAGTAGAAGATAAGAATTGGATTATGGTACAAAAATTACATCTTTTATGAGCAGAATGGTTGGATTGTAAGTTTTTTCTCCGAAGAAATAGCCTCAGTATTGTCTAACTGTTAAAAAAAATACTCGAGTCGGTGACAGCGATAGAGAAGTGGGGGGGGGGGGGGGGGGGGGGGGGGGGGGGGGGGGGGGGGGGGGGGCGAGAGCAGGGGAGAAGATTTTTTGAATGGCAAATTTGTAAATATATGGTCTGTGAAGCAATCTGGGCTAATAGCAACTCCCATTATATCATCTCCAAACCGCCTAAAAATATCGATTTCCCCACGCAAATTTTTTCTTTTTTAATAATTCTCTCGTTCGCTTCCGGAACTCGCAGCGGATTCCTGGAAAACTCTAAATATCAGGTACCGCTTTCTCGTTTCAAAACCCTAATTGTTTTTTGAAAAATTCGTTCAGGATCTTTCTCTCATTTGAATCGATTTTATACTTAATCTTTCCACTCTGAACCCCTACGGATTATAGGGTTAGGGTTTCAATCGCAAAATGGACCCAAACGACGGCGAGATCGCCAAGGCCAAGGAGGTCGCCCCGCTCACCTCTGTCACCTTCGACGCCGATCTCTACGGAGGCGACAACCGATTCGAGGGCTACGAGCGCTCGATCCCCGTCACCGAGGATGACGACGATCAGGAAGACGGAGTTGGCCGTGACGTCGTCCGTAAGATGGCATCTATCACCGGCCCCAAATCCCTCAAAGACCTGCCGAGGGTTGGTGCCGAGGACGACGATTCTGGGTTCAGGAAGCCCCAGCGGATCATCGATCGGGAGGATGATTACAGGCGCCGGAGGCTGGATCGGATCATTTCCCCTGATCGGAACGACCCGTTTGCCAGCGGAGAGAAGACGCCGGATCCTTCAGTGAGGACCTATGTGGATGTGATGAGAGAGGAGGCCTTGAAGAGGCAAAAGGAGGAGCTTTTGAAGGAAATCGCGAAGAAGAAGGAAGAGGAGAAGAACAACAAAGCTGCCGCTCCTGCTGCAGCCCCCGAGCCCGCCTCACAGAAAAGGAGGAACAGATGGGATCAGTCTCAAGATGATCCAAGTTCTGCCGCTAAAAAGGCAAAGACTGGTTCCGATTGGGATGTCCCTGATTCAACCCCGGGCATTGCGTCTGGTCGCTGGGATGCAACTCCTACCCCAGGTCGGGTTGCAGCGGATGCCACTCCAGCTACTCGTCGAAATCGCTGGGATGAAACACCAACACCTGGCCGGTTGGCTGATGCTGATGCGACTCCGGCAGCTGGCGGTGTTACTCCTGGTGCAACGCCTGCAGGAATGACTTGGGATGCGACGCCGAAGCTCGGGGGACTGGCCACTCCAACTCCAAAGAGACAGAGGTCGAGATGGGACGAGACTCCAGTAAGCATGGGCAGTGCAACCCCTTTGCCCGGTGCTGGGGCGACTCCGGCCGTTGCTTTGACTCCTGGGCTTACACCAATTGGCGGGATGGATCTTGCCACCCCGACGCCTGGAGCAATTCTGAATAGGGGGCAGATTACACCTGAGCAGTATAATCTGTTGAGGTGGGAGAGGGACATTGAGGAGAGGAACCGGCCATTGACTGATGAAGAGCTTGATGTGATGTTTCCTCAAGAAGGGTATAAGATTTTGGATCCGCCGGCTTCTTATGTGCCTATTAGAACTCCGGCAAGGAAGTTGTTGGCAACACCTACTCCATTAGGTACTCCGCTTTATTCGATTCCTGAAGAGAATCGTGGCCAACAGTTTGATGTGCCGAAGGAGGCCCCTGGTGGATTGCCATTCATGAAACCTGAGGATTATCAGTATTTTGGTGTTTTGTTGAATGAAGAGGAAGAGGAGAGCTTGAATCCGGAGGAGCAGAAGGAGAGGAAGATTATGAAATTGCTTCTCAAAGTGAAGAATGGGACTCCTCCACAGAGGAAGACTGCCCTTCGGCAGCTCACTGATAAGGCAAGGGAGTTTGGGGCAGGCCCATTGTTTAATAAGATTCTGCCTTTGCTTATGCAACCGACTTTGGAAGATCAAGAGAGGCATCTATTGGTGAAGGTTATTGACAGGGTGTTGTACAAATTGGATGAGCTGGTTCGGCCTTTTGTTCATAAGATTCTTGTGGTTATTGAGCCACTTTTGATTGATGAGGACTATTATGCTCGTGTTGAAGGGAGAGAGATTATCTCCAATCTGAGCAAGGCTGCTGGTTTGGCAACAATGATTGCTGCAATGAGGCCAGATATTGACAACATTGATGAGTATGTGAGGAACACAACGGCTAGGGCTTTCAGCGTGGTTGCTTCGGCTTTGGGAATTCCTGCTCTTTTGCCTTTCTTGAAAGCTGTTTGTCAGAGCAAGAAGTCTTGGCAAGCTCGACACACAGGCATTAAGATTGTTCAGCAGATTGCAATTCTAATGGGATGTGCTGTGCTTCCACACTTAAGGTCCCTTGTTGAAATCATTGAACATGGATTAAGTGATGAGAATCAGAAGGTGCGGACAATTACTGCCCTTTCTCTTGCTGCACTTGCTGAAGCCGCTGCTCCTTATGGTATAGAGAGTTTTGATTCAGTGTTAAAGCCACTTTGGAAGGGTATTAGGTCTCATCGTGGAAAGGTTCTTGCTGCTTTCTTGAAATCTATTGGCTTCATTATTCCTCTTATGGATGCTGTGTATGCTAGTTATTACACAAAGGAAGTGATGCATATACTTATTCGTGAGTTTCAATCACCAGATGAAGAGATGAAGAAAATAGTGTTGAAAGTTGTTAAGCAGTGTGTTAGTACAGAAGGTGTAGAGGCTGATTATATCCGCAATGATGTTCTTCCAGAGTTTTTCCGAAACTTCTGGGTTAGGAGGATGGCATTGGACCGTAGGAACTACAAACAATTAGTGGACACGACGGTTGAGATTGCAAACAAGGTTGGAGTTGCTGATATTGTGGGTAGAATAGTGGAAGATCTTAAGGATGAGAGTGAGCCCTATAGGAGAATGGTGATGGAGACTATTGAGAAGGTTGTTGCCAACTTGGGGGCTTCAGACATTGATTCTCGGTTGGAAGAGTTGCTCATTGATGGGATTCTTTATGCTTTCCAAGAGCAAACCAGTGACGATGCTAATGTTATGCTTAATGGTTTTGGTGCTGTTGTGAATTCTCTCGGTCAGAGAGTGAAGCCTTACCTTCCTCAGATTTGTGGAACTATCAAATGGCGTTTGAACAACAAGAGTGCAAAGGTTAGGCAACAAGCAGCTGATCTTATATCTCGAATTGCAGTTGTCATGAAGCAGTGCCAAGAAGAGCAGTTGATGGGTCATTTGGGTGTTGTTCTGTATGAGTACTTGGGAGAAGAATATCCTGAAGTTTTGGGTTCTATTTTAGGCGCTCTGAAGGCCATTGTCAACGTCATTGGCATGACCAAAATGACTCCCCCTATTAAGGATCTGCTTCCTCGCCTCACACCCATCTTGAAGAACAGGCATGAGAAGGTTCAAGAAAATTGTATCGATCTTGTTGGCAGGATTGCTGATCGTGGTGCTGAATTTGTTCCAGCTAGGGAGTGGATGAGGATTTGTTTTGAGCTTCTTGAGATGTTGAAGGCACACAAGAAGGGAATTCGAAGAGCTACAGTGAACACTTTTGGGTACATAGCAAAGGCCATTGGGCCTCAAGATGTTTTGGCGACTTTGTTGAACAATTTGAAGGTGCAAGAGCGCCAGAATCGTGTCTGCACCACTGTGGCCATTGCCATTGTTGCTGAAACCTGCTCCCCTTTCACTGTCTTGCCGGCCCTTATGAACGAGTATCGTGTGCCAGAGCTTAACGTGCAGAATGGTGTCCTGAAATCTCTCTCTTTCCTCTTTGAATACATAGGAGAAATGGGTAAGGATTACATCTATGCTGTCACACCATTGCTTGAAGATGCCTTGATGGACAGGGATCTGGTTCACAGACAGACTGCTGCTTCTGCTGTTAAGCACATGGCCTTAGGAGTAGCAGGATTGGGTTGTGAGGATGCTTTGGTTCATCTACTCAATTATGTGTGGCCTAACATATTTGAAACCTCTCCTCATGTTATAAATGCTGTGATGGAGGCTATTGAAGGAATGCGGGTGGCATTAGGTGCTGCTACTATTCTAAACTACTGCCTTCAGGGTCTCTTCCACCCAGCAAGGAAAGTAAGGGAAGTATATTGGAAGATATACAACTCATTGTATATTGGAGCACAGGATGCTCTTGTTGCTGCATATCCTGTGTTGGAGGATGAGGGGAACAATGTTTTTAGCCGTCCAGAGCTGATGATGTTCGTTTGAATGGTTTGGCAGAGACTATGGAATCCATGCATCTGAATAGGTATGCTGAATGATTTGTCTATTTTGAGTTTTTGCATTGTTGAATGACTAGCTGCTAGGTACACCAACTTGTATCTTTCTTGTGTGTTATTATTTTTGCATATTATTCGCTTCTTACTTTCAGCTTTATCGGTGCACTTGACAGGGGCAATTCATGTATGTTATTGTGGTACATCCCTTGTTCAGTAGTTTCATATTTGTACTTTATAATATGACTTGGCTTACTGTCAAAAAAAAGTCAGAATTTTTTGACAAACTCATATCAGGCGTGTTTGGTTTGGTTGAAGTCAATCTTGTTTGGTACAATGGTACCCACTTTAAGCCAGTTGACTGATGTATGAAGTATCCTTTTTTTCTTTCCAAACAACCTTACTCTTCTAGGGGTCAAGAAGGTTCTTTTTTTCTCTTTGTTTCATTTTGTAGTGTGGGCCAATGGAGGCTCTATCATGGTAAGTTTCATGGGATATTTTATTTGGACTGCAATTAGATTTAGTCTATGATTTGGAGGCACGAACAAGAATGTCAGACTCTGGCACAGACATGGGACATGCCAGTTAATGTGGACACGGTTATATATGCATATATTTCTATAGCATATATGAGTATTTGAATCATAAATATGAACATCGGGTTATATTCATATGCGAACTTAATTTTACCGAAATTTTTTCAAAACAATAGATTTTGTTGAAAATGGTCTTAACGTACTTCATGTGGTACAATTTTTTTAGATGAATGGTAGTGTGCATATTCACAAGCATTGACACCGATGGACGCGTGTTGTGTCCGGGTGTATTGGACGTGACAGTTTTTCATTGGGAGAAATCCTGCAAATCATAGGATCCATTATGCGTACATACTATGGTCTAAGCTTTAGAATTAGATGGCATGCCCAACAGGTGAAACTTGATAGCTTTGGTCACTATCTTGATAGTTTGATCATTGGCTTGCCATATAAAATTGAGACAAAATAGCATCCCTAGGTAGAAAAAGCACAATTTCAAGTTGGATAACATTTAACTTTCAAAGTCCTGCTTGAATTATATGACTGTGGAAATTGTTGGAGGAGACAGAGGAAGGAGTTTATTCTATTATGTATGATATTTTGTTTTATCAGACTGATGTATTTAAATTTCAGAAGCATTCCCCATGGAAAGCGAAGGTAGGATATTCATACCTTTAGCGGAGCAAAGGGACGGGTTAACTATGTGGATTGACAACTGTTAAAAGGGCCCGACTTGTATGATTTCGTTTGTACCTTGAGCAAGAGGGGGTTTCTCTTGATATGGAAGTAGTAGGTTGACACAGGAAATTGTTTGTGCTTTCAGTGGGTCGGATGTGT
Organism: Scilla litardierei; assembly: GCA_030789695.1. Classification (NCBI taxonomy): domain Eukaryota; kingdom Viridiplantae; phylum Streptophyta; class Magnoliopsida; order Asparagales; family Asparagaceae; genus Scilla; species Scilla litardierei. The sequence goes on along the minus strand of CM061136.1, from coordinate 135,157,736 downwards.
AGGCGTTTTTCATTTACGGACTTAAGAGCATGCACATGTACTTGGAAGCTGTTCTGGTATAATGGTGCAAGTGTGTGATGCTTGACAATCATTTGGTGGATAACACTTCCCAATCTTTAATTTTTAATTCAATGTCTTTGCACGGGCTTGGAAGACCATATCGGAAAAGAAAAGAAAAGTGTGGAATATAACTTGAAGTTGGGCATCTACATGGTACCTTAAGCTTTTGGCTAAAGTGTCTCAACCAAGGTTATGTCATCACCTATTTAAGCCTCTATATAGTAGCTTAAGCTTTTGGGTTGGAGTGTCCTAGCTAAGATTATGACCTTAGCCATTTAATTTAACTAAAGTACACCTACTTAATTTAACTAAACGTGGGATCCCGTGATTCCTATTTTAATTATATCACTATGTAAGCACACTCATTTCCGATTTGATGTCTTAAATGGGTTGCTCTCATTATCTCCACCAATTGCCATTCCCACCGCCAACATACCAACCCACCACCACTACACATGCATATGGAAAAGAAGGAAAATGTATGCACACGCTTAATGGACACAAGCAGATGTTAGATGTCTATGATACAGTCTGATGAGAATGACAGTGGGATAATAAAGGGGAATTCTATTAGATAACAGGAAAATACAAGATATGAGGCCTCAATTAGAGATGAGGACCACTCTTCCAAGATCTAACACTAAAATGTACTCCTAAACTTCGTTCTTAACTTTATTTTTCTTCTCCATTTTCTTCATACCTCACACTAACCCCATTCCCTCTTATTTATAGGGTTGGTTTGACCCTATTTACAAAATTGTCACCCGGGCACTAAATTACAAAATTTCCCTACGGGCCCCATAAATGTAAAATTGCCACCATCGTGGCTACAATCCTCATTTCCAACACTACTCCGTCTCTGAAAAATCACATTGTCTTTAAGGTGGTGCATGAAGTCCACGAGTGTGCTTTTTCGAGTGTAGCATGCCTCCTCGCATCCTCCTGGATCAAAAGGCCACACACGAGCTCCATTTTTCTCGAAATGTTGCTGCAGGAGTGGGAGCATGTCCGCAGCTGAGTCTTCTACGACTGGCTCTTTCCGTTCTGAATTTGGACTCCAAACGAGTCCGGAATCGTCAAAATACGGAAGCCGCACAGAAAACCAGTTGAAATTCGCCCAAAAATCCGAAAAAAATACGAAGCTGCACTGTTCATCGGTTCGAGCCGTCAGCTCGGTTGAGCCGGCTCGGGCCGTCAGCTGCGGCTCGGGTGCGGCTGGATTGAGCCGCAACTATAGCAATGGCGGCTCGCTGGCGTCGATCGCCTTTTCTGACGATTCCGATGGCCGTTTCCGATGCTCCTTGGTTTGTTGGCTTCGTCCCCTCCGGGCGCATCTAAAGGAGGTGATTGCAGTCTATAATATAGTCGGCACCGTCGCCAGTGACGCTCGAAAACCTTCGCTTCCATCGCACCTTGTATTTTCCGGCGGCGCCGGCGTCCGATGACCACGACGAAGGCTGCTGAAGGTTCGTCTCCTCAGGGCACACCTATGGGCAGCGGCGGCGGCGCCAACAACATCCAAAACCCCTCTCGGCTTTCTTCTGGGTGTTCGATCGCATCGCCAAGGCTTGCAGTGGGCTCGTCCGACTAGCGACGACCCTCTGGGGGGTCGTCGGAGTTGGGGCGGCCCTCTGGTGGCTCGCCTGACTTGTGGCGCGCTTTTTGGGGTTCGTCGCAGCCGCGACGGCACTCCAGGAGCTCGTCGGAGCTCGTGTAGCCAAGGAGGCCGCCGCCCTCAGCAGGAAGCTCGTAGTCCTTCGTCGGAGTCAAATCTGGAACATCGATGACTACGTGTCGTGCTTGCCGTGGAGGGGTAGCGGCGTTTGATTTCCGCACGATTCTTTGCCATTTGACGACTCGTCTCGTCAAAGAATTGATGGATCGAGGATCTCAAGTCCTCTGACATACGACGGTCCATCTCCTCTAAAGATTGTTTCATCGCGGCTCGCGGCTCTGATTTCATTCGCATTTCCCTAAATCGGCACCATGGATCTTGAGCTCTGGTACCATTTTGATGAGAAAGACGGTGGGATAGCAAAGATGAATTCTATTAGATTACAACGAATTATAAGATATGTGCCTCAATTAGAGAGGATGGCCATTCTCCCAAGATCTAACACTAAAATTTACTCCTAAACTTTAATTCTTAACTCTACTTTTCTTCTCCACTTTTTTCGTACCTCACACTAACCCCCTTCACTCATATTTATAGGGTTGGTTTGACCCTATTTACAAAATTGTCACTGGGGCACCAACTTACAAAAATGCCAATCGGGCACCAAATTACAAAATTGCCCTACGACGCCCATAAATACAAAATTGCCACTATCGTGGCTACAATCTTCATTTCATTCAACACAGTCTCAATGCAGTCCCAATGTTAGTTATGAATTCAATATTTAAGTATTTAACAAATGATTCAAAGCTTCTTTGTCCTTCTTATGATTAATGGTTTTTGACTTGGTTGAATATGCTAGAGCATATTAACATGTGATTATTTTGCTTTTTTAAGTGAAATAATATTTGGTCAATTGAGAAGCATCTATATCTTGCATTTCGTTTGGTGTTTGTAAGGTTATTTTCTCAAAATTAGCTTTTTACTTCTTAGGCATACATTGGCAATACAGTTTGTGAAACTAGGGCTTTGTTTAAGTTAAAACAAAACCCAGGTTTGTATTCACACAGATTATCAGTTTCTAAAACTGGGGTTATAGTTCAGTGTTTGGAAATCATCATCTTAACCTCCATCTCAAAAAATTAGGTCAGCTTTATGAACTGAATAGAAAGATTATTGGATCGTGATCACGTCGGATTGTGATGGCAAATACTTGTTCACGTATTGCGATTTAAAACTTTCTCTTCTGTCAAACCAAGATCCTTAATATTCCTTCTTATTGCCTCTATTCATAATTTCTTCAGTCTACCTCGTCTACCTCTCTTTCTTTTGATCTCGACATTCATATGTTATGTTTTTCTAACGGACGTATTAATATGTCTTCGATGTGATTGATCAAACCATGATGTCATCTCATTTTATTCTTTATGGATCATGTCTATCTTCGTTCTAATATACTCATTTTACCCTGTCTTTTCTAGTGTTTCAACACATCGCAACATGTTGCGGCCGGTAATTGAGAGGAGGGGCAATTGGGTAAAATGACATTTAAGGGATGTTTTGGCTATTTAAGGGGGTTGAGCCGGCCCTAATTCGCATGCGAAAATTGAGAGAGTATTTTATTTTATCCCTTAGATTAATTGTATTAGGATTTCGGCTTTTCCCCTAGGTTAAGAATCGTCTTCTAGTTATTATTTTAGCGAGTAGATTATTGTATTAGTGTTCCCTTTTAATTGTGAGATCTGAAATTCCAATAAAAATCCCATTTTTATCATCAAATCCCTAGCGGATCGCATCAATTGGTATCAGAGCGGTTTGATCCATGGCAAACACGCGAGCAACAGAGCGGATTGAAGTCTTGGAAGGGAAAGTTGAGAGGATTGAAGCCCAAAGCAGCAAGGGTTTCATCGATCTAAGGAAGGAAGACGCGGAGACGGCCGCGGAGATCCGGAAGGAGATAAAAGAAAATCAAGAGAAAACGGAGGCCAAGATGGCGGAGATAAAAGAGAATCAAGAGAAAACAGATGCAAAACTTTCGGAATTGACGGAGGCCATAGCGGCGTTGACCGCTCATCTTATCCCAAAAGCGGATCCAAGCAAAAAGGAGCCACCTTTGGCGAAGGACAAAGGTAAAAAGGCAATTTTTTTTGAAGATGAACCGGATCTAGACGACGATGGAGGGTTTGACCAAGGAGACAACGCGTGGGGGGACCCACCAAGACCACGCGCTGCCGCGCCGCGACGACACAAACCAAGGAGGGGGATTTCCGGCCAACCGGAACACCCCAGGGTGGCCGTCGGCCCCCCAGGTACTTCTGGGGGGCCGGCGAACCCCCTGGGGGGCGGCGGCAGGCCGCCAGGGCCTCGGGAGGGGCGACCGCACCTGTCGCCCCCCCTGGCGGCCTCGGCAGACCCTGCCGCCGCCGCCTGGGGCCCGCCGGCCCACTTCCAGGGCCGGCCGGCCCAGGCGGCGGCCTGGGGGGCCTCGGCCGACCCTAGAGGGGGGATCCGAGGCCCGCCCGACCCCTGGGGGGGCCCACTGACCCCCCAGGACGATCGACAGGTGATTCCGCGAGTTCCCCGACCCCAGGGGCCCTGCCCGAGGTTCGTGGAGCGCAATTTGGGGGTTTTCAGCCTTTTGGGGGACCCAGTGGAGGATTGCAGCAGGGTGGAGGGCCCCACCAGATCACAGGAGGCCCGTCGACTCAGCCCCCACCCTTTGGGGGAGTGACGGGAGATTGGAGAGCGTACCAGGACCCTCCAGGAGGCCACCAGGCGGAGTTTGGACACCATCAGGGAGACTGGCAGGGGCACGGAGCAGAGGGAGGCTACCGTGATCGGACTGAGGCTTATGTTCCAGACAGGCGACATGGATACCAGCACAGGGGAGGATTCCAGCCGCAGGAGAGAGGTGGATTCGCTGGCGAGAGGCGTCTGAGGAAGCTGGAGGTGCCTGTTTTTGAGGGAGGAGACCCAGATGACTGCCTCTACCGGGTGGAGAGGTACTTGGAGGTGTCCGCTGTCCCAGGAGAGGAGTGGCTCCGGGCGATCAGGGTCTGCTTGGAGGGAGAGGCCTTGGGCTGGTTCCGCTGGATAGATCAGCAGCAGCCTTTTCAGACCTGGGCTGAGTTTACGACGCTCTTGACGGAGCGGTTTGGAGGGGGACAAGCCGGTGGCGTGTTCGAGAGACTGTACTCGCTGAAGCAGGAGCGGAGCGTGGGTGATTATATCAAGAAATTCGAGTCGCTCTGCCACCGAGTTCGGGGAGTTTCTGAGGAGTCTTTGGAGGGCTGTTTCATGAAGGGGCTGAAGCCCACGGTGAGGTCGGGGCTGAGGCAGTTCGAGCCCGTTGGTTTGCGTGGGATGATGACGCTGGCCAGGAAGGTGGAGGATCACCAGGAGACAGAGCGAAGAGCCCGGGGGACGTGGGGTGGCTCTACGTTTCGAGTGCCGGACCCTGGAGGGGGACAAAAGGGGGCCGCAGGAGGGGCAACATCCACTGACAGCACAGTGGCTACCAAGGAGAAGGGGATGGAACCACGACCTGGAGGACATACACGACGAATGACAGAGGCAGAGATTCGTGACAAACGGACCAAGGGCCTGTGTTTTAAATGCGACGAGAAGTTTACTCCTGGGCACCGGTGCGGGAATCGTACTCTTCAGATCCTGATAGTGGATGACGAAGAAGAGGGAGAAGAGAGTGTGATAATGCTGGAAGCCGGCGTGGACGATGAGCAGGAGCACCTGCACGTGGAGTAGCTGACCATACACTTCACACACCACCTTGAGGACAATGTGGTTTTTTTAGGGGCGGAGTAGTGTTGCGGCCGGTAATTGAGAGGAGGGGCAATTGGGTAAAATGACATTTAAGGGATGTTTTGGCTATTTAAGGGGGTTGAGCCGGCCCTAATTCGCATGCGAAAATTGAGAGAGTATTTTATTTTATACCTTAGATTAATTGTATTAGGATTTCGGCTTTTCCCCTAGGTTAAGAATCGTCTTCTAGTTATTATTTAGCGAGTAGATTATTGTATTAGTGTTCCCTTTTAATTGTGAGATCTGAAATTCCAATAAAAATCCCATTTTTATCATCAAATCCCTAGCGGATCGCATCATAACATTTGTATCTCTATCATACCCAAACTCTGTTCATCTTTCTTGGTTTTCTTGGTTCATGTTACTTGGTGATCACTCAATACTCTTGCTCCTTATAACAAAGCTGGTCCAGTTATCGTCCTATAAAAAATTATTATTTAATTGCAACGGTACATTTTGATGCACAGCACTCCTGTTGCTTTTCATTTTAACCATTTTATTTTAATTCGATGATCAATATCTTCATTAATCTCTGCATCCTTTTATCTATGCATCCTTGTGGATAAATAACCTAAGATACTTAATAGTACTTATTTACTGAAACTTTCTTCACTAACAATTATGTTTTAGTCGAGTGTTTGGCAATATAATTTCTTTTTCTCTTCCTCTATTTTGTGAAAATCCATTTAGTTTTTTGGGAACCCTTGTTTCACAAGGTTTGAGGACCTCCAAACCTAGCTTTTGAAACTTATTTTGGTATCCAAACAAGACTCAGTTTTACGGATTGAAGTTTAGGCCTGCCAAATCACGGGTTGAGAAACTGAACTCTGTTGCCAAACTAGCCTTCTAGAAATGATCATGCTGTGTTTTCTAGACAACCATTCTCAACTGAAACAAGTTACTGATTCTTATAATGAAATTTCAGTACAAGGCTTTATAAGCCCTACTTTTAGGAGTCTGGTAGAATAGATAGTACTGAAGATATGTTGAGGGTAAAATGTGGAAATGACATGCTATTGTTGTTGCCAGGATTTGGCACATCGACGTATAGAGAGTTTTGCATCACTTTTCAAAGTTTCTTATGGATTTTGTCAATTTGTTTTTTTGGAAGGTTTCAATGTTGTATCTGATTTACCTTGTGGGGCATATAGAATTATCTTCCTCTTCTCGATTAGCATGCTTAAGCTTGTAAATGACTTGTTTTAAAATGAGCACATAGGGAACTTGTGGTGGGTTTGTCAGGTTTAGTGGTGTCGTATCATTTTACGTAATTTATGATTTTAGGTATGCCGGTATCTGAATTGAGTTTTTGTTTTGCCTTGTGGGTTTCTTGTGTGGGCTGACTGGGGGGTGCTGATTTGTGGGAGGAAAAGTATCTTTGAACTACTACTGATGTTTATAATATTTGGCATACGAAGGTCACTAGAGATTGGTGGTGGTATTTATAGGTAAAAAGCGAGTAAACTGTAGTGTTACTTCGTTGGTTGTATGGATTGTTGGCATTTGCTGTGGCTAGATGTGCATTTGTTTTAGTTGCTGGTTTCAGGCTTAGGGTCGTGATTTTGATACATAACATTCTGTTTGATCTATTTGGTCACTTATACTATACATATATATTTTTTATATTTTGGTTGGTAGAAAAGCTTCTCATGTTAGTAATGCTTTGTACATTGGGTATATCTAATGTTGTGATTTTTTAAAAATTTATATTGTTTCTGGATAACTCTTCCCACTGCCGTTTCTTAAAACATCTTAATTACATTCCCGATTCCTTATCTTTTCGTTATTTCAGTCTGAAGCTAGTCCCCATTATGATACGTTGTTTAAATTCGCAGGGACAGCTTCAGCTATGTGCATCATTTCTGTTGTTGTTTCAGCTGAAGGGAGTTTATGAGAAATCTTCATTTTGTTTTTTTGTTGCCTTTTTTGTAATTGGACTCCCTTTAAATACGCTTGCAGTTTACTGACCTCTCCGTGACTTTCTTTGATTCTCAGGTTTATGCGGGTTTGGGAAGGTTACACGGTTGATCTCCTGCTGTTTGTGAATGAACATGGATTCTACAATAATATCATATTGTGCAGATTGGTCCTGCATAAGCAACATCGTCTGATCCAAATCGAACCTAAATGCCACTATGTAGTTCTTCCTGTAGATCTCTTTAGCCTATGTGCACTGCTGTTCTTCTCAAGAAGAGGACCAGAAACATGCTACATTTATCCATGTTTTTAAGGATGTATGCATTATGTTCTTGTTGGCTCGTTTCTTAGTGTTCTATGCTGTCAAATGGTAGACCTCCCATTTTGCTGCCAAGTTTGGTGGTGATCCAGCTGAATTGCTTTTATGACTAATGCTCAAGCTGCATGCTCCCACCGGTAGGAGGCTGATACAAATTTTACCTAATGGTTGCCAGCGATTAGCATCGTTTAGTATATTTAGGCGGCTTTTATTTGTTTCGTCTTGGTTTTCTTGATTATAGTCTTGTTTGTATAATGTGGGGGTGTGGATTTAGATGGCGAAGTAGAAAGCTAAAAGATTTCAGGAATAAACACTGCCTAACGCCCATTGTTGGATGGTTACCGACTTATTTCTCGTGTCCCAATTGGGGTAGACGTTTGTCATGGAACATGCTCTATTAGAGGTTGGGTATGAAAGGACGAGGATATTCTTCGGGTACCCCTGCTTATAAACATGGCCACTGCGTGCACGAGGTATGCATAATCTAATCTTAGATGCATTTAACTCTTAAATCTCATGCATACGTATTGATTCCTTGAAGGGATGCTGATTTTGTCATTTGATTTTAGGTTAGAAGTGATCTTGACCTCCACTAACTTATTTCTGTTAGTGTGCAAGCTACAGATCTAGGTGCGAGCATCATCTCCGAGGTCGTTTGGCAAGACATGTTAACTATCAGTAATCTTCTTTTGCTCACATGCTCTTTCAATTATGATAAAAATAGCATTCATGATCACATCCACTTAGACTGAATCAATCATGGCTTCTCAAGAATAAGTCAAAGTAGCTTACTTTGACCACAACATTTTGGGCATTGTTGAATGTTACTAAAAGTATTTTAAATGAAGAAAATATCTTAAAGGCTTTTCTATGTGACTCACACAAGCAACATAACATGGATTCATTCGACCACTTCACTAGTAATCGTAAAACATAGGGTATGAACATGTGCTTTAGTAGAGAACAACTCTCTCTAGAGTAATAATGTTAAGATTCACTTAAAATTGTATAGATCAACACACACTTCGCTAAACAGTCTCAACCAGAGGCAGAACTGTTTAGAGCTTGTCCTACGCAGTTGCCCAGGCAAGAAAATAAAATAAAACTCTTTGCGTATACCAACACTACATCTATATGGCCCAATTGTTAAGGTGTTGGGTTATGTAACCAGAGCTTTTGGATTCAAACTCCAATGAAGACGTCATTATTTGTTATTTTTTGCATGTTTGGTATTGTTTCTTTGGTCTTGCACTTTAAAAAAAGAACGAAAATCTACCTTATTTTTATGTTTCTATTAAAATTCTTTATAATTTGATATCCCTCGTATTGGGACCAAACATGACAAGATGATATTGCACATTAAATAAAAGCAATTTTACATATTTTACTTACAATAATTACGTATTTACCATAAAATTTTATTTGTACATTATAAACATAATTTATATTTTAAAGAGCGCTTTGTATTTCGTCTCCTAATAGTCTTTTTCCACTTTCTTTTATTTTGATTTTGATTCTTATGCTAATAGAACACGTAGGGGCACAACTATGTATTGTTGGAAATAACGGCTCTGAAAAGCCTTTATTTTTTTCACTAATTCTTTAGCCCCACATTACTTGGGAAAGTTGCCTTGGAGGAGTATATTAGGGAGTTATTGAGACTTGGGTATGTGCCCCCAAGGGGTACCACTCTTTTGTTAAGGGGAGATGACTTACATGAATATGAGTTCACCACGGGCGCGCCGTCGTCGCCCGACCGTGCCGTGTACGTGGCGCGCGTGACTTTCCTTTTTGGACCTAGTCCATTAATATCGCAGATACTAAAAGTTGGAAACGGCTAGTTGATTAATTGCTGCATTTGTTACATCATTCATAGCCTTTCTTTAATACACGGTTATTATTTGGCCGTTTGAAATCCTGTAACAGCTATTTTGGATTCATATAAATATCCATTCTTCATTCCTCAAGTAAGATACGCAGAAAGTTTTTTTGTAGATTTCTTCTTCATTCTTCATGTAAGGACCTGGCTATGAGGAAAACACTAGAATGGTGGTTAAATAGTGTTTATAAAATTAACTAAGAAATTAGCCTAATTAAAATCCTAATCCAACAAAGATACGGAAATAAATGAAATAACAAATAATCAATGCTAACACAAAGATGGTTCAAGGGTTTGGATTACCCAAATCAAACCCGACTTGTTCCTGGTAATACTATATCCCTTCCACCTGGTTTAGAATCCTAACTTGAGGTTTCCTTTCAACCCACTTGTAGCAACCCTACAAGTGTAATTAATACACAATTAATGTCCTTGAATCCCACAACTAGGGATCAAGCAAACCACTCTCACAATTTAGAGTAAAACCAAATAACGAGAATTACGAAATTATGCAATTTACATTTACAAATTACATATGTCTTGAATTAGAACTTGAAGGAGCAAAGTGATGTGAGTATTGATCTCTTCCAATAAGAGAGGGAATCCCTTTCTCTTGTCACCACCAAATGCCTAGAGGATATCAACTTTGATTCTAGGTTGGAGAGCAAAGAGAGAATGAGATTGGAATTCTAGGGCTTTGAGAAAATGATAGCTTGAGAAGCTTAGAGATGATTACTTGAATGGCTAAGAGGCTCTCAATGGAACAGTAGAAGCTCTCTTTATAGGTTCTCTAAAACCCTCAAACAGAATACCCAAAATCCCCTTCGAAATCAGTGTGGAAATTCCCAATGGATTGATTTTACAGGCAGGACATGCGACTGATGAAGAATGGACAGTCGACTGATGCACTGTGTCAGAGGGTAAGTGAGAATTCAAACGGTAACTTATCAGTTACCACATAGGACAGTCGACTAATGAAGGTTGGACATTCGCCTGAAAACCGACAGGCGATTGTGAAACCTTCTACAGGCGTCGGTGTTGCAAAGTGCGTAAGTTGACAGAGTTTAAGTATTCTGGGTAAGCTTGGACAGGCGACTGATCTGGTATCCATAGGTGCCTGTGCCATGGACATGCAACGGGGAAACCAACTTCAGTCGTCTGTGTGCACAAGTGTGTAACTTGCCAAAATGAAAGATCTAGATAAGTGATGGACATGTGACTGTAGATGTATTGACAGGCGCCTGTGCCATGGGCAGGCGACTGGAAAACCTACTTCAGTCGTCTGTTTAACAAGTGCGTAAGTTAACAGATCTGGGGATCTTTGGGCAAGAGAAGACATGCGACTGACTCACAAGTCATAGGCGCCTGAAATTAGACAAGCGCTTGTACTTTGGACAACAGTCACCTGTTGAAAGTTAGGAATGAAAAACCCAAAAACCTATGTCAAAACATGTGCATTACAGACAACTGTAAAACAATTCTCATGCGCGTGTTGATGGGGTTTGAGGGACCCTTAGGGCATAACTCTACACCCGTCCTACGTCGGACGGACAAAAGAATTAAAATAGCAGCGGAAAAGAATTATTAAACTATTTAATAAAACACCCTAAGAATATCAATGACCATAGCCAGGATCTCTACTATCTTGGTGTGGGTCTAACCTGCCCCAAAATGGATCTAAACTAATGCAATGAAATAAATAAAATGCAGTAAAGTACATACCCGGAACTTTGCCTCCGCAGAGAATAAAGCGTCGTTTTCAGCAACAGACTTTGGCCTTCTCCAAAGCTATCCGCCTCCGCACCTCCGAATTGCTCCACCCGAAGCGAGCCGACACAACGCCTCCGAGCCAATCAACCGTCGAGGAAATTTTCACTTTGAGAGAGATCTGCGTCGTAGACTTTGGATCGAATCCAATCCTCCTCCACGTCTTGTTAGGACGCGAACGAAGGAATCGGAAAAGTAGAGAAGGAAAGAATAATTTTTCGTCTTGAATCGAGCGTGCTCAAAACTTTTTAGAGCTACTCGATCAGAGACTTTGTGTGTTTTTCAAGGGGTGTCGACCCCCTATTTATATAGGAGGCCGGATCCCTTGCTCGTCTCACGAGCAATGTGGGATTAATTGATATGGGAATTAATTAGTGGAGAAAATTGGGATTAGTTTTGCCTTACACTAAGGCGCAACTTCCACCAATTATTTCTCCCTCACCGTTGGGCTTTGGAAGTGATATAACCTATCAATTCGAAGAGCTTTGAATGGTGAACGCATAGGAACAAACGACGACGAATTTCGACTTCGTTTGACACCTCAAACAATTGCTCAAAGTTGAGCAAAAGTCACAAATTTGGATAAAATTGCAGCCGTCGCAATAACTTTAGGGTTTTCCCAAAATCCGGGCCCACCCGTGGGTCCCACCCGTGCCCGCCCGCACTAGGCAGGCGGGTCAGACACGCCCGCTGTGCGGGCGGGCTCGAGCCCGGCCCGTTGGGTGGGAGGGTCTAGCCCGCCTAGCGGGTCTGGACTCGCCCGCCCAAGCTGGGCTGGGCCAGAACTGGGCTTTTGCCAGTTCTGGCCTTTTGGGTTGTTTCTTGAGTTCTACAGCTCCGATTAAGCCGATTTTCGAACCATTGGAAAGCAGGGTTCGAATGGGACTATCCCAAAAACCCTTGCAACCTTTTTCTATGCTTTTATTATGCAAAATATTCTTGTAAACATTTTACAATATGTTTTGAGTCCTTTTGCATCACATGCAATAATCCCTTATAGCATTCCACTAATGCTAAAATCGCAAACCTTTTGCGACATCATTAAATCCCATTTAATCAAGACTTATCGTCACAAACTTTTTGTGACTTCAATTATTCTCGTGCACCCGAGTGCACTCCTTCTAAACCCTTCCTATTACTAGACGCAAATCTCACTCGGTGTGAGACCCTACAACCTGACCCTACTACAGGTTGGGGCTCGAAACCCCTAGACGACAGTGACCACGAGTAGCAGGTGTCGCCCCTGTTTCTGCATCATAATTACGTGATTGACCCGTTGACAAAATATCGTTGGGACCACTCTGACTGTGTCAGTGATGAATACCGCTGTTATAGTCCATTAGTTATAACTATGTCACTGCTTAGCCTAGGGTATGGTAAAACGTCAACCCTACTAGCTAGCATTGGTCAGTATATTTCAGTCTTTGGTATGTCCATGTTGTACTACCTACAACATACCCAGGCCGAGGTTTAGCACAAAGAACCGTACTGAGCCTGTGACACTGACTTCCCTTAATGGAAGAGATGAATCCTATCTTAGTCACTACTTACCTCGTACGTTTCAAGTGCCACCCAACTTAAGACCTTTCAACGAGTGAAGAGTCGAGACTAGATCATAGATCTAAGTGACACCGTTCATGCACAGGTTCGTACAATGACCTCAAGTCTAAAGGACCAACTAGCCTATCATCATTAGAGAGTTATCAATGACAGTTTATTTCGGGTTAACCATTTGATAACTTTTTATTGGGTCGTTCAGTGAACTCATTCTCTAATGAGCACGTGTGTCTCGTCTCCGACTTTGCCAGGTCGAATGATTATGAGATCAACATTACCCTTTAGGATAAGACAAGGACACAATGGTCTGTCCCATGTGCCGATATCATATCTCGACACATCTATGACCATGAACATTTAAAGACTCAAGTTCCTAACGGTCATATACTTTCCATAATCAGATCTACATCTAGATACGTGTATGCCCTTACTTTAAGTCAAAGGAAATTATCCAAGTATTTAATAAATATATTAACCATAATAGGATAATTAGTACCATTTATATTTGAACAAGATGTATTCTAGGATAAATTGCCTCGAGGGCATATATCTCCCTACACCTGTATGGAGATAGGCGCCTGCATTGAAACAGGCACCTGCAGTTTGTTCTTTAGTCGCCTGTTGAAAATCCAGAATGCACAATAAAAGAAATGAAGAGTTGGAGTCCTAGAAAATGGTTTCTAATGACTTCCTAGGCTAGATAGAGTGAAGTGTGTGAGCTCCAAGATAGTTCTACTACAAGGCTACATTCTAATTAAGAGAAATAAAAGCATAAAAGATTTACATTGAATATTGCTTCTCTTCTTTCTCTTGAATGGCATCGGAGTCTTTGAAGCTCCTTCCTTCAAATCGATTACCCAATCTTCAATTCATTGAGCTTTGATTGATCTTGATAGTCATCCATTGCTATTTGATCTTCATGATAAGCTTAGGCAATGGATTAACTGCATGGAGGGGATTAGTCCAAGTATTTATGTTTGCTCATCATCAAAACCAAGTAAGGAGAAGTCCAATACTTAACATTCTCTCCCTTTTTGATGATGACAAACAATCATAAACAAAAACAAATAATTGTGCTTTAAAGAAATACTTACTCTCCCTACATAGATGCCAATCAAGTTAGACAATAAAGATATAAGCATCATGAGATCAATTAAAGCATAAGTATGATATACGTGAATGAAATGATTTCAAGTACTTGAATCTTGAATTTTTGAATCCAAATTCACTCTATCTTACTCACACTGAATCTAAGGCTATTTCAAAATTAGATTCAAGTTTAGCTTCTAATTAGCACAAAATTATGATTTGTTTATTTCTCTTCCCCTGTGGCATTATCCAAAAAGTGGGAGTAGAGAAACAACTAGTGCTAAATAAAAGTAAAACAATCATGGGAGTATAAAGAATTGCATATGCATTTAATGTGATACCAAAAGAAAATATGAAAACCATGAAAGTGTATCACACAAATACATATCAAAATCATCAAAACTAGGTTGACTAGAGAATATGAGTCCAATAGCAACATTAAACATGCAATACTTATCATCACACACCATATAAATGAAAGAGCACAAAGAGAGACAATATCACACAATAATAGAAGTGAGATAATAATGAGCCAAGGATGTCATCATATATATAAGTAAAAAGGCGAATACATGGAGTACATACCAAAATAACAACTCCACATACATCAAAATGACAAAATAAAGTATCACCATCCATACACCTAAAATATCGATACATTTAACCACAATATCCATAGATACATAAAAAAGACTCTCTAACCTTAACAAAAATAAACGAAGTCCTAGGGTGAGCAGTCTCTGATCATCATCAATCATCAACCAGAACAACATCCGTAGGAGCTCTCATATTAACATGAAAGCCCTGGGTCTTTGTCTTCGAGGTCGACACAACAGCAGCTGGAGGAACATCAACATGAAAGGCCTCAGCAGGAGTAGCCTCAGCAACAGTAGCAGAGGCCTCTAGAGTCTGTTCAACAGCGGGGGAGGCTGGGTGATGTCAGCTGGAGGAGCCTTAGCGTCACCAGAAACATCAGCAGATGATTATGGAATATCCTCAGCAGGATGAAGCATTGACCGGAGGGAGGCAGGTACAGATAAGCCCTGATGCTCAAATGAGGTACTGAGTATCTCAAGAAGCAAGGTCATCTTCTGATCCAGAATAGTCACCTTCTTATCGACCTGGAAGAAGAAGGAATCAATGGCAATCGAAGGAGCTGAAGATGATGATGGAATAGAGGAACCAGCAGGTGGAGCAGTGGTGCTGGCTGGAGGCACATATGATGAAGATGGCTGAGAAGCAGACTGCCTCTTCTTGGCTGCAGTCTGCAGAGCTGAAGAGGACTTCAACTTTATAGCTGCATCAAGAAGGGGGCCAAGGGGTACAGGCTCATAAGATGACAAATCAATCTCGAAATAACGGAAGACATGAGTAAGGATGCAACCGTATGAGATATGTGATGTGGAGGGAGAGATCTCTATGTGATCCATCCTATCTAGTATAACCCTGGCCCAGTTCACTTCCATCTCCGAAAAATAGCGTACATGCACTTGAGGATGTCATGTGCGGGCTGGGTTGAGGATCTATACTTGGGAAGGATGTTGGACTTGACCTCATGATGAACAACCCAACCACGAGGAGTGAACATAGATGACTTCACCCCAAAGGTAAGGATAGGAGGGACGACACAAAACATGTCCTAGAGGACGACCGGATCACGCTTAGCAACAGATGAAATGGAGATATCGGCAGGTAGGGATCCTGAGGATGTGATGTTAAGAATGGATCCTATAATCTTGTGGTCAAGCTTGATCGACATCCCCTGAACAACATTATCTAGAATCTCAGTCTCGTTATACTCACTGCGAATACCGTTAGCATAGAAAAGCTTGACGAGCATGTGATAAGGCCTGGGAGATTCAGCTTGGGAATATCTAAAAAGATCGACCAATTTGGTCGGAGTCAGGAGATGGGAGAGATTCTCGACCTGAAAAGTTGGGTACGAAATGTATCGCTCCTTGAGGAGCTTGACATTAATTAAGGCATTATACTTCCCGAGACATATATCGTCACGGAAAGTAGGCACAAATGAAGCAGGAGCCATATGAGGAGGTTTGGGTTGAGGTTCTGCTTTAGGATTGGCAGGCTCGGCTTGGGGTTCAACATTGGGAATTTCGGCTTGAACTTGGGGTTCGGCAGAAACAATCGCTAGGGGCTGAACCTGGGTTTTCTTATGCTTATGAATCAGGGGCTCGGGCTCATATTCACTCGACCACGATTCCTCGGAATCAGAGGGTATGAAGAACTCAGGAGTAGGAGATGGCGATCGAGCTTGTTTCATGCGAGCTTTGGTCGGACCCACCTTATGAACCTTAACCCTCGGTTCCATAGATTTCTTGAGGGAGAGGGATTTTTCCTTTTGAAGATGTAGATTTGGATTTGGGTGCCATAGAATGCAATAGGAAATGAAATATACGAAATCGACAACAAACTGAAGTTAGGGCACGAAATCGAAGAGAAAGAAGTCGAAACGTATACCTAAACAATGGAGGAGGAGGAGATTGATGCAAAGGAGGAGCACCGATGGAGGAGTCGACCCAAGGAGAGAGCTTGAATCGACAGAGAGGGGATGAGTGCAGTCGAGAGGAAGGAGGAAGAAGGATCAGGCTATTTAAACCGCATGAGAGAGAAAATAACCAATGATCGATGGTTAAAGGAGATAGTAGGAGAGATCTAGGCTGTTGGATCAAAAAGAACGGCTCAGATCGAAGAATACAAACCGCCAAACTCGACGGACATGCGAATGATGCACAACGTACTGTCGCCTGTCAAGCCCTAATAAAAAATGGCTCACAAAGAGGACATGCGCCTGTAGAAGAAAGTACAGTCGCCTGGTTTTGGCCAGGTTCCAGTGAAATGACCTACATGGTAAATTTTTTAAGAAATTTTGAGCCAGTTCACGGGAAAAAGAGTGACAATTGGGCAGGCGCCTGATGACAAAAATACAGTCGCCTGGGAGATGACCATGCGCCTGTAAAATGATGTTCACTCGCCTGTCATATATATGAGTTATGAAGGCTAAAAACTAGAGATTGGGCAGTCGACTGTCCTGGTTCTGAAATCCAGAATTGAAATCAAGGATATGAGACTTCTCACCCTTAGACCTATACTCTGATTACTATAAAAACATTAATAACCATTATAAGCATATAAAATGATACTTATATCAAAGATATCAAAAGTATTATAAAATTCATCAAAATCTCTAGTAAATCTCATAGAAAACTAATGTGTAAAATATACATATTGAATATGAGATATGGAAACGATCAAATGAGATCAAAACATGATATATCATATGAACATGATGTTGAGTATTGGACTTCTCCCTACTTGGTGTTAATGATGAGCAAACATAAATACTTGTGACTAATCCCCTATTTTGCAGTTAATCCATTGCCTAAGCTTATTATGAAGATCAACTAGCAATGGATGGCTCACAAACGTCATTGAAGGCAAATGATATGAATTGGATGATCGTAGATTGATGATTGAAGCTCCGTAAAGACTTCAAGCTCATACGTTGGAAAGAAGAGATTATTCGTCAATGTAATTTTTCTTTTATCTCTTCTAGTATGTAGCTTAGAAGTAGAACTTTGATGGAGCACTCACACACATCTACATTCTGTCATAGGACATCTTTAGACCTTTGTCCTTTGATCCCAATTCAATTCTATCTTGTTTGTGCTAGGATTGTTTATAACAGCCGACTGCTTAACAGTTTACAGTCGCCTGTCTCAGGAACAGTCGACTGTGTTTTGTTCCACAGTCGCCTGTTATGCACAGACTATTACAATGTAGTTTTGGGCCTTCTCTGATTATTTCACACAGGCTACTATTGAACGATTCACAGGCGCCTGTCCTAGTGAAAGTCGACTGTGAATAGTACATCAGTCGCTTGTCTCTCCTTGCCCAAACTCTGTTTTGATCTGTTGTCTACGGCCAGTCGACTTATGCTGTATATACAGTTGACTGTCTATTAGATCAGTCGACTGTCTACGCTGCAACAGTCGCCTGTCTGTAAGTCATTTCTTTGACTCAGCTCTCTGGAAATTTCTCTGGCTACTGATAATCGTCTGTTCAAGTTTTTACAGTCGCCTGTTCTGGTCTACAGTCGACTGTGTTACTTGCATCAGTCGTCTGTCCTGTATCTTGTGAGATTTCCAGTATTTGTCTAACTTACTCTTCTCTCGGCCAGTCGCCTGTCGAAGAATGTATAGTCGCCTGTTGGCTTGACAGACGACTGTCCTTGCTTCATCAGTCGACTGTCCACGTGGTAAGTTACCGTTATGAATTCTTACCTACCCTTGCTGCCTGTGCAACAGTCGACTGTGGATTGTTCAACAGTCGACTGTCGTGAGTTCAGATTATATCCGTTGAGATTTTTCTCACGGATTTCGATTGGGTTTTTGCCTAAACTGTTTTGTGGATTTAAGAAAGCTATAAATAGAGCTTCTACTGTTTCATTGGGAGGTTACTCATTCATTGCAAAATCCTTCAAGCTTTCATTTCCAAAGATCAAAGCTCTCAAGTCCAAAGCCCTAAGTATTTCCAAATCTTGTTCTCTTGCTCTCCAACCTAGAACCAAAGATTGATCTTCTAGTCAATTGGTGCAGTCAAGAGAAAGGGCTTTTCTCCTCTCTTCCAAGAGAGTTCTTCAACACACATCACACTTCTCCTTCAAGTTCTACTTCAAGGCATAGGTGTTTGTAAGTGTTGCTTTCATATTTCATAACTTTCGTTATTTGAATTGTGCTCTCGGTTGTGAGAGTGGTTTTTTCTTGCTCCCTGGTTGTGGGAGTCAAGGACATCGATTGTATTCGATTACACTTGTAGGGTTGCTACAAGTGGGCTATAAGGAAACCTCAAGTTAGGGTTCTAACTTGAGTATCCGGTGGTATCTGGGTGGAAGTGACGTATGATTATCGGGAACAAGTCGGGAGTTGACTTGGGTAATCCGAACCCTTGAAACATATCTGCGTTTGCATGTGTTTCTCTTTGGGTTGTTTTTCTATTCCGCACTATTTGTTGGATTGCATTTTATTTGGTGTAATTTCCTTTTAAATTTGCATAAACACTATTCAACCCCCCCTTCTAGTGTTTTCCCCATAGACATGGTCCTTACAATTGGTATCAGAGCGTAAGGTTTCATCTATGGCATCCAACAACAACAACGTTCCTCCGCCGGTTTCGTACAACAATCACGACCGTGATGGAGCGTCCACACTTTTCGACGGTCAATATACGGTACGTCCTCCACGTTTCAATGGTACTAATTTTGGTTATTGGAAGTGTAGGATGGAGACATTCCTTAGGAGTGCTTCTCTTTGGAGAACCCTTCACAAGGAGTACGTCGAGCCCGCCGAAGATGACTTCGAGAAATGGACGACTTCCGAGAAGTTCGCCGAAGTCAACAACGCTAAAACAATGAACGCTCTTCATTGTGCGTTGGACCCGAATGAGTTCAACAAGATATGCACATGTAAGAGTCCATATTAAATTTGGAACCATCTCATCGTTACCCACGAGGGAATGAATAAGGTAAAGCTTTCAAAGTTATATGTTGCCGTGCAAAACTTCGACTTGTTTCACATGCTGGAAAATGAGAGCATTGCGTCGATGTACGGATGCTTTATCGACATCACAAACAAATTGGAAGCCCTTGGCCAAATCTACACCGAACCTGAAAAGGTAAGGAAGATCATCATGGGGATGACTTCCAAATGAGAAAGAAGAGCAATCGCCATTGAGGAGGTCAATGACTTAAAGAATTACACAGTGGTAAATCTCATCGGGACTCTCATGTCTTACGAAGTAAGACGGGATAACCGATTGAAGATTCGAGCCATGATGAATCCCTCGGAGGCCAAGAAGAAAGCTTTGGCGTTCAACGCCAATTCATCATCCTCCGAAAGTGATGAATCCGAGAACGAGATGGATTTGGGTGATATGGCCCAAATGGCGAAGAAGCTCCAACACTTCTTCCGCAAAGGTAAATTTTCCTCAAATAAACGTTTTGAGTCTACTAATGCTACTTCCTCTCTTTGTTATAAGTGTAACAAGCCAGTGCACATCAAGAGGGATTGCCCAATGCTAAACAACAAAGAAAAATGGAAGGCACCAAAGTACCACAGTCCAACAAGAACAAGAAAGACAAGAAGAAAGGACTCGTAGGTACTTTTGATGACTCAAGTGATGACTCATCAAGCGATTCCGATGATGAGAAGGGTGAGAGCGCCCACATGTGCTTCATGGCACTTGAAGACCCACTCTCAGATGAGAGTGACTCCGACACGGATAACACCGAGGTAACAATGGATGAACTTCGTATAGCTAATGAAGAACTATTTGCTAAATACCAATCTTTAATGCTTAGATACTCTAGCTTAAAGAAATCAAAAGTTAGCAAGTCATCCATTCCATGCATTATCAACAATGACACCATTGTTGATACTTTAACCCTTGAGAAAGCAAACTTAGCTTCTCAAAATGTCACATTGAGAGATGAGGTGAATTCTCTCAAATCTCAACTAGATCAAACACATCCCATGGATAATAGTGATCTAGTTACACGTCACACACAATTGGGGTTAGAGAATGATTCTCTTAAATCCTAAGTGCACGAGTTCAAAGCAAGGGTGTCCACCTTGGATACCAATATTTCTTCTTTAAAGGAGAAATATGAGCTCATGTCCTCCCGTATTGTGAGATTCAATAAAGGAAAAGGACAATTGGATGATTTGCTTGCAAATCAATTTCCGGCCACACATCATGTTGGCCTTGGATTTATAAAAGCTAATGAATCTAATGCTCGCACCTCCAATAGTGGTGTCACTATAGATTTTGTGAGGCCGTCCTCCGGTGCATCCACAAGTGGTGTCAAAGACACTATGGGTAGCAATCCTACCAATAATGTCACCACATCACCTTCTCTTCCTTTTGGTAAGAAACCCACTAAGGGTGGAAACCAAAAGCAAGGCCATGCTTTTATGTACACTAACACTCATCCACGTAGGAAACAACCTACTTCACAAGTGGATAATCATGACACATTTTATGCTCCGCACCCACGGACACGTACACAACCACACATCAGAAATACTCATGTACGTGCTCCTACACACCTGTATGCTCATACGCATCATTACCTCATGTATGCTCATCCTCCACATGTCATGCATGATCCTTATGCTTCATATAATATGCATGTTCCCAAACATACGTATCATTCTAGAATGTACAATGCATATCCTCCACCACATATCTATGCTAGAAATCATGTTCCTAAGAAGCATGCACCACATAGAAATCCAACTCATATGCATGCAACTAGGAATATGACTCCCAAGATGTACACTATTTGGGGTCCTAAGAACACTAGTCTAAATGATAGGAATGCTTATGTTGATTCCTACTTTCATGACGTAATTAGAAATAGTAACTATGTTGGGAAGCGGAAGTCCACTTGGACTTGACTTCCAAAGGGCTAATCCCCTTGGACCCAACAAACATTGGGTACCATAAGCTTATGGTATATTATATAGGTACCCAAGAGAAAGAAGAAGAGCAATAAATGCCTTATTAGCTCTAAAGGGAAAGGATGGATTCTTGATAGCGGTTGCTCCAAACACATGACGGGAGATCACTCATTGCTCTCCGAAGTGATTAGCATCAAGGATGGTGCAACGGTCACTTTTGGAGGTAATCAAAAGGGAACCATCATTGGAGTATGTATCGTTGGTAATCCTTCCAAACCCCTAATTACTAATGTTTATCTTGTTAGTGGTTTATGTCACAATCTCATTTCTATTAGTCAACTTTGTGACAAAGGTTACATGGTTAACTTTGGAGAAGGATTGTGTACTATTGTTGATTGTGATTCAAATGTTTTATTTTTCGGTATTAGGCGTAAAAATATTTATTATTTGAGCTTGCCTAAAACCGTAGAACATTGCTTAGTTGCTAACACAAGTGAACAACTATTATGGCATCGCCGTTTTGGTCATGTTCACTTCAAGCACTTATATAAGTTAGCTAAGCATGATCTAGTCAAAGGTTTTCCTAAGATTATTTTTAATAAGAAAAACTTTTGTGATTCATGTCAAAGAGATAAACTAAGTAAATCTTCATTTAAGCTTAAAGAAGGGATTACTTCTAAGAGGCCCCTAGAACTTCTTCATCTAGATTTATTTGGGCTAACTAGAACCGCTTCTTTAGGTAATGCACATTATGGACTAGTTGTCGTTGACGACTTTTCTAGATTTAGTTGGGTTTCATTCTTAACTAATAAGAATGAAGCTCATGAAGAGTTTACCAAATTTGCAAAGAAGATTCAGAATATTTTAGGATCCACCATTATCACTATTCGTAGTGATCATGGAGGAGAATTTGAGAATGCGTCTTTTACTAAGTTTTGTGATGACTCCGTGATAACTCATAACTTTTTTTTTCCTCGTGCTCCACCACAAAATGGTGTTGTAGAATGAAAGAATAGGACTCTTATTGAGTGTGCTCGCACTATGCTCCATGATAGTCATTTAGGACTACAATTTTGGGCAGAAGCGGTGCACACAGCATGTTATGTGCGCAATAGGATCCTAGTGAGACGCCGAACAAACAAAACTTGTTTTGAGTTGTTTTATGATAAAAAGCCTCAAGTGAAATATTTTCGTGTTTTTGGTTCGAAATGTTTTATAAAGAACACCTTTAGTAATTTAGACAAATTCGAGCCAAGATCCGATGAAGGAATTTTTGTTGGATATTCCACACGTAGCAAAGCCTACCGGATATACAACAAAACTTCTTCAACGATTGAGGAATCACTTCACGTATCGTTTTATGAAGATTTTGATTTTCCTCATGTTGATGATGATAATGTAGAGATTCTTTGTGACTCTCTTAATAATGTTAAGATTAATGATAATATTGTTGAGACTAACACTTCTAACGAAGTTGTTGAAGTTGTTCCTAGTGATCCAGGTATACCCAAAGCGTAACCGACCGTTCGCAACCATCCCCATAACCAAATTATTGGAGATATTGGTGTGGGTGTTCGAACGAGATCAAGAATTGAAGAATTCTCTCATTGCGCATTTGTCTATACCATTGAGCCAAAGAACATCCAAGAAGCTTGCGAGGATAGCTCTTGGATAGTGGCAATGGAAGAAGAACTAATGCAATTTGAGAGAAACGAAGTTTGGGAACATGTACCTCTTTCAAGTGGTCACCAAGTTATTGGGACCAAATGGATCTTCAAGGACAAGACGGATGAAAACGAGGTAATCACACGGAACAAAGCATGGTTAGTAGCTCAAGGCTACCGGCAAGAGGAAGGTATTGATTTCGAAGAATCTTTTGCCCCCGTAGCTAGTTTAGAAGCTATTAGGTTGCTTTTATCTTTTACATCCCATAAGAATTTTAAATTATTTCAAATGGATGTTAAAAGTGCATTTTTAAATGTGTTTGTCAATGAAGAAGTCTATGTTTCTCAACCTCCCGGATTTATTCATTAAAAATTTCCAAATCATGTTTTCAAACTTAAGAAAGCATTGTATGGATTGAGACAAGCTCCTAGAGCTTGGTATGATTGTCTTAAGACCTTTCTTTTGAATTTAGGTTTTAAAATGGGAGAAGTTGATTCTATGCTCTTCATTAAAGATTATGAAAATGACATTATTTTGATTCAAGTTTATGTAGACGATATTATTTTCGGTTCTACTAACTTTAATCTTTGTCAAGAATTTTCCAAGTCTATGAAGGATGAGTTTGAGATGAGCCACATGGGAGAGCTCACCTACTTCCTTGGATTACAAATTCGACAAATGGAGAATGTCACTTTCATTCATCAGACAAAGTACACAGGGGAGCTTATTAAGCGATTCGGGATGGAATCGTCTTCGTGCAAAAGGACTCCCATGAGTACTACTACTACTACTCGTCTATATCGAGGTATGATCGGTGGCTTACTTTACTTAACCGCTAGTAGGCCCGATATCATGTTTTCCGTATGTCTTTGTGCTAGATATCAAGCAAGACCTAAGGAGTCACACTTGATTGCGGTTAAACGAATATTTCGTTATCTCAATCAATCCCTAGATTATGGGTTACTTTACCCTAAGTCTAGCACATATGAGTTAATCTCATATAGTGATGCCGACTTTGCCGGATGCAAGTTTGACAGGAAAAGTACTAGTGGCACATGCCATTTCTTAGGAAATTCCTTAGTTTCTTGGTTTTCTAAGAAACAGAATTCGGTGTCATTGTCCACGACTGAAGCGGAATATATTGCCGCGGGTCTTGCATGTGCACAAGTTCTTTGGATGAGACACACTCTTAGTGACTATGGTGTCAATTGTGATACTTGCCCTATTATTGTTGATAATCAAAGTGCTATTTGTCTTTCTAAGAATCCGGTACACCACTCCCGTACCAAACACATAGACGTGAGACACCATTTTATAAATTATCATGTAGCTAAGAAGGACATCATCTTAGAGTACATTGAAACCCAAAAACAAATTGCCGATATCTTCATTAAACCTCTTAAAGAAGATTCATTTGTGAGGTTACGTGGAGAATTGGGAATTATGGGTGAATCTGAAATCTAGAAGCTCAATCTTTCATGTTATAACTCCTTATTGAGCTCATATCTTTTTGATTGTCTTTCTTCATGTGCTTTATTGTTTTATGAGCTTAAGAAAGGCAATTGTGTCTTATTTGATTTCATGAGTCTTTGAAATTGATTGGAGTAATTTGTGTTTCAATGGATTTAGTGTTTTCATAATGTTTTTTACGTTGTATTTGTGATTAGAGTATAGGTCCTAGGGTGAGTGTTCTTATTCTCTAGAATTCTATTTCACTGTGCACTTTTGGACCAGGACAGACGATTGTCTTTCTTTCTACAGTCGACTGCCCTACTCTATATTCTCTGTATGAATATTGGTATCTTTCGCACAGCCGACTGATGACTGTTTTACAGTCGACTGTTAACTTAACAGGTGACTGCATTTTAGTCATCAGGCGACTGTACTCTCTGTCGAATTTTTACAGAGTTCTCTGTACTTTTTGTGAACCGTCTTAATTCTTGGCCAGCCGACTGTTGAGTATTTATCAGTCGACTGTCCAGTGGACATGCGACTGTATGTTACTTTCCAGTCGACTGCCCATCCATCTGAGCTTTATTTAATCACTTCATCCAGCCGACTGTCTTTTGTGTAACAGTCGACTGTCTATTGCTGTGTCGGTACATGTGATTTGATCCGAGCCGTCGATTCCTTGATCCAACGACTCAGCTTCATTTCCCCAATTTTATATTCAGTCTATGCGACCATTTACCCTCGTCGACTCTCTCTCCTCCGTTTCGACCGTTCGTCTTCCCGCTCGATTTCGCTACCCAATCCGTCGATCTCCTCCCTTCGTGCGTCTATTTCGTTCTGTCGTTGCCTTTGTTCTATCGCTGGACTAGGTTTGCTCTCTCTATCTCGTGATATTTTCGGTTAGGGTTCGTTCACTTTTGTGTCTTGCCCTAGCTTCGTGTTCGACTATGGCTCTTTTCGATCATTTCTTCCCAAATGTCTCTCTCGATTTCCTCAATGAGCCGTTCCTTCACCGAAGCCTGATCCGACTCTCTCCTCGCCTCAATCTTCTGGAGAACCTCTTCACATCAATGTCAGTGATCCCATCCCCTCTTCTCAGCACACTGATAGGCCTTCTCGCTCGTCTCAGCCCGTTCTCCGGCTCTGTGATCGTATCACTGTCATTGAGAATCGTTCCTATTCCATTGACGAGAAGCTCAATCTTTTATTGGAGCTTCAGTACAAATCTCTAATGCATCAGGGTTTTCCCATCCCTTCCGAGCTTCAGGCTATGTTTGCTACCTCTGAGAACACTGCTCCTGCTTGTGTATCTCCTCCTCCTGGCTTCACACCAAAACCCTCTGTGGTTCAGACCTCCGATGCTCAGACTCCACTTCATGTTCTTGCTGAATCATCTGCTGTTCGTGCTTCGTCTTCTAAGAGGAAGACTCCTGCCCTTCCTACTCGTCGCTCTGCTCGGCTTCTGTTCCGATCTTCTGGTCGCTCATCGGACCCCTCCGTCATTCTTATTGACTGAGGCTGCTGCTGCTGTTCTGTTCACTCACCTGTAGACCTTGTTTTTATTTTGTGTGGTCTGCTTTTGTTTAGGTTGAGTGATTCTGTTGACAGTTGTTTGTGTATGATGGATGATGTTGTCTGCGACTCTTTTATATATGCATGGTGATATATTTAGATGTCGTCATGATGATGTATTTTTTGTGATCATGATGTATTTTGTTTGGATGGCCATGTAGATGACCATCCGTTGATGTACTCAGACTATATATATATATATATATATATATATATATATATATATATATATATATATATATATATGATGTTGCATCCTCTCTTGTGTCACACTATGCTATATTGTTTATCTTACCTGTGTGATGTATGATATGTTGTCTCCATGTATGCTTCACTCTCCTTGATGTGCTTTTGAGACAATATATGACTTTGATATGATTAATTCATGCTATCTTTGTTGTGAAGAATTTGTGAAAATTATTTTCATTTTGTATATCTAAAATATTGATATTGGATTTCCATTCCATTACTCACATGTGCATATGATGAGATTTTATGAGTTTTTATTCGATATATCTTTATACTCCTTGATTGTTGTTAGGTCGTATTTAGCACTATTATTGTTGTTGTTATTTGCTCCCTCCTTTTGGATAATGCCATAGGGGGAGAGAAATAAACAATACAAGATTCATAATGGATGTGCTAAGTATGTTCTAACGCTTGAATCTAAGATTTTCATTGCCTTAGATTCAGGGGGAGTAAGATTACAATGAATAGGGATTTTATTTCCTAGATTTCTTGTATTGAATTCATTCATATCTCACTCATTTGCTTCAATTGCTATGTAGATGCTCTAATATTTGTTGACTAACTTGATTGGCATCTATGTAGGGGGAGTAAGTTTTCATTGCCCACAATTATTTATCTTTTTGTTTATGTTTGTTTGTCATCATCAAAAAGGGGGAGAATGTTGAGTATTGGACTTCTCCCTACTTGGTGTTAATGATGAGCAAACATAAATACTTGTGACTAATCCCCTATTTTGCAGTTAATCCATTGCTTAAGCTTATTATGAAGATCAACTAGCAATGGATGGCTCACAAACATCATTGAAGGCAAATGATATGAATTGGATGATCGTAGATTGACGATTGAAGCTCCGTAAAGACTTCAAGCTCATACGTTGGAAAGAAGAGATTATTCGTCAATGTAAATTTTCTTTTATCTCTTCCAGTATGTAGCTTAGAAGTAGAACTTTGATGGAGCACTCACACACATCTACATTCTGTCATAGGACATCTTTAGACCTTTGTCCTTTGATCCCAATTCAATTCTATCTTGTTTGTGCTATGATTGTTTATAACAGCCGACTGCTTAACAGTTTACAGTCGCCTGTCTCAGCAACAGTCGACTGTGTTTTGTTCCATAGTCGCCTGTTATGCACAGACTATTACAATGTAGTTTTGGGCCTTCTCTGATTATTTCGCACAGGCTACTGTTGAACGATTCACAGGCGCCTGTCCTAGTGACAGTCGAATGTGAATAGTACATCAGTCGCTTGTCTCTCCTTGCCCAAACTCTGTTTTGATCTGTTGTCTACGGCCAGTCAACTTATGCTGTATATACAGTTGACTGTCTATTAGATCAGTCGACTGTCTATGCTGCAACAGTCGCCTGTCTGTAAGTCATTTCTTTGACTCAACTCTTTGAAAATTTCTCTGGCTACTGACAGTCGTCTGTTCAAGTTTTTACAGTCGCCTGTTCTGGTCTACAGTCGACTGTGTTACTTGCATCAGTCGTCTGTCCTGTATCTTGTGAGATTTTCAGTATTTGTCTAACTTACTCTTCTCTCGGCCAGTCGCCTGTCGAAGAATGTACAGTCGCCTGTTGGCTTGACAGACGACTGTCCTTGCTTCATCAGTCGACTGTCCACGTGGTAAGTTACCATTATGAATTCTCACCTACCCTTGCTGACTGTGCAACAGTCGACTGTGGATTGTTCAATAGTCGACTGTCGCGAGTTCAGATTATATCCGTTGAGATTTTTCTCACGGATTTCGATTGGGTTTTTGCCTAAACTGTTTTGTGGATTTGAGAAAGCTATAAATAGAGCTTCTACTGTTTCATTGGGAGGTTACTCATTCATTGCAAAATCCTTCAAGCTTTCATTTCCAAAGATCAAAGCTCTCAAGTCCAAAGCCCTAAGTATTTCCAAATCTTGTTCTCTTGCTCTCCAACCTAGAACCAAAGATTGATCTTCTAGGCAATTGGTGCAGTCAAGAGAAAGGGCTTTTCTCCTCTCTTCCAAGAGAGTTCTTCAACACACATGACACTTCTCCTTTAAGTTCTACTTCAAGGCATAGGTGTTTGTAAGTGTTGCTTTCATATTTCATAACTTTCGTTATTGGAATTGTGCTCTCGGTTGTGAGAGTGGTTTTTGCTTGCTCCCTGGTTGTGGGAGTCAAGGACATCGATTGTATTCGATTACTCTTGTAGGGTTGCTACGAGTGGGCTATAAGGAAACCTCAAGTTAGGGTTCTAACTTGAGTATCCGGTGGTATCTGGGTGGAAGGGACGTATGATTACCGGGAACAAGTCGGGAGTTGACTTGGGTAATCCGAACCCTTGAAACATATCTGCGTTTGCATGTGTTTCTCTTTGGGTTGTTTTTCTATTCCGCACTATTTGTTGGATTGCATTTTATTTGGTGTAATTTCCTTTTAAATTTGCATAAACACTATTCAACCCCCCTTCTAGTGTTTTCCCCATAGACATGGTCCTTACAATTGGTATCAGAGCGCAAGGTTTCATCTATGGCATCCAACAACAACAACGTTCCTCCGCCGGTTTCGTACAACAATCACGACCGTGATGGAGCGTCCACACTTTTCGAAGGTCAATATACGGTATGTCCTCCACGTTTCAATGGTACTAATTTTGGTTATTGGAAGTGTAGGATGGAGACATTCCTTAGGAGTGCTTCTCTTTGGAGAACCCTTCACAAGGAGTACGTCGAGCCCGCCAAAGATGACTTCGAGAAATGGACGACTTCCGAGAAGTCCGCCGAAGTCAACAACGCTAAAGCAATGAACGCTCTTCATTGTGCGTTGGACCCGAATGAGTTCAACAAGATATGCACATGTAAGAGTCCATATTAAATTTGGAACCATCTCATCGTTACCCACGAGGGAACGAATAAGGTAAAGCTTTCAAAGTTATATGTTGCCGTGCAAAACTTCGACTTGTTTCACATGCTGGAAAATGAGAGCATTGCGTCGATGGACGGATGCTTTATCGACATCACAAACAAATTGGAAGCCCTTGGCCAAATCTACACCGAACCTGAAAAGGTAAGGAAGATCATCATGGGGATGACTTCCAAATGAGAAAGAAGAGCAATCGCCATTGAGGAGGTCAATGACTTAAAGAATTACACAGTGGTAAATCTCATCGGGACTCTCATGTCTTACGAAGTAAGACGGGATAACCGATTGAAGATTCGAGCCATGATGAATCCCTCGGAGGCCAAGAAGAAAGCTTTGGCGTTCAACGCCAATTCATCATCCTCCGAAAGTGATGAATCCGAGAACGAGATGGATTTGGGTGATATGGCCCAAATGGCGAAGAAGCTCCAACGCTTCTTCCGCAAAGGTAAATTTTCCTCAAATAAACGTTTTGAGTCTACTAATGCTACTTCCTCTCTTTGTTATAAGTGTAACAAGCCAGTGCACATCAAGAGGGATTGCCCAATGCTAAACAACAAAGAAAAATGGAAGGCACCAAAGTACCACAGTCTAACAAGAACAAGAAAGACAAGAAGAAAGGACTCGTGGGTACCTTTGATGACTCAAGTGATGACTCATCAAGCGATTCCGATGATGAGAAGGGTGAGAGCGCCCACATGTGCTTCATGGCACTTAAAGACCCACTCTCAGATGAGAGTGACTCCGACACGGATAACACCGAGGTAACAATGGATGAACTTCGTATAGCTAATGAAGAACTATTTGCTAAATACCAATCTTTAATGCTTAGATACTCTATCTTAAAGAAATCAAAAGTTAGCAAGTCATCCATTCCATGCATTATCAACAATGACACCATTGTTGATACTTTAACCCTTGAGAAAGCAAACTTAGCTTCTCAAAATGTCACATTGAGAGATGAGGTGAATTCTCTCAAATCTCAACTAGATCAAACACATCCCATGGATAATAGTGATCTAGTTACACGTCACACACAATTGGGGTTAGATAGTGATTCTCTTAAATCCCAAGTGCACGAGCTCAAAGCACGGGTGTCCACCTTGGATACCAACATTTCTTCTTTAAAGGAGAAATATGAGCTCATGTCCTCCCGTATTATGAGATTCAATAAGGGAAAATGACAATTGGATGATTTGCTTGCAAATCAATTTCCGGCCACATATCGTGTTGGCCTTGGATTTGTAAAAGCTAATGCATCTAATGCCCACACCTCCTATAGTGGTGTCACTATAGATTTTGTGAGGCCTTCCTCTGGTGCATCCACAAGTGGTGTCAAAGACACTATGGGTAGCAATCCTACCAAGAATGTCACCACATCACCTTCTGTTTCTTTTGGCAAGAAACCCACTAAGGGTGGAAACCAAAAGCAAGGCCATGCTTTTATCTACACTAACACTCATCCACGTAGGAAACAACCTACTTCACAAGTGGATAATCATGACACATTTTATGCTCCGCACCCACTGACACGTACACAACCACACATCAGAAATACTCATGTACGTGCTCCTACACACCCGTATGCTCATACGCATCATTCCCTCATGTATGCTCATCCTCCACATGTCATGCATGATCCTTATGCTTCATATAATATGCATGTTCCCAAGCATACATATCATTCTAGAATGTACAATGCATATCCTCCACCACATATCTATGCTAGAAATCATGTTCCTAAGAAGCATGCACCACATAGAAATCCAACTCATATGCATGCAACTAGGAATATGACTCCCAAGATGTATACTATTTGGGGTCCTAAGAACACTAGTCTAAATGATAGGAATGCTTATGTTGATTCCTACTTTCATGACGTAATTAGAAATAGTAACTATGTTGGGAAGCGGAAGTCCACATGGACTTGGCTTCCAAAGGGCTAATCCCCTTGGACCCAACAAACATTGGGTACCATAAGCTTATGGTATATTATATAGGTACCCACGAGAAAGAAGAATAGCAATAAATGCCGTATTAACTCTAAAGGGAAAGGATGGATTCTTGATAGCGGTTGCTCCAAACACATGACGGGAGATCACTCATTGCTCTCCGAAGTGATTAGCATCAAGGATGGTGCAACGGTCACTTTTGGTGGTAATCAAAAGGGAACCATCATTTGAGTAGGTATCGTTGGTAATCCTTCCAAACCCCTAATTACTAATGTTTATCTTGTTAGTGGTTTATGTCACACTCTTATTTCCATTAGTCAACTTTGTGACAAAGGTTACAAGGTTAACTTTGGAGAAGGATTGTGTACTATTGTTGATTGTGATTCAAATGTTTTATTTTTCGGTATTAGGCGTAAAAATATTTATTATTTGAGCTTGCCTAAAACCGTAGAACATTGCTTAGTTGCTAACACAAGTGAACAACTATTATGGCATCGCCGTTTTGGTCATGTTCACTTCAAGCACTTATATAAGTTAGCTAAGCATGATCTAGTCAAAGGTTTTCCTAAGATTATTTTTAATAAGAAAAACTTTTGTGATTCATGTCAAAGAGGTAAACTAAGTAAATCTTCATTTAAGCTTAAAGAAGGGATTACTTCTAAGAGGCCCCTAGAACTTCTTCATCTAGATTTATTTGGGCCAACTAGAACCGCTTCTTTAGGTAATGCACATTATGGACTAGTTGTCGTTGACGACTTTTCTAGATTTAGTTGGGTTTCATTCTTAACTAATAAGAATGAAGTTCATGAAGAGTTTACCAAATTTGCAAAGAAGATTCAGAATCTTTTAGGATCCACCATTATCACTATTCGTAGTGATCATGGAGGAGAATTTGAGAATGCGTCTTTTACTAAGTTTTGTGATGACTCTGTGATAACTCATAACTTTTCTTTTCCTCGTGCTCCACCACAAAATGGTGTTGTAGAAAGAAAGAATAGGACTCTTATTGAGTGTGCTCGCACTATGCTCCATGATAGTCATTTAGGACTACAATTTTGGGCAGAAGCGGTGCACACGGCATGTTATGTGCTCAATAGGATCCTAGTGAGACGCCGAACAAACAAAACTTGTTTTGAGTTGTTTTATGATAAAAAGCCTCAAGTGAAATATTTTCGTGTTTTTGGTTCGAAATGTTTTATAAAGAACACCTTTGGTAATTTAGACAAATTCGAGCCAAGATCTGATGAAGGAATTTTTGTTGGATATTCCACACGTAGCAAAGCCTACCGGATATACAACAAAACTTCTTCAACGATTGAGGAATCACTTCACGTATCGTTTTATGAAGATTTTGATTTTCCTCATGTTGATGATGATAATGTAGAGATTCTTTGTGACTCTCTTAATAATGTTAAGATTAATGATAATATTGTTGAGACTAACACTTCTAACGAAGTTGTTGAAGTTGTTCCTAGTGATCCAGGTATACCCAAAGCGTAACCGACCGTTCGCAACCATCCCCATAACCAAATTATTGGAGATATTGGTGTGGGTGTTCGAACGAGATCAAGAATTGAAGAATTCTCTCATTGCGCATTTGTCTCTACCATTGAGCCAAAGAACATCCAAGAAGCTTATTCGTCAATGTAATTTTTCTTTTATCTCTTTTAGTATGTAGGTTAGAAGTAGAACTTTGATGGAGCACTCACACACATCTACATTCGGTCATAGGACATCTTTAGACCTTTGTCCTTTGATCCCAATTCAATTCTATCTTGTTTGTGCTAGGATTGTTTATAACAGCCGACTGCTTAACAGTTTACAGTCGCCTGTCTCAGCAACAGTCGACTGTGTTTTGTTCTACAGTCGCCTGTTATGCACAGACTATTACAATGTAGTTTTGGGCCTTCTCTGATTATTTCGCACAGGCTACTGTTGAACGATTCATAGGAGCCTGTCCCAGTGACAGTCGACTGTGAATAGTACATCAGTCGCCTGTTCTGGTCTACAGTCGACTGTGTTACTTGCATCAGTCGTCTGTCCTGTATCTTGTGAGATTTTCAGTATTTGTCTAACTTACTCTTCTCTCGGCCAGTCGCCTGTCGAAGAATGTACAGTCGCCTGTTGGCTTGACAGACGACTGTCCTTGCTTCATCAGTCGACTGTCCACGTGGTAAGTTACCGTTATGAATTCTCACCTACCCTTGCTGACTGTGCAACAGTCGACTGTGGATTATTCAACAGTCGACTGTCACGAGTTCAGATTATATCCGTTGAGATTTTTCTCACGGATTTCGATTGGGTTTTTGCCTAAACTGTTTTGTGGATTTGAGAAAGCTATAAATTGAGTTTCTCCTGTTTCATTGGTAGGTTACTCATTCATTGCATTATCCTTCAAGCTTTCATTTCCAAAGATCAAAACTCTCAAATCCAAAGCCCGAAGTATTTCCAAATCTTGTTCTCTTGCTCTCCAACCTAGAACCAAAGATTGATCTTCTAGGCAATTGGTGCAGTCAAAAGAAAGGGCTTTTCTCCTCTCTTCCAAGAGAGTTCTTCAACACACTTCACACTTCTCCTTCAAGTTCTACTTCAAGGCATAGGTGTTTGTAAGTGTTGCTTTCATATTTCATAATTTTCGTTATTTGAATTGTGCTCTCGATTGTGAGAGTGGTTTTTGCTTGCTCCCTGGTTGTGGGAGTCATGGACATCGATTGTATTCGATTGCACTTGTAGGGTTGCTACAAGTGGGCTATAAGGAAACATCAAGTTAGGGTTCTAACTTGAGTATCCGGTGGTATCCGGGTGGAACGGACGTAGGATTACAGGGAACAAGTCGGGAGTTGACTTGGGTAATCCGAACCCTTGAAACATAT
The DNA here is from genome assembly GCA_030789695.1 of Scilla litardierei. Lineage (NCBI taxonomy): Eukaryota > Viridiplantae > Streptophyta > Magnoliopsida > Asparagales > Asparagaceae > Scilla > Scilla litardierei. The sequence continues at coordinate 135,123,579 of CM061136.1, read as the reverse complement.
CTGCGTTTGCATGTGTTTCTCTTTGGGTTGTTTTTCTATTCCGAACTATTTGTTGGATTGCATTTTATTTGGCGTAATTTCCTTTTAAATTTGCATAAACACTATTCAATCCCCCCTTCTAGTGTTTTTCCCATAGACAGGGTCCTTGCACATGAAGTCCTAAATTTTAGATTCACCCATAATCATTAATTCTCCACACAACCTCACAAATGAATCTTCTTTAAGGGGTTTTGTGAAGAAGTCGGCGATTTGTTTTTGGGTTTCAATGTACTTTAAGATGATATCATTCTTAGCTACATGATCATTAATGAAATGTTGTCTCACATCTATGTGTTTGGTACGGGAGTGATGTACCGGATTTTTGGAGAGATATATTGCACTTTGGTTATTAACCATGATAGGACAAGTATCACAATTGACACCAAAGTCTTTGAGAGTGTCTCATCTAAAGAACTTGTGCACATGCAAGACCCGCGGCAATATATTCCGATTTGGTCGTGGACAATGATACAGAGTTTTGTTTCTTGGAAAACCAAGAGACAAGGAAATTTCCTAGAAAATGGAAAGTGCCACTAGTACTCTTCCTATCGAATTTGGGTCCAGCAAAATCAGCATCACTATATGAGACTAGCTCAAAGTGCTAGATTTTGGGTAAAGTAACCCATAATCTAGTGTTTGATTGAGGTAACGAATAATTCGTTTAACCGCAATCAAGTGTGATTCCTTAAGTCTAGATTGATATCTAGCACAAAGACAAACTGAAAACATGATATCGGGCCTACTTGCAGTTAAATAAAGTAGACTACCTATCATACCTCGATATAAACGAATGTCTACATCTTTCCCATTTTCGTCTTTGTTAAGATGAGTGGTTGTACTCAAGGGAATCCTTTTGTTAGAAGACGATTCCATCCCGAATCGCTTGATAAGCTCCCCGGTGTACTTGGGTTGGTGTATGAAAATCCTATCCTTCATTTGTCGAATTTGAAGACCTAGAAAATAGTTGAGCTCATCCATGTGGCTCATCTCAAATTCTTCCTTCATAGATTTAGAAAATTCTTGGCAACTGTCATAGTTAGTAGATCCAAAGATAATATCATCAACATAAACTTGAATAAGGAGGATGTCATTTTCATAATATTTAGTGAACAAAGTAGAATCAAGTTCACCCATTTTAAAACCAAAATCCAAAAGAAAGGGTTTGAGTCGATCATACCAAGCTCTCGGAGCTTGTCTCAACCCATATAACGCTCTATTACGTTTAAAAACGTGGTTTGGAAAATTTTCATGTATAAAACCGGATGATTGAGAAACACAAACTTCTTCACTTACAAAACCATTTAAAACACACTTTTTTACATCGATTTGATAAAGTTTAAAATTCTTATGGGATGCAAAAGATAAAAGCAACCGAATAGCTTCTAATCTAGCTACGGGGGCAAAGGATTCTTCGAAATCAATACCTTCCTCTTGCCAGTAGCCTTGAGCTACTAACCTTGATTTGTTCCTTGTGATGACCTCGTTTTCGTCCGTCTTGTTCTTGAATATCTATTTAGTCCCAATGACGTGGTGACCACTTGGAGGAGGGACGAGCTCCCAAACTTCATTCCTTTCAAATTGTATGAGCGCCTCTTCCATTGCAACTATCCACAAGCTATCTTCACACGATTTTTGGATGTTCTTTGGCTCAATGGTAGAGACAAAGGCACAATGAGAGAACTCATCAATCCTTGACCTTGTTCAGGCACCCACTCTAATATCTCCAATTATTTGGTCATGTAGGTGGTCACGAATGGTTCGATAAGATTTGGAAATACCTGGATCACTTGGAACAATCTCAACATTTTCATTAGTATTGTTAGTCTCAATAACATCATCAATTTTAACATTACTAATGGAATCACGTAAAGCTTCTACACTATCATCATCAACATGAGGAACATCAAAGTCTTCATGAAAAGACATGTGAAGTGATTCCTCAATCGTTGAAGAAGTTTTGTTGTACATCCGGTAGGCTTTGCTACGTGTGAAATATCCAACAAAAATTCCTTCATCAGATCTTGGCTCAAATTTGTCTAAATTACAAAATGTGTTCTTTATAAAACATTTTGAACCAAAAACTCGAAAATACTTAACTTGAGGCTTTTTATCATAAAATAGTTCAAAACAAGCTTTGTTTGTACGTGGTCTCACTAGGATCCTATTAAGCACATAACATGCCGTGTGCACCGCCTCCGCCCAAAATTGAAGGCCAAGATGACTATCATGGATCATGGTGCATGTATGCTTAATAAGAGTCCTATTCTTTTTCTCAACAACACCATTTTGTGGTAGTGCGCGAGAGAATGAAAAATTGTGAATAATCCCATTGTCATCACAAAACTTAGAGAAAAGTTCGTTCTCAAATTCCTCTCCATGATCACCATGGATAGTGATAATGGTGGTTCCTAAGAGATTTTGAATTTTCTTGGCAAATTTGGTAAACTCATCAAAGGCTTCATTTTTATTAGTTAAAAATGATACCCATGTAAATCTAGAAAAGTCATATACAATGTCTAATCCATAATGAGCATTTCCTAAAGATGCTACTCTAGTAGGCCCAAATAAATCTAAATGAAGTAATTCTAGTGGCATCTTAGAAGTTATGACATCTTTAAGTTTAAATGAAGATTTACGGAGTTTACCTCGTTGACATAAATCCCAAAAGCTTTTCTTATTAAAAGATATTTTCGGAAAACCTTTAACTAAATCATGCTTAGCTAATTTATATAGATGCTTAAAAATGAACATATCCAAAACGACGATGCCATAATAATTGTTCATTTGAATGAGCAACTAGGCAATGTTCTATAGAATGAGGCATACTTAAAATATAAATGTTTTTATGTCTAATGCCGGAAGATAAAACATGTAAATCATTATCAACTATAGTACATAAACCTTCTCCAAAGTTAACCTTGTAACTTTTGTCTCAAAGTTGACTAATAGAGATGCGGTTATGAAATAAAACTTCTACTAAATATACATTTTCAATTAAAGGTTTGGATGTGTTACCGACTTGCCTACTCCAATGATGGTTCCCTTTTGATCTCCTCCAAAGGTGACCTTTGCACTGTCCTTGATGCGAATCACTTCGGAGAGCAAGGATGGATCTCCCTTCATGTGTTTGAAGCAACCGCTATCAACTATCTATCCTTTCATTTTAGAGCTAATCTTGCTTTTCTTGCTCTTTTCCTTTTTATTGGGTACCTACATATTATACCATAAGCTCATGGTACCCAAGCTTGTTAGGTCCAAGATGATTAGCCCTTTGGAAACCAAGTCCAAGTGGACTTTGGCTTCCCAGCATAGTTATCACAATTAATAATATCTTTAAAATATGATTTCATAAAAGCATTTAATCATTAATGCTATTGTCCTTGGGACCCCAAATTGGGCATGTTTTGGGAGTCCTCTTCCTAGTTGCATGCACATTAGGTTGAGTTCTACGTGGTGCGTGATGCTTAGGAGTGTGAGGTCTAGCATATGAAAGAGGAGGAGGATATGTATGAGACATATAATGATTATATGCAAAGTAAGGAGCATGCATATTATATGGTGCATATAGTGCATACATATGATGTGGAGGATATGGATGATGTATATGAGCATATGAATGTGTAGGAGCACGTGCATGAGTATTTCTCATGTGTGAGTTTGCACGTGTCCGTGGGTGTGGAGCATAAAACACATCATATGTATTCATATGTGTAGTAGGAGTGTTCCTACGTGGGTGAGTGTTAGTGTACACAAAATCATGTCCCTTCTTTTGATTTCCATCCTTGGTGGGTTTCTTGGCAAAAGAGGGATTTTGTGTAGTATTGACTTTCTTGGTTGGTTTGCTACTTATTGTGTTTTTGTCACTACTAATAGATACACCGGAGGATGGCCTCACAAAATCTATAGTTACATCACTATATGAGGTGCGAGATTTGGATGCATTTGCTTCCACATAACCAAGTCCAACATGATGTGTGCCGGAAATTGGTTGGAAAGCAATTCATCCAATTGCCCTTTTACTTTGTTAAATCTCTTAACTTGGAAGGACATTAACTTATATTTCTCTTTAAGGAAAGAAATAGAAGTGTCCAAGGTGGACACACGTGTAGTGAGCTCGTGCACTTGGGTTTTGAGAGGATCATTCTCAATACCCAAATTTGTGCTTTATGAGTGTAGATCATCGCTATCTTCAAAAGAAACGTGATCTAATTGTGATTTAAGGGAATTCACCTCATTTCTCAATGTGCCATTTTTGAGAAATCAATTTTCTTTTTCAAGAGTGAATGTGTCAACAATGGTGTCATTGTTGGTGATGGATGACATGGATGATTTATTAGCATTTAACTTCATAAGATTAGTATACTTAAGCATGAGAGAACGAAACTTAGAAAATAGTTCTTCATTATCTATACAAAGTTCATCCATAGTAACTCGGGTTCATCGCTCTCAATATTGCTTCCATCGGAGGGTATATCCTCACGTGCCATGAAGCACATGTGTGCACTCTCACCCTTCTCATCCTCGGATTCGCTTGAAGAATCCCCACTCAAATCATCAAAGGTGCAAACGAGTCCTTTCTTCTTATCCTTCTTGAATTTGTCGGACTTGTGGTACTTTGGTGCTTTTCACTTTTCCTTGTTCTTTAGCATTGGGCAATCCTTCTTGATGTGCCCCGGCTTGTTGCATTTAAAACATAAAGAAGAAGAATTATTAGTGGAATCAAATTTAGATTTGGATGGAAATTTACCTTTGCGAAAGAAGCGTTGGAACTTCTTTGCCATGAGCGCCATTTCTTCCAAATCCATCTCGTTCTCAGAATCATCACTATCGGAGGATGAAGAGGTAGCTTTGAACGCTAACGCCTTCTTCTTTGCCTTCGTTGGCTTCATCATGCCTCTAATCTTCAATCGGTTCTCCCTTCTTACTTCATAAGACATGATAGTACCGATGAGATTCACCACGGTATAGTTCTTCGTGTCATTGACCTCCTCAATGGCAATTGCTCTTCTTTCCCATTTAGAGGTCATTGAAATGATTATCTTCCTTACCTTCTCTTGTTGGGTGTATGTTTATCCAAGAGCTTCAAGCTCATTGGTGATGTCGGTGAAGCGACCGTACATCGTGGCAATGTTCTCACCTTCCTTCATTTGAAACATGTCGAAGTTTTGTATAACAACATATAACTTTGACAACTTTACCTTGTTGGTCCCTTTGTGGGTAACGATGAGATGGTTTCATATTTGATATGCACTCTTACATGTGCATATCTTATTGAACTCAACCGGATCCAATGCACAATGAAGATCCGTATTCGAAATCCTCTTTCGTGGGTTCTACGTAATCCTTATGAAAGGTTCTCCAAAGAGAAACACTCCTAAGAAACGTCTCCATCCGGCATTTCCAATAGCCGAAATTCATGCCATTGAAACGAGGAGGACGAACCGTAGATTGCCCTTCGAATACGGAAGAAGCACCATCACGATCGTGATTATTATACGAAGGAGGTGGAGGAATGTTGTTGTTTTTGGATGCCTGATCGGCCCGAAATTAAACTCTGGAAACGATGTTGTTTTATCGCAAGCGCACAGAATAGTGGCGAGTGGGTATCGAACACATAGAGGCGGTGCTATACTACCTATCTACTCCTAAGTTGAGTTAGACTTGCGAGTTTTATTAGTGGATATGGCTTATGGAGTGTCGTGATGGTGATGGATGAGAAGGTCGTGTCACTCAACGTCGCAAACTAGGAACTCCATAAAGAAAGGAATAAAATAAAAGCCGGCTAGGGCAATATGAGTGACCATTAGGATCGTCGGATGTCAATACTAGGTTAGAATTCCTAAGATGTATTAGCTTATTAGGGAGAGATTGTCGCATCTAAGATGTATAACTCATGGCCAACTGTCGGTGTACCATTCGTATAACGTATCCCGTATTTGGCCCCACCGTCATGGATAGCCTCACACATGATCCATGCATTATGATCGACAACTATTCTTAATCTTTACTCATACCATTGTCGTGGATCAGTGCTTTGATCTATGAATTGGTGGCTCTCATCGATGCTACTGTCGTAGTCATCAATTAGTAATATAGGATGCCGGTGGAAACCATCAAAGTACGTGCCACTGTCGTGGTCACGAAGCTTAATTAAATTCACTAACTTGCTTAATTAAGTTCATAGGATACTCCTTAAGCGTGCGTGCCACTGTCGTGGTCACGATCCCAGTACAAGATATCCTACAGACTTGGCTGGATCAACCAAATCACATCCCTTTTATACCAAGACAATATAAAAATCCCACCGTTACATCTAAATCCTAAGATCCTAGGGCTAATCCATTAGCCTTAGAAAAGACTACAATTCATGATCGTAATGGATATGAGAACGATAGAAAACTTCATTGCATGCATCAAAGAGATATTCAATAAGCAATCACAAAGAAATAACAATGGAATTAGAAAGAACAAAAATACTTATCTTGATACAGGGGAGGTGCCTATGGCATGGCCTAACTCCAAAAGAAAGTCTCCACAAAGCTTCAAAGAAAATAAGATCTAACCCCAAAGGGGGGTTGGTTCTTTCTCAATGACGGCTACAATACATAAGTATAGTCCCCTCAAACCCTAGCAAATAACCCAAGAAAACCCTCTGAAATTTGATCTATTTCTGATCGCAACTTATTGGTGGGTCCCGACTATAGCTCGGTCAAGTAGAAACAACACTCGGTCGAGTGCAGAGTTCAGCACCGTATCGTCAACTTGTAGAAATTCTCCAGATTTCATCTGACATCCGATTGATGCGTTCTTAGCAGCGTTGGAACCATCATAAAGTCTATTATCCATAAAAATATGATAACAATACCTTGCCAACTGGAATGATAGCAGATCTCAAAAGAGTGAGAGGCTATCTGAAAATCTGGGCGCTTGCCTTACTCGACCGAGTGCGGTTGTGCACGGTCGAGTAGCCTTCGTGCTCGGTCGAGCTACAGTGGGCTGGAAAGTCCCTCAAAGTATTGTGCTGTAATGGATTCAACTTGGCCGAGTAGCTGTAGTACTCGGTCGAGTCACCGATCTACTCGGTAGAGCTATAATATGTTAGGAAAGCCTTCAAAATCGTCGCTCTGTTTTGATTCAGCTCGGTCGAGCAACTGCCCCGCTCGGTCGAGTAGGGCATATCTATTTGGCTTCTTTATTCTGAGTATCAACTTGGTCGAGTGCTGATACACTCGACCGAGCAGCATAGGAAAACAAACTTGGTTGCTTCTTGGCATCTCCTTTCTCTTTCGCTTCTCCTCTCTTCCTCTAGTCTTCTTCTTTGGCACCTCAAGTATGTCATCATACGTCTTCTTGGTGCTCTTACATCGTCGATCGTCTCATTGACTCCAAATTGCTCCAATATCACTCCAAATCCCTGAAATGGGCATAAACGCTCTGAAAGTCATATTGTTCCAAATAGTAGCATAAAAGCGTAAAAAATGGGGATTTAGAGGGTGAAATGCGTCATGAAAATATGCGATTAATCATGCAAAATAAGAGCATATCAAAATCCCCCAAGCGTACCTCTTACTTTTCCTTGGAGAAGACGAATATGAAGTTCACCGGGAGGTAAAAATAAGAAAAGGGAAAATAATTCAAAGAGGATAGGGTCGCTAGATTATTCTCTCAGATCTCACGGTATTCACCGCATAACACAACGACTCGGAAAGTAACTCACATGCTACTACAGAAATTTCATATCTTATATAAATGAAGTACTTGATATGATCGAATAAAAGGGATCTCTCTAAAGTTCATACAATTGGCCTATATCCACATCCTATGTTTCATAGCATCGAATATACATAACATTGGCGACACACTTTTCAATCAGAAGATATAACTGAAGCGTGGAAGTTCACACATGGCAGGCAATAAAGAATAGAGTAGAAGTCAAGACATACACATACTCATATCAAATCATAGGAAATTCCCATAACTAAATTGTTTCGTTAAGTTTCAGCATTATCAAAATTTTTCGTTCGTGCACAACTCCACTCTAATGTCATGCTCACTCATGTGGTCAAAAGATTTCCCTACAACCTTGAATTGAGGCATCACATCCAAAGAAACATTTGTGGAATTGGAATTTTTGGCTTGATTTTCCCAAAAGCATATTTGTTGCTCCAAGAGATGAAGTTTTGCAATTTTTCTTTAATCTTCGGACTTTTGTTTCTTTTCTTTCCTTTTGGATTTTTGTAGAAGCAATGGTATTTGTATTTTTGGTTTTGGCCCCCCTTTTTTTGGCTTTTTGGACTTTTTGGAGCACGCTTTTCTTTTGTAGGGAATTTTGGGAATGGATGCGGTAGAAATAGCTTTGGGGAGTGAAATCGAGTGACATGTAGAGAATATAAGATATACATGGAGAAGGAATTGATATAACACTTGATTCACTCAACAGTGTGCACAAACAGTTCTGTAAAATAATACATCAACTAAACTCGTATAATAGCACGGTACTCTTAATCATATCAATGAGTAGTGAAGTTAATCAGTAATTTTTTCAATTATATCAAGCATGCAATAAGAATGTGAATAAGAAATGAAAGTAAGTCTTTAGATATACTAGTGATGCGTGAATCTTGGTGTGCATCCAATGAAAGCATACTAAATACTACTCTACACATTTAGTTTCAATAAGCTTTATCTATTCGCACTAGAGAGATTATCAAAAGAACATTTATTGCAAGTACTTATAAGGATTAAGATTATGAAATTCTCTAAGTAGCATGGCATGAAAATAAGCATTGTGAGAGAGGTGAAGGCATAAGATATATCATCACAAAGAATTCAACTAGCAAAAGAAGAAAAAAATAGAGAAATAAAAATAAAAGAAAAGAAAGAAAAGAAAAACAAGCACACAATATGATGCATGAACACACATAAAAGGAAAAATAAAATGAAAAATTCAAAAAGATGATGCAAAATTTTGAAAAAAACTAAAAACCCTAAAATAAAAGTAAAAAATGCAACTGCTGCAACTAGATGGCATGAAAATACATTCCCCTAAGCTTAAACTTCACATTGTCCTCAATGTGATCATAAAAGGTAATTATGAGGAACAACGATAAATATGAACGGGATGAATGGAAAAATGATGATATGAATGACATAAAATCCTAATGCAACTACATGCACATGCAATGATGCATGAGAGCGCTTTTCCCCAAGCTTAAATCAAACAATCATATTCAAATGACTCGATTAAAAATGTCACGGCTTCGCTAAGTGAGATCAAGTCAAACGAATAAGAAAGTAAAATTTCACTTGAAAGAAATGCTCGATGGTGGTGAGCAAAATGGCGAGACATATCAAAATGTGAAGATGGCATTCAAATCATATAATGGGTTTGGGGTGTAAAATATTTTTGTTACCGTCATATGAGGTGATATTTATTCTACATTGACTAATCAATCAAATCTATACGGTCCTCTCGCTATCGAGAGGGTTCGTGTTTATTTTAATCATAAAAAACTACATTACAGCTACACTACTGGATTGATATCATATATAGCAAAAGGCGAATCCAATATCTTTGTCGGTGCAGGCAACTGCTCCAACCACTCCTTCAGTGGCTCCGCCAGGTGTGTGTGTCCACGAACTCCATCAGATTCCAGCAATGCGGCTTCCAGCATCTCTCCAAGGGCCCCACCTATACTCTGCAAGAGATAAGCCGCATCAATCTAATGTGGATAATTCTTTCCCAAAATAAATGTATTCCAAAAGGGTTATCAACATAAGTATTTAAGATTAAGGATGGTTGACAACACTTTCCTGGGAATAAATCACTACTCTCGTGCACCACGTCGACTAACTCCTTATTGTTCGCCTCAGGCTCTTCAGGTAGCTTTGGCATATAAGCGCGGGTCTCATCAGGTAACTCCTCATCATCGTTAGACTTATCCCAATGCACCTCCTGATCCTATTCAATAGCATCCATGGTAGGCGGCTCCTCGCTCTCCTCCTCGTATACGTCCCATTGTGCCTCTTGATCATATGTATGTGTATACTGCAAAAGGCAAAATGAGTTATCTAAATCTGAATCATAATAAACATCATACACAGGAGGAGAATCAAATGTAAGAAACGAGTGGGTAAAGAGATCTCCTTGAATGGGAGCCATAAGCTCTAGAGGATAGTCCTCGGCGTCAATGAAAGGGTGAGGTGTCTGCGGAGGCTCTAATGGTGGTGGGTAATGCTCGGGATCCTTCTGTGTGCAGCTGTCATCGTCCCAAGTTAGGTCCTCGATGGTATGCTCCGACAGTGTAGGCACAACCTCCTCAATAATATCCTCTGATGGTATATGCTGCTATATCTCATGTGTGAGGCAGGGGGAGCAACGATGGCATAAGCTAACTCCGTGGTGCCAGGTGCCGTGGTCTCGTCAGAGGTAGCAATATCAAATCACATAATTCCTCCCCTAAGCTGAACGTAAATATCTTCCTTAAGCTCCTCAAGTATAGAAGGCAATGTACACTTCATCTTCTCCTTTTTATGCCTCCTTCTTCGGTTCCGTCCTGGAATTCGAGGCACCCGAGGGCATGGCGTGGCCTTCTCAATAGTATGTACATGTGGTACTGCAGGCTCAGGTATCTGGTAGGGGGACAAGCGGACGCTAAAGTATCCTCACGCTCTACAGATATGCAAGTGAATGTGTCGCCCTTGGATGCATCGTATCTGTCATTCGGTACGATGTAAATAACATCAATGTCTTCTCCCTCTGAATCCTCTCCGCCCATCCACTCATCATATGAACTAGCTGTATCGGTATGATGTAAAACAAATTTGTCATCTTGACTTTATATGTAGATGACATATAGTTAGTTAGTAATGACATGAAGTTTCTAATGACTATAAAAGAGTGGTTGTCATCAAACTTTGAAATGAAAGACATGGGTGAACTAATTTTATACTTGGTGTAAAAGCTAAAGGAATGGTTCTAAAAGATTTCTTGCATTGATGCACGAAACTTATATCAATAAATTATTGGATGATTCAATATGTCTAAATGTAATACAGTTGAAACTCCAACTGCAAAAGACAATAATCTAACTCTAGATGGTTGTCCTAGAATGCCAGATAAAAAGAACAAGATGATAATAGTGCCTTCTGCAAGTGCAGTAGGTAGCTTAATGTACACTATGTTGTGTACAAGGCCATACATATATCATGCAGTACTATTAGCAAGTCGATATCAATCAAATAATGGACCTGAGCATTGAAACGCTATGTATAGGATTATGAGATGAAGCAGAATTTGTTGCTGCTTCAGTAGGAGTCCAGTATGCTATTTGGTTAAGACGGTTCCTATATAATATGGGTAAAAGCAAGAGCCAGTGATTATATATTGTGACAATCAAGTTGCGATAGCTTACATCAAGGACACAAAATATCACAGTCGTCCCAAATATATCGATATACGATATCATTTTGTGAGAGACATTGTGACTGAGAAGATAGTTTTTATCAAGTATATATCTACGCACAAAATAGTTACTGATCCTCTTGCTATGCCTATTACCATAGATGCATTTTTGAAACAAGTAAAAGCTCTGGGATTGCATAAAATTTGAAATATACTTGTGATTGTACTCTGTAAAATATTGATGTTGTTCAATTAAAAATATTTATGTCATTTATTGTGTTGAATTGTATATGTTTGCCCAATAGTGTTATTTGTTAACAAATACATATGTAAAGAGTACATAAGAAAAGTATGTCAAACTAGCATGGAAGATTGGCTTTCTCACACAGGTAATCGACTTTGACGTTCTAGGTGAACGGACATGGATGTGACTTAATCATCTTCTGAAAGTCGCCTTGAATAAGTTTCAAGATGAGATCACTTTATATATATACGAAAAATGTCCGAGATGAACTAATTTCCCGAGGTTCATCTAAACATATTCATATGCCATATACAAATTCTTAAAACATTAAATTGATGTATAATTTAGTGTTAAATGTATGAATACATTTAACTGAAATCTGAACAGTGTCGGATTGAATTACTCCTAAGACATATGTAATACATCGTTGCATGTGATTCATACCACATGTGTTAAATTCGACCATAATAGGTAATGAGAAAGTGGATCTCTACCTCCCCACTGTGTAAGTCCCTAGAGGATTGGTTTCCTCACAATACCCTTTGACATATTGACTAATATTCGAAGTCTCAATTTTGGTGATAGCTACTTATACATATTTCTTATGACACGAGTAATTCGGTCTAAAAGGATATATCTAAGAAAGCTATTGAGTTTAGACAAAAGATACTGTCTGTAAAAGGAAGGTCTAAGTTTGTTGATATCACGTTTCATGATCTCACAGGCTGACCAATATGCGTGAATCAGAGACATCAAAGTGGAAGGGTTTGCATATTCCTCAAAAGCAAATAAATAAATAAGGGATTATGAATACTTATAATAGTATAACAAACTAGACCTTGGGTATTATAAGAGATCACAAATATACTTTAAAGGATTGATTACATATATCATAGTTGTGTATCTCTAACCAGTGCATAACTGTTGGATCATGTGGATGGCAGACAACACTAGAAGGAGAGGTAAATAGTGTTGTATAAAGAAATAAATATTTTTTGCGTAAAATAAACCCTTCTAAAAGTTTCTTAAGTCTCCAATGAGAGTTAACTCGATTGGTACTTAATCAATGCAAACATAGATCTTGCAATTATATAAATAATACAACGGATATATAAGTCACAAACAAGTAAAGAGTAATGATGAGCAATGAGAATATAATCATAACGCAGACATAAGAAATTATCCAGGTTTCCCACCCTGGGTATGTCCAGTCCCTGACCTCGCTTGGGATTTAAACCACTATTGCAAAACGTAATACAATCACCAAGCTTCCCTCGCTAGGAATTTCCTACACACCTAGTTACACCACTAACTAGGATTTCCAATCCTCTTTCCTCTCACTAGGAAATCAATACAACACAACATCTTCAACAAGAGAAACTCCTTTAAGGCTTTTTACAACACAACCAACAACGCAACAATCTCAACTCTTGAGGCATTACAACGCAATATCAATCAAAACCACACTCTTGTGTGTGTTTACAAACCAAGTATAAACCTTACCAAATCACTTACCCAACCTCCCTTGAGGCTTATAAACCTTTGAAGTTGAATACTTGATACACCCTTGATCCTATAGCTAAAGATTGGAGCTTTTCGTGTTTTTATATGGCTATAAGAAAAATCATTGTTTTGATCTCAAATAGATTTAAGTGAAAAACAAATAGATCAAAAAAAACTTGAAACAATATCTTGTAAAATAAAAGATTAAAATAGAGAGATTGTATGGCCAAAAGATTGCTCACAAAGATTTAAAAGAAGATTCAAAAATCAAGAAGAACAATGGCCAAAACTAGAATATCTTGAGAGTAAGAGAGAGCTTGAAAAATGCTTTTGAAAATATTTAAAATTGCTTTATTTTCATATGAATACCCTCAGAAAACCTAGATTAAATAGTGTGAGAAAAACCGTTGAAAACGGCTCCCAAAAATACCCTCTAACGGCTAAAAACGACACATTTCCGTAAAATATGTAAGGCTTTTTTCTGACTGTTTGAGCCGATAGTCGACTATTCCTGAAAATAGTCAGTTATCTGGACCCAATAGTCGATTATTTGCCTTGATAGACGGCTATTTTGCAAACAGAGAGTTCTAGCCAAATTTCACCTGCCAGTAGTAGGCTAGCTGTCTCAAATAGTCGGCTATTTCTTAAGACATGGGTATTTCTCTATGAAAATCATTTGAAACTTCATAAATTTTTTTATAAAACATTATAAAACATTTTAATACTATTTAAAATCATTTTTGTGATGGTTTAGTGTGTGTAGCTCTAAATATTAAGCTTTTACAAGCTAAGACTCAACTTACATAACTTGACATAGTCTTGAGTCTTGTTCACGTGGTCTTGAGCCTTCTCACTTTATTTGAGTGTTCTTCGTGAGCTTATAATATTTAATTCTTGACTCTTAAATGGCTCCAAGTTAAAGGCTTGAACGACTTCATATCGTTATTCTTCATGTCATTGTTTCTTTTGTTCTAACACTTTGATCATCATCGTAATTCATATCCTACACACTTGATATCATTTGTGAATATCATCAATACTCCACTGGGGTGGGTCTCAATATTCCAACATTCTCCCCTTTTTGATGATGACAATAAATGATATAAAATAGAAAGAATAATATGAAAACCCAAAAAATAACTTACACTCCCCCTTGCAGAGATGCATGATTGCAATGGAGAATTTTCTCCCTCTGCGTCAAGGTTGGTTAGCAATAAGTAGAAATATGCACAATTCATATTATATTCCATTTTTCAAGTGATATTAGAAACTTTGTCACAACAATGTCATCAGTATTATACCATGAACAATTACCAATAGAATACTTACTACTATTTTATATGTAAGGACCGTCTACCATGCAATACTAACAAAAAAACACTCTAGAGGGGGGTGAATAGAGTAATGGCAATAAATTGTGCAATTAAAATTAAACTTGCAAATGCGGAATAATAAGTGCAAGAGGAATTAATCAACACAATCAATCCAAACGCAAACACAAGAACTACCCTGGTTCCCCAAACTTGGGTACGTCCAACCACACCAATATCAACTATAATTCTCACACAGAGAAGTGAATACAATCTCACACAGAGATACCTCACACAGAGGATTTGGATTCTCACACAGAGAAATCCTTACTCTCACACAGAGAGACCTCACAAGATGATTAAGGATTCCCATAAAGAGATATCCTTGCTTTTACACAGAAAGACTTATGCTCTCACACAGAGAGACTCAAACTCACACACACAGAGAGATCTCAACCAACCCTCATACAAAAGGTTATACTCTCACACAGAGAGTAACTAGCTCTTCTACAAAAAGCTAGGGTTTCAATGAAATGATAAAGTAAAACAAATACTCTTACCTATGCCTGGGGATGAACTTACTCATTAATGAATGCAAGGCATGGAAGAGGATCTCCAAGTGATGAGATTTGCTAGAAATGCACTTGGATGATTTCCCTTGAGCTAGACTTCAATGCATGAAGAGGAATGCCAGCTCAAAGAGGGAAAAGAGAGAGTTTGAGAGTGGCTTAATCAATCTCTAATGATTTGCAATAGCATCCAGAAGTTCCTATGAACTCAGCCCTCTCATATATATAGGAACCCTATTTCAACCCTCAAAACCCAAGGAAACAGCTAAAAACAAAAAGCTGCAACGGCTAGTTTCTGGGCAGAAACGTCACTGACAGTTGACTAATGAACAAATGACAGTCGACTGTCCAACGGCTAGAAAATATCCAACAGCTATAATCTGAGCCATGACAGTCGACTGATGATGTCAATACAGTCGACTGTAAACAGGACATGCGCCTGTAAAACCTTCAGCAGGCAACTGCTGCAGGGGATGGAATAAAACAGAGAGTTGCACTCTTTCTCCCAATAAGCATGTATGCGACTGATGATAAGAATATAGTCGACTGTAAAATAGACAGGCGACTGTAAATCCTTCATCAGTCGACTGCTACAGGAGATGGAGAAAAACAGAAAGAGGCGGTATTTGCACATACGCCTTTCAAACGACTGTTGACCATTGCACAGGCGACTCTAAATATACAGGCGACTGTAAACTGACCATCAGTCGACTGATGCGAAAAGCTCAAGTAGAGTCAATAGAAATGTTGACTTGAGCAGTGCATCACAGTCGACTGTAGAAGGCTCGACAGGCGACTGGAATCACCCAGGGGACTGTGAATCCTTCAGCAGGCAACTGTAGGAGAACTAGAGACTCCAAATGAGTCTTTGGTCAAGATGAGCCTATTGGGTTGGATTCTATGATAATCCTAAGGCTCACTAAGATGGTTAAATGCATATGCATGAATGAGTAGACCATCTATGAAGGCATTACATTAACCTAGACTCAAATGAGAGAGAAAGCAATAAATAAAATATTATATGATTACATTGCTTTCATTAGAGTTTATGGCATCAATCTTGATGCCTTGATGCTCCCCATCATCTCCAAGCTTTGGCACCCCTTGAGTCCAAGCTTTGGCCCTTCTCCACTTGATGTCCATCCTTGCACCAAGTGTTTAGTCTCCAAAAATGATATTCTTGAAAAGTAACTAAGAGACTAAAACAAGAGAGTTATTAGCAACAACATAATATTGTGATCATCATCAAAATAACATTGGTATGAAACACTAATACTCAACGATCTCCCCCTTTTTGATGATGACACACATTATGTAAAACATAAATAAATAAAGCACAATGCTAATGAGCTCCCCCTACTTATATGCACCAATTGTACAATGAGATACATATTAGTGAATATTCATTATACCAAATGAAATAATGAGACATCATGGTGACATATAATAGGCATGGATTACATAAACCAATTGCAATAGAAAATATCATGCAAACATGAATGGTTTAAACAATCCCATATATCTCTTTCCATAGATATATCTCTCTTCCCATATGCATATGTATGAAATACAAGATTTACATAATGCATATATCTCTCCCCCCTTGACATCGTCAAAAAGGTGGACATCAATAACATCCCCCTTAACATCTTAAACAAAGATGCGACAATATGCAAGAGTAAAGAAATGTAAGATACCAAATTGTAAAATTTAGTGGGTATCAATCACTATCCCATGCTCCCCCTAGGCCATTTCTATGATCTAGGGGGAGCCTGGGATAGTGATTGATACCCACTAAATTTTACAATTTGGTATCATACATTTCTTTACTCTTGCATATTGTTACATCTTTGTTTAAGATGTTAAGGCTGATGTTATTGATGTCCACCTTTTTGACGATGTCAAGGGAGAGAGATATATGCATTATGTAAATCTTGTATTTCATACATATGCATATGCGGAGAGAGATATATCTATGGGGAGAGATATATGTGATTGTTTAAACCATTCATGTTTGCATGATTTTTCTATGGCAATTGGTTTATGTAATCCAAGCCTATTATATGTCACCATCATGTCTCATTACTTTATTTGGTATAATGTGATACACGAAATGGTCAAATTTTGACTTCTAGGATCTAATATCAATTGTAAAGTAGGAGATAAACAGTTTCTAACAATTGAGTTAGTACCAATTGTAGACAAAGAATCTTGAAAGATAATCCTCTTTACCAATTGAAAACATTAATTGGAGCCGTGGGCCTAAAGTGTATCAAAGCAATAGATATGGAAAAATCAAGCTTCATTGATACACAACGACATTGCCAAAAGGAAATATAACATGAATCATGTTGGTAATATCAATGGGTTGAGTTTGAAACCATCGTAACCAATTGGTAAATGACACCAATTTGAAACAATGATCCCAAGAACAACCTGAAATGAGAGTTAAAATATGTTTTTAAAATATTTTAAACATACAACATATTACTCCCCCATTGACATACATATGGATCAACAAATGCATGTATGCCAATGTATTCCCCAATGTCCCCATTTTCATGAAAAACAAATTTGAAAGTATTTTCAAAATC
Source organism: Scilla litardierei (assembly GCA_030789695.1). Classification (NCBI taxonomy): domain Eukaryota; kingdom Viridiplantae; phylum Streptophyta; class Magnoliopsida; order Asparagales; family Asparagaceae; genus Scilla; species Scilla litardierei. The sequence goes on along the minus strand of CM061136.1, from coordinate 135,105,916 downwards.
ATGAAATACACACAATCAATGGGTATGCTAAAAATAAACATTTAAGCACAATACCCATGCAATATGCATATGTGTGAGGAACCTAAACATCAGGGAACCAAACCCAAGAGGAGTTTGATTTCCTAATGTAATCACATGAGGTGATCACATCCCTAACCAAAGAGTTGATGTACCTATCCCTCTCTTGCACACTACACTTAGTGGGAATCCATAATATGAAGGATTTCCTAGGAAAGGGTTTTGCCTTTGCAAGAGGTGTCACGCCCCGCTTCCCAAAACGACGGAAGTGAAACGTGACTAAGGTCCGCTTGGGCCGGAGCAGTGAGGCTCAGACCCAATAAGCGTATGTAGGGGTACCATTTAAAAATTTCAGGTTCTTACATATTTATAATTCGAAACAACAAAAGTACAGAAAGAAAGGATGCATTTATTTTATAAAAGAGACAATATCCAGCATATGACAAGTCTAAAAAGAAGCCTAAGCATGGTTGCAACTACAGAAAAGGAAACTAATGGTGCAAAGCACCAAACCTAGACAAACGTAAAGTGGTGCTACTCACCCAAACTAAAAAGTAGTAACCTCAGGAAGTCCGCAATGGTGGGGAACGTCTAAGTCTAGTCCTCGTCAGGTACGTCCTCCGGGTCAACGTCCTCTGGCTCCAAGCACTCAGGTATGTCCGGCTCGTCCTCGTACTCTGGCTCAACACCTGACGTACATCACCCAAGAGAAAAGAAACTGCACGTCAGGTAAAGTCTACAAGGAGGGGTTAGACTTTACTGCAAGTGTAATGTAATTACGAGCAACATTTTTCTGGTTGATTAACATGCTGGGGTTATGACATGTCAGTTATACTATGCAGAAAGTAAAGCGGTGCAGGAAAGGTAAACGTGACAGGCAGTAGTCGTAGCGTGTGTTACCGGCTACGGGACTAAACTAGACGGCACGGGACAAGACAAGATAAGACATGTGTGACTCGATGGGTTCACGCCTTACGGTTTGAGGGCGGCCAGACCCTCTCCTCGTGCGACCGCTCAACCCTACCCCAAACCCAAGTGCTCAAGACAAGACAATACAGGGATCACTCTTGCTAGGAGAGCATCCGAAATGCCCGGAGGCTTTTTGTGTAACAGGGATCACTCTCGCTTGGAGAGCATCCGAAACGCCCATAGGCTTTTTGTATAACAGGGATCACTCTCGCATGGAGAGCATCCGAAACGTCTGGAGGCTTTTTGTATAACAGGGATCACTCTCGCATGGAGAGCATCCGAAAAGCCCAGAGGCTTTTTGTGTAACAGGGATCACTCTCGCTTGGAGAGCATCCGAAACGCCCGGAGGCTTTTTGTATAACAGAGATCGCTCTCGCATGGAGAGCATCCAAAATGCCTGGAGGATTTTTGTATAACAGGGATCACTCTCGCATGGAGCGCATCCGAAACACCCGGATGCCTTTTGTAACATGACACGACATGACAAGTGTAAGGAATTGTTCTTCTAGGGGGTCCACACGCACGCACACACAAGATAGCCATAAGGTGTCAGTTGTTATTATGCTTAGACTTCGTCATCAAGTCTAAGCTGTCAAGGGGGTCCCAGACGCTATCATTTCACGTCCGATTCTCTTTAAAAGTACTCTAACATTCTAAGAAGGAGATGGCCTAAACGTGGCCGTAAGAGTACAAGTGTAAACATTTGCCTGTGGTGGCGAGTGCATCGTCTGTCCGGAGCGTCCCGTCGAAGCGGTGTGTCAGTGAGGGTCCGTCTGAAACGGGTCAACGGTGGTGTCAGGACACGTTTTTCATCATTCCTATTAGAGTTCATTTCTAGGTTCAACAGTACTATCCTAGCAGTCAAAGTCACATTTTTGTTTCGATTCAGTCTAATCGACGATCTATCATATGTGCACAGATATTCAGGTCCTTCGTCGATGTCTAAGATTTAGCAATGTTTTAAAGGAGTAGAAATGAAATTTAGTTATTGTTGACGACTTTTAGATTAGGTTTCTGATTTGCTACAGTGGGGGTTCTTACTACGTGTTAGAGGACTAACCTTTTGATGTTGATCGAAGAGCGGATGTCGGGTCTGAACGGTGATGGATCGGCATTGTCTGCAACGCCTCGGCTGCAGGTAGCACAGCAAGACACTTCCAGACAGGGAGGTGGAGGCATGAACAACGAGCAAGTGGCGATCTCTCTTCCGTTGCGGGTAACGCAACAAATCTTCACGACTGCGACAACGTCGGGGAAAAAACACGCGAGTTCGGCGATGTGCATGAACTCCTAGGATCCAAGGAGGATGTCGGTGATTGAAGGAGATCAATGGGGGTTGCTTGGCCTGGTGGATGGCCGACTGCGTCAGCAAACGACGGTGGACGGCCGTGAGAAGTCGGAGAGGATAGATTTGTACAACAGTCGTTGTCGCGCGTCGCAGCGAAAAAGAAGCAATCAAAGGAGTCAAACGGGACTTGCAGTAGTAAAAGAGGTTTAAGGGGGATCTAATGGCAGTGGAGTGGTTGCCAGAAGTGGTCAGAGATGGCCGAACGTTGGCGTTGAAGAGCGGCGCACAGATCTGTTAAAAACACCCGCTATGGCTGAGTTTCAACGGGTTTTCGAGGAGAAAGAGATGATGAAAGAGAGTAAGGGAAGTTGCAGATGATAGAGGGGTTCGAGGGGAGTCCAACGGTGGTTGGGTGGTCGTTGGTGGTGGCCGGGGGTGGCCAGACATGGCATTTTTTCGGCGATAGATAGATCTGTCCAAACTGCCGTTAGTGTTGTGTTTGAGAGTGTTTTGAGGGAGATAGAGAGTAGAGGAAATGGAAAGGAGACTTGCAGGTGATAGGGGAACTTGAGGGGAGTTGGATGGAGGCAGAGTTAGTTGCTGGAGGTCGCCAGAGAGCGGTGGCTGCGAGTTTTTCGACGAGTCGGGCTGTCGACAGATTTTCAGCGGCAACGCCAGTTTGTGGATGTTTTGAGAGGTGTTTGAGGGAGAGAAAGAGTAAGTGAGAGGGGGAGGATGTTGTCAAGGAGGAGAGGGGGTCGGAGGGTAGTCAGCAATGACCGTGGTGGTCAGAAAAGGGGTTGGCCGCGGGTAGGGGCAGACTGTCAAATTCTTGCGGCAATGGGGCTTTTGTGTGTGGAGTTTTTAAGAGAGAGGGAAGAGTGAGGAGGGAGAGAAGAGAGAGAGAGAGAGGAGGTGGGTGGCGGCCAGAGGTGACCGGAGAGAGGCTCTCGGCGACGGCAAAAGCTCTGTTGCGTGAGCATGAAGGGGGCGGCTGGTGTGCGTGATTTGTCTTAGGGTTTGTTTGGGTTTGTTTAAAAGAGAAGGGTATTTGCTATTTGGGTGATAAAATGAGTGAACTTATTTGATTAGGAGAGAGGGTATGTGAGAGGAGGGGGTGTAGTTTAGGGTGTATAGAGTGAGGATCGCCCAGGAAATCCCCATGATACGTAAGAATCAAAATGGGATTGAGTTAATTTGAATTTCAAAAGTGGATTAGGGCTAAACGGGTTTTGAAGATAATTAGTGTGAAAGACCAAGAAAACGGTGCCCGAAAATTATGAAAAAATATCGAGATGACCGTGACGACGAGAGGGTCGAGGATACGAGGGTCAATCGCTTGTTGGGTTAACAAAAAATGAACTAAAAATAAAAAGATCTGGCGACTAAGTCTAAAGCTACGACGACTCCGCAATCAAACCTGATTTGCGGGAGAACGACCCGTGAAATGACGTTCACTAAAAATCCCACAAATAAACACTCTTCCTTACGGTCACAACGACATATCACCTCGCATAGTCTGTATCACCTCGCATAATCCGTAACCAAGAAGAAGCCAAATAAAATACGTGTACGAAAAACGTACGTACACTCAGAAATACGAACGGTCGGAAAGCGGCCGTTACATTCTACCCACCTTAAAAATGATTCTGCCCTCGGAATCACTCATACCAATAATAATAAAATATCTATAAGCACCTATACCTACAACTCCTATATTCCACATAATGATTGCTAATCTTATAACTTCAAACGTCATTCCTCGAATAATCCATCATAACCCGTCTCTCCACTGGCTAATGCTACAACTAGAATCACACCCTAGCACTTGACTATAGATCCATATTACCGTCCACAATTCAACAATAATCACGTTCCAAATATATATTCTCCGTCATATTAACTCATAAATTTATCCTCCATAATCAATGAACCATCGAACTACATCTATCCTTACCCCTATCATCTAATCTCCTAATCGTATAACATCCATCTTCATAACATTCCATCTGTCTCAACAAGTCGTGTTACTTCCAATGTCTTCTCACCCCTACCTATAGACAAATCTTGATGCTTTAAATGCTTTACCCATTCTCATGATCACACTAACTCATACTATACATTTCTAGCTACTCCTATCTACCACTCGTCCAAGTTTCAGGTCTAATACGTCCTCATCTCCCCGTATATAATTTCATCCAACCAGAATTCTCCATTGAGTCCTCTACACATTGGCATAATTAAAAGTAAATAGATAAGTCGTGGACACCTCATTCATTTCATCTGAAAGAAATCTAATCTAATATCCTTGTATTCAAAATCAACTAATCACCGATACAACATATTTCATCTCACTCTATGCCTACCCGCAAACATAATCCTATAACAATAATGCTAGTACTAATCATATCATAACAATAAAAATGGCACTCCTGAAGACGGAAAGGAAAGAAAGGAAGTTTAAGGCCAACGACATATTTTAAAACATTTGGAAAAACTTGTGGAGTTGTGGTATTAGATGAGGGACGATAAGGGGTGTGATCTTTGTGGGCTAGTTTCAAAACTTCAAAGATTTGGTTTAAAAGAAAACAAAAGTTTTGATACAATCGCATGCAGCCAAAAATAAGATATACTATAATACGAAAGACTAAGTCTAAGGAATTGCCTGCTATGATGCTATCCACACAAATATGAATACCATCATTTAGACAACTTCATACATATATTACGAATAACACTGAGTATACCACATGACACCAGAGACAATCATTAAGATCCTAAGGGTAGCACACTCTTACAGGTCCACACACTCTACCTATAAACATGCCCCACGACGACATCACAAACCAAAGGGCCCACTACTGAACTAGGGATGACACAGGCAACTACAAGCACTAACGTCTACACAAAAGAAGGGAAACCGAAGCCAAATGTGTAACGAAATAAGATCGGAAGGAATGAGTTCAAATAAGGCGGGGTAAGGAGATAGCTGGTTGGGTGGGACAAAAATATTGCTCAAAATAATTAAATAGATGAAAGAAGGATTACGTGTAAAATATGGTATCATATTCATTTATACTTAAAAAAATATGTAGAAAAGTGAGCAGATGGTAGAAGATTACAACTCGGAAAAAGAGTTAGACGAAGGAATGAAGAGTAGAGTGAGGTAGCGATTGTTTCGCAAATGAAAATAGGTTTATACAAATTTTTTTTCTTTTTTTCTTTTTGAAATATGAGCACGATGAACATAGAACTGATATATATATATATATAAATTGAAGTTCTCTTTAGTTTAGGAAATATTCTAAAAGTACATACAATAAGTGGTTAAAATAAATTTCGTAGTTTAGAAAAAGAATAATATATATTGAATTATGAAAATGGTAACAAGGTTTTAAAACTGAAATCCAAAAGATATCGGTTTGAAATATTTACAAGATATTAATTTAAAAATTACGACCAAGAAGATTCAAAATCCAAGAAAGTATTTTAACTCCACCGAAAAGCGAAGAATTTAAATATATAATAAGATGTTTTCAAAGAAGTTAAACCGAGCGAAGAGTTTAATGAGGAATTTCGAAAAGACTTTTAAAGGAGACATGATTTGCAATGGGGGAACTTCGAAGAATTTACGATAATCGTCATGAAGCGATCACGTGAATTGAGGGCAAGGAATGTGATCGCATGATGAATACGCCTAAGATATGATTCATGAAAGCTACGATGGAATTCTACGACCGATAACACAGAAGTGTAATGATTGGGAAGATGCTAGAAATCAAAGATCCTAATTATCGGGCCGTCTAAAGATCAGGGGAACTCAGCACTAAGACTTCCTAATGAACTAGACTGTAATCAAGATCTCGGGAAAGGATCCTAAGAGGAACAAGATGTCATTCTGCTAGGCCCAAAGTTGATGGACCCGAGCGAACGACTAAAATAAAGACTCTAGAAATCTAACATGGCCAGAGCCGGGTGAGGGGTTACTAATGTATCCTAAGACGGGTATGACTAAATCTTTACCAAGGCGTCTGACTATCAAACCTGGATGTCTATCTAAGTCTTCCTACCATCTAAGACAAGAAAAACCTAATTTAGACTTGTACATGGATATTAAATGAATGCGGTACTCTTATTGTTCTGAACTTTTGCACGACCTGCATTGGCCACCACTAACACCTGTCACGCACCGCTTCCCAAAACGATGGAAGCGAAACATGACTAAGGTCCGCTTGGGCCGGAGCTGTGAGGCTCGGACCCAATAAGCGTCTGTAGGGGTACCATTTAAAAATTTCAGGTTCTTGCATATATATAATTCGGAACAACAAAAGTACAGAAAGAAAGGATGCATTCATTTTATAAAAGAGACAATATCCAGCATATGACAAGTCTAAAAAGAAGCCTAAGCATGGCTGCAACTACAGAAAAGGAAACTAATGGTGCAAAGCACCAAACCTAGACAAAAGTAAAGTGGTGCTACTCACCCAAACTAAAAAGTAGTAACCTCAAGAAGTCCACAATGGTGGAGAACGTCTAAGTCTGGTCCTCGTCAAGTACGTCTTCCGGGTCAACGTCCTCTGGCTCCAAGTACTCAGGTATGTCCGACACGTCCTCGTACTCTGGCTCATCCTCGTACTCTGGCTCAACACCTGACGTACAACACCCAAGAGAAAAGGAACTATACGTCAGGTAAAATCTACAAGGAGGGGTTAGACTTTACTGCAAGTGTAATGTAATTAAGAGCAACATTTTACTGGTTGATTAACATGCTGGGGTTATGACATGACAGTTATACTATGCAGAAAGTAAAGCGGTGCAGGAAAGATAAACGTGATAGGCAGTAGTCGTAGCGTGTGCTACCGGCTATGGGACTAAGCTAGACGGGACGGGACAAGATAAGACAAGACATGTGTGACTCGAAGGGTTCACGCCTTACGGTTTGAGGGCGGCCAGACCCTCTCCCCGTGCGACCACTCAACCCTATCCCAAACCCAAGTGCTATCCCAAACCCCCTCCCCATGCGACCACTCAACCCTATCCCAACCCTATCCCAAACCCTCTCCCCGTGCGACCACTCAACCCTATCCCAAACCCAAGTGTTCAAGACAAGACAATACAGGGATCACTCTTGCTGGGAGAGCATCCGAAACGCCCGGAGGCTTTTTTGTGTAACAGGGATCACTCTCGCTTAGAGAGCATCCGAAACGCCCGGAGGCTTTTTGTATAACAGGGATCACTCTCGCGTGGAGAGCATCCGAAACGCCAGGAGGCTTTTTGTGTAACCGAGATCATTCTCGCGTGAAGAGCATCCGAAACGCCCGGAGGATTTTTGTGTAACAGGGATCACTCTCACTTGGAGAGCATCCGTGTAACGGTACGTTTTCGTTGTACTTTGTTCATGCACGCGCTTTTGGTCGTGCACGTGTTTATTTTAGATTTTATTTGATTGTGAACACATTTGTGTGATATGCCGTTGTGAACGTCTCTGAGAGTATTAAATAGTGGCACTATCTTGGAACGACACTTCTCGAGTCGTTTTTCCACAATTTAAACTTACCCGATGAGACGTGACGATTCTCGCTCTTGACGGGAGACGTTTCTATTTTTAGTTTCATCGTCCGACGTCGAAATTGAGATCCGTCTTCTTAGTTAGCTCACATTCGTCATCATGATCACCCCGATATTTATTTTATAATTTTTGGAGTATATTTGTCAACTTATATATTTTTAACAAGTTTTATATTATTTTTAATAATTAATTTATAAATTATTTTCGGCCAAATAAAATTTATTTGAGTTTTAAACGTTTTAAAGAATTTTTGAGCAAATTTCCAGCTCATTTGGACTAGGTCAAATCCTTGGGTGAGTTGGAGAAGTTGAATTTCAAATTTTAAATTATTTTAAACTTCTAATCCTATTAGATTTAGCCCTAGACCAAGTCAACCCATATATACTATATAAGCAACCCCTAGGAAGACCTATTTTCGCAAGAAATTAGCCCTAGCCTCTTCCAAAACCCAAATTGGACGTTGCGACGATTCGTCGCAACGTTGCGACGTTCAGCCCCCCACTGACCGAGAAAACCAACCAAAATTCCCCGCTCCGACCGCTAGCCGCCCCCGCATCCATCGCCGCTCGCATCGCAGCGCATCGCCCGCTCCGTTCCCTCGGTCTGACCGACCGCTTGGCCCGCACCCCGCTCGCATCCGCTCCGCACAGCGCTCCGCATCGACCCCGCCTTGTCGCCCCGCTCCGCACAGCGCCTGACCGATCGGGCCGCCCGCACCGACCGACGTTTGCAACGCTGCAATGTTGCAACGTCGCAGTCTTCGCATCCAAGCGCACGACTGACCCTCCCTACCGATCTGACCGAAGGAGGCCCCCGCACCCGCGCTGCTGCACACCCCCAAGCGCCGCACAGCCCCGTTCCCCCGCAGCGATCGAAGGATCTCCCCGCATCGAGGCTGTACGACCGAGAGTCATTCGTCGCCACCCCGCATCCGTCGCACCACTTGCCTCCGTGGGCCCCCCCAAGTTCTCCAGAGGTATTGTGGGTCCCCCAAAGGTCCCTAGGACTACTGTGGGCCCCACCTAGGTGCGTTCTCTTCGACGACTTGCCGCGTACGACGTCGTCGCACGTCGTCGCACGTGCGAGCTTTGGAATCTGGAATCGTCGCCCGGGTTGATTGCTCTGAAATTTCCAGCGAGGAATCTAATTGGAATCTGGACTTGGAGCGCGATCTTTTATTCCAACCCCCGACGTCGCTACTCGACGCCGGTGTAGCTTTCGCGTCGTGTTGAGGTAACGCTTTGCACCCCTAGGACCCCCAACCCAATTGCATGCTAACCAAGACTAAAAATCAGTATTTTAAAGTATTTTAAATGTTTTAGCAATCACTAATCAAGATTAATAAAACGGATGTAGGCCGGTGGACTTGTGCACGTAGGAATCGTGACTTTGGACTCGTTGGACGGTGTTTTCTTGACGTGATAGTTGCAGGCAAGTGAAACTTGCCAAATCTTGCTTAGGGCCATGTTTTTAGGCCACTTCCTTATTTTTAGCGTAAAAGAGACTAGTCAGTGAAATGATAGCTGACTAGACGCCTACTTGATCTAGTTTGACAACGAAACTAGATCCGTCACCTAATTGATCTAGCTTGACAACGAAGCTAGATCCAACCCCTTAAACTTGTTGTTCATGCATACTAAACTGTCACGTTTACTTTCCTTACTTGTACGCTTTACTACTTGCCATGTCATGTCATCCATGCATTGAATGTCGCATACGTAGCACACGCTACACTACTTGTACTACTTGTCCGGCTAGGTGCACCCTTACGCCATACTTGTTTAAAACACTTCCTGGCTCGTGGTCCAGAAGCGGGCCTCATGTGTTGGCTAAAAACCAATGCCCGATACACGTGGAGGGGTAGGGATAAACGGTCACTTGAGCTTAGGAGTTGGCCCGCGCAGCCACTCTAGCCAAAAGACGGAATCTCTGTGCACGAGGTGCTTACTTTACTTGTCTTGTACTTGTCATGTGAATGTCATGCCATGCTCGTACTTTACTTTACTTTTCTTTACCTGTTGCACTCATTACTTTAACTGCCATGTCATTGCATCATGCTAGAACTGCTAGGTTGCTTTACTTTCACCTACTTTTAGTTTCCTTGCACAAGTCTTCCAGACTTGCTGACATGTGCCCCTTGCTCTTTTGGGTGTCACCTGTTAGACCCTGAGCCAGAGACAGTTGCTGAGGACGAGGTGTTTGCTGACGCTGAGCCCGAGCCTACGTTCGTCGAAGAGTTCGAGGACACCGGAGACCAGTCTTAGAGACTGATTTTACTTGCTTTTGCTTTAGGTTGCTGTTAGTTGTCGGTGCTTGCACCATTTCCTTGTTTTCGTACTTTGTACTTTTGTTGGCCATGCTGGGCCTCTTTTAGACTCTTTTATTTCAGCCTGGTGGCTTTTCTGCGATGTTGAGATTTATTATTATGGATATTCTGAGATGTTTCTTTTGTCTCTTTTCGTTGTTATTATCTTTGTTTCGTTTCGCGTTGCAAGGACCTGGAGTTTAAAAGTGATTGGCGCTTATCGGACTTAAGCTTTGTAGCTTCAAGTCTGAGCGGACCTTCTCACGCTTCGCCTCCATGTTTTTGGGAAGCGAGGCGTGACAGGTTTTGTTGGTGGCCCATGCAGGTCCTATCTTGCGATTGCGAACTAACGGAACAACGATAATAAACGGAATATCCATTAAATAAATTGCAACATCCAAGTCATTAAGCTTTGAGTCTAATTTGTTTGTTCGTTTTCCTTGTCCTTAGATGGCTGGACGACGACAGACCCGATCTGGCAGTGGGCCCAATCGTGCTGAGGAGCCGGATAGAGAGCCCACCAATGCTGAGATCATGAGGATGATGCATAGATGATGTAGGTGCAGCAGGGCATGCTCCAGAACACTCAGAGTGCTCCTCGCTTCGAGCTAGGAGCGAAGCAGTTTCGGGAGCTAGGCCCGACGTACTTTGATGGATCTGAAGGACCGTTGGCTGCTGAGGAGTGGATCAGAAACACTGAGGATAATCTGAAGATGTCGAAGGTCAACCCAGCTGGATGGGTTGATCTGGCAAAGAAGCACCTTAAGGATAATGCCCGAAATTGGTGGGATGCAGAGGAGGAGCTGTTGGTGAGCCCTATACCTTGGGCTACTTTCAAGTCTAGATTCGATGAGGAGTACTTTCCGAAGGCTGCTAGGAGGGAGATGTTGCAGCGCTTCATTGAGCTGAAGCAGGGGAGTCTGTCGGTGGACCAGTACCACCAGGAGTTTACTAGATTGAGTCGCTTCGCGCCGAAGATGGTGGAGGATGCTGAGGAGAAGGCTCAGAGGTTTCTGCAGGGTCTTTCTTTAGACTTGCAGAGTCTGGTGTCTACGACGGACATGGAGTCATATCAGAAGTTGCTGGTAGCTGCTCAGAGACAGGAGAGGATTGCGAAGCAGAAGAGAGGACTGATTTCTGGAGCTGGGAAGAGGCCTATGGAGCAGGTCAGAGGAGTGGCTAGGCCTGGGACTAGGCCTAATCAGACGGTGCAGTTTAAGAAGCCAGGTGTGCCTCCTGACAAGACTTGCTATTTCTGTGGCAAGACCGGGCATGTCAAGGATCAGTGTAGGAAGATGTTGGGTCAGTGCCTGATTTGTGGAGACCCTACTCATGCTATGAAGGAGTGCCCGAGATCTAAGCTACCTTGGAAGGATCCAGTTGCCGCACAGCCGTTGCAGCAGAGAGCACCTGTACCTGCAGGTCGTGGAGCACCTCTCGCTCCTCAGAGGAAGGCTTTTCAGCAGGCCATGCAGCCGAGGAGGCAGGCTTACCTGATGACGGCAGTGGAGAGCGAGGCTGTGGATGAGGTTATCGCAGGTAACCCTCAAACTAGTTGTTTCCTTCCTTAGATAGTTTGATTGATTGCTTATGTCTGTTGATTGCATATGATTGTTTGTTAGAATAGGGTTTGATTGTTAGATTGTTGTTAGGTGTGATTTTGGTTTGCACATTTCCTGCACGAGTCCTCTTTGACTCAGGTGCATCGATGTGCATTATTTCTCGGAGCTTCGTGGAGAAGCATTCCTTGACGACTTCCCCTCTTCCTAAGAGTTGGAATATCGTTACGGGAAATGGCGTGATCTCGGTGCATCGTGGGTGCACTTCTTGCCCTTTGGTGGTCTGTGGACATGAGCTTTATGCTGACTTTATTGTCCACGAAATCATCAACTACGATACCGTGCTCGGGATGGATTGGCTTGCGAGCTTCTATGCTACGATCGATTGTCGGAGGAAGAAGGTGGTGTTCGAGATCCCCAGACATCCGGTGTTTGAGTTCAGTCGAGGTAGTAGTTTACTTGGCCCTGTCAGGTTTCGGGCCAGACCGATGGAGCTTGTTGCTATGCAGATGGAGCAGGATAGACCAGCTGTGGTACGTGAATTTGACGACGTCTTCCCTGAGGAGATGTCTGGACTGCCGCCCGACCGAGCTCTCGAGTTTTCGATCGACCTTGTTCCGGGAGCGCAACCTATTTCGAAGGCGCCATATCGGATGGCTCCAGCAGAGTTGGAGGAGTTGCGTAGGCAGCTGGACGAGCTTTTGTAGAAAGGATACATCAATCCCAGTGTGTCTCCGTGGGGAGCACCGGTGTTGCTGGTAAAGAAGAAGGATGGTTCGCGTCGCATGTGTGTGGATTACCGGGAGCTGAATGCTGTGACTATCAAGAATAAATATCCCTTGCCTCGGATAGATGACATCTTTGATCAGCTCAGAGGATCGAGGGTGTTCTCTAAGTTGGATTTGAGAAGTGGCTACCATCAGCTTAAGGTGAAGAAGGATGACATCCCGAAGACAGCGTTCAGGACGAAGTATGGTCACTACGAGTTCGTGGTTATGCCCTTCAGCGTAACCAATGCGCCCGCAGTCTTTATGAACCTGATGAATCTGGTCTTCTACGACTTTCTAGACAAGTTCGTCATCATCTTCATTGATGATATTCTGATCTATTCAAAGTCGGAGGAAGAGCATGCATCGCACTTGAGGACAGTGTTGGAGATCTTGAGGAAGCATCGTTTGTATGCTAAGTATTCCAAGTGCGAGTTTTGGCTGGATAGAGTTGCCTTTCTCGGGCATGTGGTGTCTGGTGATGGAATTTCTGTGGATCCCGAGAAGATTGTGGCTATCAGAGAGTGGCCGGTTCCGCAGTCGGCATCTGAGATCAGGAGTTTCCTTGGGCTTGCAGGCTATTATCGACGTTTCATTAAGGACTTATCTCGGATTGCTGAGCCGATGACCAGACTGACGCGGAAGGATGTACCTTATGTTTGGTCTGATGATTGTGAGAAGGCTTTTGGTATCCTGAAGGAGAGATTGACGACTGCCCCTGTACTTGCTGTGCCTGATCGGAGTGGAGGATTCGAGATCTTTTGCGATGCTTCTGGTAAAGGTTTAGGATGTGTGTTGCATCAGCATGGGCATGTGGTTGCGTATGCTTCTCGTCAGCTTAAGGCTCATGAGAAGAATTACCCGACACATGATTTGGAGTTGGCTGCTGTCGTGTTTGCGCTGAAGATTTGGAGGCACTTCCTGCTGAGTGAGAAGGTGAAGATCTTCACCGACCACAAAAGCTTGAAGTATATCTTTACGCAGAAGGAGCTCAACATGCGACATCGTCGATGGTTGGAGCTCATGGCAGACTATGAGATTGACTTGCAGTATCACCCTGGCAAGGTGAATGTAGTCCCGGATGCGCTGAGCAGACTTCCAGCGGTGATGATGTTGACCTCGCAGTGGAGATTGCAGCAGGACTTTTGCGAGTCTGGTATCGAGATTATTCTTCCTGGAGAGACTTCTTCGATGATGAGCATGCAGATACAATCGACGATCGTGGAGAGGATCAAGGCTGGACAGGCTGGAGATGCTAAGCTGGTGAAGATTCGAGAGCAGGTGGAAGCCGGTCTGCGGACTGACTTCTTGATTCACGAGGATGGTTCGCTGAGATTTGGAGCCAGGTTGTGTGTGCCATCTGGAGATATCAGAGAGGAATTATTGGTTGAGGCACACAGTTCGCCGTATTCTGTGCATCCTGGTGGCACCAAGATGTACAAGGATCTTCGTCTGAACTTTTGGTGGCATGGAATGAAGAGGAGTGTGGCTCGGAGTGTAGCCAAGTGTTTGGTTTGCCAACAAGTAAAGGCGGAGCATCAGTGTACGGTAGGGTTGCTATAACCGCTTCCGATTCCAGAGTGGAAGTGGCAGCACATCACTATGGATTTCGTGACTGGACTACCTCGGAGTCCGAAGCAGAACGACGCGATTTGGGTGATCGTAGACCGATTGACCAAATCTGCGCACTTTATTCCCTTCCGAGTAGGACAGTCTACCGAGACGCTAGCGAGGAGAAACATGGAGGTAAAAACGTTTACTCTCCGTTTCTATTTCCTTTTACTAGTTTAGATAGTGATGTAACGTGAATCGTGCAGGAGATCGTACGACTTCACGGAGTCCCCGTGAGTATCGTGTCGGACAGAGACACGAGATTCACATCTCAGTTTTGGCAGAGTCTGCAGAAGAGCTTGGGTACGAGTCTGAGTTTCAGCACTGCGTACCACCCGCAGACAGATGGCCAGTCCGAGAGGACGATTCAGATATTGGAGGATATGTTGCGAGCTTGCATGCTGGACTTTAAGGGATCTTGGGAGGATCATCTCCATCACGTTGAGTTTGCCTACAATAACAGCTACCAGGCGAGTATTAGAATGGCGCCTTTTGCCGCGCTATATGGAAAGAAATGTCGATCGCCACTGAGCTGGGATGACATTGGAGATCGGGAGCTGTTAGGACCGGAGATGATCGTGGAGGCCGTGGATGTTGTGAGGAATATTCGAGAGAAGCTGAGGATTGCGCAGGACCGTTTCAAGCATTGGGCTGATGCTAAACGGAGGCCTTTGGAGTTTCAGCCTGGCGATCATGTATTCCTGAAGATTTCTCCGAACCGCGGAGTTATTCGATTCGGGAAGAGAGGCAAGCTGAGTCCGAGGTTCATTGGACCGTTCGATGTTCTGGAGAGAGTTGGAGCTGTGGCTTATCGCTTGGCGTTGCCACCGTCGCTTGTGGGAGTTCACGACGTATTTCACGTATCCCAGTTACGTCGATACGTTAAGGATCCATCCCATGCTGTGGACTTCTCGGAGATTACGGTTCGTCCGGATCTGTCTTATGATCAGCAGCCTGTTGAGATTCTGGATTGTCGACAGAAGCAGCTGAGGAATAAGACCGTCGACTTGGTTCGAGTGCAGTGGCGTCACGGTTCCCCTGGTGAGTCTACCTGGGAACGTGAGGATGAGATGAGAGAGCGCTTCCCGCACCTTTTCCCGAGCAGTGCTTGATGTTGATTCCGAGGACGGAATCATTTCTAAGGTGGGGAGGATGTAACGGTACGTTTTCGTTGTACTTTGTTCGTGCACGTGCTTTTGGTCGTGCACGTGTTTATTTTAGATTTTATTTGATTGTGAACACTTTTGTGTGATATGCCGTTGTGAACGTCTCTGAGAGTATTAAATAGTGGCACTATCTTGGAACGACACTTCTCGAGTCGTTTTTCCACAATTTAAACTTACCCGATGAGACGTGACGATTCTCGCTCTTGATGGGAGACGTTTCTATTTTTAGTTTCGTCGTTCGACGTCGAAATTGAGATCCGTCTTCTTAGTTAGATCACATTCGTCATCACGATCACCCCGATATTTATTTTATAATTTTTGGAGTTTATTTGACCACTTATATATTTTTAACAAGTTTTATATTATTTTTAATAATTAATTTATAAATTATTTTCGGCCAAATAAAATTTATTTGAGTTTTAAACATTTTAAAGAATTTTTGAGCCAATTTCTAGCTCATTTGGACCAGGTCAAATCCTTGGGTGAGTTGGAGAAGTTGAATTTCAAATTTTAAATTATTTTAAACTTCTAATCCTATTAGATTTAGCCCTAGACCAAGTCAACCCATCTATACTATATAAGCAACCCCTAGGAAGACCTATTTTCACAAGAAATTAGCCCTAGCCTCTTCCAAAACCCAAATTGGACGTTGCGACGATTCGTCGCAACGTTGCGACGTTCAGCCCCCGCACTGACCGAGAAAACCAACCAAAATTCCCCGCTCCGACCGCTAGCCGCCCCCGCATCCATCGCCGCTCGCATCGCAGTGCATCGCTCGCTCCGTTCCCTCGGTCTGACCGACCGCTTGGCCCGCACCCCGCTCGCATCCGCTCCGCACAGCGCTCCGCATCGACCCCGCCTTGTCGCCCCGCTCCGCACAGCGCCTGACCGATCGGGCCGCCCGCACCGACCGACGTTTGCAACGCTGCAATGTTGCAACGTCGCAGTCTTCGCATCCAAGCGCACGACCGACCCTCCCTACCGATCTGACCGAAGGAGGCCCCCGCACCCGCGCTGCTGCACACCCCCAAGCGCCGCACAGCCCCGTTCCCCCGCAGCGACCGAAGGATCTCCCCGCATCGAGGCTGTACGACCGAGAGTCATTCGTCGCCACCCCGCATCCGTCGCACCACTTGCCTCCGTGGGCCCCCCAAGTTCTCCAGAGGTATTGTGGGTCCCCCAAAGGTCCCTAGGACTACTGTGGGCCCCACCTAGGTGCGTTCTCTTCGACGACTTGCCGCGTACGACGTCGTCGCACGTCGTCGCACGTGCGAGCTTTGGAATCTGGAATCGTCGCCCGGGTTGATTGCTCTGAAATTTCCAGCGAGGAATCTAATTGGAATCTGGACTTGGAGCGCGATCTTTTATTCCAACCCCCGGCGTCGCTACTCGACGCCGGTGTAGCTTTCGCGTCGTGTTGAGGTAACGCTTTGCACCCCTAGGACCCCCAACCCAATTGCATGCTAACCAAGACTAAAAATCAGTATTTTAAAGTATTTTAAATGTTTTAGCAATCACTAATCAAGATTAATAAAACGGATGTAGGCCGGTGGACTTGTGCACGTAGGAATCGTGACTTTGGACTCGTTGGACGGTGTTTTCTTGACGTGATAGTTGCAGGCAAGTGAAACTTGCCAAATCTTGCTTAGGGCCATGTTTTTAGGCCACTTCCTTATTTTTAGCGTAAAAGAGACTAGTCAGTGAAATGATAGCTGACTAGACGCCTACTTGATCTAGTTTGACAACGAAACTAGATCCGTCACCTAATTGATCTAGCTTGACAACGAAGCTAGATCCAACCCCTTAAACTTGTTGTTCATGCATACTAAACTGTCACGTTTACTTTCCTTACTTGTACGCTTTACTACTTGCCATGTCATGTCATCCATGCATTGAATGTCGCATACGTAGCACACGCTACACTACTTGTACTACTTGTCCGGCTAGGTGCACCCTTACGCCATACTTGTTTAAAACACTTCCTGGCTCGTGGTCCAGAAGCGGGCCTCATGTGTTGGCTAAAAACCAATGCCCGATACACGTGTAGGGGTAGGGATAAACGGTCACTTGAGCTTAGGAGTTGGCCCGCGCAGCCACTCTAGCCAAAAGACGGAATCTCTGTGCACGAGGTGCTTACTTTACTTGTCTTGTACTTGTCATGTGAATGTCATGCCATGCTCGTACTTTACTTTACTTTTCTTTACCTGTTGCACTCATTACTTTAACTGCCATGTCATTGCATCATGCTAGAACTGCTAGGTTGCTTTACTTTCACCTACTTTTAGTTTCCTTGCACAAGTCTTCCAGACTTGCTGACATGTGCCCCTTGCTCTTTTGGGTGTCACATGTTAGACCCTGAGCCAGAGACAGTTGCTGAGGACGAGGTGTTTGCTGACGCTGAGCCCGAGCCTACGTTCGTCGAGGAGTTCGAGGACACCGGAGACCAGTCTTAGAGACTGATTTTACTTGCTTTTGCTTTAGGTTGCTGTTAGTTATCGGTGCTTGCACCATTTCCTTGTTTTCGTACTTTGTACTTTTGTTGGCCATGCTGGGCCTCTTTTAGACTCTTTTATTTCAGCCTGGTGGCTTTTCTGCGATGTTGAGATTTATTATTATGGATATTCTGAGATGTTTCTTTTGTCTCTTTTCGTTATTATTATCTTTGTTTCGTTTCGCGTTGCAAGGACCTGCAGTTTAAAAGTGATTGACGCTTATCGGACTTAAGCTTTGTAGCTTCAAGTCTGAGCGGACCTTCTCACGCTTCGCCTCCACATTTTTGGGAAGCGGGGCGTGACAATCCGAAACGCCCGAAGGCTTTTTGTATAACAAGGATCACTCTCGCGTGGAGAGCATCCGAAACGCCCGGAGGATTTTTGCATAACAGGGATCACTCTCGTGTGGAGAGCATCCGAAACGCCCAGAGGCTTTTTATAACATGACATGACATGACAAGTGTAAGGAATTGTTTTTCTAGGGGGTCCACACGCACGCACACACAGGATAACCCTAAGGTGTCAGTTATTGTTGTGCTTAGACTTCGTCGTCAAGTCTAAGTTGTCAAGAGGGGTCCGGGACGCTATCATTTCACGTCCGGTTCTCTTTAAAAGTACTCTAACATTCTAAGAAGGAGATTCCCAATGCACTCCTCAACGGTGTATTTGGACAAGTCATTTGACTCCAAAATTCTGTTGGCCTTTGACTCCCATTGAGATGTAAGTGAGTCAAGGATCTTCTCTACACGATCCTCTTGGAAAATCACCTTTCCAAGTCCTTCCAAAGCGTTCACAATTTTAGTGAACCTTGTGAACATCTCCGAGATGTTTTCATCTTCCTGCATCTTAAACAACTCATATTTTGATCTAAATACGCATTTTTTAGATTTCTTTACCTTCGAAGTCCCTTCATGAGAAATCTCCAATGTATGCCAAATTTCGTTGGCCGATTTACACATGGAGATGCGGTTGAACTCATTTGAAGTGAGGGCGCAATGGAATGCATTCATAGCCCTCTCATTGACTTTGATCGAGTCCTTCTCCGCCTTAGTTCTAGAAGCCGCAGGTGAAGTAGGCTCCCCAAATGGCAACTCCGTGATGTCCCATAGGTCTTGACCCTTCATGTAGATCATCATCCTGATCTTCCAACTTGGGTAGTTGGTTCCTTGAAGAGCGGGTGTCGAACGGTAGAGTGACCTTCTTCATGAGACGCAGATGAAGCATTGAATGCCATCGTTGTAGTATGCTATAACCTCGCTCTGATACCAATTGTAAGGATCGTCTACCTTGCAATACTAACAAAAAACACTCTAGAGGGGGGTGAATAGAGTAATGGCAATAAATTGTGCAATTAAAATTAAACTTGCAAATGCGGAGTGCAAGAGAAATTAATCAACACAATCAATCCAAACGCAAACACAAGAATTACACTGGTTCCCCAAATTTGGGTACGTCCAGCCACACCAATATCCACTATAATTCTCACACAGAGAAGTGAAAACAATCTCACACATAGATACCTTACACAGAGAAATCCTTACTCTCACACAGAGAGACCTCACACAAAGGATTTAGGATTCCCACAAAGAGATATCCTTGCTTTCACACAGAAAGACTTATGCTCTCACACAGAGAGACTCAAACTCTCACACAGAGAGATCTCAATCAACCCTCACACAGAAGGTTATACTCTCACACAGAGAGTAACTAGCTCTCCCACAGAAAGCTAGGGTTTCAATAAAATAAAAAAGTAAAACAAATACTCTTACCTATGCCTAGAGATGAACTTACTCATTAATGAATGTAATGCATGGAAGAGGATCTCCAAGTGATGAGATTTGCTAGAAATGCACTTGGATGATTTCTCTTGAGCTAGACTTCAATGCATGAAGAGGAATGGGAGCTGAAAAAGGGAAAAGAGAGAGTTTGAGAGTGGCTTAATCAATCTCTAATGATTTGGAATAGCATCCAGATGTTTCCATGAACTCAGCCCTCTCAAATATATAGGAACCCTATATCAACCTTCAAAACCCAAGGAAACAGCTAAAAACAAAAGGTTACAACGACTAGTTTCTGGGCAGAAACGTCACTGACAGTCGACTGATGAACAAATAACAGTCGACTGTCCAACGGCTAGAAAATATCTAACGGCTATAATCTGAGCCATGACAGTCGACTGATGAAGTCAATACAGTCGACTGTAAATAGGACAGGCACCTGTAAAACCTTCAGCAGGCGACTGCTGCAGTGGATGGAATAAAACAGAGAGTTGCACTCTTTCTCCCAATAAGCATACATGCGACTGATGACAAGAATACAGTCAACTGTAAAATAGACATGCGAATGTAAATCCTTCATCAATCGACTGCTCCAGGAGATGAAGAAAAACAGAAAGAGGTAGTATTTGCACCTACGCCTTTCAGATGACTGTTGACCATTGCACATGCGACTGTAAATATACATGCGACTGTAAACTGATCATCAGTCGATTGATGCGAAAAGCTCAAGTAGAGTCAATAAAAATGTTGACTTGAGCAGTGCATCACAGTCGACTGTAGAAGGCTCGACATGTGACTGGAATCACTCAGTCGACTGTGAATCCTTCAGCAGGCGATTGTAGGAGAACTAGAGCTCCAAATGAGTCTTTGGTCAAGATGAGCCTATTGGGTTGGATTCTATGATAATCCTAAGGCTCACTAAGATGGTTAAATGCATATGCATGAATGAGTAGACCATCTATCAAGGCATTACATTAACCTAGACTCAAATGAGAGAGAAAGCAATAAATGAAATATTATATGATTACATTGCTTTCATTAGAGTCTATGGTTTCAATCCTTATGTCTTGATGCTTCCCATCATCTCCAAGCTTTGGCACCCCTTGAGTCTAAGCTTTGGCCCTTCTCCACTTGATGTCCATCCTTGCACTAAGTGTTTAGTCTCCAAAAATAATATTCTTGAAAAGTAACTAAGAGACTAAAACAAGAGAGTCATTAGCAATAACATAATGTTGTGATCATCATCAAAATAACATTGGTATGAAATACTAATACTCAACATTATATGCATTACTTACTTTCTCCCTCTTTGTCACATCAAAAAGAATAAGGATAATTCATACCGCGTAACAAATAATACTTGACACTACGTGTCGAATATGCCATGTGTAGAATATAAAAGGAGAGAATCAAATGCATAAATAAGCCAAAAAAATTGTAAGCACAAGCATAAGTGTCTCAAACATATGCATAAACATAGAAAGAAGGAAAGCTACAATAGTGTCTTGATATCCCTACAACACTTATACTTAGATTTCACAAATCATAATAAGGATGAATAAGCATAAGAGAAAAAAAATCATACTTACTTCCATGCACTAATGCATTACTCTCATGGACGGAAATAATGCTAGAAAGAAACAAGTAGCAATTAAACATAAAATATGTCAAGTAATAAATCATGAATTATTACATGCATCTTGATAGTCAAATGAATAAATCCAAATATCAACTGCAACAATTATAATGAGCATAACTATAGAAAAATGAACTCCAAATTATAGCGCAAGATATCACAAAATAATCCTAACTCAAAATATTTTCATGGAAGTCACATATCAACATATGCATGACTTAGTATTTTAGGAATATGTCATGGTCTTGAAACATATGTCCATAATTTCATATACCATATTTCAACTTTTCAAATGCATACTATACTCAAGAATGTCATCATGAATAACATTGACATCAAATATATTGCAATGTTATGATTTCTATGAGTATGACATTCTCAAAAATGAATCATCAATCAATAATTTTAATATTCTAACAATGTGGGACAAAGCTCAAAATACCTAAATTATCCAAGACATCTTCACTATTGAAATGGATATCAAATAATAGCATAAGCATTAAAATGCATCATATATAATCAACGAGATATTATAATAGAGCAATAATATCACAAAAGCAGTTGATATTCAATAAAGAGTAGGCTCAATTATGTCAACTAACTATTTTCTCCAAACGAGATATAATAATGGAAATAAATCTACAAATTAATCAATTTGTGTGACATAATAGCATAGCATGGTAATTCACACACTAGAGATGATGTGCCATAAGTGTGTCTAATGTGGGATGACATATATCAGTTATATGAACTCACGTGTTGGAATAATAAACATATTATATCATGTCATCAATTAAATCTAGTACATATGATACACATTGTTGAAAATATCACGTGTTGGAATAATAAACATAGTTACAATTTTGAGCTCCCCCAACAAAGTTGCCTACCAAGTTTCATTCTCCTTTGAGTAACATTCTTGAAAATGAAGGAGTTGAAGGAGTTGGCTCTAGGTTACAAGTAATACCTGAAAATGAACACTTTTGGTACCCTTATCTTTTAGGGTCCTTGGGATTATTAATGGCTAAAATTGAGTGCAACAGAATTAATATGCTGAAAATTATCAGGACAATTGACTGTTGCTTTTATAGCAGTCGACTGTCTGCCAACAGATTGCAAGAAAATTATTCTAACGTAATTGCATATCATCAATTGTCATTCTAGTATCCTATATAAGGGTATCATTAAGATAAGCCTATGAGCATATGGATACCCTAAAGCAAAGGTTCAAAAACTAACCATTAGGATTCCAAATTCGATATGGATTTTCTTTCCTATGCATATGCTTATAAACACGAAATTTATACATATCATGCATAACATAGTCAATATAGACATTTCTATCTCTATCATCTAAATGTTTAGGCACCCAAATCATTCCATCATGCTTCCTAACATTCTTCTTAATATGGCGCACAATGTGTTTGTGTGGGGCATGCGATACATTGTGATCCATGTGTGTGTGTGTGTGTGTGTGTGTGTGTGTGTGTGTGTGTGTGTGTGTGTGTGTGTCTTATGATGTGCATTGTGTTTGTGTGCATGAAACCAATTATGTTTAGCATACTTACCATATAAGAATGCATGATGTTTCATAGCAACATTAGCATGCACAACATTTTTGTTTCTACCCATATCTTTAGATGTAGAAGCATGCGCATGAGTATATCTTACAACATTGACATTATCCATAACATTTCTAGAAGCATAAGAACAAGAAGAAATAGAACCATTCTTGATACAATCAAATTTAGCCACTAATTCTTCATGCTTTGTACGGCTAGAAGCAATAACATTTGCAAGGGAATCTATCTTATCATTTAAACAAGAAACATACATAGTAAGCTCATTTTTCAATAAATCATGATCAATCAATAATGTATCATATTGGGCCTTCAAGCAATCATGATCATGTAATGAAATATTAGAGCTACTACAATCATTTTTCAAATCATCATAATCAATCAATAGGTTATCATGTTTACTAGATAACTTATCATGGTCAACAATTAAAGAGTTATGCTTATCTTCTAATTTTTTATACTTCTTTTCTAATGATTTATATTCCTTAATTAATCTTTCATGGTGAACACATAACTCATCAAATGCGGCTTTAGCATCAAAATCATCATCATTATCCAAGTTAGAGTCTCTTACCTCTTCATGGTCATCTTGATGTACCATCATGCACATTTCATTTGCCGGATGATTTTCCTCTTCTTCTTCATCACTTGAGTCATCCAACTCTGAATCGCTCTCTTCTCCACTAAATTCACTATCCTTGTTATTTGTAGTTTCATCAAAAAAAGATTCATCATCATTTAGCTCTCCTCCAAACTTGTTCTTTAGGATGTTCCAAACTTGGTATGTTGTAGGTGCTTCTGAAACATACTCAAAAATAAAATCGTCAATATTAAATAATAATAAACTCATTACCTTAGAGTGAAGTACGGCTAGGTCCACTTCTCTGGTCGTCCATTGGGATGTGGGAGTGGTAGGCTTGAGGTATGGAGACTCGATGACACTCCAAGCCATATGCCCAATGGATTTAATGTCTCTCAACACCTCTTTCTCCAATCCAAATAGTTTGTCCCATCAAATTGTTGGAGGGTGGATGCTACCATTGTTGATGCCATCTACTATAACCTCCCTCTGATACCAAGTGTTGTAGCCTGTGGATGACAGACAACACTAAAAGGGGTGTTGAATAGTGTTGTATAAAGAAATAATTTTTTTTTGCGTAAAATAAACCCTTCTAAAAGTTTCCTATGTCTCCAACGAGAGTTACCTCGATTGGTAATTAATCAACACAAATATAGATATTGCAATTATATAAATAGTACAGTGGAAATATAAGTCACAAGAAAGTAAAGAGTAATGATGAGCAATGAGAATATAATCATAACATAAACATAAGAATTTATCCTTGTCCCACCCTGGGTATGTCCAGTCCTCGACCTCCATCGGGATTTAATCCACTATTGTAAACTGTAATACAATCACCTGACTTCCTTCATTAGGATTTCCTACACACCTAGTTACACGACTAACTAGGATTTCCAATCCACTTTCCTCTCACTAGGGAATCAATACAACACAACCTCTTCAACAAGAGGACATCCTTTGAGGCTTTTTATAACACAACCAACAACCCAACAACCTTAACTCTTGAGGCTTTACAACACAATATCAATCAAAACCACACTCTTGTGTGTGTTTACAAACCAATCATAAACCTTACCAAATCACTTACCAAATCTTCCTTAAAGCTTATAAACCTTTGAAGATGAGGACTTGATACACCCTTGATCATATAGCTAAAGTTTGGAGCTTTTCGTGTTTTTATGTGGCTATAAGAAAGATCATTGTTTTGATCTCAAATAGGTTTAAGTGAAAAACAAATAGATCAAAAACAAAACTTGAAACAATCTTTTGTAAAATAGAAGATTAAAACAGAGAGACTGTATGGCCAAAAGATTGCTCACAAAGATTTAAAAGAAGATTCAAAAATCAAGAACAACAATGGCCAAAGCTAGATCTTGAGAATAAGAGAGAGCTTGAAAAATGCTTTTGAAAATAGTTTAAATTGCTTTATTTTCATATGAAAACCTCCAGCAACCCTAGCTTAAATAGTGTGTGAAAAATCGTTGAAAACGGCTCCCAAAAATACAGATTAACGGCTAAAAATGACACATTTTCGTAAAATGCGTCAGGCTATTTTTTAGACCGTTTGAGCCGATAGGTGACTATTCTTGAAAATAGTTAGCTATCTGGACCAAATAGCCAACTACTTGCCTTGGTAGCAGACTATTTTGCAAACAAAGAGTTCTAGCCAAATTTCACCTGCCAATAGTCAGCTATCTGTCTCAGATAGTCGGCTATTTCTTGAAACATGGGTATTTCTATATGAGAATCATTTAAAAATTCATAAAAAATTTTATAGAACATTTTAAAAAAATTTAAAATCACTTTTGTGATGCTTTAGTGTGTGTAGCTCCAAATCTTAAGGTTTTACAAACCAAGACTCAACTTACATAACTTGACATAGTCTTGAGTCTTGACTCTTGTTCACTTGGTCTTGAGATTTCACACTTTATTTGAGTCTTCTTCATGAACTTATAATATTCAATTCTTGACTCTTAAATGGATCCAAGTTCAAGGCTTGAGCTATTTGACATCGGTATTCTTCATGTCTTTGTTTATTTTGTTCTAACACTTTGATCATCACTGGTGTTCATCTCCTACACAGTTGAATTAAGATCATTAGTACCAGATCATTTATGAACATCATCAAAAATCCATTGGGTTGAGTCTCAATATCCCAACAATAACAAGATTGCCCATGTTCGCTTATGGGTTGCACGACCAAGTTACCAAGTATGAAAATTCTATAACAACAATCCCTTCAAATGTGTGTGGTAGATGTTGGAATTGGGTACGCCCATGACAGGTTTGACCCAGGGTAAAATGTAAATATTAAACGATTAAGGTGACTTTTCAATTAACCTTTGTGGATACTTGAAATTAAGAGAAGCTAAAGGCTCCTAATGTAAATTTTTTATCCTTACTGTTGGAATAAACATTTTTTTACACCTTAAGATTCTAACGTTAATTAACTTCCCCTTTATTCCAACATATACACTGGGAGTCTCTGTGAGAGATATAAAGAAGTTTACGTTCTTGTCTCCCAAATAAACAGAAGGAAAAGACATGATATTCTTGGTGGTGAAAAACGTTTGGTTTCCATTCGTGATTCCAAATCCGATCCAAAGCATCGTAATTTCTCATCTCGATCTTATTCTGCTACATAGAAGGTTTGTGTTAATCTCATTGAAATTCTAGAATATTGTTGAAGCTTTCTACATGCGTTCTCTCATAAAGCTTAAAAAGACAGAAGTGAAGAAATAGTTGGGACAAAGCCTATTTTATTCTAAAAAGCCCTTTAAAAGAATGGAGTTATACCCATAAAATTTTAATTAACGGTAAAAATATTAAAATGAAAAATAAATCCAATGTGGTTGTTCTTTCTTCACCAAAAAACAAATTGTATGGCATTTATGTACATATTTATATACCAGAAATATGCATGCATCCGGGCAAATTATTTATATCTGGATATGCCAAATATTTTTACACCATCACATCTGTATTTATTTGACTGTAAATAGATACAACTTGTTGTGAAGGAAAAAGTATAGTAATAGGTGTAAGGGGTTAAGAGCCCCCTACCCTCATATATATAGCTTTCAATGATGGGCCGGATATGCAATGGGCCTCATGGGCCTATTCATAACACTTCCCCTTATCCAACCAACATTGAATAAGAGGTGGATTCTTCAGGATCCGAGTTAGGATGACTGTCTTGTTAAATAAAGAGCAGTTTCTCCATAACTTCCCCTGTTTTAGGGATGTGTCTAGGGGTGGATACTTCAGGATCCAGAGTCAACGATGTTGCCTCGTCAAAACCTTGACTATGGAAAACCATGTGGGAAAAAACCAATAGCCAATGGAAAAGAGTACAACTATGTAGTTGAGTTCCCCTCATCTGACCAAGCTTCAGGATTGCAGATTTCCTATGAATCTATACATCAGTCTCCTATGTATCTATACATTCATAGTCCTCTCATCCTGACCCAGTTTACATTTTCTCACTCTCCTCATCCCAATCCCATATACAAGTTTCTCAAAATTACTAGTAGGCATGTATTTGGTAAGCAAATTCGCCAAGTTATTACATGATTGGATATTCTGTACCTCAATCTGTTTTTTCTTCTGAAGGTCATGCGTCCAGAAGAACATGGGAGAGATATGATTCATCTTGTCACCTTTGATGTAGCCGCCCTGTAGCTGGGCTATACATGCTGCATTGTCTTTATGGAGTGGTGTAGGCGCAAGAACGCCGGTCATCAGGTCGGTGGAGGTGAGAATGTGCTAGATCACTGAATGTAGCCAGAAGCTCTGTTTACTTGCTTCATAGATCGCAAGGAGTTCTGAGTGAGTGGATGAGACGGTTGTCATGGTCTGCTTCACAGATCTCCAGGATATGGCAGTGCCGCCATAGGTAAACATGTATTCGGTCTGAGACTTCTCTGTATGAGGATCGGACCTGTATCCTGCATCAGCATAACCAACTAAAACTATTGTTGCCCCGTTCCTGTAGAATAGACCTAAGTCTATGGACCCTTGGAGGTAGCGCAGAAGATGCTTAACTCCGGCCCAGTGCCGCTGTGTAGGTGCATCACTATATCTGGCTAGTAGGTTGACTGCAAATGCTATGTCAGGGTGAGTGCAGTTAGCCAGGTAAAGGAGTGCGCCGATAGCACTTAGATAAGGCACTTCAGGGCCTAGTACTTACTCCCCCTCTTCCAGCGGCCGGAAGAGGTCTTTATGCACATCCAATGATCTGACGACCATTGGGGTACTGAGGGGGTGGCACTTATCCATTTGGAACTTTTTCAACAAGTTCGATGTGTAAGTTGACTGATGTAACAGGATCCCATCGTTAAGATGCTCTATTTGAAGACCTAAACAGAATTTTGACTTTTCGAGGTCTTTCATCTCGAAAGTTTCTGTCAAGCTTCTAGAAATCTCGGCGATCTCTTCAGGAGATCCGATGAGGTTCAAGTCGTCCACATAGACGGCTATAATGACAAATCCTGTTGCCTTTGCTCTTATAAAGATGCCAGGATAGACTGGGTCATTTGTAAATCCTTTTTTTGCAAGGAAGTCGCTCAGTCTGTTGTACCACATCCTTCCAAATTGTTTTAGACCATATAATGATCTTTGCAGTTTCACTGAGTAGATGTCATGTTGTTTCTCTTTTAGTGCTGCAGGCAAAGAATAACCGTCAGGCAATCTCATATAGATGTCTCGGTCTAAATTGCCATATAGGTATGCAGTCACGACGTCCATATGCTGCATATCTAAACCCTCTTGAGCTGTCAAGCCAATGAGGAATCGAAAGGTGATCGCGTCCATGACCGGGGGTATGTGGCTTCAAAATCCACCCCTGGACGTTGGGTAAAACCCAGCGCTACAAGCCTTTCTTTGTAGCGAATGATCTCATTGTGTTCATTTCTTTTCCTAACAAATACCCGTTTATAACCCACAGGTTTTACACCTTTTGGTGTCTGGACAATAGGTTCGAAGACCTTGCATTTTGTGAGTGAATCCAACTCCACTCCTATTGCCGCTTTCCACTTTGGCCAATCATCTCTGCTTTGACATTCTGTTAGAGAGCGTGGTTCAATATCATGTTGCAGTATGCGACGTTGATGGCAATATTACACGCAAATGTGCCATCTATAGTTGTGCTCTTTCTGTCCCAATACTCCACCGTTCATACATAATGTATCAAAACTTCATTTTCTCCCGTTTTTCCTCTGTTTGAGAGTTTGGAAGAGATGGGGGAGCAGGGCTTATAGTAGCATCCTGTGGTGGTATTGTTTAACCATTGCCAAGGGTCCTACTCTTTCGAGGAACTTGGTCCTTGGATCCCGGTGGTCTCCCTATCTTTTTAAGAGGTCCAACCATTTCTGCTGCAGGCGGATTGCATCCATTTTGCGGTATGTCAATCCTAGCTGGAGTGTTAGCAGCAGGGACGTGTGATCTGACAATCTTCTGGTTGTCAGTAAATTTGTCCGGTAAGAGATGGACAGTGTTTTGGATATGGAGAATCTTCAGGACCTCCTCCTCACAATGGCTTGTGGGCGGATCAAAGTGACTTAGTGTCTTTGTATTCCAAGTGATACCGTCTGAAGCTTCGGGCTTCTTGGTTTGTGAGCATAGTCTTGGAAATGATGTTTCATCAAATTCACAGTCTTCTAGACGTGCCTTAAAAATGTCTCCCGCAAGGGGTTCTAGGAATCTTATTATGGAGGGCGTGTCAAACTCAACATAAATGCCTAGGCGACGTTATGGACCAATCTTTGTCCTTTGTGGTGGTGCTATGGAGACGTATACTGCACAACCAAATATTCTCAAGTGTGAGACAATTGGTGGGTGACGCGCCCGCAATTTACACCTAGGGCACCAAAAACTTGACGCGCCCGCAATCTACACCTAGGACACACCTGACGGTGTCATGATCGCCAGGTGTGAAATGGCTCCTAGGCTACGACTTCGGGTTCAATCCGCAAGCGGACGGTGTCGAGTTATAGTATAAAAGATAGTCGAATCTAACAGGGACGATGATAGTATCTGTGGTAATCTCAGTCTATTTCTAAATCTAGAAGTAATGTAGCGGTTGGAGTGAGAATGAATTGGGTTGATAGTTGTTGTTGTGTAATATAATTAAAGGAACTAGGGCTTTAGGGATCGCCGCTAGGATCGTTGGGGGTTGATGTTAGATAGGATCCCCTCATTGCATTGGGGTTAGGGAATTAATTCCCCTAATTCGTACCACTCTCGTGGGTTAGAATTGCGGGGTATTTCGGTGGCTCTCGTTGATGCAATGACGGTAGCCGTCAACGTAGCATTATAGTTCGTCGACGGATCCCTTCAGGGCACGAGTCGGGCATAGTCATGTACCTTGATTGGATCCGTCGATTTCCCTATTCGAATCCCTAGATACCCCTTATGCACATCGATTCCACAGACCGTGGGCATGATCTCAGTACGGGTTACTACGGATTCGGTAGGATCTATCGGAATACAACCCTAAATCCCCAATTCAATATTAGGATCCAGATCTACATTTTCCCCCGAAAATCCTAGGGTTCACCCATCAACCCTAGAATAGATCTACTCACTCATGATGATCGGAGCGCACAAAAATATCAATTTCGCGTAAGAAAACATTTTCTTTGCAATAAAAGAAATTAGGGCTAAAGATTACTTACAACGAGAACGAACGAAGAACGCATCCAAAGAAGAGTAAAAGGCACAAATCTTCAAAATAGATCCAGAAGTCTACTACAGAAATTAATCCCAAAAATCCGTACAAAAATCGATCACCGGAGCTCTCTAATTTTTCCAAAACAAAACTCAGAATTCAACTATCCAACGCTCAGCCCACAGTCGTGAGCTTCAGCTGCCCAAAATCGCGTGCATCGCGCGTTCAAAAAAATCTTCCAAAAATGCCCCAGGGAGTGTCGGCCGAGTAGGTGACTCGGCCCGAGTCGGAGCTGCTCGGCCAGCGGTTCGGCCCGGGTCGCATGCTGCTCGAGCTCAGAATGGATGACTCAGTCGGCTGCTCGGGGTGTGCTCGAGGACCTACTCAGGGTGTACTATCTGCGACTGCTTGGCCGAGCAGATGAGCTGCTCGGCCCGAGTCAGCCTGTATCCACGACTTCTCCAACATATCATGGCTCGGCCAGAGCAACAAGCTGCGCGGGCCGAGCATTTTCTGGGAAAGCTCTGTGCTGCAGCTGCCTCTCTCTCTGTCTGCTCTCTTTCTCCTTCTCCTCCTTCTCTCCTCCAACAGCTCCGAGAACACGACGAACTCCTCCAGAGCCCTGCCAACAAGCTCATGAACACGTCGGATGTGTCCAAACCCAGGCGGGGGTCAAAATCGCTCCAAAATCCCTAAAAACTCAGAATATACTACGAAACTCGAAATATCGTCAGAAATACCAAAATCGCAGTAAAAAGTGGGATTTGGACGCGGGGATGACATGCAATGCGATGGAAATATGATATGAAAATGATATAAAATATGGACACATCAAAATCCCCCAAGCTTACCTCTTACTCGTCCTCGAGGAAGACGAATAATCCGTACGCCGGGAGAAAAACAAAATGAAAATAAGAAAATGATAACAAAAAGAAGTGAAAGACAAAAAGAGAGAAATACGAGAAAAGTGCTAAGGATGATCGGTCAGATCTCAGGCCTAAAAAGTCTATCACGATGCTCCGAGTGCTCAACATGCATGCTATTGGTAATTTCAAGCTTTATATATCATATGTTATGTAATGCAGGCAAAGAATAGGGATCTACTGAAATAACACCGTCAAGTCTTATCAATCTCATGTGATCCCTAGAGTCTAGTATAAAATAGGTGACAACGCCCTTTCAATCATAGATACACAAGGAGAACAAAAGATTCACGCAACATGCAATAGAGAATAGAAAGATCATGCCATTCAGATATTCGAATCGATACGTGAAAGATCCCCAAAACTAAAGTAATTCGTAAAGTTTGGGTTTTATTAAATCTCCCCGACGTGCACCGTCTCCACTCTAATGTCAAGCTCACTCATATGATCAGTTGATTTACCCCCCAAGCTTAGCTTGAGGCGTCGCATCAACGAAAATGATATGGAATTTAATTTTTCTTCGCAGAACGAGATATAGCTTCTTAATGAAATAGCACAAAATGGTATTTATTCATTTTTTTCTTTTCTTTTCTTTTCTTTCTTTTTTCAAAATAAGAAGCTATACTTTTTATTTTTATACATGGGGAGTGAGATGCGGTAAAGTAGCTATAAGGGTGTAACCAACTGATATGTAGAGAAAAAAAGATATGGGGAGAATGAAGATAATGGGACACTCGGTTCACTCATAAGAGGGTGCACATCAGTTTGATAAAATATAACTCTAACTAAACTCATATATAACATGGATATTTCACTTCTCTAAATGAATACTGAAAATAGAATGCGGTAATAATCACAATGTCAACATGCATGCAAACAGAAGTGAATAAGATAATAAAAACAGGTGCTCCAAGTGTTCTAGTGATGCGTGAACCTGGGTGCGTTTCCCAACATAAATCATACTAGATACTAATTCATGCAATTGATTTCAATTCATATCGGATATTAAATCAGACAGATCATCAAAAGAAATACATGCATATAGACAATAAAGCTGAAATTAATCCTAATAGCATGCCAAAGAGATAAGCATCGCTAAAGACTAATAAAGCCTAGAGATGTATCATCATTTAGACCATCCTCAGCAGAAATAAAGAGAAAAAGATAAAAAAAGGGGAAAAAGATAAAAAGAAGATGCATGCATGGGGAAAAACCGAAGATTTGATGCAAATTGAGAAAAAATAAAATGAGGCGGTAAAGTGGCGAAAAAGTGAAATAAAAACTGAAAATAAGAGAAGAAAATGTAAAAAATAAAAAATAAAAATAAAAATAAAGCGGTAGCGATCATCCCCCAAGCTAAACCTAGCAG
The DNA here is from genome assembly GCA_030789695.1 of Scilla litardierei. Classification (NCBI taxonomy): domain Eukaryota; kingdom Viridiplantae; phylum Streptophyta; class Magnoliopsida; order Asparagales; family Asparagaceae; genus Scilla; species Scilla litardierei. The sequence goes on along the minus strand of CM061136.1, from coordinate 135,073,636 downwards.
TGTCCTCACTGCTAAGTAATCACTTGAGAGCGGGAGATGAGGCTAAAGGGGTGGGATGGACGGGAAAATAAGATAAAAACTATTTGAATAAAGGAAAAAGGAAATAAAAATAAAAATGTGACATGATGCAATGCAATGTGGAATGGTGCATGAGTGGGTCCTCCCCCAAGCTGTGGTAAAGCAGGGCCCCGTAGACAGATGTGCACTAAAAATATGGGGGAGGCAAAAACTGGAAAGGAATATATCAAGCAGAGGCACCACCCTCTAGGGATGGTGATGGGTCCCTCTGCTGTGGACCCGGGATGGTAGGTGGCGGCTGGGATGGTCGGAACTCGTGCGGGGGGTCGGTACGAAAGTGACACATAAGGCTCTGAAGGAAAGGAAGGTCACGATCGACCACCTCTTGAGTTACCAGACCACCATAATATCCCGCTAGGAGGACCATGGCACCAAAGCAGTCTTCTTGATCATTGTCACGAAATGAAATCTCGAATTCTGTGTCTCCTATGTAAAGGGGGTCGGAGGGACGGGGAGGGGAAGGTGGTGCAGGGGTGGCGGTGGATGAATCGGTGGCGGTGGTGGCTCGGGTGGGGGATCGTGTGCGATGAGTGCGCCGGGTAGGCCTAGGGTTGGATGTGCCGGCATTGGCGGGTCTAGCACGGCGTGGAGGCATTGTGTAGGGGGAGGAGAATAAATATGTAATATGTAAATCAGATGGGGAACGAGTTTACCGACTCAAAAAAGATGGCGCTTTGTTTCGATGTCGTGGTTGCCACCGATCCGGTTTATCCCCAAGCTCTTCAAAGATATATCCATGTTGTTAAGAAATTCAAACCTGAAAGAGAAACAAGGGGCGTTAGTATTTTCAGACAAGGTGAACAACAGATTCAAATTGTAAAGAACAAATGCTCGGATTGAATGTTGAACGATGGGAGGCGGCCTCGTGGAGAGAAGGAACGGCTCCAAGAGAGGTGGTGACGGCTGCAAGGAGGGCATGAGGGTTTTGCCGAGCGAAAAAGAAATCTCCGAATCGGGAACGACGCTTAAATAGGCGTAGATGGGCCAGTCGTAAGGCGCAGCGGCCCGCTCTGCAGCGAGGAGCGACTCAGACTGAGTCAATAGGTCGCTCGGTCGGGTTAGTTGGCGGGGGGAATGACGTGGTCCGAGTCAGAACTTGCTCGGGCCGAGTTGCAATTACCTTGCCCGGGTTAACAGAGTGATAATTTCTTCTCAATTTTAGGCCACTGTAAAACTCGACCGAGCAAGAGGTTGCTCGGGCCAAGTCAAGTCCTGCTCGGATCGAGTTAAAATTACTCTGTCCGGGTTGGCAGAGTGACGTTTTCTCTTTAGTTTCCTCGGCCTATAAAACTCGACCGAGTACGTTGCGGCTCGGGCCGAGTCGATTTCAGTTCAGGCCGATCACAAATCTACTCGGGTCGAGCTGACATTGCACTATCCCTTCTGATTTTTCGTAGATGTTCCGCTCGACCGAGCAAATAACTGCTTGGTCGAGTCGCATGTGCCCCCTTTTCCAATCTTCCTGGGATGCCTCCTGATGTATCCCACCTTCCTCCTACTGGCTTGTCGTTGTATCTAACCTGCACAGACTGTGAATTCATCAATCCTAAGATGGTTTTCAAAATTTTATTTCTAAAGTATGTAACAATAGTAAGAATTTGAAAAAAGAAGATCAAAAATCCAAGAAATTGGGTTGCCTCCCAACAAGCGCTCGTTTTAGTCGTGAGCTCGACTCCCCTTAATTTATCAGTTGCCGTTGGGGAATCCCTCGAGGAAGTATGTCTCCTCTGTTCCCATAGGTTCTCCAGCTCTGTAGGGTTTAATTCTTTGACTGTTGAACTTGAAATTTCCGTTCTTTCCCTCGAGCTCGACGACACCTCCTGGAGATAAGCTCATTATCTTGTAGGGACCAGACCACCTCGATTTTAGCTTTCCGGGGAAAAGGCATAGCCTCGAGTTGTATAGAAGTACCTGGTCACCGACATCATGGCGAACAACCGTGATGTTTCTATCGTGGTATGCCTTGGTTCTTTCCTTGTATATCTTCGCATTTTTGTAGGCATGACGCCGAATTTCGTCCAACTCATTGCAATGAAGGGCTCGTCAGGTAGCGGTGCTTTGGTAGTCAAAATTCATTTTCTTTATCGCCCAGTATGCTCTATGCTCCAATTCCACCGGGAGATGGCAAGCGTTTCCATAAACCAGCCTGTATGGAGTTATGCCGATGGGGGTTTTAAACATAGTGCGGTAAGCTCAAAGTGCGTTGCCCAGATTGTGCGACCAATCCTTCCTTGAGGCGCTGACCATTTTTTCCAGAATGCTTTTTATTTCTCTACTAGAAACTTCCACTTGGCCGCTGGTTTGAGGGTGGTAAGCGAGGGCGACCTTGTGATGAACCCCATACTTTTTCAACATCACCTCGAATTTTCTTTCGATGAAATGACTCCCTCCATCACTCATAATCATATGGTGGACTCCGAAGCGGGGGAAGATGGTGTTCTTGAAAAACTTGGCTACTATCCTTGCGTCGTTGGTCGGGGTGGCTATGGCTTCCACCCATTTTGAGACGTAATCAACAGCAACTAAGATATACTTGTTGCCGTTACTCGATGGGAAAGGCCCCATGAAATCGACGCCCCAGCAGTCAAATAGCTCTATCTCCAGGATGCCGTGAAGAGGTGTTTCATTCTTCTTCGTGATATTTTCCGTCCTCTGGCATCTGTCGCACTTCCTTATGTACTCATTGGCATCCCTGAATATGGTGGGCCAGTAGAATCCATTTTGAAGAATTTTCGCTGTGGTTTTGGTCACCGTAGCGTGCCCACCACATGGTTGATCATGGCAATGGGACATGATAGAAGTTGCTTCTTCTTTTGGTATACATCGTCTGATGATCCCATCGGCGCACGTTCTGAACAAATACGGGTAGTCCCAAAAGTAACTCTTGGCATCATGTAGGAACTTCCTCCTTGAATAATTGCTAATCCATGCAGAACTAACCCACTCACCAAATAATTCACTATATCGGCGTATCAGGGAGCTTCAGAGGTACCTACAACAAATAGTTGTTCACCGGTGAACGAATCGTCAATCGGTAAGCTGTCGTCCCCGTTCCTCTGAATAAGCCGTGACAAGTGGTCTGCTACCACATTTTCTGATCCCTTCTTATCCTTGATCTCAATGTCGAATTCTTGGAGCAGAAGGATCCAACGTATCGGACGTGGCTTAGCATCCTTCTTGCTTAACAGGTATTTCAATGCCGCGTGGTCCGTGTGGATGATCACTTTGGACCCCAGAAGGTAGGATCTAAACTTCTCTAGAGTAGACTACGGCTAGCAGCTCTTTCTCCGTGGTGGTGTAGTTCTTTTGGGCGTCGTCCAGGGTTTTGCTAGCGTAGTACATGGCATGGAGCTTCCCCTCCTTCCTTTGGCCAAGCACAACTCCCACTGCTTGGTCACTAGCATCGCACATAAGCTCAAACGGCAGAGTCCAGTCTGGAGGCTGAATGATCGGTGTTGAGATGAGTGCTTCCTTCAACCTGTTGAAAGCTAGCAGACAAGCATCAGCAAACACAAAAGGGGCATCCTTAGCGAGGAGCTCCATGAGAGGGCGAGCAATATTGGAAAAATCCTTTATAAAACGTCGGTAAAAATCGGCATGCCCTAAAAAGCCACGGATACCTTTGAGTTTAGTGGGGGAGGGGGGTAAACTTTTGATAACCTCCACTTTGGCCTTATTAACCTCAATCCCTTTAGAGGTAATGACATGCCCAAGAACCACTCCTTCTGTCACCATAAAGTGATACTTCTCCCAATTCAAAGTGAGATTGTTGTCTTGGCAATGTTCCAAGACTCTGGACAAATTAGCTAAGCACCTATCAAACTTGGTGCCATAGACGAAAAAGTCGTCCATAAAGACCTCCATGATATTCTCGATGAAATCAGAGAAAATAGATGTCATGCACCTTTGAAATGTGGCGGGTGCGTTACATAGTTCAAACGGCATTCTTCGATAAGCGAAGGTGCGGTAAGGACATGTGAATGTCGTTTTCTCTTGGTCTTCCCGATGCAACGGGATTTGGAAAAATCCGGAGTATCCGACTAAGTAGCAAAAGTATTTATGCTTAGCTAAGCGCTCGAGCATCTGGTCTATGAAGGGTAGAGGGTAGTGATCTTTCCTGGTGGCTTTGTTCAGTTTTCTGTAATCGACACACATGCGCCACCCAGTGACAGTCTTAGTGGAGATTAATTTGTCTTTTTCGTTTTTTACGACTGTCATGCCCCCTTTTTAGGGACAACTTGAATGGGGCTAACCCACTTACTATCAGAAATGGGGTAAATAATGTCAGCCTCTAAAAGTTTCAGAACCTCCTTTTTCACCACCTCATTCATGTTGGGGTTCAACCGCCTTTGAGGCTCAATGGAGGTGGCATCCTTGTCCTCAAGGTGAATTCTATGCGTACAAATGGTCTCGCTAATACCCTTCAGGTCAGAGATGTTATACCCTATCACCTTTCTGTAAGATCTGAGGATTTTTAGGAGACTCTCTAATTGGGGTTCTATGAGGGCCACATTAACAATGACATGATAAGTGGAATCTTCCCCCAGAAAGGCATATTTCAGATTAGCGGGGAGGGGTTTCAATTCTACCTGAGGGGGCTCTATACCCCCGACGTCTCTTGCTTGTGAGAATGACGCATCCTGGATCTCAGGTTCGAAAGGTGGAAAATCTTCATTCGCAGAATCATAGGAGGAGCAGGGAGATGATGGCGCGTCGAGGCACATGTCTGTAATTTCCATTCCCGTAGCGCACCTGTCAAAAGAAACACGGTTTTCAGGCATGTATTCACTGTCAGATATAAAGTTCGAAGTACTCCCTTGATTGATGTGGTTTTGAGATAGATGTAGGATTGGGGACTCTTCACAGGCGTATTCCTCGCATGCCGAGATCTGCGGGGGGATATCTGTATAGAAACGTAATGTGTCTCCCTCATGCCGCACATAAGTTCCATCAGCTATGGCAACACCGTCCAGGGTGTCTGTATTGTGGAAAGCGGTTGCGATGAAAATTGAGAGTTCTTGCGTGGATGGGTCGTCTATAGGGAATTCAACTGGGCCATGTGCCCATACGTCAGCCACCACGCTCTCTAATATCTCAAGCATCTGAGAATTGTGTAGCGATTCCAATTGATGAGCTTCTCCCCAGTAGGCATCAATAGATGGAGCCTCAATGGTATGAATGTGCATCACGTCCTCTTCCAAGCTTACTTGAATATCATCCTCAATTGTACCTACATTAAAAACCTGATTCATCAAATAATCCATGACTAGTTGCTGATTTGCGTTACCTGCAACATAGGTTCCCGAACCAATAAATCGAACTGCATCGATCAGCTCTCTCGCTGCGCACTCAACCATAAACTCGTCCATGTGCGAGTCTTGGAAGCCATGTAAATGATAAGGAGAGAAACTAAATTCCTCTGAGTCGCTATCAGAGTCGCAAGTCCACTGCACTTGCATTACCATCTCCATTGTGCCTGATTGGTCAGGAGGCAATAGCTAGCTGGAGGAGGATGTTAGCAGCAATGCAGATAAAACAGAAAAAGAATGAAAATAGCGGAGAGGTGAGTGATGGTAAGGGTGCTAGCAAACTTCACAATATAAAAATAAACTGAGATAAAAACACTATTGCCATCCCCGGCGACGGCGAAAAAAACTTGACGCGTTCGCAATCTACACCTAGGGCCCCAAAAACTTGACGCGCCCGCAATCTACACCTAGGACCCACCTGACGGTGTCACGATCGCCAGGCAGTGATATGGCTCTTAGGCTATGACTTCGGGTTTAATCCGCAAGCGGACGGTGTCGAGTTATAGTATAAAAGATAGTCGAATCCCACAGGGACGACAATAGTGTCTGTGGCAATCTCAGTCTATTTCTAAATTTAGAAGTAATGTAGATGTCGGAGTGAGAATGAATTAGGTTGATAGTTGTTGTTGTGTAATATAATTAAAGGAACTAGGGCTTTAGGGATCGCCGCTAGGATCGTTGGGGGTTGATGTTAGATAGGATCCTCTCATTGCATTGGGGTTAGGGAATTAGTTCCCCCAATTCGTACCACTCTCGTGGGTTAGAATTGCGGGGTATTTCAGTGGCTCTCATTGACGCAATGGCGGTAGCAGTCAACGTAGCATTATAGTTCGTCGACGGATCCCTTCAGGGCACGAGCCAAGCATGGTCACGTACCTTGATTGGATCCGTCGATTTCCCTATTCGAATCCCTAGATACCCCTTATGCACATCGATTCCACAGACCGTGGGCACGATCTCAGTACGGGTTATCTACGGATTCGGTAGGATCTACCGGAATACAACCCTAAATCCCCAATTCAACATTGGGATCCAGATCTACATTTTCCCCCTAAAATCCTAGGGTTCACCCATTAGCCCTAGAATAGATCTACTCACTCATGATGATCAGAGCGCACAAAAATATCAATTTCGCGTAAGAAAACATTTTCTTTGCAATAAAATAAATTAGGGCTAAAGATTACTTACAACGAGAACGAACGAAGAACGAATCCAAAGAAGAGTAAAAGGCACAAATCTTCAAAATAGATCCAGAAGTCTACTACAGAAATTAATCCCAAAAATCCGTACAAAAATCGATCACCGAAGCTCTCTAATTTTTTTCCAAAACAAAACTCAGAATTCAACTCTCCAACGCTCAGCCCGCAGTCGCGAGCTTCAGCTGCCCAAAATCGCGCACATCACGCGTTCAAAAAATCTTCCAAAAATGCCCCAGGGAGTGTCGGCCGAGTAGGTGACTCGGCCCAAGTCGGAGCTGCTCGGCCAGCGGTTCGGCCCGGGTCGCATGCTGCTCGAGCTCAGAATGGATGACTCGGTCGGCTGCTCAGGTGTGCTCGGGGACCTACTCGGGGCGTTCTATCTGCGGCTGATTGGCTGAGTAGATGAGCTGCTCGACCCATGTCAGCCTGTATCTGCGGCTTCTCCAACATATCATGGCTCGACCCGAGCAGCAAGCTGCTCGGGCCGAGCATTTTCTGGGAAAGCTCTTGCTGCTCGGGCCGAGCATTTTCTGGGAAAGCTCTGTGCTGCAGCTGCCTCTCTCTCTCTCTGTCTGCTCTCTTTCTCCTTCTTCTCCTCCTTCTCTCCTCCAACAGCTCTGAGAACACGACGAACTCCTCCAGAGCCCTGCCAATAAGCTCATGAGCACGTCGGATGTGTCCAAACCCAGGCGGGGGTCCAAATCGCTCCAAAACCCCTGAAAACTCAGTATATACTACGAAACTCGAAATATCGTCAGAAATACCAAAATCGCAGTAAAAAGTGGGATTTGGATGCGGGGATGACATGCAATACGATGAAATATGATATGAAAATGGTGTAAAATATGGACACATCAGTGGGGCTCTAAGTGCTAATTGGATAGGAGAAGATGACTGACCTCCAGAAGGTCTTAATTTTATTAAGGATGCAGCATGCAATATTGCATGACCCCATGCATTCACTGGCAACTGGGATTGAAGTAATAATGGACGAGCAATCCATTGCAGTCTCTTAATTAGAGATTCTACTAACCCGTTTTGGGTGTGAACATGCGCTACAAGATGTTCGACTTCAATGCACTGTGCTTGGCAATAGTCTAGGAAAACTTGTGATGTAAACTCCCCCGCATTGTCCAGGTAAAGTTTCTTTATCTGGTAGTCGGGGAAGTGGGCCTGCAACCTGATTATCTGAGCTAAAAGCTTAGACAGTGCTAAGTTATGGGTGGACAGTAGACATACATGTGACCACTTAGTAGATGCATCTATCAGGACCATAAAGTACCTGAACGGACCACTTGATGGGTGTATATGCCCACAAATGTCTCCGTGGATTTTTCCAAAAATCTTAGAGACTCCAAGTCTACTTTCAGTGGAGAGGGTCTCGTAATTAGTTTACCCTTGTAACAGGGTGGACATGGGAATTTACCTTTTTGGAGAATCTTCAAGTTCTTCAAATTTATACCCATTGAGCTTTTTATGATGCAGTACATCATAACAGATCCAGGGTGTCCCAGTCTACTATGCCAGAGTTGGAATTCTGGTGTTTGGGGCACTGCAGGTGCTCCGTCATTAATGTTTCTGGAGATTGAATACTTGTTTGGTAGAGTCCCGAGGGGAGTCCCTTGAAACGTTCCACAATGGTTTTCGTACCATTTGTAAGAGACGTTACGTGCAAGTATTCTTTTTTATTTTCCTCGACCGTCTCTAAGTGATACCCGTTTAAACGGATATCTTTAAAGCTTAGGAGGTTTCGGATTGATTTAGGGGAATATAATGCATTTCTAAGTTTGATGAGTGTGTGACTGGGAATCAATATGATTGCTTCCCCTGATCATTCAATTATATCAGCTGGTCCTGAGATTGTTCTCAATGGACCAGAATAGCTACTGATGCTTATAAAGTAGTCTATACTTTGAAGGATTGAGTGCGTTGATGCACTGTCCACTAGGCATATGGATTCCATATCTATATAAGAAAGACATTCAAGCAATGAATAATACGAAAAAGAAACTATTTCCATTTATTTTAAGATGCTGAAAAAGTTCGACATGGAATTTTGGAAAGACATAAATCAAGATACATTTCAGAAAAAAGGATACATTGCTAGAAAAATTGTTTATAGTCCATGACTAAAGAGTGTCGTCTCCCATGAAATCTTCTGGATTCCATGTGGTCTCTGGTAACTCTGTGCTTTCTATCAGGTTTGTCTCGGCATGAGGCTTGAGACTTGCCTGGTAGAGGTCCTGTAGGTGTTTGGGAGTGCGGAAGATTCTGGACCAATGTCCAGTCATTCCACATTTAGAGCACTTATCCTCCCTGTGTTTCTTGGGAGTACCACCTTTGTTGGGCGTCCACTTTTGCTTCTTTGCCACGAACTTCTGGTTCTGTGGAGGAGCTTGAGGAGTGGCCTTTTTCCGCTGCTTCTGTTCATTCCATTTCTGGAACTTAGCCTTCTTGTCCATCTTTGTCTTCTGGGAAGACTGGAAATGCGCCTCTGCAGGAGGTGGAGGTGGAGCGAAGCCAGAAGGGCGCAGGTTGTGGGTGGCAACCAACAAATCTCTGTTCTGTTCAGCTATTAGGAGGCATGAGAGCAGATCAGAGTATTTAGTGAACTTCCTCTCACGGTACTGTTGCATGAGGATCATGTCCTTCTCGTGAAAAGACGTGAACGTCTTTTCTAGCAACATCTTTTCAGTCACATTCTCACCATACAACTTCAGGCGTGAGGTGATACGGAATAGTGCTGAGTTGTATTCCGCTACGGATTTGTAATCCTGTATGCGGAGGTGAGTCCACTTGTACTACGCACGAGGGAGTATGACATCCCTCTGATGTCTCCTCAAGTGCGTCCCACAGTTCATAAGGATCCTCTATAGTAAGATACTCATCCTTCAGGATCGAGTCTAAATGTTTCCTGATATAAATAATGGCTCTCGCCTTAAGTATATCAGAAACTTCTTCTGTATTAGGGGGTTTTAGAAGCATCCTTTTCAGCTGCGACAGTACTTGTTGTTGCCTTTTCAGTGGGTGTTAGACTGAACCCATGAGAATGCAGGTGAAACTTCAGGTCCAACTGCCAACTCAAGTAGTTCGACCCATCGACCTTCAGGACCGAATAATCGACATTCGCAAGTCTGGCCATTTAAACAATCTAGCAACATAGACAAACAATAGCATGTATTTTTTAACTATTTAAAGTAAACATCCACGCATGCGATCTTGCAACATTTTAAATAGCATGAATTATTTAAAAATAAATATCCACGCAGGCATTTTTATCAACATTTACATAGCATGAATTATTTAAAAATAAACATCCACACATGCATTTTTCATTTCAACATTAAAATAGAATGGGTTATGTAACTATTTAAAGTAAACATCCACGAATTTAATGTATAGGCAATGAAAATAATTTAGGACTATGGGGATCAACCAGCTGACACTAACAGAAAAAGGAAGTCCGAAATTACATCCCATTAAACAAAAAAGTACATAAAAATAAAGACAACTCTAGAACTTCTGAGAGAAGCCCCTTTTTCTTTATGCTAGCGCCTCCAGCTTCTTGGAGTGGTCCTTCAGCTTCTTTTTACATATATAACATCACTTACAAATTTCTCTCAAAAAATAAAAATTGCAGAAAAGTAAAAATGTCGGAAACCTGGCTGATCCCTAAAATCATAGTCTAATAGCACATCCATGCAGATTTTATATAAAAATATACAACCATGCAAAGAATTATATCACAGGCATATAAAGATTAATAAGTAATCTAAAAAGAAAGTGACGTGTTAAAAATGATTTTGAAAAACTTTTTAATCCTGATCCATTTTATTTATTTTTATCTTTCCGCTTAACCCTATCACAAAATTAAAATTTCTTTAATTATTGGGCTTTTAAGGCCAAAATAAAAAAAAGAAAAATTATGTGTAAGTAGGCTAATTTCCATGCCTTTTGGGCCATGAAAACAACCCAATAGGGTTAATTGGGCATCCCCTAAAAACTGGCCCGTTAAGGGTTAGGGTTTCGGAAAAACCCTAGGGGGACCCGCTGCGGCCGCCGCGACGGCTGGCCGTGCCAAGGGGGTGCGACCGTCGTGGCGGCAGGTCACGGTAGTAGGCCGCGGCGGCTGCGGGTCGCGGCTTCTAGCCACAACTTGTAAGCCGCCACCGATGCTGAAAAAGAGCCACCGTCGTGCCCTTTGGGCGTGCGGTATATGGATCAGGGGGGTAAAAAACGTATTTTTCAGACATTCAGATCTTTAAAAAAGATTTTTATTGTTTATAGACATGCAGATCTAAATAAAAATGCGATTTTTACCATGTTTTCAAACTATTTGATCTTAAAACATGCAGATCTACTGGAAAAGCAAGTTTAGATCTAAAATTTTTGAGGATTTACCTCTAGATTGAACAAGGGAATCTAGACGACAGTTGATGAAGGGTGCCCTTTTTGCTCCCCGTTGAGAAGAATACGATCTTCTTAAAACTGAGCGTTTGATGGATCTCCTTCCTTGAGCGTCGTCGTCTTTTTCTACGAGTGTGATCGTGCTGGTAACGTGTTGTGAATGGAAAAGTAGAGTAATAGGTGTAAGGGGTTAAGAGCCCCCCTACCCTCATATATATAGCTTTCAATGATGGGCCAGATACCCAATGGGCCTCATGGGCCTATTCATAACACAACTTTAATTATAAGTTTCCATATTTAGATTTGTTATTTTGTTTATTTGTGTTATATGACTTCACTATTTTATGTACTTTACGTCTTAAGAGTTATACCATAAGGAGTCTATTTTCCTTCATAGAACTTAGTATTTTAGGTCCCTCGTAGTCATCAATGAAGAGAATGACTTTCGATCTCTCACAGATATCATTTTCACTTCCCACCCCCAAAAAACATAATGGATGTAGATATTCAGCGTCACCATTTCTTGATATTTTCCATCTTCATTAGACCCCGTTTTGTAGTTTGAAAGTTGGTTGTTAAAAGTTGAGGGGTTATGGAATCTTGATTTGAGAAAAGTTTGGTTTTGTACTCTTTTGGGATATAATGTTGGGTGAAAAGTGGGGTTGACAGTTTTATGTCGGTATTACAATAATTTCTTGTGCTTCTTTGGTTTAAGAAAGTTGTATATTGAAAATTTGAATATGGGATGTAATGATCTCTATTTAAATTTGCTAATTTTACATCCCAAATTTTCTTCTTGTGGGTTTTTGAGGGAGTTGTTATTTGATTTGGAGGGAACAAACAGAATATGGCAAATTAAGGCCAACCATCAAACCAAATATAAAGAAACTAGATGCAAAAAATATATCCAAATAACATCTATATTACATTTGAGGACTTTTTTGAATTGATTTGCTGACTAGGACAAGCTGATGTCATATTGATGTATAAAGAGGTTGATAGAAGAATGGCTAGAGGATTTAATCTTGGTAAAAGAAATCTCATTCGGCGCGCATGTGCCGAATGAGCCCGCTAAATTTTTGTTCTTTTAAATTATGAAGTGGAATATTATGTCCCAAAATTTTGGAGGGAGAAATAAGTTTTGGGGAAACAAAGATTTTTAATGAACCGTGCCCGAGGGCAGAGTTCATGACTAGTCAACTAATATAAAGGCAAGAAAAGCAGTCCACAACATAGCCACATGAGTTATGGAATTAAAGAGGCCATGAAGGAAACCAACAAAAGATCAAGAAAACAAAAATAGAACATGGCCAATACATACTTAGTTTCTATTCATAAAGATGGCAAATACATGGCCAAATAGGAAGACTTAAACATTTTATCTTCGCTCGATCTTGTTAGACATTAACAATGACATAAGAAACAAAAGACCAATGAGTGAGAACAATCCACACTTAATGGATTTGTAATCGGTTAGGATGCTCTCCATTTTCACAATGCTTCTCTCCAACAGCCCTACTACCTTATCCAAACAACTTCTCTCTCTCTCTCTCTTTCTCTCTCTCTAACTCCTCTCTGCCAACGAAGGGGAAGAACTGTCCAGCCTATTCCTTCTCTCATTCTCATCCATTAAGTGCAATATCACCAATCTTGTCACGCCCCGTTCCCCAGAATACCTGGCATTTAATTTTTTTTTCTTCCAAGTATCTTGAAGAATGAGGGTGATGAGAGAGAAAAAAGAGAGGAAGAAGAAATTGAATAAGCAGGCCATTGCGCACATGCTGGGGTAGTACAAGTGCAGCTTCATTAAGATATCAAACAACTTATAAGTAACATAGAACAACGACAGCAAATTTATATAACAGCATTCATTTACATACATAGTCAAAATGCACATACACCGCCACTCTCCACCTCCCATAACAACCATGTCACACTGCACAGCTACAGCTCACACCAAGACTACCCCTGAAACCTAACTCCAAGCCACCACCAACCACACTGTCCCTGCTACCTGAAAAGTAGGGAGGAGCACGTCAATGCGTGCCCCAGTAGGAACCAACTTGGATTTGGAACATCGGTTTAAGGTTATTAACCCACAAGGCAAGGCAGAGAATAAAGCATGTAAACTAAGTAACATAATGAAAAGTAAATAACTAAGTAGGGGATCATATCTGCGGTCCAATATCGAGTTACTGCAAGAAAAGGGTGAGCATGAATAATAATAATAACACAAGTGTTCAAGCAACCATTATCTAATAAGATAAGTGCAAGTGCCTGAGGCATGACACAGAGTCACAAAGAACATGCAAATGGAAAGGAAAGTGCTGCCAGTAGAAGGAGTAACACGCAAATTCTTATTTTATTGTTTAATGATTGAATTAATTGAAACTTGGGTAAACTGTATGATACCAGGACCTGGACTTCACACCAAATTTGGGGTGAATATAGCACACGGCGCAGTGGACACGGGCATTGTACAATACCATGCCTCTCAGCTCCCTCGTCCCTGGCAGGAGTGAGGATCTCCACATAATAACATAACCTCCGTATGTCCCCTCCACTTCCGATAAAGGAGAGTGGGTATAAAAATCCCCTCCACTCCCGGGAAAGGCGAGTGTGTATAAACATCACATATCACATAATCATTTCCTCCAACTTCTCAGTCTAGGCCTCATATCTACAATTTACTCAAACCCCACCTAAACCCGGGTTTTACTAACTCACCCTCATTAGAGAGGACTGAGACATTCAAGAGTTTTATTTTATCAGTTTAGTAATGAAGGAATCATGTTGCATGGCATCACGTACCACATTCATACCAACGTGGGTCATGCACCGAAGTGTCATGCCCTCCATCATAGCCATATCAACCTATCATCACATCACATAGGGTACCATGCATGACATGCTCCTAACATCATATGTTTATATCAAATCTCATATCTTAACCATAGAATTGAGTATTTCACACATTTCTGGTATTTGCCTTCACTTAGGCATTTTTACAAACACATGGTATGCATCATGTTCCACATATCAGTCACATTGGCAATTTAATAGTATATCACACCAATAATCTTCCTTTTAGGTAATAACAACAATCATTGACAATAGGAGTATAAATGGCAATATTACACAATTCATATCACCATGCAAAACCTTCAGCTTGCAGGAAACGTACATGCTGTCATAAAAAGTGGCTGATACCATCCATTTATATACAGAATTTAGCAAAACTTCCTGAATGAAACTTGATATGATAGTTATGGATTCACAGATAAATTTTCATACAAAAATAATAAGTGAGTGATTTATGGTGAATTATTTGGTGAAATGTGTCAAATCTATTTTTAAGACAGATTTCAGGGTCTGTATTGAAAGTCAATGTTGGGCATGTTGCAGCCAGAAATTCGACATATAAGAACTGTGATGAAATTTTAGAAAAACTTGTTAACTTTTCAACAAGACCAAGATCATAAAATTCCATTGTGTGTGCAGGTGTTTAGGTTAATTTTGCTAAACTGTGTCAAAACTGAAAATCAAACAGACATGTTATAAAGATGGAATATTTACTCCTAATTTCTGAATTGAACATATATCAAAATATATATGATTTTGGGGTAGAAATTCAAGATATACAAGAATATATTTTTTTGAAACCTAATTCGAGCTATAGTAACCAGGGTTCCATCAACAACACACAACCAATTTTCCGAATTTCAAGAGGATGGTGTTACTAAGAATTTCCAAGGGGGAATTCATGAAATTGCAATATGACATGTGAATTTTCACCACCCCTAATACATATTAAGCAAACATGATAAAAAAACATGATGGAATTAACCATAATTAGATTTCCCAAAACCAAGTTGGATTCATACCTCAAAACTTTGATTTTTCTCCTCTCCTCCTCTTTTTTCTTCTCCAACTTCTTCCCACTTGCAACCACTTGTGCCACTTGATTTTTGGGAGAAATAATTAGGGTTTTGAGTTGAAGAATAAGGATGAAATGGGGGAGGGGTGTTCGGCCTAGAGGGGATAGGGAGAGGGGAAAGGGAATGAAAGAAAGAAAAGAAAGGAAAGATAAAGATTATGGAAGAAAATTCCTAAGAAATATCTCCTACTAGAAAATCCTTAGGATAAGCATGCCACATGTTAAATGACCAAAATATCCTCCCAAAAATACCCCTCAACTTTCACCTATTTACAAGTTTGCCATTACTTTATGCACCGACCACTTAAGTATGTTCACACAGCACTTTTGGTCCAAATGACCATTTTGCCCCTCGCCTTTCTAAAATTTTACGGGGGTTCCCATTGACCCCTAACCCCTTTCACACTTGCATGGCTTCCCCATAGATACCCATGCACGCCTATACATGCATACATGCACCACGCTTACACATCCAACACATTCCTGTTGTTTCGCACCCACGACGTCTTTCACACTTCTCCCGCACTCAATCTCGCTTTCTCGACTCTTAGCCACGCATTATGCCCCAATCCCCCTTGCACTACGTTACATACATCGATATCCACGTTTATTTCATGCCTACATATGCACCGCAGGTAGAAATACCACGTGTGTTCAGAGAATGCACATATAGTGCAAAATAGGGTATGCCAAATCTTGATCACTCAGAGTGAGGGGGATCCTTCCATAGAAAGAATGAGCATCTATTGTCCTGAGAACTACAAATCTAAAATCTCCTTCATGGGTTCGCTTGGGTCCATACATCCCTCCTCGATGTCTGCAAACCACAATTGCTTATCTTAACATCCTCTCTATCGGATTCCAAATCACCACTGCTCTCATCTCTAGGGCGAGATCTACTAGAAGAGCTCTCGCCAAAACTCATTTTTTCCTTGCAATGAAAAAATAAAATTAGTATAAATTTTTCTCAACGAAAATTAAATAGAAAAGAGAGTGATTGGTTAAAAATTAGAGAGAGAAGCTTACCTATGAAAATTCGGGAGATAATCATGTCAGTGGTTCCTTCATCTTTCAGCCATTATCCCAGTTACAAACAAAAGAGCAAGCAACACAAACAGGACATAGTCAATAAAAGGGTAGGTCAGCCAATAAAACATCAGCAATTTAACATCAACCAAAAGAAAGTCAAGCCAAGCATGAAACATCAAGCCAAAAAATAGAAGATGGCCTAAACATAAAAAGGCAAACAATAAAATTTCCTCTACTAACATCAACCAACAGAAAATGAAAGCCAATCATAATCCATCAAATCCAAAATCCATGGCCAGACAACAAGCACATCAAGCATCAGTAAATGAATAAACCAACACAAGAGAATGAGAACAATTAATGATAGAAATAAAAACAATCATCAACCAATAAAGAGGCCATGCAGGAAAACATGAAGAGGAGCCTTCAGAACGTGCCAACCAACATAGATCATCTAGCCAACAGAAAGGCAACCAAAACAGAACATGACAACCAAAAGAGCAAGAAAACCACAACATGTGCAAAACATGAACCAAGCAAACTCGACAGAACATGACCAATAAAGGAACCAACCTGCAAGCATCCCAAAGAAAGTGACCAACAAAACAAGTCAAGCCAATCATGAAACACCAAGCCAAAAAATAACATTGCCAAAACATAAAAAGGCAAGCATAAAAAATGCCCCAAATAACATAAACCAACAGAAAAGGCAAGCAAAGCATGATCCAGTAAAGCCAAAAGAGCAAGCAAGAAAAACACAACATGGCCAAAACTGTTAGGTATTGGTGTTTTAGACCTATATTGTTTTGATGATGATCATAACATTATGTTATTGCTAATGTCTCTCAATGTTTTAGTCTCGTGTTTAACAATTGAAGCATTTCATTTTGTAGACTAAATGCTTAGTGCAAGGATGGATATCAAGAGAAGTATTGCCAAAACTTGGAACTTGATGAAGGGAAGCTCATTAAGAGGTGCCAATACTTGGAAGATGATGGGGATCATCAAGGCATCAAGAGCTTGAAGACTTAGACTCTAGGAGAAGCAAAATGTAATCCATGTAATTTCTATTACTTGCTTTTCTCCTTTTGAGTCTAGGAACTTGTAATGTCTTTATTAGATGGTCTACTCATTCATGCATATGCATTAACCATCTTAGTGAACCTTAGGATCTTTATAGAAACCAATCCTATAGGTTCCACATGCCAAATAACTCAATTGGAGTTTTTGGCCTTCCAACAGGTGCCTGCGAAGGCAGAACATGTGACTAGGTGATCTCCAGGAGCCTAGCCAGCCTTCTACAGACGGCTGTCATGCACTACTCAAGTCAATAATTTCTTGACTCTTTCTTGAGCTTTTGGAGCAAGTGACTGAAGAACAAAAGACATATGCATGTCAACCATCAGGTGCCTGACAATTGTTCAGAACCTGTCAAAATTAAGCACCAAGCCATCTTGTGTGGCAGTCGACTGATGTAGAGTTTTCAGTCGCCTGTCTTTCTTCAGGTACCTGGACTTTGTTTATCAGTCCTGCTGGGGGAGTTGTCCCCAGCCTTACTGTCACGCCCTGCTTCTCAGAATAGCCAGGAAAAAGAAGCTTTCGTAGGTTCTGAAGAGTGAGGGTGAAGAAAGCAGAAGAGGGGGGAGGGGGGAGAGAGAGCGAGTACAAAGAAATCACAGGTCCACTGCGCATGTACCGGAATAGTACAAGTGCTGCTCCACTATAATATCAAGACAGCCTCATAAATAACAAGAACAACAATACCATTAAATATAAATCGACGTTCATTCATATACATAGTCCAGGAACATCACTATATATGTACACTGCCACTCTCCACATCCCAAAGGAAAACCAAAAAAAACACAACACAAGGTACATCTCACTCCGATTGCTGCCCCTAGAACCTAACTCCAAGTCACCACCAACCAAGCTGCACCTGCTACCTGAAAATGAGGAGGAGCACGTCAATGCGTGCCCCAGTAGGAAATCCCAACACTAATGAAATTCATGTTATTATTTTCTTAATTACTGTGGTTACAAGTTAAGATAATATCATGGAAACCATGTGACATAGCATAACAGTAAGACATACTACTGTATGAAGCAAAAGCATATGAAATGGAGACGTACTTGCCGTTAGGGAGTGGGTTGCTGCAAAAGAGAGTTAGTGCTACAAGTAATATATAAGGAAAGGAACAATAAAGGAAACTATAACTATAGGATTTCATCGAGAAATAAATACAGGAGGACAAAACAACAACAAGTACACAGTGTCACAACAATACAAGTAAAGGGAATATGAACACTACAAGTAGAAAAAAATAACAGATAATTTATTAAATTATTGAAAATCTCGGTAAAATGTAAGATATAAGAGCCTGGACCTCACCCCATGGGTTGGGGTGGAAAACTGCACTCGACGCAGTGGACACGGGCACTGTACGCCGGGCTTCTCACTCTGCCCCATCAGGGGACCTGCCCCACGGGCTCCACCCCAAGATTGGGGTAAGTATGACACACGGTGGAGTGGAGACGGACACTGTACACCGGTCCTCTTTGCATCCTCCCTGGATGGTAGCAAGAGTGAAGATTTCCGCATGCATCTCTCCACATCCAAACCTCATCATCACAAACGCCAAGTCCCCTCCACTCCCGGTAAAGACGAGTGGGAACAAACATCACATATCACATCATCTCCTCACCACCGTCATTGTCCAGGCCTCCTATCCACAATTTACTCAAATTTCCCCCCAAACCCAGTTTTAGCAGCTCACCCCTTTAGAGGAGATTGAGACATTCCAAAACATCAATTAAACATTATAAGTTTTATTATAGGAATCATGATGGCATGGTACATGTTCAGTAACTTCTATCCATCAACATGGGTCATGCACTCACGTGACATGCCCGTCATCATATCACATCACACATTCACGTGTAATAGTGTAGCCATGACATCCATGTCCCAAACATTATCAATTCACAACATGGTTCAAGGCATAAATGTATGAAGCACATTTCTCAAGTTTCTGGATTTTGTCTTCATTTGGGCATTTTCACGAACATATGATGGTCGTTATTAACATGGCCCCTAGAACATGAACAAATCCATGAGCAAACCACACTTTCTAACTCTCTTCCATGTATCAACAAGCATCATGAGAAATGAAGGAAAAAATAACTATAATACACAATTCAAGTGCTGCTCAAATGATTTAGCTTGCTGGAAAAATACAAACAATCATATATATTGGCAGATATCACTCAATTATGATAAGAATTTAACAAAACTTCCTAAATGAAAGTTATATATATACTAGTGCTGAATTACCATATAAAATTTCATGCAGAAATATAAACAAGGTGATTTATGGTGAATTATTTGGTGAGACCTGTCGAAACTGTTTTTCTGTCTGGGGGCGGTATCAATTGCCATTTTAAGTCATCTTGCAGTTAAAATCTCGAAAACATGCACTTGGGAAAGTTACAGAGCATGTTAACATTACAACGAGACCAAGATCACTAATTTATGTGTTCTGTGCAGGGAGTGAGATCAATTTTGCCCACTTGTGTCCAGACTGGATGACAATCAGACATGTTGTAAAGAAAGAATTCTTACTCCTATTTACTGAGCTGAAAGTATATCAAATCTTATATGAATCTGGGGTAGGATTTTAAGAGCTACAATTATATAGTTTTTGCAGAGTTTTTTCATCCCTAAATTAAGAGATATACTCATATGAACATGCAACAGAATCTGTCCACAGAAATCAGCCATGATGATTACATTAAGCTAAATTGATTTAACCTAAATTAACATAATAAACCATTAGAAAAGGGATTCCTACCTCAAGATGATGAATTTCCAGACCCTCATGCTTTCTCCCAAGCCTCCTACATCCTCCGAGCTCCTAGCCCCAAGAAAACTCCATCATGCTACAACCTTTTCTCCACTTTCTCCTTCCCTTTCTTCCCCTTTCTTCTTCCCATTTTCTCTTTTAATTTTTATTAATGGAATTTTGGCCAGGTGGAGTGGGGAGGGGGATATGGGATATGTGAGAGAGAGATGGAGGAAATTAGAAAAGAAAATGAGAAAAAAAGGATAATGGAAGAAAAGAGAAGAAATGAAAAGAAGAGAAGAGAAAGAGAGAACTCTAAAATACGTTTTTCCATGGCTTATCCAACAAGCCATGACATTTGTTAAATGACCAAACTACCCCTCACATATTCAAGTATTTACAAGTATGCCATTACTTTATGCAGACACTTCTCTACTATACACACAACCCTCATTTAGTCCAAATTAACATTTTGCCCCTCACCTTTCTAAAAATTTACGGAGATGCCATTAACCCTTAATCCCTTTTCACACTAGTATGATTCACTCTATACCCAACCATGCACACCCACGCATGTATACATGCATCACACACACACGTCTAATACATACTTGTTATATTATACACAAGACGTCATTCTCACTTCTACTGCATTCATTTCTCGTATTCTTTTCTCTTAGTCACATATTACGGCTCCACCCCTTGCACTACGTTACATACACCGACATCCACAGTCATTTCATGCCAATGTATGCATTGCAAGTAGAAATACCACGTGTATACGGTAGAATACACGTATAGTTCAAAACGGGGCATGACATCCTATCCACCTTAAAATAAAGTCCGTCCTCGGACTTTCTCGGGTGTGAGCCCCGCCAAAGGTTAGATAGGTATGATGTTATTACTACATATGAAGTACAAACAAGAATACGTACCTACACCATACTTATATACACTACATGCTTCACGGTCATCCATACACACCCGCATCGCATACATATCTCAGTTACTTCCTTCTATTCATCTAGTAGCACATCTACATCACTATGTGCACTCACTACATATATATACATAGACATTCTTCACATAAACATCTAAGAACATATATACCACAAATAAATCACTATACGTATTCTTATACGTATCCAGGTCACTACTCATATCTATATGATATGACATCACATCATATCCATATCTGGATACATAAGGTACTCATACATATGACATGTTATGGTATGTTTTCATACATATCATGATATATTTAAGTATAAATGATTTATTTTCTTCCTGTATATATCCATACATACGTATATATCCATACATAGATACACAACTATACACATCAATCTACACACCGTAACTTGACAAACAGGGCCACCATCACGGTGTCACACCATATGTACACCAGATCCCTAAACACTCAATACTCAGCCATCTAAGTTTACTCACACTTACTTATATGCACATAAATATTTATATACATACAATATTTAATCACATCTGTACATACACCTACGGGCACGTACTAACACATGCATGATCAAGTCACATAGGGCCCACAATCATAACTATAGATAAATATACATATAATCTCACATTCATAGCAATGTACTGCCTCACACAGATATGCACATATACATTGTTGGATATTGGACTCCCCGGATTTGGTTTTGGATGATGAACAAACATAAATATATCGTGAACTAATAATTTGTGAGCGCAGTTATGAAGATCGTCGCCAAATTCATGTGAACATCCAAAGCGACGTCTCGAGACTTCTCAAAGAACGTGATCGTATGCCTAAAGCTTCGTTGAAGCTTTTGGACCATTTTAGAAGTCATGAAGATTCGGATCGAAGCTTTCGAAGACGGTTCGTCAAGTTTTATTTATAGTCTTTTAGCTTCGTTCCGTAGAATGTTAAGCCTTGAGTAGGTCTTACGTTTTAATCTTCATAACGCTCCTATCTTAGACATAGGATCTTAGTAGAAGTCCATACGAACTTTCTCGAAGCTTCGCGCTTCGTTTCGGGACTTTTTATGCATGTTAGTTGGTTCAAGAAGAAGAACCAACCGACTAGATGGTGATCTAGTCGGTCGGCAATGCTTCTTGGACCGACTAGTTTGCCTTCTCAATTCTAAGCTCTTTACTGTTTACAGTTAGTCGGTCTACGTTGACTCATCGACCGACTAGTTTGTGAACTAGTCGGTCAGTGATGCTTCTTAGACCGACTAGTTGAGCTTTCCCTGTACATGCCTAGTTACTGTTTATCGTTAGTCGGTCTATGTACATTTAGCGACCGACTAGTTGATGAACTAGTCGGTCAACATTTGTTCTTGGACCGACTAAATCAATTAGTACTCAGACTATTTGTTTTATCTCTTAGTCGGTCTAAGTTCACTCACCGACCGACTAGTTGTGAAACTAGTCGGTTGGCAAGTGTTCTTTGACCGACTAGTTCTGTTAGTCTGAACTTCGACCTATTCCCTGTTCATCCATTAGTCGGTTCATGTTGATTGACCGACCGACTAGTTGATGAACTAGTCGGTCAGTGGTTGTTCTTTGACCGACTAGTTTGGTTCAGAATAGAGCCGTTGGAGCATTTAATGCCACGATTTTCACTCTCTCTTTCCTCTAACCTATATATACTTGGTGTGCTGCATTTATTGCACAAAAGGCTGATATTAAGAGAAGTTTAGAGATCAAAGAGAAAGCATTTACTCTCATTCAAAGCTCTTTCATTCCATTCAAGAATCTCTCCCTCACTCTTATTTCAAAAGAGAGATTCATTGATTGTGAGCCTTCCAAGCCAAGTGCTTGATCCTAGGTCACCAACAACCTCATAGCTCTCCATCGCTGATCTACATCTTGGAGCTAGGGTTTGGTGCCTCTTCATCTTCCCCAAAATCCGTTTTGCCCTAAATCGTAAGTTACACTCAAGGCATAGGATTTTGTCGGTAAGATTTTCTATTTCAATTTACTTTGATATTGTAAGTGATTCACTCTCGGTTGTGAGAGTTTGTTTGTGATCCCGGGTTGTGGGAGTCACAATTTTCATTTGTGTATGATTTGACTTGTGAAGGTTTTTCACAAGTATTTCATAGTGGAAATCTTGAGTTAGGGTTTCTAACTCAAGTATCCGGAAGTGATCCGGGTGGTTGGGACGTAGGATCACCGGGAACAAATCGGGGAGACTTGGGTGGATCCGAACCCAGTAATATTGCTTGTTTGCGATTGTCTTCTTTGTTGTCATATTTACATTTCCGCATTTCCGCATTAATTGGTAGAGTTTGCAAGATAATTAGGAATTATCATCTTAATTATTTTAAAGTACTATTCACCCCCTTCTAGTACTTGTGCAGTAGCTTAGCAGGGCATTACATTTCGTATCGGAGCCAAGTCTATAGCTATGTCTGCCAACGACAACAAAGCCGTTCGTCCACCTTCCGACTTTAGCACCTTCAAGAATCGTGAAGGAGCGTCTTCGGTGATGGAAGGACACTCCTCAACGAGGCATCCCTTCTTCAACGGTACCAACTACGGGTACTGGAAATGCCGGATGGAAACTTTCCTCCGGAGTGCTTCATTATGGAGGGCCACGATGAAGGAGTATGTCGAGCCCGCCGAAGAAGATTTCGAGAAGTGGACTCCCGCGGAGATCGCTGCGGAGGTAAGCAATGCCAAGGCAATGAATGCCTTGCAATGTGCCTTGGAGCCCGAGGACTTCAACAAGATATGCACATGTAAGAGTGCATATCAAATATGGAACTCCCTCCTCATATTGCATGAAGGAACGAGTAGGGTAAGAGACTCTAAAATCGTTGTAGTTAATAAAGATTACGAGTTATTTCATATGCTACAGGGTGAGAAGATGAAGGAGTACTATGCTCGCTTCGTCGACATCACAAACGAGTTGGAGACTCTCGGTAAGACCTACACCCAAAAGGAGAAAGTCTCGAAGATCATCGATGGACTTCCTTCTAGTTGGGAGAAACGTACCTTCGCCATCGAGGAAGGTAATGATATGAAAACTTATACTGTTGTTCAACTAATGGGTACCTTGATGTCTTATGAGGTACGCAAGGATAGCAAGTTGAAGTTGTAGGAAAAGATGAAGTCCTACCTAAAGCAAGACGAGCCAAATAATAAGGCTATTGCTTTCAAGGCCGCTCCATCAACTTCCACATCGACCGATGATGAAAACTCGGAAGACGAGTTGGACTTGGAGTCCATGGCTCTCATGGCCAAGAAGTTCAACCGGTTCTTTCGGAAAGGTAACTTCAAAAATAAATCGAAGTTCAATTCTTCTAATGCCTCCTCTCCTTTGTGTTTCAAATGCAACAAGCCAGGACACATGAAAGCGGAGTGTCCTCAAAACAAGCACAAGGAGAAGTGGAAGGCACCGAAGTTCGACAAGTCCAAGAAGTACAAGAAAGGGTACAAAAAGGGGCTTGTCGGGACATTCACCGACTCCGATGATTCCTCAAGCGGAGAGTCGGATGATGAGCAAGTGGAGCAGGCACACATGTGCTTCATGGCTAGAGAGGAGCAAGATAAAGATTCCTCTTCCGATGATAGCGACAACAAAGGCGATGAGGTAACCATGTATTACCTTAGAAATGCTAATGAGCAATTATGGTCTAAATACACTAAATTAGTAAATAGGTATACTAAAGTAAAAGATGATTTAGCTAGCATCCAAACCTCGCCTAAAACTATCATCACCAACAACGACACCGTTGTTGAAGAGTTGAAAAATGAGATTGTAAATCTCAAGTCTCAACTTGAACATGTTAGCATTGAGGATCCGGAGGAACACAAGATAGCGGATTTGACTTCTCAAAACTCGACTTTGAGTATTGAGAATGAGAATCTCAAATCTCGTGTTTATGTGCTCACATCGCAAGTATCCACTTTGGATGCTTCTATGCGTTCTCTCACCGAGAAATATGAGAACACATTAGGCCGAATTAATAAATACAATAAGGGTAAGGACCATTTGGATAAAAATCCTAAATGACTTACTCCCAGCCAATCACCACATTGGCTTGGGGTATACGATGGGAAATTCATCCAAAGCGGCCACTACCTTTGTTAGGGCAACTTCCGATGCCTCAACGAGTGGTAGCAAACACTCTATTGGTAGTTCATCTACCAATGGTGCTTCCACCTCGTACACACCTTCATTTGGAAAGAAACCCACTTTGGGTGGACCTCCAAAGAAGGGCCATTCTTACATCTACACGAATACCATGCCACGTAGGAACACAAGTCCTACTCCACCGGCTCACACATATGATGATTTCTATGCACCACATCCACGGGCACGTGCACACCATGTGAGATACCCTCACACACGTGTTCCTCCACATGCATATGTTCACCCATATCATCGTATGAATAATTATCCACATGCACCATTTCATCATGTTCCTTATGCCTATCCACGACATGCATCACGTAGAAATCAACAACGCATGCATGCTCCCAATAGGATTAAGGCTCCCAAAATATTCACTATTTGGAGCCCAAAGGACACAAGCATGGATGAAAAACAAGTTTACATGAATGATTATTTTATGAATGTAGTGGATAATGATAATTATGTGGGAAAGTCTAAGTCCAATTGGACTTGGCTTCCAAAGGTTTAATCTTTTGGACCCAATGACCTTGGGTACCATGATACGATATTTTCTATCTTTAGGTACTCAAGAAAAAGAAACGGAGCAGCAAATTTAAATTTAGCTCCAAGAGGAATTGGATACTCGATAGCGGGTGTTCAAAACACATGACGGGTGACGCTCAATTGCTCTCCGGAGTGGTTTCCATTGCAAATGGAAACCGGGTAGTCTTTGGAGGCAACGAGAGCGGAACCATCATAGGTGTTGGTAAAGTGGGTAATCCTTCTAAACCTCTTATAAATGATGTTTACCTTGTTAAAGGATTAAACCACAATCTCATTTCAATAAGCCAACTTTGTGACAAAGGTTACAAAGTTAGCTTTGCGAAAGGAATGTGCCATATTTTAAGAAAAGATAATAATGAATTATTGTTTTCCGGCACGCGCCATAAGGATATATACATCCTAGATCTTCCAAGATCACATGAACAATGTCTCATTGCCAACACAAGTGAACAACACTTATGACATCGACGTTTTGGTCATGTGAACTTTGGAACACTATTTAAGCTTTCCAAGTTAAACTCTATTAGAGACTTCCCTAAGCTTGTATTTCAAAAGAAAAGCTTTTGTGACTCGTGTCAACGAGGCAAGCTTCCAAAATCGTCTTTTAAACCTAAGAAAAGCATTTCTTCTAAGCGGCCACTAGAGCTATTACATCTAGATTTATTTGGGCCAACTAGAGTTGCTTCATTAGGAAATACACGATATGGACTTGTCATCGTTGATGAATTTTCTAGGTTTACTTGGGTATTTTCATTGAGAAAAAAAATGATGCTTTTGAAAACTTCACAATATTTGTCAAGAAAGTACAAAATCTCATTGGAACCACCATTGTCACTATTCGTAGTGATCATGGAGGGGAATTTGAGAATGAGTCTTTTGAGAACTTTTGTGATGAAGTTGGTATTACACACACCTTTTCATTCCCTCGCGCACCTCCTCAAAATGGTGTTGTTGAGAGAAAGAATAGGACGCTAGTGGAGTGTGCTCGCACTATGCTTGATGATAGCCAACTTGGCCATCAATTTTGGGCGGAAGCGGTACACACCGCTTGCTATGTGTTTTATAGAATACTCTTGAGGCCCGGCACTAAACAAACTTGTTATGAATTGTTGTTTGGTAGATTGCCTCAAGTTAAACATTTTCGTGTTTTTGGTTCAAAATGTTTTATTAAAAACACGTATGGAAGTTTGGACAAATTCGATCCAAGATCCGGAGGGGATTTTTGTTGGATATTCCTCACGTAGCAAAGCCTACCGGATATACAACAAACGAACCTCAACGATCGAGGAATCGCTTCATGTTTCATTTAATGAAGGATTTGTTCCAACTAGAATTACTAATGATGATGACTCCATGGATGTTTTATGTGATTCAATTGGTAATTCTAATTCTAATTCTATTGTTTCTATTGATACTAACCCGACTAATGAAGTTTTTGAGAATGTTCCAAGTGATCAGGGAATTCCCAAACGGCTTCATACCGTTCGTGACCATCCTCATGAGCAAGTCATTGGCAATATCCATGATAGTGTCAAGACGAGATCTCAAGTCAACTACTTCGCTCATTGTGCCTTTGCCTCCTCGATAGAGCCAAAAAATATTAATGAAGCATGCGAAGATAGCGCTTGGATCTTTGCCATGGTAGAGGAACTCATTCAATTCGAGAGGAATGAGGTTTGGGAGCTTGTTTCATTGCCATCGAAAAACCACACCGTCATAGGGACAAAGTGGATCTTCAAGAACAAGAACGACGAAAACCAAATCGTCGTCCGAAACAAAGCTCGGTTAGTAGCTCAAGTCTATCGGCAAGAGGAAGGTATCGATTTCGAAGAATCCTTTGCTCCGGTAGCTAGATTAGAGTCAATTAGATTATTGTTATCTTTTGCATTCCATAAGGATTTTAAATTATTTCAAATGGATGTTAAAAGTGCGTTTTTAAACGGAGATGTTGTTGAGGAAGTTTATGTTTCTCAACCTCCGGGTTTTATAAATGAAAAATTTCCAAATCATGTTTTTAAACTTAAGAAAGCACTTTACGGTTTGAGACAAGCTCCTCGAGCTTGGTATGACCGTTTAAAGAATTTTCTTTTGGATTTGGGTTTTAAAATGGGAGAAGTTGACTCCACATTATTTGTTAAGTATTCGAACAATGATATAATTTTAGTTCAAATATATGTTGATGATATCATTTTCGGTGCTACTAACGTGCTCTTTGCGAAGAGTTTTCTAATGTGATGAAGGATCAATTTGAGATGAGCCACATGTGTGAGCTCAAATATTTCTTAGGTCTCCAAATTCGCCAAATGAATGATGCAATCTTCATCCACCAAACGAAGTACACGGTGGAGTTGCTAAAGCGATTTGGAATATGGAGAATGCCTCCGGGAAAAAGACTCCAATGAGCACGACTACACATCTTGATAAAGATGCGGGCAAAAAAGATGTAGACATTCGTCTATATCGAGGTATGATATGTAGTTTACTATATCTTACCGCAAGTAGGCCCGATATTATGTTTGTCGTATGTGTATGTGCTCGTTATCAGTCTCAACCTAAGGAGTCACACTTAGTAGCGGTAAAACGTATTTTCCGTTATTTAAGTTACACACTTGATTTTGGATTACTTTATCCAAAATCTAGCACGTATGAGTTAATCTCATATAGTGACGCAGATTATGCGGGATGCAAATCCGACAGGAAAAGTACTAGTGGCACTTGCCATTCCAAGAAGCAGAATTCTGTATCACTTTCAACCACCGAGGCGGAATATATTGCCGTTGGTGCCACGTGTGCTCAAGTTCTTTGGATGAGACACACACTTAAAGACTTTGGTATAAACTGTGATACTTGCCCTATCATGGTGGACAACCAAAGTGCAATTTGTCTCTCCAAGAACCCGGTACACCATTCCCGTTCTAAACACATAGATGTCCGACACCATTTCTTAGATGATCACTTTGCTAAAAAGGACATCATATTAGTGTACGTTGAAACCCAGAAGCAAATCGTCGATATTTTCACGAAACCCCTAAAGGAAGACTCCTTTGTGCGGTTGCATCGAGAATTGGGGATTATGGGTGAATCCGAGATTTAGGATTCATTTTTATTCAATAATCTTGCATGCTATTCAATTTCATTATATTTGCACATGCTAGATTTATTGGAATTTTTCTGGCTTTTTGTTGAATTTTCGGAATTTTCGCTCGATTTGTTCGTAAACGTCAAATTTCAGATTTTCGATGTTTAATGGGGTAGTATAATGATTAATGAGAGTATAACGATGTTTCGTCTAAGTGCGATTAGGAGAGAACTCAAATTTTCTAATTCTAAAATTTTTGGACTCTCTTAGTCGGTCCAAGTTCATTGGCCGACCGACTAGATTCAGTTCTAGTCGGTCAATGAATGAGCTTAGACCGACTAATTCTTGTCAGGATTTTTGGCTTCAGTTACTGTTTATAATTAGTCGGTTCAAGCTCATTGACCGACCGACTAGATCATGATCTAGTCGGTCAGTGCTTGAACTGTGACCGACTAATTGTGACGGGGACTGTCTTGTCTTTTGCTCTTCCAATCGACGTATACTCAACCCCCGACCGACTTAATCCTATTCTAGTCGATCGTTTTCTCCTCTCCAGCTCAAAAACCCCCGACCCCGTTCGTCTTCCTCCCTCCTCTTCCGTCGATTCCGACCATCTCTCCGGCCATCTTGACCTATTCCGGCCGTCGACCCCTCTCCTCCTCCTAGGAAACCCACGTCTAGCTCTCGACTCCGTTCTTCCACACGTCAGCCTAAGGGAAAGGGTCTGATGCCGGTTGGCGGTGTCGATATCTCGTTGTGTCGCGATGACCCTATGTGTCTCGCGGCTTACAACCGTATCAAACACTGCCCGCTGCTTCTGGAGCATTTTGTATAGTTTTCAGACTTCCCAGGCCTAGATGATCTTCTGTCGTCTTCCGGTCTTATCGATTACCTTCGGTATGACCCTAAGGCGAATCCTCACCCTTACCCTCGCCTAGTCAAGCTGTTTTACGCCAACCGTGTCCGGGGTCAGTACGACGAGACCCACTCTATTGAGACGACTGTCTTGGGGACACCGATTGTCCTCACAGCAGAAATCTTAGGAGAGTTGATTGGTTGCTCGTCATCTGGCCTCCTCCCTTCTGATATCTCCGTCGATGACATATCTTCCCTTGACCAGGTCATCCTTTCTGAGATCTTCCACGAGATTCCTCCTGCCATGATTGGCGTCCCCTCGAAGTCTTTCAAGCCTAATGGCTGGGTCCTAAACTTGATCTTGAAGTCGTGCTTACTTCCTAAGTACGGCTCCTCTTCTTTGCCATCCCAGCCATTCCTGAAGCTCATCTATGCCATCTTCATGGGGAGCGAGATTAACTGGGCTCAGATCATACTCGATAAGATGGATTCTTTCGAGTGTATCCGTAAGTCCACGAAGTCTACTCATATACCATATCCATGCCTTCTGACAATTGTCTTTCGCCACTTTCGTGTCACTTTGCCTCCTGATGATGAGCGTCCTCTCGGTCCCCCTCTGAATGCGACAGCCATCAAGAAGTCTCTTGCGGTGCTTCGTCACGTTCAGAGGACGACCCCCTCTGCTTCAGCATCTGCTTCAGCCTCAGCTGCTCCTGCTCCCTTTACCACTCTTGACGAGCTCGCACGTTCAGTGAGACGTATGGAGTCTCGATATGCTCGTACTAAGGAGATACTTGCTCGTATCGCCTCTCGTTTGGGCATTGAGATCCCTCCGTCAGTCTCTGACAAGGAGGAGTTGGATGAGAAGGAGATAGAGGAATTTGTTCGTGTTGCTGCTCGTGCCCCTGCGGGCACTTCTGGTGCTGTTGTTGCCTCTTCTGCTGGTGACCCCGAGAGCACACCTGTTGCCACCGTTCCTGCGGTGGATACTACGACTGGTGCTCCCGAGGCCACTACCGTCGCTCCCGTGGACACTTCAGCTGATCCGGTGACCACTTCTCCTGCTGCAGAGCCTGCTGCTGCTGGAGACCCTCCCCCAGCCTCCTGAGCTTCTCTGAGGACTCTCCGATGCACTTTGGATGATAGATCTTATTGTGAGAGAGTTTGGGTAGGATAGAGTGTGGTTCTGGATATTTTGATATTTTGATGTATCTCTGATGATGTTTTGATAGTGGTGTATGTATGTGATACTCAGGTGTCCGTGGTGACATATGTTATATGTTGTGATATGATGTATTGTGTGCCCCGATCGTTGGATCGCTTTTGTATGTTGTCGATGTATCATTTTGATGTACTCTTGCTTTATATATATATATATATATATATATATATATATATATATATATATTTGAAAAGTAAGCGGTGATCTTTATTAAAAAATATACAGGATACAACAATAGCATCTTGTGGAGTGTGTCATCAAAAGAGAGGGGATAGGGCACAAGCGCCGTCACCCTCTACTATCAAT
The DNA here is from genome assembly GCA_030789695.1 of Scilla litardierei. Taxonomy (NCBI): domain Eukaryota; kingdom Viridiplantae; phylum Streptophyta; class Magnoliopsida; order Asparagales; family Asparagaceae; genus Scilla; species Scilla litardierei. The sequence goes on along the minus strand of CM061136.1, from coordinate 135,042,690 downwards.
TCCATACTCCCGAAGATGCTACTCAAATAGCGAATATTTACAGAATTAATCTCAATCACAAAGTCAACCCATGTCTCGAAGTTCCCAATATCCCAACGCCGATTCATCCTCAGTAGAAGTGGCTTCCAGATCGTGCAGAATCACCCTTACATCAGCTGCAATCTCCTCAAAAAGTACAGTCTTGATTCTCTTCTCTCCTTCAAAAATGCGTCTATTTCTCTCCTTCCAAATGTGCCAAACCCCTGCAGATAGGGTAGTTTTCGCAAGGATGTCTTTAGCAGTTTTACCCCCGAAGTTGTCTAGGAATAGTTTCCCAACCTCCTTTAACACCGGATCAACACAAGTGGTAATTTGAAGCTTCAGCAGGGTTCTCTTCATAATGTAGTTAGAGTAACTACATTCAAAGAACAAATGGTCGATATTTTCCATCTTGTTGTCATCACAAAGAACACACTGGTTAGGCATATGAAGCCCCCATCTTTCAATCTTATCTCTTGTGAGCAGTTTATTCTGAAAAGCACGAAGCAAAGTTAATGACATTTTGGGGGAGTGCAGATTGTACCATATCAATTTGTAAAACGGGAAGAGGTTGCCACGTCGCCGCACTCCATCCCAAGCTTGTTTAAAACTGAATTCATCTCCCGGAACCCACACCCATTCATCCGCACCAGGTTTCAACCGGAACTGAACTATGAGAGACCTAACATGGTCTAAGGCCGGATCTGCAACCCAAGCGCCATCCCGCCAGTAGTCACTAACTCTTGCTTGCTCTGCACCATGAGGGACATTGTACCTGATGCACAGCGGTCCACCTGGGATCCACGGATCCGTCCAGAATTTGGTATCACACCCATCTCTAACTGATCGCCTTATCAAGGTATGAGACAATGGCCGTGAGTTCAACATCCTTTTCCAAGAACCTGAGTGCATAGCGTGGTTTTTTGCCGCAAAAAACCCACCATCAGCTGCATATTTCATCCTCATTTGCCTCGCCCATATACTCTCCGATGTTAGGTATCGCCATGTAAGTTTAATCCCAGCAGCCGCATTCAGATCCTCCAAAAGTCTGATCCCAACGCCCCCTTCTTTTTTTGGTTTGCAAAGGTCTTCCCAAGCCCATGCTCTAGAAGGACCCAAAATGAACCGCCGACAGAGAGAGGAAATGGCCTTCAGAATATTGATAGGGAGGTTGTAAGCATGCATCCAAAAAGCCACAATCCCATAAATGACAGTCCTGACTAATTCAATGCGCCCGGCTGTAGAAAGCAACGAAGAACTCCAACCCAACATCCTCTTCTTGCACTTGTCCACCAACCTGCCAAAGTTAGCAGTCCTTGGATATTTTGTAGAGAGAGGCAATCCAAGGTAAGTAGTAATTGTGGATGCAATCTTAATTCCCAACATATCAGCCAATTCAGATTTGTTTCTGCAACCCTTGCTAAATAATCCCGCGCTTTTGTCCCAATTGACTTGGAGTCCCGTATAATTGTAAAAGTCATCTAACAAATTTCTTAAACCCAAAAAAGATTTCTTATTCGCCCTACAAAACACCAGAAGGTCATCTGCAAATAAGAGATGGGATATAGAGCCAGTGCGCCTCATTGGTTGGATAAGCCCCATATTAATGGATCTAGAGATGAGGATGGAGAAAGCTTCCATAGTAAGGACAAATAGATAAGGGGAGAGCGGATCACCTTGGCGAATACCCCTGTTACCTCTGAAATACCCATGTGGAGTCCCATTTATCATAACAGAGAAACTAGGCGAAGAGATGCAAGCTCGGATCCAACCAACAAAAATTTCTGAGAACCCCATTTGCCGCATAAAATGTAATACGAAGTCCCGATTGACACTGTCGAAGGCTTTGCGCAAGTCTAATTTAATGCATGATCTACAACCCATGGGATTGCTGAAGTCTCTGATCTGTTCATGCGCTAGAAGGGTACAGTCAGATAATAGCCTTCCTTTCAAAAAGGCCGCTTGGTTGGAAGATATGAGATCATGTATGACTAATTTCAGCCTGTTGCAAATAATTTTGCTTATAATTTTGTAGACCACATTGTAACATGCAATGGGTCTGTAATCACCTAAACTCGCTGCATTGTCCATCTTAGGCACAAGAGTAAGAAAAGTGTGGTTGACATTTTTGAGGAGCTAACTAGATATGAAAAAAGAATTTATTGCAGCAGTTACCTCATCACCAATTAGGCTCCAATTATGCTGAAAGAAGAAACCATTATATCCATCAGGTCCTGGAGATTTATCAGGGCCGATCTGAAAGGCTGTTACTTTGATTTCCTCTGCAGAAACCCTCCTGCTTAACCATTTTGAAGAACTATCAGTTAATATACGTTTCGGAACCAGTTTAGGAAAGGTGGTCAAATAGTGGCTCTGGCTATAAAGCTCTTCAAAGAATGTGGGTGCTTTCTTGCTCAACTCTTCATACACCATATTTCGGCCCCCCTTCTTGTCAATTAAGTGACTCAGATTGTTGCGGCAAATTCTAGACTTCATAGCAGTGTAAAAGAATCTGGTATTCCTGTCCCCCAGGGTAAGCCACTCCTGTCTACTCTTCTGACGGAACATTCCTTCCTCCAGCTTCATAGCCTTGAGAAGCTCCTTAAGGGAGCGCTGCTCTTTCAATTGTATAGTGGCAGACGATTGCAAGCTTGGGTCCTTTCGGATTTCCTCGAGCTCTGCCCTACATTTCTTCACCATATTTGTCGCATGATAGTTCCCTGCCCATGCACGGAGAATAGGCTTCAACCTTTTTAATTTCTGAGTCAGTTTATACATGGGTGTCCCTTTAACATTGCCGGCCCAGCTTGACTCTAAAGCATCTCTGAAACCTGGACACTTAACCCAATAATTAAAAAACTTGAAAGGCTTTGGGGAAGAAGGAACCTGGGTGTGGAGATTGACGACCATAGGAGGATGATCACTAGTTAAAGGGTCCAAGTACTCGGTGAAAGTTTCCGGAAGCAAATGAATCCAATTAGAATTGCAGAATACCCGATCTAACTGCACTGATATACGTCCACTCCCAATCTTGTTATTGCACCAGTTATACCTGTTTCCAATACTTTTAGGTTCCTGGAGGCCACAACTGCAAATACAGTCACTGAAATCCTGAACCATAGAAGCATCAACATTCCTTCCACCAATCTTGTCCTTAGAGAAGAGGACACTATTAAAGTCTCCACCCACAAGCCAAGCCGAGTTGCCAATCGATGCCTTGTCATTTACCAAGCTTTCCCAGAGTTCTTTCCTTTCCAAAAGGGTGTTCCGCCCATACACCCCAGTAATAACACAAACAAATCCTCCAACATTACTACATGAGACTGAAATATGCTGGTCTGAGTGGGATAAAGTGGTAACATTCCACACGGATGGGTTAAAACCCATAATGATACGCCCTCTTGGGGCACAATCAGAATTATCCAATGTAGACCATCCCTTTGGAATACCGGATTTATTATAGAGAGATGGATCCCTGAGCTTGGTCTCCACAAGAATCATAGCAGTAGGATCTAACAATCTTATTCTACTCCTCAGGTCCTTAAGCCGTACCTGGTTATTGAGACCCCTAGTATTCCAAAATAAAATCGACATTAATCAATATTTTGGTGTTGGTGACATTGGTCAACGCCATTCAATGTCACCTGAGATCTTGTGCTCCTCCTAGCAATAGCCAACCCATTAGAGACTAATTTTTTCTTCCCAGATTTAATATCCGCTTTGTGCTTGATTTGTTCCTCTACTGCCGCGTCATACTCCGGGTTGCTAATTGTCAGCTCATCTGGTATTCTGTCAATTTCACATTCTGGGTTTGCTAAAGGAGTTGGGAGGGGCATAGGGGCAGGTTGCCGGACTTCAGTAGCAGAATTACAGAGAGAGTGTATTACCTCAGGCCCTACAGGCGGAGTAGGCACATTCAAAGTTCCCTGTGTTGCTTGAGGGTCTACAGGCGGAGTAGGGACATTAAGTATTCCTTGCGCAGCTTGTTCTACATGAGGAGCAGGCTCATTAATTTCTTGATCCCCAGGTGGAGGCAGCACAACGTGGGACACCCTAGGCCTAGCAATGTGTCCAGTCTTCATGGCTAGATTCCCAGATGTGGCAATTTGGGTCACTGCCTGAGAACAGTGTCCATTGTCTAATGAAGGCACCGAACCCCCCTTCACCTGTTGGCCAGTAGGCTTTTTCGGCAAATTAGCATCTTTTGCAATGACTTCATTATCAGAAATGATTAAATCTTCAGTAGGCTTCAAATATTCCATTTCCCCAATGGCATTATTGGGACCTGTGGGTATATTCACATCACTAGAGTTGACAGCATGCTGTAGAGATATCCCCACCAACCCCTGATATGCTGGCATCGTCGGCGAAAGATTAGAGTCGTCCTTTCCGTCTCCCGTTAATTTTCCTTGGATTGAAGGCAGCTTTATATTTGTTGGGCATTGCTCGTCAGTGTGTCCAAAGCAGACACAGTTACTACATCTCGGGGGCTCTCCTTCAAATTTGGTCTCAATGGTCACTATCGAACCATCATCCATCTCCACATCTATAGATGAATTTTCTGTGATGATGATGATGACGTGGTATTAGCTTACCTAAGCAATAAAGAGAGATCGAGGGCGAGACGAGGGAAGGATCGACAAGCACGAGTTCAGATAGGACGAATACGAGGAGACGGCTTGGTTGGACGAAACATTGACTCAAAGGTGAGGTTTAGGTTGAGGGAAAAAGGAGATGTAGTGATGCTTGAATAGAGTACAGAAAAGCAACTAGGATAAATAGCATAAGCTAAAATACGCAAAATTGAAAACGGTTGTACTTTAAAATCCTCATCTGAGAAGAAATGTTTGGGGATCGATAAAACGAGTTGTTCAAAATAAATCTGAGTCGAATATTCAAAATAATAGAAAATGGCCTATTGGTTTTTAAAAATCCTTTTAAAAGGAAGTAAAATCATTTACGCGAATATTAAAGACATGGTTGGAAAATTCTATCCGTCGGTAATTTAATATAATGTTGTCAAAAGTTTTGGAAGGTCGAAGAATGAATTCGAGTAACGGAAGAATTTAAACTCATGTTAAATGCTTTCAAAACTTTTAGGCTATGGAAAATTTAAAATAATCAATTTTGAAAATTCTTTTAGAGAACCAGTGTTTGCCAAAAATCAGAAACTGATTTACATAAGGTTCTTAATATACGAGCACACAAGTCTGGCACGGATAAAAATAGTTGAAAGTAGGTATGGTGCACGGAAAAATAATAATATTGACTTAGTATAAGAATTATCGAAGTCGAATAGTAAGTCTTTAAAATCAAATCACGGAGGGTCTAAATCAGGAAGTGATTATGAAAATAGTAATTTCAAAAATCTGAAACAGGGAAAACGATGAGCAAAAACCAACTTGCTGAAAGCTGAAATTCCATGTGTCTTGAAAAGTATATTAAAAGTAAACACGATGTGTTATTCGAATGGCATAAATAAGAAGGGAAATTATAAATCGAATTGAGCAAAACAAAAGTACGGTTCAGAATAAAATTAATATATGAAAGAACAACACACTTACACAAGTACGAAAAGCATAGACTGGGAAAATACTATAAACTAGCATTCAAAAATTCCTACAAACATTTTTAAAAATTTAAATCAATGAAGAAGTATGAAGTATAAGTATATTAAAATTTTGAACAAGTTTAAACCTAGGGAAAGAGGAAATCGAAAGATACTTTTGGAAGATTCAAGATTGTAACGGAAAGGTTTGAAAATTGACGACAATCGTCATGAGGCGATCTCGTGAATCGAGGCAAGGGAATTGGTCGGAGATCAGACATTCATAAGCCTAGGATATGAACCAGAGGAGGCTACGGAGAAACTCCTACGGTCGACCAACTAAAGATTAGGAACTAGGCGCTAAGACTTCTAAGGGTTAGACGGTAAAGAAATGCGTTCAGCTTGGTCCGAAATCGATGAACCCAAAAGCGAACGACTAAGGGGATTCTAGAAGCCTAATATGGTCAGGGTTAGGCAAGGACCACTAAGGTAACTCCTACGACGATTAAATCCATTGCTAAAAGGGAGTCTAACTACAGTCAGGGCCTCTAACTAGCAAGCACAGACGTCTAACTAAGTCTTCTCATCACCTAGTGTCCTAAAAACGGCTAGACTCAGGGCTTCTGATTCGGATGTTGCAATTTATTTAATGGACATTCTGTTATTATCGTTGTTCCGTTAATTCACAATTGCAAGATAGGACCTGCATGGGCCACCAACAAAACCTGTCACGCCCCGCTTCCCAAAAATATGGAGGCGAAGCGTGAGAAGGTCCGCTCAGACTTGAAGCTACAAAGCTGCAAGTCCGATAAGCGTCAATCAAATTTAAAACTGCAGGTCCTTGCAACGCGAACGAAACAAGATAATAATAATGAAATGAGACAAAATAATAATCTCAGAATATCCATAAATATAAATTCCAACATCGCAGAAAAGCCACCAGGCTGAAATAAAAGAGAGTCTAAAGGCCCAAACATGGCCAACAAAAGTACAAAGTACAAAACAACGGTGCTACGCACCAACAACTAACAAAAAGCCTAGAGCAAAATAAAGCTCAACAAAGACTCAAAGAATGGTCACCGGTGTCCACCAAAATCCTCATGTGCAATCATGGACTCAGACTCAGCGTCAGCAACACATCACGTACGCAGCAACGATCTCTGGCTCAGGTCTAACATGTGACACCCAAAAGAGCAAGGGGCACATGTCAGCAAGTCTGGAAGACTTGTGCAAGTGAAACTGAAAGTACAAGTAAGAGCAACCTAAAAGTTCTAGCATGATGCAATGACATGGCAGTTAAAGTAATGAGTGCAACAGGTAAAGTAAAGCGAAGTAAGGTACGAGCATGGCATGACATTCACAAGACAAGTACAAGACAAGAAAAGTAAGCACCTCGTGCACAGAGATTCCGTCCTTTGGCTAGAGGGCGGATCAGGCCACTCCTAAGCTCAAGTAACCGTTTATCCCTACCCCTCCACGTGTGTCGAGCCAGGGCCTTACCCCCGAACACGGAATGCTCGCTTCTGGACCAAGAGCCAGGAAGTGTGTAAACAAGTATGGCGTAGGGGTGCACCTAGCCGGACAAGTAGTACAAGGACAAGTATTGTAGCGTGTGCTACGAATGCAACATTCAATGCATGGATGACATGGCATGGCAAGTAGTAAAGCGTACAGGTAAGAAAAGTAAACGTGACAGTTTAGCATGCATGAATGACAAGTTTAAGGGTTGGATCTAGCTTCGTTGTCAAGCTAGATCATTTAGGTGACGGATCTAGTTTCGTTGTCAAACTAGATCAAGTAGGCGTCTAGCCAGCTATCATTTCACTGACTAGTCTCTTTTACGCTAAAAGCAAGTAAGTGGCCTAAAAACATGGCCCTACACAAGAGTTGGCAAGTTTCACTTGCCTGCAACTATCACGTCAAGAAAACACCGTCCAACGAGTCCAAAGTCACGATTCCTACGTGCACAAGTCCACCGGCCTAAAGTCCATATTATTAATCTTGATTAGTGAATTTAAAACATTTAAAATACTTTGAAAATACTGATTTTAGTCTTGATTAGCATGCATTGGGTTGGGGGGTCCTAGGGGTGCAAAGCGTTACCTCAACACGACGCGAAAGCTACACCGGCGTCGGGTAGCGACACCGGGGGTTGGAATAATAGAACGCGCTCCAAGTCCTGATTCCAATATATATTCCTTGCTGGAAAATTCAGAGCTTCGACCGGGGCGACGGTTCCAGATTCCAAAGCTAGCACGTGCGACGACGGGCTACGACGTGCGACGACGTCGTACGCGACGGATCCTCGAAGAGCAAGCACCTAGGTGGGGCCCACAGTACTCCTAGGGGCCTTTGGGGAACCCACAATAACTCTGGAGAACTTGGGGGGCCCACGGTGGCAAGCGGTGCGACGGATGCGGGGTTGCGACGAGTGACTCTCGGTCGTACCCCTCCAATGCGGGAGAATTCCTCGGTCGCTGCGAGAGAACGGGGCTGTGCAGCAGCGGGGGTCGGTCACAGCGGCGGGTGCGGGCGTTTCCTTCGGTCAGACCGATAGGGACCGTCGGTCGTGCGCTTGGGATGCGAGGCTGCGGTGTGCAAAGCTTGGGCGCTCGGTCACAGCGGGCGGGGCGACCGGTCAGACACGGAGCGGAGCGGGGCGACGGGGCGGGTCGATGCGGAGCGCTTGTGCGGAGCGGGGCCTCGGTCAGACCGAGGGCCTCTCTCGGCCAAGCGGGGGGAACGGGCGTGGGCGGCTGCTGCAGCGTGCGGACGGCGAGGATGCGGGGGCGGCTATCGGTCGGAGCGGGCGGATGCGGTGGGTTTTCTCGGTCGTGCGGGGGGCTGAACGTCGCAACGTTGCGACGATTCGTCGCAACGTCCAATTTCAAGTTTGGAAGAGGCTAGGGCTAATTTCTTTGGAAAATAGGTCTTGCTAGGGGTTGCTTATATAGTATAGATGGGTTGACTTGGTCTAGGGCTAAATCTAATAGGATTAGAAGTTTAAAAAGATTTAAAATTTGAAATTCAATTACTCCATCTCATCCAAGGGTTTGACCTGGTCCAAATGAGCTGGAAATTGGCTCAAAAATTCTTTAAAACGTTTAAAACTTAAATAAATTTTATTTGGCCGAAAATAATTTATAAATTAATTATTAAAAATAATATAAAACTTGTAAAAATTATAAAAGTGGTCAAATAAACTCCAAAAATTATAAAATAAATATCGTGGTGATCGTGATGACGAATGTGAGCTAACTAAGAAGACGGAACTCAATTTTGACGTCGGACGACGAAACTAAAAATAGAAACGTCTCCCGTCAAGAGTGAGAATCGTCACGTCTCATCGAGTAAGTTTAAATTGTGGGAAAACGACCCGAGAAACGTCGTTCCAAAATAGTGCCACTATTTAATACTCTCAGGGACGTTCACAACGGCATATCACACTAAAGTGTTCACAAACAAACAAAGTCTAAAACAAACACGTGCACGGTCAAAAGCACGTGCACGAACAACGTACCACGAGAAGTGGTCGTTACAATCCATTAGCTGCATATCTAGGCCTTCCTTTGCTGTTAAGCTTATCAGGAATCTGAACGTGATCGCATCCATGACCGGGGAGTATGTTTCGTCATAGTCTATACCCGGTCTTTGGGAAAATCCCTGTGCTACAAGTCTAGCTTTGTAGCGTGCGATCTCATTATTTTCGTTTCTTTTTCTGACGAATACCCATTTGTATCCCACAGGTTTGACACCGGTAGGTGTCTGGACTATTTGCCCAAAGACTTTTCGTTTCTGAAGCGAGTCCAGCTCGGCTTCTATTGCCTGATTCCACTTTGGCCAATCATCTCTACGTTTGCATTCAGCAATGGAGTGTGGTTCATAATCATCATCGCTTCCGGCGACGTGAATGGCAATGTGAAACGCGAAGTCATCGTCGACGACTGTACTCTTTCTGTCCAATACCTCCCCTGTACGTACATAATTTAGTGATATTTCTGTTTCTCCTGGCAGTTCCTCTGCAGTGGATTCCGGGAGGGGAGAGGGTATGGACACGAGCTCGTTTCTCTGTGGGGGTATCGTCCCAAGGTCTCCGGATATTTTTCTTTTTCTTGGATTTTTATCCTTGGAGCCTGGTGGTCTGCCTCTTTTCTGTTGAGGTGCAGCCACTTCTGCTGCAGGTGGATTGCATCCATCCTTCGGGATGTCAATCCTAGCTGGAGTATTCGCAGTAGGGATGTGTGATCTGACAATCTTCTGGTTGTCAATGAACGAGTCCGGTAATCTATGGACTGTGTCTTGGATGTGTAAGATCTTCCGGATCTCATCATCACATTGTCTTGTTACCGAATCGTAGTGGGTCAAGCTTTTTGTATCCCACGTCAACATTTGCTTTGCACTAGACTTTTCGATGTCTAGGCCCATTTTGGGGAAATACGTCTCATCAAAATTGCAGTCTTCAAGGCGTGCCTTGAAAGCGTCCCCCGTTTGGGGTTCTAGGTATCTTATAATGGAGGGTGAGTCAAACCCTACGTAGATACCTAGGCGACGTTGAGGGCCCATCTTGGTCCTCTGTGGTGGTGCAATGGGTATATAAACTGCGCAGCCGAAGATTCTCAAGTGAGAGATGTTCGGCGGCGTTCCATATGCGAGTTGCATTGGAGATAGACTCTGACCTCCTGAGGGTCTAATTTTTATTAGTGATGCAGCATGCAAAATTGCATGTCCCCATGCATCCACCGGCAACTGGGATTTCATCAGCAATGGTCGTGCGATCCATTGGAGTCTTTTAATTAGCGACTCAGCTAACCCATTCTGGGTGTGAACATGTGGCACCGGATGTTCAATTTCTATTCACGTTGCCTGGCAATATTCTTGGAATGACTGAGAGGTAAATTCCCCAGCATTATCCAGACGTATTTTCTTTATTTGGTTGTCTGGGAAATGCGCCCGCAACTTTATTATTTGTGCCAAAAGCTTTGGAAAAGCTAAGTTGCTGGTTGAAAGTAGACACACATACGAGTATTTCGAAGATGCACCAATCAGTACCATAAAGTACCGAAAAGGCCCGCTAGGGGGGTGGATAGGTCCACATATGTCTCCGTGTATTCTTTCAAGGAAGCTAGGAGACTCAATATCCACTTTAAGTGGTGATGGCCTTGTTATTAATTTACCCTTAAAGCAGGGTACACAAGGGAATTCTCCCTTCTGAAGAATCTTCTGGTTCTTCAGGTTATGCCTATGGGATTGTGCTAGGATGCGGTGCATCATCACAGATCCGGGGTGGCCAAGTCTATCGTGCCAAAGTAAGAATTTGGCCGATGTCGGGCACTTCAGGTGCTCCGTCAGGTTTGCTTCCTCTCTCCGAATTTTTGTATGGTAGAGGCCTGATGAGAGGCTCTCAAAACGTTCAAGAATGGTTTTAACTCCATTTTCTTGAGACGTTACATATAGTAATTCATTTTCTTTGACATTTGCTGTTTCCAAGTGGAATCCGTTAAAACGGATATCTTTGAAACTTAGTAAGTTTCTCTTGGAATTCGGAGAGTAAAGTGCATCTTTTATTTTTAGTTCTGTTCCATTGGGGAGCAACAAGGTTGCATTCCCAGAACCTTCAATTATGTCCGATGGCCCTGAAATTGTGTTTACAGGGCTCTTATACGGGATAATGCTATGAAAATAGCATTTGTGTTGAAGGATCGTATGTGTTGATGCGCTGTCTACTAAGCAGTCATGAGAGCATTCCATCTAAAAAGAAGATGAGTAAACATTTGCATTCAGAAAAGCTAAATTTTATTCAACAGAATTGAAGATACATAAAAGCTCTCATGAAATAAAATGTTCATAAATGATAACGGGCTAATCTAGCAGATTATCTGACTCGAAGTCTTTTGCTGTGAATTTGACTGCATTATTTGTAGCCACCAGGTTTGATTCAGCATTCTTTTTCTTGCTTTGTTTATAAAGCTCCTAGAGATGCATTGGGGTCCTGCACACTCTAGACCAGTGGCCTATCATGCCACAGCTGTGGCACTGGTCTTCCCAGTCCCTCTTGGGTGGGGGTGCATTGTTTTTCTTGTTATCATTCCTGCGCCAGGTGAACTTGTGCTTCCCTTCATTCTTGCGCTGCTGTGGTGGGCCCTTGGCTCTTTTCTGTTGTCCCCCTTTCTGTGGTCTTTCTTTTCTTTTATTGTCCCTCTTCTTTTTGAAGGAAGAGGTATGGTGAGCTTCTGGTAGGGGGACAGTGCCGGGAGGGCGCATATTGTGAGTGGCGAGAAGAAGCTCTCTGTTTTGCTCGGCCATGAGAAGACATGACAGCAGCTCTGAATACTTGGTGAACTTACGTTCACGGTATTGCTGCATAAGTATCGCATCCTTTTCATAGAAAGACGTATACGTCTTTTCCAGCATGCGATCTTCTGAGACTTTTTCACCACACAACTTCAGGCATGAGGTGATGCTAAAAAGTGCTGAGTTGTACTCAGCAATGGACTTAAAGTCCTGCAGCCTCAGGTTCTCCCACTCATATCTCGCCCTTGGGAGTATAACATCTCTCTGATGTTTATACCTGTCCTCAAGGACGGTCCATAGCTCAAGTGGATCTTCGACCGTAAGGTACTCAGCCTTTAAGGTCTTGTCCACATGATGGCGAATATAGATGATGGCTTGTGCCTTCTCTATATCGCTAACATTTTCTTTTTCAGTCACAGCAGTGATGAGGGACTTGGCCCGCAGGTGAAACTTAACATCTAGTTGCCAGCTTAGATAGTTTCTGCCTGATGCATCCAGCACTTCAAAGTCAACGCTTGCAATTTTAGCCATTTATCTAGCAGAGCATAAACATGCATGAATTAAAATCAATCAGAAAAACATTTTCATGCGGAAGCAATATTTAATGAAAAGCTAAATGTGTGGATCGGCCAGTCCCACAAGAAAGAGTCCAAGAGTCCACAGTCCAAATTATACAAATTTGCAGCTTGACTTAAAATGAAAATACAACTTTGGAAACCCCGTGGGTCCCATTTAATATCTTCGTCTTCAAGCGTAGCTTCCAACTCCATGGAAGTATGTCTTCTTTCTTTGACATTTACATAAATTCCTCACTACAATTTCTCTCAAAAATAAAAGAAAAATGCGGGAAATAAACTGTGGGACTAAACGGCCGATCCAAAAACCACATTTAGCAATTCATGCAAGAATATTGTGCTCATCAACATTTTCATCCACAGACATCACAGGCAGTTTATTCATATGAGGATAAAACGATATTTAATCACTTAATAATTATTGGACCACTGGGCAACGTCATACACCGTTAGGTTAGGTAACTAACGACAGAGCGGTCGCAGGATCTTCCTAATTATTAAGTTTTTAAATAAAATGTACAACCATGCAAATAATATCCACATAATTTTGCCATAGATGTAAAGCATGTAAAAGAAATTACGATGCATAGGTTGTAAAGTAAGTGGGTTTAATCAATTAAATTGATTAAGAGCCCAAAATTAACATTTTCTTTTGTATGAGGAAAAAGGTTCACTCATCATCCCAAAAGCCCCCCCAAAAAATCCCCAAAATGTCCTTGTCTGCCCGATATTCCTCCCGTAATTTACCGTGATTTTTCACGAATATTTTGCCTTTGAATCCCCATTTTAAATTAATTTTTAGGCTAATAAGTTGCCTTTTGAGGCGAGTTTATAGCCCTTTGCCTCCCCAAAAAATTTTTTTTTTTCAGATAAACCAGTCTGCGGGCCTGAAGCCCGCAGTCGACTTATAGGCTTCAGGCCCATAAGCCTTTTTTTTGAAAATCTGTGGGCCTGAAGCCCACTCCCACAGATCTGCAGTGGGCTTCAGGCCCACAGATCTGATTTTTTTTTTTGAAAATCTGTGGGTCTGAAGCCCACAGATCTGCTGTGGGCTTCAGGCCCACAGAGTTCTGTATTTTTTTTTGAATATGCGTTAGGGTTTACAGGGGGGCGCCGCCGCCGCCGCCCCCCTGCAGGGGAGGCGTGGCAGGGGGGCGCCGCCCCCCACAGAGGGGGGGGGGGCGCGGCCAGGGGGCCGCCGCCCCCCGCTGCGGGGGGGAGCGGCGGGGGCCGCCGCCCCCGCAGAGGGGGGCGTGGCCAGGGGGCCGCCGGCCCCCGCTGCGGGGGGAGTGGCGGGGGCCGCTGCCCCCCGCAGAGGGGGCGTGGCCAGGGGGCCGCCCCCCCCCCCCCTCGCAGAGGGGGAGGCGGCCAGGGGGCCGTCGCCCCCCTCTGCGGGGGGGGGGGGGGACAGCGGGCACGGGGGGGGGGGGGGGGGCACCCCCTCTGCGAGGGGGGGGGAACGGCGGGGGACGCCCCCCCTGCAGAGAGAGGGGCGGCCACGGGGGCCGCCGCCCCCCCTGCAGGGGGGAGCGGCGGCGGCCGCCCCCCTGCAGGGGAGGGCGGCGGCAGGGGCCGCCGCCGCCCCCCCTGCAGGGGGGGTGCGGCGGCTGCTGCCCCCCCTATGGGGGGGGACAGCGTGGCCGGGGGGGCGGCGGCGAGGCCGCCGGCGGGGGTTAATTTAGGGTTTGAAGGAAAAATCCAAAAGCCCTAAAAAAATTTGATTTTTGGGATGAATAATCCGTCGTTTTCAAGGCGACGATGAATCCCCATGACGATCTTGTGAGATCTAGGGGAGGGGTAATCATACGCATGATTAAAAACTTTGTTTTTAGAGTTTTTACCTCTATATCCGTCCTCCGGATATAGCGACGTTTGCTCGAAGCCCTACGCGGATGACGACGCTCGATTTGAGGAAGCCTTGCACCGCGCTCGAGGATCTCCCGCCTTCGCCTTCGCAACGAACGGAAAAAATTTTGTGGAAAAAAAAGTTTTTAGAGGCTCGTGCTGATAACGTATTATGAATCAACTATTGAGGGGAGAGCCCTCAGGTCTATATTTATAGCCAAAGGGGAGAATACAAGTGGGCTTATACAGATATGGGCCCAAACACTTGGGTTGGCCCAATAACTCATCCAACCCAGTAAATACCCATTCACAACAGTTTAGTCTATGGCATACATACAAAAATGACAAGCTTCATTCAATGGACCATGATCCAGTTAATGTGCTTGGCTAAGAGTTCTGGATCACCCTTTAAGGGATAGTGATCCTGGCTTAGTCAATTCCCTGGCTGAGTTCCGCTGGACCGCAATGTCGCGAATCATGATTGTATGACACCCTGGACTATATCTAAGTCAAATACGTTAATGATCTTTTACAAGATTAGCCGTAGCCCTCCTTGTTTTAGGGGTTAGCAACTATAGGGCCCGTGTTACAGTTGTTGAGATACACTCAAGCTGTGACATGGCAACCTTGTAGAAACCAACTTCTTAAATACATAAGATGACATCTTGACTTGACCCAAACCGACGTTGTCGTGAATACACCGAGCGGCGGCGCAAGTTTAGTCAAGGATGTAGTCTGCCTAGATGTAGTCTAAGACCTGACCCAAACCGACGTGTCGTGCATATACCGAGCTGAGGGGCAAGTCAGGCTAGACATGAAAACAAGGGTCCGACTAGACTAGACATTATGATTTGGATGAGCACACTCATGATCACGAATGGCTAGGGGCAAAAACCGATTAAGAGAGTCATATCCGATACGATCGATGAAGAGTCATCTTCCGATCGCAGAGTCAATCAACTTGTTGAGCTACACTCAAGGTTGTTTAGACTCAAGGTGATTGGAACTCTTACCCATTAATTTTAATTCGATTAAATCGTTCGTTATTAAGCTTTAAAACGATCGTGAAAATAGTGGGAGGATATAGATAGATAAAAGCCAATCTACCTATATTTAATATTGAACATATACTAAAACTAGGGCAAGACTATGTTTACCGAAGGAATCAGTATATAATATTGGAATTAGTTAATTGGTCGAATCAGGTTGATTAATTGGATATCAAGTTAAATTCTAATTGATAGAATTAAAACTATATTCTCGTTGACATTAAATGACCTTCTAAAGAACAGACTTAAGAAATATGATTTCATTAAGTTCTGGGTCCAACAAATAAATTAAAGCTACATGTCACTCGTCTCTATATGAGGCAGCTTGAACATATAGGACATTCAAAGTATGTTTCTTCCTACAACTTGTCGAGCTACCCTCAAGGTTGTATGGACAAACAATTTTGATCCGTAAAGTTCGAAAATTCGATCAAACCGTTTGAGTCGAATACGAGTGCATGAGCGATGCAAGACTATGTAACCCAACCGGATCTTGAGACAAGCAACTTCTTGAGCTACACTCAAGATTGCAAAGCTCAAGCGTTTGGATACATAAGTTGCTTGCATAGCTATTTATTTATGTTGATATCTAAATGTGATTTAGAAAAGGAAGAAGGAACTTCGGAAAGTCAATTGAAAAAGTTAGTTTAATTTATCATCAGTAAAGGCATAAGTAGGAGGAAATGAAAACGTGACATATTTTGATGTCACATTTCGGAATAAGTTGTTATACAAAAACGTCTAACACATTTTTGACAAATGTCGTCACCTTGCTTCTGAAGCAATGTTTTGTGTTAAGTAATTTGTAATAACTATATATATATTAAATGTTAGTATATATAAATACACAAGATTGTAGCAAACTTATATGGTAAAATTAGACTAGGCCGTATCAAGAGA
This sequence comes from Scilla litardierei, assembly GCA_030789695.1. Taxonomy (NCBI): domain Eukaryota; kingdom Viridiplantae; phylum Streptophyta; class Magnoliopsida; order Asparagales; family Asparagaceae; genus Scilla; species Scilla litardierei. Next base: position 135,026,464 of record CM061136.1, on the reverse strand, counting down.
TTAAGCTTCACAAGTCACATAAAGAGGGGTCTGACCTCTCGTATTATGAAGTCTACGGACACTTGTGAGTCTTAGCCTCTTAGATACAATGGCCGAAACCCATCTGTGAGACAGTGGGAGAAGGAGTTGTCGAACTCAGTCTAGTACATACTGATGTACCCGAGTCTAGATTAACCAAAATAAGTTATTCGTATGTTTTATTAAGACACGTGTTCTTGATGAAACACAAGACTGATAAAATAAAGAACGAAATGACTAAAGTATTTAAACTGATTCGATTAGATCGAATGGTCAAATACTTAGCTAAATAAAATCTTGTGTAATTAAAAGAAAATGTGATTTTCTCTCAGATCAAGTCTGTTAACACATCGGTGTGTTAAAAGGTATGAATCACACTTAATTAGATTTAGTGTGATCCATTGTAAGTGACTCTGAGTTAAGTCCTCCCTCTGGGATTAAGTCCCAGATAGTAATGCCTAGGTTTTGATAAAGTTCTATGAGAACATTATCAATAAGATATTCATTAAATCAATCACGAGGAAGTTGTATATTTACTCGAATTTCGTGAGACGAAAAGTCGAGTTAAGACATCATAACTGATGATGACTTAGTCAACTTCCGGGATGAAATTCGGAGTAGTAACTCCGATTTAAAACTTGATGCAATCAGAATAGGTCCGTGTGCGTAAACAAATTTGAGAATTTAGTTTACGTGCCCAAAGAAAATGTTTCCTCACTTTCTGCAAGTAAATCTTTAAAAGATTGATGCAGAAAAGAAAACAGTGAAGTGCAATCATGTTGGTCGAGAACGGTTTTTCATCCTAATTCCATAAAAACGGATTATGTTGAAACCGTCTCGCCAGCAGATGTGTACAGATCTACTCAGACCAAACTCGATGTAAACGCTCAAGTTGACCATGAAAATTTGAGCATTCACTTATAAGTTCGTTTTTCTAAATATGATTTAGACGAACCAACTTATATGAATTGGCCAGAAAGTTTTCAAGGTCAGTGGGAGCGTATAAATTACATGTGAATCATCAAAGGGAGGGAACATACATTTTGACAAAGTAATCAAAAGGTTTGATACTTTATCAAAATTAGATATGAGCCATTTAAAATGACCATTAACTAATTATTATCGTAAGGTACGATGAACTGGATAAGATACATGGAAATAAAATATTATAGATTCCGAGAGACCAAATGAATTATTTGAATGAGATTCAAATGGTTGGTCTAACACAAACATAAAAACCCCTTAAGTCTATAGTGTAGACGGTTTTAGCAGATCCACTCACGAAGGCTCTACCACATGAAGTCGGGAAAACTTATGTGTAAAAACGGTATAAGATACCGAGATAAATGGGCCTGAGTGCAAGTGGGAGATGTAGGAATATGATGCCCTCGAGGCCATTTATTCCTGTGTGAATAGCATAAACATCTTGTTCGAAATAACAGTAAGCTGTTTGGTAATAATTTATCTAAGTTATATTGTAATGTAGTTAACATTAGATATCGACTTAGGTAAAGTCCTGAGACTTTATGCAAGGTCAAACGGGTATCGAGATGAGTGTCTCGATCATGGAGAAACGTTTGACCGTCTGTAGCATAAGTCTAAAATGGTTCGTGGTCGTAGATGTTTTGAGACAAGGATATCGAAACATCGGATAGACCATTGTGTCTTAGTCTTCACCGTTTAGCGGTGGCGATGATCTCATGATCGCTTGACTTGGCGAAGTCGAAGACGAGGCACATGTGCTCATTAGAATGAGTTCACTGAACGATCCAATAGAGTTATCATATGGTTATATTGACCAATCTGTCAATGATAACTCTGAGTGATGATAGGCTAGTTGGTCTTTTGACTTAAGGTCATTTTGACAGACCTGTGCGTGAACGATGCCACTTAGATCAACTGACCTAGCTTCGAGGCAGGGCCTGTCAAAAGGTCTTTTGATTAGGTGTCACTTGAAACGTACGAGGCGAGTAATGACCAAGAGAGGATTCGTCTCTCCCGGTCAATGGGAGTTAGTGTCGTAGAGTTAGTTCGGTCTTTAGTAAAAACTCTGCGCAGAGTATGTTGGAAGAAGTCCAACATTTATTGACTAAAGATTGATCGAAACTAACCGGAGTCAAGTTATTGGGGTTGACAGTTTGACCGTACCCCAGACTTGATCTACACGACACAGTTTAGACGAGGAGACTATAACTGCGGAACTCATCATGGAAACAGTCAGGTGGTCCCGACAATACTCATGTCAATGAGTCAACCACATAATGATGATTCCTGAAGCAGGGACGGCAACCACTGCTAGTGGTCACTGCTGTATAGGGCTTCGAGCCCAACCTATTGTAAGGGTCAGGCTGTAGGGTCTCACACAGAGTGCAACGCATCGTCTAGTAATAGGTAGAAATTAGTTAGGGAGAATATTTTGCATTTTTGATGCAAGGGATGAAATAATTGCATTTGATGCAATATGATAATTTAAGCCTAGATAGGGACTATTTTGCATTTGATGCAAAAAGAGATTAAATGTGTTTTAAATTGTTTAAAACAATATTTAATGAAATAAACGCAAGGAAAAGTTCACGGGTAAGACGGAAATATTCCGGTCTAGACCCAGGTTCGAACGACGTCCAAATCGGACACCAAATGCTCAAGTTAGACCCAAAACAGCCCAAAGGATCAGACCAGGCCAGACCCAGTAAATGCAAGGCAGAACAGGCTGCCTGGGCTAGCCCAGACGCTGCCTGGGCAGAGCCCAGGCTCGGCCTGGGCTAGCTAGGCACAAGCCTGGGCTAAGCCCAGGCTCGGCCTGGGCAAGCCCAGGCGCAAGCCTGGGCTCTGCCCAGGCGCGTGCCTGGGCGCGCCTAGGCCACCTGGGTGAGCCCAGGCGCGGCCTGGGCTCTGCCCAGGCGATTTTGTGCGCGCTAGGACGCGTGGGGCCCACCCGTGGGCCCCACCTCTAGGGTTTTGAACCTTTAGTGTGCAGAATCAAATGACGGCTCAGTTTTTGCGAAAAACTAGCCTAGAGCTGATGTTTGAACACTCAATTGAAGGGTCAAACGAACTCCGATTGACGAACGGTTTTTTCCTATGCGTTCACCGTTGAACGCTCGTCGTATTGATAGGTTGTATCAATCTTGAAGCTCAACGGTGAGTGAGTTAAAATTCACGGAAGTTTGCACTTTGTGAAGTGCAAACTAACTTGATTTTAATTAACCCATTATTAAGTCCCACATCGGATTTTGAGAAAAGGGGAGAGTCCGCCGCTTATATAAATAGGGGTCTCCCCCCTTTCTCAAAACTCGTCCCAAGCTCTAGATCGAGCGGCTCTCGTAAATGTTGGTGCACGCTCGGATCTAGGCTTAAATTAATATTTCTCATCTCCCTAAATTTCTTCCTTACTCCTGAGGGCTCTAGCAAAGCCACAAAGGAGTTCGGATTCTGGATCCGAAATCTAGGCGGAGGTTTCACTCGCGTGAAACTTTCTTCGGTGCGTGGTTGGCTCGGCAGCACGGGGATTGATCGCCTCGGGATGCGGAGCGGTTCTTGGAGCGGTTCGGGGAGCGGTTCAAGGAGCGGCTCGGCGTGGGACAGGAGCAGCTCGGAAGACGGCACGGAACATCTCGCCTGCCCCAGGGCTGAGATTCCGGGTATGTGGTTAAAGTATTTTATTAGCATTAGTTTAGTTTAATCGCAGTAGGCTAGATCCTTCTTGGGATGGTCAGATCCATCCCAAGTCGGCATAGATCTTGGCATAGGGTCTTGGACCTTAGGGCTAAGTTAAAATTGTTTTAACTGCATGTTAATTTAGATTAACTAGTTTTTCTTCCGCTGCAAATGATTTTTGTGTCTATGTTCCGTCCGACTTAGGACGGGACTAGAGTTTTTGTGCCCTAAGGGACCAAATTTCCCAACAGCCCTCACCATCGCGGTCCGTGACTATGGTTGAGCGCAACGGGGGGCGTGCCCCCGAGCGGTCGAAAAACCCCGCCTGGTTTCCCCCAGGGGGTGTTATGGGTAGGGATGAGAATGGGCATGCCCAAAGCCCGATTGGGCTTTCATTTGGGCATGCCACATCATCATTCCTACTCACCCCTTCACTAATTCTAGAAAGAATTAGTGAAGGGGTGAGTAGGAATGATGATGTGGCATGCCCAAATGAAAGCCCAATCGGGCTTTGGGCATGCCCATTCTCATCCCTAGTTATGGGCCTGCAAGGTGCTAAATGGATTCTGCCAGGGCTCGGAAGTTGGCGTTCATCTCTCAAGTTCTTTGCGAGCCACTGAGTGGGAGTCGTCGGTTTCTCCTGGGGAGCGGCTGTGCTCGGTTTCGTGTTGGACGTATCTGCCATCATCCGGGATGGTCGACATTCGAGCCACTCCGTCGTTGTGCTATTCCATATTAGTCGTTGTGGATGACGTGTGAGATGATCTCTTTCCCACAGACGGTGCCAGATGTTTTGGGGCGTTTCCTCACCACTAATTGATATGTTGAAGGTCCGGTGGTCGTCGTGGTTACGTGGGACGCGTGCAGCCTCCGGGGTCGATTGTTCAAGCATTCGTTGGGGCAGAAACATGCGGATCCATGCATCGATATACCGAAGGGTAGCTTTGACAGAACCACGGATTCCTGGGGCGATCGATCGATCGGGCCTGTGGCTTGGGAGCGTTCGGACCCAAGCGATGGAGCGCCAAACGGTTCCTTCGAATGGTTAGCGTGACTCCTTGGATCTGCACATACGAGAGAGCTTGTCAGGGGGTCAGACCTTGGTTTTGACCAAGTCCACTCCGATGCCTAAGTCCGTACGTGTCTGAAGGATGCTTGATGGGTCGAGTATGGTTCACGGAGAGACCAATACACGAGTCCTCGTGCTGAGATATGGAGGAGAAATATAATGTGGAAGAAATGGTCTTGAGAGGTGGAGTACCTGAGGTCTGAGTGTCCAGGATTCGATCCCTTGGCGTTTTGTCTTTTTGGCCTCTTATAGGAGTTTGCATGTCAAAGCTTTTACGGTGTCCTGTCATCTTGCCCTGCCTGCCTGCCCGCTTTGATGGCCTCTTCAAGGGGCATGAAGGCAATCGTGATGGCGTATTGACTGGTGTTCAAGGCGGACGCGATCTAGGGAGCGGTTTGCTCAATCGTGAATGGTCATCAGTCTCCCTGATGTGGGCTTTGCACCATGATTCGATATGCTTATGGGGTCTTAAGGTTTGGGCCCAACCCCCACCTAGGCCGTGGGCTTGGCCCGCTCCGTCCGGGGGGGTTGTATCATATGGAGTCATTACAAACACTGGAGTCATTACACTCACCTTAGAACTGGAGTCATTCCTCGTGACTGGACTCTTTTAGAATTGAAATTTTTGGAGAAATGCATACTATGGAACACTGGAGCATATTTTCTGAACTGGAGGATTATAGAAATGGAGATACTGATTAATATTCTCTGATTGTATTCAATGAATTACATGGCTTTATATACAAGAGAATGAAATCAAAATTCTAACTAATCTATCTCCACAAGATACACAAGATACAGTACTAACACCACTAAAGCTAACTGAATATCAAATGCCTAAAGAATAGGTCACGATTAATGACTAAGCTAATCTGTTATCTTTGACTAATTCAAACTTGAATAAACTGACTTATTACCCCCCGGCAAGCTCAAGGGCAGGGTGAACTTGAAGCTTGGAACGAAGCTGTGCAACACTATCTTTGCCCAATGGCTTTGTAAATAAGTTTGCAAGCTGAGCAATTGATGAGACATGGCTGATTCTGAGATCACCAGCTTCTATTTGCTCTCGGAAAAAATGAAAATCAAGATTGATATGCTTTGATCTTGAACTAATAACTGGATTTTTGCTCATGAAAGTTGCTCCAATATTGTCGCAGAGGAGTGTAGGTGGCTGTTGTACAGGAACTCTGAGATCACGTAGAAGCTGATTAATCCAAAGCAGTTCAGCGGAAGTATACGCAAGAGCATGGTACTCGGCCTCTGTACTTAAACGAGCAACAATTCGTTGCTTTCTGGATGTCCAGCTGATTAAATTCAACCCATGAAACACAGCAAACCTATACTGAGATCGACTATTATCTTTGTTAGAGTTCCAACCAGCATCTAAGTAAGGCAAGAGATATACGGCCTTGGTTGGTTGAAAGTGTAGACAATGTTCTAGAGTGCCATTCAAATACTGTAAAATTTTACATCTTGCCAGTGAAGGGTTGTGGGAGAGTGCATATACTGACATACCCGATTGACGGCATAAGCGATGTCGGGACGAGTGATTGTAACATATTGAAGAGAGCCGACCACTTGTCTGTAAAGTTTTGGATCTGAAAACGGATCACCATCAAGCATTAGACGAGTAGATGGATCAACATGAGTGGAGATGGGCTTTGAATCAGTTATCTTGCTGCGTGCCAAAACATTTTGAATATACCCTCTCTGTGACATGGTAAGACCAGTGCTTGTTCGGACAATTTGGACACCAAGAAAATAATTTAGGCTTCCTAGATCTTTGAGAACAAAAGTTCGATGAAGATCATCAATAAAGTGCTGCAAAAACTGAGTGTTGTCCCCTGTAATTATTAAATCATCAACATAAACCAGAATGTAGATGGTTGCAAGAGGAGAGGAGTGAACAAATTGGGATGCATCCGACTGACAAGCCCGGAAACCATAAGTAACAAGGTGAGTTTTGAGCTTATTGAACCACGCTCGACGGGCCTGTTTCAGGCCATAAATAGCTTTACGCTATCGACACACATGGTGAGGGTGAGATGGATCTTCAAAGCCGCGGGGCTGCTCCATATAAACTTCCTCTGACAAGTCGCCATTCAAGAAGGCATTGTTGATGTCCAATTGACGGATCGTCCACCCCTTAGAGAGAGCCACAGAAAGAACCAGTCAGATCGTCATCGGCTTTATGACAGGACTGAATGTCTCAAAGTAATTTACCCCTTCTTCCTGGCTGAAACCTCTAGAGACAAGCCGTGCCTTGTACCGCTCAATCGATCCATCAGAGTGCCTTTTAATCCTGAAAATTCACTTACAACCAACAAGATTAACATTGCAAGGATGAGAAAAATAGACCAAGTGTTATTTCGTATTAAAGCATTGATCGCTCCGGGACGTAACCCCAAAGAACGGTTGTAGTTTTACCGCAAGTGCACGGTGTAGCAGCGAGCGGGTTATCGAACACAGGGAGGACGAATGACCGTGCTTGTTCCAATCAACCTGGCTATTTAAGAAGTGAGAAATTTGCCTTTGGCGATCCTGTCACAATCGTCAGACAAAGTACGGAAATATCAAATCAAATAAAGAACGTCTAGGGAATGGGGAATTCCCGCTACTCACCATATTTCGTAAAAGTGGTTTATCGGAATCAAAATCGCTAGAATAAGATTTTGGATGAACTAGTTGCAACTGAATGTAGAACCAAGCTCACGCTCTCGCGCTGTTGCCGGCCTATGGCTATCCTAGGTTCGGGCCCAATCTCTTGCAAACCCTAGCCTAGGGAAGCTAGCATTAGGATCAACATCATCGTTCAATCGCGCACCGAGCCCAATCTCTTGCAAACTCGGCCCACGACCTAGTTTGGGATAGTTCCTACCCGTCCAATCTCTTGCAAACGGGTATTGGCACGGAATTGAAACCGGAAACCCTAGTATCGATCCAATCTCTTGCAAACCGATACTACGGAAATTCGATTCCAACCCAATTCGGATTTCTAGGGTTTCCTATCGAATTGGGATCCAATCTCTTGCAAATCCCAATCGGTATGAACTCCTACCCATCCGTATTAAATTGATCCCAACCTAATCCCTAATAGCAATTCTAGCAAAATTCCTACCAATTCATCACAATCATGAAATAGGGCTTGTAGGGTTCATCCCCACGCCCCAAGACGTGGCGACTACTCACAATTCATAGCAAGATCACAAAAATAATCAATGAAATAAGCAATAGAATTCATCACAATATTGAGATATGCAATAAAAATAGAATTTTTAGAGAAGAGAAAACACAAACCAATGGAGTTCTTCAATTAATCCAACAAAAATCCAATTTTGTCTCCTCTCCAATCACAAGAATAAAACTAAAAAGCTAATCTAAAAAGCTGCAAAAAATCTAAGAGAAAGGCTCTCCAAACTATGGTAAAAACATGGGTTAAATACCCCCCAAAATCGTCCAAAAACTGTGACCAAAATACCCCTGCGCAGCCTGTTTTCCGCAATTTTCGCTACAGGCAGCGCGTCGCACTCGGCCGAGTGACAAAAGTCGCTCGGCCAAGTGAAAACCCTGTAAATTTCCAGTAAGTCTCGATCTTCAGGGGTCTTCACTTCGGGGGCTGCTCGGCCGAGTGAGTTGTCGTCACTCGGCTGATGGCTTCTTGGTACTCGGGCGGTCGGGATTATCCACTCGGTCGAGTGGGTCTTCTGAAGCTCAGGCAGCCGAAAAACAGTAACTTGGCGATTTTTGAATGGCTTCGTCTGGGCGCCACTCGGGCGGACGGGGTCTCGTCACTCGGCCGATGTGGTATCCGTTGCTCGGCCGAGTGCTCGTATGAATCGTGTCTGATCTGGTCGGCCGAGCGGTGTCTCGCTGGTCGGCCGAGTGACTCCTTCACTCGGCCGAGTGGGACACAAAACATGCCCAAATTGCTTGTTTTGGCCTCCTCGTCGCTCCTGCAACGTCCGTTCTTCTTCCGCTCCTCTCCAACAGCAAAATACCCCTCGGGGAGATCGTCGGTGACCGTCTGGATTAAGCGCATCTCGAGATCACTCCAAATCGCGCCAAATCACCTGAAATACGACAAAAACAACAAATCGTGAAAATCATCGCAATATCGTCGATGTATCGTGAAAAACATGATTTGGGCGATCTAAATGGCATGCAAACATGCGGGAAAAAGGTGTAAAATAAGGAGTGATCAAAATCCCCCAAGCTTACCTCTTACTCGTCCTCGAGGAAGATAAGTAAAAGGCGAACCCGGTGGATTCGGAAAACGAAAACGGCGAAAAAAATGAAAAATGAAAAACGGAGAAGAATGAAAAACGAAATAAAAATAAAGAAGAAAGAGAGAAGCGAAGAGTTAAGCCGCTAGATCATTTTCTCAGGACGTGGGTTCCGCTTACTCATATAGCATGCACTGAATGAAAAACACATGTCAAAGGGTTTTATTTTGATATCATAGTATAATGGTGCAAATAGAAATAGAAAACCCACGAACAACAATATAATCATGAAAAACGGAATAATCTTATAATTAACATCGTCTGAATCATTTAAAGCGGTATACAAATCACAGATCACACACTTTTCAATTGAATGCTTTCTATCAGGAGTATAAGAGTATCACACTATAGAATAGAGAGAATAGAAAAGTATGGATTTCATGAAATGAGTGCTAGGCTTAGATTTCTGGATTTCGTAAAGCTAGAAATAATCTCATTGAGTATAGAATATTACTTAGCCTAGGTTGTCGTGCAACGTCAAGTAGTCACTCTCTCACACATCAATGAGTTCTCTCCCCCAAGCTTATCTATAGGTGTGGTGGCATAAAAAAATATTTACATCCCCATTTTTATAAAGCTCCAAAAGTAATAAAAACGAACATGAAAAGAGAGAAGAAAGAAAGAAAGTGAGATGGGATCTTTTATTGAGGATTTTTCCTCTTTTCTTTTTCTTTTTCTCTTTTTCTCTCATTTTTTTTCTTTTGATGCAATAGCATATATACACAACGATCCCAACTCAAAGAGAGATAATGATATACAAGAATATTTTCTCTTTTCTCTTTTTTTTGAATAAGAAATTTGGAGCTAGGAATTAATAGCGGGGGAAATGCCATATAATAGAATCGCTAAGGGGAGATTCACCAATGATTTTAAAAGTAGAGAAATGATGTTCAAGATTTGTGGAGAAAGAAATGAATGTATCTCTCGGTTCACTCTATAAGACATGCACGACAACTTCAGCAGGGTAATCTAATCTACTCAGTTTCGATCACAAAAAAGCTAACTAATCCAGATTTATCATAGCTAACATCATTCAATCATCCTGAAGTGAAATGTACAATTCATGCATATAGAAGTGATATAGGAAAAGAAATCGGTACTCCAGATATAGGCGTTTAATGCGTGAATCTTGGTGTGTTTTCTGTGATAGCATATATATGAATATTCAGACTCAGCTAATAATAAAATTTCATCCATTTTCATGTGGAAAAAGTGTGGGTTACTATCTCTAGATGCAAGGCAAGTCATAGCATATGATATCAGAAATAAAGTCTAAGACATGACAAATATAGCATGCATATAGAATAAGCTAACTCCACGTCATCATCATCACAGAAAAGTCATCTCTAGCATGAGATGAAAAAGAAAGAAATAAAGATGAAGGGAAAATAGAACTATTTACAATGCGGCACGCAGAAAAATAAGAAAAACGTGATGCATGGCAAAATGAGAAAAAATGATGAAAATAAGTGCAAAAGCGGAAAATGGCGTGAAAAAATAAAAATAAAGGTGGCAAACCGAAAAAGAACGTGAGAACTCACTCCCCCAAGCTAAATGGCACAGTGTCCTCAATGTGCAAAGTATGGCACACCGAGAGACAAGTAATGTGAGGGGTAAGTGAGGATGCATGCATGATGTGGAAAAAAAAGGAAAATTAACGAAAAATAAAGAAACGGAAAATATGATGCGGACATGATGCATGCAGTAATGGAGTGATACAGATATAAAGATGGGGCACCAAAAACTCTCCCTCTCTCCCAAAAAAGATATATAAGGATACGATCTGAATGAGAAACCCAAAATAAGTGAGGGGAGGGGGTGGACAAAAATACAACAGGACCCAGCAGAAACAGGCAGCACAACGGCAGGAATAATCGATGGCATCAAGGGTGCCTAAGAAGGTGGTGCTGCGCCGTCTCCGTCCTGAGGCGGAGGTGGTGGTGGTGGTTGGACAGGCCACTGAGCGGGTGTGGGTGTGGAAGTGGAAGCAGGCCGAGTGTGGGTGGAAGCGGGGGTGGGAACCTGCTGTGTGGGTACGGGTACGCGGGGGAGACGCTCCAGGACCTGGGTAAGACAGTAGTGAATCTGCGGGAGCAGGTCAAAGCGGCCAGCCATCGCAGAGACGGTGGAGGACAGGGTCCTAAGGTCGCCTCTGAGGCCACTCACCGCCCCCTCTAGAGCACAAATGCTCTGAAGTACAGTGTCGGGGGGAGGTGGTGCAGAGGGACGCACCGGTCGGGGCTGTGCAGGGCGGGGCTGGCGTACTCGGGTCGCGTATGTGACGGGCTCAGCGGGGAAGGGAACGAAAGGCGCTGCGCTCGAAAATGTGGGCCTGGCCTCAGTGTGAGGCCGGGGCACCGGCTGGTGAGAAGTGGAGGCAGCAGCAGCGAAAGAAGAATACAAAAGAGGCAGCGAAGCGGCCGGAGAGGTCAGTGGCACAGAAGTGTGTACAGACGCCACGACACTCTCGGAAAATACAGCAGCAGTGGAGACAGAGGGCTCTCCGCACTCAACTACGGTCGGCAGGCGCTCGGGTGGGGCAAAAGAAACGGGCTCAGCAGACAGAGGGCCAGTGGTGGTGGTGACAGCCTCGGAAGCAGTGGAGGTGGGCTCAGCTAAGGTACTCCCGACACCGACAGAGGTGGGGACAGAGGTGTCAGGAGCAGCAAAAACATCAGGTATAGGCTGAGGGGCCACGGGGTCAACAGGGGCAGCAGGCTCGGCAGGTGCAACAGGGTCTGCGGGGGCAGCGTGGGCCTGCTCGGCCTCGAGCACGTAAGCAGCGGGGATGAGAACATCCATCGCAGGGAGCCAGTCCACGTGGGCTGGTGCGATCTGAGTCCGAGCTGGGCTCGGAAGAATCATGTAATCGGCACCGTAAGGGCCGTGCAACCAGACCCAGTGACGCTCACCGTGCGGACGAAGCATCTTCATCCGGGCCATAACATCAATCGACAAAGAAGTGGGGCCCGGTACTCGTCGCAGGTCGTCAGGGAAGTCCTCGCCGGTCATAAGGGCAAGCAAGGTGATCAGGCCGCCGCAGCATATCGGTGAGCGAGCGCCCACCGATACAATGATGCGGTCCAAAAACCAAGCCGCGACATCAATCACGACGGCGGGGACCAGCTCATCGCCATCCCTAGATAGAGCTCTGGGCCGTGTCATCGCGTAGAGCATGTAGAGCTCTGGCGTAGACATCGTGCCCGGCTCATATCTGGCCAAAAAGGTCGTCACCATAAGGCGCTGAGCAATACGGAGGCAGGGATGGACAATGGCCGAGGCCTTGGCCCTACTAGGGTCAAAGGCAGCGTGAAGACCCGTAATCCGGGCCCAGAAGGCACCGGCGTCGAAGGAAGGTGGGGGGATATGGGTGGGGCCGTAACCGCGATCGGCTCCGGGGACATCGGGCCACGAGAAAAATGCTCTCATCATACCGAGAGTGACCTGGCACTCCCGGTCCATGAACCGAAACGAGCATCCCTCGTCGGTCCGGGCGATCGAACTAAGAATCTCAAGTGTCGGGCGGGTAAACGTGTCCGCCGACACCTGAAAGAAATCTCGCCAGCCCACGTTGTCGTACAACGTGAGCATCCCCTCTAGTACCCCCAGGCGTCCTAGGTCGGCAAGGTGCGCAAACCTGGAGGGTACGATCGAGCGCTGGGAGATACGCTCGAAGACGGTGCGGTGTGCGTCGTCTCGGAACGTAATCCCGAGCGGCCCGACCAGTGGAGCCGGAGGTGGTGGCTGTGGAGCGGCAGGGAGTGGCTGTGCGCGCTGTGCGGGCTGTGCGGGCTGTGCGGGCTGTGTGGGCGCTGCAGGCTGTGCGGGGTGTGCGGGGCCTGCAGGCTGTGCTGGGTGGATGGGGTGTGTGGGAGAAGGCGGAGGAGAGTCCTCCAACTCGTGGGAGGGGCCAGCGTCATCCGACCGCTTCCGCTTGGCGGAAGCTCTCTTCGACCGCGGCCGTGTCCGGGGCGGCATATCGGCCCCGAGCGCGTGCCGAAAAGTGTAAAAAGTGCGGCGTGGGTAAAATAAAGGAAAGAGTATACCCCGACACGCCGCGAGTGCTAAGCAATGGAAGCGTGCGAAGACAGCGCCTCCGCGAAGCCCAAATCAGTCCGTAGAAGCTCCCCTGGGCTCCCCTAAGCTCCCAGAAACAACCTACGCATGAAATGGAGATATCAGCGAGTAATATTCAAAACGTATGGGGCATTAGGGGTATAATAGATAGATATAGAAATCAATTTGGGTTTGGGGTTCGTTTAACGCGTGGATCCTCAAAAAATACACAAAAAGAGGAGAAAAAGGCAAAATAGGCGATACCGGAGGTGGCCGGTGTGGTGGCCGCCGGCGGCGACTCGGGCGAGGCGCGGCGGTGCTCGGCCGGCGGTGGCTGGCCGAGCGGCGGTGCGGCGACCGGTGGTCGGGCGAGTGAGGGCGTGAGCGAGGCGAGCGGGCGAGGGGAGCTGAAGGGTCGGGCGATTTGGGTTTTCTTTTCGTTTCGAAAAACGTGCCCCCCCTCGGCCACTTATATAGTAAAAGTTACGACTCGGCTGAGTGACTAGGTCACTCGGCCGAGTGGGATCAATGGAAAATCCTCCCCGCTTACGCTTCGGCCGAGTGGCTTTGCCAGCCTCGGCCGAGTGGAGTAAGTCCATTCGGCCGAGTGGCTCAAACTACTCGGCAAAACTCGCCCTAGGAGCGTATCCGTTTTACTCGGCCGAGTGAAAATATATACTCGGCCGAGTAGCATTTATACTGAAATCAGGAAAATAAACAGAGAGTTGGGTACAGCAGACTTCCCTCGTTCGTGAGCGGCTCGGCCTGACGAACTTGTGTACTCGGGCGAGTGACTAGTATACTCGGCCGAGTGAGCCTTGTTTTCTGCTGTTTGTCTTCGTTTGGGCTCTAAACTCCGTCTTTCTTCCTCCAGTCGATTTCATCTTACTCCTAAGCATCGAGCGTCTTCCTGGGGCGCTCCTCGTCGTCTCGTTCATCCTCCTCATGATGGATTTACCTATCTCCTCTCCTGTCAAGAAAAATAGGACCCGTTATCACAAAATTTTTGGGCGAACGACTCAAAACACTAAAAATTTCTAAAACAAAAATAAAGAAAAAGTAAAAATAAAGCAATAACCGTCAGGTTGCCTCCCGACAAGCGCTCGTTTAAGGTCGTGAGCTCGACCCCCTATGATTTTCAATTAATGCGGGATGTTTGGTGCATATGAGATGCACCCATCAAACTTTCCGGGGAGAACGCTTGGATTCGGAAGTTGCGGCGGCGTGTTCTCCCTCGGTGGTCTCCCGTCTCGAATAGTGTTGGGGGGAGGCTCCCCCAAGCTAGCGTTTGCTCCGGTCAACGGCTTCACCGGTGACGCCGATTTCCGTATCGGCGGAGCTTTCTTCGGAGACTTTTGTTTCGAGAGCTTGCAGAGCTCTCGAATCCTTGCGACATCAGCGTCGCCTTCATCATTTTCAGCAGAGAGGTCGGGGGAATCATCTATCTTCTCATCTTGGCCTAAATCCGGGCCTTCCTCGAAATCTTCATCGAATAGAGCGCCAATCGAGTGGGGGATCGCCTCCTCAATTACCTCATCAAGGAGGTCCATGTAGTCAAGTTCCTCGTGGTAAGGCATGTGTTTCATAGCCTTAGGAATGTGAAGCTCCACCTCGATGTTGCCGACGTTCAAAGTTAGGGTACCTTCTCGCACGTCGACAATCACTCCGGCGGTGGCGAGGAACGGGCGTCCAAGTATCAATGAAGTATCTCCCTCCTCCTTAACGTCCATGATCACGAAGTCACATGGCAAGCATATTCCCCCCGGGACTTGTAGCGGGATGTCTTCGGTGATCCCTACCGGCCTTGTTATTCGCCCATCGGCCAATTGTATCCGCATGTCGGTAGGTTTCAACTTCGTCCCGGTGTTTAGCCTTAAGAACATGGAGAGAGGCATGAGGCTCACACTAGCCCCTAGATCTACCAACGCCTTTTGAAGAGGGACGCCGCCCAAGGTGCAAGGAATCCAAAAACTCCACGGGTCTTTAAATTTGGCCGGCTCCTTCTCTCACTTGGTGAACCAAGAGTCCTCCTCGGCTAGCATAATCTTCTCCTTCCTCTTTCTCCCCGAAATCAAATCCTTTAAGAATTTAGCATATGTGGGGATCTCCACGATGGCGTCGAGGAAGGGAATGTTGAGGCTAACTCCTCTCAGATACTCGAGAAACTTTGCTAGCCTTTTTTCCATTTTCGCTCTAGCAAGCCTTTGGGGAAATGGGACCGGTGGCATGAAGCGCCTTTCCTCAATCAATTGCTCCGCTCTAGATTTCTCCTTTTCTTGTGGCTCTTTCTCCTTATCAACTTCAACTACCGGCTCAGTTGACTCCAAACTTTCCTTCACGGGCTCCTCGGTAGGAATCATGGCGGGGGTGGTATCCTTCCCGCCCCTAGTAGTAACGGCAACTACGTCATTGATGTGGCCGGTGTTGCCCCGTGGGTTTTGCTCGGGTTGCGCCGGCAATCGTTGAGTGTTCCGATTGAGCAACGCCAATTGCTCCGATATTTGAGCCACAACGGTATTAAGGGAGTCTTGCCCCGCCTTCAAGGTAGCATTGACCTTATTTTGCTCGACCATAAACGCCTCCACTCTAGCTTCGAAGTCGGATCGTTGTTGAGCTTGTGGAGGGTTTTGATTTTGATTCCTCCACCCTTGATTGTATCCGGGCGGCCTATATGGTGGAACTTGTTGCTTCGGTTGAAAATTTTGTTGTGGAGGCCCCCTCGGCGGATAGTGTTGTTGTTGGGGTGGTGGTGGTCGAGCTTGTTGAGGTGGTTGTTGTGGCAGGTTCAAAGCTCCTTCATTGTTGGCGTAAGAGAATCCGGGATGATTTCTTGTGGCCGGATTGGCCCAATATCCTTGGTTCCCCGTGACATATTGTACTTGCTCCAAGGATCCTTCTCCTTGCTCTCCTCCCACATACATGGCTTGAGATTGGTCTTGCCAATCACTCATTTGGTTCGTTGGAGCGGAGGTGGAAGGGGTTCCTTGGGGCTCCGTGATAAACTTCTCCAGTCTCTCCACTACCTTGTGGAGAGAATCAAACTTGCTTGTAAGCTCCGCTACGGCCTTCGCCTCATAGATATTAGTTGGCTTCAAGGAGGACGTGGAGTGTCCTCGCTCATCGCCCCATTGTTGGTTGTTTGAGGCCATCTCCTCAATTAGGGCCGTAGCTTCCTCGGGAGTCTTTGACAGGATAGCACCATTTGCCGCGGCATCTATAATTTGTTTGGTCCCTGGTTGGAGACCGTTGTAGAAGCTATGAACTAGCTCCCAATCTTCAATGCTATGGTGCGGGCATTGATGCTGCAGATCCTTAAAACGCTCCCAAGCCTCATAGAGCATCTCTTGGGTTCCTTGCTTGAAGGACATGAGAGTGCTCCGGATCTTCACCGTCTTGGATGGCGGATAGAACTTGTCAATGAATGCACTCGCCAACTCGTCCCAAGAGGTGAAGACTCCCTCAGCCTGCGACCTCAACCAATAGAGTGCCTTGTCTTTTAGCGTGAAGGGGAAGAGACGCAGTCTGATGGCATCGATGGAGACCCCTGGCATTTGGAATGTGGCGCACTTCGACAAGAATAATTGGATGTGGCAGTGAGGATTTTCATGGGCATTCCCATGAAATGGATCCTGCTGCATCAGAACCACTAGTCCAGTCTTTAGCTCGAAGTTCTTGTCAGCCGCCAACTCTGGCATGGCAATGGATGAGGTCGTAGAAGAGGTCTTAGGCCGAAGCCTATCTCGAATAGAAATTATCCTCGCCATCCTTGCCGCTAATTGGTCCGCAGTTTCCGGGTTGGTCATAAACCTCCCTTCCGGATTTTGTCTCCTTTCCGCTCTAAGTCTCCGCGCGGTATGTTCGATCTCGGGATCAAATAATATAGCTTCAGGGTCCGCCGTAGATCTCGTGTACATGCACAGGGAAAACAGAGTTTCAAAGAAATGATTAGTACCGTGGAAGGGTTAGGTAAAAGAAAAATAAAGAAATAGAATAATAATAAAAAAAATAGCTAGGGTGGTAAAATCAAACGCAATCGCCTCCCCGGCAACGGCGCCAAAAACTTGATCGCTCCGGGACGTAACCCCAAAGAACGGTTGTAGTTTTACCGCAAGTGCACGGTGTAGCAGCGAGCGGGTTATCGAACACAGGGAGGACGAATGACCGTGCTTGTTCCAATCAACCTGGCTATTTAAGAAGAGAAAAATTTTCCTTTGGCGATCCTGTCACAATCGTCAGACAAAGTACAGAAATATCAAATCAAATAAAGAACGTCTAGGGAATGGGGAATTCCCGCTACTCACCATATTTCGTAAAAGTGGTTTATCGGTATCAAAATCGCTAGAATAAGATTTTGGATGAACTAGTTGCAACTGAATGTAGAACCAAGCTCACGCTCTCGCGCTGTTGCCGGCCTATAGCTATCCTAGGTTCGGGCCCAATCTCTTGCAAACCCTAGCCTAGGGAAGCTAGCATTAGGATCAACATCATCGTTCAATCGCGCACCGAGCCCAATCTCTTGCAAACTCGGCCCACGACCTAGTTTGGGATAGTTCCTACCCGTCCAATCTCTTGCAAACAGGTATTGGCACGGAATTGAAACCGGAAACCCTAGTATCGATCCAATCTCTTGCAAACCGATACTACGGAAATTCGATTCCAACCCAATTCGGATTTCTAGGGTTTCCTATCGAATTGGGATCCAATCTCTTGCAAATCCCAATCGGTATGAACTCCTACCCATCCGTATTAAATTGATCCCAACCTAATCCCTAATAGCAATTCTAGCAAAATTCCTACCAATTCATCACAATCATGAAATAGGGCTTGTAGGGTTCATCCCCACGCCCCAAGACGTGGCGACTACTCACAATTCATAGCAAGATCACAAAAATAATCAATGAAATAAGCAATAGAATTCATCACAATATTGAGATATGCAATAAAAATAGAATTTTTAGAGAAGAGAAAACACAAACCAATGGAGTTCTTCAATTAATCCAACAAAAATCCAATTTTGTCTCCTCTCCAATCACAAGAATAAAACTAAAAAGCTAATCTAAAAAGCTGTAAAAAATCTAAGAGAAAGGCTCTCCAAACTATGGTAAAAACATGGGTTAAATACCCCCCAAAATCGTCCAAAAACTGTGACCAAAATACCCCTGCGCAGCCTGTTTTCCGCAATTTTCGCTACAGGCAGCGCGTCGCACTCGGCCGAGTGACAAAAGTCGCTCGGCCGAGTGAAAACCCTGTAAATTTCCAGTAAGTCTCGATCTTCAGGGGTCTTCACTTCGGGGGCTGCTCGGCCGAGTGAGTTGTCGTCACTCGGCCGATGGCTTCTTGGTACTCGGGCGGTCGGGATTATCCACTCGGCCGAGTGGGTCTTCTGAAGCTCAGGCAGCCGAAAAACAGTAACTTGGAGATTTTTGAATGGCTTCGTCTAGGCGCCACTCGGGCGGACGGGGTCTCGTCACTCGGCCGATGTGGTATCCGTTGCTCAGCCGAGTGCTCGTATGAATCGTGTCTGATCTGGTCGGCCGAGCGGTGTCTCGCTGGTCGGCCGAGTGACTCCTTCACTCGGCCGAGTGGGACACAAAACATGCCCAAATTGCTTGTTTTGGCCTCCTCGTCGCTCCCGCGACGTCCGTTCTTCTTCCGCTCCTCTCCAACAGCAAAATACCCCTCGGGGAGGTCGTCGGTGACCGTCTGGAGTAAGCGCATCTCGAGATCACTCCAAATCGCGCTAAATCGCCTGAAATGCGACAAAAACAACAAATCGTGATAAGTATCGTAATATCGTCGATGTATCGTGAAAAACATGATTTGGGCGATCTAAATGGCATGCAAACATGCGGGAAAAAGGTGTAAAATAAGGAGTGATCAAGCATCATATTCATTCTTCATTGCATTTAACCAACAAGTGTGTTTAATTGCTTGAGAAACAGTTCGGGTCTCAGTGGTGGTATAATCAGTAATGGCTGTATGGAAAGATTTTGGTTTGAGGTAGTTTGCACTTGCTCATGTAGCCATAGGATGTTGGTTATTTTCAGCAGGACGATAGTGACAGGGTGCGGTCTGTTTGGCTTGAGAGTTTATGGTTGGGTGTTAATGGGATGGAGATGGAGAGACAATATAAGTGGGAGGTGACGAGGGAGATGGTGATTGGCTTGGTGCTGGTGTTGGTTGGAGTGGGAGAGTGAAAGAAGCATGATCAAGGATTGAAGAGGAGGCCGGTTCTGGCGGTGGGGTGGGATGGCTGGGCAATGGGCTTGCAGCAACATATGGGAATGCATCCTCATTAAAAACAACATGGCGAGACATATAAATTATGGATGTGGGCTGATTGAAGAATAAATATCCCTTGTGAGAGGCACTGTATCCGATGAATACACAGGGCAGGGATCTGAAATCCATTTTGCGAGAAGTGTCAGGCCGGAGAAAAGGATA
The DNA here is from genome assembly GCA_030789695.1 of Scilla litardierei. Lineage (NCBI taxonomy): Eukaryota > Viridiplantae > Streptophyta > Magnoliopsida > Asparagales > Asparagaceae > Scilla > Scilla litardierei. The sequence goes on along the minus strand of CM061136.1, from coordinate 135,006,937 downwards.
ACACAAGCATCCGAATGTGCGAAGAAATGCACAAGCATGTGCCTTGTCATAGAGTTTGGAATAGGGTGAGCAGTAGTTGAGATTTGGTGTAATGGTTCTATTGTGGAGATATGTAGCTGTTTTCAAAGCATGCTTCCAGAATTTTTGTGGAAGAGATGAATGATCCAAAAGAGATAAACCTTTTTCAACAATGATTATATTTCGACTTTTGACGGCACCATTTTGTTATGGAGTGTATGGACAAGAAATTCTATGATTGATGCCACAAGTTTGTAGGAATGTTGATACATTTCGAAGTTCTCCTCCCCAATCAGTTTGTAGGTTTTTGATGTCACAATCAAATTGTGTTTTGATCATGGTTCGAAATTGTATAAATGTGGTGAGTACATGTGATTTGTGGGATAAAAACTAAATCCAAACAAACTTTGTGAAATCATCAATAAATAAAACAAAGCAACGATTGCCATTGATAGAGAATAAAGGAGATGGTCCCCAAACGTTTGAATACAATAATTCAAAAGGTTTACTGGATGAAATATGAGAATGAGATAAATGAAGCCTATGACTTTTGCCCAATTGACATGGCTCACAAACTGAGGGTAGTTTATTTGTTGTGGTAGGAAGCTGAAAATTTGAAACCAGTCGCCGGAGAATGGACTCATGAGGATGCGCAAGCCGCTGGTGCCAGCCAGTCAACGTGGTGCGTATGCCAGATAGGGCCATGGAGGACGGTTGTTTATTTGAGAGTGGAGGAGGTAACCGGTAGAGGCCATTTTCAACGTGTCCTAGAAGGATTGATTTGCCCTGAAATGTCTTAACAGAGCAATGATTAGGCCAGAATTCCATATAAACTTCGGTATCTGCAGTCAATTTGGAAACACTAAGCAAATTTTTGGTTAGTTTAGGAACAATAAACACACTAGGTAAATGCAATTTAGACAAAGAAGATGATCCAATATGTGAAATAGGCAATTGGTTACCGTTCCCGACTTGGAGCGTTTCGGCGCTGGTGTAAGGATCAGAAATGCTTAGTTTCCTAATGTCCGAAGAAACATGGTCGGTAGCCCCAGTGTCGAAGTACCAAGCTGGATCCATAACAGTGGATGGGCTGCTGTAGTTGGCCAGATTGGCTTGTTTGTTCTGGTCACGAGGATTTGGACGACGGGAAGGATAGGCCGTTTGATTTGCGCACTGCCAGCATTCAATTGCTTCATGGCCGGGTTTGTTGCAAATCTGACATTGCACACGACGGCGCCTCTGATCAGAACCTCTGGGATTTGCAGATGAGTAATTTCCCGAGGAGCCCGATTATTGAGCGGGCCTATTGGTGTAGCGAGAGGCAGTATTGGCCAGCGGAGGGGCTGGGGGAGGAGGCTGTTGTTGTAGCGGAGGAAGCTGAACGGTGGCTTGTCTTGCAAGATCATGCTCTAACTTGGCTTCCTCTTGAAGAAGGTAACCAACAAGGTCGTCAACAGTAACACTGTCGGATTTCAGCAGAAACGCCGAGGTGAAGGATCCATAGGAGGAGTCAAGACCATTCAAGATGTACCCAATTAAATCTTCATCTGAGACAGGATGAAGATTCCCCGTCAGAGAATCAGCAATGTCATGCTTGCGTTCAACATATTCCATCATGGATAAAGCGCCTTTGAAAAGATTCTGCAACTGAGTCTTCATCGCCATTCGACGAGCACGAGTGTGCGCCTAAATAGTGCGCACTCAATTGCCTGCCAAGCATTTTGAGAGGAAGTCGACCGAGCAACAATGGCAAGGGCACGTTCAGAAAGAGTGGATTTGATCTAAAGAAGCACAAAACGATCTCGTTTCTTCCAGGTGGTAAAGGCTGGATTTGGATCGATAGAAGCATAACCATTTTCAGCATTGGTGGGAAAAAATTCTGGTGGTGGAATAGGATTTTGAATAAATGATTCAAGATCAAAAGATTCGAGCGCAGATATAATGGTTGTGCGCCAAAGGAAATAATTTTCTCGATCTAGCTTGATGCTGATCGATGTGATCTGAAAGTTTAGATTGGTTGAGGCCATGTTGGCTACAGCAAGTAAGTGCAGATTGGTAGGTGGAGTAGCCATTTGCAAAGAAGTGAAGAACGAGAGAAGAAGAAAAAAATGTATTTATCGCTCTGATACCATATAGAAATGGAGATACTGATTAATATTCTCTGATTGTATTCAATGAATTACATGGCTTTATATACAAGAGAATGAAATCAAAATGCTAACTAATCTATCTCCACAAGATACACAAGATACAGTACTTACAACACTAAAGCTAACTGAATAACAAATGCCTAAAGAATAGGTCACGATTAATGACTAAGCTAATATGTTATCTTTGACTAATTCAAACTTGAATATACTGACGTATTAAGCATACTTCGAGTCTGGATGTAGTTCAAAATTGTCTCTGAAAGTGGCAGCCTGACATGCACATACAAGAATGTGTGCTAGAAAATAATCATGACATGCATAAACCTGAAGAAAACGTTTAGAATTAAACGTTTAGAATTGGTAAAGATTCCGACTCTAGTGTCAAGGATACTCTAGTGATACCGCCTATATGCTCACTTTCCGGGATAATAAACACCCCGCTAATGTAGTGATACAGCTTGCTCCATATAACAAAAACCCAGATAGGATATGATACTAGATTATGACATGCACAAGATTATGAGATTATAAGATTTACCTCCAAAATTTAGCTTGCAGGATTAATAGAAATTTAGCTTAAATAAGATTGTAGTGTTTCACATGATCATAGCCAATCATATGACATGGATGTGGAAGATGATATAGGAGGAGGCTCAATTCTGTCCATTGTAATCAGTTGAAAAGAATAGCTGCAAGATGGTTGCCTGCACGAATACATGACATCCTACCGGGTCTCGCCATTTTCCTCAAAAATAAGACGTAAACTTTATTGGCAAATAATCACCATTATCGCCTCTAAAACAATGTTGTCAAACTAAGCCAAAAAACACGGATGCCGAAATTATATTCACATCACCAGATATCTGGAGAACCAATCATCATATGCTTTGATGTGTTATCATCAGCATGAAATCGTGAATACGCCAACTTCTACAATCAATTCTGATATGAGTATAAAATATAGAAAATGAATCCTTCTTCAACTTGCGTTTACAGAAGGAGAGGTAGTGTCTTACAGAGATAAGAAGTGGGATGTTTTCTATTTAATATTATTTTATTGTTTTGCTTATAATGGCCTTGTTTTTTTTGCATGTTTCAAATATCAAAATGAAATATTACTGAACTTTTTGTTCCCAAAAATTATCGACTTTCAAAAATTATTGATGAAGTACAAAGTTCACATCTATATTTGAAATGTGTGGATATTTCCAACAAATTAACAAGTAATCGTGAAATATTTGAAATATTACAGAAATTTAACCATGTCAAGCGTAAGGAAACACAGAATGAAGAATACTGCTGATGATGTGAGGTATGTGGATTTCAGAGGTTCCAATTTCAATATTAGGTGACGATGTTGAACTGAAACAGTTTGCAATGAAATGATATGGTTTGCAGTGAAATGAAACAGTTTGCAATGTAGGAAATGATTTTCACAACCAGTGATGGAGATAACATTAGAAGCAAAAATTGACGATGATTCGGCTACGGATCAAGCAGTGAGAACAAACGGGGACAAAAATATCAGCAGTTTGGGATGAAAACATTAGAACAAAATTGAAATTTTTTTTTTTTACAGCAATCGATCTCAGAATGATGAGCATACCTAAGACCTGCGCTTGTCGTTATCTGCATCTAAATCTAACTCTTAGAGAAAGTAAACCCCTGAGGAGAAGCATGTATCACCGAGACAGGAACCGTGTGGCACGTCAACTACCATGTGTATTTGCTAACACCAAAAGTGTAGTAAAATATCTTATACATGTTGCTAATGCTTCGGTAGAGAAGGATGTCCTCGAAAGACAAGTTGATATATAACATCAAATAAGTCTAAATCACGCCTGAAGCGTGGAAGACCTATTGGTTCAAACGATAAGAATCATTGAAATGGGTGGCGCACCAATAGTACTGCATATATCCACAAAATAGTCCATTAAATCAATAAAAATTGGTGCTCTTGAAGGGACCATAAAGCACGGTTTTAAAATCTTATGTAGATTAAGATGTAACTTTCAATGGACAAAAATTCATAAGAGTTATTTTCATGGTATAGATGTGGTTTTTAACAACGATATTTAAAAAAGCTATTACAACCTCTAACTAAGACAACGTCTCAAAAAAGTTGAAAATATTCGGTCAAAATTAACATTTACAACTATTCACGAAAAAAGTTGTAATAACTGTTGAGAGAGAGACAAAATTTTCTTGCAATAGGAATGAGTAACCATGGCAAAAAATCATGGCTCTATCTCTATTCACATCCTCATTGTAGTAGCCCAAGAGTCACCCACTAAAGTCTTAGTGGGGTGGTGGTGTAAATAGAGGGATAAATGAGGAGGGAGCCAAAGGGCCTCCCTCAACTCATAACACTTCCCCTTATCCATCCATTACTCTAGGACTTGGCATATGAATTCTTCAGGATTCATAAAGCTAGTAGAGTGGATACTTCTGGATCCTGAGCCACTGTGGTTGCCTCGTTAAAACCTTAGCTACGGAAAACCCAATGGGAAAAACCGTCAGCTTAAGGAAAAAGAGTACACCCCACAGGTGACTCCCCCTGATTTATACACGCCCTATGCTTGTAGATCTTTCAGCTGTCGCATACCAATGTTCCTTACAAGCTTTACAAAAATACATCTGGGTAAAGACTTAGTAAAAAGGTCAGCTAAGTTGTTGCTGGACTGGATCTGCTGAACTTCGATCTGCTTGTCCTCTTTTAGCTCGTGCGTCCAGAAAAACTTGGGAGATATGTGCTTCGTCCTGTCGCCCTTGATGTAGCTCTTTTGAAGTTGAGCAATGCACGCGGCGTTGTCTTCAAACAGGACAGTAGGCTCCAAACCACCAGTCTTCAGACGAGTGGAGTGAAGAATGTGTTGGACGACGGAGCGTAGCCAATAACACTCTCTACTTGCTTTATGGATCGTAATGAGCTCTGAATGATTGGATGACATAGCTGTTGTGGTTTGTTTTACCGATCTCCAGGAGATAGCAGTACCTCCGTAGGTAAACACAAAATCTGTCTGTGATTTTGCCGTGTGCGGATCTGAAAGGTAACCTGCATCGGCATAACCAAGTAATTGTGGGAAAGCACCTCTCTAGTAGTAAAGTCTCAGATCTATTGAACCCTAGAGGTATCGCAGAAGATGTTTTACTCCGTTCCAGTGGCGCTTTGTAGGCGTTGCACTGTGTCTGGCTAGGAGATTAACTGCAAACACTATATCGGGACGCGTACAGTTAGCCAGATATAGAAGTGCTCCAATGGCACTGAGGTAGGGTACTTCTCCTTACCCTCTTCCAGTGGGCGGAAGGGGTTCTTATATACATCTAGTGCTCTTACGACCATAGGAGTACTTAAAGGATGACATTTATCCATATGAAACTTGCACAGAAGTTTTTTTGTATAATTTGATTGGTGTAATAGGATTCCACCTCGTAGGTGTTCAATCTGTAAGCCAAGACAATACTTTGTTTTGCATAGGTCTTTCAATGTATGCTTTAGGCTTTCAGATATCTCATTGATCTCTGCAGGAGATCCTATGAGATTTAAGTCATCAACATATACTGCTATGATGACGAAACATGTTTCCCTTCTTTTGATAAAGATACATGGGCAACCTTCATTATTTTTGAATCCTTGCTATGCAAGGAAATCACTAAGTCTGTTATACCACATTTTACCCGATTGCTTTAGACCATATAATGATCTATGCAGCCTTACAGAGAATACATCCCGAGGTATCTCTTTCATCTCTGGGGTAGATTAAACCCATCAGGAAGTCTCATATAGATCTTTTTATCTATATCGCCATATAGATATGCAGTCACAACGTCCATGAGCTGCATTTCTAGGCTTTCCAGAGAAGTTAGGCTTATTAAAAATCGGAATGTGTTCGCATCCATGACCGGGAAATATGTATCTTCGTAATCAATCCCCGGTCTTTGGGAAAAACCTGGGCTACAAGGCGTGTCTTGTAGCGAACGATCACATTTTCTTCATTTCTTTTTCTTACGAAAACCCACTTATATCCCACAGGTTTAACACCTACTGGTGTTTGGACTACTGGTCCAAAGACTTTGCATTTTAAGAGTTAGTCCAGCTCTAATCTTATTGCCTCGTCCCACTTTGGCCAATCATATCTGCGTTTACATTCCGCTAGAGATCGTGGTTCGACGTCATCGTCGTATTCAGCGACGTGAACGACAATAGTGAATGCAAAATCGTCGTCGACGACTGTGCTATGTCTGTCCAATACCTCTCCAGTATGTACAAAATTTAATGATGTTTCTCCTGTTGTTTCCTCTGCAGGGGAAATAAGGAGGGGAGAAGTAGCTGGTCTGAGCTCAGCATCCTGTAGATGGATAATCTTATTATCTCCAGGAATCTTCCTCTTTCGAGGAACTTTATATTTTGAACCTAATGGGCGTCCTCTTTTCAATTGAGGTACATCCAATTCTGCTGCCGGTGGATTGCATCCATCTTTGGGATGTCAATCCTAGCTGGCGTGTTAGCAGCAGGGACGTGTGAACAAACAATCTTCTGGTCGTCCGTGAATTTATCCGGCAAAAGGTGTACTGTATTCTGAATGTGAAGGATCTTCATGATCTCATCTTCACACAGATTATTACGCGGATCATATAGGGACAAAAACTTCTGGTCCTAAGTAATGGTCTCAGTAGCTTCAGGCTTCTTAGACTGTGTGCCTAGTTTAGGAAAAATTTTCTCATCGAATTCACAGTCAGCAAGACGTGCCTTAAATGCGTCCCCCTATGAGGGGTTCCAGGTATTGGTAATAGAGGGCAAATCAAACCCAATATAGATACCTAGACGACGCTGATGACCCATTTTGATCCTCTGAGGTGGTGCTATTGGGACATATACCGTACAACCAAACACTCTCAAATGAGAGATATCCGGAGGTGCGCCATATGCAAGTTGCATCGGGGATAATGTATGACCTCCAGAGGCGGCATGTAAAATAGCATGCCCCCAAGCATCCATGGGCAATTGAGATTGCATAAGCAATGGACGTGCAATCCATTGGAGTCTCTTTATAAGAAACTCTGCTAATTCGTTCTGGGTGTGAACATGTGCTACTGGATGTTCAACTACAATACCCGTTGCCCGGCAATAATCTTCGAAGACTTGTGAGGTAAATTCGCCTGCATTATCAAGACGTAGTTTCTTGATATGGTTATCGAAAAAATGAGCCCGCAACCTTATTATTTGTGCCAATAGGTTTGGAAAAGCTAGGTTGCGGGTGGACAAGAGGCACACATAAGACCATTTAGTGGATTCATCAATCAGTACCATAAAGTACCGAAATGGGCCACTTGCGGGGTGAATAGGCCTGCAAATGTCACCATGAATTCTCTCAAGGAAGCCAGGAGACTCTAATCCCACTTTCAGGAGGGAGGGTCTCGTTATTAGTTTTTCCTTGAAACAAGGGGGACAAGGAAATTCACCCTTATGAAGAATCTTCAGATTCTTCAAATTATGTCCACGGGATTCAGTGATGATGCGTCACATCATAGTTGATCCAGGATGACCCAGTCTGTTGTGCCAGAGTTGGAACTCTGGCAATGATGTGCACGTCTGGTGCTCAGTCATATTGGCTTCTATTGGTTAAATGTATGTAGAGTAGAGACCCGACGGGAGTCCCTTGAATCGTTCGCAGATGGTCTTTTGGCCATCTTTTTGATGAGTTACATACAGATATTCAACTTTATTTTCATATCTAGTTTCTAAGTGATATCCGTTTAAACGAATGTCTTTGAAACTTACGAGATTCCTATTTGATTTAGGAGAGAATAATGCATTCTTTATTTGAAGTCTTGTGTTATTTGGGAGCAATATTATTGCTTCACCAGATCCTTCGATTATTTTGGACAGTCCTGAAATTGTGATAACGGGACCATCATATTTATTTATGCTATTAAAATAGCAATGTTCGTGAAGGATTGTGTGCGTCGAGGCACTGTCCACTAGGCACTCATACTTCATCTATATAAGCAAAACGAAATTTTATTTAAGTAAATGAAAAATAACATTCAAATAAAAGTTCGTACAAAAGCAAACTAAAGATGAAGCTACATGTAATTTTAAATGCATAGATATAAAGATAGGGCTCAATCGAGCAGCTCGTCATTCTCGAAGTCTTTTGCAGAGAAATTCGTTTGCGGCTGAACTGCCGCCAAGTTTGTTTCAGGCCGAGACTTCTGGCTCGCCTGATACAGTTCCTGGAGGTGGCGAGGAGTGCGTCAGTTTCTGGACCAATGTCCATTCATGCCACATCTATGGCATTTATACTCCCAGTTCTTCTTAGGAATTGACACTTGATCGGTGTTCTTACGCTTCATGTGAAGTTTCTCTTTCCTTTGTTGTTGTTGTTGTTGGTCTGGGGTGCTGCTCCTCGTGTTGGCTTCATTACAGCTTTCCCTTTGTTCTTTCTAGCCTTATTCTTGTTTTTCCACTTCTGGGGAGAAGCATGGTGGGCTTCAGGGATATGGGTAGTACCAGCAGGATGCAAATTATGAGTGGCAAGGAGTAAATCTCTATTCTGCTCCGCCCTAAGGAGGCAAGAGATCAAATCAGAGAACTTCGTGAAGTTGTGTTCATGATACTGCTGCATGAGAATTGCATCTTTCTCGTGAAACGATGTAAATGTGTTTTCCAACATACGATGCTCAGTCATTTCTTCACCGCATAACTTCAGGTGTGAGGTGATATTATGAAGTGCAGAGTTATACTCAGCAACGGACTTATAGTCTTGAAGTCTAAGGTTCTCCCGCTCATAACTGGCACGTGGTAATATTACATCAATTTGATGTTTATACCGTGCCTCTAGGCTATCCACAACTCAATTGGGTCCTCTACCGTTAGGTATTCGGCCTTTAAAGTCCGATCTATATGTTTCCTGATATAGATAATGACTTTCACCTTATCCACATCAGAGACAGTAGTAGGAGTGCTGCTAGATGTTTGGGCCGCTTCTGGGGCCTTACTAGCAGAAGCATCGGCCGCTTCTGGGGCTGATGAAGGAGCCAAAATTGAGCCAAGGAGGGCCATCGAACGCAAGTGGAACTTCAGGTCCACTCGCCAACTCAGGTAATTCTTTCTTGCAGCATCAAGAATCTCGAAATCGACGCTTGACAATTTTGCCATTTATCTCTAGATCAAATATCTAGGGACGATCGTAATATAAAATCCGTAGATAGAATTCCCCGCTCCCGAACGCCTAGGAAACGCCGCAACGAAAAACCGCAACGGATCGCTGTAACAACAATTAGTTCCTTCGCGTGGGGAGTTTAATTTAGAGGGGATTTGGAATAATTTTAGTGGCGCAAAATTTGTAGAAGACACGTGCTGATAACGTGTTGAGAGAGAGACAAAATTTTCTTGCATTAGGAATGAGTAACCATGGCAAAACACCATGGCTCTTCCTTTATTCACATCCTCATTGTAGTAGCCCAAGTGTCACCCACTAAAGGCTTAGTGGGGTGGTGGTGTAAATGGAGGGATAAATGAGGAGGGAGCCAAAGGGCCTCCCTCAACTCATAACAATAACCATTTTTTACAACTATCCACGAAAAAAATTTGTAATAAACTTTTTTACAACTTTCATTGGAAAAAAATTGTGGTATCAAAATTAACATTTACAACTATTCATGAAAAAAGGTGTAATTGTTGTAAGCTTGGCGGCTACGGAACGCGTAGCCCTGTATTTATAGAAGTAGGGTTACATAATGGGTAGATACCCAATACAATAATAGGCCTACAAAAGCCCGCTTATAACACTTCCCCTTATCCATCCATTGTTGTAAGCCATACATGAGCGCTTCAGGGTTCATAAAGCTTACCTGACCATGTGGGTATGGATACTTCTAGATCCTAAGTTAAGAGTTCTTGCCTCGTTAAAACCTTTTGCCATGGAAAACCTAGTGGAAAAAAATCAGTGGCTAAGGGAAAAGAGTACAAGTCTATGTAACTTCTCCTAATCGATGGATATCATCAGAGGTGGATACTTCTGAATCCAGAGTTGATGTGGTTGCCTCGTTAAAACCTTTGGCTATGGAAAACCCAGTGGAAAAAACCAATAGCCAAGGAAAAAAGAGTACAACACAACATTAACTCCCCCTATTGTGTACAAGTTTCAGGCTTGTAGATCTTTCAACTGTCTCATACCAATTCCTAATACAAGTTTTCTAAAGGTACATCGAGGTAAAGCTTTAGTAAATAGATCTGCCAGGTTGTTGCAGGACTGGATCTGCTGAATGTCGATCTGGTTGTCTACTTGTTGTTCATGCGTCCAGAAGAGCTTGGGGGAAATGTGCTTCGTCATGTCACCTTTGATGTAGCCACCTCGTAGTTGAGCTATGCAGGCATCATTGTCTTCGTATATGGTGGTTGGTCCAAGATCTCCCGTCTTCAGGCCGGTAGTCGCAAGGATGTGGCGGATGACTGAACGAAGCCAAAAGCATTCTCTACTAGCTTCGTGGATCGCAATGAGCTCGGAGTGGTTGGATGAGGTTGCTGTCAAAGTCTGCTTCACAGATCTCCATAAGATGGTTGTTCCACCGTAGGTGAATACGAAGCCGGTCTGGGACTTTGCGATGTGTGGGTCAGATCTGTATCCTGCATCTGCATAACCAACTAAGTTGGAGGATACGCCTTTCTTGAAGTATAGTCCTAGGTCAACTGACCCTTGGAGGTAGCAGAAGGTGATTCACTCCGTTCCAGTGTCGCTTTGAGGGCAGTGAACTGTATCGGGCTAGTAGGTTAACTGCGAACGCTATATCGGGACGCGTGCAGTTTGCCAGATATAGGAGTGCTCCAATTGCACTTAGGTAGGGTACTTCGGGACCCAGTGCTTCCTCCCCCTCTTCCAGCGGTTGGAAGGGGGTCCGTGTTAATATCCAATGATCTGACAATCATTGGTGTACTAAGCGAATGACATTTGTCCATAAGGAAGCTTTTCAGCAACTTCTTTGTGTAGGTAGATTGGTGTAACATGATTCCTCCGCTTAGGTGTTCGATTTGTAAGTCTAGGTAGAACTTCGTTTTGCCAAGGTCTTTCATCTCAAAAGTCTGTGTGAGTCTTTTGGAAATCTCAGCTATCTCTTCAGGAGATCCAATGAGGTTTAAGTCGTATACGTAGACGGCAATAATTACAAATCATGTTTCCTTTGCTCTTATAAAGATGCAAGGGCAGACTTCATTAGTTGTGAATCCTTGTTGCACTAGGAATTCACTAAGTCTGTTGTACCACATTCTCCTCGACTGTTTTAGACCATACAATGATCTTTGGAGTTTAACAGAGTAAACGTCCCGAGGTCTTTCTGTCATTTCTGTCTGTAGTTTATAGCCGTTTGGAAGTCTCATATAGATATCCTTATCTATATTTCCATATAGGTATGCAGTTACAACGTCCATGAACTGCATATCCAGGCATTCCGTAGTAGTTAGGCTAATAATGAAATGGAAGGTGATTGCATCCATGACCGGAGAGTATGTATCATCATAGTCTATTCCTGGTCTTTGGAAAAAGCCTTGTGCAATAAGGCATGCCTTGTAGCGTACGATCTCGTTATTTTCATTCCTTTTTCTTACGGATACCCATTTATATCCAACAGGTTTAATGTCCTTTGTGTTAGGACTACAGGTCCAAAAACTTTGCGCTTCGAGAGTGAGTCCAGCTCTACTCCTATTGCCTTGTTCCACTTTGGCCAATCCTCTCTGCGTTTACATTCTTCTAGAGAGCGTGGATCGTTCTCATCTTCGTATTCAGTGACGCGATTGGAAATAATGAGCGCGAAGTTATCATTGATGATTGTGCTTTTTCTGTCCAGTACCTCCCCAGTACGTACATAGTTTAATGATATTTCTCCTATATTTTCCTCTTCTGGGGTTTGTAGGAGGGGAGAGGTATCTGGGCTGAGCTCAGCATCCTGTGGTGGTATCGTTATCATTACTCCAGGAGTTTTCCTCTTTCAAGGGAATTTATCCTTGGAGCCTGGGGGTCGTCCTCTCTTTTGTTGAGGTACGACTGCTTCTGCTGCAGGTGGATTGCATCCATCTTTGGGTATGTTAATACAAGATGGCATATTTGCAGCAGGGACGTGTGATCTGACAATCTTCTGGTTGTCAGTAAATTTGTCCGGTAAAATTTGAGATGATTCTGTATTTGGAGGATCTTCATGATCTCATCTTCACATTGGTTTGTACATGGATCAAAGTGGGATAAAGTTTTGGGATCCCATGAAATGGTCTTTGAAGCTTCTGGCTTCTCTGTGTTAATACCTAGTTTGGGAAATGAACTTTCGTCAAACTCGCAGTCTGCCAGACGTGCCTTAAAGGCGTCCCTCGTTGGGGTTCCAGGTATTTGATGATCAACAGTGAGTCAAATCCAATGTAGATACACAGTCGATGTTGGGGACCCATCTTGGTCCTCTGTGGTTGTGCTATGGGGACATATACAGTGCATTCGAATATCCTCAGGTGAGAGATATCCGGTGGAGTCCCATATGCAAGTTGCATTGGAGAATAAGATTGACTTCTTGACGGTCGTAATCTTATTAGTGATGCAGCATGCAAGATGGCATGTCCCTATGCAGTCATCGGCAACTGGGATTGCATCAACAATGGACGAGCAATACATTATAGTCTCTTAATAAGAGATTCGGCTAATTCATTCTGGGTGTGAACATGAGCTACATGATGTTCAACTTCAATGCTAGTTGCTTGGCAGTAGTCTAAGAAGACTTGAGATGTGAATTCCCCAGCGTTATCCAGACGCAATTTCTTGTTCTGGTTGTCTGGGAAATGTCCCCGCAACTTAATGATTGTGCCAGTAGCTTTGCAAAGGCTACGTTACAGGTGGACAGGAGGACACATACGACCATTTGGAAGATGCGTCTATCAGTAGCCATGTAGTACCGAAATGGGCCACTTGCAGGGTGAATAGGCCCGCAAATGTCTCCATGTATTCTCTTTAGGAAGCTGGGAGACTCTGAGTCCACTTTAAGTGGAGATGGTCTCGTAATCAATTTTCCTTTGTGACAAGGGGACAAGGAAACGCGCCCTTTCCAAGTAGCTTCAGGCTTTTCGAGTTAATTCCACGGGATTAGGATATGATGCAACACATCATGTCCCTTCCTGGGTGTCCGAGTCTATTGTGCCAAAGTTGGAATTCTGGTCGATTATCGCACTTCTAGTGCTCAAGTGTATTGGCTTCCATTGCTCGTATCTTTGTCTGGTAGAGACCCGACGGGAGTCCCTCAAAACGCTCGACAATGGTTTTGGCACCGTTTTATGAGTCGTTACATACAAGAATTCTCTGTTTTATTTGTTCACCGTCTTTAGGTGGTATCCGTTTAAATGGATATCTTTAAAACTTAACAGATTTCTGTTAAAGTTAGGGGAGAAAAGAGCATCTTTTATTAGTAGTTGTGTTTTGTTGGGAGCATAAAATGTGCTTCCCCTGATCCTTCAATAATTCCTGACGGACCGAAAATTGTATTCATGGTTCCATCGTATTTATGTATGCTTTGAGAAAAACAAATATCTTGGAGGATCGTGTGCGTAGAGGCACTGTCCACTAGGCATTTATAATCCATCTATTTTAAGAGAGAAAAACATAGCAGTATAAGGCACAAAAGATAACCAAATATCATTCAACGTCTGAAAAATCATCCAACATGTTAGAAATCAAACAACTAGAGAGTAAATTGTTTCAAATTACAATGCATTGCAGAAAATAGATAAGGCTTCAGTCGAGCAGGTCATCGTTTGAGAAGTCCTCAGCGATGAACCTAATTGGTGCCAGGTCTTCGTGTTCCACCAGGTTTGTTGCGGCTAGCTTTTGGCTAGCTTTGTACAAGTCCTGTAGGTGGCGTGGAGTTCGACAATTCCTGGACCAGTGACCAGTCATGCCACCCATGTGGCATTTATCCTCCCGGTATTTTCTGGGGGCAGATGTCTGGCCGTTGTCTTTTCTCTTCCACACATTTTTCTTCTTTCCCTCATTGTTGGTTCTTGGAGGGGGGTCCTCTAGTCTACTTCTTTATTGCCTTGCCCTTCTGGGGTTTGCCTTTGAAGTTGGTCCTCTTCTTCTGGGAGGAGATGTGGTGCGCTTCAGGCGCAGGAGCAGTACCAGCAGGGCGTGAGTTATGGGTGGTCAGAAGGATGTCTTTATTCTGTTCTGCCATCGGAAGGCATGAGAGAAGCTCCGAGTATTTCGTGAACTTTCATTCACGATACTGCTGCATAAGTATAACATCCTTCTCGTGGAAGGATGTATACGTCTTCTCTAACATGCGCTCCTCCGTCACTTTCTCACCACACAACTTCAGGCGTGAGGTGATACTGAAGAGTGCCGAGTTATACTCGGTGATGGACTTAAAGTCTTGGAAACGGAGGTTCTCCCATTCATATCGCGCTCGAGGAAGGATAACATCTCTTTGATGTTTGTATCTATCCTCGAGGGCGGTCCATAACTCATAAGAGTCTTTCACAGTGAGGTACTCGGCATTCAGGGTCCGATCGATATGGCGTCTGATATAGATAATTGATTTCGATTTATCTATGTCAGAAATCGTATCACCTACAACAATGGCATGGCTCAGTCCCTGTGAGCGCAGGTGGAATTTTATATCCAACTGCCAGCTCAGATAATTTTTGCCTGTAGCATCTAATACGTCAAAGTCGACGCTTGCAATTTTGGCCATTATCTCTAGCATGTTAACGATGAGCAATAATTAGATATTTTAAAGTAAAATAAGTAATTATGTATTTCAGACACAGATATTTGTTGTATGGATCGGCTAATCACCATTTTAAATAAAGTCCATACAGTCCCAAAAATTAGAAAATACAACTCGGGAACCCTCGTGGGGTCCCTATTCTTCTGGAATAGATCTTCATCTTCGTGGGACGTGCGCCGGTCTTGAAATTTATGCAATTATATCCTCACTACAATTTCTCTCAAAAAGTAAAAAAATGCGAGGAAAATAATGGTGATAGCTAGCCGATCCAAAACCACAACAAATATAAACATACGTCGCAGAAAAATGCAGCATGCATTTTATTTCATCACAGGTAATTAATCATCACAGGCAATTAATCATCACATGCATTTTATAATGGAAATGAAAAAAATTTCGTTTAATAATTATTGGACCACTGGGCAATGTCATACACCGTTAGGTTAGTTAACTAACGGTAGAGCGGTCGCAGGATCTTCCAAATTATTAAACATATAATAATAAATTAATCCAAAAAATGCGATGATTTATAAAGCATGTAATTAATCAGATTTTAACGAAGAAAAACTTAATCAAATCTGAAAAAGAACATGTAAAACGAAGTTTTTTGGGAAAAAACCATAGTTAGGGTTTTTGGAGGCGATCATTCGTGCGGGCCTGTGCGGACGGATATGTTTTACGTCGTAGGGACCGTCGCTTCGGGCGACTAGAGTTTTGCCACGCACGTCGCTGCTTCGGGCGGCTAAGGTTTCGATGCGCGCGCCGCCGCTACGGGCGGCTAACATTTGCGTCTCGCGCGCGGGGGGAGGGGGTTTTGCCGCTGCCGTCGGAGGCGGCAGCGGCGTTTGCTGCTTCGGGCGGCAGCCCTGCTGCCTGAAGTGGCAGTCGCACGTTGTCGCTTCAGGTGGCAGGTAGATCGCGTGGGGGGGGGGGGGGTTTACGCGTGCATGGCTGCTGGCCGCGTGGCGATGAAGAAATCCCTCTAGGGTTTGAAATTTTTGGAGAAGAAGATAATAAAAACATGATTTTTATTAGAAAAAAATCTATTTTTAGTCTTCAAAACAGCGTTTTTCCTCGTAAAAATTGATTTTTATTGATAAAAACGTCAATTTTTTATTAAAGGGTGAATTTAGCATGTAGATCTAAGATAAAAATCCGATCTATACTAATCAAACATTGATCTAACCATGTAGATTTAATCGTATGCGCATAAAAGTTTGGATCTAGGAAACAAAAACTATCTCTAGATCCTACCTGCCGGATCTAGCGACGTTCGGTGAAGGAAGCCCGTTCGCATCGTGATTCGTTCATCGGCAGAGGTTCGGCTCGGCTTTCTACGTGCTGATAACGTGTTGTAAGCTTGGCGGCTACGGAACACGTAGCCCTGTATTTATAAAAGTAGGGTTACATAATGGTGGATACCTAATACGTTAATGTTCCTACAAACGCCCGCTTATAACAGTAATAACCATTTTTTACAACTATTGTCACGCCCCGCTTCCCAAAACGACTGAAGCGAAACGTGACTAAGGCCCGCTTAGGCCGGAGCTGTTCAGCTCGAACCCAATAAGCTTCTGTAGGGGTACCATTTTAAAATTTTCAGGTTCTTGAATTTATAAAATCCGGAACAACAAAAGTACAGAAGGAAAAGGATGCATTCATTTTATAATAGAGATAATATCCAGCATATGACAAATCTAATAAGAGAAGCCTAAGCATGGCAACAATCTGCTTAAAAGGAAACTAATAGTGCGAAGCACCCAACCTAAGCAGAGAGTAAAGTGGTGCTACTCACACAGACTAAAAAGTAGTAACCTCTGGAAGTCCGTACGGTGGGGAACGTCTAAGTCTGGTCCTCATCAGGCACGTCCTCCGGGTCGACATCCTCCGGCTCCACGTACTCGGCTCGACACCTGAAGTATAGCACCCAAGAGAAAAGGAACTATACGTCAGGTAAAGTCTACACAAAAATGTTAGACTCTACTGCAAGTGTATTTTAATTTAAAGCAGCAGTTTACTGGTTGATTAACATGTTGGGGTTATACATGGCAGTTATAGAAAGTAAACGGAGCTGAAAAAGTAAACACGTCAAGCAGTATCCGTAGCGTGTGCTACCGACTACGGGACTAACCTAAACGGGTCAAGACAAGACGAGACAAGACACGACAAGATAACACATGACAAGACACGTGTGACTCGAAGGGTTCACGTCTTACGGTTTGAGTGGGATCAGACCCTCTCCCCGTGCGCACGCTCAACCCTACCACAACCCAAGTGCACAAGGCAAGTCCGTACAAGGGATCACACACTCTGCTAGGTGAGTGCCCTATTGCCCGCAGGCTGTGTATCCGTACAAGGGATCACCCACTCTCTGGTGAGTGCCCTATTGCCCGCAGGCTGTATATCCGTACAAGGGATCACTCACCCACTATGAGTGCCCTATTGCCCGCAGGCTGTATATCCATACAAGGGATCACTCGGTGAGTGCCCTATTGCCTGCAGGCTATGTATCCGTACAAGGGATCACTCACCCACTGGTGAGTGCCCTATTGCCCGCAGGCTGTGCATAACAAGACACGACATGACAAGTAAGGGATTGTTCTTCTAGGGGGTCCACAAGCATGCACACACAGAAAAACCCTAGGTGACAGTTGTTGTTGTTGCGCTTAGACTTCATCTCAAGTTTAAGCTGTCAAGGGGGGTCTCTGATGCTATCAGTTCACGTCCGATTCTCTTTGTTCACGTTTTAACAGTTCTAAGAGTCTATGGCCTAAACACGGCCGAAGGTACAAGTGAGTACACTTCCCTGTGGCGGCGAGTCCGTCGTCTGTCCGGAGCGTCCCGTCCAAGCGTTGCGTCGGCGGTAGTCCGTCTGAAACAGGGTAATGGCGATGTCAGATCGCGCTTTTTGTCAATCCTGTTATGTTTTGTTTCTAAAATTGGCGGGACTACCCTAACAGTCAAAAATTCACGTTTTTGATGTTTTTTCAGTCTAGATCTACGTCTACCCTATGTGCACAGAAAATTAGTCCGTTCGTCGATCTTTCCTATGGTGGACAACTTTTACAGATGCTGAAATTAACTTTAGTTCACGTTGACAAATTTTAGATTAGGTTTTGATGAGTTATAGTGTGGGTTTTACTACTCGTTAGGGAACTAACCTCTTGACGTCGTTCAAAAAGCGGAAGTCGGGTCTGAATGACGAAGCGTCGGTGTCGTCTGGAAATCCTCAGCTGCTGGTAGCACAGCGATGCACCTTTGGACAGCAAGGTGGTGGAATGAAATCAGCGAGCTAACTGCGATCCTCTTCCCGTTGCGAGTAGCGCAACGGATCTTCATGACAACGGCGACGTCGGCTAAAAACACGTGTGTGCGGCGACGCACGTGAACTCCGAGGGACCAAGGAGCTGTCAGTAGATGAAGTAGGATCAGTGAAAGATGCTCGGCCTGGTGGGTGGCCGACGGCGTGAGCACACGGCGGTGGGTGACCGTGAGAAGCCGGAGAGGACAGATTCGTGCAACGTTCGTTGTCGCACGTCTCAGCGGAAATCCAGCAATGAAAAGCGACAACGGGAAATTGCAGAAGCAAAAGGACTTCAAGACGAAGCCAACGGTGGTAGAGTTGACTCCGGGGGTGGTCGGAGGTGATCGTGAGCTGGCGTTGAATTTCAGCTTCTAGATCTGTCAAAAATAGCCGATACAGCGTGTTCCGACGAGGTTTCATGGAGCTAAAGGTGGGCTATGAGCGTGAGGGAAGTTGGAGAGCGGAAAAGGTTCAAAGGGAAACAAAGTGGGGGTGGTGGTCGGTGGCGACGACGGCCGACGGCTGGCTGTGAACAGTAAATATGGCGGCCAGATTTGTGTACAGTTTGGGTTTGAGGGCTTTTTAGAGAGAGAAAACGGAGGAGAGCGAAGGAGGGCCGGCTGTGGAAGGTGGCCGACGGCCAGGAGAGGTCATGGGCGGTGTTGGGTGGCCGGAGATGAAGCAAGGGAGGCACATCCTATGGGTTTGCGTGATGTATTGCGGCTGGGGGCTGGGTTGCCATTTGAAGAGGAAGGGTTTTGTTATTTAGCTTTGGGTTTTTGGTTAATTGGGGGGAGAGAGAGATAGGGAGAGTGGAGATAGGGAAAAGGGGAGGTGTGAATAGAGGCTGAGTTATTTTCCCATGATACGTGGGAGTGAATTGAGGGATGTGATTAAGATTTGTTTAAGTTTGAAATTCAAATGGATTAGAGGCTAATCAATGGTTGAAAATTGATTAGGGGATATCTTCCACTACGGGCATCGGAAAAATAATCCGAAAATACAAGGACGATCGTGGAGACGAGAAGTACGGGGCTACGAGGTCTGATCGCGTGCTAATCCTATCGAAAATTATTGTAAAATTGGAAACTGAGTGTTAAAGCCAAAAGACCAAAACACCCTTCCATTCAAAGCTGTTTTGAGAGAAAACGAGTCGTGAAATGATGTTACCAAAAATTACTATAAAATTCTACACTTCCATACGGTCACAATGGTATATCACATCGTATATACCGAAACCAAAAAGTGCCAAATAAAATATGCACACGAAAAGAGTCGTACGCGCAGAAAATACGAACGGTCGGAAAACGGCCCTTACATTCTACCCACCTTTGAAATGATTCCGCCCTCGGAATCACTTATACTAATAGTAATAATATCTATATACACTTATGCCCACAACTCTCATATCTACACATAATGCTCGCTAATCCCATAACTTCAAACATCGTTCCTCAGATAATTCGTCATAACACGTCTCCCAACTGGATAATGCTACAACTAGAATCACACCCTGGAACTTAATTATAAATCCACATCACCGTCTACAATTCAACAATCATCACGTCTCCAATATATTCCCCATCATATGGGCTCATAAGTTTATCCTCCGAATTCACTGAACCATCTGATTACATCTATCCTTACCCCTATCATCTAATCTCCTAATCATACCAAATCCGTCTACCTACCATCCATTCATATCAACACGTCGTGTTACTTCCAATGTCTTCTCACGTCAACTTAATGATTAAGTCTTGATGCTTCAAATGCCCTACTCATTTCATGATCACTCTAAATCATAATATACCTCCATAGCTACTCCTATCTACCACTCGTCCAAGTTTCAGGTCGTTTAAATACTCATCTCCCTCTGTATAAGTTCATTCATCCAGAGTTCCCATCGAGTCCGTCACACATTGGTATCATTAATAAGTCTTGAACACCTCATTCTTTTCGTTCGAAAGAAATCTAATCTACTATCTTTGTCTTCCAAAATCATCTATCCACCTGTACAGCATATCTCATCTCACTCTAAGCCTACCCGCAAACATAACCCTATAACAATAATAGTTATTACTATCAATATCATAACAATCAAACATAACACTCCCGAAGAGGGTATGAAAGGAAGTTTAAGGCCAATGGCGTATTTTAAAACATTCGGAAAAACGTGTGGAGTTGCGGTATTGGATGAGGGAAGATCGGGGTTGTGATCTTGTGTGCCAGTCTCAAAACTTTAAAGATTTGGTTTAAAAGAAAACAAAAGTTTTGATACAATCACATGCAGCCAATGATAAGCAATACTATAATACGAAAGACTAAGTCCAAGGATTTGCCTGCTATGATGCAATTCACACCCATATGAATACCATCATTTAGACAACTTCTTACATGTATTACGAACCACACTAATTATACACACATGAAACGAGAGACGATCATTAAAGTCCTAAGAGTAGCACACTCATACAGGTCCACACACTCTACCTATATACATGCACCACGACGACATCAAAACCAATGGCCCACTACTAAACTAGAGTTGCCACAGGCAACGACAAGCACTAATGTCTACACAAAAGAAGGGAAATAGAAGCCAAAAGTGTAACGAAATAAGATCGGAAGGAACAAGTTCAAATAAGGCAGGGTAAGGAGATAGTTGGTTGGGTGGAACAAAAATATTGCTCAAAATAGATAGATGAAAGGAGAATTACGTGTAAAATATGGTATCATATACTTTATACTTATATAAAAATGTAGAAATAGTGAGCAGATGGTAGAAACTATTGCAACTCGGAAAAAGAGTTAGACGAAGGAAAAAGAGGAGAGTGAGGTAGTGATTGTTTTGCAAATGAAAATAAGTTTAAACAAAGATTCTTGAACTATGAGCACGATGAACATAGGGCTGTTATATATATATATACAAAAAAATTAAAGTTCTATTTAGTTTAGAAAATATTCTAAAAGTACGTACGGAAAGTGGTTAGAAATAAATTTTTGTAGTTTAGAAAAAGAATAATATATATATTGAATTATCAAAATGATAACAAGGTTTTAAAACTGAAATACGAAAGATACCGATTTGAAAATAAGTACGAGATAGTCACTTAAAAACTTACGACCAAGAAGGTTTCAAAATCAGTGATAGAATTTTAACTCAACCGAAAAACAAGAAATTTTAAATATATAATAAAGGGGTTTTCAAAGAAAGTAAGCTGAACGAAGAACTTAATAAGGAATTTCGAAAATACTTTTAGAGGAAGCAGAATTGACAAAGGGAAAGATTCGAAGGATCAACGATGTTGCGGGGTAGAACTCGCATACAATGAATTTGTATTAGAGGGAATCGAGGGCACGGTGGTTATGTTAAGGAAGGGATTATGGTAGGCTATTTGACAGGTGATTAGAGGGGTGATGCAGCTAAGCTTGTCGTTGGAGCAGACCATGGAATCGAATCCGACAGGATGCAGAGAAGGGGCCGAACTGCCTAGGTTGAGGGCGAGCACGACTGGTGATGACGAGCTAACCTGCGCAAGGAGAAACTCGTCAGAAAGGCTGGGTTGGGGTCCAACCCTTAGCCTCTCCGATGCCTAAGTCAGTAATAGGACTTAAAGCGGGGGCTAGGCACACAGGTCGAACTGAGGGTGAGTCGACCGTACGTGACGAGCTATGAGTAGAAGAACAAAGATGTGGACGACCTTTGCTCTTGCCTCTTGTGTGTGAATAAGGAGATTGAGAGTGAATTTTCTCCCCCTTTCACCGCAAGAAGTGAGGGGGTATTTATACCTGATGGGAGGCAGTTTGGTAGGGCTGACCTGGCATGCTGAGCTGGCCATGTTGTCAGCAGAAGCTTCAGACGAGGATGTCAGGAACAGGAGTGCCTTCCACGCTTTTGTCAGATGGTGCATCGGTCCGGGGTGCTTTTGTCAAGGTGTAAGGGCCGAAAGCATTAAGTGTCAGGGGGGCGCAGCGGCCAGTGGGTGCTTTGTCAGATGGTCGGGCGGCGATAGTGTCAGTAGCATCCTTGTACTAGGTTGTTTGTCGTGTCCAATGTGCCAAAGAACAGTCCCGTAGCTCGTCCCCATAGCTCGGCCCCGTAGCTCGTCACCGTAGCTCGTCACCGTAGCTCGGCCCCCTTAGCTCGGCCCCCTTAGCTCGGCCCGTCACCGTAGCTCGGCCCCCATAGCTCGGCCCGTCACTGTAGCTCGGCCCCCTTAGCTCGGCCCGTCACCGTAGCTCGGCCCCCTTAGCTCGGCCCGTCACCGTAGCTCGGCCCCCTAGCTCGGCCTGTCACCGTAGCTCGGCCCCCCTAGCTCGGCCCGTCCCCGTAGCTTGGCCCCCTTAGCTCGACCCGTCACCGTAGCTCGGCCCGTCACCGTAGCTCGGCCCCCATAGCTCACCAGAGGTCGTCACTGGCTATCACCGGCCGAGGCAGAGTGCACCGTTCCCATAGTCGTGTCAGACTTTAGAATCGACAGGCGCCCTGTGGACCTCTATCGTTCGGGTGTGGAGCGCCCTGTCGCTGGGTCGGCCGTCCTTCCAGAGGGAGGGAAGAGCCGGCGGGGGATTTAGGCGGTCTGGGATGGAAGGTCGGACTATCACGATCTTTAGGTCGTAACAATTGCCCTCATCATCCGGGCTTGAGTTGGAAGCCCGGCTCGATGCGGATGACGTATCACCTTCCCTCCTGGGAATCGCCCGTTGGGTCTACCTACCCCGGAGTCTTTACTTGAGGGGCAACGAGCGCGTAGCTCGGCCCGTCCCCTTCTCTGGTTTGGGTGGCAGGGACAGATCCTGCCCCAGAGTCTTCGTAGGGGGGAGGGAGTTGTAGCTCGGCCATGCCCTTTTTCTCTAGTTTGGGAGGCGAAGCGTTTTAGGCTTGCCTCGGAGGTCTTCAAGATCGCGGGTACAGAGCGGCCAAAGCCTCCCCCGCATTTTGCCCCTCCAGTTTGGGTGGCGAGCAGACGAGCTGCCCCGGAGGTCTGCAAGATCGCAGGTACATAGTGGCCAAAGCCTCCCCCGCATTTTGCCCCTTCAGTTTGGGTGGCGAGCTGACGAGCTACCCCGGAGGTGATCACTCCTTATTTTACACCTTTTTTCCGCATGTTTGCATGTCATCTAGATCGCCCAAATCATGTTTTTCGCGATATATCGACGATATTGCGATGCTTTTCACGATTTGTTGTTTTTGTCGCATTTCAGGTGATTTGGCGCGATTTGGAGTGATCCCGAGATGCGCTTACTCTAGACGGTCACCAACGACCTCCCCGAGGGGTATTTTGCTGTTGGAGAGGAGCGGAAGAAGAATGGACGTCGCAGGAGCGACGAGGAGGCCAAAATAAGCAGATTGGGCATTTTTTGTGTCCCACTCGGCCGAGTGGAGGAGCCACTCGGCCGACCAGCGAGACACTGCTCGGCCGACCAGTTCAGACACGAGTTACCTGTGCACTCGGCCGAGCACAGAAGACCCACTCGGCCGAGTGACGATACCACGTCCACCCGAGTGGCGCCCAGACGAAGCCCTTCCAAAACATCGAAGTTTCTGTTTTTCGGCTGCCTGAACTTCAGAAGACCCACTCGACCGAGTGGAGAATCCCGTCCGCCCGAGTGCAGTGAAGTCATCGGCCGAGTGACGACAACTCACTCGGCCGAGCCGCCCCCGAACTGAAGACCCCTGAAAGCCCCGACTTACTGGAAAATTGCAGGGTTTTCACTCGGCCGAGCGACTTTTGTCACTCGGCCGAGTGCGATGCGCTGCCTGTAGCGAAAACTGCGGAAAACAGGCTGTGCAGTGGCATTTTGGTCACGATTTTTGGACGATTTTTGGGGCTATTTAAGCCCTGTTTTTACCCTAGTTTAGAGAGCTCCCTCTTAGATTTTTTGCAGCTTTTTAGATTAGTTTTTTAGCTTTATTCTTGTGATTGGAGAAGGAGCAAAACTTGGATTTTTGTTGGATTAATTGAAGAACTACATTGGTTTGCATCTCTTTTCCTTAAAAATTCTATTTTTATTGTTTATATCATTGTTGTGATGAATTCTATTGCTTATTTCAACGATTATTTTTGTGATCTTGCTATGATTTGTGAGTAGTCTCCACGTCTTGGGGCGTGGGGATGAACCCTACAAGCCCACTTCCATATTTGTGATGAATTGGTAGAAATTGAGCTAGAATTGTTATTAGGGATTAGATTGGGATCAATTTACTACGGATTGCTAGGAATTCATATCAATTGGGATTTGCAAGAGATTGGATCCCAATTTGATAGGAAGCCCTGGAAATCCGAATTGGGGTGGAGTCGGATTTTTCGAAGTATCGGTTTGCAAGAGATTGGACCGATACTAGGATGCCCGGTTGCAATTCTATACCGATACCCGTTTGCAAGAGATTGGACGGGTAGGAACTATCCTAATCTAGATCGTGGACCGAGTTTGCAAGAGATTGGGCTCGGTGCGCGATTGGACGATGATGTTGATCCTAATGCTAGCTTCCCTAGGGTAGGGTTTGCAAGAGATTGGACCCGACCCTAGGATAGCTATAGACCGGCAACAGCGCGAGAGCGTGAGCTTGGTTCTACATTCAGTTGCAACTAGTTCATCCGAATTCACATTCTAGCAATTTTGATACCGATGAACCACATTTATGAAGTATGGTGTGTAGCAGGGATTCCCCATTCCCTAGACGTTCTTTATTTGATTTGATATTTCGCACATTTGTCTGACGATTGTGACAGGATCGCCAAAGGCAAACTTCTCTTCTTAAATAGCCAGGTCAATCGGAGCAAGCACAGTCATTCGTCCTCCCTGTGTTCGATATCCCGCTCGCTGCTACACCGTGCACTTGCGGTAAAACTACAACCGTTCTTTTGGGTCACGTCCCGGAGCGATCAAGTTTTTGGTGCCGTTGCCGGGGAGGCGATTGCGTTTGATTCTTTCTCACCCTAGCTATTCTTTTTTTTATTACTATTATTATCATTATTTTTATTTCTTATTTCTTACCCAACCCTTCCACGGTACTAATCATTTCTTTGAAACTCTGTTTCCCCTGTGCATGTACACGAGATCTACGGCGGACCCTGAAGCTTTATTATTTGATCCCGAGATCGAACGTACCGCGCGAAGACTTAGAGCGGAAAGAAGACAAGATCCGTAAGGGAGGTATATGACCAACCCGGAAACTCCTGAAGAATTGGCGGCAAGGATGGCGAGGATAATTTCTATTCGCGATAGGCTTCGGCCTAAGACCTCTTCTACTACCTCGTCCATTTCCGTGCCGCAGTTGGCGGCTGACAAGAACTTCGAGCTAAAGACTGGATTGGTGGTTTTGATGCAACAAGACCCATTTCATGGGAACGCCCATGAGAACCCCCACTACCACATCCAATTATTCTTGTCAAAGTGCGCCACATTCCAGATGCCGGGGGTCTCCATCGATGCTATCAGACTGCGTCTCTTCCCCTTCACGCTTAAGGACAAGGCACTCTATTGGTTGAGGACACAGGCTGACGGAGTCTTCACCACTTGGGACGAGTTGGCGAGTGCATTTATTGATAAATTCTATCCGCCATCCAAGACGGTGAAGATCCGGAGCGCTCTCATGTCCTTCAAGCAAGGACCACAGGAGACGCTCTATGAAGCTTGGGAGCGTTTTAAGGATTTGCAGCATCAATGCCCGCACCACAGTATAGAAGATTGGGAGCTAGTTCATAGCTTCTACAACGGTCTCCAACCGGGGACCAAACAAATTATTGATGCCGCGGCGAATGGTGCTATCTTGTCAAAGACTCCCGAGGAAGCTACGGCCCTAATTGAGGAGATGGCCTCAAATAATCAACAATGGGGCGATGAGCGAGGACACTCTACGTCCTCCTTAAAGCCAACTAGCATCTACGAGGCAAAGGCCGTAGCGGAGCTTACGAGCAAGTTTGATTCTCTCCACAAGGTTGTGGAGAGATTGGAGAAGTTCATCACGGAGCCCCAAGGGACCCCTTCCACCTCCGCGCCGACGAACCAAATGTGTGATTGGCAAGACCAATCTCAAGCCATGTACTCGGGAGGAGAGCAAGTAGAAGGATCCTTGGAGCAAGTACAATATGTTGCGGGGAACCAAGGGTATTGGGCCAATCTGGCCACGAGAAATCATCCCGGATTCTCTTACGCCAACAATGAAGGAGCTTTGAACCCGCCACAACAACCACCTCAACAAGCTCGACCACCACCACCCCAACAACAATACTATCCACCGAGGGGGCCTCCACAATAAAACTTTCAACCAAAGCAACAAGTTCCACCATATAGGCCTCCCGGATACAACCAAGGGTGGAGGAATCAAAATCAAAACCCTCCACAAGCTCCACAATGATCCGACTTCGAAACTAGAGTGGAGGCGTTCATGGTCGAGCAAAATAAGGTAAATGCTAGCTTGAAGGCGGGGCAAGACTCCCTTAATACCGTTGTGGCTCAAATATCGGAGCAATTGGCGTTGCTCAATCGGAACACTCAAAGATTGCCGGCGCAACCGGAGCAAAACCCACGGGGCAACACGGGCCACATCAATGCCGTAGTTGCCGTTACTACTAGAGGCGGGAAGGACACCACCCCCGCCATGATTCCTATTGAGGAGCCCGTGGAGGAAAGCTTGGAGCCAATTGAGCCGATAGTTGAAGTTGAAAAGGAGAAGGAGCCACAAGACAAAGAGAAATCTAGAGCGGAGCAATTGATTGAGGAAAGGCGCTTCATGCCACCGGTTCCATTCCCCCAAAGGCTCGCTAGAGAGAAAATGGAGAAAAGGCTAGCAAAATTTCTCGAGTACCTAAGAGGAGTTAGCCTTAACATTCCCTTCCTTGACGCCATCGTCGAGATCCCCACGTATGCTAAATTTTTGATGGACTTGATTTCGGGGAGGAAAAGGAAGGAGAAGATCATGCTAGCCGAGGAGGGCTCTTGGTTCACCAAGAGAGAGAAGGAGCCGGCAAAATTCAAAGACCCGGGGAGTTTTCGGATTCCTTGCACTTTGGGCGGCGTCCCTCTTCAAAAGGCGTTGGTTGATCTTGGGGCTAGTGTGAGCCTCATGCCTCTCTCCATGTTCTTAAGGCTAAACACCGGGACAAAGTTGAAACCCACCGACATGCGCATCCAATTAGCCGACGGGCGGATAACAAGGCCGGTGGGGATTGCCGAAGACATACCGCTACAAGTCCAATTAGCCACCGCCGGAGTCATCGTCGACGTGCGCGAAGGTACCCTAACTTTAAACGTCGGAAACATCGAGGTGGAGCTCCACATTCCTAAGGCCATGAAGCACATGCCTTACCACGAGGAACTTGACTACATGGACCTCCTTGATGAGGTGATAGAGGAGGCGATCCCTCACTCAATTGGCGCTCTTTTTGACGAAGATTTCGAGGAAGACCCGGATTTAGGCCACGATGAGAAGAAAAATGATTCCCCCGACCTCTCCGCTGAAGATGATGAAGGCGACGCTGATGTCGCAAGGATTCGAGAGCTCTGCAAGCTCGCGAAACTAAAGTCTCCGAAGAAAGCTCCGCCGGCACGGAAATCGGCATCACCGGCAAAACCGTTGACCGGAGCAAATGCTAGCTTGGGGGAGCCTCCCCCCAACACTATTCGAGACGAGAGACCACCGCGGGAGAACACTACGCCGCAACTTCCCAATCCAAGCGTTCTCCCCGGAAAGTTTGATGGGTGCATCTCATATGCACCAAACATCCCGCATTGATTGAAAATTATAGGGGGTCGATCTCACGACCTTAAACGAGCACTTGTCGAGAGGCAACCCGACGGTTTTTGCTTTATTTTTACCTTTTCTTTTTTTTCGTTTTAGAAATTTTTAGTGTTTTGAGTCGTTCGCCCAAAAATTTTGTGATAACGGGTCCTATTTTTCTTGACAGGAGAGGAGATAGGTAGATCCATCATGAGGAGGATGAACGCGACGACGAGGAGCGCCCCAAGAAGGCGCTCGACGCTTAGGAGGAAGACAGAATCGACTGGAGGAAGAAAGACGGAGTTTAGAGCCCAAACGAAGACAAACAGCAGAGATTAAGGCTCACTCGACCGAGTATACTAGTCACTCGGCCGAGTACACAAGTTCGTCCGGCCGAGCCGCTCACGAACGAGGGAAGTCTGCTGTACCCAACTCTCTGTTTATTTTCCTGATTTCAATATAACTGCTACTCGGCCGAGTACATATACCCACTCGGCCGAGTAAAACGGATACCCTCCTAGGGCGAGTCTTGCCGAGTAGCTTGAGTCACTCGGCCGAATGGACTTACTCCACTCGGCCGAGGCTGGCAAAGCCACTCGGCCGAAGCGTAAGTGGGGAGGAAATTTTCATTGGCCTCGCTCGGCCGAGTGACCACGTCACTCGGCCGAGTCGTAACTTCTACTATATAAGGAGCTGAGGGGGCGCATTTTTCGAAATCGCAAAATCCCCAAACCGCCCGATGCCTCAGCTCCCCTCGCCCGAACCCCCCTCGCTCGCGCCCATACTCGGCCGCCCGCACCGCCGCTCGGCCCGCCACCGCCGGTCGACCACCGCCGCGACTCGCCCGAGTCGCCGCCGGCGGCAGCTACTCCGGCCACCTCCGGTATCACCCCTATTGCCCGTTTTCTCCTCTTTTTGTGTATTTCTCGAGGATCCGTGTATTAATCGAACCCCTAACCCAAATCAATTCCTATATCTGTCTATTATACCCCTAATACTCCATACATTTTGAATATTACCCGCTGAAATCGCCGTTTCATGCGCAGGTTGCTTTTTGGAGCTTAGGGGAGCCCAGGGGAGCTTCTACGGGCTGATCCGGACTTCGCGGAGGCGCTGACTTCGCACGCTTCCACTGCTTAGCACTCGCGGCGTGTCAGGGTACACTCTTTCCACTCTTCTACACGCACCGCACTTTTTTCACTTTTCGGCGCGCTCGGGGCCGATATGCCGCCCCGGACACGGCCGCGGTCGAAGAGAGCTTCCGCTAAGCGGAAGCGGTCGGATGATACCGGCCCCTCCCACGAGTTGGAGGACTCTCCTCCACCATCCCCCACACACCCCGCACACCCCGCACAGCCTGCAGTGCATCCACAGCCCGCACAGCCTCTCCCCGCCGACCCACAGCCACCACCACCGGCTCCACTGGTCGGGCCGCTCGGGATTACGTTCCGAGACGACGCACACCGCGTCGTCTTCGAGCGCATCTTCCAGCGCTCGATCGTACCCTCCAGGTTTGCACACCTCGCTGACCTAGGACGCCTGGGGGTATTAGAGGGGATGCTCACGTTGTACGACAACGTGGGCTGGCGAGATTTTCTGCAGGTGTTGGCGGATACTTTTACCCGCCCGACACTTGAGGTTTTGAGTTCGATCGCCCGGACCGACGAGGGATGCTCATTCCGGTTCATGGATCGAGAGTGCCAGGTCACTCTCAATATGATGAGAGCATTCTTCTCGTGGCCCGCTGTCCCCGGTGCCGATCGCGGTTACGGCCCCACCCATATCCCCCCACCTTCCTTTGACGCCGGTGCCTTCTGGGCCCGGATTACGGGCCACCACGCTGCCTTTGACCCTAGTAGGGCCAAGGCCTCGGCCATTGTCCACCCCTGCCTCCGCATAGCCCAGCGCCTCATGGCGACCACCTTTTTGGCCAGATATGAGCCGGGCATGATGTCTACGCCAGAGCTCTACATGCTCTATGCGATGACACGTCCCAGAGCTCTATCTAGGGATGGAGACGAGCTTGTCCCCGCCGTCGTGATCGACATTGCGGCTTGGTTTTTAGACCGCATCATTGTATCGGTGGGCGCTCGCTCACTGATATGCTGCGGCGGTCTGATCACCTTGCTTACCATGATGACCGGCAAGGACCTACCTGATGACTTGCGACGCGTCCTGGGCCCCACTTCTATGTCAATAGACGTTATGGCCTGGATGAAGATGCTTCGTCCGCATGGTGAGCGTCACTGGGTCTGGTTGCACGGCCCTTACGGTGCCGACTACATGATTCTCCCGAGCCCTGCTCGGACTCAGATTGCACCAGCCCACGTCGACTGGCTCCCTGCGATGGATGTTCTCATCCCCGCTGCCTACGTGCTCGAGGCCGAGCAGGCCCACGCTGCCCACGCTGCCCAGGCTGCCCCCGCAGACCCTGCTGCACACCCTGCCGAGCCTGCTGCCGACCCTGTTGACCCAGTGGCCCCTCAGCCTATTCCTGATGTTTCTACCGCTCCTGACACTTCTGTCCCCACTTCTGTCAGTGTCACGAGTACCTCAGCTGAGCCCACTTCCACCACCACTTCCGAGGCTGTCACCACCACTCCCACCACCACCACTGGCCCTCTGTCCGTCGAGCCACTTTTCTCCGCACTCCCCGAGCGCCCGCCGACCTTTGTTGAGAGTGGAGAGCCCTCGTTTGCCGCGATCGTGGAGACCATGGCTAGCATGATCTCCGCTGGGGTTGCGCCTTTTGGTCCACACACTTCCGCCCCAGCGGTAGTTACCTCTGTCTCCACCCCTGCTGTATTTTCTGAGAGCGTCGTGGCATCTGTCCACACTTCTGTACCACTGACCTCTCTAGCCGCCTCGCAGCCACTTTTGCACTCTTCTTTCGCTGCCGCTGCCTCCACTTCTCACCGTGCGTCCCGGCCTCACACTGAGGCCAGGCCCATATTTGCAGGCACGGCACCTTTTGTCCCCTTCCCTGCTGAGCCCGTTACATACTCTACTGGCGTACGCCAGCCTCGCCCTGCACAGCCTAGACCGGTGCGTCCCTCTGCACCACCCCCGCCCGACACTGTACTGCAGAGCATACGTGCTCTTGAGTTGGCGGTGAGTGGTCTTAGAGGTGACCTTAGGACCCTGTCCTCCACCGTCTCTGCGATGGCTGGACGCTTCGAGCTGATCCCCCAGATCCATTACTGCCTTACACAGGTCTTGGAGCGTCTCCCACGCGTACCCCCACCCACCCAGTAGGTTCCCACACACACTTCCACACACACTAGACCTGCTTCCACTTCCACGCCCACCCCAGCTCAGCAGCCTACACCACCACCACCACCACCACCACCTCCGCCTCAGGACGGAGACGGCGCAGCACCACCTTCTTAGGCACCCTTGATGCCTTGATTTATTCCTGCCGTTGTGCTGCCCGTTTCTGCTGGGTCCTGTTGCATTTTTTGTCCACCCCCTCCCCTCACTTATTATGGTATTCTTTTTTTTGATCATATCTTCTTATATCTATTTTGGGAGAGAGGGAGAGTTTTTGGTGACACTTATATCTATGTATCGCTCCTATCTGTGCATGCATCATGTCCGCATCATATTTTCATTTCTTTATTTTACCTTTTTCTTTTCATTTTTCCATGCATGCATCCTCACTTGCCCCACCCATCGCTTGTCTCTCGGTGTGCCACACTTTGCACATTGAGGACACTGTGCCATTTAGCTTGGGGGAGTGAGTTCTCACGTTCTTTTTCGATTTGCCACCTTTATTTTTAGTTTTTCACACCATTTTTTCGCTTTTGCACTTATTTTTCATCATTTTTCTTTTATCTTGCCATGCATCACGTTTTTCTTATTTTCCTGTGTGCCGCATTGCATAGTTTCTATTTTCCCTTTATCTTTATTTATTTCTTTTTCATCTCATGCTAGAGATGACCTTTCTGTGATGATGATGACGTTGGATTTAGCTTATTCTATATGCATGCTATATTTGTAATGTCTTAGGTTTTATTTCAGATATCAGATGCTATGACTTGCTTTGCATTTAGAATAGTAACCCACACCTTTTTCCGCATGAAAATGGATGAAATTTTATTATTAGCTGAGTCTGAGTATTCATACGTATGCTATCACAGAAAACACACCAAGATTCACGCATTGAATGCTTATATCTGGAGTACTGACTTTCTTTTCCTATATCACTTCTATATGCATGAATTGTACACTTCACTTCAGGATGATTGAATGATGATTAGCTATGATATATCTGGATTAGTTAGCTTTTTTGTGATCGAAACTGAGTAGATTAGATTACCCTGCTGAAGTTGTCGTGCATGTCTTATAGAGTGAACTGAGAGTTATATTTATTTCTTTCTCCACAAATCTTGAACATCATTTCTCTACTTTTAAAATCATTGGTGAATCTCCCCTTAGTGATTCTATTTTATGGCATTTTCCCCCGCTACTAATTCCTAGCTCCAAATCTCTTATTCTATAAAAAAAAGAGAAAAACATTCTTGTACATCATTATCTCTCTCTGAGTTGGGATCGTTGTGTATATATTGCTTATTGCAAAGAAAAAAAACAACAAAAGAAAAAAGAGAGGAAAAATCCTGAATAAAAGATCCCATCTCACTTTCTTTCTTTCTTCTTTCTTTTCGTTGCTTTTGGAGCTATATGTATAAAAAATGGGGATGTAAATATTTTTTTATGCCACCACGCTTATAGATAAGCTTGGGGGAGGGGATCCATTGATGTGTGAGAGAGTGACTACTTGACATTGCACGACAACCTAGGCTAAGTAATATTCTATACTCGGTGAGATTATTTTTAGTTTTACGAAATCCAGAAATCTAAGCCTAGCACTCATTTCATGAAATCCATACTTTTCTATTCTCTCTATTCTATAGTGTGATACTCTTATACTCCAGATAGAAAGCGTTCAATTGAAAAGTGTGTGATCTGTGATTTGTATACCGCTTTAAATGATTCAGACGACGTTAATTTTAAAATCATTCCGTTTTTCATGATTATAACGTTTTTCGTGGGTTTTCTATTTCTATTTGCACTATTATACTATGATATCAAAATAAGATTCCTTGACATGTATTTCTCATTCGGTGCATGCTATAAGAGTAAGTGAAACCCACGTCCTGAGAAAATGATCTAGCATCCTACCTCTTCGCTTCTTTCTTTCTTTCTTTATTTTCATTTCGTTTTCATTCTTCTTCGTTTTTCATTTTTTCTTTTTTTTTCGCCGTTTTCGTTTTCCAAATCCACCGGGTTCGCCTTCTACTTATCTTCCTCGAGGACGAGTAAGAGGCAAGCTTGGGGGATTTTGATCACTCCTTATTTTACACCTTTTTTCCGCATGTTTGCATGCCATCTAGATCGCCCAAATCATGTTTTTCGCGATATATCGACGATATTGCGATGCTTTTCACGATTTGTTGTTTTTGTCGCATTTCAGGTGATTTGGCGCGATTTGGAGTGATCCCGAGATGCGCTTACTCTAGACGGTCACCAACGACCTCCCCGAGGGGTATTTTGCTGTTGGAGAGGAGCGGAAGAAGAATGGACGTCGCAGGAGCGACGAGGAGGCCAAAATAAGCAGATTGGGCATTTTTTGTGTCCCACTCGGCCGAGTGGAGGAGCCACTCGGCCGACCAGCGAGACACTGCTCGGCCGACCAGTTCAGACACGAGTTACCTGTGCACTCGGCCGAGCACAGAAGACCCACTCGGCCGAGTGACGATACCACGTCCACCCGAGTGGCGCCCAGACGAAGCCCTTCCAAAACATCGAAGTTTCTGTTTTTCGGCTGCCTGAACTTCAGAAGACCCACTCGGCCGAGTGGAGAATCCCGTCCGCCCGAGTGCAGTGAAGTCATCGGCCGAGTGACGACAACTCACTCGGCCGAGCCGCCCCCGAACTGAAGACCCCTGAAAGCCCCGACTTACTGGAAAATTGCAGGGTTTTCACTCGGCCGAGCGACTTTTGTCACTCGGCCGAGTGCGATGCGCTGCCTGTAGCGAAAACTGCGGAAAACAGGCTGTGCAGTGGCATTTTGGTCACGATTTTTGGACGATTTTTGGGGCTATTTAAGCCCTGTTTTTACCCTAGTTTAGAGAGCTCCCTCTTAGATTTTTTGCAGCTTTTTAGATTAGTTTTTTAGCTTTATTCTTGTGATTGGAGAAGGAGCAAAACTTGGATTTTTGTTGGATTAATTGAAGAACTACATTGGTTTGCATCTCTTTTCCTTAAAAATTCTATTTTTATTGTTTATATCATTGTTGTGATGAATTCTATTGCTTATTTCAACGATTATTTTTGTGATCTTGCTATGATTTGTGAGTAGTCTTCACGTCTTGGGGCGTGGGGATGAACCCTACAAGCCCACTTCCATATTTGTGATGAATTGGTAGAAATTGAGCTAGAATTGTTATTAGGGATTAGATTGGGATCAATTTACTACGGATTGCTAGGAATTCATATCAATTGGGATTTGCAAGAGATTGGATCCCAATTTGATAGGAAGCCCTGGAAATCCGAATTGGGGTGGAGTCGGATTTTTCGAAGTATCGGTTTGCAAGAGATTG
This sequence comes from Scilla litardierei, assembly GCA_030789695.1. Taxonomy (NCBI): domain Eukaryota; kingdom Viridiplantae; phylum Streptophyta; class Magnoliopsida; order Asparagales; family Asparagaceae; genus Scilla; species Scilla litardierei. The sequence goes on along the minus strand of CM061136.1, from coordinate 134,972,380 downwards.
GACCGATACTAGGATGCCCGGTTGCAATTCTATACCGATACCCGTTTGCAAGAGATTGGACGGGTAGGAACTATCCTAATCTAGATCGTGGACCGAGTTTGCAAGAGATTGGGCTCGGTGCGCGATTGGACGATGATGTTGATCCTAATGCTAGCTTCCCTAAGGTAGGGTTTGCAAGAGATTGGACCCGACCCTAGGATAGCTATAGACCGGCAACAGCGCGAGAGCGTGAGCTTGGTTCTAAATTCAGTTGCAACTAGTTCATCCGAATTCACATCTAGCAATTTTGATACCGATGAACCACATTTATGAAGTATGGTGTGTAGCGGGGATTCCCCATTCCCTAGACGTTCTTTATTTGATTTGATATTTCGCACATTTGTAAGACGATTGTGACAGGATCGCCAAAGGCAAACTTCTCTTCTTAAATAGCCAGGTCAATCGGAGCAAGCACAGTCATTCGTCCTCCCTTTGTTCGATATCCCGCTCGCTGCTACACCGTGCACTTGCGGTAAAACTACAACCGTTCTTTTGGGTCACGTCCCGGAGCGATCAGGAGGTCTTCAAGATAACGGGTACAGAGTGGCCAAATCCTCCCCCGCATTTGCCCCTCCAGTTTGGGTGGCGAGCTGACGAGCTGCCCCGGAGGTCTGCAAGATCGCGGGTACATAGTGGCCAAAGCCTCCCCCGCATTTTGCCCCTCAAGTTTGGGTGGCGAGCTGACGAGCTGCCCCGGAGGTCTGCAAGATAGCGGGCACAGAGTGGCCAAAGCCTCCCCCGCATTTTGCCCCTATAGTTTGGGTGGCGAGCTGACGAGCTGCCCCGGAGGTCTTCAAGATCGCGGGTATATAGTGGCCAAAGCCTCCCCCGCATTTTGCCCCTCCAGTTTGGGTGGCGAGCTGACGAGCTGCCCCGGAGGTCTTCAAGATAGCGGGTACAGAGTGGACAAAGCCTTACCCGCATTTTGCCCCTCCAGTTTGGGTGGCGAGCTGACGAGCTGCCGCGGAGGTCTGCAAGATCGCGGGTACATAGTGGCCAAAGCCTCCCCCGCATTTTGCCCCTCTAGTTTGGGTGGCGAGCTGACGAGCTGCCCTGGAGGTCTTCACTTGATCGTGGGTACAGAGTGGCCAAAACCTCCCCCGCATTTCCCCCTCCAGTTTGGGTGGAGAGATTACGAACTGCCCCGGAGGTCTGCAAGATCGCGGGTACATAGTGGCCAAAGCCTCCCCCGCATTTTGCCCCTCCAGTTTGGGTGGCGAGCTAACGAGCTGCCCCGGAGGTCTGCAAGATAGCGGGTACAGAGTGGCCAAAGCCTCCCCCGCATTTTGCCCCTCCAGTTTGGGTGGCGGGCTGACGAGCTGCCCCGGAGGTCTGCAAGATAGCGGGTACAGAGTGGCCAAAGCCTCCCCCGCATTTTGCCCCTCCAGTTTGGGTGGCGGGCTGACGAGCTGCCCCAGAGGTCTTAAAGATAGCTGGTACAGAGTGGCCAAAGCCTCCCCCGCATTTTGCCCCACCAGTTTGGGTGGCGAGCTGACGAGCTGCCCCAGAGGTCTGCAAGATCGCGGGTACATAGTGGACAAAGCCTCCCACGCATTTTACCCCTCCAGTATGGGTGGCGAGTTGACGAGCTGCCATGGAGGTCTTCACTTGATCGCGGATACAGAGTGGCCAAAGCCTCCCCCGCATTTCCCCCTCCAGTTTGGGTGGCGAGCAGACGAGCTGCCCCGGAGGTCTGTAAGATCGCGGGTACATAGCGGCCAAAGCCTCCCCCGCATTTTGCCCCTCCAGTTTGGGTGGCGAGCTGACGAGCTGCCCCGGAGGTCTGCAAGATAGCGAGTACAGAGTGGCCAAAGCATCCCCCGCATTTTGCCCCTCCAGTTTGGGTGGCGAGCTGACGAGCTGCCCGGGAGGTCTTCAAGATCGCGGGTACAGAGTGGCCAAAGCCTCCCCCGCATTTCCCCCACCAGTTTGCGTGGCGAGCTGACGAGCTGCCCCGGAGGTCTGCAAGATCGCGGGTACATAGTGGCCAAAGCCTCCCCCGCATTTTGCCCCTCCAGTTTGGATGGCGAGCTGACGAGCTGCCCCGGAGGTCTGCAAGATAGCGGGTACAGAGTGGCCAAAGCCTCCCGCGCATTTTGCCCCTCCAGTTTGGGTGGCGAGCTGACGAGATGCCCCAGAGGTCTGTAAGATCACGGGTACATAGTGGCCAAAGCCTACCCCGCATTTTGCCCCTCCAGTTTGGGTGGCGAGCTGACGAGCTGCCCCAGAGGTCTGCAAGATCACGGGTACATAGTGGCCAAAGCCTCCCCCGCATTTTGCCCCTCCAGTTTGGGTGGCGAGCTGACGAGCTGCCCTGGAGGTCTTCACTTGATCGCGGGTACAGAGTGGCCAAAGCCTCCCCCGCATTTCCCCCTCCAGTTTGGGTGGCGAGCTGACGAGCTGCCCCGGAGGTCTGCAAGATCGCGGGTACATAGTGGCCAAAGCCTCCCCCGCATTTTGCCCCTCCAGTTTGGGTGGCGAGCTGACGAGCTGCCCCGGAGGTCTGCAAGATAGCGGGTACAGAGTGGCCCAAGCCTCCCCCGCATTTTGCCCCTCCAGTTTGGGTGGCGAGCTGACGAGCTGCCCTGCAGGTCTTCATGATCGCGGGTACAGACTGGCCAAAGCCTCACCCGCCTTTCCCCCTCCAGTTTGGGTGGCGAGCTGACGAGCTGCCCCGGAGGTCAGCAAGATCACGGGTAGATAGTGGCCAAAGCCTCCCCCGCATTTTGCCCCTCCAGTTTGGGTGGCGAGCTGACGAGCTGCCCTGGAGGTCTGCAAGATAGCGGGTACAGAGTGGCCAAAGCCTCCCCCGCATTTTTCCCCTCCAGTTTGGGTGGCGAGCTGACGAGCTGCCTCAGAGGTCTGCAAGATAGCGGGTACAGAGTGGCCAAAGCCTCCCCCGCATTTTTCCCCTCCAGTTTGGGTGGCGAGCTGACGAGCTGCCCCGGAGGTCTACAAGATAGCGGGTACGGAGTGGCCAAAGCCTCCCCCGCATTTTGCCCCTCCAGTTTGGGTGGCGAGCTGACGAGCTGCCCTGGAGGTCTTCAAGATCGCGGGTACAGAGTGGCCAAAGCCTCCCCCGCATTTCCCCCTCCAGTTTGGGTGGCGAGCTGACGAGCTGCCACGGTGGTCTTCAAGATCGCGGGTACATAGTGGCCAAAGCCTCCCCCTTTTTTTGCCCCTCCAGTTTGGGTGGCGAGCTGACGATCTGCCCCAGAGGTCTCCAAGATAGTGGGTACAGAGTGGCCAAAGCCTCCCACGCATTTTGCCCCTCCAGTTTGGGTGGCGAGCTGACGAGCTGCCCTGGAGGTCTGCAAGATAGCGGGTACAGAGTGGCCAAAGCCTCCCCCGCATTTTTCCCCTCCAGTTTGGGTGGCGAGCTGACGAGCTGCCCCCGAGGTCTTCAAGATAGCGGGTACAGAGTGGCCAAAGCATCCCCCGCATTTTGCCCCTCCAGTTTGGGTGGCGAGCTGACGAGCTGCCCCGGAGGTCTGCAAGATCACGGGTACATAGTGGCCAAAGCCTCCCCCGTTTTTTGCCCCTCCAGTTTGGGTGGCGAGCTGACGAGCTGCCCCGGAGGTCTGCAAGATAGCGGGTACAGAGTGGCCCAAGCCTCCCCCGCATTTTGCCCCTTCAGTTTGGGTGGCGAGCTGACGAGCTGCCCTGGAGGTCTTCAAGGTCGCGGGTACAGAGTGGCCAAAGCCTCCCCCGCATTTCCCCCTCCAGTTTGGGTGGCGAGCTGACGAGCTGCCCCGGAGGTCTGCAAGATCGCGGGTACATAGTGGCCAAAGCCTCCCCCGCATTTTGCCCCTCCAGTTTGGGTGGCGAGCTGACGAGCTGCCCCGGAGGTCTGCAAGATAGCGGGTACAGAGTGGCCAAAGCCTCTCCCGCATTTTGCACCTCCAGTTTGGGTGGCGAGCTGACGAGCTGCCCCGGAGGTCTACAAGATAGCGGGTACGGAGTGGCCAAAGCCTCCCCCGCATTTTGCCCCTCCAGTTTGGGTGGCGAGCTGACGAACTGCCCTGGAGGTCTTCAAGATCACGGGTACAGAATGGCCAAAGCCTCCCCCGCATTTCCCCCTCCCGTTTGGGTGGCGAGCTGACGAGCTGCCCCAGAGGTCTTCAAGATCGCGGGTACATAGTGGCCAAAGCCTCCCCCGCATTTTGCCCCTCCAGTTTGGGTGGCGAGCTGACGAGCTGCCCCGGAGGTCTCCAAGATAGCGGGTACAGAGTGGCCAAAGCCTCCCACACATTTTGCCCCTCCAGTTTGGGTGGCGAGCTGACGAGCTGCCCCGGAGGTCTGCAAGATAGCGTGTCACGCCCCGCTTCCCAAAAATATGGAGGCGAAGCGTGAGAAGGTCCGCTCAGACTTGAAGCTGCAAAGCTGCAAGTCCGATAAGCGTCAATCAAATTTAAAACTGCAGGTCCTTGCAACGCGAACGAAACAAGATAATAATAATGAAATGAGACAAAAGAATAATCTCAGAATATCCATAAATATAAATTCCAACATCACAGAAAGGCCACCAGGCTGAAAAGAAAAAGAGTTTAAAGGCTCAAACATGGCCAGCAAAAGTACAGCATACAAACAAAGGTGCCACACACTGACAACTAACAGCAAAATCACCAAGAAAGGTCTCCGGTGTCCACAAAACTCCTCCTAGGCAAACATGGACTCAGGCTCAGCGTCAGCAAAACGCCACGTACTCAGCAACGGTCTCTGGCTCAGGATCTAACATGTGACACCCAAAAGAGCAAGGGGCACATGTCAGCAAGTCTACAAGAGACTTGTGCAAGGAAACTGAAAGTAGGCAAAAGTAAAGCAACCTAGCAGTTCTAGCATGAATGCGATGACATGGCAGTTAAAGTATGAGTGCAACAGGTAAAGTAAAGTAAAGTACGAGCATGTCATGAAATTCACAAGACAAGTACAAGACAAGAAAAGTAAGCACCTCGTGCACAGAGTTCATGCCTTACAGCTGAAGAGGCTGTATGGGCACACTTCTACGCTGAGTGGTCGCTCAACCCTACCCCTCCACATGTATCGAGCCAGGGCCTTACCCCCGAACGGGAATGCTCGCTTCTGGATCACGAGCCAGGAAGTGTTTTTAACAAGTATGGCGTAGGGGTGCACCTAGCCCAGGACAAGCAAGTACAAGTATGTAGCGTGTGCTACGAATGCGACATTCAATGCATGGATGACATGACATGGCAAGTAGTAAAACGTACAGGTAAGGAAAGTAAACGTGACAGTTTAGTATGCATGAACAACAAGTTTAAAGAGTTGGATCTAGCTTCGTTGTCAAGCTAGATCATTTAGGTGACGGATCTAGTTTCGTTGTCAAACTAGATCAAGTAGGCGTCTAGCCAGCTATCATTTCACTGACTAGTCTCTTTTACGCTGAAAGCAAGGAAGTGGCCTAAAAACATGGCCCTACACAAGAGTTGGCAAGTTTCACTTGCCTGCAAGTATCACGTCTGAGCAACATGTCCAACGAGTCCAAAGTCACAATTACCCTACGTGCACAAGTCCACCGGCCTAAAGTCCATATTATTAATCTTCATTAGTGAATTTAAAACATTTAAAATACTTTAAAAATACTGATTTTAGTCTTGATTAGCAGGCAATGGGTTGGGGGTCCTAGGGGCGCAAAGCGTTACCTCAACACGACGCGAAAGCTACACCGGTGTCGGGTAGCGACGTCGGGGGTTGGAATAAAATATCGCGCTCCAAGTCCTGATTCCAATATAGATTCCTCGCTGGAAAATTCAGAGCATCAACCGGAGCGACGATTCCAGATTCCAAAGCTAGCACGTGCGACGACGGGCTTCAACGTGTCACAACGTCATGCACGGCGAATCGTCGGAGAGAAAGCACCTAGGTGGGGCCCACAGTAGTCCTAGGGACCTTTGGGGGACCCACAATACCTCTGGAGAACTTGGGGGGCCCACGGAGGTAAGTGGTGCGACGGGTGCGGGGTTGCGACGAGTTGCTCTCGGTCGTACCCAGCCAATGCGGGAGATTCCATCGGTCGGGCGCTAGGAACGGGCGCTGCACAGCGCTGCGGTCGGTGCGGGCCTTGGTGCTCTCGGTCGGTGCGGAGCAACCCTTCGGTCGGGCGCTGCGGATGCGAGGGAGCGGGCGCTGCAACGTTGCAAGCATTGCAATGGAGTGGGGGATCGGGCGATGCGGGCGCTTGGGTCGGTCAGACACAGCGGGCGGGTCGGTCAGGCGCTTGGGCTGCAGCGGAGTGGGGGTTGCGATGCGGAGCGGTGGAACGGGCCGGTCAGATCGATGGGTTCTCTCGGTCGGAGTGGGGTGCGAGCATTGCAATGGAGCGGCGGTCGACTGGGTGCGGAGCGGGCGCTTGTGCGGGCGAGGGCCTCGGTCAGACCGAGGGAAATGGAGGGGAAACGTCGGTCGTGCGGCAGCCGTTCGTCGCAACGTTACGACGAATCGTCGCAACGTCAAATTTGGGTTTTGGAAGAGGCTAGGGTTAATTTCTTGTGAAAATGGGTCTTCCTAGGGGTTTTTTATATAGTGTAGATGGGTTGACTTGGTCTAGGGCTAAATCTAATAGGATTAAAAGTTTAAAATAATTTAAAATTTGAAATTCAACTTCTCCAACTCACCCAAGGATTTGACTTGGTCCAAATGAGCTGGAAATCGGCTCAAAAATTCTTTAATACGTTTAAAACTCAAATAAATTTTATTTGGCCGAAATTAATTTAAAAATTAATTATTAAAAATAATATAAAACTTGTTAAAAATATAAAAGTGGTCAAATAAACTCCAAAAATTATAAAATAAATATCGGGGTGATCATGATAACGAGAGTGGGCTAACTAAGAAGACGGATCTCAATTTTGACGTCGGACAACGAAACTAAAAATAGAAACGTCTCCCGTCAAAAGTGAAAATCGCCACGTCTCATCGAATAAGTTTAAATTGTGGGAAAACGACTCGAGAAACGTAGTTCCAATTTAGTGCCACTATTTAATACTCTCAGAGACGTTCACAACGGCATATCGCAACAAAGTGTTCATAAACAAACAAGGTCTAAAATAAACACGTGCACGGCCTAAAGCACGTGCACGAAAAACGTACAACGAAAAGTGGTCGTTACATCCTCCCCACCTTAGAATAAAGTCCGTCCTCGGACTTTCTAGTATAGCTAGTCGCTCTAGTAACTACCCCAATCAAGTCATATTATAATTCAACCAGGTATAGTCATTACAAGTGCTTATATATGCACTAGGTAGTCAAACATTAACACTACCAACATGTGTATATATATATATATGTATATATATATATATATATATATATATATATAACATGAGTGGTGAGAGGGTCGTGAGGGTGGCGGCGTGCCCTAGCTCGCAACAGCTTTCCGGCCAAGTGGATCCTCGCAATTCTGCTGATCCGGAGGGCTGGCACAGGGTCTCCTACCAACGGCGGAGGAAAGAGCGTGACCGTTCACTTTGGGGGCGCTCGACGGCCGATCGCCGTGGCCGCTCACCGGCGGCTCTCGGTGGGTCGACCGCCGTGAGGGATCGGCTTGATAATCGGAATCATTCTGGTGGGGGGCGCTCGATTCCCCGTTCGAATCAAACTGGTGGGGGGCGTTGGGGATCTCGGAGGGGTTTTCAGGGCGCTCATCAGGCAAGCGTTGGCCTGAAGGTTCCTATTAGACCTAATGTGCCTTTCCAAATCATTCCTTCCGAAGGGAAGCGTTCTTGGTCTGATATTTGCTCGCCTAGGCGTAAATACGCGGATCCATTGGTGATGAACTTTGTTCCTCCTGTTATCACTGAGGACGGTGTTGTAAGGGCTAAAATTTCCGATAGCATGATCTTAGAAGGAGCAGCCCGATGGCAGAATACTTTGGTTGGTTATGTTCTTGGTGATGTGCCATATTTTGGACAGATCAAAGCCTGGACAGATAGGCTTTGGAGAATTAAGGGTGGTCTTCGCATTTTTTCCAGGGAGAATGGGTACTTCTATTTCAAATTTGAAAACCCGGATGATCGCGACTCGATACTCCATGGCGGTCCATGGCTGTTTGATGGACGGCTTGTTGTTCTGCAAAACTGGTCTCCCACTACCCGCCACACTAGGGATGTCCTGACTGCGATACCTGTTTGGGTCCAACTCCACAATTTGCCTCTATCAATGTGGACTATTAGTATTATGAATCGGATTGCTAGTGTCATTGGCACGCCACTCTGTTTGGATAAAGCGACCTCAAAGCTAGAGAGAATCTCATATGCTCGATGCCTAGTGGAGGTAAGTTCTGAATGTAAACTTAAGTATACTGTGCCTATTGAACTTGATGATTCGACAACTATCTCTATTGAAGTCAAGTATGAGGGGGAACCCCCAAGATGTGATGCTTGTGCATGTTTTGGCCATTTGGATAGACAATGCCCAATGGGGAAGGATCCCGCTTCTACTGAATTGCCGCCTGCTACATTAGACACTGGGGTCTCCCATGTTGTTCCTGATTGTGCTGCTGGTCATAAGCACGCTGATGCGAGTCACAATAACATCGCTTGTTTTGAGGTTGGGGAGTCAAGTGGTCTTTCCAAGCATATTGGTCAGGCTCCTGTAGTTGCTCCTAAATCCGGCCCTTCTATTCAAACAAAACTGTGGAAGAGGCTCTTTTGTCTTGTGCAATGCATTGGATCCCTAAACTCTAAACCCCACCCCAGGCCAGTTACAAATTCTGTTGCTCCCGAAATGTTGCCTGAGGCTGCTGGTAATGAAAGGCATTTGGATGTAAACCCTGTGCTAGTAGGGCAGACTGAGGCTATGGGTAATGATGTTCAAAGTGACCCTCTCCCTGTCCCTGAAGCTCGCACTGATGCTGCCCAACAATCAATTGGCATGGAGGATAACAATGTGTCTCTTTCTGATAATTGCCAAGAGGAGCTTCCTGAGACCCCGGTCAATCCCACCTTGCCGAATCCCCTCTGGCATGCATTACACCAGGAATTGAATAAAGCTAGGGGTCAGGCCAAAAACAAGCAGCCTATTCCTTCTCCTACCTCTCTTCGACGAAGCTCTAGGGTCGCGCTTGCTGCAGGTGCGCTGGCAATAAATCAACCATTGTCTTAATGTCTGCTTTCTTCTGGAATACTAGGGGACTGAACAATACTGCTAGGCGGGCTGATCTGAGACATTCCTTGCGTAAGCTCAAACCGTCTATTGTATGTTTGCTTGAAACTAAAGTTGCAGCATGTAATGCGAGTCGTATAAACAGTTGTTTTGGTAAAGATTGGGAATTTATTGATAACAGAGTACATCATAAGGGTGGTCGTATTGTTATCTTCTACGATGCTTCTTCTTGGCGTGTCAACCCCATAGCCGCTTCTGCTCAGCATATCTCGGCAATCTTTACTAACTCAGCGGGGCTAGTTATGGGCCTAACTGCTGTCTATGGTTTCAACATGACTACTTCTAGAGCTTCTCTTTGGAATTCACTTGTTGCTGATTCAAATATCCTTAATTCTCTGCCTTGGGTGGTTGGGGGAGATTTCAACTGTGTCAGGAGCTCTCATGAAAAGGTGGGTGGCCGCAATGTTGATAGTTTGGCCATGGATGCCTTCAACTCGTGTATTGGTACTTGTGGTCTCCTTGAACTCAAGAGTTCGGGTCCCTCACATAGCTGGAGCAATAAACGTATTGGGTTGCAGCGTATCTCGGCCCGCCTTGATCGTATTCTCTGCAATACTAATTGGATAGCTCGTATGGGTCACTCCTTTTATGAATATCTGTCTTCGGGCACTAGTGATCACCTATTAATGCTTCTCCTTCTTCTCCCCAAGGTCAGTGCTCTACCCAAACCCTTCAAATTCTATAACTCTTGGTGTTCCTTCCCAGGCTATAAAGAATTCATACAAAATCATTGGAGCCGAATTCTAGGTGTACAAGGCTTGCGTCACCTTCATCTCCAGCTTAAAGCATTGAAGCATGATTTGAAACCCTGGGCCGCAAATCACTTGATCAACCTGGACGTTAATGCTTGCCGGTCTAGGCTTGTGGCCATCCAATCAAATCCCAATTTGAAGTTTGATACTAAGCTGCAGCAAGATGAATGTTTGGCATCTAAAAATCTTGGGATGGCTCTTGGTATTGAGGAAGAAGATTTGAGGCAAAAGAGTAGACAGGATTGGTTAAACCTTGGGGACAGGAATTCTAAATTTTTCTATACATCTCTGAAAGCAAGACACTGCCACAACAACCTGCATCATCTTATTAGCCCTGAAGCTAAGAGGAGCTCGAATCTTGAAAATTTGCGAAAGGAGGCTGTATTATATTATCATAATATCTACCATCATGATGATTATTGGAACGTGTTTCCTAATATCATCCCCAAACGGAAGATCACTGAGGACGCGGCAACTTGGATGGAATTGCATGTGACCCCTGCTGAAATCAAATCTGCTGTTTTCCAAATTGGTAAAGACAAAGCACCGGGTCCTGACGGGTTTAATGCCCATTTCTTTCAAGACAATTGGAGTATCATTGGGTCTGATGTTGTTGCAGGTGTCTCTGCTTTCTTCATATCTGGTATAATGAATCCTAGTATCAATCATGCATTCTTGACCCTGGTCCCTAAGAATGCAAATGCCTCAAATCTGAGTGACTATAGGCCGATTGCCTGCTGCAATGTGGTTTATAAAATCATCAGCAAATTGTTATGTAATAGACTGCGGCATGTTATCGCAGAGGTTATCTCTCCCAATCAGGCAGCTTTCTTAAAAGATCGGCTTCTGGCGGATTGTTCATTGCTCGCCCACGAACAGATCAGGGATTTTAGCAATCCTATGGGATCCAGAACCTGTATCAAGCTAGACCTCCGGAAGGCCTTTGATAGTGTTAATAGGGAGTTTGTTCTCTTTCTCCTACATCAGATGGGATTCAAATCAACCTTTATTAACTGGATTTCTCAATGTATATCAACTCCTAGTTGATGGGTCTCCTGAAGGGTACTTTGACTCCAGCCGAGGATTGCGGCAAGGGGACCCGCTTTCTCCGTATTTATTTGTCCTTGTGATGGAATCATTTTCCCTTCTCATGGCAGTGGCTGAATCATCTGGTGCTATCCATCCTTTGCGAAGAACAGGATCGATATCTCACTTACTATTTGCTGATGATCTCTTGGTCTTCTGTCGTGCTAATTCCCATTCCCTTTATGGGCTTAAGGAGTTATTGACTCAATTTAAACATCTATCGGGGCTTCAAGTCAATTTGGACAAGAGTTCTGCAATTTTCAGTAAGGGAGTGCGGAATGCAAGGGACTTGTCTGAGCTATTGGGAATTAAGTTGGTCTCCTCTTTCACTACCTACTTGGGACTGCCCCTATCAACTCATTACCCCAGAGCTTCTATGTTTACTCGGCTTGTGGATAAATGCAGGAAAAGATTACTTGGTTGGTCGTCCTCCACCCTTTCTATTGCGGGGAAAATTGAGTTGGTACGGTCTGTAATCTATGGTATGGTTGCCTTCTGGATGCAGGCGTATCGGTTTCCTTCCTCTATTATTAGAATCATTAATTCAATTTGCAGAACTTGTATTTGGGGAAAGAATAATATATGGGCTTGGAGGGAGGTTTGTACTACAAAAAAGGAAGGGGGATTGGGAATTCGGCATCTCTCTGACTTGAATGCTGCGTCGGGAGTACGCTTGACTTGGAGAGTGCTGTCTAACAAGGGTGTTTGGGCGAGTTATATGAGAGGACACTATGCGGCTATTGGAAGTGGCTTTTATATTGCTAAATCTGCCCCTACTCAGTCTGGTTCCTGGAAATTTGTTCTTAAGAGTCGCCATCTATCGCAACGACTGATTAAACGCACTATTAAGGATGGCAAATCCACCTCGTTCTGGTATGATAACTGGCATCCTAAGGGGCCTCTATATCTCTTCCAAGATCCCGTCCCTGGTACTGAAGTTGCTTGCGTTGGGGATTTCTGGTCTGGAACTTCTTGGCACAATGTCCCGGCCAACAATGGCATTGTTGATCCAATGTCCGGTATTACAATTTGCGAGGGTATAGATGGCTGGTGTTGGGCTTCCGGTCACAAATCTTCCCTTCGGGAAATCTGGGAGGCAACCCGGCCTCATTCAGCGGCCTACCCCTATGCGGCTGTTGTGTGGTTCAAACTTCATGTTCCCAAGTACTCTATTGCTTTACTCCGTGCGCTTCGTGGTAAGCTATTAACTAAAGACCGGCTTCACTCGTGGGGAAGGGTATCTGATCAATTCTGTGTTCTTTGTACTGGGCATGTGGATGAGAGCATTGGCCATCTTTTCTTTGACTGTGATTATTCCAAGTACCTTCTAGTGAGGAGTCTTCTCAAGCTTAATATAACTTCTATGAGGCCAACAACCCTTTCCGGAGTATGTGACATGATCCTAAACAAATACAGGAAGAAGGACCCGATGAGCATCCTAGTTAAAATGATTGTGTCATCCCTTGTCTGGCACATTTGGAGGGAGCGCAATAATCGGATATTTAAAGAAAAGTTCTGCAGTAAGACTTCATTATTTGAGGAAATCGCATCAGATGTCAAAATTGCTCTATGCAAATTAGATCTTGAGGATGTATCTGACAATGTCCCCTTTGCTAATTGGGGTTTTGCATTTCCCTAAGTTTGCACATATGTAATGTAATATGTATATTGTGTACTCCTTTCTAATAAGTGATTGTGGATATTTTAATGGTGGAGGGTGACGGCGCTTGTGTCCAATCCCCTCTTCATTTTAATTATTTACGATCCACTTGTTAGGGATGTTGTACAATTATTATTAATAAATTCTTACCTTTGCCTGTCAAATATATATATATATATATTCACGTACGTCATACACTTATACCTAGTATAGTCAGTCAACTTCATACATGTATTTCAATCATATATAAGCATACATCCATTATATAACTACTACTTACCTAAACACAAAACAATATTTCAGATACTCACATAAGGATAGTCTCACACTTAGCAAATACAATCATTGCTCTACGTATAGATAACTACCTATGCGCAACAAACATGGGTATACATTCTCTAATACTTCCTAGTATACATCCAATACCAACCACATCAATACATGTAGTCACACCATACCATTTTAAATCAAGCTTCACTATATTTAATATACATTCACCACTACTATAGTTTCATAATATATAGTCATTCAAATGCATGCAAATAGTTCACCATATATTTTCATCACATACGGTCCTATAACTATATTTACGACACGCCACATATACCATAGTCATCAATAACTATAACTAAGCACATACTTACCCGTGCATGGTGCACACCCATACACGCTATCATTTCATTCATTTATTTACCAATCATACTACTATATTCTTAGCACATCTACACACCTAGTTTAGCTAGTACACATACGTTCACACAAGCAAGTCCTTAGTAATTAACTATACCACAAGACCAACACCTATAACTATATACTGGTGTAGCGACCCACAATCATGTGTGTAACACAACCAGGCACAAACACTTCTATCACTATACATACATCAAACATTGCTATATTCAAACTACAAACATACATTCAATATACTTAGAGTATACCCACTCAAGCTTGAGTGAGACTCAGTACACATATCAGAATATTCTATATACGTAACACGGCATTCACACCTATACCAATACCACTCTAATATTTATACGTCTACCATACAACCATATACATACCATAAGTCAATCACACTTAATATTTATTCAGGTAATACTCACATAGTTCAATCACTCTATATACCATAATAATAGTAATACAGACATCAGCACACGTATACTTATAATACACTCCCTAGTATGTGCATACGCATTCATCGTATAGTCACGCACATGTAACATATATATATTCACACCATAGCCTACTACCTATAATTAGTATACTAACACATCTACGCATACATAATTAAGGTGTGCAATAGTCGTGTATACCTCACGGTATGCACGCTTGCAACATCCCGTAAAAGCAAGCAATACCAATCAAAATTATAATCCTACTACCATATGCATATCACTTATATACTCATGCAACGAAACATAACTTCCTACGTCCAAGCACAATGTATATCTACCTATGAGCACATACTCACACGTACTAGTATATATGTCACTCAATAAGCTTACTCACTTATCTATACGTTCACCTATTATTATCACACCTATCATACACATAGCTTCACCAAATCAAATTATTTCAACCATTATAAGTATCTCTTACTACATACACAACTTAGATATTTCAACGCTAACTCTTATATACACAGGCATCCCTAGTATAGTATAGCTATCCACACCAAAATCTATAACTACTAACACATAAACAACTTCATAATATCATGAATAACTCCGAGTATATATATATATATATATATATATATATATATATATATATATATATATATATATATATATATACATACATATATATCACACAATGTGCAAGCATCAGTATACTATGGGGTTATACTCATTCAAGCCCACGTACACAACTTAGTTACGTGCACTACGACACCATCACAAGGGTCCAAGGGCCCACTAACAACTTAGAGTTGACACAGACATTGACGGACCCTAAGGCCTAAGCAATAAAGAGAGGTCGAGAGCGTGGCGGGGGAAGGATTGATAAGCACGAGTTTCAGATAGGACGAATACAAGGGGACAGCTTGGTTAGACGAAACTTGGCTCAATGGTAATGTTTAGGTTGAGGGAAAAGGGAGGTGTAGTGTTGCTTATATAGGAGGGGGAAATGAAATAGGGTAAATAGCATAAGCTAAAATACGCAAAATTGAAAACTGTTGTGCTTCAAAAAAAACTTGGAATTCCTCATCTGTATAAAATATTTGAAGATCGATAAAGCGAGTTGAAATAAGTTTGAGTCAAATATTCGTAATAAGGGAAAATGGTCTATTGGTTTTAAAAATCATTATAAAAGGAAGTAAAATCATTTACACGAATATTAATGACGTGGTTTAGAAAATTTATACGTCAGTAATTTAATATAATGTTGTCAAAAGGTTTTGGAAAGTCGAAGAATTAAATCAAGTAACGGAAAAATTTAAACTCAGGGTAAATGCTTTCAAAACTTTTTAGGCTACGGAAGATTTAAAATAATCAATTTTGAAACTTCTTTTAGAAAACCATGGTTTGCCAAAAATGAGAAACAGATTTACACAAGGTTCTTAATATACTAGCACAACAAGTCTGGTACGGACATAAAAATAATTGAAAGTATGTATGGTGCACGGAAAAATAATATTATCTTAGTAGTAGAATTATCGAAATCGAATAGCAAGTCTTTAAAATCAAATCATGGAGGGTCTAAATCAGGAAGTGGTTATGAAAATAGTAATTTTGCAAAAATCTGAAATAGCGAGAACGACCAACTTGCTGAAAGCTGAAATTCCATGTGTCTTGAAAGGTATATGAATGGCATAAATCAGGAGGGAAAATTACAAGTTGAATAAAAGTACGATTCAGAATAAAATTAATATATGAAGGAATGACGCATTTGCATAAGTACGAAAAACATAGGCTGGGAAAATACTATAAGCTAGTATTCAAAAATTCCGACAAACGTTTTAAAATTTAAATCAATGAAGGAGTATGAAGTATAAGTATATTAAAATTTTGAACAAAGTTAAACTTAGTGGTAGGGAAGATTGAAAAATATTTTCAGAAGGTTCAAGATTTGCAATGGAGATGTTTGAAAATTGACGACGATCGTCATGAGGCGATCTCGTGAATCGAGGCAAGGAAATTTTGGTCAGGTGATCAGAACATACATACGCCTAGGATATGAATCAGGAGACTCTACGGGGAAACTCATACGGTCAACCAACTAAAGATTAAGAACTAAGCGCTAAGACTTTCTAAGGAGCTAGACGTAAACGAAATGCATTCAGCTTGGTCCGAAATCGATGAACCCAAGCGAACGACAAAAGGAAATTTTAGAGGTCTAATATGGTCAGGGTTAGGCAATAACTACTAAGGTAACTCCTACGACGATTAAATCAATTGCTAGAAGGGGGTCTAACTACAATCAGGGCCTCTAACTAGCAAGCACAGATGTCTAACTAAGCCTTCTTATCACCTAGTGTCATAAGAAAACGACTAGACTCAGGGCTTCTGACTCGGATGTTGCAATTTATTTAATGGACATTCTGTTATCATCGTTGTTTCGTTAATTCGCAATTGCAAGACTGACCTGCATGGGCCACCAACAAAAACTGTCACGCCCCGCTTCCCAAAAATATGGAGGCGAAGCGTGAGAAGGTCCGCTCAGACTTGAAGCTGCAAAGCTGTAAATCCGATAAGCGTCAATCAAATTTAAAACTGCAGGTCCTTGCAACGCGAACGAAACAAGATAATAATAATGAAATGAGACAAAAGAATAATCTCAGAATATCCATAAATATAAATTCCAACATCGCAGAAAAGCCACCAGGCTGAAAAGAAAAAGAGTTTAAAGGCTCAAACATGGCCAGCAAAAGTACAGCATACAAACAAAGGTCCCACGCACCGACAACTAACAGCAGAACCTAAAATAAAAGAAGCTCAGCAAAATCACCAAGAAAGGTCTCCGGTGTCCACAAAACTCCTCCTAGGCAAACATGGACTCAGGCTCAGCGTTAACAAAACGCCACGTACTCAGCAACGGTCTCTGGCTCAGGATCTAACATGTGACACCCAAAAGAGCAAGGGGCACATGTCAGCAAGTCTACAAGAGACTTGTGCAAGGAAACTGAAAGTAGGCAAAAGTAAAGCAACCTAGCAGTTCTAGCATGAATGCGATGACATGGCAGTTAAAGTATGAGTGCAACAGGTAAAGTAAAGTAAAGTACGAGCATGGCATGACATTCACAAGACAAGAAAAGTAAGCACCTCGTGCACAGAGTTCACGCCTTACAGCTGAAGAGGCTGTACGGGCACACTTCTACGCTGAGTGGTCGCTCAACCCTACCCCTCCACGTGTATCGAGCCAGGGCCTTACCCCCAAACGGGAATGCTCGCTTCTGGATCACGAGCCAGGAAGTGTTTTTAACAAGTATGGCGTAGGGGTGCACCTAGCCCGGGACAAGCAAGTACAAGTATGTAGCGTGTGCTACGAATGCGACATTCAATGCATGGATGACATGACATGGCAAGTAGTAAAACGTACAGGTAAGGAAAGTAAACGTGACAGTTTAGTATGCATGAACAACAAGTTTAAAGAGTTGGATCTAGCTTCGTTGTCAAGCTAGATCATTTAGGTGACGGATCTAGTTTCGTTGTCAAACTAGATCAAGTAGGCGTCTAGCCAGCTATCATTTCACTGACTAGTCTCTTTTACGCTGAAAGCAAGGAAGTGGCCTAAAAACATGGCCCTACACAAGAGTTGGCAAGTTTCACTTGCCTGCAAGTATCACGTCTGAGCAACACGTCCAACGAGTCCAAAGTCACAATTACCCTACGTGCACAAGTCCACCGGCCTAAAGTCCATATTATTAATCTTCATTAGTGAATTTAAAACATTTAAAATACTTTAAAAATACTGATTTTAGTCTTGATTAGCAGGCAATGGGTTGGGGGTCCTAGGGGCGCAAAGCGTTACCTCAACACGACGCGAAAGCTACACCGGCGTCGGGTAGCGACGTCGGGGGTTGGAATAAAAGATCGCGCTCCAAGTCCTGATTCCAATATAGATTCCTCGCTGGAAAATTCAGAGCATCAACCGGAGCGACGATTCCAGATTCCAAAGCTAGCACGTTCGACGACGGGCTTCAACGTGTCGCAACGTCGTGCACGGCAAATCGTCGGAGAGAAAGCACCTAGGTGGGGCCCACAGTAGTCCTAGGGACCTTTGGGGGACCCACAATACCTCTGGAGAACTTGGGGGGCCCACGGAGGCAAGTGATGCGACGGGTGCGGGGTTACGACGAGTGGCTCTCGGTCGTACCCAGCCAATGCGGGAGATTCCATCGGTCGGGCGCTAGGAACGGGAGTTGCACAGCGCTGCGGTCGGTGCGGGCCTTGGTGCTCTCGGTCGGTGCGGAGCAACCCTTCGGTCGGGCGCTGCGGATGCGAGGGAGCGGGCGCTGCAACGTTGCAAGCGTTGCAACGGAGCGGGGGAGCGGGCGATGCCGGCGCTTGGGTCGGTCAGACACAGCGGGTGGGTCGGTCGGGCGCTTGGGCTGCAGCGGAGCGGGGGTTGCGATGCGGAGCGGTGGAACGGGCCGGTCAGATCGATGGGTTCTCTCGGTCGGAGTGGGGTGCGAGCGTTGCAATGGAGCGGCGGTCGACTGGGTGCGGAGCGGGCGCTTGTGCGGGCGAGGGCCTCGGTCAGACCGAGGAAAATGGAGGGGAAATGTCGGTCGTGCGGCAGCCGTTCGTCGCAACGTTACGACGAATCGTCGCAACGTCAACTTTGGGTTTTGGAAGAGGCTAGGGTTAATTTCTTGCGAAAATGGGTCTTCCTAGGGGTTGTTTATATAGTGTAAATGGGTTGACTTGGTCTAGGGCTAAATCTAATAGGATTAAAAGTTTAAAATAATTTGAAATTTGAAATTCAACTTCTCTAACTCACCCAAGGATTTGACTTGGTCCAAATGAGCTAGAAATCGGCTCAAAAATTCTTTAATACGTTTAAAACTCAAATAAATTTTATTTGGCCGAAATTAATTTAAAAATCAATTATTAAAAATAATATAAAACTTGTTAAAAATATAAAAGTGGTCAAATAAACTCCAAAAATTATAAAATAAATATCGGGGTGATCGTGATAACGAGAGTGGGCTAACTAAGAAGACGGATCTCAATTTTGACGTCGGACGACGAAACTAAAAATAGAAACGTCTCCCGTCAAAAGTGAAAATCGCCACGTCTCATCGAATAAGTTTAAATTGTGGGAAAACGACTCGAGAAACGTAGTTCCAATTTAGTGCCACTATTTAATACTCTCAGAGACGTTCACAACGGCATATCACAACAAAGTGTTCATAAACAAACAAGGTCTAAAATAAACACGTGCACGGCCTAAAGCACGTGCACGAAAAACGTACAACGAAAAGTGGTCGTTACATAGCGGGTACAGAGTGGCCAGAGCCTCCCCCGCATTTTTCCCCTCCAGTTTGGGTGGCGAGCTGACGAGCTGCCCCGGAGGTCTTCAAGATAGCGGGCACAGAGTGGCCAAAGCCTCCCCCGCATTTTGCCCCTCCAGTTTGGGTGGCGAGCTGATGAGCTGCCCCGGAGGTCTGCAAGATCACGGGTACATAGTGGCCAAAGCCTCCCCCGCATTTTGCCCCTCCAATTTGGGTGGCGAGCTAATGAGCTGCCCTGGAGGTCCTCACTTGATCGCGGGTACAGAGTGGCCAAAGCCTCCCCCGCATTTCCCCCTCCAGTTTGGGTGGCGAGCTGACGAGCTGCCCCGAAGGTCTGCAAGATCGCGGGTACATAGTGGCCAAAGCCTCCCCCGCATTTTGCCCCACCAGTTTGGGTGGCGAGCTGACGAGTTTCCACGGAGGTCTGCGAGATAGCGGGTACAGAGTGGCCAAAGCCTCCCCCGCATTTTGCCCCTCCAGTTTGGGTGGCGAGCTGACGAGCTGCCACGGAGGTCTTCAAGATCGCGGGTACATAGTGGCCAAAGCCTCCCCCGCATTTTGCCCCTCCAGTTAGGGTGGCGAGCTGACGAGCTACCCCGGAGATCTTCAATATAGCGTACAGAGTGGCCAAAGCCTCCCCCGCATTTTGCCCCTCCAGTTTGGGTGGCGAGCTGACGAGCTGCCTCGGAGGTCTGCAAGATCGTGGGTACATAGTGGCCAAAGCCTCCCCCGCATTTTGCCCCTCCAGTTTTGGTGGCGAGCTGACGAGCTGCCCTGGAGGTCTTCACTTGATCGCGGGTACAGAGTGGCCAAAGCCTCCCCTGCATTTCCCCCTCCAGTTTGGGTGGCGAGCTGACGAGCTGCCCCGGAGGTCTGCAAGATCGCGGGTACATAGTGGCCAAAGCCTCCCCCGCATTTTGCCCCTCCAGTTTGGGTGGCGAGCTGACGAGCTGCCCCAGAGGTCTGCAAGATAGCGGGTACAGAGTGGCCAAAGCCTCCCCCGCATTTTGCCCCTCCAGTTTGGGTGGCGAGTTGATGAGCTTCCCTGGTGGTCTTCAAGATCGCGGGTACAGAGTGGCCAAAGCCTCCCCCGCATTTCCCCCTCCAGTTTGGGTGGCGAGCTGACGAGCTGCCCCGGAGGTCTGCAAGATCGCGGGTACATAAAGGCCAAAGCCTCCCCTGCATTTTGTCCCTCCAGTTTGGGTGGCGAGCTGACGAGCTGCCCCGGAGGTCTGCAAGATAGCGGGTACAGAGTGGCCAAAGCCTCCCCCGCATTTTGCCCCTCCAGTTTGGGTGGCGAGTTGTTGAGCTGCCCTGGAGGTCTTCACGATCGCGGGTACAGAGTGGCCAAAGCCTCCCCCGCATTTCCCCCTCCAGTTTGGGTGGCGGGCTGACGAGCTGCCCCGGAGGTCTGCAAGATCACGGGTACATAGTGGCCAAAGCCTCCCCCGCATTTTGTCCCTCCAGTTTGGGTGGCGAGCTGACGAGCTGCCTTGGAGGTCTGCAAGATAGCGGGTACAGAGTGGCCAAAGCCTCCCCCGCATTGTGCCCCTCCAGTTTGGGTGGCGAGCTGACAAGCTGCCCCGGAGGTCTGCAAGATAGCAGGTACGGAGTGGCCAAAGCCTCCCCCGCATTTTACCTCTCCAGTTTGGGTGGCGAGCTGACGAGCTGCCCTGGAGGTCTTCAAGATCACGGGTACAGAGTGGCCAAAGCCTCCCCCGCATTTCCCCCTCCAGTTTGGGTGGCGAGCTGACGAGCTGCCCCGGAGGTCTTCAAGATCGCGGGTACATAGTGGCCAAAGACTCCCCCGCATTTTGCCCCTCCAGTTTGGGTGGCGAGCTGACGAGCTGCCCCGGAGGTCTGTAAGATAGCGGGTACAGAGTGGCCAAAGCCTCCCCCGCATTTTGTCCCTCCAGTTTGGGTGGCGAGCTGACGAGCTGCCCTGGAGGTCTGCAAGATAGCGGGTACAGAGTGGCCAAAGCCTCCCCCGCATTTTGCCCCTCCAGTTTGGGTGCCGAGCTGAAGAGCTGCCCCGGAGGTCTGCAAGATAGCGGGTACAGAGTGGCCAAAGCCTCCCCCGCATTTTGCCCCTCCAGTTTGGGTGGCGAGCTGACGAGCTGCCCCGGAGGTCTTCAAGATAGCGGGTACATAGTGGCCAAAGCCTCACCCGCATTTTACCCCTCCAGTTTGGGTGGCGAGCTGACGAGCTGCCCCGGAGGTCTTCACTTGATCGCCGGGTTGGGGTCCAACTCTTAGTCAGTGTTTCGATGATTGGTATGGGATTTGACATGGGTGTGACCCTTCGTTCCCACAGACGGCGCCAATTGTTGCGGGGTAGAACTCGCGTGCAATGAATTTGTATTAGGGGGAACCAAGGGCACGGTGGTTATGTTACGGAAGGGATTATGGTAGGCTATTTGACAGGTGATTAGAGGGGTGATGCAGCTAAGCTTGTCGTTGGAGCAGACCACGGAATCGAATCCGACAGGATGCAGAGAAGGGGCCGAACTGCCTAGGTTGAGGGCGAGCACGACTGGTGATGATGAGCTAACCTGCGTAAGGAGAAACTCGTCAGAAAGGCCGGGTTGGGGTCCAACCCTTAGCCTCTCCGATGCCTAAGTCAGTAATAGGACTTAAAGCGGGGGCTAGGCACGCAGGTCGGACTAAGGGTGAGTCGACCGTACGTGACGAGCTATGAGTAGAAGAACAAAGATGTGGACGACCTTTTCTCTTGCCTCTTGTGTGTGAATAAGGAGATTGAGAGTGAATTTTCTCCCCCTTTCACCCCAATAAGTGAGGAGGTATTTATACTTGATGGGAGGCGGTTTGGTAGGGCTGACCTGGCATGCTGAGCTGGCCCTGCTGTCAGCGGAAGCTTCGGACGAGGATGTCAGGAACAGGAGTGCCTGCCACACTTTTGTCAGACAGTGCATCGGTCTGGGGTGCTTTTGTCAGGGTGTAGGGCCGAAACCATTAAGTGTCAGGGGGGCACAGCGGCCAGTGGGTGCTTTGTCAGATGGTCGGGCGGCGATAGTGTCAGTAGCGTCCTTGTACTAGGTTGTTTGTCGTGTCCAATGTGCCAAAGAACTGTCCCATAGCTCATCCACATAGCTCGGCACCGTAGCTCGGCCCCCTTAGCTCGGCCCGTCACCGTAGCTCGGCCCCCTTAGCTCGGCCCGTCACCGTAGCTCGGCCCCCTTAGCTCGGCCCGTCACCGTAGCTCGGCCCCCTTAGCTCGGCCCGTCACCGTAGCTCGGCCCCCTTAGCTCGCCCGTCACCGTAGCTCGGCCCCCTTAGCTCGGCCCGTCACCGTAGCTCAGCCCCCTAGCGCGGCCTGTCACCGTAGCTCGGCCCCCCTAGCTCGGCCCGTCACCGTAGCTTGGCCCCCTTAGCTCGGCCCGTCACCGTAGCTCGGCCCGTCACCGTAGCTCGGCCCCCATAGCTCACCAGAGGTCGTCACTGGCTATCAGCGGCCGAGGCAGAGTGCGCCGTTCCCATAGTCGTGTCAGACTCTAGAATCGACAGGCGCCCTGTGGCCCACTATTGTTCGGGTGTGGAGCGCCCTGTCGCTGGGTCGGCCGTCCTTCCAGAGGGAGGGACGAGCCGACGGGGGATTTAGGCGGTCTGGGATGGAAGGTCGGACTATCATGATCTTTAGGTCGTAACAATTTCCCTCATCATCCAGGCTCGAGTTGGAAGCCCGGCTCGACGCGGATGACGTATCACCTTCCCTCCTGGGAATAGCGCATTGGGTCTACCTACCCCGGAGTCTTTACTTGAGGGGCAACGAGCGCGTAGCTCGGCCCGTCCCCTTCTCTGGTTTGGGTGGCAGGGACAGATCCTGCCCCAGAGTCTTCGTAGGGGGGAGGGAGTCGTAGCTCGGCCATGCCCTTTTTCTCTAGTTTGGGAGGCGAAGCGTTTTAGGCTTGCCTCGGAGGTCTTCAAGATCGCAGGTACAGAGCGGCCAAAGCCTCCCCCGCATTTTGCCCCTCCAGTTTGGGTGGCGAGCTGACGAGCTGCCCCGGAGGTCTGTAAGATCGCAGGTACATAGTGGCCAAAGCCTCCCCCGCATTTTGCCCCTCCAGTTTGGGTGGCGAGCTGACGAGCTGCCCAGGAGGTCTTCAAGATAGCGGGTACAGAGTGGCCAAAGCCTCCCCCGCATTTGCCCCTCCAGTTTGGGTGGCGAGCTGATGAGCTGCCCCGGAGGTCTGCAAGATCACGGGTACATAGTGGCCAAAGCTTCCCCCGCATTTTGCCACTCCAGTTTGGGTGGCGAGCTGACGAGCTGCCCAGGAGGTCTTCATGATCGCGGGTACATAGTGGCCAAAGCCTCCCCGCATTTTGCCCCTCCAGTTTGGGTGGCGAGCTGACGAACTGCCCCGGAGGTCTTCAAGATCACGGGTACATAGTGGACAAAGCCTCCCCCGCATTTTGCCCCTCCAGTTTGGGTGGCGAGCTGACGAGCTGCCCCGGAGGTCTTCAAGATAGCGGGTACAGAGTGGCCAAAGCCTCCCCCGCATTTTGTCCCTCCAGTTTGGGTGGCGAGCTGACGAGCTGCCCCGGAGGTCTGCAAAATCGCGTGTACAGAGTGGCCAAAGCCTCCCCCGCATTTTGCCCCTCCAGTTTGGGTGGCGAGCTGACGAGCTGCCCTGGAGGACTTCACTTGATCGCGGGTACAGAGTGGCCAAAGCCTCCCCCGCATTTCCCCCTCCAGTTTGGGTGGCGAGCTGACGAGCTGCCCCGGAGGTCTTCAAGATCGCGGGTACATAGTGGCCAAAGCCTCCCCCGCATTTTGTCCCTCCAGTTTGGGTGGCGAGCTGACGAGCTGCCCCGGAGGTCTGCAAGATAGCGGGTACAGAGTGGCCAAAGCCTCCCCCGCATTTTGCCCCTCCAGTTTGGGTGGCGAGCTGACGAGCTGCCCCGGAGGTCTTCAAGATCGCCGGTCCATAGTGGCCAAAGCCTCCCCCGCATTTTGCCCCTCCAGTTTGGGTGGCGAGCTGACGAGCTGCCCCAGAGGTCTTCAAGATAGCGGGTACAGAGTGGCCAAAGCCTCCCCCGTATTTTGCCCCTCTAGTTTGGGTGGAGAGCAGACGAGCTGCCCCGGAGGTCTGCAAAATCGCGGGTACAGAGTGGCCAAAGCCTCCCCCGATTTTACCCCTCCAGTTTGGGTGGCGAGCTGACGAGCTGCCCTGGAGGTCTTCACTTGATCGCGGGTACAGAGTGGCCAAAGCCTCCCCCGCATTTCCCCCTCCAGTTTGGGTGGCGAGCTGACGAGCTGCCCCAGAGGTCTGCAAGATAGCGGGTACAGAGTGGCCAAAGCCTCCCCCGCATTTTGCCCATCCAGTTTGGGTGGCGAGTTGATGAGCTTCCCTGGTGGTCTTCAAGATCGCGGGTACAGAGTGGCCAAAGCCTCCCCCGCATTTCCCCCTCCAGTTTGGGTGGCGAGCTGACGAGCTGCCCCGGAGGTCTGCAAGATCGCGGGTACATAAAGGCCAAAGCCTCCCCTGCATTTTGTCCCTCCAGTTTGGGTGGCGAGCTGACGAGCTGCCCCGGAGGTCTGCAAGATAGCGGGTACAGAGTGGCCAAAGCCTCCCCCGCATTTTGCCCCTCCAGTTTGGGTGGCGAGTTGATGAGCTGCCCTGGAGGTCTTCACGATCGCGGGTACAGAGTGGCCAAAGCCTCCCCCGCATTTCCCCCTCCAGTTTGGGTGGCGAGCTGACGAGCTGCCCCGGAGGTCTGCAAGATCGCGGGTACATAGTGGCCAAAGCCTCCCCCGCATTTTGTCCCTCCAGTTTGGGTGGCGAGCTGACGAGCTGCCTTGGAGGTCTGCAAGATAGCGGGTACAGAGTGGCCAAAGCCTCCCCCGCATTGTGCCCCTCCAGTTTGGGTGGCGAGCTGACAAGCTGCCCCGGAGGTCTGCAAGATAGCGGGTACGGAGTGGCCAAAGCCTCCCCCGCATTTTACCTCTCCAGTTTGGGTGGCGAGCTGACGAGCTGCCCTGGAGGTCTTCAAGATCGCGGGTACAGAGTGGCCAAAGCCTCCCCCGCATTTCCCCCTCCAGTTTGGGTGGCGAGCTGACGAGCTGCCCCGGAGGTCTTCAAGATCGCGGGTACATAGTGGCCAAAGACTCCCCCGCATTTTGCCCCTCCAGTTTGGGTGGCGAGCTGACGAGCTGTCCCGGAGGTCTGTAAGATAGCGGGTACAGAGTGGCCAAAGCCTCCCCCGCATTTTGTCCCTCCAGTTTGGGTGGCGAGCTGACGAGCTGCCCCGGAGGTCTGCAAGATAGCGGGTACAGAGTGGCCAAAGCCTCCCCCGCATTTTGCCCCTCCAGTTTGGGTGCCGAGCTGAAGAGCTGCCCCGGAGGTCTGCAAGATAGCGGGTACAGAGTGGCCAAAGCCTCCCCCGCATTTTGCCCCTCCAGTTTGGGTGGCGAGCTGACGAGCTGCCCCGGAGGTCTTCAAGATAGCGGGTACATAGTGGCCAAAGCCTCACCCGCATTTTACCCCTCCAGTTTGGGTGGCGAGCTGACGAGCTGCCCCGGAGGTCTTCACTTGATCGCCGGGTTGGGGTCCAACTCTTAGTCAGTGTTTCGGTGATTGGTATGGGATTTGACATGGGTGTGACCCTTCGTTCCCACAGACGGCGCCAATTGTTGCGGGGTAGAACTCGCGTGCAATGAATTTGTATTAGGGGGAACCAAGGGCACGGTGGTTATGTTACGGAAGGGATTATGGTAGGCTATTTGACAGGTGATTAGAGGGGTGATGCAGCTAAGCTTGTCGTTGGAGCAGACCACGGAATCGAATTCGACAGGATGCAGAGAAGGGGCCGAACTGCCTAGGTTGAGGGCGAGCACGACTGGTGATGACGAGCTAACCTGCGTAAGGAGAAACTCGTCAGAAAGGCCGGGTTGGGGTCCAACCCTTAGCCTCTCCGATGCCTAAGTCAGTAATAGGACTTAAAGCGGGGGCTAGGCACGCAGGTCGGACTAAGGGTGAGTCGACCGTACGTGACGAGCTATGAGTAGAAGAACAAAGATGTGGACGACCTTTTCTCTTGCCTCTTGTGTGTGAATAAGGAGATTGAGAGTGAATTTTCTCCCCCTTTCACCCCAATAAGTGAGGAGGTATTTATACTTGATGGGAGGCGGTTTGGTAGGGCTGACCTGGCATGCTGAGCTGGCCCTGCTGTCAGCGGAAGCTTCGGACGAGGATGTCAGGAACAGGAGTGCCTGCCACACTTTTGTCAGACAGTGCATCGGTCTGGGGTGCTTTTGTCAGGGTGTAGGGCCGAAACCATTAAGTGTCAGGGGGGCACAGCGGCCAGTGGGTGCTTTGTCAGATGGTCGGGCGGCGATAGTGTCAGTAGCGTCCTTGTACTAGGTTGTTTGTCGTGTCCAATGTGCCAAAGAACTGTCCCATAGCTCATCCACATAGCTTGGCACCGTAGCTCGGCCCCCTTAGCTCGGCCCGTCACCGTAGCTCGGCCCCCTTAGCTCGGCCCGTCACCGTAGCTCGGCCCCCTTAGCTCGGCCCGTCACCGTAGCTCGGCCCCCTTAGCTCGGCCCGTCACCGTAGCTCGGCCCCCTTAGCTCGCCCGTCACCGTAGCTCGGCCCCCTTAGCTCGGCCCGTCACCGTAGCTCAGCCCCCTAGCGCGGCCTGTCACCGTAGCTCGGCCCCCCTAGCTCGGCCCGTCACCGTAGCTTGGCCCCCTTAGCTCGGCCCGTCACCGTAGCTCGGCCCGTCACCGTAGCTCGGCCCCCATAGCTCACCAGAGGTCGTCACTGGCTATCAGCGGCCGAGGCAGAGTGCGCCGTTCCCATAGTCGTGTCAGACTCTAGAATCGACAGGCGCCCTGTGGCCCACTATTGTTCGGGTGTGGAGCGCCCTGTCGCTGGGTCGGCCGTCCTTCCAGAGGGAGGGACGAGCCGACGGGGGATTTAGGCGGTCTGGGATGGAAGGTCGGACTATCATGATCTTTAGGTCGTAACAATTTCCCTCATCATCCAGGCTCGAGTTGGAAGCCCGGCTCGACGCGGATGACGTATCACCTTCCCTCCTGGGAATAGCGCATTGGGTCTACCTACCCCGGAGTCTTTACTTGAGGGGAAACGAGCGCGTAGCTCGGCCCGTCCCCTTCTCTGGTTTGGGTGGCAGGGACAGATCCTGCCCCAGAGTCTTCGTAGGGGGGAGGGAGTCGTAGCTCGGCCATGCCCTTTTACTCTAGTTTGGGAGGCGAAGCGTTTTAGGCTTGCCTCGGAGGTCTTCAAGATCGCAGGTACAGAGCGGCCAAAGCCTCCCCCGCATTTTGCCCCTCCAGTTTGGGTGGCGAGCTGACGAGCTGCCCCGGAGGTCTGTAAGATCGCAGGTACATAGTGGCCAAAGCCTCCCCCGCATTTTGCCCCTCCAGTTTGGGTGGCGAGCTGACGAGCTGCCCAGGAGGTCTTCAAGATAGCGGGTACAGAGTGGCCAAAGCCTCCCCCGCATTTGCCCCTCCAGTTTGGGTGGCGAGCTGATGAGCTGCCCTGGAGGTCTTCAAGATCGCGGGTACAGAGTGGCCAAAGCCTCCCCCGCATTTCCCCCTCCAGTTTGGGTGGCGAGATGACGAGCTGCCCCGGAGGTCTGCAAGATCACGGGTACATAGTGGCCAAAGCCTCCCCCGCATTTTGCCACTCCAGTTTGGGTGGCGAGCTGACGAGCTGCCCAGGAGGTCTTCATGATCGCGGGTACATAGTGGCCAAAGCCTCCCCGCATTTTGCCCCTCCAGTTTGGGTGGCGAGCTGACGAACTGCCCCGGAGGTCTTCAAGATCACGGGTACATAGTGGCCAAAGCCTCCCCCGCATTTTGCCCCTCCAGTTTGGGTGGCGAGCTGACGAGCTGCCCCGGAGGTCTTCAAGATAGCGGGTACAGAGTGGCCAAAGCCTCCCCCGCATTTTGTCCCTCCAGTTTGGGTGGCGAGCTGACGAGCTGCCCCGGAGGTCTGCAAAATCGCGTGTACAGAGTGGCCAAAGCCTCCCCCGCATTTTGCCCCTCCAGTTTGGGTGTCGAGCTGACGAGCTGCCCTGGAGGACTTCACTTGATCGCGGGTACAGAGTGGCCAAAGCCTCCCCCGCATTTCCCCCTCCAGTTTGGGTGGCGAGCTGACGAGCTGCCCCGGAGGTCTGCAAGATCGCGGGTACATAGTGGCCAAAGCCTCCCCCGCATTTTGTCCCTCCAGTTTGGGTGGCGAGCTGACGAGCTGCCCCGGAGGTCTGCAAGATAGCGGGTACAGAGTGGCCAAAGCCTCCCCCGCATTTTGCCCCTCCAGTTTGGGTGGCGAGCTGACGAGCTGCCCCGGAGGTCTTCAAGATCGCCGGTCCATAGTGGCCAAAGCCTCCCCCGCATTTTGCCCCTCCAGTTTGGGTGGCGAGCTGACGAGCTGCCCCAGAGGTCTTCAAGATAGCGGGTACAGAGTGGCCAAAGCCTCCCCCGTATTTTGCCCCTCTAGTTTGGGTGGAGAGCAGACGAGCTGCCCCGGAGGTCTGCAAGATCGCGGGTACAGAGTGGCCAAAGCCTCCCCCGATTTTACCCCTCCAGTTTGGGTGGCGAGCTGACGAGCTGCCCTGGAGGTCTTCCCTTGATCGCGGGTACAGAGTGGCCAAAGCCTCCCCCGCATTTCCCCCTCCAGTTTGGGTGGCGAGCTGACGAGCTGCCCCGGAGGTCTGCAAGATCACGGGTACATAGTGGCCAAAGCCTCCCCCGCATTTTGCCCCTCCAGTTTGGGTGGCGAGCTGACGAGCTGCCCCGGAGGTCTTCAAGATAGTGGGTACAGAGTGGCCAAAGCCTCCCCCGCATTTTGCCCCTCCAGTTTGGGTGGCAAGCTAACGAGCTGCCCTGGAGGTCTTCAAGATCGTGGGTACAGAGTGGCCAAAGCCTCCCCCGCATTTCCCCCTCCAGTTTGGGTTGCGAGCTGACGAGCTGCCACGGAGGTCTGCAAGATCGCGGGTACATAGTGGCCAAAGCCTCCCCCGCATTTTGCCCCTCCAGTTTGGGTGGCGAGCTGACGAGCTGCCCCGGAGGTCTGCAAGATAGCGGGTACGGAGTGGCCAAAGCCTCCCCCGCATTTTGCCCCTCCAGTTTGGGTGGCGAGCTGACGAGCTGCGCTGGAGGTCTGCAAGATAGCGGGTACAGAGTGGCCAAAGCCTCCCCCGCATTTGCCCCTCCAGTTTGGGTGGCGAGCTGACGAGCTGCCCTGGAGGTCTTCAAGATCACGGGTACAGAGTGGCCAAAGCCTCCCCCGCATTTCCCCCTCCAGTTTGGGTGGCGAGCTGACGAACTGCCCCGAAGGTCTGCAAGATCGCGGATACATAGTGGCCAAAGCCTCCCCCGCATTTTGCCCCTCCAGTTTGGGTGGCGAGCTGACGAGATGCCCCGGAGGTCTGCAAGATAGCGGGTACAGAGTGGCCAAAGCCTCCCCCGCATTTTGCCCCTCCAGTTTGGGTGGCGAGCTGACGAGCTACCCTGGAGGTCTGCAAGATCGCGGGTACATAGTGGCCAAAGCCTCCCCCACATTTTGCCCCTCCAGTTTGGGTGGCGAGCTGACGAGCTGCCCCGTTGGTCTTCAAGATAGTCGGTACAGAGTCGCCAAAGCCTCCCCCGGATTTTGCCCCTCCAGTTTGGGTGGCGAGCTGACGAGCTGTCCCGGAGGTCTGCAAGATCGCGGGTACATAGTGGCCAAAGCCTCCCCTGCATTTTGCCCCTCCAGTTTGGATGGCGAGCTGACGAGCTGCCCTGTAGGTCTGCACTTGATCACGGGTACAGAGTGGCCAAAGCCTCCCCCGCATTTCCCCCTCCAGTTTGGGTGGCGAGCTGACGAGCTGCCCCGGAGGTCTGCAAGATCGCGGGTTCATAGTGGCCAAAGCCTCCCCCGCATTTTGCCCCTCCAGTTTGGGTGGCGAGTTGACGAGCTGCCCTGGAGGTCTTCACTTGATCGCGGGTACAGAGTGGCCAAAGCCTCCCCCGCATTTCCCCCTCCAGTTTGGGTGGCGAGCTGACGAGCTGCCCTAGAGGTCTGCAAAATCGCGGGTACATAGTGGCCAAAGCCTCCCCCGCATTTTGCCCCTCCAATTTGGGTGGCGAGCTGACGAGCTGCCCTGGAGGTCTTCACTTGATCGCAGGTACAGAGTGGCCAAAGCCACCCCCGCATTTCCCCCTCCAGTTTGGGTGTCGAGCTGACGAGCTGCCCCGGAGGTCTGCAAGATCGCGGGTACATAGTGGCCAAAGCCTCCTCCACATTTTGCCCCTCCAGTTTGGGTGGCGAGCTGACGAGCTGCCCCGGAGGTCTTCAAGATAGTGTGTACAGAGTAGCCAAAGCCTCCCCCGCATTTTGCCCCTCCAGTTTGGGTGGCGAGCTGACGAGCTGCCCTGGAGGTCTTCAAGATTGTGGGTACAGAGTGGCCAAAGCCTCCCCCGCATTTCCCCCTCCAGTTTGGGTGGCGAGCTGACGAGCTGCCACGGAGGTCTGCAAGATCGCGGGTACATAGTGGCCAAAGCATCCCCCACATTTTGCCCCTCCAGTTTGGGTGGCGAGCTGACGATCTGCCCCAGAGGTCTTCAAGATCGCAGGTACAGAGCGGCCAAAGCCTCCCCCACATTTTGCCCCTCCAGTTTGGGTGGCGAGCTGACGAGCTACCCCGGAGGTCTGTAAGATCGCAGGTACATAGTGGCCAAAGCCTCCCCCGCATTTTGCCCCTCCAGTTTGGGTGGCGAGCTGACGAGCTGCCCAGGAGGTCTTCAAGATAGCGGGTACAGAGTGGCCAAAGCCTCCCCCGCATTTGCCCCTCCAGTTTGGGTGGCGAGCTGATGAGCTGCCCTGGAGGTCTTCAAGATCGCGGGTACAGAGTGGCCAAAGCCTCCCCCGCATTTCCCCCTCCAGTTTGGGTGGCGAGATGACGAGCTGCCCCGGAGGTCTGCAAGATCACGGGTACATAGTGGCCAAAGCCTCCCCCGCATTTTGCCACTCCAGTTTGGGTGGCGAGCTGACGAGCTGCCCAGGAGGTCTTCATGATCGCGGGTACATAGTGGCCAAAGCCTCCCCCGCATTTTGCCCCTCCAGTTTGGGTGGAGAGCTGACGAGCTGTCCCGGAGGTCTTCAAGATCGCGGGTACATAGTGGCCAAAGCCTCCCCCGCATTTTGCCCCTCCAGTTTGGGTGGCGAGCTGACGAGCTGCCCCGGAGGTCTGCAAGATAGCGGGTACAGAGTGGCCAAAGCCTCCCCCGCATTTGCCCCTCCAGTTTGGGTGGCGAGCTGACGAGCTGCCCTGGAGGTCTTCAAGATCACGGGTACAGAGTGGCCAAAGCCTCCCCCGTATTTCCCCCCTCCAGTTTGGGTGGCGAGCTGACGAGCTGCCCCAGAGGTCTGCAAGATCGTGGGTACATAGTGGCCAAAGCCTCCCCCGCATTTTGCCCCTCCAGTTTGGGTGGCGAGCTGACGAGCTGCCCCAGAGGTCTGCAAGATAGCGGGTACAGAGTGGCCAAAGCCTCCCCCGCATTTTGCCCCTCCAGTTTGGGTGGCGAGCTGAAGAGCTGCCCCGGAGGTCTGCAAGATCGCGGGTACATAGTGGCCAAAGCCTCCCCCGCATTTTGCCCCTCCAGCTTTGGTGGCGAGCTGAGGTGCTGCCCCGGAGGTCTTCAAGATAGTGGGTACAGAGTGGTCAAAGCCTCCCCCGCATTTTGCCCATCCAGTTTGGGTGGCGAGTTGACGAGCTGCCCCGGAGGTCTGCAAGATCGCGGGTACATAGTGGCCAAAGCCTCCCCCGCATTTTGCCCATCCAGTTTTGGTGGCGAGCTGACGAGCTGCCCCGGAGGTCTTCAAGATAGTGGGTACAGAGTGGCCAAAGCCTCCCCCGCTTTTCCCCCTCCATTTTGGGTGGCGAGCTGACGAGCTGCCCCGGAGGTCTGCAAGATCGCGGGTACATAGTGGCCAAAGCCTCCCCCGCATTTTGCCCCTCCAGTTTGGGTGGCGAGCTGACGAGCTGCCCTGGAGGTCTTCACTTGATCGCGGGTACAGAGTGGCCAAAGCCTCCCCCGCATTACCCCCTCTAGTTTGGGTGGCGAGCTGACGAGCTGCCCCGGAGGTCTGCAAGATTGCGGGTACATTGTGGCCAAAGCCTCCCCCGCATTTTGCCCCTCAAGTTTGGGTGGCGAGCTGACGAGTTGCCCCGGAGGTCTGCAAGATCGCGGGTACATAGTGGCCAAAGCATCCCCCGCATTTTGCCCCTCCAGTTTGGGTGGCGAGCTGACGAGCTGCCCTGGAGGTCTTCACTTGATCGCGGGTACAGAGTGGCCAAAGCCTCCCCCGCATTTCCCCCTCCAGTTTGGGTGGCGAGCTGACGAGCTGCCCCGGAGGTCTGCAAGATCGTGGGTACATAGTGGCCAAAGCCTCCACCGCATTTTGCCCCTCCAGTTTGGGTGGCGAGCTGACGAGCTGCCCCGGAGGTCTGCAAGATAGCGGGTACAGAGTGGCCAAAGCCTCCCCCGCATTTTGCCCCTCCAGTTTGGGTGGCGAGCTGACGAGCTGCCCCGGAGGTCTGCAAGATAGCGGGTACGGAGTAGCCAAATCCTCCCCCGCATTTTGCCCCTCCAGTTTGGGTGGCGAGCTGACGAGCTGCCCCGGAGGTCTGCAAGATCGCGGGTACATAGTGGCCAAAGCCTCCCCCGCATTTTTCCACTCCAGTTTGGATGGCGAGCTGACGAGCTGCCCAGTAGGACTTCACTTGATCGCGGGTACAGAGTGGCCAAAGCCTCCCCCGCATTTCCCCCTCCAGTTTGGGTGGCGAGCTGACGAGCTGCCCCGGAGGTCTACAAGATCGCGGGTACATAGTGGCCAAAGCCTCCCCCGCATTTTGCCCCTCCAGTTTGGGTGGCGAGCTGACGAGCTGCCCCGGAGGTCTGCAAGATAGCGGGTACAGAGTGGCCAAATCCTCCCCCGCATTTGCCCCTCCAGTTTGGGTGGCGAGCTGACGAGCTGCCCGGAGGTCTGTAAGATTGCTGGTACATAGTGGCCAAAGACTCCCCCACATTTTGCCCCTCCAGTTTGGGTGGCGAGCTGATGAGCTACCCCGGAGGTCTGCAAGATAGCGGGTACAGAGTGGCCAAAGCCTCCCCCGCATTTTGCCCCTCCAGTTTGGGTGGCGAGCTGACGAGCTGCCTGGAGGTCTGTAAGATCGTTGGGACATAGTGGCCAAAGACTCCCCCACATTTTGCCCCTCCAGTTTGGGTGGCGAGCTGACGAGCTGCCCCGGAGGTCTGCAAGATAGCGGGTACAGAGTGGCCAAAGCCTCCCCCGCATTTTGCCCCTCCAGTTTGGGTGGCGAGCTGACGAGCTACCCCGGAGGTCTACAAGATCGCGGGTACATAGTGGCCAAAGCCTCCCCCACATTTTGCCCCTCCAGTTTGGGTGGCGAGCTGACGAGCTGCCCCGTTGGTCTTCAAGATAGTCGGTACAGAGTCGCCAAAGCCTCCCCCGGATTTTGCCCCTCCAGTTTGGGTGGCGAGCTGACGAGCTGTCCCGGAGGTCTGCAAGATCGCGGGTACATAGTGGCCAAAGCCTCCCCTGCATTTTGCCCCTCCAGTTTGGATGGCGAGCTGACGAGCTGCCCTGTAGGTCTGCACTTGATCACGGGTACAGAGTGGCCAAAGCCTCCCCCGCATTTCCCCCTCCAGTTTGGGTGGCGAGCTGACGAGCTGCCCCGGAGGTCTGCAAGATCGCGGGTTCATAGTGGCCAAAGCCTCCCCCGCATTTTGCCCCTCCAGTTTGGGTGGCGAGTTGACGAGCTGCCCTGGAGGTCTTCACTTGATCGCGGGTACAGAGTGGCCAAAGCCTCCCCCGCATTTCCCCCTCCAGTTTGGGTGGCGAGCTGACGAGCTGCCCTAGAGGTCTGCAAAATCGCGGGTACATAGTGGCCAAAGCCTCCCCCGCATTTTGCCCCTCCAATTTGGGTGGCGAGCTGACGAGCTGCCCTGGAGGTCTTCACTTGATCGCAGGTACAGAGTGGCCAAAGCCACCCCCGCATTTCCCCCTCCAGTTTGGGTGTCGAGCTGACGAGCTGCCCCGGAGGTCTGCAAGATCGCGGGTACATAGTGGCCAAAGCCTCCTCCGCATTTTGCCCCTCCAGTTTGGGTGGCGAGCTGACGAGCTGCCCCGGAGGTCTTCAAGATAGTGTGTACAGAGTAGCCAAAGCCTCCCCCGCATTTTGCCCCTCCAGTTTGGGTGGCGAGCTGACGAGCTGCCCTGGAGGTCTTCAAGATTGTGGGTACAGAGTGGCCAAAGCCTCCCCCGCATTTCCCCCTCCAGTTTGGGTGGCGAGCTGACGAGCTGCCACGGAGGTCTGCAAGATCGCGGGTACATAGTGGCCAAAGCATCCCCCACATTTTGCCCCTCCAGTTTGGGTGGCGAGCTGACGATCTGCCCCAGAGGTCTTCAAGATCGCAGGTACAGAGCGGCCAAAGCCTCCCCCACATTTTGCCCCTCCAGTTTGGGTGGCGAGCTGACGAGCTACCCCGGAGGTCTGTAAGATCGCAGGTACATAGTGGCCAAAGCCTCCCCCGCATTTTGCCCCTCCAGTTTGGGTGGCGAGCTGACGAGCTGCCCAGGAGGTCTTCAAGATAGCGGGTACAGAGTGCCCAAAGCCTCCCCTGCATTTGCCCCTCCAGTTTGGGTGGCGAGCTGATGAGCTGCCCTGGAGGTCTTCAAGATCGCGGGTACAGAGTGGCCAAAGCCTCCCCCGCATTTCCCCCTCCAGTTTGGGTGGCGAGATGACGAGCTGCCCCGGAGGTCTGCAAGATCACGGGTACATAGTGGCCAAAGCCTCCCCCGCATTTTGCCACTCCAGTTTGGGTGGCGAGCTGACGAGCTGCCCAGGAGGTCTTCATGATCGCGGGTACATAGTGGCCAAAGCCTCCCCCGCATTTTGCCCCTCCAGTTTGGGTGGAGAGCTGACGAGCTGTCCCGGAGGTCTTCAAGATCGCGGGTACATAGTGGCCAAAGCCTCCCCCGCATTTTGCCCCTCCAGTTTGGGTGGCGAGCTGACGAGCTGCCCCGGAGGTCTGCAAGATAGCGGGTACAGAGTGGCCAAAGCCTCCCCCGCATTTGCCCCTCCAGTTTGGGTGGCGAGCTGACGAGCTGCCCTGGAGGTCTTCAAGATCACGGGTACAGAGTGGCCAAAGCCTCCCCCGTATTTCCCCCCTCCAGTTTGGGTGGCGAGCTGACGAGCTGCCCCAGAGGTCTGCAAGATCGTGGGTACATAGTGGCCAAAGCCTCCCCCGCATTTTGCCCCTCCAGTTTGGGTGGCGAGCTGACGAGCTGCCCCAGAGGTCTGCAAGATAGCGGGTACAGAGTGGCCAAAGCCTCCCCCGCATTTTGCCCCTCCAGTTTGGGTGGCGAGCTGAAGAGCTGCCCCGGAGGTCTGCAAGATCGCGGGTACATAGTGGCCAAAGCCTCCCCCGCATTTTGCCCCTCCAGCTTTGGTGGCGAGCTGAGGTGCTGCCCCGGAGGTCTTCAAGATAGTGGGTACAGAGTGGTCAAAGCCTCCCCCGCATTTTGCCCATCCAGTTTGGGTGGCGAGTTGACGAGCTGCCCCGGAGGTCTGCAAGATCGCGGGTACATAGTGGCCAAAGCCTCCCCCGCATTTTGCCCATCCAGTTTTGGTGGCGAGCTGACGAGCTGCCCCGGAGGTCTTCAAGATAGTGGGTACAGAGTGGCCAAAGCCTCCCCCGCTTTTCCCCCTCCATTTTGGGTGGCGAGCTGACGAGCTGCCCCGGAGGTCTGCAAGATCGCGGGTACATAGTGGCCAAAGCCTCCCCGCATTTTGCCCCTCCAGTTTGGGTGGCGAGCTGACGAGCTGCCCTGGAGGTCTTCACTTGATCGCGGGTACAGAGTGGCCAAAGCCTCCCCCGCATTACCCCCTCTAGTTTGGGTGGCGAGCTGACGAGCAGCCCCGGAGGTCTGCAAGATCGCGGGTACATTGTGGCCAAAGCCTCCCCCGCATTTTGCCCCTCAAGTTTGGGTGGCGAGCTGACGAGCTGCCCCGGAGGTCTGCAAGATCGCGGGTACATAGTGGCCAAAGCATCCCCCGCATTTTGCCCCTCCAGTTTGGGTGGCGAGCTGACGAGCTGCCCTGGAGGTCTTCACTTGATCGCGGGTACAGAGTGGCCAAAGCCTCCCCCGCATTTCCCCCTCCAGTTTGGGTGGCGAGCTGACGAGCTGCCCCGGAGGTCTGCAAGATCGTGGGTACATAGTGGAGAAAGCCTACACCGCATTTTGCCCCTCCAGTTTGGGTGGCGAGCTGACGAGCTGCCCCGGAGGTCTGCAAGATAGCTGGTACAGAGTGGCCAAAGCCTCCCCCGCATTTTGCCCCTCCAGTTTGGGTGGCGAGCTGACGAGCTGCCCCGGAGGTCTGCAAGATCGCGGGTACATAGTGGCCAAAGCCTCCCCCGCATTTTTCCACTCCAGTTTGGATGGCGAGCTGACGAGCTGCCCAGTAGGACTTCACTTGATCGCGGGTACAGAGTGGCCAAAGCCTCCCCCGCATTTCCCCCTCCAGTTTGGGTGGCGAGCTGACGAGCTGCCCCGGAGGTATACAAGATCGCGGGTACATAGTGGCCAAAGCCTCCCCCGCATTTTGCCCCTCCAGTTTGGGTGGCGAGCTGACGAGCTGCCCCGGAGGTCTGCAAGATAGCGGGTACAGAGTGGCCAAATCCTCCCCCGCATTTGCCCCTCCAGTTTGGGTGGCGAGCTGACGAGCTGCCCGGAGGTCTGTAAGATTGCTGGTACATAGTGGCCAAAGACTCCCCCACATTTTGCCCCTCCAGTTTGGGTGGCGAGCTGATGAGCTACCCCGGAGGTCTGCAAGATAGCGGGTACAGAGTGGCCAAAGCCTCCCCCGCATTTTGCCCCTCCAGTTTGGGTGGCGAGCTGACGAGCTGCCTGGAGGTCTGTAAGATCGTTGGGACATAGTGGCCAAAGACTCCCCCACATTTTGCCCCTCCAGTTTGGGTGGCGAGCTGATGAGCTGCCCCGGAGGTCTGCAAGATAGCGGGTACAGAGTGGCCAAAGCCTCCCCCGCATTTCCCCCTCCAGTTTGGGTGGCGAGCTGATGAGCTGCCCGGAGGTCTGTAAGATCGCTGGTACATAGTGGCCAAAGACTCCCCCACATTTTGCCCCTCCAGTTTGGGTGGCGAGCTGATGAGCTGCCCC
This sequence comes from Scilla litardierei, assembly GCA_030789695.1. Lineage (NCBI taxonomy): Eukaryota > Viridiplantae > Streptophyta > Magnoliopsida > Asparagales > Asparagaceae > Scilla > Scilla litardierei. The sequence goes on along the minus strand of CM061136.1, from coordinate 134,934,970 downwards.
GGAGGTCTGCAAGATAGCGGGTACAGAGTGGCCAAAGCCTCCCCCGCATTTTGCCCCTCCAGTTTGGGTGGCGAGCTGACGAGCTGCCCCGGAGGTCGGTAAGATAGCGGGTACGGAGTGGCCAAAGCCTCCCCCGCATTTTGCCCCTCCAGTTTGGGTGGCGAGCTGATGAGCTGCGCCGGAGGTCTGCAAGATAGTGGGTACAGAGTGGCCAAAGCCTCCCCCGCATTTGCCCCTCCAGTTTGGGTGGCGAGCTGACGAGCTGCCCTGGAGGTCTTCAAGATCACGGGTACAGAGTGGCCAAAGCCTCCCCCGCATTTCCCCCTCCAGTTTGGGTGGCGAGCTGACGAGCTACCCCAGAGGTCTGCAAGATCGCGGGTACATAGTGGCCAAAGCCTCCCCCGCATTTTGCCCCTCCAGTTTGGGTGGCGAGCTGACGAGCTGCCCCGGAGGTCTTCAAGATAGCTGGTACAGAGTGGCCAAAGCCTCCCCCGCATTTTACCCCTCCAGTTTGGGTGGCGAGCTGACGAGCTGCCCTGGAGGTCTTCAAGATCGTGGGTACAGAGTGGCCAAAGCCTCCCCCGCATTTCCCCCTCCAGTTTGGGTGGCGAGCTGACGAGCTGCCACGGAGGTCTTCAAGATCGCGGGTACATAGTGGCCAAAGCCTCCCCCGCATTTTGCCCCTCCAGTTTGGGTGGCGAGCTGACGAGCTGCCCCGGAGGTCTGCAAGATAGCGGGTACGGAGTGGCCAAAGCCTCCCCCGCATTTTGCCCCTCCAGTTTGGGTGGCGAGCTGACGAGCTGCCCCGGAGGTCTGCAAGATAGCGGGTACAGAGTGGCCAAAGCCTCCCCCGCATTTGCCCCTCCAGTTTGGGTGGCGAGCTGACGAGCTGCCCTGGAGGTCTTCAAGATCACGGTTACAGAGTGATCAAAGCCTCCCCCGCATTTCCCCCTCCAGTTTGGGTGGCGATCTGACGAGCTGCCCAGGAGGTCTGCAAGATCGCGGGTACATAGTGGCCAAAGCCTCCCCCGCATTTTGCCCCTCCAGTTTGGGTGGCGAGCTGACGAGCTGCCCTGGAGGTCTGCAAGATAGCGGGTACAGAGTGGCCAAAGCCTCCCCCGCATTTTGCCCCTCCAGTTTGGGTGGCGAGCTGATGAGCTGCCCCGGAGGTCTGCAAGATCGCGGGTACATAGTGGCCAAAGCCTCCCCGCATTTTGCCCCTCCAGTTTGGGTGGCGAGCTGACGAGCTGCCCCGGAGGTCTTCAAGATAGTGGGTACAGAGTGGTCAAAGCCTCCCCCACATTTTGCCCCTCCAGTTTGGGTGGCGAGCTGACGAGCTGCCCCGGAGGTCTGCAAGATCGTGGGTACATAGTGGCCAAAGCCTCCCCCGCATTTTGCCCCTCCAGTTTGGATGGCGAGCTGACGAGCTGCCCTGTAGGTCTTCACTTGATCTCGGGTACAGAGTTGCCAAAGCCTCCCCCGCAGTTCCCCCTCCAGTTTGGGTGGCGAGCTGACGAGCTGCCGCGGAGGTCTGCAAGATCGCGGGTACATAGTGGCCAAATCCTCCCCCGCATTTTGCCCCTCCAGTTTGGGTGGCGAGCTGACGAGCTGCCCTGGAGGTCTTCACTTGATCGCAGGTACAGAGTGGCCAAAGCCTCCCCCGCATTACCCCCTCTAGTTTGGGTGGCGAGCTGACGAGCTGCCCCGGAGGTCTGCAAGATCGCGGGTACGTAGTGGCCAAAGCCTGCCCCGCATTTTGCCCCTCCAGTTTGGGTGGCGAGCTGACGAGCTGCCCCGGAGGTCTGCAAGATCGCGGGTACCTAGTGGCCAAAGCCTCCCCCGCATTTTGCCCCTCCAATTTGGGTGGCGAGCTGATGAGCTACCATGGAGGTCTTCACTTGATCGCGGGTACAGAGTGGCCAAAGCCTACCCCTCATTTCCCCCTCTAGTTTGGGTGGCGAGCTGACGAGCTACCCCGGAGGTCTGCAAGATCGTGGGTACATAGTGGCCAAAGCCTCCACCGCATTTTGCCCCTCCAGTTTGGGTGGCGAGCTGACGAGCTGCCCCGGAGGTCTGCAAGATAGCGGGTACAGAGTGGCCAAAGCCTCCCCCGCATTTTGCCCCTCCAGTTGGGGTGGAGAGCTGACGTGCTGCCCCGGAGGTTTTCAAGATAGTGGGTACAGAGTGGTCAAAGCCTCCCCCGCATTTTGCCCCTCCAGTTTGGGTGGCGAGCTGAGGTCTGCAAGATCACGGGTACATAGTGGCCAAAGCCTCCCCCGCATTTTGCCCCTCCAGTTTTGATGGCGAGCTGACGAGCTGCCCTGTAGGTCTTCACTTGATCGCGGGTACAGAGTTGCCAAAGCCTCCCCTGCATTTCCCCCTCCAGTTTGGGTGGCGAGCTGACGAGCTGCCCTGGAGGTCTGCAAGATCGCGGGTACATAGTGGCCAAAGCCTCCCCCGCATTTTGCCCCTCCAGTTTGGGTGGCGAGCTGACGAGCTGCCCTGGAGGTCTTCACTTGATCGCGGGTACAGAGTGGCCAAAGCCTCCCCCGCATTACCCCCCCCCCAGTTTGGGTGGCGAGATGACGAGCTGCCCCGGAGGTCTGCAAGATCGCGGGTACATAGTGGCCAAAGCCTCCCCCGAATTTTGCCCCTCCAGTTTGGGTGGCGAGCTGACGAGCTGCCCCTGAGGTCTGCAAGATCGCGGGTACATAGTGGCCAAAGCCTCCCCCACATTTTGCCCCTCCAGTTTGGGTGGCGAGCTGACGAGCTGCCCTGGAGGTCTTCACTTGATCGCGGGTACAGAGTGGCCAAAGCCTCACTCTCATTTCCCCCTCCAGTTTGGGTGGCGAGCTGACGAGCTACCCCGGAGGTCTGCAAGATCGTGGGTACATAGTGGCCAAAGCCTCCACCGCATTTTGCCCCTCCAGTTTGGGTGGCGAGCTGACGAGCTGCCCCGGAGGTCTGCAAGATAGCGGGTACAGAGTGGCCAAAGCCTCCCCCGCATTTTGCCCCTCCAGTTTGGGTGGAGAGCTGACGAGCTGCCCCGGAGGTCTGCAAGATAGCGGGTACGGATTGGCCAAAGCCTCCCCCGCATTTTGCCCCTCCAGTTTGGGTGGCGAGCTGACGAGCTGCCCTGGAGGTCTGCAAGATCGTGGGTACATAGTGGCCAAAGCCTCCCCCGCATTTTGCCCCTCCAGTTTGGATGGAGAGCTGACGAGCTGCCCTGTAGGTCTTCACTTGATCGCGGGTACAGAGTGGTCAAAGCCTCCCCGCATTTCCCCCTCCAGTTTGGGTGGCGAGCTGACGAGCTGCCCCGGAGGTCTGCAAGATCGCGGGTACATAGTGGCCAAAGCCTCCCCCGCATTTTGCCCCTCCAGTTTGGGTGGCGAGCTGACGAGCTGCCCCGGAGGTCTGCAAGATCGCGGGTACATAGTGGCCAAAGCCTCCCCCGCATTTTGCCCCTCCAGTTTGGATGGAGAGCTGACGAGCTGCCCTGTAGGTCTTCACTTGATCGCGGGTACAGAGTGGCCAAAGCCTTCCCGCATTTCCCCCTCCAGTTTGGGTGGGGAGCTGACGAGCTGCCCCGGAGGTCTGCAAGATAGCGGGTACAGAGTGGCCAAATCCTCCCCCGCATTTTCCCCTCCAGTTTGGGTGGCGAGCTGACGAGCTGCCCTGGAGGTCTTCAAGATCACGGGTACACAGTGGCCAAAGCCTCCCCCGCATTTCCCCCTCCAGTTTGGGTCGCGAGCTGACGAGCTGCCCCGGAGGTCTGCTAGATCGCGGGTACATAGTGGCCAAAGCCTCCCCCGCATTTTGCCCCATCAGTTTGGGTGGCGAGCTGGCGAGCTGCCCCGAAGGTCTGCAAGATAGCGGGTACAGAGTGGCCAAATCCTCCCCCGCATTTTCCCCTCCAGTTTGGGTGGCGAGCTGACGAGCTGCCCTGGAGGTCTTCAAGATCACGGGTACACAGTGGCCAAAGCCTCCCCCGCATTTCCCCCTCCAGTTTGGGTGGCGAGCTGACGAGCTTCCCCGGAGGTCTGCTAGATCGCGGGTACATAGTGGCCAAAGCCTCCCCCACATTTTGCCCCTCCAGTTTGGGTGGCGAGCTGACGAGCTGCCCCGGAGGTCTGCAAGATAGCGGGTACAGAGTGGCCAAATCCACCCCCGCATTTGCCCCTCCAGTTTGGGTGGCGAGCTGACGAGCTGCCCTGGAGGTCTTCAAGATCACGGGTACACAGTGGCCAAAGCCTCCCCCGCATTTCCCCCTCCAGTTTGGGTGGCGAGCTGACGAGCTGCCCCGGAGGTCTGCAAGATCGCGGGTACAGAGTGGCCAAAGCCTCCCCCGCATTTTGCCCCTCCAGTTTGGGTGGCGAGCTGACGAGCTGCCCCGGAGGTCTGCAGGATCGCGGGTACATAGTGGCCAAAGCCTCCCCCGCATTTTGCCCCTCCAGTTTGGATGGCGAGCTGATGAGCTGCCCTGGAGGTCTTCACTTGATCGCGGGTACAGAGTGGCCAAAGCCTCCCCCGCATTTCCCCCTCCAGTTTGGGTGGCGAGCTGACGAGCTGCCCCGGAGGTCTGCAAGATCACGGGTACATAGTGGCCAAAGCCTCCCCCGCATTTTGCCCCTCCAGTTTGGGTGACGAGCTGACGAGCTGCCCTGGAGGTCTGCAAGATAGCGGATACAGAGTGGCCAAAGCCTCCCCCGCATTTTGCCCCTCCAGTTTGGGTGGCGAGCTGACGAGCTGCCCTGGAGTTCTTCACTTGATCGCGGGTACAGAGTGGCCAAAGCCTCCCCCGCATTACCCCCTCCAGTTTGGGTGGCGAGCTGACGAGCTGCCCCGGAGGTCTGCAAGATCGTGGGTACATAGTGGCCAAAGCCTCCACCGCATTTTGCCCCTCCAGTTTGGGTGGCGAGCTGACGAGCTGCCCCGGAGGTCGGCAAGATCGCGGGTACATAGTGGCCAAAGCCTCCCCCGCATTTTGCCCCTCCAGTTTGGGTGACGAGCTGATGAGCTGCCCTGGAGGTCTTCACTTGATCGCGGGTACAGAGTGGCCAAAGCATCCCCCGCATTACCCCCTCCAGTTTGGGTGGGGAGCTGACGAGCTGCCCCGGAGGTCTACAAGATCGCGGGTACATAGTGGCCAAAGCCTCCCCCTCATTTTGCCCCTCCAGTTTGGGTGGCGAGCTGACAAGCTGCCCCGGAGGTCTGCAAGATCGCGGGTACATAGTGGCCAAAGCCTCCCCCGCATTTTGCCCCTCCAGTTTGGGTGGCAAGCTGACGAGCTGCCCTGGAGGTCTTCACTTGATCGCGGTTACAGAGTGGCCAAAGCCTCCCCCAAATTTCCCCCTCCAGTTTGGGTGGCGAGCTGACGAGCTGCCCAGGAGGTCTGCAAGATCGTGGGTACATAGTGGCCAAAGCCTCCCCCGCATTTTGCCCCTCCAGTTTGGGTGGCGAGCTGACGAGCTGCCCCGGAGGTCTGCAAGATAGCGGGTACAGAGTGGCCAAAGCCTCCCCCGCATTTTCCCCTCCAGTTTGGGTGGCGAGCTGACGAGCTGCTGATTCGGGTTCAATATTACATATTTAACCCCCCATTTAGCCCTATTTTGTGCTCACATGATGCTAAATTTACCTCTAATTCATACGTATTTTCTACACATTTATTTATTAGAGAAAACACACTATTTGAGCACAAAACAGAATTTAACGATGCATTTCTGCACATTTTATATTTTTCCTAGCTTGGTCTCGATCTCACGATTCCAACGACTATTTATTTGTATTTTTCTGAGATCTGTGCTAATTACTATGAATTTTTGAATGCAGAATATCATTTAGTGGAAAATAAATAATCACGCACGAATCTTGGCGCGCCACACGGCGCTATCTCAGCACTTCCCGCGTGATCGGACGGCTGTAGATAAGCGGGCGACGTGGAATTTCCTCGTGCATTGGATCAGAATCTGACGAACGAGATCGAGGAAGCAATCGCAGCATCAACGAGCAATGTGGCAAAATCCAGGGCTTCGATTTCCGATCGGACGGTTCACAGTAGCGGAGCAAACGAAGCAGCGGAGGCGATATAGGAGCCACGTGGCGGCCATCGGGCGAAGCCTCGCTAAATCGAACGGACAGGAATCAAGCCGCACGCGAAAATTGAGTTCGAGCATCGGAGCGATCCTGGGCGTACAATGTCGATCCAACGGCGGACGAAGCCCCTGCAAACCCAAAGCGAATACGGGTGTGGATCCGAAATTGGGGGACACGTGTCGAGCTCTTGTCCGATCCCGCTTTGATCAGCGGCTTACGTTTGATCCGCTCCAGATGAGCGGACCAGATGTATTCGGGCGCGAAATGGAAGCGGGGTTTGACCCGTTAATCAACCCAAACCCGCAATGATTTATATTTAAGCGTATTTAGGGTTTTTTGAGCGTATTCAAGCAGTTTGGGGCGTATTTTGGGCGTATTGGAGGCTCTAGAAGCCGTATTTCCCCTCTGAAAAATTCTGTAAAATTTCGGAGGCTATTTTCTTATTTCCAGAGAGTTTTGATGTATTTTCAAGGATTTTTGGTGATGAATTCTTAACTTAAACTCCTTATTTGATGCTTTTTCTTCCGTATTTTGATATAATCTTAACGTATTTTGCTATGAAACTTGTTTATTTTCGCATGATGTGTAGCTAAATCTCTGTTGTGCATGGTATGGAGTAGTTAGGGGATATTATTCGTGTTTATTTGGTTGAAATTCCTTGTGCTAAATTGTTTAACGTCGCTAAAATTGTAATCGTTGTTCGTAAATCGACTTTTTTAGATTCCAAAAGAATTAATTTAGTTGATGATCGCCCCAAAAGGGCGAGTTTTGATCTCCCCAAAAGGGAATTTCATACCGTAGTTTTGATCTCTCCCAAAGAGAGTTTCATACCGTATTATAGTTTTAGCGACGATCTTTTTGAATATTTTGTTTGAACCCCCAAAAGGGCATCTTCCAATGAATTGCTCCCAAAAGGAGAATTCATTGAGTTATATTGGGTATTTTCCGGTGAATTGCTCCCAAAAGGAGAAATCATTGCGTTATACCTATCAACCAAATTAATACGAATCGTTGACCCTAGCGAACCCATACCATGTGCAAACTCTTTATAGATATTTTCTTGCACGATTTTCTATGTTTATTTTGTTCACGTGTTCACATCACCATCACCGTCACCATTTTGAAGTGGTTAGTTTCTTTTCGTAGGATTTCTATTTGATTTGAATTGTGGTTGCAACAGATTTCTTCCCGTGGATTCGACATCTGGACTCCCAAATTTTACTACTTGTACGGACTCTTGCACTTGAGAGAGCACCTTTTCGGTCCCACCAAGTTTTTGGCGCCGTTGCCGGGGAGGAATGGTTTGTGACTACGGTTTATTTCATTTAGAGGACCTTCGGTGAGATCTTTCCACTTTACTGTACATAAACTTTTTTTTATTATTTTATTTTATTTTATTGCAAAATGGAATATATGAACTTCTATTGCACAAGCACTCTTCATGATGCACGATATGCTAATGCACACAAACATAGGATGGAAAAGCTCAAGATTGTAAATTTTAATCAAACTGATTGTGAAACTTTCTTTCAGGCCTGGAGAAGGTTCACAAATATCGTATCGAGCTATCCGCAGCATGGTTTCATAAATGAAGAGCTTATGGAGTTCTTCCTAGAAGGACTACAACCTCAGCTGCAGGAATTATTGGGAAGCATGACGCCGATAGTGGCGTGGGAATACATGGAGTCTCTGTAAGAAAACGAAGAAACCGTGGAAGAGACTTCAGAGAGCGATTCAACGGAGCCTTCGTGCCTCGATCAAGAAGAGCAAAGCGTAGACGTACCTTTGCAATCCTTGAAAGAGGAAGCTTACCAGACTATTCAGACACAGGAGGCCACATCCCATCAATTCCATGAGAATTTCCTTGCTCGGAGTCGGCAAATTCAAAATTCCATTGAAGATCTTAATTTGATTGCCGCTTGCTTAGAAGAAGGTAATGCTTTTGAAACGCGATTTAAAGAAACTAATACGAGTTCATCTTCTATTGCAGGAATATCGAGCGAGCCATGTCACGTTGATGGCACGAATAAAAATATTCACATGGCAGAAAGTGTGTGCAAAAGAGAGGACGAGCTAACAATTTTGGATGAACGAGAGGAGGAGACAGCTAGGGAAAAGGGTTTTGAGATTATCGCCATGGAGTCAGAACCATGCCCTCCTCCAGTTTTGTCCCAAAATCATTTATCCCTCTCCCCATTGAACGAGCATCGTACAGAGAGTAGTGCAAATCTTTCAGGGAGTAGTCGTCAACTTGCATTAATTTCTTTCACTTATTTTGATGACTACATTTGGAATAATTTTATTTCGAAGAATTTTAAATTAATTTGGACTGACATAACTCATCTCTCGCAGGACACTGGCAAACAGCTTATAGAGATGCTTGGAGTTGTGTTGCTGGGGTCCAAATTAGCTTTCGGAGGAAGAATAATCGCCAAGGAGCGCAAGGAGCAAATTGAAAAACTTCCTCCGCCATTAAAGATTCGGGATCCGCCATTTGATCACGGTGTGTTCTTTCCAGTAGTGTAGTTTTTAATTGCTTTCTAGGTTGCTTGCTTGAATAAACTCGTACCTCTTCCGACATTGAGGACAATTTCCATCTTTAGTTGGGGGGTGTGTATGAGACCTTCGGATATTTTTAGGATTTTTTTTTGAGAAGAATACATCACCAAATCTCATCATTTTAAAACTCATTCATATGCCTCAAATGCGGATGATTATACATGAATTGTGTTCTGAAAATTTTTTATGGCTTGAGTTGATTATTTTTCCTTCATGGAATTGCCGTTAATATGCTATTCATGAAAAAATTTCAATTTCCATGATTAATATCTCGAAATAGTTTGAATTTATTTCATGCATGCTTATGTGATGAAAAAGCTTAATTATACACGATTTATTAGAAAAGTTTTCAAGTTGAAGAGGAATTTGGCCTTTGTTATTAATGTTTATATTCATGTTGATGGGTGTTGCGTTGCTTACAAAAGAAAAAAAGAAAGAAAAGAAAAGAAAAAATTTTGAATGAAAAGAATGAAAAATGAATGATGAAGAATGAATGAATGAGTATGTCACTAATAAATAACTTGGTTGGCTCGAGTAGTACAGTCCGAGGGGTCCTTCTTGGCCTAATGCCCTATGATCGTCTGATTTGGGAGCCATTGACCGGAAACTCACTCATTTGATGGAGCGATCCAAGTTATACTTTTTTTCTGTGAATGTTGCTTGATGCGCGTTACGCGGAACGAATAAAAGAAAAGAATGGTGAATATACTAAGCAACTTCAATCCCATGTCTTGAACGATTATTTTGATAGGCCAATTCCTTGGAAACAAGAAAACTAGGATATAACGACGTGTTATACTTTCGCTTGCGCAAAACGATGCTTGCATGTTATTTATTCATACTAAATTAGAGAAAATTTCATGTGATTGATTTTGTTCATGGATGTGTATATTGATGGCCAAGACCATGTTGGAATGCGTATTATTGAGCCACGCCATGAGCAATTTGAAAGAATTTATTATTTTTATTGATCATCCGTATTTATCGCTATTTTTGCTAGAGACTAACAAATCGCTAGTTGGGGGGTGTGATTCGGGTTCAATATTACATATTTAACCCCCCATTTAGCCCTATTTTGTGCTCACATGATGCTAAATTTACCTCTAATTCATACGTATTTTCTACACATTTATTTATTAGAGAAAACACACTATTTGAGCACAAAACAGCATTTAACGATGTATTTCTGCACATTTTATATTTTTCCTAGCTTGGTCTCGATCTCACGATTCCAACGACTATTTATTTGTATTTTTCTGAGATCTGTGCTAATTACTATGAATTTTTGAATGCAGAATATCATTTAGTGGAAAATAAATAATCACGCACGAATCTTGGCGCGCCACGCGGCGCGATCTCAGTGCTTCCCGCGCGATCGGACGGCTGTAGATAAGCGGGCGACGTGGAATTTCCTCGTGCATTGGATCAGAATCTGACGAACGAGATCGAGGAAGCAATCGCAGCATCAGCGAGCAACGTGGCAAAATCCAGGGCTTCGATTTCCGATCGGACGGTTCACAGTAGCGGAGCAAACGAAGCAGCGGAGGCGATATAGGAGCCACGTGGCGGCCATCGGGCGAAGCCTCGCTAAATCGAACGGACAGGAATCAAGCCGCACGCGAAAATTGAGTTCGAGCATCGGAGCGATCCTGGGCGTACAATGTCGATCCAACGGTGGACGAAGCCCCCGCAAACCCAAAGCGAATACGGGTGTGGATCCGAAATTGGGGGACACGTGTCGAGCTCTTGTCCGATCCCGCTTTGATCAGCGGCTTACGTTTGATCTGCTCCAGATGAGCGGACCAGATGTATTCGGGCGCGAAATGGAAGCGGGTTTTGACCCGTTAATCAACCCAAACCCGCAATGATTTATATTTAAGCGTATTTAGGGTTTTTTGAGCGTATTCAAGCAGTTTGGGGCGTATTTTGGGCGTATTGGAGGCTCTAGAAGCCGTATTTCCCCTCTGAAAAATTCTATAAAATTCCAGAGGCTATTTTCTTATTTCCAGAGAGTTTTGATGTATTTTCAAGGATTTTTCGTGATGAATTCTTAACTTAAACTCCTTATTTGATGCTTTTTCTTCCGTATTTTGATATAATCTTAACGTATTTTGCTATGAAACTTGTTTATTTTCGCATGATGTGTAGCTAAATCTCTGTTGTGCATGGTATGGAGTAGTTAGGGGATATTATTCGTGTTTATTTGGTTGAAATTCGCGGGTACATAGTGGCCAAAGCCTCCCCCGCATTTTTCCCCTCCATTTTGGGTGGCGAGCTGACGAGCTGCCCCAGAGGTCTTCAAGATAGCGGGTACAGAGTGGCCAAAGCCTCCCCCGTATTTTGCCCCTCCAGTTTGGGTGGCGAGCTGACGAGCTGCCCTGGAGGTCTTCAAGATCGTGGGTACAGAGTGGCCAAAGCTTCCCCCGCATTTCCCCCTCCAGTTTGGGTGGCGAGCTGACGAGCTGCCACGGAGGTCTACAAGATCGCGGGTACATAGTGGCCAAAGCCTCCGCCGCATTTTGCCCCTCCAGTTTGGGTGGCGAGCTGACGAGCTGCCCCGAAGGTCTGCAAGATAGCGGGTACGGAGTGGCCAAAGCCTCCCCCGTATTTTACCCCTCCAGTTTGGGTGGCGAGCTGACGAGCTGCCCCGGAGGTCTGTAAGATAGCGGGTACAGAGTGGCCAAAGCCTCCCCCGCATTTGCCCCTCCAGTTTGGGTGGCGAGCTGACGAGCTGCCCTGGAGGTCTTCAGTATCACGGGTACAGAGTGGCCAAAGCCTCCCCCGCATTTCCCCCTCCAGTTTGGGTAGCGAGCTGACGAGCTGCCCCAGGGGTCTGGAAGATCGTGGGTACATAGTGGCCAAAGTCTCCCCCGCATTTTGCCCCTCCAGTTTGGGTGGCGAGCTGACGAGCTGCCCCGGAGGTCTGCAAGATAGCGGGTACAGAGTGGCCAAAGCCTCCCCCGCATTTTGCCCCTCCAGTTTGGGTGGCGAGCTGACGAGCTGCCCCGGAGGTCTGCAAGATCGCGGGTACATAGTGGCCAAAGCCTCCCCCGCATTTTGCCCCTCCAGTTTGGATGGCGGGCTGACGAGCTGCCCCGGAGTTCTTCAAGATAGTGGGTACAGAGTGGCCAAAGCCTCCCCCGCATTTTGCCTCTCCAGTTTGGGTGACGAGCTGACGAGCTGCCCCGGAGGTCTGCAAGATCGCGGGTACATAGTGGCCAAAGCCTCCCCCGCATTTTGCCCCTCCAGTTTGGATGGGGAGCTGACGAGCTGCCCTGTAGGTCTTCACTTGATCATGGGTACAGAGTGGCCAAAGCATCCCCCGCATTTCCCCCTCCAGTTTGGGTGGCGAGCTGACGAGCTGCCCCGGAGGTCTGCAAGATCGTGGGTACATAGTGGCCAAAGCCTCCCCCGCATTTTGCCCCTCCAGTTTGGGTGGCGAGCTGACGAGCTGCCCTGGAGGTCTTCACTTGATCGCGGGTACAGAGTGGCCAAAGCCTCCCCCGCGTTACCCCCTCCAGTTTGGGTGGCGAACGGACGAGCTGCCCGGGAGGTCTGCAAGATCGTGGGTACATAGTGGCCAAAGCCTCCCCCGCATTTTGCCCCTCCAGTTTGGGTGGCGAGCTGACGAGCTGCCCTGGAGGTCTTCACTTGATCGCGGGTACAGAGTGGCCAAAGCCTCCCCCGCATTTCCCCCTCCAGTTTGGGTGGCGAGCGGACGAGCTACCCTGGAGGTCTGCAAGATCGTGGGTACATAGTGGCCAAAGCCTCCCCCGCATTTTGCCCCTCCAGTTTGGGTGGCGAGCTGACAAGCTGCCCCGGAGGTCTGCAAGATAGCGGGTACAGAGTGGCCAAAGCCTCCCCCGCATTTTGCCCCTCCAGTTTGGGTGGCGAGCTGACGAGCTGCCCCGGAGGTCTGCAAGATAGCGGGTACGGAGTGGCCAAAGCCTCCCCCACATTTTGCCCCTCCAGTTTGGGTGGCGAGCTGACGAGCTGCCCCGGAGGTCTCCAAGATCACGGGTACATAATGGCAAAAGCCTCCTCCGAATTTTGCCCCTCCAGTTTGGATGGCGAGCTGACGCGCTGCAATGTAGGTCTTCACTTGATCGCGTGTACAGAGTGGCCAAAGCCTCCCCCGCATTTCCCCTCCAGTTTGGGTGGTGAGCTGACGAGCTGCCCCGGAGGTTAGCAAGATCGCGAGTACATAGTGGCCAATGCCTCCCCCGCATTTTGCCCCTCCAGTTTGGGTGGCGAGCTGACGAGCTGCCCCGGAGGTCTGCAAGATAGCGGGTACAGAGTGGCCAAATCCTCCCCCGCATTTGCCTCTCCAGTTTGGGTGGCGAGCTGACGAGCTGCCTTGGAGGTCTTCAAGATCACGGGTACAGAGTGGCCAAAGCCTACCACGCATTTCACCCTCCAGTTTGGGTGGCGAGCTGACGAGCTGCCCCGGAGGTCTGCAAGATCGCGGGTACATAGTGGCCAAAGCCTCCCCCACATTTTGCCCCTCCAGTTTGGGTGGCGAGCTGACGAGCTGCCCCGGAGGTCTGCAAGATAGTGGGTACAGAGTGGCCAAAGCCTCTCCCGCATTTTGCCCCTCCAGTTTGGGTGGCGAGCTGACGAGCTGCCCCGGAGGTCTTCAAGATCACGGGTACATAGTGGCCAAAGCCTCCCCCGCATTTTGACCCTCCAGTTTGGGTGACGAGCTGACGACCTGCCCCGGAGGTCTTCAAGATAGTGGGTACAGAGTGGCCAAAGCCTCCCCCGCATTTTGCCCCTCCAGTTTGGGTGACGAGCTGACGAGCTGCCCCGGAGGTCTGCATGATCGCGGGTACATAGTGGCCAAAGCCTCCCCGCATTTTGCCCCTCCAGTTTGGATGGCGAGCTGACGAGCTGCCCTGGAGGTCTTCACTTGATCGCGGGTACAGAGTGGCCAAAGCCTCCCCCGCATTTCCCCCTCCAGTTTGGGTGGCGAGCTGACGAGCTGCCCTGGAGGTCTGCAAGATCACGGGTACATAGTGGCCAAAGCCTCCCCCGCATTTTGCCCCTCCAGTTTGGGTGACGAGCTGACGAGCAGCCCTGGAGGTCTGCAAGATAGCGGGTACAGAGTGGCCAACGCCTCCCCCGCATTTTGCCCCTCCAGTTTGGGTGGCGAGCTGACGAGCTGCCCTGGAGGTCTTCACTTGATCGCGGGTACAGAGTGGCCAAAGCCTCCCCCACATTACCCCCTCCAGTTTGGGTGGCGGGCTGACGAGCTGCCCCGGAGGTCTGCAAGATCGCGGGTACATAGTGGCCAAAGCCTCCATCGCATTTTGCCCCTCCAGTTTGGGTGGCGAGCTGACGAGCTGCCCCGGAGGTCTACAAGATCGCGGGTACATTGTGGCTAAAGCCTCCCCCGTATTTTGCCCCTCCAGTTTGGGTGGCGAGCTGATGAGCTGCCCTGGAGGTCTTCACTTGATCGTGGGTACAGAGTGGCCAAAGCCTCCCCCGCATTACCCCCTCCAGTTTGGGTGGCGAGCTGACGAGCTGCCCCGGAGGTCTGCAAGATCGCGGGTACATAGTGGCCAAAGCCGCCCCCGCATTTTGCCCCTCCAGTTTGGGTGGCGAGCTGACGAGCTACCCCGGAGGTCTGCAAGATCGCGGGTACATAGTAGCCAAAGCCTCCCCCGCATTTTGCCCCTCCAGTTTGGGTGGCGAGCTGACGAGCTGCCCCGGAGGTCTTCACTTGATCGCGGGTACAGAGTGGCCAAAGCCTCCCCCAAATTTCCCCCTCCAGTTTGGGTGGCGAGTTGACGAGCTGCCCCGGAGGTCTGCAAGATCGCGGGTACATAGTGGCTACAGCCTCCCCCGCATTTTGCCCCTCCAGCTTGGGTGGCGAGCTGACGAGCTGCCCCGGAGGTCTGCAAGATAGCGGGTACAGAGTGGCCAAAGCCTCCCCCGCATTTTGCCCCTCCAGTTTGGGTGGCGAGCTGACGAGCTGCCCCGGAGGTCTGCAAGATCGCGGGTACATAGTGGCCAAAGCCTCCCCCGCATTTTGCCCCTCCAGTTTGGATGGCGAGCTGACGAGCTGCCCTGGAGGTCTTCACTTGATCGCGGGTACAGAGTGGCCAAAGCCTCCCCCGCATTTCCCCCTCTAGTTTGGGTGGCGAGCTGACGAGCTGCCCCGGAGGTCTGCAAGATCACGGGTACATAGTGGCCAAAGCCTCCCCCGCATTTTGCCCATCCAGTTTGGGTGACGAGCTGATGAGCTACCCTGGAGGTCTTCACTTGATCGCGGGTACAGAGTGGCCAAAGCCTCCCCCGCATTTCCCCCTCCAGTTTGGGTGGCGAGCTGACGAGCTGCCCCGGAGGTCTGCAAAATAGCGGGTACAGAGTGGCCAAAGCCTCCCCCGCATTTTGCCCCTCCAGTTTGGGTGGCGAGCTGACGAGCTGCCCTGGAGGTCTTCACTTGATCACAGGTAAAGAGTGGCCAAAGCCTCCCCCAAATTTCCCCCTCCAGTTTGGGTGGCGAGCTGACGAGCTGCCCCGGAGGTCTGCAAGATCGTGGGTACATAGTAGCCAAAGCATCCCCCGCATTTTGCCCCAACAGTTTAGGTGGCGAGCTGCCCCGGAGGTCTGCAAGATAGCAGGTACAGAGTGGCCAAAGCCTCCCCTGCATTTTGCCCCTCCAGTTTGGGTGGCGAGCTGACGAGCTGCCCCGGAGGTCTGCAAGATCGCGGGTACGGAGTGGCCAAAGCCTCCCCCGCATTTTGCCCCTCCAGTTTGGGTGGCGAGCTGACGAGCTGCCCTGGAGGTCTTCACTTGATCACAGGTAAAGAGTGGCCAAAGCCTCCCCCAAATTTCCCCCTCCAGTTTGGGTGGCGAGCTGACGAGCTGCCCCGGAGGTCTGCAAGATCGTGGGTACATAGTAGCCAAAGCATCCCCCGCATTTTGCCCCAACAGTTTAGGTGGCGAGCTGCCCCGGAGGTCTGCAAGATAGCAGGTACAGAGTGGCCAAAGCCTCCCCTGCATTTTGCCCCTCCAGTTTGGGTGGCGAGCTGACGAGCTGCCCCGGAGGTCTGCAAGATCGCGGGTACGGAGTGGCCAAAGCCTCCCCCGCATTTTGCCCCTCCAGTTTGGGTGGCGAGCTGACGAGCTGCCCTGGAGGTCTTCAAGATTGTGGGTACAGAGTGGCCAAAGCCTCCCCCGCATTTCCCCCTCCAGTTTGGGTGGCGAGCTTACGAGCTGCCACGGAGGTCTGCAAGATCGCGGGTACATAGTGGCCAAAGCCTCCCCCGCATTTTGCCCCTCCAGTTTGGGTGGCGAGCTGACGAGCTGCCCCGGAGGTCTGCAAGATCGCGGGTACATAGTGGCCAAAGCCTCCCCCGCATTTTGCCCCTCCAGTTTGGGTGGAGAGCTGACGAGCTGTCCCGGAGGTCTTCAAGATCGCGGGTACATAGTGGCCAAAGCCTCCCCCGCATTTTGCCCCTCCAGTTTGGGTGCCGAGCTGACGAGCTGCCCCGGAGGTCTTCAAGATAGTGGGTACAGAGTGGCCAAAGCCTCCCCAGCATTTTGCCCCTCCAGTTTGGGGGGTGAGGTGACGAGCTGCCCCGGAGGTCTGCAAGATCGCGGGTACATAGTGGCCAAAGCCTCCCCCGCATTTTGCCCCTCCAGTTTGGGTGGCGAGCTGACGAGCTGCCCTGGAGGTCTTCACTTGATCGCAGGTATAGAGTGGCCAAAGCCTCCCCCAAATTTTCCCCTCCAGTTTGGGTAGCGAGCTGACGAGCTGCCCCGGAGGTCTGCAAGATCGCGGGTACATAGTGGCCAAAGCCTCCCCCGCATTTTGCCCCTCCAGTTTGGGTGGAGAGCTGACGAGCTGTCCCGGAGGTCTGCAAGATCGCGGGTACATAGTGGCCAAAGCCTCCCCCGCATTTTGCCCCTCCAGTTTGGATGGCGGGCTGACGAGCTGCCCCGGAGTTCTTCAAGATAGTGGGTACAGAGTGGCCAAAGCCTCCCCCGCATTTTGCCTCTCCAGTTTGGGTGACGAGCTGACGAGCTGCCCCGGAGGTCTGCAAGATCGCGGGTACATAGTGGCCAAAGCCTCCCCCGCATTTTGCCCCTCCAGTTTGGATGGGGAGCTGACGAGCTGCCCTGTAGGTCTTCACTTGATCATGGGTACAGAGTGGCCAAAGCATCCCCCGCATTTCCCCCTCCAGTTTGGGTGGCGAGCTGACGAGCTGCCCCGGAGGTCTGCAAGATCGTGGGTACATAGTGGCCAAAGCCTCCCCCGCATTTTGCCCCTCCAGTTTGGGTGGCGAGCTGACGAGCTGCCCTGGAGGTCTTCACTTGATCGCGGGTACAGAGTGGCCAAAGCCTCCCCCGCGTTACCCCCTCCAGTTTGGGTGGCGAACGGACGAGCTGCCCGGGAGGTCTGCAAGATCGTGGGTACATAGTGGCCAAAGCCTCCCCCGCATTTTGCCCCTCCAGTTTGGGTGGCGAGCTGACGAGCTGCCCTGGAGGTCTTCACTTGATCGCGGGTACAGAGTGGCCAAAGCCTCCCCCGCATTTCCCCCTCCAGTTTGGGTGGCGAGCGGACGAGCTACCCTGGAGGTCTGCAAGATCGTGGGTACATAGTGGCCAAAGCCTCCCCCGCATTTTGCCCCTCCAGTTTGGGTGGCGAGCTGACAAGCTGCCCCGGAGGTCTGCAAGATAGCGGGTACAGAGTGGCCAAAGCCTCCCCCGCATTTTGCCCCTCCAGTTTGGGTGGCGAGCTGACGAGCTGCCCCGGAGGTCTGCAAGATAGCGGGTACGGAGTGGCCAAAGCCTCCCCCACATTTTGCCCCTCCAGTTTGGGTGGCGAGCTGACGAGCTGCCCCGGAGGTCTCCAAGATCACGGGTACATAATGGCAAAAGCCTCCTCCGAATTTTGCCCCTCCAGTTTGGATGGCGAGCTGACGCGCTGCAATGTAGGTCTTCACTTGATCGCGTGTACAGAGTGGCCAAAGCCTCCCCCGCATTTCCCCTCCAGTTTGGGTGGTGAGCTGACGAGCTGCCCCGGAGGTTAGCAAGATCGCGAGTACATAGTGGCCAATGCCTCCCCCGCATTTTGCCCCTCCAGTTTGGGTGGCGAGCTGACGAGCTGCCCCGGAGGTCTGCAAGATAGCGGGTACAGAGTGGCCAAATCCTCCCCCGCATTTGCCTCTCCAGTTTGGGTGGCGAGCTGACGAGCTGCCTTGGAGGTCTTCAAGATCACGGGTACAGAGTGGCCAAAGCCTACCACGCATTTCACCCTCCAGTTTGGGTGGCGAGCTGACGAGCTGCCCCGGAGGTCTGCAAGATCGCGGGTACATAGTGGCCAAAGCCTCCCCCACATTTTGCCCCTCCAGTTTGGGTGGCGAGCTGACGAGCTGCCCCGGAGGTCTGCAAGATAGTGGGTACAGAGTGGCCAAAGCCTCTCCCGCATTTTGCCCCTCCAGTTTGGGTGGCGAGCTGACGAGCTGCCCCGGAGGTCTTCAAGATCACGGGTACATAGTGGCCAAAGCCTCCCCCGCATTTTGACCCTCCAGTTTGGGTGACGAGCTGACGACCTGCCCCGGAGGTCTTCAAGATAGTGGGTACAGAGTGGCCAAAGCCTCCCCCGCATTTTGCCCCTCCAGTTTGGGTGACGAGCTGACGAGCTGCCCCGGAGGTCTGCATGATCGCGGGTACATAGTGGCCAAAGCCTCCCCGCATTTTGCCCCTCCAGTTTGGATGGCGAGCTGACGAGCTGCCCTGGAGGTCTTCACTTGATCGCGGGTACAGAGTGGCCAAAGCCTCCCCCGCATTTCCCCCTCCAGTTTGGGTGGCGAGCTGACGAGCTGCCCTGGAGGTCTGCAAGATCACGGGTACATAGTGGCCAAAGCCTCCCCCGCATTTTGCCCCTCCAGTTTGGGTGACGAGCTGACGAGCAGCCCTGGAGGTCTGCAAGATAGCGGGTACAGAGTGGCCAACGCCTCCCCCGCATTTTGCCCCTCCAGTTTGGGTGGCGAGCTGACGAGCTGCCCTGGAGGTCTTCACTTGATCGCGGGTACAGAGTGGCCAAAGCCTCCCCCACATTACCCCCTCCAGTTTGGGTGGCGGGCTGACGAGCTGCCCCGGAGGTCTGCAAGATCGCGGGTACATAGTGGCCAAAGCCTCCATCGCATTTTGCCCCTCCAGTTTGGGTGGCGAGCTGACGAGCTGCCCCGGAGGTCTACAAGATCGCGGGTACATTGTGGCTAAAGCCTCCCCCGTATTTTGCCCCTCCAGTTTGGGTGGCGAGCTGATGAGCTGCCCTGGAGGTCTTCACTTGATCGTGGGTACAGAGTGGCCAAAGCCTCCCCCGCATTACCCCCTCCAGTTTGGGTGGCGAGCTGACGAGCTGCCCCGGAGGTCTGCAAGATCGCGGGTACATAGTGGCCAAAGCCGCCCCCGCATTTTGCCCCTCCAGTTTGGGTGGCGAGCTGACGAGCTACCCCGGAGGTCTGCAAGATCGCGGGTACATAGTAGCCAAAGCCTCCCCCGCATTTTGCCCCTCCAGTTTGGGTGGCGAGCTGACGAGCTGCCCCGGAGGTCTTCACTTGATCGCGGGTACAGAGTGGCCAAAGCCTCCCCCAAATTTCCCCCTCCAGTTTGGGTGGCGAGTTGACGAGCTGCCCCGGAGGTCTGCAAGATCGCGGGTACATAGTGGCTACAGCCTCCCCCGCATTTTGCCCCTCCAGCTTGGGTGGCGAGCTGACGAGCTGCCCCGGAGGTCTGCAAGATAGCGGGTACAGAGTGGCCAAAGCCTCCCCCGCATTTTGCCCCTCCAGTTTGGGTGGCGAGCTGACGAGCTGCCCCGGAGGTCTGCAAGATCGCGGGTACATAGTGGCCAAAGCCTCCCCCGCATTTTGCCCCTCCAGTTTGGATGGCGAGCTGACGAGCTGCCCTGGAGGTCTTCACTTGATCGCGGGTACAGAGTGGCCAAAGCCTCCCCCGCATTTCCCCCTCTAGTTTGGGTGGCGAGCTGACGAGCTGCCCCGGAGGTCTGCAAGATCACGGGTACATAGTGGCCAAAGCCTCCCCCGCATTTTGCCCATCCAGTTTGGGTGACGAGCTGATGAGCTACCCTGGAGGTCTTCACTTGATCGCGGGTACAGAGTGGCCAAAGCCTCCCCCGCATTTCCCCCTCCAGTTTGGGTGGCGAGCTGACGAGCTGCCCCGGAGGTCTGCAAAATAGCGGGTACAGAGTGGCCAAAGCCTCCCCCGCATTTTGCCCCTCCAGTTTGGGTGGCGAGCTGACGAGCTGCCCTGGAGGTCTTCACTTGATCACAGGTAAAGAGTGGCCAAAGCCTCCCCCAAATTTCCCCCTCCAGTTTGGGTGGCGAGCTGACGAGCTGCCCCGGAGGTCTGCAAGATCGTGGGTACATAGTAGCCAAAGCATCCCCCGCATTTTGCCCCAACAGTTTAGGTGGCGAGCTGCCCCGGAGGTCTGCAAGATAGCAGGTACAGAGTGGCCAAAGCCTCCCCTGCATTTTGCCCCTCCAGTTTGGGTGGCGAGCTGACGAGCTGCCCCGGAGGTCTGCAAGATCGCGGGTACGGAGTGGCCAAAGCCTCCCCCGCATTTTGCCCCTCCAGTTTGGGTGGCGAGCTGACGAGCTGCCCTGGAGGTCTTCACTTGATCACAGGTAAAGAGTGGCCAAAGCCTCCCCCAAATTTCCCCCTCCAGTTTGGGTGGCGAGCTGACGAGCTGCCCCGGAGGTCTGCAAGATCGTGGGTACATAGTAGCCAAAGCATCCCCCGCATTTTGCCCCAACAGTTTAGGTGGCGAGCTGCCCCGGAGGTCTGCAAGATAGCAGGTACAGAGTGGCCAAAGCCTCCCCTGCATTTTGCCCCTCCAGTTTGGGTGGCGAGCTGACGAGCTGCCCCGGAGGTCTGCAAGATCGCGGGTACGGAGTGGCCAAAGCCTCCCCCGCATTTTGCCCCTCCAGTTTGGGTGGCGAGCTGACGAGCTGCCCTGGAGGTCTTCAAGATTATGGGTACAGAGTGGCCAAAGCCTCCCCCGCATTTCCCCCTCCAGTTTGGGTGGCGAGCTTACGAGCTGCCACGGAGGTCTGCAAGATCGCGGGTACATAGTGGCCAAAGCCTCCCCCGCATTTTGCCCCTCCAGTTTGGGTGGCGAGCTGACGAGCTGCCCCGGAGGTCTGCAAGATCGCGGGTACATAGTGGCCAAAGCCTCCCCCGCATTTTGCCCCTCCAGTTTGGGTGGAGAGCTGACGAGCTGTCCCGGAGGTCTTCAAGATCGCGGGTACATAGTGGCCAAAGCCTCCCCCGCATTTTGCCCCTCCAGTTTGGGTGCCGAGCTGACGAGCTGCCCCGGAGGTCTTCAAGATAGTGGGTACAGAGTGGCCAAAGCCTCCCCAGCATTTTGCCCCTCCAGTTTGGGGGGTGAGGTGACGAGCTGCCCCGGAGGTCTGCAAGATCGCGGGTACATAGTGGCCAAAGCCTCCCCCGCATTTTGCCCCTCCAGTTTGGGTGGCGAGCTGACGAGCTGCCCTGGAGGTCTTCACTTGATCGCAGGTATAGAGTGGCCAAAGCCTCCCCCAAATTTTCCCCTCCAGTTTGGGTAGCGAGCTGACGAGCTGCCCCGGAGGTCTGCAAGATCGCGGGTACATAGTGGCCAAAGCCTCCCCCGCATTTTGCCCCTCCAGTTTGGGTGGAGAGCTGACGAGCTGTCCCGGAGGTCTTCAAGATCGCGGGTACATAGTGGCCAAAGCCTCCCCCGCATTTTGCCCCTCCAGTTTGGGTGCCGAGCTGACGAGCTGCCCTGGAGGTCTTCAAGATAGTGGGTACATAGTGGCCAAAGCCTCCCCCGCATTTTGCCCCTCCAGTTTGGGTGGAGAGCTGACGAGCTGTCCCGGAGGTCTTCAAGATCGCGGGTACATAGTGGCCAAAGCCTCCCCCGCATTTTGCCCCTCCAGTTTGGGTGCCGAGCTGACGAGCTGCCCCGGAGGTCTTCAAGATAGTGGGTACAGAGTGGCCAAAGCCTCCCCAGCATTTTGCCCCTCCAGTTTGGGGGGTGAGTTGACGAGCTGCCCCGGAGGTCTGCAAAATCACGGGTACATAGTGGCCAAAGCCTCCCCCGCATTTTGCCCCTCCAGTTTGGGTGGCGAGCTGACGAGCTGCCCTGGAGGTCTTCACTTGATCGCAGGTATAGAGTGGCCAAAGCCTCCCCCAAATTTTCCCCTCCAGTTTGGGTAGCGAGCTGACGAGCTGCCCCGGAGGTCTGCAAGATCGTGGGTACATAGTGGCCAAAGCCTCCCCCGCATTTTGCCCCACCAGTTTGGGTGGTGAGCTGACGAGCCGCCCCGGAGGTCTGCAAGATAGCGGGTACAGAGTGGCCAAAGCCTCCCCCGCATTTTGCCCCTCCAGTTTGGGTGGCGAGCTGACGAGCTGCCCCGGAGGTCTACAAGATAGCGGGTACGGAGTGGCCAAAGCCTCCCCCGCATTTTGCCCCTCCAGTTTGGGTGGCGAGCTGACGAGCTGCCCTGGAGGTCTTCAAGATCGTGGGTACAGAGTGGCCAAAGCCTCCCCCGCATTTCCCCCTCCAGTTTGGGTGGCGAGCTTACGAGCTGCCACGGAGGTCTGCAAGATCGCGGGTACATCGTGGCCAAAGCCTCCCCCGCATTTTGCCACTCCAGTTTGGGTGGCGAGCTGATGAGCTGCCCCGGAGGTCTGCAAGATAGCGGGTATGGAGTGGCCAAAGCCTCCCCCGTATTTTGCCCCTCCAGTTTGGGTGGCGAGCTGACGAGCTGCCCCGGAGGTCTGCAAGATAGCGGGTACAGAGTGGCCAAAGCCTCCCCCGTATTTGCCCCTCCAGTTTGGGTGGCGAGCTGACGAGCTGCCCCGGAGGTCTGCAAGATAGCGGGTACAGAGTGGCCAAAGCCTCTCCCGCATTTTGACCCTCCAATTTGGGTGGCGAGCTGACGAGCTGCCCCGGAGGTCTTCAAGATCGCGGGTACATAGTGGCCAAAGCCACCCCCGCATTTTGACCCTCCAGTTTGGGTGACGAGCTGACGACCTGCCCCGGAGGTCTTCAAGATAGTGGGTACAGAGTGGCCAAAGCCTCCCCCGCATTTTGCCCCTCCAGTTTGGGTGACGAGCTGATGAGCTGCCCCGGAGGTCTGCATGATCGTGGGTACATAGTGGCCAAAGCCTCCCCGCATTTTGCCCCTCCAGTTTGGATGGCGAGCTGACGAGCTGCCCTGGAGGTCTTCACTTGATCGCAGGTACAGAGTGGCCAAAGCCTCCCCCGCATTTCCCCCTCCAGTTTGGGTGGCGAGATGACGAGCTGCCCTGGAGGTCTGCAAGATCACGGGTACATAGTGGCCAAAGCCTCCCCCGCATTTTGCCTCTCCAGTTTGGGTGACGAGCTGACGAGCTGCCCTGGAGGTCTGCAAGATAGCGGGTACAGAGTGGCCAACGCCTCCCCCGCATTTTGCCCCTCCAGTTTGGTTGGCGAGCTGACGAGCTGCCCTGGAGGTCTTCACTTGATCGCGGGTACAGAGTGGCCAAAGCCTCCCCCGCATTACCCCCTCCAGTTTGGGTGGCGGGCTGACGAGCTGCCCCGGAGGTCTGCAAGATCGCGGGTACATAGTGGCCAAAGCCTCCACCGCATTTTACCCCTCCAGCTTGGGTGGCGAGCTGACGAGCTACCCCGGAGGTCTGCAAGATAGCGGGTACAGAGTGGCCAAAGCCTCCCCCGCATTTTGCCCCTCCAGTTTGGGTGGCGAGCTGACGAGCTGCCCCGGAGGTCTGCAAGATCGCGGGTACATAGTTGCCAAAGCCTCCCCCTCATTTGCCCCTCCAGTTTGGATGGCGAGCTGACGAGCTGCCCTGGAGGCCTTCACTTGATTGCGGGTACAGAGTGGCCAAAGCCTCCCCCGCATTTCCCCCTCCAGTTTGGGTGGCGAGCTGACGAGCTGCCCCGGAGGTCTGCAAGATCACGGGTACATAGTGGCCAAAGCCTCCCCCGCATTTTGCCCATCCAGTTTGGGTGACGAGCTGATGATCTACCCTGGAGGTCTTCACTTGATCGCGGGTACAGAGTGGCCAAAGCCTCCCCCGCATTTCCCCCTCCAGTTTGGGTGGCGAGCTGACGAGCTGCCCCGGAGGTCTGCAAAATAGCGGGTACAGAGTGGCCAAAGCCTCCCCCGCATTTTGCCCCTCCAGTTTGGGTGGCGAGCTGACGAGCTGCCCTGGAGGTCTTCACTTGATCGCAGGTAAAGAGTGGCCAAAGCCTCCCCCAAATTTCCCCCTCCAGTTTGGGTGGCGAGCTGACGTGCTGCCCCGGAGGTCTGCAAGATCGTGGGTACATAGTAGCCAAAGCCTCCCCCGCATTTTGCCCCTACAGTTTAGGTGGCGAGCTGCCCCGGAGGTCTGCAAGATAGCGGGTACAGAGTGGCCAAAGCCTCCCCTGCATTTTGCCCCTCCAGTTTGGGTGGCGAGCTGACGAGCTGCCCCGGAGGTCTGCAAGATCGCGGGTACGGAGTGGCCAAAGCCTCCCCCGCATTTTGCCCCTCCAGTTTGGGTGGCGAGCTGACGAGCTGCCCTGGAGGTCTTCAAGATTGTGGGTACAGAGTGGCCAAAGCCTCCCCCGCATTTCCCCCTCCAGTTTGGGTGGCGAGCTTACGAGCTGCCACGGAGGTCTGCAAGATCGCGGTTACATAGTGGCCAAAGCCTCCCCCGCATTTTGCCCCTCCAGTTTGGGTGGCGAGATGACGAGCTGCCCCGGAGGTCTGCAAGATCGCGGGTACATAGTGGCCAAAGCCTCCCCCGCATTTTGCCCCTCCAGTTTGGGTGGAGAGCTGACGAGCTGTCCCGGAGGTCTTCAAGATCGCGGGTACATAGTGGCCAAAGCCTCCCGCGCATTTTGCCCCTCCAGTTTGGGTGCCGAGCTGACGAGCTGCCCCGGAGGTCTTCAAGATAGTGGGTACAGAGTGGCCAAAGCCTCCCCAGCATTTTGCCCCTCCAGTTTGGGGGGCGAGTTGACGAGCTGCCCCGGATGTCTGCAAGATCGCGGGTACATAGTGGCCAAAGCCTCCCCCGCATTTTGCCCCTCCAGTTTGGGTGGCGAGCTGACGAGCTGCCCTGGAGGTCTTCACTTGATCGCAGGTATAGAGTGGCCAAAGCCTCCCCCAAATTTTCCCCTCCAGTTTGGGTAGCGAGCTGACGAGCTGCCCCGGAGGACTGCAAGATCGTGGGTACATAGTGGCCAAAGCCTCCCCCGCATTTTGCCCCACCAGTTTGGGTGGTGAGCTGACGAGCCGCCCCGGAGGTCTGCAAGATAGCGGGTACAGAGTGGCCAAAGTCTCCCCCGCATTTTGCCCCTCCAGTTTGGGTGGCGAGCTGACGAGCTGCCCCGGAGGTCTACAAGATAGCGGGTACGGAGTGGCCAAAGCCTCCGCCGCATTTTGCCCCTCCAGTTTGGGTGGCGAGCTGACGAGCTGCCGTGGAGGTCTTCAAGATCGTGGGTACAGAGTGGCCAAAGCCTCCCCCGCATTTCCCCCTCCAGTTTGGGTGGCGAGCTTACGAGCTGCCACGGAGGTCTGCAAGATCGCGGGTACATCGTGGCCAAAGCCTCCCCCGCATTTAGCCCCTCCAGTTTGGGTGGCGAGCTGATGAGCTGCCCCGGAGGTCTGCAAGATAGCGGGTATGGAGTGGCCAAAGCCTCCCCCGTATTTTGCCCCTCCAGTTTGGGTGGCGAGCTGACGAGCTGCCCCGGAGGTCTGCAAGATAGCGGGTACAGAGTGGCCAAAGCCTCCCCCGCATTTGCCCCTCCAGTTTGGGTGGCGAGCTGACGAGCTGCCCTGGAGGTCTTCAAGATCACGGGTACAGAGTGGCCAAAGCCTCCCCCGCATTTCCCCCTCCAGTTTGGGTGGCGAGCTGACGAGCTGCCCCGGAGGTCTGCAAGATCACGGGTACATAGTGGCCAAAGCCTCCCCCGCATTTTGCCCCTCCAGTTTGGGTGGCGAGCTGACGAGCTACCCCGGAGGTCTGCAAGATAGCGGGTACAGAGTGGCCAAAACCTCCCCCGCATTTTGCCCCTCCAGTTTGGGTGGCGAGCTGACGAGCTGCCCCGGAGGTCTTCAAGATCACGGGTACATAGTGGCCAAAGCATCCCCCGCATTTTGCCCCTCCAGTTTGGGTGGCGAGCAGAGGAGCTGCCCCGGAGGTCTTCAAGATAGTGGGTACAGAGTGGCCAAAGCCACCCCCGCATTTTTCCCCTCCAGTTTGGGTGGCGAGCTGACGAGCTGTCCCGGAGGTCTTCAAGATCGCGGGTACATAGTGGCCAAAGCCTCCCCCGCATTTTGCCCCTCCAGTTTGGATGGCGAGCTGACGAGCTACCCTGGAGGTCTTCACTTGATCATGGGTACAGAGTGGCCAAAGCCTCCCCCGCATTTCCCCCTCCAGTTTTGGTGGCGAGCTGACGAGCTGCCCCAGAGGTCTGCAAGATCGCGGGTACATAGTGCCCAAAGCCTCCCCCGCATTTTGCCCCTCTAGTTTGGGTGGCGAGCTGACGAGCTGCCCCGGAGGTCTGCAAGATAGCGGGTACAGAGTGGCCAAAGCCTCCCCCGCATTTTGCCCTTCCAGTTTGGGTGGCGAGCTGACGAGCTGCCCCGGAGGTCTTCAAAATCGCGGGTACATAGTGGCCAAAGCCTCCCCCGCATTTTGCCCCTCCAGTTTGGGTGGCGAGCAGAGGAGCTGCCCCGGAGGTCTTCAAGATAGTGGGTACAGAGTGGCCAAAGCCTCCCCCGCATTTTACCCTCCAGTTTGGGTGGTGAGCTGACGAGCTGTCCCGGAGGCCTTCAAGATCGCGGGTACATAGTGGCCAAAGCCTCCCCCGCATTTTGCCCCTCCAGTTTGGATGGCGAGCTGACGAGCTGCCCTGGAGGTCTTCACTTGATCGTGGGTACAGAGTAGCTAAAGCCTCCCCCGCATTTCCCCCTCCAGTTTGGGTGGCGAGCTGATGAGCTGCCCCAGAGGTCTGCAAGATCGCGGGTACATAGTGGCCAAAGCCTCCCTCGCATTTTGCCCCGCCAGTTTGGGTGGCGAGCTGACGAGCTTCCCCGGTGGTCTTCAAGGTCGCGGGTACATAGTGGCCAATGCCTCCACAACCTTTTGCCCGTCCAGTTTGGGTGGCGAGCTGACGAGCTGCCCCGGAGGTCTTCAAGATAGCGGGTACAGAGTGGCCAAAGCCTCCCCCGCATTTTGCCCCTCCAGTTTGGGTGGCGAGCTGACGAGCTGCCCCGGAGGTCTGCAAGATCGCGGGTACATAGTGGCCAAAGCCTCCCCCGCATTTTGCCCCTCCAGTTTGGGTGGCGAGCTGACGAGCTGCCCTGGAGGTCTTCAAGATTGTGGGTACAGAGTGGCCAAAGCCTCCCCCGCATTTCCCCCTCCAGTTTGGGTGGCGAGCTTACGAGCTGCCACGGAGGTCTGCAAGATCGTGGGTACATAGTGGCCAAAGCCTCCCCCGCATTTTGCCCCTCCAGTTTGGGTGGCGAGCTGACGAGCTGCCCCGGAGGTCTGCAAGATCGCGGGTACATAGTGGCCAAAGCCTCCCCCGCATTTTGCCCCTCCAGTTTGGGTGGAGAGCTGACGAGCTGTCCCGGAGGTCTTCAAGATCGCGGGTACATAGTGGCCAAAGCCTCCCCCGCATTTTGCCCCTCCAGTTTGGGTGCCGAGCTGACGAGCTGCCCCGGAGGTCTTCAAGATAGTGGGTACAGAGTGGCCAATGCCTCCCCAGCATTTTGCCCCTCCAGTTTGGGGGCGAGTTGACGAGCTGCCCCGGAGGTCTGCAAGATCGCGGGTACATAGTGGCCAAAGCCTCCCCCGCATTTTGCCCCTCCAGTTTGGGTGGCGAGCTGACGAGCTGCCCTGGAGGTCTTCACTTGATCGCAGGTATAGAGTGGCCAAAGCCTCCCCCAAATTTTCCCCTCCAGTTTGGGTAGCGAGCTGACGAGCTGCCCCGGAGGTCTGCAAGATCGTGGGTACATAGTGGCCAAAGCCTCCCCCGCATTTTGCCCCACCAGTTTGGGTGGTGAGCTGACGAGCCGCCACGGAGGTCTGCAAGATAGCGGGTACAGAGTGGCCAAAGCCTCCCCCGCATTTTGCCCCTCCAGTTTGGGTGGCGAGCTGACGAGCTGTCCCGGAGGTCTGCAAGATCGCGGGTACATAGTGGCCAAAGCCTCCCCCGCATTTTGCCCCTCCAGTTTGGGTGGCGAGCTGACGAGCTGCCCCGGAGGTCTGCAAGATCGCGGGTACATAGTGGCCAAAGCCTCCCCCGCATTTTGCCCCTCCAGTTTGGGTGGAGAGCTGACGAGCTGTCCCGGAGGTCTTCAAGATCGCGGGTACATAGTGGCCAAAGCCTCCCCCGCATTTTGCCCCTCCAGTTTGGGTGGCGAGCTGACGAGCTGCCCTGGAGGTCTTCAAGATCGCGGGTACAGAGTGGCCAAAGCCTCCCCCTCATTTCCCCCTCCAGTTTGGGTGGCGAGCTGACGAGCTGCCCCGGAGGTCTTCAAGATCGCGGGTACATAGTGGCCAAAGCCTCCCCCGCATTTTGCCCCTCCAGTTTGGGTGGCGAGCTGACGAGCTGCTCCGGAGGTCTGCAAGAAAGCGGGTACAGAGTGGCCAAAGCCTCCCCCAAATTTCCCCCTCCAGTTTGGGTGGCGAGCTGACGAGCTGCCCCGGAGGTCTGCAAGATCGTGGGTACATAGTAGCCAAAGCCTCCCCCGCATTTTGCCCCAACAGTTTAGGTGGCGAGCTGCCCCGGAGGTCTGCAAGATAGCGGGTACAGAGTGGCCAAAGCCTCCCCTGCATTTTGCCCCTCCAGTATGGGTGGCGAGCTGACGAGCTGCCCCGGAGGTCTGCAAGATCGCGGGTACATAGTGGCCAAAGCCTCCCCCGCATTTTGCCCCTCCTGTTTGGGTGGCGAGCTGACGAGCTGCCCTGGAGGTCTTCAAGATTGTGGGTACAGAGTGGCCAAAGCCTCCCCCGCATTTCCCCCTCCAGTTTGGGTGGCGAGCTTACGAGCTGCCACGGAGGTCTGCAAGAACGTGGGTACATAGTGGCCAAAGCCTCCCCCGCATTTTGCCCCTCCAGTTTGGGTGGCGAGCTGACGAGCTACCCCGGAGGTCTGCAAGATCGCGGGTACATAGTGGCCAAAGCCTCCCCCGCATTTTGCCCCTCCAGTTTGGGTGGAGAGCTGACGAGCTGTCCCGGAGGTCTTCAAGATCGCGGGTACATAGTGGCCAAAGCCTCCCCCGCATTTTGCCCCTCCAGTTTGGGTGCCGAGCTGACGAGCTGCCCCGGAGGTCTTCAAGATAGTGGGTACAGAGTGGCCAAAGCCTCCCCAGCATTTTGCCCCTCCAGTTTGGGGGGCGAGTTGACGAGCTGCCCCGGAGGTCTGCAAGATCGCGGGTACATAGTGGCCAAAGCCTCCCCCGCATTTTGCCCCTCCAGTTTGGGTGGCGAGCTGACGAGCTGCCCTGGAGGTCTTCACTTGATCGCAGGTATAGAGTGGCCAAAGCATCCCCCAAATTTTCCCCTCCAGTTTGGGTAGCGAGCTGACGAGCTGCCCCGGAGGTCTGCAAGATCGTGGGTACATAGTGGCCAAAGCCTCCCCCGCATTTTGCCCCACCAGTTTGGGTGGTGAGCTGACGAGCCGCCACGGAGGTCTGCAAGATAGCGGGTACAGAGTGGCCAAAGCCTCCCCCGCATTTTGCCCCTCCAGTTTGGGTGCGAGCTGACGAGCTGCCCCGGAGGTCTGTAAGATAGCGGGTACGGAGTGGCCAAAGCCTCCCCCGCATTTTTCCCCTCCAGTTTGGGTGGCGAGCTGACGAGCTGCCCTGGAGGTCTTCAAGATCGTGGGTACAGAGTGGCCAAAGCCTCCCCCGCATTTCCCCCTCCAGTTTGGGTGGCGAGCTTACGAGCTGCCACGGAGGTCTGCAAGATCGCGGGTACATCGTGGCCAAAGCCTCCCCCGCATTTTGCCCCGCCAGTTTGGGTGGCGAGCTGAGGAGCTGCCCCGGAGGTCTGCAAGATAGCGGGTATGGAGTGGCCAAAGCCTCCCCCGTATTTTGCCCCTCCAGTTTGGGTGGCGAGCTGACGAGCTGCCCCGGCGGTCTGGAAGATAGCGGGTACAGAGTGGCCAAAGCCTCCCCCGCATTTGCCCCTCCAGTTTGGGTGGCGAGCTGACGAGCTGCCCTGGAGGTCTTCAAGATCACGGGTACAGAGTGGCCAAAGCCTCCCCCGCATTTCCACCTCCAGTTTGGGTGGCGAGCTGACGAGCTGCCCCGGAGGTCTGCAAGATCGCGGGTACATATTGGCCAAAGCCTCCCCCGCATTTTGCCCCTCCAGTTTGGGTGGCGAGCTGACGAGCTACCCCGGAGGTCTGCAAGATAGCGGGTACAGAGTGGCCAAAGCCTCCCCCGCATTTTGCCCCTCCAGTTTGGGTGGCGAGCTGACGAGCTGCCCCGGAGGTCTTCAAGATCACGGGTACATAGTGGCCAAAGCATCCCCCGCATTTTGCCCCTCCAGTTTGGGTGGCGAGCAGAGGAGCTGCCCCGGAGGTCTTCAAGATAGTGGGTACAGAGTGACCAAAGCCTCCCCCGCATTTTGCCCCTCCAGTTTGGGTGGCGAGCTGACGAGCTGTCCCGGAGGTCTTCAAGATCGCGGGTACATAGTGGCCAAAGCCTCCCCCGCATTTTGCCCCTCCAGTTTGGATGGCGAGATGACGAGCTACCCTGGAGGTCTTCACTTGATCGTGGGTACAGAGTGGCCAAAGCCTCCCCCGCATTTCCCCCTCCAGTTTGGGTGGCGAGCTGACGAGCTGCCCCAGAGGTCTGCAAGATCGCGGGTACATAGTGGCCAAAGCCTCCCCCGCATTTTGCCCCTCTAGTTTGGGTGGCGAGCTGACGAGCTGCCCCGGAGGTCTGCAAGATAGCAGGTACAGAGTGGCCAAAGTCTCCCCCGCATTTTGCCCCTCCAGTTTGGGTGGCGAGCTGACGAGCTGCCCCGGAGGTCTTCAAAATCGCGGGTACATAGTGGCCAAAGCCTCCCCCGCATTTTGCCCCTCCAGTTTGGGTGGCGAGCAGAGGAGCTGCCCCGGAGGTCTTCAAGATAGTGGGTACAGAGTGGCCAAAGCCTCCCCCGCATTTTGCCCCTCCAGTTTGGGTGGTGAGCTGACGAGCTGTCCCGGAGGTCTTCAAGATCGCGGGTACATAGTGGCCAAAGCCTCCCCCGCATTTTGCCCCTCCAGTTTGGATGGCGAGCTGACGAGCTGCCCTGGAGGTCTTCACTTGAACGTGGGTACAGAGTGGCTAAAGCCTCCCACGCATTTCCCCCTCCAGTTTGGGTGGCGAGCTGACGAGCTGCCCCAGAGTTCTGCAAGATCGCGGGTACATCGTGGCCAAAGCCTCCCCCGCATTTTGCCCCGCCAGTTTGGGTGGCGAGCTGACGAGCTTCCCCGGTGGTCTTCAAGGTCGCGGGTACATAGTGGCCAAAGCCTCCACAACATTTTGCCCCTCTAGTTTGGGTGGCGAGCTGACGAGCTGCCCCGGAGGTCTTCAAGATAGCAGGTACAGAGTGGCCAAAGCCTCCCCCGCATTTTGCCCCTCCAGTTTGGGTGGCGAGCTGACGAGCTGCCCCGGAGGTCTGCAAGATCGCGGGTACATAGTGGCCAAAGCCTCCCCCACATTTTGCCCCTCCAGTTTGGGTGGCGAGCTGACGAGCTGCCCTGGAGGTCTTCACTTGATCGCGGGTACAGAGTGGCCAAAGACTCACCAGCATTACCCCCTCTAGTTTGGGTGGCGAGCTGACGAGCTGCCCCGGAGGTCTGCAAGATCGCGGGTACATAGTGGCCAAAGCCTCCCCCGCATTTTGCCCCTCCAGTTTGGGTGGCGAGCTGACGAGCTGCCCCGGAGGTCTGCAAGATCGCGGGTACATAGTGGCCAAAGCCTTCCCCGCATTTTGCCCCTCCAGTTTGGGTGGCGAGCTGACGAGCTGCCCTGGAGGTCTTCACTTGATCGCGGGTACAGAGTGGCCAAAGCCTCCCCCGCATTTCCCCCTCCCGTTTGGGTGGCGAGCTGACGAGCTGCCCCGGAGGTCTGCAAGATCGTGGGTACATAGTGGCCAAAGCCTCCCCCGCATTTTGCCCCTCTAGTTTGGGTGGCGAGCTGACGAGCTGCCCCGGAGGTCTGCAAGATAGCGGGTACAGAGTGGCCAAAGCCTCCCCCGCATTTTGCCCCTCCAGTTTGGGCGGTGAGCTGACGAGCTGCCCCGGAGGTCTGCAAGATAGCGGGTACGGAGTGGCCAAAGCCTCCCCCGCATTTTGCCCCTCCAGTTTGGGTGGCGAGCTGACGAGCTGCCCTGGAGGTCTTCAAGATCGCGGGTACAGAGTGGCCAAAGCCTCCCCCTCATTTCCCCCTCCAGTTTGGGTGGCGAGCTGACGAGCTGTCCCGGAGGTCTTCAAGATCGCGGGTACATAGTGGCCAAAGCCTCCCCCGCATTTTGCCCCTCCAGTTTGGATGGCGAGCTGACGAGCTGCCCTGGAGGTCTTCACTTGATCGTGGGTACAGAGTGGCCAAAGCCTCCCCCGCATTTCCCCCTCCAGTTTGGGTGGCGAGCTGACGAGCTGCCCCAGAGGTCTTCAAGATCGCGGGTACATAGTGGCCAAAGCCTCCCCCGCATTTTGCCCCTCCAGTTTGGGTGGCGAGCTGACGAGCTTCCCCGGTGGTCTTCAAGGTCGCGGGTACATAGTGGCCAAAGCCTCCACAACATTTTGCCCCTCCAGTTTGGGTGGCGAGCTGACGAGCTGCCCCGGAGGTCTTCAAGATAGCGGGTACAGAGTGGCGAAAGCCTCCCCTGCATTTTGCCCCTCCAGTTTGGGTGGCCAGCTGACGAGCCGCCCCGGAGGTCTGCAAGATTGCGGGTACATAGTGGCCAAAGCCTCCCCCACATTTTGCCCCTCCAGTTTGGGTGGCGAGCTGACGAGCTGCCCTGGAGATCTTCACTTGATCGCGGGTACAGAGTGGCCAAAGCCTCACCTGCATTACCCCCTCTAGTTTGGGTGGCGAGTTGACGAGCTGCCCCGGAGGTCTGCAAGATCGCGGGTACATAGTGGCCAAAGCCTCCCCCGAATTTTGTCCCTCCAGTTTGGGTGGCGAGCTGACGAGCTGCCTCGGAGGTCTGCAAGATCGCGGGTACATAGTGGCCAAAGCCTTCCCCGCATTTTGCCCCTCCAGTTTGGGTGGCGAGCTGACGAGCTGCCCTGGAGGTCTTCACTTGATCGCGGGTACAGAGTGGCCAAAGCCTCCCCCGCATTTCCCCCTCCAGTTTGGGTGGCGAGCTGACGAGCTGCCCCGGAGGTCTGCAAGATCGTGGGTACATAGTGGCCAAAGCCTCCCCCGCATTTTGCCCCTCTAGTTTGGGTGGCGAGCTGACGAGCTGCCCCGGAGGTCTGCAAGATAGCTGGTACAGAGTGGCCAAAGCCTCCCCCGCATTTTGCCCCTCCAGTTTGGGCGGTGAGCTGACGAGCTACCCCGGAGGTCTGCAAGATAGCGGGTACGGAGTGGCCAAAGCCTCCCCCGCATTTTGCCCCTCCAGTTTGGGTGGCGAGCTGACGAGCTGCCCTGGAGGTCTTCAAGATCGCGGGTACAGAGTGGCCAAAGCCTCCCCCTCATTTCCCCCTCCAGTTTGGGTGGCGAGCTGACGAGCTGCCCCGGAGGTCTTCAAGATCGCGGGTACATAGTGGCCAAAGCCTCCCTGGCATTTTGCCCCTCCAGTTTGGGTGGCGAGCTGACGAGCTGCCCCGGAGGTCTGCAAGATAGCGAGTACAGAGTGGCCAAAGCCTCCCCCGCATTTTGCCCCTCCAGTTTGGGTGGCGAGCTGACGAGCTGCCCCGGAGGTCTACAATATAGCGGGTACAGAGTGGCCAAAGCCTCCCCCGCATTTTGCCCCTCCAGTTTGGGTGGCGAGCTGACGAGCTGCCCCGGAGGTCTTCAAGATAGCGGGTACAGAGTGGCCAAATCCTCCCCCGCATTTTGCCCCTCCAGTTTGGGTGGCGAGCTGACGAGCTGCCTCGGAGGTCTTCACTTGATCACCGGGTTGGGGTCCAACCCTTAGTCAGTGTTTCGGTGATTGGTATGGGATTTGACATGGGTGTGACCCTTCGTTCCCACAGACGGCGCCAATTGTTGCGGGGTAGAACTCGCGTACAATGAATTTGTATTAGGGGGATCCAAGGGCACGGTGGTTATGTTAAGGAAGGGATTATGGTAGGCTATTTGACAGGTGATTAGAGGGGTGATGCAGCTAAGCTTGTCGTTAGAGTAGACCACGGAATCGAATCCGACAGGATGCAGAGAAGGGGCCGAACTGCCTTGGTTGAGGGCACGCACGACTGGTGATGACGAGCTAACCTGCGCAAGGAGAAACTTGTCAGAAAGGCCGGGTTGGGGTCCAACCCTTAGCCTCTCCGATGCCTAAGTCAGTAATAGGTCTTAAAGCGGGGGCTAGGCACGCAGGTCGGACTGAGGGTGAGTCGACCGTACGTGACGAGCTATGAGTAGAAGAACAAAGATGTGGACGACCTTTGCTCTTGCCTCTTGTGTGTGAATAAGGAGATTGAGAGTGAATTTTCTCCCCCTTTCACCGCAAGAAGTGAGGGGGTATTTATACCTGATGGGAGGCGGTTTGGTAGGGCTGACCTGGCATGCTGAGCTGGCCCTGCTGTCAGCGGAAGCTTCGGACGAGGATGTCAGGAACAGGAGTGCCTGTCACGCTTTTGTCAGACGGTGCATCGGTCCGGGGTGCTTTTGTCAGGGTGTAAGGGCCGAAAGCATTAAGTGTCAGGGGGGCGCAGCGGCCAGTGGGTGCTTTGTCAGATGGTCGGTCGGTGATAGTGTCAGTAGCGTCCTTGTACTAGGTTGTTTGTCGTGTCCAATGTGCCAAAGAACAGTCCCGTAGCTCGTCCCCATAGCTCGGCCCCGTAGCTCGTCACCGTAGCTCGGCCCCCTTAGCTCGGCCCCCTTAGCTCGGCCCGTCACCGTAGCTCGTGTAATGCCCTACAAGCTACTGCACAAGTACTAGAGGGGGGGTGAATAGTACTTTAAAAATAACAAGGAGTATAATTCCTAATTATCGTGCAAACAACTACCAAATCAATTTACAGAAGCTTAAATTGAATACAACAACAAAATTAACAATGCAAACAATAGAATGTTACTGGGTTCGGATCCACCCAAGTCTCTCCGACTTGTTCCCGGTGATCCTATGTCCCAACCACCCGGATCCCCTCCGGATACTTGAGTTAGAAACCCTAACTCAAGATTTCCACTATGAAATACTTGTGAAAAACCTCCATAAGTCAAATCATACAAAATGTAATTTGTGACTCCCACAACCCGGGATCACAACCACACTCTCACAACCGAGAGTGAAACTTACAATTCAAATATGAAATGAAATAAGAAAACTTCTTACCGACAAAATACCTATGCCTTGAGTATTGCTTACGAATTAGGGCAAGGATCATTTTGAGGAAGAAGTGGCACCAAACCCTAGCTCCAAGACGTAGATCAGCGATGGAGAGCTATGGGTATGATGGTGACCTAGATTCAAGCACTTGGCTTGGAAGGCTTCACACTCAATGAATCTCTCTTTGGAAGTAATAGTTAGGAGAGATTATTGAATGGAATGATTGAGCTTTGAATGAGCTTGGAATGATTTCTCTTGATCTCTAAACTTGCAATAATTTCAGCCTTGGCAGCAATGAATGCAGCCAATCAAGTATATATAGGATAGAGGAGAGAGAGAGAGAAAAACGTTTCAATTAATGCTCCAACGGCTCTTTTCTGAACCCAACTAGTCGGTCAAAGAACAACCACCGACCGACTAGTTCATCAACTAGTCGGTCGGTCAATTAACGTATACCGACTAAAAAGTGAACAGAGAAAAGATCAAAGCACAGACATAAGGAACTAGTCGGTCCAAGAAGAGTAGCTGACCGACTAGTTTCACAACTAGTCTGTCGGTTACTCAACAGAGACCGACTAACAGATAAAACTGAAGTCTGAGCTAAGAATAGACTTAGTCGGTCCAAGAACAAATGTTGACCGACTAATTCACCAACTAGTCGATCTCCAAATGAGCTTAGACCGACTAACGATAAACAGTAAGTTAGGTGAAAAATTGGCATGTACAGTAAACTAAACTAGTCGGTCCAAGAAGGAAAGTTGACCGACTAGTTCATCAACTAGTCGGTCGATCAATAAACACAGACCGACTAAAGATAAACAGTAGCTTAGGTTCAAAAGTGCATGTACAGGGAAAGCTCAACTAGTCGGTCACAGAAGCATCACTGACCGACTAGTTCACAAACTAGTCGGTCGGTGAGTCAACTTTGACCGACTAACTGTAAACAGTAAAGAGCTTAGAATTAACTGACTGAAACTAGTCGGTCCAAGAAGCTTTGCCGACCGACTAGATCACCATCTAGTCGGTCAGTTCTTCTTCTTGAACCAACTAACATGCACAAGAAGTCGTGAATCGAAGCGCGAAGCTTCGGAAAGGATTGTATGGACTTCTACTAAGATCCTAGGGCTAAGATATGAGCGTTATGAAGATTTAAACCGTAAGACCTACTCAAGGCTTAACATTCTACGAAAGAAGCTTAAAGACTATAAATAAAACTTGACGATACCGTCTTCAATAGCTTCAATCGAATCTTCATAACTTCTAAAATGGTCCATAAGCTTCAACGAAGCTTTAGGCATACGATCACGTGCTTTGAGAAGTCTTGAGACGTCGTAATTGATATTCATATGAATTTGGCGACGATCTCCATAACTGCGCTCACAAAGTGTTAGTTCACGTTATATTTATGTTTGTTCATCATCTAAAACCAAATCCGGGGAGTCCAATATCCAACATTCTCCCCCTTTTTGGTGATGACAAACCAACATAAATAATAATCAAAAAATAATAATTCAAATGAAATTTACTTACTCCCCCTGCATTGATGACACGTTAATTCCAAATTAAACAATAATAATACGCATCAAGCAGGCGAGTAAAGTATATAAATGAGAATCGATTATTGAATTGTCGAATACCAAAAGTAGGTTATTTGAAATATCGGATTTGAAAATCCATTTATATGTCTTAACTCCCCCTGAATCTAACACATCAAGTTAGATTCTTGGAAAAATGATTTAAATTTTCATTTAGCACATTGATATTATTATATCTCTCCCCCTTTGTCATAAGCAAAAAGAGCGGGAGGATAACAACGACAACAACAATGGCCTCAAATAAAAAAGCACGGGAGTCGTAGAAAACGACGACGGTTCAAGTGATACCAAAAGAATACGAATAAAATCAAGGCGTGTCAATGAAACCATAGTCGAATAATCGTAAAACAAAATCATCAAAACTCAAATCAATATTACGGATTGAGTTATGGAATATACTCTCCAATATCAACATTCTTGGTTAATTTAGTGCATGGAAAACAATTCTATGTTTCCATAGAAGAAATTTCTATTAAACCAAGGTAATATCGTCGATCGACGAAATCCAACATCAGAGGTAAAAAAAATTATAACTTTTGCACAATAGTATGAAATGTCAAGCGCGATGTATCTATATTATAAAACAGGGATGTTATCATGGGTTTTTGGATAAGAGTTTTTGATAAGAGATGAGAAATTGGGTATATATGAGGGATGTTGTTAAGAGAAAATTGGATAAGATAAGAGAAATTGGATAAGATATGAGAAATTGGATAAGAGAAATTGGATAAAGGGATGTAAGTTGATGATGACTAGGACAAATTTTGGGGGGAAATTTTAAGTTTGAAATTTTAAGTTTGAAACAAAATATTGGGGGGAATTAAATTTGGGAAGGGATTAATTTTGGGGGGAACAATTCAGCACCCAAAAAACTCCCGCTGCCTCATAAAAAACCCCCGCTGCCTCCCAAAAAACCCCCGCTGCCTCCCAAAAAACCCCCGCTAACCTGGCTGATCATCGAGGACATAAAAACCCCTCGATGAGGTTTGAAATTTTAGGGATGCGTATGAGGTTGCGTATGAGGGCTGATCATCGAGGATCTAGGAGATCGGAAGAGGTCCCAGGAGAAGGGGGACGACGGAGAGAACCCAAAAGGGCGACTTCTACATACCTGGACGGATGCCCAGAAGAAGCCCCAGGGCGGAATCAACGCCGAGCTCCCCAAAGAACTGCAGAGAGATCGGAGAACAACAGACCCAAAGGGGAACACCCCTGCCCCCTGCCCCCTCCCCGAGCACCCCCTGCCTCCCCAAGCACCCCCTACCCCCTCCCCGCGGTGCCAATTTGATCGAGAGGATGAAGGCTGAAGCTGCGGCCTGAATTCTTGATCTCTTCATCAAGGTAGCCCTTCCTCAAATAGTAGGTTCTCTTCATCAAGGTAGGCATTCTGATCGAGTTCTCTTCATCAAGAAACCATATCAGCCAGTTTATTTATTTGGGGGTGGAATTTTTTTTGTCTGCAGGTATGATCAGGTATTATCTTCATCAAGCCAAAGGAAGCTGACGAACAGGGTGAGACCAACCTGGGCTTGAGAGCTATAAGGAAAGTATGATCAAGTATTTTAGTTTAAGAATTCTTTTCTCTTTCTTTTGGATTCAGATATTTTTAATTAGGACTTGAGTTTGATTGAGATTTGCTTGCTCTTACCCAAAGCAGCAATGATTTCTAAATAATGATTTCTAGCAAGCTTTGTTGAAATGTGGAGATTGCAAGAGTTCATGCTCACTGTAAAATGTGAAGATTTCTAGCAAGCTTTGTTGAAATGTGAAGATTTTATTCAGAATGGCAATATTGAAAGGTTGAAATATGAAGGTTTGTTGAATAAAGATTGTAATGTGAAGCTTTGTTGAAATAATGATGGTTTTATTGAGTTCATATCTTTTTTTGGCAACTGAGTTGTTTGAGAATCCTGAATTTTTTGAGCTTGGGGAGTTTAAACAGATGGTTGATTCATGTAATGGTGTTTTGAGAGTGAAACCTTCTAAATTTGTGAGTGTTTCTATTAATCATTTTAGAAAATTTGCATGAATATCCAGGATTCATGAATATCCAGTATAAATTTGCTGAGAATTACATTTGTTGATACTGGATATTCATGAATAAATTTGCTGAGAATTTGCTGATGAACACGTTCAGTATACTTGAGAATTACATTCATGGATATCCTAGCCGATACTGGATATTCATGTATACTGTATAAATTTGCTGAGTATTCCAGTATCAATTGATACTGGATATCTGTAAACCTTCTAAATTTGTAAATTGATACTGGATATTCATGAATCCTGAGAATTAATTTTGACAAAATATCTAACATAATAATCAGTGCATTAATAATTCACATACAGTTTTGGGATTAAATTGTAGCCAGAAAATCTAGAATTTTGCATGAATTCACAATAACTTCATAAATATTTGAAGACAAATTAATAGGTTAGCTATTTAAGAACACAAGAACAGTTTGATATTCATGAGTAAGCCAGTAATTAATAGGTTAGCTATCTAAAATTGGATGGTATCACCGTGGGTGCCTCCAAATCCAACACTATATTTCCTATATGTATCGAAATTGGCCAGTATTTTAAGTCAATGTATCCAAATTAATAGGTTGTGTTCTTTTTTTAAGTCACTGTAAATACGCAATTGTTACTGGGTTGAGTTGTTTTTAAGAAAATCATTTCTTTTTATTTCTGTCATATCAATTATGAGAAACCTCAAAATCAAAACATACAGAATGGATGTTGTTGTCAACCCCCTCCCACAAAAAACCTTCGTTGCTTCATATTCCATCCTTTTATTAATGAATGTTTGTGATCTTAGTCATGTATAACAGGTCAAACATGAACAGTGAACAATGTTGCATCTTCTAATTGAATGGAGAGAACTCTCATCCTTTGTATTTTCTTTTTATTGCTATGAGTTTAAAGTCTCAGTAAGTATTAAATTGATTTATTAGCTATTTTGTGAATAGTTACATGAAAGTTAGTAATTGATTTGATAACATTTGCCATATTAATAGTATAATTTTTACTAATTTAGGCAAAAGAGGTGTTACTGGAAGAGTTAAGTTTAGAAGGCGAAAAAGTACTATTATGCAGGAATTCAAGAATTCATGGTTTGTTGTTTTCTTTTTTATTTTTCTTTTTGATTTTTCTTATTCATTTTATTTTATTTTACAGCTACGAGAACATGTCTTTGGAGTAACTATAACGTTTGATTGAGATTCTTACAATTTTAACATCCTGGTTTCCCTTTTTTTAAAGTTTAGTTGTTGTTCGATCAAGTTACATTGACAAATGTAACAAATTGAGTTTTTTGGAACCTGGTAGATGTTGACAAAGTAGAAATTTTGATATGCATTAGATGATGCTAAATCAAACTAGCTTATTGTCACCATTGATTGGTTATTGTATGAATATGAATGTGTGCCAAAATATTGACAACATAAATTGTATTTATAAAGGGAACTCCATTATAGAAAGTTTCATGTTGGATATTTGATGTAGTGAGTCAAAGAACAAACAAAGATGCTAGGAAATTGATCAGGCAATCCTCACCAATATAAGCTAATTGAATCAAAACATTAGTTACGTTGCAGAGTAGCAGTTGTCAGTTTTGCAGAGAAATTCTTTTCTATATTAATGTTTACACATGTGAAAGACAATAGATACTTCGAGTATGTTTTCCCTTTTGTTGGGCATCTCCTTTTTTGAGTTTTCATGTGTTTATTTTTCTACTGCTCCGTCCTTTTTGTGCTTGCAGGTTTTGTTGGAGGCAACTGGAAATGTGTATGTATGAGCTTTCACTACATTCTTTTTCTGTTCCATGTCAGTTGTAATTGCAAATCAATAAGTAGAGTTTGCATAGAGAAAGGGTTTGAGTTGCATAAAGAAAGGGTGCATGAGGCCAACAAGAAGCTCGATAAAGCGAACAAGAACATGTATGAAGATGGCTTTTCGTTAAAATTTTCGGATTAGGATTTCGGGCTTTTTTGATAGATAATTTATATTTTTTGCCTCGATATTTCTTCTGGTTTTTTGAGATTAAACTTGATTGAACTAATTGAAGATAATGTTTATGATATCCTTTGCTTTGTTTTAATTAACTATATGCAATTCGTATTAGTTAGGTTTTCTGGAAATTGTCTATATTTGCATATCTTTAGTTCATCTTTGATCTTTATTTAAGCACTTTGAATGTCATGCAGCAGAGCTAATTTTTTTCACGCTTTCAAATTATTTTAAAATTCTTTGGTTCATAATATTTATGAATACATTTTTAATATCATCTCAAGACTCATGCTTTTTTTTGCTCAAGGCTATCACACAGCTCTTTTTTCGTGCACTTTTTTTCATGCAGAATAGGAGGAAGCATCTAAGGCTCATTTTTTGCTCATGAAGAAAAGGAGGAAGTAGGTCACGGCTAATTTTTTGAGCAAGCAGGTCTGTAATTTTTTTGAACCCTTTGTTTACATTTAACCCAATAGCTATTTTTTGAACCCTGTTACATTCAGCAATTATGTGCTCATTGAACCCTTTGCTCTTTTGATTATAATTTTGAAGGGTAAATGGTTTGATTTTGCTGCATTTGAGGAAGTTGAGTTATATCTGAGAGATGATTTTGGGTTGTAGTAGGGAAAAGGTTCAACTTTGTTATATGGATTTGAGATTAAACTAGGATTGAACTAATTGAAGATAATGATGATGCTTCCATTTGCACCTGTTTAATTAACTATATGCAATTTGTTTTAGTTTGGTGTGGGTTTAGTAGTACTTTTCTATATAGGACTATGTTCACTTTCTTTCATCTTCGTTTGAGCAATTTGAATGTAATACCGGGCCTATAATTTTAACTACATTGTAGGGGTTTGAGTCAATTTGCGTCTAATAAAACATTTAATTTTATTCCATTGTTTGTTTGCTTAAAAAACAACTATTATTTTATAAAAAATATTGTTTGCATGTGCATGTGTGTTCATGTGTGTATTTTATATGATATGTAAAATAAAGGATTTGCATAATACAAATCATCATCCTTTGGCATCTACATAGCAAGCCTTATCCGATAATTAATTAGCAAATTGAAGGCAAGTCTCATTTAGAAATATGATGGTTTAGTTACATTGGATAATTAAAGTGTAAATTGTGACTATAAAGCTGCAATGTATGCCGTGAAAACAAAAGTCATTTAATTGAAGTCTCAATACTAACATTAAGATACCAAATAGCTACTTGAATCAATTAGTTGGTAGAGTTATTTAATTTTTTGAGGCACCAGAATTGGCCCAAATTAGGAACATGCCATGAATCAAATTGCAATTTAGAAAGGGCTGAAAGAATTGCTTATCAATGCATGATCAGACTAGCAGCCTCAGCTAGCATCAGGCAGCATTGGGGATTGAGTAAGCAACAGTTGAGCTGGTGCCTCTGGTGGAATGTGTGAAGCAAGACAGTATAGATCTATAACATTTTGTAAGGTAGTTTACAAGATAGTGTAAGCCTACAATCTTTTTACCAAATTAAGAAAGCAGTTGAGGCTACATCTATATTGCAATTGCCTACCAACAAAGTGATGAATACTAAATACTGCAGGACCAAGTTCATATTAGAATATAATGTATGCATTCCATACTACACTCCATGAAATGCCAATAACACAAGTTACACAAAGTAATTCAATCAGAGTTAATCTAATAATGTGCATAATGATGTGATTTGACAAATATAGCATTCACGGTTTAATGCAAGTAAATGTAAGATTGGAGGTTGTACTATTGAATCATAGTAAGAAGTGCTTGGAAATCAAGTCTAGCTTCTTCTACTTAATCAAAGATAGTAATATTTTATGCATAATCTGCCTCATATATGCACTTTGTTTCTTCTCTCTTCAAAAATGTGTTGAAGAATGCAATGTAAGATTGGCTGGTGTCCATTGCAGTGCTCATGGTCATCCGACCACTCTTTCAAGCTACTGGTGGCATCTTGCTCCAAATGGCTCCAGTCAACATTCCCTACTCTGCCTTGAGCAAATGCCATAGACAAGTATAATATTTTTCCATACACATTTCTCTGTGCGCTTAGTTTTTCATAGCAGTTGCTTATGTTAATGATACTACTTTTGTATAGATAGCTGCCCTCGAGGACGTTTCAGAAGTTTCTCAAGCATGGTTCTGGGAAATCGTACCTGGTACTGCCGTTGGCTTGGAATCAATACAGGTAAAGTGCAAAAAATTTTAGGGGCTAATTTATGATTCTTTTATGGGTTTTTGTTCATATTTCACATTTTAGGAATGTATTCTCGAATCCTTAATTATCAATTTAAATTTTATGGTCCTGAAATTGTTTTTGTTCCTTAGGATACAAAATGCAATCAATCCCCTAATTTGAATTGTATAGCGTTCAAAATTATTACTTTGCCCTCAATTTTTGTACATGAGGATAGATTTCTTATGTTTAGTGAGTTTAATTCGTTCAAAATTTCATGTTACATTGAGTTCACAGTTTATTATGCTCATTAGTCATTATATATTTTGCATGCTTTAGTCCTTTGCCAATATGCAATGATTAGAAATCTGTTCAAGAAAGGTATCATGTAGACATGAAAGTTGAAATTATTGTCATCTTTGATAAAACTTTATGAAAAAGGACTAACAGAAAGTTAGGATAACTGGCTTCTAATTTTTTGTTGTCATCTCCCTATGAAT
The DNA here is from genome assembly GCA_030789695.1 of Scilla litardierei. NCBI lineage: Eukaryota > Viridiplantae > Streptophyta > Magnoliopsida > Asparagales > Asparagaceae > Scilla > Scilla litardierei. The sequence continues at coordinate 134,891,511 of CM061136.1, read as the reverse complement.
ATAAGCTTCGCACACCTGATAAATTATATTCTTATAACATTCCACAGCCATAAACGTTTATTTGAAAAAAATTCAATTAACATTCTTGCTAAATTTTGACAATCTGTTGGATGAACATGTAAAAAGTACGGCCAATGCATTGAGAAGCACTCAACTATTTATTTCAACTTGATAGATGTTCAAAAGACACTTCATGTTAATCAGCTTTTGCTCCATCAATGTGGGAAACTAGCATTAAAACTACATGGAACTTATGTTTCGATTCCTGCATTTAGTTTATATGCATGTAGCAGGTTACTTCTGATGTCATCTCAATGCCGGCTGCAACTTTTAATTAGCTACCATCACTTCAATCTACTCCATAAACATTGAGACTTTTTGTAACTTGAAGATGCATTCAACATGTTTCGACTTCAAGTCTAGCTGATCTAGAAATACCCACCATTTTGAAAACAGTACGCATTAGTCATTAGTCCGTTTAAAAGCATTATCCCACAGTGATTAGTAGGCGTTGGTTATTAACATTTGAAAGCAGTAGATATTTCTCATGCATATTTGTTTGAAAGCATAATGTTTGAAAGTAGTAGATATTTTTGTTCAATGCTGCTGAGCTTATTTTTGGGGGAAACGAAAATATCAAGCGGTTGAGCTTATATTGGGGGAAAAAAGGAAACCCTACTTTAAAAAAATGCTATGTTTCCTAAATATCTGACTCATTGTTTGTTTAATTTCGGATTTTAGGCTTCATTCGCCATGTTTTCTGAATATTTGACGCCATGTTTCCCACAATTTTTGTACCAGGAGCACTCTTGAGGTGAATGCAATGGTTTCCCACATTGTTTGTACCAATCACACTCTTGAGGTGAATGTTGCTTCTGGGTCTCCGTCATTTTTCATTATTTTTGTGTTTTAAGTTAAGAGTATGTCTTTTTCCTGTCGGTAATTTTTTGATGATTTAAGCAGTGTTTTTTAGAAGTGACCTAATCTTAAAAGATGGGGTCTTGGATGTTACTAAGACTTATGTGTTCTGAAATGGGCATGTGCCATCTCCTGGCCAATAAATACATAATTTGCAAAATTCAAGTTTTTATGAAATGCATTTTGTTTGCAAGTGAGTAATTTAATTTGATATTGTTGTTTTCATTATTATTTTGGTGGGAGATTTGATCTGGTTTGTTCTCCTCCACATTGGCCCTTATGTTTGCGTCAAATGCTCTGGTTTGCATGTGTGCTATGCATGAATCAGAAAGTGGAATGATTTTATCCCTGTATTATTGGTGAAATTATTATACTGAGGCATGTATGCATCGCAGTGTAATTTTATCCCTAAATCATGTATGTATGCATTGCAGTGTAACCCTACTGTATGTTCTCTTAAATAACTAATGTCTTCAATTCTGTAGGTTCAATACCTAATGTGTACACCAAGTTCACTACTCATGTATGCATCACAGTGTAACAGTCATGTATGTGCTTTCAAATCATAGCCATTAAGTCAGATCTTTGCTTTTTAACTTGGTTGGCAAATGATATGACGTTTTATTTTACAAGGTCATCATCTGGAATTTTTTTAATATCATGTTACCTCTTTGTTCTATATATTTGTTGAGAAGTATGTATTTCATACATGTGTCAAGTGATCTATTGAATACATCAAATCCTACATCTTTTGCATCAATCTTATATCATATGAGGCATATAGATGTGTACACTGATTTTAACAATATAAGGCATCTTGCAGCTTATTCATAAAGCAAGCACATGTTTAATATAATTATTTTACTGATCAAGGTATGATCTGCATTTGAATTAGTCTGCAAGTGATGCTGCCCTCGCAGGTGATGTAGAGTAATGCTTTCTCCAGGATCCTGTTCATGGGAACGTGTGTGCATGCGTGCATGAAAGAATGGTTTAGGCCTATGATCGTTAATAAGGGAAACACTTGCAAGCCGTGTGTAAAATAGATATATGACACAGTTTGGTTTGAAGAAACAGGAGCTGAATGCGATTAGAAGACACAAGTTGAACCCAGGATGGGATAGACAACCATCGACTAATTAGCTGACTACGAGTACTGATTTGATGAGTAATTGTTCATGTAGGTTGATTACTAAAATCTGTTGAGTTTTCTACATTAGTTCCTTCCACCACCATCGCACAGAGAAGCGCAGAAGAAGTTTTTGCTGGACATTTTGTGGTGCCTACATGTTTTCAGGACATCGGCAATTTAGCCCAAGAGAAGTAGGTTGATAATTTGGTATTATGCTTGAACTTAACTTCTTACGAGATATATAAGCTTTTAGTGGTGGAACAGGGATCAATCCAGCAAGTAGCTTTAGTGCTGCATTCATCTACAATGGGCACAGGGCTTGGCATGATCAGGTGTGCTCATGACTAAACCCTTCTTTTCATTAATTACATAATGTTCTATTAAATTGTTGGGTGTGTAGTGGATATTTTGGGTAGGTCCATTTGTTGGGGCTCTGGCAGCTGCACCATACCACCAGTACATCCTGAGAGCAGCAGCCATCAAGGCATTGGGCTCATTTAGGAGCAGCAGAAGCAACTATGCTTCTAGATAACGAAAGCTTTGTGTTGCATGTTATTGTGTGAATGAAGTGGTGGGTGCCTTTTTTTCATTCTCCTTTATGTGAGCTGCTGGATGCTCTTTGGTGCTGCGAATTTGTGCTTATGTTGGTTTCTATCATCTTTAATATTATTGAAATGAAAATGAAGAATTAGTGTGTTATTTGGCTTTTGGGATCTTATGTTTACTTGATGTTTTTGTAGGGTGTAATTATTGTTTGGGCGACGGTTACGATTGCTTTCGAGGACATTCCAGGCGCTATCTATTTAAAGCAGGGGTATTTAGGGAATTTATATGGGGCATTACACAGAAAAGGATGAGAAGACAAATGCATGGTAGGACCACGGGGAAGGACATTTGAAAACTGATATATATTCAGTGATGCCTGAGTCAGCATGTTTTCTAATGTAAAGTTTGTATAGTCTGTACCTGGAAATTTTTGTTATCAAAAGTGTATATTCTGTGTAGATTTAACAGCAGTTTAAAACTGCGAACTTTATGTTAGTTTTACTCAAAATTGTAAATTTTGGATATTTGGAAGCAATATAAAGACTGAAATTTTTGTTGTTCATTGTTCTGAAAAGTGTGCTTTGTTCATTGTTTTGCCATTGAAAACATAACGGTGACAGTGACAAAGCAATCAGTTATTTTGGTGATTGTTCTCGAATGTTTTGGTGATTGTTATAGCATTGCTTCATTTGTCAACAGCCTCAAAGCCCAAGGAGCAACCACTTAATAACATCATGAATTATTTTGATGGACACTAATTAGATATATATAGTTCATTGAAATATTCTTTAGTTGCTGCTAGCTCAAAGATGTGTCGTAGTTGCCTTGACAAATGATTGGATGGTCATGGATATACTATTTGTTAATACAAGAGGTGACCAATTCATAGTAAGCCCCATATGAACAAAAGCTAACTCTAAAAGCTAGAAAACTGAAGGAAATATAGCGTAAATTCAGGAACTCAATTGTACAGTCTTAACATTATTTTAATGTATATAATACAGAAAATCATGTTTCTATTAGGATCAAATTAGGATAGTGTGCACTTAGCCACTAAGGCATCCTGTTGAATTTAAATCATTTATAAAAATGGAAACCATGTTTCTCCTACAGAACATATATTAGTAACATTATCAACATATACATGAACGTGGATTCTTTAGAATCAAATGATGAAACAACTAAGTTCAATGATCCAAAACATTACATTGCCCAAATGAACAATACAAAGAGAGCTTGACACAAACATGAAAAATCTAAAAAATCTATATTACATTTGAGGACTTTTTTGAATTCTAGGTCTGACTAGGACAAGCTGACTCGGACAAAAAGGTTGATAGAAATACTGTGTGGATTTAATCTTGGTAAATCAACGGCTATGATGTAACAGATGTATTTTTGATGTAACAGATGTAAATATTATTATGGTGCTACTTGGCTTAGACTAATAGAACTGGATCTACATGACTTGTGTGTAACATTATTAAGGTGCTACTTTTTGATGTAACAACTGTAAATTTTAATAGTTCCTTGCATGGTGTTTTTACTTCACCAAGTGCAATTGTTTTCATGGTTGGATGTAATTGGGGGGCACATGATGACATGGCTAATGCACAGAATCTGATCAATGCTGCCAAATTCTGCAGAATCTAATTCCCTTTATAACGTGATTGAGTGGGAAATTATTTATCGACTGTTGTCGAACATACAGGTACACCTTTAACATACAACCCCTAGCTGCATAATGTGGATTGGCATCACTATATATGGCAATGTAAGAAATTTTTAACTTCAGTAAAAATCATTTTTTGCCTTATTATTTCTTTCAATATGAATCTTTCAATATGAATGGTTAGCTAAAATATTTGTTTGTATTTTTATATACAGGTGGATGCAGATTTGTATAAAACTGTAAGTCTTTAATCATACCTTTTTACTATATATTTTATTTTATTTCATTTGATTTCTTAATATTTTTTGTTCTTATAGGTTGTGTTACTTGCTCAAAATAATATAGATGTCAATTTGCCTGATTATATAAGAATTTGGTGGGACAAGGTATGCTGACTAATACATAAGTTATCATTTTCATATTAAGACTTTTTAAGTTAGTAAATTATTATTATTATTATTATTTTCAGCAAGATGCAAAAAGAATTGTAGATGCACATGTGACAGGGAATATTGATGCACCAGAAACATGTGTTATGGATGTAATGTAAAAAATATTAGAATTTTATTCCCACAATATCATTTTCATTGAATATCAACATATCATTTGTGTTATAGAATTGGAAGTTAGTTCTTAAGGAGCTTGATTGGGTCTATAAAACACGTCCACCTATGCTCCCCCGCATAAGGTAAAAACATTTTTAAGTTTAAATTATTAATATTATCACATATTTCTTTATTTCTCTAACCAATTTATGTTTGTAATTTTCCTAGGTTATTGTGCATCCAGATGACACACGATGTTGGATTGAGATTGACACGCATTCCTTTTATAATGTAATGAAGAGGAAGTTTCCTGCTGAACCATGATGGATTGTGTATTAACAGCTTTGATGTAACAAATGTATTTTTGATGTAACAAATGTAAATATTATTATGGTTCTACTTGGCTTAGACTAATAGAACTGGATCTACATTACTTTTGTGTAACATTATTAAGGTGCTACTTTTTGATGTTAGAAATGTAAATTTTAATAGTTGCTTGCATGGTGTTTTTACTTCACCAATTGCAATTGTTTTCATGGTTGGATGTGATTGGGGGGGACGTGGTGACATGTCTAATGCACTTAATCTGATCAATGCTGCCAACTTCTGCACTCCTAGGTTTTGGTGACATGACTAATTTTTACATCCATCTCTATTTTTCTGTTTGTTCATGTATCTTAATACTGTAACATGTTTTTAGCTCCCATCTTTATAGAATATTTTGACTAAAAATGTGGGGAAAATGCAACTAACTTTACAAAAAAATTGAGAAACGAACTACATATTGGGGGACTCACATTTTTGTCAGTGACTAAAATTTTTGTGAGTAATTAAACAATGTGAGAACTAAAATCTATTGAGGGGACCTAAATTTTGGGGAACTAAGACTTTGATTGGGGTACTAAGATTTTGAGGTGGGGATTTCTAAAATGAATCATGTCACATTTTTAGTGGAACTACGATTTTGAGGGGGGAATATCTACAATGAATCGTGCCCACATTTTCGGGGGAACTAAGATTTTGAGGAGGAAATATCTACATTGAAAGGGTATATACTATCTATATATTAAAACACAGATGTTTTTGAATTCTAGGGCTGACTAGGACAAGTTGACTAGGCCAAACAGGTTGATAGAAAGACGGCTCAGATTTAATCTTGAGGAATGAATGGTTGAGATGAAATGTTGTGAAAAGTTTTGGAGGAAAAAATATTTCTAGGAAAATGAAAGTTTCTAGGGAAATGAAACTTTATGGGGAATGAAAGTTTCTTGGGCATATCATAGTGCATGCAATTAATGCATTTGAGAAAAAACATTAACATGCACTTAATGCTGCACATCGAATGATCTCTCCCTCAATGCGGGGTCCACCGTCTCTTCGACCCATTAGGCAAAGACGAGAATAATTGCATGCGCCGAAGGCGCATGATCTCTCTCTCAATGCGGGGTCCACAGTCTCTTTGACCCATTAGGCAAAGACGAGAATAATTGCCCGCGCCGAAGGTGCCCGCGCCGATTTTTTATGCTAATTTGTTGTTCCACGCCAAAGGCGTCCGCGCCAATTTTTTGACGCTAATTTTTCATTCCGTGTCGAAGGCGCCCGTGCCAAATTTGTTGTTTACCACAGAAGACACCCGTGTCGCTAAATATCTTTACGCTAATTGCTAATTTGTTGTTCCACACAATTTTGGCTGTGGAAATAATTTTTTGGGGAAAAAACATATCGCGGGGGAAAATCTTAAATGAACCGTGCCCGCGGGCACGGGTTATGACTAGTATATATATATAATATGAACCAGAGTATATCACTGACATACAAAACATCGATCCACCGATCGGGGCACAAAAATACAACATCATATCATAGATATCGGAGTGTCATAAAACATACAACAACATCAAAAGACATCCAAATACATCATCAAAAATATCAAAATACATCAGAATGACCCAAAACCCCACTCTATCCTAACCAAACTCTCTCACACTAGATGTATCATCTAAGGAGCATCGGAGAGTCCTCAAAGAAGCTCAAGAGGAACAGGCAGGATCTGCAGCAGCAGCAGGCTCTGCAGTAGAAGTGGTGGAAACTGGATCAGCAGGAGCGACGGCAGAAGTGGCAATCTCTGGAGCAGCAACAGTAGTGGCCTCAGGAGCACCAGTCGGAGTATCCACCGCAGGAGCGGTGGCAACAGGTGTGCTCTCGGGGGCACCAGCAGACGAAGCAGCAACAGCAGCACCAGAAGAGGAAGCACCAGCAGCAGTACCAGAAGGGCCCTCGGGGGCACGAGTGGAAGCACGACAAAGCTCCTCAATGTCCTCCTCGGCCAACTCATCCATCTCCTCATCCTCAGACACTGAAGGAGGAAGCTGAACACCCATCAGACTAGCCATACGGCAAACTACCTCATCGGTACGAGCCAAACGAGACTCGTGGCGAAGAAGTAACCGAACGACATCATCAAGGGTGGCAGAAGGAGCAGCTGAGGCAGAGGCAGGGGCAGACGCTGAAGGTGTCATCCTCTGAACGTGACGAAGCGCCGCAAGAGATTTCTTGACGGCCGTCACGTTCAGGGGAGGACCAAGGGGACGCTCATCGTCACGAGGCAAAGGGACACGGAAGTGACGGAACACAAGGGTCAACAAGCACAGGAAGGGGATGTGAGCCGATTTAGAGGACTTGCAAATACACTCGAAAGAATCAATCTTATCGAGTATAATGCGAGCCCAATTAATCGAGCTCCCCATGAAGATAGCATAAATCAGCTTCAGAAAAGGCTGGGACAGTAGAGATGAGGAGCCGTACTTGGGAAGCAAGCACGACTTCAGAATAAGATTGAGGACCCATGCATTCGGTTTGAAAGATTTTGAAGGCACGCCAATCATGGCGGGAGGAATCTGATGGAAAATATCAGAAAGGACGGTCTGATCAAGGGAAGAAATATCGTCAACAGAGATATCAGAGGGGAGGAGGCCAGACGAAGAGATACCCAGAATCTCTCCTAAGATCTCTGCCGTGAGGACTATAGGAGTCCCCAAAACAGTCGTCTCAACAGAGTGGGTCTCATCGTACTGACCCCGGATCCTATTGGCGTAGAAGAGCTTGACTAATCGAGGGTAGGGGTGAGGGTTCGCCTTCAGGTCATATCGAAGATAATCGAGAAGACCCGACGACGAAAGAAGATCAGCTAACCCTATGAAGTCACTGAACTGGACGAAATGCTCCAGAAGCAGCGGGCAATGCTCGATATGGTTGTAAGCCGTGAGACACAAAGGGTCGTCGCGACACAACGAAATATCGAACGGGTAGACGAACGGGGTCGGGAGGTAGACTCAGGATGGGTAGGAGGAGTGGGTTCCCTAGGAGTCTCAGTCTCGGGGATATACTCGGTGTCGAAATCCGAAGCACCGGGAGGAGTAGGAGCACAAAAAACTACAGGCTTGGTCTTGGGCTGAGATTTGGCTCGGGGTTTCGCAGTCGCCGTCCTCTTACGCTTAAGAGGAGGCGAAGACGAAGAGGGTTGGGTGGTTTTGGCACGGCGTTTCGGAGGAGTTCTAGTAGGTTGAACGGGTTCCGTAAGGTTTGGTTCTACGTTCATTGGTGAGGGGCTAGAGGGAGTGATCGGTATACGTGTACGAGCCATAATCTCGGCACGACACGACGCAAGAGAGATCAAAGAAGCAACCCTAGCACAACCCTAGGAAATCCGAAACCATAGAAGCTGAAAAACTAGAGAGTAAACCTAACCCTAAACAAGGAAATGAACCCTAGACAAGAGAGGGAGGAGAGAGGGTTACCCTAGGAGGAAGAGCGACGACCGGCGACGGCGGAGATGATCGGAACAAGGCCGGAAGTCGAAGGGTCAGCGAGGGGGGTCGGGGTTTTCGAGCTGGAGATAGAAAAGGCAACCGACTAAAATGAAAATTAACCGGTTAGATCGAGTTTAAGTCGGTCGAAAGCTCAAAAGACCAAACAGTCCCTGGCACAACTAGTCGGTCACAGTTCAAGCACTGACCGACTAGATCACGATCTAGTCGGTCGGTCAATGAGCTTGAACCGACTAGTTGCAAACAGTGGCTGAATCCAAGTTTACTGACAAGAATTAGTCGGTCTGCGTTCAGTTACTGACCGACTAGATCTCAATCTAGTCGGTCGGTCACTGAACATGAACCGACTAAAGAGTTAAGCAGGAGAGGAAACTCAAAAAGCTTGAGTTAGTCGGTCTAAGTTCTTCTACTAACCGACTAGATGGGAATCTAGTCGGTTGGTGGTTGAACTGAAACCGACTAAATGAGTCCAAAAGTTGATAATCAAGTTCGCTCCTCAATACACTTGGACGATACATCGCAATACTCTCAATAATCATCTAAACTACCCCATTAAACATCGAAATCTCAAATACGACATTCAAAACATGAATTCGAGCAAAAATTCAAAATATTACATAAATTCCCGAAAAATCCAATAAGTCTAGCATGAATGAAATATTACGAAATATAATAGCATGCATGATTATTGAATGAAACATGAATCCTATATCTCGGATTCACCCATAATCCCCAATTCTCGACGCAACCGCACAAAGGAGTCCTCCTTTAGGGGTTTCGTGAAAATATCGGCGATTTGCTTTTGGGTTTCAACGTACACTAAAATGATGTCCTTTTTAGCAACATGATCATCTAAAAAGTGGTGTCGGACATCTATGTGTTTCGAACGGGAATGGTGTACCGGGTTCTTGGAAAGACATATTGCACTTTGGTTGTCAACCATGATAGGACAAGTATCACAATTTATACCAAAGTCTTTAAGTGTGTGTCTCATCCAAAGAACTTGAGCACACGCGACACCGGCGGCAATGTATTCCGCCTCGGTGGTTGAAAGTGATACAGAATTTTGCTTCTTAGAAAACCAAGAGACAATGGAATTTCCTATAAAATGGCAAGTGCCACTAGTACTTTTCCTGTCGGATTTGCATCCCGCATAATCGGCATCACTATATGAGATTAACTCATACGTGCTAGATTTTGGATAAAGTAATCCAAAATCTAAAGTGTAACTTAGATAGCGAAAAATACGTTTTACCGCTACTAAGTGAGACTCCTTAGGTTGAGACTGATAACGAGCACATACGCATACGGCAAACATAATATCGGGCCTACTTACGGTAAGATAAAGTAAACTACCTATCATACCTCGATATAGACGAATGTCTACATCCTTACCGCCCGTATCCTTGTCAAGATGCGTAGTCGTGCTCATTGGAGTCTTTTTCCCGGAGGCACTCTCCATTCCAAATCACTTTAGCAACTCCACCGTATACTTCGTTTGGTGGATGAAGATTGCATCGTCCATTTGGCGAATTTAGAGACCTAAGAAATATTTGAGCTCACCCATGTGGCTCATCTCAAATTGTTCCTTCATAACATTAGAAAACTCTTCGCAAAGAGCAAAGTTAGTAGCACCGAAAATGATATCATCAACATAAATTTGAACTAAAATTATATCATTATTCGAATGCTTAACAAAAAGTGTAGAATCGGCTTCTCCCATTTTAAAATTCAAATCCAAAATAAAATTCTTTAGGCGATCATACCAAGCTCGAGGAGCTTGTCTCAAACCGTAAAGCGCTTTCTTTAGTTTAAAAACATGATTTGGAAATTTTTCATTTATGAAACCCGAAGGTTGAGAAATGTAAACTTCCTCAACGACATCTCCGTTTAAAAATGCACTTTTAACATCCATTTGAAATAATTTAAAATCCTTATGGCATGCAAAAGACAATAATAATCTAATTGATTCTAATCTAGCTACCGGAGCGAAGGATTCTTCGAAATCAATACCTTCCTCTTGGCGATAGCCTTGAGCAACTAACCGAGCTTTGTTCCGGACGACGACTTGGTTTTCGTCGGTTTTGTTCTTAAAGATCCACTTTGTCCCTATGACGGTGTGGTTCTTCGATGGCAATGGAACAAGCTCCCAAACTTCATTCCTCTCGAATTGAATGAGTTCCTCCTCCATGGCTAAGATCCAAGCGCTATCTTCGTATGCTTCATTAACATTCTTTGGCTCTATCGAGGAGGCAAAGGCACAATGAGCGAAGTAGTTCACTTGCGATCTCGTCTTGACACTATCATGGATATTGCCAATGACTTGCTCATGAGGATGATCTCGAACGGTATGAAGCCGTTTGGGAATACCTTGGTCACTAGGAACATTCTCAACAACTTCATTAGATGGGTTAGTCTTAATAGAATCAATAGAATCATTAGACTTAGAATTATCAAACGAATCACATAAAACATCCATAGAATCATCATTTGAAATTCTAGCTGGAACAAATCCTTCATTAAATGAGACATGAAGCGATTCCTCGATCGTTGAGGTTCGTTTGTTGAATATCCGGTAGGCTTTGCTACGCGAAGAATATCCAACAAAAATCCCCTCATCGGATCTTGGATCGAATTTGTCTAAACTACCATACGTGTTCTTAATAAAACATTTCGAACCAAAAACACGAAAATGTTTAACTTGAGGCAACCTACCAAACAACAATTCATAACAAGTTTGTTTAGTGCCGGGCCTCAAAAGTATTCTATTAAACACATAGCAAGCGGTGTGTACCGCTTCCGCCCAAAATTGATGGCCAAGTTGGCTATCATCAAGCATAGTGCGAGCACACTCCACTAGCGTCCTATTCTTTCTCTCAACTACACCATTTTGAGGAGGTGCACGAGGGAAAGAGAAGGTGTGTGTAATACCAATTTCATCATAAAATGTCTCAAAAGACTCATTCTCAAATTCACCTCCATGATCACTACGAATAGTGACAATGGTGGTTCCTAAGAGATTTTGTACTTTCTTAACAAAAATTGTGAAGTTTTCAAAAGCTTCATTTTTTATTACATAATGAAAATACCCATGTAAATCTCGAATAATCATCTACGATGACAAGTCCATATCTTGTATTTCCTAAGGAAGCAACTCTAGTTGGCCCAAATAAATCTAGATGTAATAGCTCTAGTGGCCGTTTAGTAGAAATGCTTTTCTTAGGTTTAAATGAAGATTTAGGAAGCTTGCCACGTTGACAACAATCACAAAAACTTTTCTTTTCAAAAACGAGCTTCGGAAAACCTTTAATGGAATTTAATTTTGAAAGCTTATAAAGTGTTCCAAAGTTCACATGTCCAAAGCGTCGATGCCATAAGTGTTGTTCACTTGTGTTGGCAACGAGACATTGTTCATAAGACTTAGGAAGATCCAAAATATAAATATCTTTATGACGTGTGCCGAAAAATAATAACTTATTATTATCATTTGAAATATGACATAATCCTTTCGCAAAGCTAACTTTGTAACCTTTGTCACAAAGTTGGCTTATTGAAATAAGATTATGATTTAAGCCATTAACTAGATAAACATCACTAATTAAGGGTTTAGATGGGTTACCCACTTTACCAACACCGACAATGGTTCCACTCTCGTTGCCTCCAAAGACTACCAGGTTCCCATTAGCAATGGGCACCACTCCGGAAAGCAATTGAACATCGCCCGTCATGTGTTTTGAACACCCACTATCGAGTATCCAATTCCCTTTGGAGCTAAATTTAAATTTGTTGCTCCTTTTCTTTTTCTTTTCCTTGAGTACCTAAAAATGGAAAATTTCATATCATGGTACCCAAGGTCATTGGGTCCAAAAGATTAGACCTTTGGAAGCCAAGTCCAATTGGACTTAGACTTCCCCACATAATTTCTACTATGCACAACATCCGAAAAATAAGCATTCATATACACTTGTTTTTCATCCATGCTTGTGTCCTTTGGGCTCCAAATAGTGAAAATCTTGGGAGCCCTCATCCTATTGGGTGCATGCATGCGTTGTTGGTTTCTACGTGATGCATGTCGTGGATAGGCATAAGGAACATGATGGAATGGTGCATGTGGATAATTATTCATATGATGTTGTGGGTGAACATATGCATGTGAGGGAACACGTGCATGAGGGTGTCTCACATTGTGTGCACGTGCCCGTGAACGTGTTGCATAAAAACCATCATATGTGTGAGCCGGTGGAGTAGGACGTGTGTTCCTACGTGGCATAGTATTAGTGTACATATAAGCATGCCCCTTCTTTGGAGGTCCACCCAAAGTGGGTTTCTTTCCAAAAGAGGGTGTGGACGAGGTGGAAGCACCATTGGTAGAAGAACTACTAATAGAGTGTTTGCTACCACTCGTAGAGTCACCGGAAGTTGGCCTAACAAAAGTAGTGGCTGATTTGGATGAACATCCCATCGTATACCCCAAGCCAATGTGGTGATTGGCCGGAAGTAAGTCACTTAGGATTTTATCCAAATGGTCCTTACCCTTATTGAATTTATTAATTCGGCCTAATGTGTTCTCATATTTCTCGGTGAGAAAACGCATAGAGGTATCCAAGTTGGATACTTGCGATGTGAGCACATAAACACGAGATTTAAGATTCTCATTCTCAATACTCAAAGTCGAGTTTTGAGAAGTCAAATCCGCTATCCTATGTTCCTCCGGATCTTCAATGCTAACATGTTCAAGTTTAGATTTGAGATTAACAATCTCATTTCTTAACTCTTCAACAACGGTGTCGTTGTTGGTGATGATAGTCTTAGGCGAGGTTTGAATGCTAGCTAGGTCATCTTTTACTTTAGTATATCTATTTACTAATTTAGTGTATTTAGACCATAATTGAGAATTAGCATTCCTAAGGTCATCCATAGTTACCTCATCGCTTTCGTCGTCACTATCATCGGAAGAGGAGGATCCTTGATCATGCTCCTCTCTTGCCATGAAGCACATGCGCGCTTGCTCCACTTGCTCATCATCCGACTCTCCGCTTGAGGAATCCTCAGAGTCGGTGAATGTTGCTCCGACAAGTCCCTTTTTGTTCCCTTTCTTGTACTTCTTGGACTTGTCGTACTTTGGCGCCTTCCACTTCTCCTTTTGCTTGTTGAGAGGACACTCCGCTTTCATGTGTCCTGGTTTATTGCACTTGAAACACAAAGGAGAGGAAGAGGCGTTAGAAGAACCAAATTTAGCTTTGTTCTTATAGTTACCTTTTCGGAAGAAACGGTTGAACTTCTTGGCCATGAGTGCCATGGACTCCAAGTCCAACTCGTTTTCCGAGTCTTCATCATCGGTTGATGTGGATGTGGATGGAGCGGCCTTGAAAGCAATAGCCTTCTTCTTTGGCTCGTCTTGCTTTAGGTAGGACTTCATCTTTTCTTGCAATTTTAGCTTGCTATCCTTGCGTACCTCGTATGACATTAAAGTACCCATTAGTTGAACTACGGTGTACTTATTCATATCATTACCTTCCTCAATGGCGAAGGTACGCTTTTCCCAAGAAGAAGGAAGTCCTTCGATAAGCTTCGAACACTTCTCCTTTTGGGTGTAGGATTTGCCGAGAGCCTCTAACTCGTTTATGATGTCGACGAAGCGAGCATAATACTCCTTCATCTTCTCGCCCTGTTGCATATGAAACATTTCGTAATCTTTGTTAACAACTACGAGTTTAGAGTCTCTTACCCTACTCGTCCCTTCATGTAGAATGAGGAGGGAGTTCCAAATTTGATATGCACTCTTACATGTGCATATCTTATTGAAGTCCTCGGGCTCCAATGCGCATTGCAAGGCGTTCATTGCCATGGCATTGCTTACCTCCACGGCGACCTCCGCGGTTGTCCATTTCTCAAAGTCTTCTTCGGCGGGCTCGACGTATTCCTTCATTGTGGTCCTCCATAGAGATGCACTCCGGAGGAAGGTTTCCATCCGGCATTTCCAGTACCCGTAGTTGGTACCGTTGAAGAATGGAGGCCTCGTAGAGGAATGTCCTTCCATCACCGAAGACTCTCCTTCACGGTTCCTGAAGGTGTCATAGTCGGAAGGTGGACGCACGGTCTTGTTGTCGTTGGCAGACATAGCTAAGTATCTGGCTTTGATACCAAATGTAATGCCCTACAAGCTACTGCACAAGTACTAGAGGGGGGGTGAATAGTACTTTAAAAATAACAAGGAGTATAATTCCTAATTATCGTGCAAACAACTACCAAATCAATTTGCGGAAGCTTAAATTGAATACAACAACAAAATTAACAATGCAAACAATAGAATGTTACTGGGTTCGGATCCACCCAAGTCTCTCCGACTTGTTTCCGGTGATCCTACGTCCCAACCACCCGGATCCCATCCGGATACTTGAGTTAGAAACCCTAACTCAAGATTTCCACTATGAAATACTTGTGAAAAACCTCCATAAGTCAAATCATACAAAATGTAATTTGTGACTCCCACAACCCGGGATCACAACCACACTCTCACAACCGAGAGTGAAACTTACAATTCAAATATGAAATGAAATAAGAAAACTTCTTACCGACAAAATACCTATGCCTTGAGTATTGCTTACGAATTAGGGCAAGGATCATTTTGAGGAAGAAGTGGCACCAAACCCTAGCTCCAAGACGTAGATCAGCGATGGAGAGCTATGGGTATGATGGTGACCTAGATTCAAGCACTTGGCTTGGAAGGCTTCACACTCAATGAATCTCTCTTTGGAAGTAATAGTTAGGAGAGATTATTGAATGGAATGATTGAGCTTTGAATGAGCTTGGAATGATTTCTCTTGATCTCTAAACTTGCAATAATTTCAGCCTTGGCAGCAATGAATGCAGCCAATCAAGTATATATAGGATAGAGGAGAGAGAGAGAGAAAAACCTTTCAATTAATGCTCCAACGGCTCTTTTCTGAACCCAACTAGTCGGTCAAAGAACAACCACCGACCGACTAGTTCATCAACTAGTCGGTCGGTCAATTAACGTATACCGACTAAAAAGTGAACAGAGAAAAGATCAAAGCACAGACATAAGGAACTAGTCGGTCCAAGAAGAGTAGCTGACCGACTAGTTTCACAACTAGTCGGTCGGTTACTCAACAGAGACCGACTAACAGATAAAACTGAAGTCTGAGCTAAGAATAGACTTAGTCGGTCCAAGAACAAATGTTGACCGACTAATTCACCAACTAGTCGGTCTCCAAATGAGCTTAGACCGACTAACGATAAACAGTAAGTTAGGTGAAAAATTGGCATGTACAGTAAACTAAACTAGTCGGTCCAAGAAGGAAAGTTGACCGACTAGTTCATCAACTAGTCGGTCGATCAATGAACACAGACCGACTAAAGATAAACAGTAGCTTAGGTTCAAAAGTGCATGTACAGGGAAAGCTCAACTAGTCGGTCACAGAAGCATCACTGACCGACTAGTTCACAAACTAGTCGGTCGGTGAGTCAACTTAGACCGACTAACTGTAAACAGTAAATAGCTTAGAATTAACTGACTGAAACTAGTCGGTCCAAGAAGCTTTGCCGACCGACTAGATCACCATCTAGTCGGTCAGTTCTTCTTCTTGAACCAACTAACATGCACAAGAAGTCGTGAATCGAAGCGCGAAGCTTCGGAAAGGATTGTATGGACTTCTACTAAG
The DNA here is from genome assembly GCA_030789695.1 of Scilla litardierei. NCBI lineage: Eukaryota > Viridiplantae > Streptophyta > Magnoliopsida > Asparagales > Asparagaceae > Scilla > Scilla litardierei. The sequence continues at coordinate 134,875,186 of CM061136.1, read as the reverse complement.
ATCCTAGGGCTAAGATATGAGCGTTATGAAGATTTAAACCGTAAGACCTACTCAAGGCTTAACATTCTACGAAAGAAGCTTAAAGACTATAAATAAAACTTGACGATACCGTCTTCAATAGCTTCAATCGAATCTTCATGACTTCTAAAATGGTCCATAAGCTTCAACGAAGCTTTAGGCATACGATCACGTGCTTTGAGAAGTCTTGAGACGTCGTAATTGATATTCATATGAATTTGGCGACGATCTCCATAACTGCGCTCACAAAGTGTTAGTTCACGTTATATTTATGTTTGTTCATCATCCAAAACCAAATCCGGGGAGTCCAATATCCAACAGCTCGGCCCCCTTAGCTCGGCCCGTCACCGTAGCTCGGCCCCCTTAGCTCGGCCCGTCACCGTAGCTCGGCCCCCTAGCTCGGCCCGTCACCGTAGCTCGGCTCCCCTAGCTCGACCCGTCACCGTAGCTTGGCCCCCTTAGCTCGGCCCGTCACCGTAGCTCGGCCCGTCACCGTAGCTCGGCCCCCATAGCTCACCAGAGGTCGTCACTGGCTATCAGCGGCCGAGGCAGAGTGCGCCGTTCCCATAGTCGTGTCAGACTCTAGAATCGACAGGCGCCCTGTGGCCCTCTATCGTTCGGGTGTGGAGCGCCCTGTCGCTGGGTCGGTCGTCCTTCCAGAGGGAGGGACGAGCCGGCGGGGGATTTAGGCGGTCTGGGATGGAAGGTCGGACTATCACGATCTTTAGGTCGTAACAAACGATAATCGTCAGGAAACGATCACATGAATCGGGAGAAAGGAAAATGATCGCGTGATGGATACACTTAGGATATGATTCATGAAAGCTATGATGGAACTCTACGGCCGATAACACAAAATTGTAATGATCACGGAGACGCTAGAAGTGAGGAGTTCTGGTAATCGGGCCGTCTAAAGATCAGGAGAACTCATCACTAAGTCTTCCTAATGAACTAGACTGTAATAGAGGGATCTCAGAGAAGGACCCTAAGAGAATCAAGATTACGTTCTGCTGGGCCCGAAGTCGATGGACCCGAGCGAACGACTAAAAGTAGGGCTCTAGAAATCTAACACGGTCAGAGTCAAGTGAGGGCTACTAAGGTATCTTAAGACGTGTATGACTAAATCTTAACCAATGCACCTGACTAGCCTGACTATCAAACCTGGACGTCTATCTAAGTCTTCCTATCATCTAAGACAAGGAAAACCCTATTTAGACTCGTACATGTTAAACTTGATATTAAATGAATGCGGTACTCTTATTGTTCCGAACTTTTTGCATGACCTGCATGGGCCACCACTGAAACCTGTCACGCCCCGCTTCCCAAAACGACGGAAGCGAAACGTGACTAAGGCCCGCTTAGGCTGGAGCTGTGAAGCTCGGACCCAATAAGCGTCTGTAGGGGTACCATTTAAAAATTTTCAGGTTCTTGAATTTATAAAATCCGGACCAACAAAAGTACAGAAGGAAAAGGATGCATTCATTTTATAATAGAGATAATATCCAGCATATGAAAAATCTAATAAGAGAAGCCTAAACATGGCAACAATCTGCAGAAAAGGAAACTAATAGTGCGAAGCACCCAACCTAAGCAGAGAGTAAAGTGGTGCTACTCACCCAGACTAAAAAGTAGTAACCTCTGGAAGTCCGTAACGGTGGGAAACGTCTAAGTATGGTCCTCGTCAGGTACGTCCTCCGGGTCGACGTCCTCGGGCTCCACGTACTCCGGCTCGACACCTGACGTACAACACCCAAGAAAAAAGGAACTGTACGTCAGGTAAAATCTACACAGAAATGTTAGACTATACTGCAAGTGTATTTTAATTTAAAGCAATAGTTTACTGGTTGATTAACATGCTGGGGTTATACATGGCAGTTATAGAAAGTAAATTGAGCTGGGAAAGTAAACACGTCAAGCAGTAGCCGTAGCGTGTGCTATCGACTACGGGACTAATCTAAACGGGTCAAGACAAGACGAGACAAGACACGACAAGACAACACACGACAAGACACATGTGACTCAAAGGGTTCACGCCTTACGGTTTGAGTGGGATCAGACCCTCTCCCCAAGCGCATGTTCAACCCTACCCCAACCCAAGTGCACAAGACAAGTCCGTACAAGGGATCACACACTCTGCTAGGTGAGTGCCCTATTGCCTGCAGGCTGTGTATCCGTACAAGGGATCACCCACTCTCTGGTGAGTGCCCTATTGCCCGCAGGCTGTGTATCCGTACAAGGGATCACTCACCCACTATGAGTGCCCTATTGCCCGCAGGCTGTATATCCGTACAAGGGATCACTCGGTGAGTGCCCTATTGCCCGCAGGCTATGTATCCGTACAAGGGATCACTCACACACTGGTGAGTGCCCTATTGCCCGCAGGTTGTGCATAACAAGACACGACATGACAAGTAAGGGATTGTTCTTCTAGGGGGGTCCACAAGCACGCACACACAGAAAAACCCTAGGTGACAGTTGTTGTTGTTACGCTTAGACTTCATCGTCAAGTTTAAGTTGTCAAGGGGGGTCTCGGATGCTATCAGTTCACGTCCGGTTCTCTTTATTCACGTTTTAACAATTCTAAGAGTCTATGGCCTAAACACGGCCGAAGGTACAAGTGAGTACACTTCCCTGTGGCAGCGAGTGTGTCGTCTGTCCGGAGCGTCCCGTCCAAGCGTCGCGTTGGCGGTAGTCCGTCTGAACAGGGTCATGGCGATGTCAGATCGTGCTTTTTGTCAATCCTATTATGTTTTGTTTCTAAAATTGGCGGGACTACCCTAACAGTCAAAAATTCACGTTTTTGATGTTTTTTCAGTCTAGATCGACGTCTACCGTATGTGCACAGAAAATTAGTCCGTTCGTCGATCTTTCCTACGGTGGACAACGTTTTACAGATGCTGAAATTAACTTTAGTTCACGTTGACAAATTTTAGATTAGGTTTTGATGAGTTACAGTGTGAGTTTTACTACTCGTTAGGGAACCAACCTCTTGACGTCGTTCAAAAAACGGAAGTCGGGTCTGAACGACGAAGCGTCGGCATCGTCTGGAACTCCTCGGCCATAGGTAGCACAGCAAGGCACCTCTGGACAGCGAGGTGGTGCGCGAAATCAGTGAGCTAACAGCGATCCTCTTCCCGTTGCGAGTAGCGCAACAGATCTTCATGACAACGGCGACGTCGGCTAAAAACACGTGTGTGCAGCGACGCACGTGAACTCCGAGGGACCAAGGGGGCTGTCGGTAGATGAAGTAGGATCAGTGGAAGATGCTCGGCCTGGTGGGTGGCCGACGGCGTGAGCGCACGACGGTGGGTGATCGTGAGAAGCCGGAGAGGACAGATTCGCGCAACGTTCGTTGTCGCGAGTCTCAGCGGAAATCCAGCGATGAAAAGCGACAACGGGAAATTACAGAAGAGAAAGGACTTCAAGACGAAGCCAACGGTGGTGGAGTTGACACCGGGGGTGGTCGGAGGTGATCGTGAGCCGTCGTTGAAGTTCAGCTTCCAGATCTGTCAAAAACAGCCGATACGGCGTGTTCCGACGAGGTTTCACGGAGCTACAGGTGGGTTATGAGCGTGAGGGAAGTTGCAGAGTGGATAGGGGTCAAAGGGGAACAAAGTGAGGGTGGTGGTCGTCGACGACGGCCGGCCGTGGACAGTAAATCCTGCGGCCAGATCTGTGTACAGTTTGTGTTTGAGGGCTTTTTAGAGAGAGAAAACGGAGGAGAGAGAAGGAGGGCCGGCTGTAGAAGGTGGCCGACGGCCAGGAGAGGTCGTGGGCGGCATTGGGTGGCCGGAGATGAAGCAAGGGAGGCGCAGCCTATGGGTTTGCGTGATGTATTGCGGCTGGGGGCTGGGTTGCCATTTGTAGAGGAAGGGTTTTGTTATTTAGCTTTGGGGTTTTGGTTAATTGGGGGGGGGGGGGGGGGGAGAGATAGTGAGAGTGGAGATAGGGAAAAGGGGAGGTGTGAATAGAGGCTGAGTTATTTTCCCATGATACGTGCGAGTGAATTGAGGGATGTGATTAAGATTTGTTTAAGTTTGAAATTCAAATGGATTAGAGGCTAATCAATGGTTGAAAATTGATTCGGGAATATCTTCCACTACGGACATCGGAAAAATAATCCGAAAATATTGGGACGATCGTGGAGACGAGAAGTATGGGGCTACGAGTTTTGGTCGCGTGCTAATCCTACCGAAAATTATTGTAAAATCGGAAGCTGAGTGTTAAAGCCAAAAGACCAAAATGCCCTTCCATTCAAAGCTGTTTTGCAAGAAAACGAGCCGCAAAATGACGTTCCCAAAAATTACTATAAAATTCTACACTTCCATACGGTCACAACGGCATTTCACATCGTATATACTGAAACCAAGAAAGTGCCAAATAAAATACGCACACGTATAGAGTACGTGCAGAAAATAAGAACGGTCGGAAAGAGGCCCTTACACTATCCCCTAAAAAAGTTGTAATAAACATTTTTTACAACTTTCAGAGGAAAAATTTTGTGGTAAACATTTATTACAAGTACCAAAATAGAAACATTGTCCCCATAAAAGTTGTAAATGATTAGTTTTGTTGTAGTGTTAGCTCCACGTTGGAGCCATCGAGACAAAATGTCAGAAGAAATTTTTAGAGAAAAGGAACAAAAGCCTCGAGAATCACACACAGAAAGTGGTCTACAGTGCATAAATAGTGTCTCAACAATGAAAATACCAACTTTCAAGCCCCTTTACAAAGTGTGGGAACATGCCCTTAATAGGAAGTTGGCCAAAACAATGTCATAGATCTTATGTTTCTTTTGGTTCTAGGTTTCTCCGAAAGCACAACTTACATGCGCGGGATAAATGGTATATTGGTGCCTGCTCTTCACCCCTCATTGCCTGTGCTGCTCTTTGATATCATCACACACAAGTTTTATTCACCTGTATTTTGTTTCATTCTGTCTTTGTTTAGACTCAACCTCGCACTATGTCTCAGTTTCCTATGCGCGCTCCTTTCTCACTTCTTTGGTCTCACAGCTAATTGTTACTGATATAGTGATATGATGTTAATATTCATTGCTGTAGCTGTATCGATCTCATCAGCATATGCTCACTCCACAGAAGAATTAACCAGACATATTTTAAGGTGTGTATTGATGTATTCTTTCTTGTTTCTTTGTTTTAATTTCTTTGGAATAGGCGAAGGCTGAAAGAGAGTATATTATTTGAGGAAAGCAAGGGCATAGGCTGACATATTCAAAGTGTTGCCATGTTCTTGCTTTTGTTTCTAGCCTTTTATCACTGATCATAGGATGCCATCTCCCATTTTTCTCATCGAACCTTTGTCATTCTCACTGTCCTTCACTTCTATTTACATATTCAAATATTGTAATGTTTGCATGTACCATCATTCATTTCGCCTTTTTTTGGGCAAATATACAGCTATGGTTAAAAGATTTGTTAAAAGATTTGCATTTAAGACAAAAGAAGGGGTGTTAGTGTTACACTCAAAATGTGCAGAAACTTTCAGCCGACCATCCTAGTTTATGCCCCACTTCTATTTTAAAAACAGCCGGACGCGCTAACATTCATCTAAAACAAAACAAACTGAACCGCTTCCCCCTAGTTTCACACGCATTCATCCCACGTCAATGGATCATGCCGCTGCCGACGACGACGAAGCGGCCGTCCTCTCGAATCTCCAGGCGATCCGATCCAACCTCGCCGCCCTTCTTGCCGAGTCCTCGGCCCTTAGCAAGAACCTCTCTGCCGTCGACAACCGCCTGTCCGTCGGCCTCGAAACCGTTGCGGCCGCGTCGGAGGCCGTCGCTCCCTTGCAGGCCCAATCAGTAGCCGCCAAGGCCATGAACTCGCGCATCAATCGAGCCGTCTTCCCCGCTCTCTCCGTCCTTCAGAGCTTCTCCCTTGTCGAGTCCCTACAGCGCCGCCTCGTCTCTCTGTCCGACGACACAAGCGCTAAGTATATATGTCAACGTAGAAAATAGAAACTCTATTAATGTTACAGACAATAGAAACTCATACATATAGCTGTATGTGTTCTTTGACATCAGGCCACATCTAGCTCGGCTGCTGACGTACGTGGACTGCGTCGACCGGCTGGATTCGGCGATCGGGGCGGTGACCGCCGGGTGCGAGCCGGCGGTCATGAAGCTGCAGGAGGCGATCGAGTTCCTGAGCCGGACCAAGGCGACGGACCAGCTCAGGATCCGCCGGCTGAGGGAGACGCTGGGGGCGATCAAGGCGCTGTCCGAGGCGGAGGTGGACGCGATGAGGTACGAAGGCCTGCTGGACGAGGCGCTGCTCAGGCTGCAGGACGAGTACGAGGCGATACTGCAGCAGATCAAGCATGACCGGATGGGGGATTCAAATGGCGAGGACAGCGAGGCGGACGAGCGGCTGGGGTCGGATCTTGAGGTCGAGGTTCTTGGTCGGATATCGGAGACCCTGGCTTCGAACGATTGCTTGGACATTTGCATCGATATCTACGTGAAGGTCAGATACCGAAGAGCAGCGAAGGCTCTGATGAGGCTGAACCCGAGGTACCTGAAGACTTACGAGCCCGAAGAAATCGACAAGATGGAGTGGGAAACATTGGAGTCTGCGATCAGCCTCTGGATCGAACACTTCGGGCTAGCAGTAAGAGTCGTCTTTGTGGCCGAGAAGCAGCTCTGCAGGCGAGTCCTCTGCGGGATCATGGACGGCGCGATCTGGCCGGAATGCTTCGCGAAGATCGCAGACAAGATCATGGCCGTCTTCTTCCGCTTTGGCGAAGGCGTCGCCCGAGGCTCCAAGGAGCCGCAAAAGCTCTTCAAGCTCCTCGACATGTTCGACTCCCTGGACCGCATCCGAGCCGAGTTCTTCCAGGTGTTCGACGGTGGGTCTGGCCTTGACATCTGCGCTCGGTTCCGTGAGCTTCAGAAGCTGCTGGTCCACGCGGCGTCCAAGGTGTTTTGGGAGTTCGGGCTTCAGATCGAGGGGCTTCAGGACGGCGCGCCGCCGCCCCCGGACGGGTCCGTGCCCAAGATCGTTCGGTATGCCGTGAACTACCTGAAATGCTTGGCGGGCAGCGGGTACGCAGGGGCGATGGGGCAAGTGCTGCGAACGGAGCAAACGTGGAAGGCGGGGGTTTTGTCGAGGCCGGGGCCGGACGAGGTCCTACTGAGGGAGGCCATATCGAACGCTCTCGATGCATTGCAGAGGAATGTTGAATCAAAGAGGAGCAGATACAGGGACAAGATAGTGCCTCATGTGTTGGCGATGAATGCTTACTGGTACATGTACATGAGGACCAAGGGTTCGGAGTTGGCGAAGTTGGTGGGCGAGGAGACGATGAAGAAGAAGTACAAGTCAGCAGCGGAGGAAGCGGCGTATTCGTACCAAGCACAAGCATGGGGGCCGCTCGTGAAGCTGCTAGAAATAAGAGACGGCATTGAGGAGGAGGAGGAGGGGCAGGAGGCGACGGCGAGGGGGAAGATGGAGGCGTTCATGAGAGGGTTCGACGAGAATTTGAGTCGGCAACAGAATTCATATTGCATTCAGGACGCAGACCTGAGGGAGCAGATCAAGGAGGCGGTTGCCGGCGTTGTGGTGCCCGCATACACTAGGTTCCTGCATTCGTGCATGGGGGTCGCTCAGGGGAGGTCGTTCTTGCCGCCGGATTCAATAAGAGAGCTACTGGGAAGGGTTTTGGGGGGAGAAGGGATGGGTGGAGGGAGGGAGTCGATTGTGGAAAGTGGGAGGATGAAGGTGAGGGGGAAAGAATTTAGAGGGCAAGTTGAGAAGAGGGTGGAGAACGAGGAAGGAGATGATGGAGGAGGAAGTTTGGGGCGAAAGGAAGAAGGACGGTTTAGGAGGAGAGGGGGAAGCTTTGGCCGGAGGGAGGAGAGAAGTGAGGCAAAAGGAGGAAGTTTTGGAAGAAGGGAAGGACTAAGGTTTCAGAGGAGAGCGGAGACCGAAGAAAAACCAAGTAACGCAGGAGAGAAGGAGGTGAGCCGACAGGAAGGAAGATGGAAAATGATGGAAGGTGGAGAGACGAATTCAGAGGAGAGAGTCGAAGAGAAAGAGAGAGAAGGAGGGCGATGGAAGAGGGGAGTGGTGGAAGGAGGGAGGGCTAATTTTAGGAGGAGGGAGTTCAAAAGTCAAGTGCGCGGAGCGAGTGGGGATTTAGACGGATTTGTATAAGACGACATATGCATGCTCATGTCCAAAGACGGTCATCAAATGATACATGTGCTTCAACTAGAAAACATATAGAGATATTTGTCTCTTTATTTTGTTTAAATATGGGTGATGACGGATTTATGTCGGCAAGTGATGTCACTCAACCAAGGATTATATTTTGTGTGTAATATGTTTAGAATATAATAAATGTTGGAATTTGTAGAGGAAAAGAGTAACCATGGCAAAATGTCATGGTTCTATATTTATAAATCACATAGGAAATGTGAAGAGGTATGACGCTAAAAGGTCCCCATTACTCCATTGAGTGGGAGTAATGGAGGGATAAAGTGGGGCCTCCCTCACTCACAACACTCCCCCTTATCCATCCATTACTTTGGTCTTTAGCTTATAAAGCTAAGGGTGTGGATATTTCTGGATCCTGAGTAATCGTGTTTGCCTCGTTAGAACCTTAGCTGTGGAAAACCCAGTGGAAGAAACCAACAGCTTAAGGGAAAAGAGTGCAACACACAAGTTACTCCCCCTCATCCGTACAAGCTTCAGACTTGTAGGTCTTTCAGCTGTCTCATACCGATTCCTTTTACAAGTTTTACAAAAATACATCTCGGTAAAGATTTAGTAAAAAAATCAGCTAAGTTGTTGCAGGACTGGATCTGCTGAATCTCGACCTCCTCGTTCTTCTGTAGATCGTGCGTCCAGAAGAATTTGGGAGAAATGTGTTTCGTTCTATCGCCCTTGATGTAGCCCTTTTTGAGTTGTGCAATGCATGCAGTGTTGTCTTCAAACAAGACAGTGGACTCAAGATCACCAGTCTTCAGGGCAATGGCATCAAGGATATGTTGGACGACGGAGCGAAGCCAAAAACACTCTTTACTTGCTTCATGGATCGCGATGAGTTCAGCGTGATTTGATGATGTTGCTGTGGTGGTTTGCTTTACCGATCTCTAAGAGATAGCAGTCCCTCCATAGGTAAACACAAAACCAGTTTGTGATTTTACTGTGTGAGGATTAGATTGGTAACCTGCATCAACATAACCAAACAACTGGAAGGAGGAACCTCTCTAGGAGTATAGTCCCAGATCTATAGAACCCCGGAGGTAGCGTAGAAGATGCTTTACTCCGTTCCAATGACGCTTTGTAGGCGCAACACTATGTCTGGTAAGTAGATTAACTGCGAACGCTATATCGGGATGCGTGCAGTTTGCCAGATATAAAAGTGCTCCAATGGCACTGAGGTAGGGTACTTCAGGACCCAGTAACTCCTCCCTCTCTTCCACCGGCTGGAAGGGGTCCTTATGAATATCCAGTGATCTCACGACCATATGAGTACTCAAAGGGTGACAATGTTCCATTCTAAACTTGTTTAAAAGTTTTCTTGTATAATTTGATTGATGTAACAGGATTTCACCTCATAGGTGTTCAATCTGTAAGCCAAGACAATACCTTGTTTTGCCTAGGTCTTTCATTTCGAAGGTATGCTTTAGGCTTTCAGATATCTCATTGATCTCTTCCGGTGATCCTATGAGATTTAAGTCATCAATATAAACTGCAACGATGACAAATCATGTTCCCGTTCTTTTGATAAAGATACACAGGCAGACTTCATTGTTTTTAAATTCTTGCTGGGCAAGTAAAACACTTAGTCTGTTATACTACATCTTTCCTGATTGCTTTAGACCATATAATGATCTTTGAAGCCTTACTGAGAAGACGTCCCGAGGTCTATCTTTCATCTCTGGGGGTAAATTAAACACATCTGGAAGTATCATATAGATTTCTTTATCTATATCACTATATAGATATGCAGTCACAACGTCCATGAGCTTCATTTCTAGGCTTTCCAGAGACGATAGGCTAAACAAGAAACGGAAAGTGATCGCATCCATGATCGGGGAATATGTATCTTCATAATCAATCATAGATCTTTGGGAAAATCCATGTGCTACAAGGCGTGCCTTGTAGCGGACGATCACATTTTCTTCATTTCTTTTTTTGATGAAGAACCACTTATATCCCACAGGTTTAACACCTACAAGTGTTTGGACTACTGGTCCAAAGACTTTGCGTTTCAAGAGTGAGTCCAGCTCTACTTTACGTTTAATTTTGATGTTTAGCAAAATGTTGCAGATTTATACAAGCCTATAGAAAAGCATTGTAAAATCATAGCAAAATCTATTTTGTAATTATCTACAGGATCGAAAAAAATTACCTCTAGATCAAAGATCTAGGGACGATCATAATAAGAAAAAGCCGTAGATCGAAATCCCGCTCCCGATACGCTTAAAAGATCGCCGCAACGGTTCTCCGCAACGGTTCACCGCAAGCCGGATCACCGCAACAATTAGATTCCTTAGTGCGTAGGGGGTTAAATTTGAGGGGATACGGGAGAAAAAGCTCAAAGAATTGAGAGCTAAAGTGCTGATAACGTGTTGGAATTTGTAGAGGAAAAGAGTAACCATGGCAAAGTGCCATGGTTCTATATTTATAAATCACATAGGGAATGTGAAGAGATATGAAGCTAAAAGGTCACCATTACTCCAATGAGTGGAGAGTAATGGAGGGATAAAGTGGTGGGGAGGCCAAAGGCATCCCTCACTCACAACAATAAAGGGATTTTGGCAAGGGTATCCATGCGAAATTTTAACCTATTATAAATTATCGTTCTCAACTATACATAAAGTGCCCTTTGATAAAACAATGCATATTGATCTTATTTATCACTAAATATTTCTATAATGTACCTTCCTTGTTATATTATCTATGCATTTTTATGCCTGTTTTAAGAAAATGGATATTCACACTTGTAAGTGTTGTATCACCTTTTACTCGTGCAATACATACACCAGAACTTGTATGGCGGGGATCGTTGGAGATTATTTGAAGGAGAGAATATTGACTATCTACAAACCATATATAAATGTGCATGCATATATGAAGAACATTTTAGGGTAGGTGATGTGTGCCACATTTACACATATTTTATACCATTTTCTTATGCATCCAATATCTTAATCTGGAGAAAAAGAGATAAGACGAAGCGAGAAGCGATTGTGGGATCAAAACATGGAGAAAGAGCTCAATTGTGTCTCACGCGACTGCATGGATCAGCTCACGCGACCGCACTGCCAGGACACACCAAAGTAGCCCAGCCATCGCTCCACGCGGTCGCATCGTCAGAGCCAAATGACCGCATTGCCAGGAGCCGAAGGAAGATAGATATGAAGCCACGTGATCGAGTTATTCACGCCAAGCAGCCACGTCGTGATGAGCTGAAGGAAGAGAGATCTAGAGTCACACGGGCGCGTCATCTCAAATGGAGCTGAAGCCAAACGGCCCCTCCATACGGCCGTTTAGATCAACTTTTGGAGCTGAAGGCCTGGATCGACACGGGCGTGTAGCCGAAATGATGTGGTCGTCTCGCCTGTAGCAATTGGAGCCCAACTTACACAAATTTGGCCATACGACCGCGTTTTTCTCAATGCGGCCGCGTCTGCAACGGTTTCTGAGCCCAGTGTGGGCACCACCAAGGGCATTTTTGGGATTTTTGTGTTTATTGAGAGGGTATTTATAGTTTTCTTGTAGCTATGCGCCAGGACGCTTTTTGGCAGACTTTTTCCCATTTTCAGAGAATAATCTCATGTGTAAACTTCTAATTCTTTGTCACTTTTAATTGTTCTTTTTGTTTCTTTTGTTTTCTAGATTTGATTATTGAATAGTGAATCACTCTATTGATTACTTTTTTGATTGTGGATTGGTTTGCTATTGAATCTCTGCCATATCTATTGCAATGGATGTTTGTTCAATGATTTCTATTATTTCTAATTGCATGGATTATGAGTAGTGATTCATCTAGGGCCAATGGGTTGAACCCCATTTGATGTAGCTATGGATTGATGCAATGTTGAGTGATTGTTGAGTAATTGAGGATGTGGGGTATGTTAGGATGATTAATATCAATGTTGATCGATTTTCCCCTTCGTGGGTAATTAGATTAATTCACGGTGGAAGCTGAGGTTAATCTAGGGTTTTCGATTGCATTAATCGATACTATCAATGCGGCTGACGGAAGTCAGGCATCGATCAGAGCCCTCCTAACATAGATCCGAATCCTAATCCATGAAAGTGGCGTGGAAGAAGATTAGGGACATTTGTTAGACGTAATGCCTCTAGCGTGTATTGATGCACGACGGAAGTCGGTAACGATACGGGCTAGGTAGTCATATCATGCACAACGGAAATGGGGGTAGGGTTAATACAAGGGGATATCTTATCATACACCACAGAAGTGGAGGGTAAGAGAATACCCTTAGAATAGACGACCTCTCCCGAACAACATAAACTCAACAATTGGTTAACACTAATCAATCCTAGCTTAATCCAATGGTGGGGATATCTAAGCCCTAGAGCTTTCTATTATTGGTGTTTTCTATCAGTTTTTATACTTCTCGACATTATACTCGATCACGTAGTTATTGAATTATTAAGAACTTAATACCAACAGCTGCCTCCCGAGGACGACCCGTATAGCGCTACAACAACACTGTGCGCTTGCGGCTATAAATATTGAAGCTCGCAGACACACGAACAAGATTTTGACACCGTTGTTGTGGAGGGACGACTTGTTATTAGTTTCGAACTTTGTTGATAGAATGCATATTTTTTCTTTTCTTTTTATCTTTTTCCTCTATTGATTTTGGTGCTATTAACATTTCCCTTTGGTGTAGCTCTTTTTGTGTATACACAGGAGATCGTAGGGTATTGTGGATTTGCATCCACTTGATCCTGAAATCGAGGACATTGCACGAAGGCAAAACACTGAAAGGATGAAGAAGCTGGGGCTAGAATCAATGGCGGAAATTGATGATCCGCCTCTTGCTAAGTCCCTCATGGACTTTTCTATGCCCTTCAATGGGTCAACGTCGAGCATAGCGAGGCCAACGGTGGAGGCCACTAATTTTGAACTGAAGCCGTCGTTGATGAGTTTTATACTGCAGGATCAATTCGAAGGAACGTCGATGGAAAATCCCAATGATCACCTGAATACCTTCCTTGAGAAGATGGATACACTGAAAATGAGTGGCGTCACCAATGACGCCATCAGGCTAAGACTCTTTCCTTTCTCACTTAGAGATAAAGCTATGAACTGGCTTAGAAGCCATGATCATGATACTTTTGTTTCATGGGATAATCTTTCACGTGTTCTAACCAAATTCTTTCCTTCAGGGAAACAGTCAAAATGTGCAATGAGATCACATCTTTCACTCAGCTTGACCAAGAGTCATTGCACAAAGCTTGGGAAAAGTTCAAGGACATGCTGCGAAACTGCCCACATCACGTTGTGCTATACTGGCTTGATCCAATACTTCTATAATGGACTATCACGTGAAGTGAAATTATCGATCGATTCCGCCGCTAACGGGGCAATTATAAGCAAGACTCCAGAAGAAGCCAAAAAGCTGTTGGAGAACATGTCCGCCAACAATTACTAGTGGAGGAATGAGAGAGCTACCTCAAAGAAATGAGGTAAGTATGAGCTTGATGAAGTTTCCATGTTATCCACCAAATTTGATGCATTGACGAATCAACAATCTAGGATAGGGCTTGGTGCTGCTAATCTGCCTACAGCGGCATTTTGTGCAGTGTGTGGTGTGCATGGACACCCTGGAGAGTAATGCCCATCTACCATTACCACCTCACTAGGAATGTCTATAGAGCAAGCTAACGCTCTATACAGGAACAATCTGAGATAGTCCAATAATACTTACTTAAATACATTCAACCAGGGGTGGAAAAACCACCCAAACATCTCATATCGGAGTGGAGGATTACGGCCACAAGTACCGTTCCCACAATAGCAGCAGCCATATGAACCTCGTCCACATAATTTCCAAGCCCCTAACCAACAACCACCCCCTGTTAAATCAAATCTTGAGAAACTGATGGAAATTTATATTTTATTGCAGGGGCAAAAGAACGGCTATCTTCAGATATCTATTCAACAACTCATCACGGGCCAAAAGTCCATGGAGACTCAAGTTGGACAGCTAGCAGAGCAAGTGATACAGCTGAATAGGCTACAATGGCAATTACCGGGGCAGTCAGAGCCAAATCCACGAGGGCACATCAACGCCATCGCCACGAGGAGTGGAAAACAAATGGAAGACCATGTGATGCCAGCAACTGAGGAGAGTGAGCCTATGGTTGAGGTGGATCCCTGCATTGAAATTGAGCTTAATGAGAATGACAGAGTAGCATCACCAACTGTTGAACCATCCAAGGAGAAAGAACCTGAAAAAGTTGATGGAGACTCCTCAAGGGAGTCTCTGAGAGTCTACATTCCGAAGGTTCCATTCCCTTCGAGATTGGCAAAAGCAAAGCTAAAGGAAAAATACGGGAAGTTCTTTGATATGCTGAAGCAACTACACATCACAATCCCGTTTATGGACGTCATCTCGAAAATCCCGTCATACGCTAAGTTTCTAAAGGAGCTGATAACTACCAGGGGAGAAGAGAAAATGACGAACTATCTATGGAGTGCAGCGCCATCCTCTAAAGAAAGACTATAAAGAAGCTTGAAGATCTAGAAAACTTTGCCATCCCTTGCACTATGGAGAACCTCTCAATGGAAAGAGCGCTATGTGACCTAGGGGAAAGCGTGAGCTTGATGCCGCCGGGCATAAGCAAGAGACTAGGGATGGGGCACCAAAGCCCATTAGAATGACGCTGCAACTCACCGACAGATCGATAAAGTACCCCGTAAGGATCCTCGAGGACGTTCCTGTAAAGGTTGGGGATATGATAATCCCATGTGATTTTGTGATCATGGATATGCCATAAGACGCTCGCATACCCATAATCTTAGGCCGCCCGTTCTTAGGCATCACGGGAGTGCTGATTGATGTAAAGGGATGGAAGCTGTCCATCAATGTCGAAAAGGAGATGGTTGAGTTCGACCTTCAGAAGAGCATGAGAGAATTCATAGAGGATGATCACTTTGACAACATTGACCTATTGGAGGAAGTGATCAAAGAGACAAAGTTGGAGGACGTGCTCATAAATCCCACAGAAAAGCTTTTGTTTGCAAATTCTAAACATGAATGGGAATGCGAGACGGTTGCCCTAGTGAGAAAGTTGGATGGAGCATCGAAGTAAGGGGTCAAAGAAGGAGACCCACGATCGCACCCAATTGACCCCAATGAGCTGAAGACAAAGGAACAACACAATTTGAACTCAAGAACTATCAAGAAGAAGCATGGAGCGAGAGTGGACCTTACGCTCTCCACCCTGGAGCCACCATGAAAAATCAAAAGGGTCGAGCTAAAGACTTAAAACAAGCGCTTCTTGGGAGACAACCCAAGTTCTTAACTCTTCCTTTTTTTTTCTTTTTTTATTTTTATTTTAGTTAGAAGAGTTTGATTTTGAGTGAATAAAACACCCCCAAAACCCAAGTTAAATTCAAGTTGTTTTTCAATGCAGGGAGCAAGAACGGGACCGTGTGGGATACCCCACTCGACCGTGTGGAAGAGAGCAAATGAAGCCAAGGGAGAAGCATCAGATCCTGGTCAACGCAGTCACGTGATGTGTCACAAACGACCGCGTCAATTGAATCCAAAGGTGAAGGAATTTGAAGCTAGGAAATCAAGATTCATGCGGCCATGTTATCCGAGCGAAATGGCTACGTAATGAACCAATATCTCTGGAATTTTTTTGGCCAAGCTTTCCCCTGACACGGTTGCGTCATCCAAGCGATGCGACCATGTCAATCCATCTTTCAAGGCAAAAATCTCCACTTCAATTTTCCCTCCACACAGTCGTCTCCGTCCCAACGAAACGATCGTTTCGTCATAATAAGCCCAAAGCCAAAATCCTATCCCAAACGATGCAGTCATTTCGTCCAAGTGACACGGCCATAAAATCTACCCATTTCTCTGTATTTTTGCCCTTATTTCCTTCTGACGAAACTGTCGCATCATTCTTTCGACGCGACCACATGGACCCAATTTTAGCCACTTGAATTCCTTAACGACGCGATCGATTTTCCATCGATGCGACTGTGTCGTACCGCCTGCGTCACACACAAACCCCTTTGGTCCAAGTCATTTGAAGCGACACAGCTTAGCTCTAATCGACGCAACCATTTTCTCTATCACATCGTCCATATTTATATACCCCAAACCCCCAAAACGACCGACGTCAATCTAATTTCTCGAGCCGTTTCTACTTTCGCTCCAATTTCTTCTCATCTTCAACCAACCAAACCCCATCAAACCCTCATCCTCGTCCAAAATCAATCCCATACACTGCTTCGAGCCTCCACACCCTCCTCCATCACTCCGTTCTTCATCCAAACGATCGGCAAGAAACCCGAAAACAGCCGACTTGGGCAATTTTCGACAAAAGCAACATGATGCGGGCCATTAGCAAGCTTGGGGGGATTTGACTAAGTCTTGGGAGCATCTCCATCGTAGGGAGGAGCTTCGACTACTTGGGTACACTCGCTCCTCACTCTCGCTTTCTATTTTTGCCCAAGTTCTTAAATTGCTCGCTAAAACTCGCAAATTGCATAGAGTCTTTGTGTTGCACTCAGTCACATACACACATCACATTGCATACACAACTCTACGTTCATGATGCCCCCATGCAAGGGTAAGCGCACTGTTGCCGGGCCCTCACAAGGGAGAAGGACACGAGTACGCACGTCCATAAATATTGTGTCTGCATCCATTGCACCTCTTGCACCACCTATCATTCCACATCCACAAATAGACACTTTGGGTATCATCTTCGCTGATGAACATCAGTAAAACACTTTAATTACCCTATCTCGGAGAACAATTTTTCCTACTAAGTTTCCGAGCATCTCCGCTCTGAACTCCTTAGGTCTCATCGAGGGTGTTCTGACTCTCTTGCACAATATGGGTTGAAGTGACTTTTTAGAATATGAGGCACGCACCTACAAGAGACTCACTCTAGAGTTTATTAGTTCACTCAAGCGTCAACCAAATAGTTATTTATTTCTCTTGATGAACAAGGACTATGGCATGTCATATGATTCTTTGAACACCATCTTCAACTGGCCCATGGCTATCACTCCTAATGCATTTAGGCACAATAATGGAGTCCCACTAGCTTATGACTCAGATGCTTTCTCGGAGCAAATCACTGCCCAGAAAGAATTTCCCATCACTAGGGCTAAGGCATCCTCTATCATTCACACATGCCTTCGTGTAGCCCTTCACATCATTGCGAACACCATTTTCTATCGGGAAGAGATTGGCCAAGTCTCTCGTCGTGAGATTTTCTTTCTTTGGGCGATGACCCAACCCCGAAACATCTTTGATTACGGCAGCACTTCTCCTCGCCTTCTTATTCATGTAAGTTCATATCTTGGGTATAGGTTCTTCCACACTGTTAGTAGCCCCCACACCAAGATTTGCTGTGAAGGGCTAATCACTGTCATTGCTAACCTCCCTCACGTATCATTCCAGATCCCTGATGATTGGATGCATGTCCTTGGCCCCATCTCACTAGATCTCTCCATCCTCATGAATGTGCACATGATTAGAGAGATCAGAGACGAGAGATTTTATTGGCTCAATGTGCCTCTTTCCACACACTATACCATTCTTCCCAACCATGATCGCTTCAGGATTCCTGCGGCGGGAGCTGTGCAATGGGCATTTCCACCAGATCAAGATCTTCTTGCCCTACCCTGCCTGCACAGGCCCCACCTCATCCTCATCCCGTTCAAATCCTAGTCGTCCCTGATCCTTCTGCTGCTACAAACTCTGCCTCTGTCAGGCCTCCACACCAGACATCCATCCATCAGTTTTCACGGAGATCTCGCTCACATGGTGAGGGTACTATCCATACCCCTCCTCCACCCGTTTCCACTCACGAGACTCACACGAGTAGAGGAGGCCCTTCATGATTTCAAGACCACCTTGATTAGCACCATGACTGCACTGTCGCACTACCATGGTAGATGGCTTCACATCCATCGTCCTGACTCTGCAGTCGCACTACCATGTCGTCTACCGTTGGCACCATGCTCATGGACACTATCCTATAGTTGTACCCACTCTTCTCCTCATGCCACCCCCATCGCAGCCATCGTCATCTGCACAGTCATCCACATCCATACCTCATATTCCCACTCTACCACCATCTCCACCACCTTCATCTAGAGCACCATCATCCTCTCCTTCATGCACACGTATTCCTTCACCCACTCCATCAACTGTTGCTCCACCCACTTCACCACATACAGATGTTGCAGATTCACCACCTTCTGGCGCCACACCCTCCACCCACATCACCTACATTATCACCACCTGACGGTGGCACTACATGATGAGATTATCAATCTTTTCCCCCTCATAGTTTTCATCCGCATGCACTCACGAGTACATCACATTGAGGACAATGCTTATTTTAGCTTAGGGGAGGAGCATTTCCATGCTCACTTTTCTTTTATTTTATTCCTCCATCATCCACAAGTCCATATTCTTCTTATTTATATTTTTGTTTTTCCTTTTTCTTTCTCTTTTCCCTCTTTTTCCTCTTTTCTCCTTTTACCATGCAGCTTGCTCATTTTATTAACTATATGCACTGAAAAACCATAAAAATTTGAAACATAAAAAAAAACAAAAATATCTGGATTCGAATCATATTTCTTGCATCGTCTCGCATCCATTTGTATATACTTGCATTCACCTTGAGATTTTTTTGAAATCGAGACTTTTTTTTGCCGGGCAATAGTTAGTCTTTATTAATATCCAAAACCTACAAAGTAACTTTACAAGTTAGCATTAGCGATAATAAAAGGAGAGGGGATAGGACACAAGCGTTGTCACCCTCAAGCGTCGTCACCCTCAAGAAATTATCATCCACTAATCCTACTTGTCAAATATTTACATGAGAGTACATCCCCTAAAAGCAATCAGGCATCAACAAGGCCCCAATTTGCGGAAGGGGTTCAATCCGATCCATCGTCAATATCCAATGAGGTAAGTGATATTTTGACATTCGAAGCGATTTCCTCAAATAAACCAATTTTTGTTGTAAACTTCCCGTTGAAGACGCGATTATTGCGTTGTTTCCATATGTGCCATACCATAGCTGACAAAGCAGTTTTGGCCAAAACGCTCAAAGGATCCTTTTTCTTGTAGCGGGAGAGGATCAATTCGCATACGTCAGAAATCGATGAAGAAGGCATAGTTGAAATTCCTAGCTTGAGTAGTGTTCGGCACAGCAAGTATTTCGAATAATCACACTCAAAATAAAGATGTGAGGTGCTTTCCATCACATTGCAAGAGCAAAGGACGCAAGATGCGTCTGTAATAATTCCCCATTTGTGAAGCCTCTCTTTTGTCAGAATTTTTCCTCTAATAGCACGCAACAAAGCAATTGAAAATTTCGGTATATGATTGGGAAACCACACAGCCTCATAGTATTGGAATGGCAGCCTAGCAACTCGGGTTGCCTCCCAGATTTCACGCAGGGAGCAATTGCGTCCAGAAGCCCAGTACCACTCATCTTGCTCTTCACATAATGTAATTTGCTGGAGGGGATTGCCAATTCCAGGGATAGCCGGCACATTGTTCCAGCAAGAGCCCGACCAGTAATCCCCCTCAAGAGAAAGTTCAGTTCTAGGAAAGGGATCTTGGATGAGATAGAGGGGCCCACTAGGGTGCCAGTTATCATACCAGAACGAAGAAGACTTACCATCCTTAACACACCGTTTAATTAGCTGATGCGAAAGGTGCCGGCTCTTGAGGATGAACTTCCATGATCCAGAGTGTATAGGGGTTGCTTTGGACATGTAAAAACCACTGTCAATTGCCGCATATCGCTTTCTCATATAATTAGCCCATATACCTTTATTAGCAAGCACTCTCTAAGTCAGACAAATACCAGAGGCAACATTTAAGTTAGTCAAATGCCTCAGTCCCACAACCCCTTCCTTCTTAGGAGTACACAAATCGTTCCAGGCCCAACTTTTCTACCCACCCCAAATGAACTTCTTGCAAGCTGAGTTAATAGTTCTAATAACAGAAGGGGGAAAACAGTAAGATTGCATCCAGAAAGCGACCATACCGTAGATCACGGATCAGACCAATTCTATTTTACCAGAAACAGAAAGCAGTGAGGATGACCAACCAAGAAGCCTTTTTTACATTTATCAACCAGACGGGAGAACAATGAAGCTTTTGGGTAAATAGAGGACAGGGGGAGTCCCAAATAGGTAGTGAACGAAGATACCATTTTGATATCAAGAATCTTCGATAAGCTTCTCGCATTACGAACACCCTTACTGAAGATGGCTGAGCTTTTCTCCCAATTAATCTGTAGGCCAGAGAGAAGATAAAACCTGGCTAGTAAGTCCTTGAGACCATGTATAGAGTGTGGATTAGCACGGCAGAAAACTAAGAGATCATCAGCGAATATGAGATGAGAAATAGATCCGGATCTACGCATAGGATGAATAGCACCTGAAGATTCTGCAATGGACATGAGAAGGGAGAAAGCTTCCATAACAAGGACAAACAAGTACGGGGAAAGAGGGTCTCCCTGCCGCAGTCATCTATTAGACCCAAAGTACCCTTCAGGGGATCCATCAACTAGAACAGAGAACATAGGCGAAGATATACGTTGGGAGATCCAGTTAATAAAAGTGGCTTTGAAACCGATCTGATGAAGAAGGAAAAGAATGAACTCCCTGTTGACACTGTCAAATGCCTTGCGGAGACCAATTTAATACATGTACTGGCCCCCATAGGATTGCTAAAGTCTCGAATCTGTTCGTGAGCCAGTAGTGTGCAATCTGCAAGCAACCTATCTTTAAGAAAAGCAACCTGGTGAGGAGAGATCAGCTCTGAAATAACATGCTTCAATCTATTACATAATATCTTGCTAATAATTTTATACATCACATTGCAACAGGCAATCGGTTTGTAGTCCCCCAGCCCAGAGGCATTAGCATTTTTAGGAACCAGAGTTAAGAAGGCATGATTAACGCCAGGGTTCATCCTACCAGTAGTGAAAAAAGTAGATACACCAGCAATGACATCAGCACCAATAATGTCCCAATTGCATTGAAAGAAATGTGCATTGAACCCATCCGGACCTGGAGCTTTGTCTTTTCCAATCTGAAACAGAGCGTACTTGATTTCTACCGTTGTCACTGGCATATCCATCCAACAAGCCACCTCCTCTGTAATTTTCTGTTTGGGAATAAGATTTGGGAATACATTCCAATACTCCTCTTGATTATATAAATTTTGGTAGTATAATGGGGCCTCCTTACGAAGAACATCAATATTACAATTCATATCCCCATCTGGTGTTATAAGATGGTGCAAATTGTTATAACAGTGTCTAGCCTTCAGAGCCGTATAAAAAACTTTGAATTTCTATCGCCGAGTGTCAACCAATTTTGTTAGCTCTTTTGCCTCAGGTCCTCCTCTTCGATTTCCAATGCTTTCCCAAGAACCTGGGAAGCAATGATTTCTTATTTCTGAAGTTCTGAATCATATTTCAACTTCCAATCAGCCTGAATAGTATTGAGCTTGGTACGGCAGTAGTTAACATTTAGCTTCTGTGAGTGGCTAGCGGCCCATTCCCTTAACAAATGTTTAATAGCATCTAGTGGTCGGACTGCATCTGGGAACAGCGGCGGAAAATCAATCAGAGTGGGCGATCGGCGCAAGGAATCAAATGTGATTTCCAAAGGAGATGGAACGAAGAGGATTGATGGGAGGAGCAAGCAGCATGGGATCTATGGCAGCCTCAAAGCTCCAGTTCGTCCCCAAATCCCTTTTCGTATTATTCCAATAGAAGGTAAGTGATCGCTCCATATTTTACACCTTTTTTCTGCATGTTTGCATGCCACTTTGATCGCTCATATCACGTTTTTCACGATTATTCGACAATATTACGATGCTTTTCACGATTTCTTGTTTTTGTCGTATTTCAGGAGATACGGAGCGATTCGGAGTGATTTTGAGATCAAGAGGATTTGCACCCACTCCGGAGTGTCACCCAAAGCTCTTTCGAGGGCTATTCGGCGATGGAAGACAAGTGGGAGAAGAAAGAACGTCGTAGGAGCGACGAGGAAGCGAAAAGACAAAGATTGGGCCTTTGCAGCATCTCACTCGGCCGAGTGAACCACCCACTCGGCCGAGCAAGAAGAGCACTCGGCCGACCGGACCGGACACGCATCAACTGAAGAAAATAGGCGTGCACTCGGCCGAGTGACGATAGTCCACTCGGCCGAGCATGGAAGTCTACTCGCCCGAGTGGCATGAGAACAGACACTTCAAAAACGGCCGACTTACTGTTAATTTACAGTCGATTCAGAGATTCCACTCGGCCGAGCAAGAAATGCCCCTCGGCCGAGTGAGTAAATCCACTCGGCCGAGTCACCTTCCGAAGACAGACCCCCAAAATCCCGAACTTACTGTAATTTTACAGGGTTTGTCACTCGGCCGAGTGACATTTGTCACTCGGCCGAGTGGGCCGCCCCGCCTGTAGCGTAAACTGTGATTTTGAGCTGCGTAGGGGCATTTTTGTCACGAATTTCTGGGCGATTTTGAGGGGTATTTAAACCCAGTTTTTCCCTAGTTTAGGAGAACTTTTTGATACATTTTGCAGCCTTTTTAGAGAGCTTTTTAGTTAATTATATTTAGAGCTTTTGAGAGATTAGAAAGGGGATTTTTGTTGGATGCTATTGGAATCTCATTGGTTTGTCTTCTTTCTTGTCAAAAACTCTATTTTTATTGAATATTTCTCTATTGCAATGATTTGTGCTGAATTTTCTATTGAATTTCTTATGAATTGCATAATGAATAGTGAGTAGTTTATTTGCCCTAGGGCATGGGGATGAACCCTATGAACCCTATTTCTAAATTGTGATGAATTGGTGAAATTGTTGCTAGAATTGATTAGGGTTAGGTTGGGATTGATAAATTACGGATAGCTAGGGATTCATATTGATTGGGATTTGCAAGAGATTGGATCCCAATTGATAGGAAGCCCTAGAAATTCGATTTAGATTTCCGATTGGATTTTTCTAGAATTGGTTTGCAAGAGATTGGACCAAGGCTAGGGTTTGCAATCGTAATTCTATACCCATACCCGTTTGCAAGAGATTGGACGGGTAGGAACTATCTCAACCTAGGTCGTAGCTCGAGTTTGCACGAGAGTGGGCTCGAGATACGGTTGAACGATTATGTCGATCCTAATGCTAGCGGCGTAGGTTAGGGTTTGCAAGAGATTGGGCCCTAACCTAGGTTTGCTATAGACCGGCAATAGCGCGAGAGCGTGAGCTTGGTTTCACATTCAGTTGCGACTAGTTCACCTAAAATTCAAGTCTAGCAATGACGTAACTTACGAATCACAACGATGAGATACGGTTTGTAGCGGGGATTCCCTATCCCTGGGCACTTTATTCCATTGATATTTCTATAAATATACGAACGATTGTGACAACTTTACCCCGTATTATTCTTGACCATTCCGATAGCTAGGTGATTAGAAGAAGACACTGTCACAGTTCCTTCCTGAGTTTGATACCCGCTTGCCACTTTGCCGTGCGCTTGCGGTAAGATTACACGTCGCTCGTCCCGGGTGTGTATCCGGAGCGCAGACTAAGTAGTTTTCGGCGTCGTTGCCGGGGATTCATCTCTGTGCATTTACGCCGTACTAGGTTGTGCTCTTGGGTTGCATTTCTGGAAGCGACCAAGTTTTTGGCGCCGTTGTCGGGGAGGCAACAATGTTTTATTCTCTTTACTTAGTGTTTTCTTTTTCTTTTGTTACTTTTAATCTTTATGCTCCTTAATCGTGCTAACAATTACTTTGAAACTCTGTTTTCCTTTGCGTGAACACGAGATCTACGGCGAACCCCGAAGAAATATTATTTGATCCGGAGATCGAGGGTACCACGCGGAGGATTAGAGCCGAGAGAAGGCACGCTACGGAGGACGGTTGTATGAACCGTACGGAGACACCGGAGGAGCTAGCCGCACGAATGGCGAGGATCATATCCATTAGAGATAGGCTTCGGCCTAAGACTTCTTCCACCACTTCATCCATCACCATGTCGGAACTAGCGGCGGACAAGAATTTTGAGCTGAAAACGGGATTGGTAGTATTGATGCAACAAGACCCATTTCATGGGAATGCACATGAGAATCCGCATTACCACATCCAACTTTTCTTGTCCAAGTGCGCCACTTTCCAAATGCCGGGCGTTTCCGTTGATGCAATCCGACTGCGACTCTTCCCCTTCACACTCAAGGACAAGGCCTTATATTGGTTGAGGACGCAAGCGGAAGGAACATTCATCACTTGGGATGAGTTGGCAAGCGCCTTCGTCGACAAATTTTACCATCCTTCCAAGACGGTGAAGATACGGAGTGCTCTCTTGTCCTTCAAGCAAGGACCGCAAGAAACCCTCTATGAAGCATGGGAGTGCTTCAAGGACTTACAACACCAATGCCCCCATCATAGTATAGAGGATTGGGAGCTAGTTCACAGTTTCTACAATGTGATCCAACCGGGAACAAAGCAAATTATTGACGCTACCGCTAATGGAGCCATATTATCAAAGACCCCGGATGAAGCTACTGCCTTGTTGGAAGAGATGGCCTCTAACAACCAACAATGGGGGGACGAGCGAGTACATTCTTCGTCCTCTTTGAAGCCCACTAGCATTTATGAGGCCAAGACCGTGGCGGAGCTTTCAAACAAGTTTGACTCCCTCCACAAGGTGGTAGAGAGATTGGAGAAATACATCACCGAACCACATGGAGCACCCTCTACATCTACACCGGTAACCAATATGAGTGATTGGCAAGACCAATCTTAAGCCATGTATGTAGGAGGTGACAATGGAGAAGGATCTTTGGAGCAAGTACAATATGTCGCGGGGAATTCCGGATATTGGGCCAACCCGGCCGCTAGAAACCATCCGGGCTTCTCATATGCAAACATTGATGGTGCTTTGAACCCCCCGCCACAACAACTTCCTCAAGCTCGGCCTCCACCACCACAACCTCAATATCAACCGAGGGGGCCACCGCAACAAAATTACCCTCCGAGGTAACAAGTGGGACCATATAGACCCCCCGGGTACAACCAAGGTTGGAGAGCTCCCAACCCACCTCAAGCTCAACCACGATCGGACCACGAAGCTAGGGTGGAGGAATTTATGGTGGAGCAACGGAAGATCAACGCTAAGTTGACGGCGGGGCAAGAGTCACTAAGTACCGTCATCGCTCAACTTGCGGAGCAACTTGCGTTGCTCAACAAGAATGCCCAACAATTACCGGCTCAACCCGAGCCCAATCCACAGAGTAACACCGGACACATCAATGCGGTGGTTGCGGTTACAACAAGGGGCGGGAAGGATACCACTCCAGCTATGGCCCAAAGCAAGCAACCCGTGGTTGGAATTTTGGAAGAGAAAGAGACGACAATTGAAGAAGAGAGCCAAAAAGAGCCAATTGAAGGAGGAAATTCTAAAGTGGTGGAGCCACTTGATGAGCGCCGCTACATGCCACCGGTGCTGTTTCCACAACGGCTAGCTATAGCCAAGATGGAGAAAAGGCTCGCCAAGTTCCTAGAATACTTGAGGGGAGTAAGCCTCAATATTCCTTTCTTAGATGCAATTGTTGAGATCCCGACTTACGTGAAGTTCTTGAAGGACTTGATTTCGGGAAAGAAAAGGAAGGAAAAAATTATGCTTGCGGAGCAAGGAACTTGGTTTTCCC
Source organism: Scilla litardierei (assembly GCA_030789695.1). Lineage (NCBI taxonomy): Eukaryota > Viridiplantae > Streptophyta > Magnoliopsida > Asparagales > Asparagaceae > Scilla > Scilla litardierei. The sequence goes on along the minus strand of CM061136.1, from coordinate 134,849,217 downwards.
GGAAGGAGAAGGAGCCGGTGAAATTGAAGGATCCCGGGAGTTTCCGCATCCCTTGCACACTAGGAGGCGTCCCTTTGCAAAAAGCTCTAGTCGACTTAGGCGCTAGTGTGAGCCTTATGCCCCTTGGTATGTTCCGGAGATTGAACATGGGCACCGACTTGAAGCCGACCGACATGAGGATTCAACTTACGGATGGTCGGATTACTAGGCCGGTAGGGATCGTAGAGAATATTCCACTCCAAGTACCGGGAGGTATATGCTTGCCTTGTGATTTTGTTATAATGGACATCAAGGAAGAGGGCGACACTTTGTTCATACTTGGACGCCCGTTCCTCGCAACCGCCGGCGTTATCGTTGATGTGCGTGAAGGAACTCTTTCTTTGAATGTCGGGAACATAGAAGTTGAGCTTCACATACCCAAGGCCATGAAACATATGCCATATCACGAGGAGCTATATTATGTGGATCTTCTCGACGAAGTGATTGAAGAAGCAATCCCTTACTCTATTGGTGCTCTCCATGACGATGGCTTCGAAGAAGGCCAAGCTCCGGGTGAAGAAGAGAAATTGGAGGACTCTACAGATAGCTCCACGGATGATGATGAAGGCGACGCTGATGTCGTAAGAATACGAGAGATTTGCAAGCTCTCAAAGGCCAAAAATCCGAAGAAAGCTCCACCGAACAGAAGATCAGTGTCACCAGCCAAGAAGAAGATAGGAACAAGCTCTAGCTTGGGGGACTTATCCCCCAACATTGCCCATGATGAGGAGGCGTCGAGGAAGACCGATGATCATCCAGACCCAAATTCGAGCGGCCTTCCCGACAAGTTTGACGGGTGCATCTCATATGCACCCAATATCGTAAGCTAAACGAATATCTTAAGGGGTCGAGTGATCACTCCTTATTTTACACCTTTTTTCCCGCATTTTTGCATGCCATTTAGATCGCCCAAATCATGTTTTTCACGATATATCGACGATATTGCGATGCTTTTCATGATTTGTTGTTTTTGTCGCATTTCAGGTGATTTGGCGCGATTTGGAGTGATCTCGAGATGCGCTTACTCCAGAGGGTCACCGACGACCTCCCCGAGGGGTATTTTGCTGTTGGAGAGGAGCGGAAGAAGAACGGACGTCGCAGGAGCAATGAGGAGGCCAAAATAAGCAGATTGGGCATGTTTAGTGTCCCACTCGGCCGAGTGGAGGACCCACTCGGCCGACCAGCGAGACACCGCTCGGCCGACCAGATCAGACACGATTCCTATGTGCACTCGGCCGAGCGACGGAGACCACATCGGCCGAGTGAAGAGACCACGTCCGCCCGAGTGGCGCCCAGACGAAGCCCTTCAAAAATCTCCAAGTTTCTGTTTTTCGGCTGCCTGAGCTTCAGAAGATCCACTCGGCCGAGTGGATAATCCCGTCCGCCCGAGTACAATGAAGCCATCGGCCGAGTGACGACAACTCACTCGGCCGAGCCGCCCCCGAAGTAGAGACCCCTGAAGGCCCCGACTTACTGGAAAATTACAGGGTTTCTCACTCGGCCGAGCGACTTTTGTCACTCGGCCGAGTGCGACGCGCTGCCGGTAGCGAAAATTGCGGAAAACAGGCCGCGCAGGGGTATTTTGGTCACAGATTTTGGACGATTTTGGGGGGTATTTAACCACGGTTTTTACCCTAGTTTTAGAGAGCTTCTCCTTAGATTTTTTGCAGCTTTTTAGATTAGCTTTTTAGTTTTATTCTTGAGATTGGAGAGGAGGCAAAGTTTGATTTTTGTTGGATTAATTGAAGAACTCCATTGGTTTGTCTTTCTCTTCCCCAAAAAATTCTATTTTTATTGCATATCTCAATATTGTGATGAATTCTATTGCTTATTTCATTGATTATTTTTGTGAACTTGCTATGAATTGTGAGTAGTCGCCACGTCTTGGGGTGTGGGGATGAATCCTACAAACCCAACTTCATATTTGTGATGAATTAGTAGAAATTTTGCTAGAATTGATATCTAGGGATTAGATTGGGATCAATTTACTACGGTTAGCTAGGAGTTCATACCGATTGGGATTTGCAAGAGATTGGATCCCGATTCGATAGGAAACCCTAGAAATCCGAATTGGGTTGGAATCGAATTTCCGTAGTATCGGTTTGCAAGAGATTGGACCGATACTAGGGTTTCCGGTTGCAATTCCGTGCCAATACCCGTTTGTAAGAGATTGGACGGGTAGGAACTATCCCAATCTAGATCGCGAGCCGAGTTTGCAAGAGATTGGGCTCGGTGCGCGATTGGACGATGATGTTGACCCTAATGCTAGCTTTCCTAGGCTAGGGTTTGCAAGAGATTGGACCCAAACCTAGGATAGCTATAGACCGGCAACAGCGCGAGAGCGTGAGCTTGGTTCTACATTCAGTTGCAACTAGTCCATCCAAAATCTCAATCTAGCAATTTTGAAACCGACGAACCACATTTATGAGATACATTGAGTAGCGGGGATTCCCCATTCCCTAGACGTTCTTTATTTGATTCGATATTTCCGCACTTTGTCTGACGATTGTGACAGGATCGCCGAAGGTAAGTCTTTCTTCTTGAATAGCCAGGGTGATTGGAACAAGCACGGTCATTCGTCCTCCCTGTGTTCGATATCCCGCTCGCTGCTACACCGTGCACTTGCGGTAAAACTACAACCGTTCTTTAGGGTTACGTCCCGGAGCGATCAAGTTTTTGGCGCCGTTGCCGGGGAAGGCGTTTAGACGGTGTTCGTCATCGACCACCCGGTTACTTCTTCTTTCTCTCTTTCTTTACTTTCTTCTGTTCGCACATTCTCCCTGTATTTTGCATAAGGCCTTTGCAGGAAGAATGGAGAATGCAATGTCAACAATAGAACTCAGTCAGGAAGACTATGACTCCTTCACAGACCTCCTTAAGGAGCTTGTCGATGAGGTCCACGCTGAGATTCTAGCCTGTAAGGATCAAATACACTAGAGGGGGGGTGAATAGTGTATATTAAAAAATGTTGCAAATAAGATGTTAGTAATATTTGCAAAGATGGCAATGAAAATAAAATGACAAGTGCGGAAAATTAAATCAATCGCAAACACAGAGATTTATCCTGGTTCGGATCCTTGTGATCCTACTCCAGTCCTCTACCCCGTAGAGATTTTCAATCCACTATAACCACTTGCCCCGCAAGCGCAAACTTACAAAAATGGCGACACTCCCCGTGTCCCAAACTTTGTACAATCTCTAACAGAGATTCAAAACCTGTTAAATAAGAAATAGAAAAACACCTATAGCCTTGTTATGAAATTAGAATTAAATTCAAGGATGGTGTTAGAAGATGAACTTCAAGATATAAAAGATATGTAATGAAGAACAATACTTGAAGTTCTCTGGTTCATAAAAGAAGAGAGAGATCAATCGATATCTTCTTACAATTATGAACACAAACAACTTTCTAAATTGATGTTGAAAAAGATCAAAATTGCTCCAAGGAAGAAAACTTCAATTTCAAAAAGATCTATGATTAAGAATCTTGAAGTTCTTCCGTTCTTATAAGAAGAGAGAAATCTATGGATTTCTTCTTGCAAATAAGAAAAGAGCAACTAAGGCAAGATTGCTTAGAATCAACAATTCTAGTAAGAAAGAGAGAAGAAAGTTGTGTGTAAAAAAAAGAGAGGGTCTACCCCTCTATTTATAGGATTTGTGGGCAGTTTCCTACCGTTCAGAAACGGGAAAATGGGGGGAAAAGGAGTTTCTTACCGTTCACAAACGGTCTGGAAAGTTTCAGAAAAAACGGACGCAAAATTTCATTAGTCGACTAAAGAAAGTCTTAGTCGACTAAAAAATCAAACTTGGAATTTTTGACTGAAATTTTAACGGTAACTTTCTGACGTTGACTGAAGACTACTCAGAAATTTTCAGGTCAAAATTCGAAGAAAAAGTTTTTAGTCGACTAATGAATGTCTTAGTCGACCAGGACAGAAAAACGTGAATTTTGACTTGTCTGAAAAAGAGTTGGTAGGATATGTTATTAGGAACCTAGGACTTAGATGGATTTCATATTCAAGGCTCTGAAATCTATAAATATAAAAAATACATCAGTCCGTAGATTTCCGTAGATATATATATGTTGAGCTTCATGTGAATATTTGAGATGCCTTTGTGCAGGGATTCCTTATCAAGTGATTATTGTCCAAGCGTGGATATATTAGGAATCTGCATAGGAAACTGCACATCTGCATAGATAGAGTGAGTAGCAATAATAATAATAATTGTCACATCAAAACCATATGAAATACAATAGGAAAGTGAACATGGGATTATGAAATCCCAACATTCTCCCCCTTTTTGATGATGACAAATATTTATAAAAAGTGAAGTGTCATACTCAATTATATGCAGATATCATATCATATGTCATAAAAAAAATGAAGTGTCAAATGAAGTGTCATATTCAATTCTATAAACTTAGTTTATGAACTAAGGTTATGATGACAAATATGTATGCTCCCCCTTAAAAATTACCTAAATATTCTCCCCCTTTGTCATTGACAAAAAGGTGGGGTAAAAAGTATGTTAGGCGATTAGAAAATTTGTTAGTCGACTAAGAGAACATAAACACAAAACAGAACAGACAACGGAACAAAAGTGTCACATAACATAACCAAACAGATTTTACTAACAGAACATATGTAGGAAGGATACATAGGGACTAGCAAACAGATATGCCCACATACCTAGAACTAAGGCCCTACGGCCGATTACAAAACACATCTAAAAACCATTATGCAAACAGCAAAAGATCAACACATCGACATACGACCTAGTATCCAACATCAGCAAACCAAAATACATTAAACAACACAACGGAGGAGTAAACAACGGCAACTGTCGCCACAATCTAACGGCCGGAAGGGGAGCCATACTCCTGAGAATTGCGTCGCGATTTACGACGGGGTGTTTCCTCTGGAGCAACTACATTCAGAGCCTCAAGTGCAGAAACAAGCTTGCTCTGGTTGAGTTGGACTTGGTCGAGCACGAGAGACTGTTCATTCAAGGCTGACCGAAATTCCCTAAATCCAGTAGTGACCGTATCGGTAAGAGACCGAACATCCTCCCTAAGACCGGACAGAACAGACAGGTTGGTTTGGCGAGGAGTGGAAGAAGTCCAGGGGGTCTGTAAGGGACATGACCGAGGGTTGGTGCGACATTCGGGAAAACACTTGTGAACACATTGTTTCTTAACAAAACGACGGAAACCACGGGATGAACTCGGCATAGAGGAGGGGACGTAAGCGGTTTGGGTCGGAGTATAGTCGGGATCGGCTGAAATGGGGTCTTCGACGGGGTCTTCTTCGGGATCGTCATCGGCATCATCATCATCACTGTTGGCCGCATCGGATTCCTCAGGGTCCGGAAGATCCAAATGCATATTGTGCACGGTGATGATGTTGATATTATAAGGATTGGAAACAGCGAGTTCACCGTCTAATGGAACGCAAAACATCTTAAGCACCAAAGTGATAAACGAAGGATGATAGATATGTGTTTGAACCGGTCGAAGAAGGGATTGCAAAATCACAAAGCCCCAGTTAATAGGTAAACCGCCCATCACCGCATAAAGGCAATGCTCTAATTCGTTGGAAAGGTAATTAAAGGAGCCGCCTTTAGGCATAAGATTAGAGACTATAACCTTAAGGATAATGCGAGCGGGGGGGTGGAAATGAACAGCGGATAGTTTATGGACCCAAGGGGTTGCGATTTTTGCTAGGATGTGGGGATCGGTCATTGAAAAATTGAGAGAACCTGAGAAATGGGGAGGAAGATCAATCAACTCACAGATCCGACGAAGAGTTAGGCAAATCGGAAGGTTCTTGACACGGGAGAGAATGTGAGTATCACGACCAACCACGCAAGGCTCGAGATTGGCGTAGAACTCACGGACGAGAAGGGGGTAGTAGGGTTCCTTGTTCCCGAGTGCCCAGATCTTCTCGAGGCCGGCGGCGGATAGGATGGAAAGAATGTTGAAGGAGGCAAGAGCACTGTAGTCGATGAAGCGTTCAGGATGAAATTTTGCTTTTGCTGAGGCTTGGAAACGTTTTTCAGCCGCGGCATCACGGAATTGAGGAAGAGCCATCGGAGAAGAAGATGAGGATGAAGAGAGGGTTCGGTTGGGATAAAAGAAATGAAGGGAAATTTCCGAAAATAAATAGGCAAAAATGGGAGTAGTTATCCAAGTGAATGGGTGCCATGATCAGTTCGTGAGCAGTTTGAGAAACTGAATGGGTGAGTTAGAACTGAAAAGTTTTCAAAAATATGTGAAGAGGCGGGAGGAAGACGAAACTAAAACGCGAAAAGATGGAAGTTAGATCGAAAACGGTTTAAAAACCGAGTTAGTCGGCTAAGAATTTGGTTAGTCGACTAAGATAACCGAAAGAAAAATAACTAGATCGCACCGTTTGGATTTTAATATGAATAAAAAATAATAATAAAGATGAAGTGAGAAAGGACGGTAGTGGGTGGAGATATTTTAAGTCTCTTTAAGACTTGTAAGAATGTTTGGTCAAATCATTTATTAGGGTTGGAGAAGTACACTTTCCAATGGGAAATGATGAAAGAGAATGGTGAGTTCCAAGGTGAATTGATTTCAAGTTCTCATTCCAAGATGAGAAATATCGGTTTCCTAGGCGATGAGGTGGCCGACGCAAGGCACAAAATAACCCTATGTCTGGATGCGATAATCAAGACATCGGGTAAGTAAAAACTTAATGTTTGAAATAAAGTCTCACAAGAGAAAAGACAAACCGAATGTTTCTAGGAAAAGACAATCCCATAGAAAGATGAATGTTTATTGTCCTAATAGTTTAGAAATATATTTGAAATTACTGAACAGTCCTAATAGTTAGGAAAGAAAAAATAAATATATAAAACCGAATGATAAGTAACACAATAATAAAAAAATCTGGATATTTAGTCGATTAAAGAAAACATTAGTCGACTAAGAAAATTTATTATCAAAAAATTATAAGAAAATTCCAGAAATTCACTAAAATTGGAAAACATCATATGATAAATTCAGATTTACTGATAATACCCAAATCTCTTCTAAGTTTAATGAAAGATTCCTCTTTCAAAGGCTTAGTTAAGATATCGGCAATCTGATGTTCAGTGGAAATGAACTTCAAAACAATATCCCCTTTTTGTACATGATCATCTAAAAAGTGATGACGGACATCTATATGCTTAGTGCGTGAATGATGAGCTGGATTCTTAGACAAATTAATTGCACTAGTGTTATCACACATTATAGGACATGTGGAACACTCAATACCATAATCTGAGATAGTTTGTTTCATCCATAATATTTGTGCACATGCTAACCCAGCGGCAATATATTCTGCCTCTGTGGTAGATAACGAAACAGAATTTTGCTTTTTGCTAAACCATGAGACCAAAGCATGTCCAAGAAAATGACATGTACCACTGGTACTTTTTCGGTCTGATTTGCAACCAGCAAAATCTGCGTCACTATAAGATAATAAATCAAATGTGCTTGATTTAGGATAAAATAAACCATAATCAGACGTGTGTTTAACATATCTAATAATTCGTTTTACGGCAGTAAGATGTGACACCTTAGGATCTGCCTGAAAACGTGCACACAAGCATACTGAAAACATAATATCTGGTCTACTAGCAGTTAAATAAAGTAGAGAGCCAATCATACCTCTGTAAAGACGTTGATCAACACTCTTACCATTTAAATCTTTGTCTAGTGATGTAGATGTACTCATTGGAGTATGTTTATCAGCAGAAGTCTCTAAACCAAAACGCTTGATGAGTTCTTTGGCGTACTTTGATTGATGGATGAAGATACCTTCCTTCATTTGTTTGATTTGAAGTCCAAGGAAGTAATTGAGTTCGCCCATATGACTCATTTCAAATTCCTTCTGCATAATCTTAGAAAATTCTAAACAAAGAGTTTCATTAGTAGAACCGAATATAATATCGTCAACATATATTTGAATAATAATGATGTCAGATTTTATATTTTTAATAAACAAAGTTGAATCAATTTTACCAATAGAATAACCAGAATTTAAAAGATAACTTTTAAGTCTTTCATACCAAGCACGAGGTGCTTGTTTAAGACCATATAAAGCTTTCTTCAATTTAAAAACATGATTTTCTAAATTTTCATGAATAAAACCAGGAGGTTGTTCAACATAAACTTCCTCTTTAAGAAAACCATTTAAAAAAGCACTTTTGACATCCATTTGAAATAGTTTAAAATCTTTAAAACATGCAAATGATAAAAGCATCCTAATAGATTCAAGACGAGCAACTGGTGCATAGGTTTCATCATAATCAATACCTTCTTCTTGATTATAACCTTGTGCAACCAATCGTGCCTTGTTTCTAATTACCTGACCAGATTCATCCAATTTATTTTTGAATACCCACTTGGTACCAATAATTGAATGATCTGTTGGTCTGGGAACTAATTCCCAAACATCATTTCTCTGAAATTGATTGAGTTCTTCCTGCATAGCAATGATCCAAGAACTGTCTTTGCATGCTTCATTGATGTTCTTTGGTTCAATGGATGAGAGGAAAGCACAATGAGCCATTTGTTCTATTTGACGTCGAGTTCTTACTCCATCTGTAATATCTCCAATGATCAATTCTGATGGATGGTTTGGAACTTGTGCAAATGCCTTAGGAAGATCTGCATTATCTGAAACAGACTCAACAGAGGGTTTAGTAGCATCAATTTCATCAAATTTAATATTATCTAAAGAATTAGATAAAGGTAATATGTTCTCTTCATCATCAATGATGATGGGAGAATTAGATGAAGGGTTTTCATCAAATGTGACATGTAAAGATTCTTCAACTGTTGAAGTTCTTTTGTTAAATACTCTGTAGGCTTTGCTACGTGTTGAGTATCCAACAAAAATACCTTCATCAGATTTAGAATCAAATTTATCTAATGCATCTTTAGTATTGAGAATGAAACATTTACATCCAAACACTTTAAAATAAGATATACGTGGAATGCGATTAAAAAATAATTCAAAACAAGTTTTATTAAGCAATGGCCTTATAAGAACTTTATTCATAATGTAGCAGGCAGTTGCAACAGCTTCTGCCCAAAAATATTTTGGTAGATTACTGTCACAAAGCATTGTTCTAGCACATTCTTGTAAAGTTCTATTTTTCCTTTCAACTACTCCATTTTGTTGAGGGGTACGAGGAAAAGAAAAATTATGTGTAATGCCATTTTCATTACAAAACTTGGTAAAAGAATCATTTTCAAATTCTCCCCCATGATTACTACGAATAGTGACAATGTTAGAGGATTTGATCTTTTGTATCTTTTTACAAAATATTGAAAATTCTTCAAAAGCATCATTCTTATTTTGTAAGAATATAACCCAAGTATATCTAGAATAATCATCAACAATGACAAATGCATATCTACTTCTATTCAAAGAGGCTACTTTTGAAGGACCAAACAAATCTAGGTGTAGAAGTTCTAATGGTCTCTTTGTTGAGATAATACCCTTTGATTTAAAAGAAGATTTATGCATTTTTCCTTGTTGACAAGCATCACAAAAATATTTGTGTTTGAAAGAAATATTTGGCATTCCATTTACTAAATTGTGTTTTGAAATATGTGCAAGATTTTTGAAATTTGTGTGTCCAAAACGTTTATGCCAAAGTAATGTTTCATCAGAAGTAATCATTAAACAATGATTGAGAGTAGTAATAGACATGCATAAGATATAAATGTTATTCTTACGCTTACCACGGAATAAAATGGATGACATATCAGAATTGTAAATGATGCAATCATTTTGTTCAAAAATTACTTTGTAATTTTTATCGCATAATTGACTAATGGAAAGTAAGTTGTGTTTCAAACCGTCAACCAGGTGAACATTTTCAATGATAGGCTGACTTGCATTACCAACTGTTCCAGTGCCTATGATTTTGCCCTTTTTGTTGTCACCAAAGGTAACGGTGCCTCCATCTTTATATATAATGTTAGAAAGCAAGTTGATGTTTCCCGTCATATGTTTTGAACATCCACTGTCCAAAATCCATCTTTCCTTTTTAGGTACCTGAAAGATAAATCATTAAGCATTGGTACCCTTTGTATGAGGGTCCATGAGATTAGATCTTTGGAAGCCAAACCCAAGTGGAATTTGGCTTTCTAATATAATCATTGGAATGAACAATAGAATGCATGTAAGTAGAAATATAATTATTCCTATCTTTTAAGCAAGAATCCTTAGGAACCCATATACTAATTGTAGTAGGTTTCCTAGGAATTGTTTTTGAAATATTAGTAATATTTCTTTGTGTAGAAGAAGTAGAAGTGTTTACTTTCTTCATGTAAATGAATGCGTGATTCTTCTTTTGTGGTTTAACAAAAGTTGTTTTTCCACAAGAGGAAGAAGTGATACAAGACATGGGTGCATCCTTATGAGAATATCCCAATCCTTGTCTATGATTTGCTGGATATTGAATTCTAAGTAAATCATCGAGATTAGTCTTTCCTTTGTTAAATTTATCAACATTGGAAGATATCTTATCGTATTTCATCTTTAGTGATGAAATATTTTTATCCATTTCGGATATTTGTGTATGCAATTCAACATTCTTAGTTTTGAGAATTTCATTCTCTTTACTAAGATCCAAAACTTGAGAAGATGTATTCTCAATATGTATGGAATTTGGTGTAGTGTTCTTAGAAGAAGATAATTCATGATATTTAATAAGGAGATTATCATTATTCTGTTTCAATGATTTATGTTGATTATTCAATTTTTTGAAACGAGAATAAAGATCTTTTAATGCTTCTAATAATTCTTCATTATTAAAGGAACTTACCTCTTCTTCTTCATCTTGTGCCATAAAACACATATTAGCATTTTCATTGTTGTCATCTTCTTCATCTGAAGATTCATCCCAAGTTGCTGCAAATGCTTTCTTCATCTTATCAAACCTCCTTTCTCTTCTGGATTGATCGTTGTTGGAAGTTTTGAACTTTGCTTTGAGAAGTGGACAATCTTTCTTCATATGTCCTGGCTTATTACAATTAAAGCAAAGAGAAGAATCAGTATTTTTAAACTTATTATTATACTTACCTTTTTGGAAGAACTTTCTGATGTTCTTTGCAAAGAATGCCATGTCATCATCTGAATCTTCATTATCAGATGTTGTGTTGAAGGCGAGTACTTTCTTCTTCTGATTTGATTCTTCTTTTGCATCTTGCAATGTAACTTCATGTGCCATTAGGTTACCAATTAGATCTTCCATTGATAAGGTGGAAAGATCATTGGCTTCCTCAATAGCAGTGATCTTTGGACGCCATTCTGGGGAGAGTACTTTAAGAATCTTGCGTACCTGATCAAGAGAAGAATAAACTTTTCCAAGAGCATTAAGAGAATTAATAATGTTAGTGAACCTGGTGTTCATTTCTCCAATCGTCTCGTTGTCTTGCATCTTGAACAACTCATACTTATGAACCAAAGAGGCGATCTTGGTTTCCTTCACTTTATTGGTTCCTTCATGAGTTACCTCGAGTATATGCCAAATCTCTTTAGCACTTTTAGCCTGAGATACTCGATTAAACTCATGTTTATCCATGGCACAGAATAAAGCATTCATGGCCTTTGAGTTGTTAGTCTTTGCAGTTTTGTCGTTGGTGGTCCAATCAGCAACAGGTGTTTCTGGCTTTGTGTATCCTGTCTCTACGATGTCCCAAATCTCATAATTCATACTTTGGAGATGAATCTCCATTCGTATTTTCCAATATGAGTAATTTGAACCATCAAATAGAGGAGGACGAGTTTGAGAGTGCCCTTCAGGATGCTGATTGTAGTTGTGTGGAACGGCGTTCATGTTTGATGTTGAGGAACTTGCTGCCATCTTCACCTCGCTCTGATACCAAATGAGATTCTAGCCTGTAAGGATCAAATACACTAGAGGGGGGGTGAATAATGTATATTAAAAAATGTTGCAAATAAGATGTTAGTAATATTTGCAAAGATGGCAATGAAAATAAAATGACAAGTGCGGAAAATTAAATCAATCGCAAACACAGAGATTTATCCTGGTTCGGATCCTTGTGATCCTACTCCAGTCCTCTACCCCGTAGAGATTTTCAATCCACTATAACCACTTGCCCCGCAAGCGCAAACTTACAAAAATGGCGACACTCCCCGTGTCCCAAACTTTGTACAATCTCTAACAGAGATTCAAAACCTGTTAAATAAGAAATAGAAATACACCTATAGCCTTGTTATGAAATTAGAATTAAATTCAAGGATGGTGTTAGAAGATGAACTTCAAGATATAAAAGATATGTAATGAAGAACAATACTTGAAGTTCTCTGGTTCATAAAAGAAGAGAGAGATCAATCGATATCTTCTTACAATTATGAACACAAACAACTTTCTAAATTGATGTTGAAAAAGATCAAAATTGCTCCAAGGAAGAAAACTTCAATTTCAAAAAGATCTATGATTAAGAATCTTGAAGTTCTTCCGTTCTTATAAGAAGAGAGAAATCTATGGATTTCTTCTTGCAAATAAGAAAAGAGCAACTAAGGCAAGATTGCTTAGAATCAACAATTCTAGTAAGAAAGAGAGAAGAAAGTTGTGTGAAAAAAAAGAGAGGGTCTACCCCTCTATTTATAGGATTTGTGGGCAGTTTCCTACCGTTCAGAAACGGGAAAATGGGGGGAAAAGGAGTTTCTTACCGTTCACAAACGGTCTGGAAAGTTTCAGAAAAAACGGACGCAAAATTTCATTAGTCGACTAAAGAAAGTCTTAGTCGACTAAAAAATCAAACTTGGAATTTTTGACTGAAATTTTAACGGTAACTTTCTGACGTTGACTGAAGACTACTCAGAAATTTTCAGGTCAAAATTCGAAGAAAAAGTTTTTAGTCGACTAATGAATGTCTTAGTCGACCAGGACAGAAAAACGTGAATTTTGACTTGTCTGAAAAAGAGTTGGTAGGATATGTTATTAGGAACCTAGGACTTAGATGGATTTCATATTCAAGGCTCTGAAATCTATAAATATAAAAAATACATCAGTCCGTAGATTTCCGTAGATATATATATGGTGAGCTTCATGTGAATATTTGAGATGCCTTTGTGCAGGGATTCCTTATCAAGTGATTATTGTCCAAGCGTGGATATATTAGGAATCTGCATAGGAAACTGCACATCTGCATAGATAGAGTGAGTAGCAATAATAATAATAATTGTCACATCAAAACCATATGAAATACAATAGGAAAGTGAACATGGGATTATGAAATCCCAACACACGCTACCAGAGCTTTTGCTATCGACGTCAAGGACCCCGACGAACAACTGTTTGCTAGTTTCGTGATGGACCAGATCTCCCCGGAGGGGACTATCGGGGGCAATGTCAGAGTTGACGTGATCGACGACAAATTATATTTCGAAAACGGTGGAACAAGTGTCGAGGATCGCCATACTCCGGGAGGATCTGCAGAGCAAACCAACGTTCAGGGAGTTACACCCCATGACACTTACTCTTGCTTCTATGAATCATCTGATGTGTTTCATGATTCCAGGGACGAACCGGAGCCGAGTGAAAGCTCTAACGAAGCTAGCGCAGAATCGGAGAGTGCTTATTTCGATGCATCATCCTCACTAAGTAGTGAGTCTGACTCTTCACAAGAGAGCACGTCACCTGAGCACGAGCTAGACCCGGATGGCAAGGAAGGAGCGAAACTCATGCGAGCCGATGAAGTAGAAGGAGAGGCGCCTCTTCAGGTAGGACTTAAACAATTACCTCCGAATCTAAGGTACGCCTTTTTGGGTAACAAATTAACTTTCCCGGTGATAGTAAACTCCCACCTCGCGCCAGACCAACTTGAAAAACTCCTAGACGTTCTTAGGAGCCATAAATATGTCCTGGGATACACTATATCTGATCTAAAAGGGATAAGCCCTAGGCTTTGCACGCATAGGATCCATTTGGAGGATACCGACGCCACCTCCATAGAGCCTCAAAGGCGGTTAAACCCGAACATGAAGGAGGTGGTTAAAAAGGAAATCCTAAAATTGCTAGAAGCCGGTATAATCTATCCTATCTCAGACAGTAGATGGGTTAGCCCAGTTCACGTCGTCCCCAAGAAAGGGGGGATGACTGTCATAAAAAATGAGAAAGGTGAGCCCATATCTACGCGCACCGTCACGGGATGGCGAATGTGCATTGACTATAGGAAACTCAATAAAGCCACCCGAAAGGACCATTACCCATTGCCCTTCATTGATCAAATGCTTGAACGCCTCGCAAAACATAAATACTTTTGCTATCTAGACGGGTATTCGGGATTCTTCCAAATCCCTTTGCACGAAGATGACCAAGAGAAGACAACTTTCACTTGCCCCTATGGCACCTATGCCTACCGTAGGATGCCGTTTGGCCTTTGTAATGCTCCCGCCACCTTTCAGAGGTGTATGACATCCATATTTTCTGATTACATTGAAAATATTATGGAAGTTTTTATGGATGATTTCTCGGTTTATGGAAGTGAGTTTGACTCTTGTTTGGAAAATCTTACTAAAGTCCTAAAAAGGTGCCAACAAAACAATCTCACTCTCAATTGGGAGAAGTGTCACTTCATGGTCACGGAAGGTATAGTTCTCGGACACCTAGTCTCTTCGAGAGGGATTGAGGTAGATAGAGCAAAGATTGAGGTAATCGAGAAACTCCCTCCTCCTATTAATGTCAAGGGCATTAGAGGCTTTCTTGGTCACGCGGGGTTTTACCGCCGCTTCATCAAGGATTTCGCCTCGATTGCCCGACCACTTACCTCTTTGCTCGCTAAAGATATTCCTTTTATTTTTTCAGGTGAATGCTTACAAGCCTTCAACGCCTTGAAAGAAGCACTAGTCTCCGCGCCCATCATACAACCGCCGGATTGGAGCCTTCCTTTTGAGCTAATGTGTGATGCTAGCGACCAAGCCATTGGAGCGGTATTGGAACAAAGAAAAGATAAGAAGCTTCATGCGATATACTATGCGAGCAAGACATTGGATGACGCGCAGAAAAACTACACAACTACCGAAAAGGAGCTTCTAGCGGTCGTCTATTCCATAGAGAAATTTCGCTCCTACCTCCTCGGTTCCAAGGTGATCGTCCACACCGACCATGCGGCATTGAAGTATCTTCTAAATAAGAAGGAGGCCAAACCTCGGTTGATTAGGTGGATACTCTTGTTGCAAGAATTCGACTTAGAGATCAGAGATAAGAAGGGTACGGACAATGTCGTGGCGGATCATTTATCTAGGCTCATGCGCGACAAGGAGGACGAGAGTTTGCCTATCGACGACACATTCGTGGATGAGAGGCTATATGCCATAAGGACCGGTGAAGTACCTTGGTACGCGGACTTCGTCAACTACTTGGCTTGTGGAATCAAACCGCATGGGATGTCTACGCAACAAAAGAGGAGATTTCTGCATGAGGTCCGTAGCTATTTTTGGGAAGATCCCTACCTTTTCAAGATATGCAAAGATAGTGTCATTCGTAGGTGTGTTTCTAAAGAGGAGGTGACATCCATCATTTTGCATTGCCACGGTCTACCATGCGGAGGACATCATGCCGCCTCTAAAACAACCGCTAAGATCTTGCAGAGCGGATTCTTCTGGCCAACAATGTTTAGGGACACCCACGCTTTTGTGAAGGGGTACGATAGATGCCAACGGACCGGGAATATCTCCAAGCGCAATGAGATGCCGATGAGACCCATCAAAGAAATTGAGCTTTTTGATTGTTGGGGAGTAGACTTCATGGGGCCATTTCCGTCGAGCAATGGTAACAAATACATCCTATTGGCCGTTGACTATGTCTCCAAATGGGTGGAGGCAATTGCCACCCCTACTAATGATGCAAGGGTCGTCTCCAAGTTCTTTAAGCAAAATATCTTCCCACGCTTCGGAGTGCCTCGTACCTTGATAAGCGACGGGGGAAGCCACTTCATAGAGAACAAGTTTGAAGCCATGCTAAAGAAGTACGGGGTAAATCATAGAGTTGGCATGTCATATCACCCCCAGACAAGCGGCCAAGTGGAAGTCTCAAATAGAGAAATTAAGCAAATTCTCGAAAAGACGGTGGATCGATCTAGAAAGGATTGGTCAATGAAGCTAAACGATGCTCTATGGGCATATCGCACGGCCTTTCGCACTCCCATAGGCACCACACCGTTCCGGCTCGTTTATGGGAAAGCTTGCCACTTACCCGTAGAGTTGGAGCACCGCGCGTATTGGGCCATCAAAACCTTTAATTATGATTACAAGAGTGCGGCGGTGAGGCGACTCTTGGACATCAACGCGCTTGATGAGATAAGAAGAGACGCCTACGAAAGCTCAAGAATTTATAAAGAAAGGACCAAGATTTTCCACGATGCCCGCATAACCGTCACGGACTTCAAAGTAGGAGACAAGGTCTTGCTCTATAATTCCCGGCTCCGACTATTTCCCGGTAAGTTGAGGTCACGTTGGTCTGGACCTTTCACCATCAAGCACATACAACCGGGAGGAGCTTTCGAGTTGGAGAGCAAGGACGGTTCCACGTTCAAAGTAAATGGTCAGAGGCTCAAACACTATTCCGAGGGAGTCCCGACGGGCGAAACCAATAGAATATATTTGCTTAAGGGACGGCCGGATGATCTTTCGGACCTCCTTGATGAGGTAATTGAGGAGGCGATCCCCCACTCTATTGGCGCTCTATTCGATGAAGATTTCGAGGAAGGCCCGGATTTAGGCCAAAATGAGAAGAAAGATGATTCCCCCGACCTCTCCGTTGAAGATGATTCCCCCGACCTCTCCGCTGAAGATGATGAAGGCGACACTGATGTCGCAAGGATTCGAGAGCTCTGTAAGCTCTCGAAATTAAAGTCTCCAAAGAAAGCTCCGCCGGTACGGAAATCGGCATCACCGGTGAAGCCGTTGACCGGAGCAAATGCTAGCTTGGGGGAGCCTCCCCCCAACACTATTCGAGATGAGAGACCACCGAGGGAGAACACGCCGCCACGTCCAAATCCAAGCGCGCTCCCCGGAAAGTTTGATGGGTGCATCTCATATGCACCAAACATCCCACATTGATTGAAAATTATAGGGGGTCGAGCTCACGACCTTAAACGAGCGCTTGTCGGGAGGCAACCCGATGGTTTTTTGCTTTATTTTTACTTTTTCTTTATTTTCGTTTTAGAAATTTTTAGTGTTTTGAGTCGTTCGCCCAAAAATTTTGTGATAACGGGTCCTATTTTTTGACAGGAGAGGAGATAGGTAGATCCATCATGAGGAGGATGAACGCGACGACGAGGAGCGCCCCAAGAAGGCGCTCGACGCTTAGGAGGAAGATGGAATCGACTGGAGGAAGAAAGACGGAGTTTAGAGCCCAAACGAAGACAAACAGCAGAACACAAGGCTCACTCGGTCGAGCATACTAGTCACTCGGCCGAGTACACAAGTTCGTCCGGCCGAGCCGCTCACAAACGAGGGAAGTCTGATGTACCCAACTCTTTGTTTAATTTCCTAATTTCAGTATAACTGCTACTCGGCCGAGTATATACATTCACTCGGCCGAGTAAAACGGATACGCTCCTAGGGCGAGTCATGCCGAGTAGCTTGAGCCACTCGACCGAATGGACTTACTCCACTCGGCCGAGGCTGGTAAGGCCACTCGGCCGAAGCGTAGACGAGGAGGAAATTTCCATTGACCTCGCTCGGCCGAGTGACCACGTCACTCGGCCGAGTCGTAACTTTTATTATATAAGGGCCGAGGGGGGGGGGCGTGATTTTCGAAACGCAAAACCCGATCGCGCTCCGACTCTTCAGCTCCCCTCGCCCGATTCCCCTCGCTCGCGCCCCCACTCACCCGACCGGCCACCTCGCGCCGCCGCTCGGCCCGCCACCGCCGGCCGAGCACCCGCCGACGCCTCGCCCGAGTCGCCGCCGGCGGCCGCCGCTCCGATCGCCTCCGGTACCCCCTATTTCACCTTTTTCGCCTCTTTTTGTGTATTTTTCGAGGACCCATGTGCTTAACGAACCCCTAACCCAAATCAATTTCTATATTTATCTGTTATACCCCTAATTCTCCATACGTTTTGAATATTACCCGCTGATATCTCCATTTCACGCGCAGGTTGTTTTTGGGAGCTTAGGGGAGCCCAGGGGAGCTTCTTGGGACTGATTCAAGCTTCGCGGAGGCGCTGACTTCGCACGCTTCCATTGCTTAGCACTCGAGGCGTGCCTGGGTATACTCCTTCCACTCTTTTACACACACCGCACTTTTTACACTTTTCGGAGCGCGCTAGGGGCCGATATGCCGCCCCGGACACGGCCGCGGTCGAAGAGAGCTTCCGCCAAGCGGAAGCGGTCGGATGATGCCGGCCCCTCCCACGAGTTGGAGGACTCTCCTCCACCGTCTCCCACACACCCCATCCACCCAGCACAGCCTACAGGCCCCGCACACCCCGCACAGCCTGCAGCGCCCACACAGCCCGCACAGCCCACACAGCCACCACCTCCGGCTCCACTGGTCGGGCCGCTCGGGATTACGTTCCGAGATGACGCACACCGCGCCGTCTTCGAGCGTATCTCCCAGTGCTCGATCGTACCCTCCAGGTTTGCACACCTTGTTGACCTAGGACGCCTGGGGGTACTAGAGGGGATGCTCACGTTGTACGACAACGTGGGCTGGCGATATTTCTTCCAGGTGTCGGCGGACACGTTCACCCGCCCGACACTTGAGATTCTTAGTTCGATCGCCCGGACCGACGAGGGATGCTCGTTTCGGTTCATGGATCGAGAGTGCCAGGTCACTCTCGATATGATGAGAGCGTTTTTCTCGTGGCCCGCTGTCCCCAGAGCCGATCGCGGTTACGGCCCCACCCATATCCCCCCACCTTCCTTCGACGCCGGTGCCTTCTGGGCCCGGATTACGGATCTTCACGCTGCCTTTGACCCTAGTAGGGCCAAGGCCTCGGCCATTGTCCATCCCTGCCTCCGCATTGCTCAGCGCCTTATGGCGACGACCTTTTTGTCCAGATATGAGCCGGGCACGATGTCTACGCCAGAGCTCTATATGCTCTACGCGATGACACGTCCCAGAGCTCTATCTAGGGATGGCGATGAGCTGGTCCCCGCCGTCGTGATTGATGTCGCGGCTTGGTTTTTGGACCGCATCATCGTATCGGTGGGCGCTCACTCACTGATATGCTGCGGCGGCCTGATCACCTTGCTTGCCCTTATGACCGGCGAGGACTTCCCTGACGACTTGCGACGAGTCCCGGGCCCCACTTCTCTGTCGATAGATGTTATGGCCCGGATGAAGATGCTTCGTCCGCACGGTGAGCGTCACTGGGTCTGGTTGCACGGCCCTTACGGGGCCGATTACATGATTCTTCCGAGCCCAGCTCGGACTCAGATTGCACCAGCCCAGGCAGACTGGCTCCCTGCGATGGATGTTCTCATCCCCGCTGCTTACGTGCTCGAGGCCGAGGAGGCCGAGCAGGCCCACGCTGCCCACGCTGCCCCTGTAGACCCTGTTGCCCCTGCCGAGCCTGCCGCCGACCCTATTGACCCCGTGGCCCCTCAGCCTATACCTGACGTTTCCGCTGCTCCTGACACCTCTGTCGGTGTTGAGAGTACCTCAGCTGAGCCCACTTCCACCACCTCCACCACTTCCGAGGCTGTCACCACCACTCCCACCACCACCACTGGCCCTCTGTCCGTCGAGCCTCTTTGCTCCGCACTCCCCGAACGCCCACCGACCTTTGTTGAGAGTGGAGAGCCCTCGTTTGCCGCGGTCGTGGAGACCATGGCTAGCATGATCTCCGCTGGGGTCGCGCCTTTTGGACCACACACTTCCACCCCAGCGGTAGTCACCTCTGTCTCCACCCCTGCTGTATTTTCCGAGAGCGTCGTGGCGTCTGTCCACACTTCTGTGCCACTGACCTCTCTGGCCGCCTCACTGCCACTTTTGCATTCTTCTTTCGTTGCTGCTGCCTCCACTTCTCACCAGCCGGTGCCCCGGCCTCACACTGAGGCCAGACCCACATTTGCGAGCGCAGCACCTTTCGTACCCTTCCCCGCTGAGCCCGTCACATACACGACTCGAGTACGCCAGCCACGCCCTGCACAGCCCCGACCGGTGCGTCCCTCTGCACCACCTCCCCCTAACACTGTACTTCAGAGCATTCGTGCTCTAGAGGGGGCGGTGAGTGGCCTCAGAGGCGACCTTAGGACCCTATCCTCCACCGTCTCTGCGATGGCTGGCCGCTTCGAGCTGCTCCCGCAGATTCACTACTGTCTTACCCAGGTTCTGGAGCGTCTCCCACGCGTACCCCCACCCACCCAGCAGGTTCCCGCCCACACTTCCACACACACTCGACCTGCTACCACTTCCACACCCACACCCGCTCAGCGGCCTGTCCAGCCACCACCACCACTTCCGCCTCAGGACGGAGACGGTGCAACACCACCTTCCTAGGCACCCTTGATGTCATCGATTCCTTTTGCCGTTGTGCTGCCCGTTTCTGCTGGGTCCTGTTGCACTTTTGCCCACCCCCCTCCCCTCACTTATTTTGGGATCCTCATGACGACCATATATTTATATATCTTTTCTGGGAGAGAGGGAGCGTTTTTGGTGACACTCTTATATATCTATATCACTCCTATCTGTGCATGCATCATGTCCGCATCATATTTTCATGTCTTTATCTTTCTTTTTATTTTTTTTTTCATCATGCATGCATCCTCACCTTCCCCTCACATTTCTTGTCTCTCAGTGTGCCACACTTTGCACATTGAGGACACTGTGCCATTTAGCTTGGGGGAGTGAGTTCTCACGTTCTTTTTCGATTTGCCACCTTTATTTTTAGTTTTTCACACCATTTTTCGCTTTTGCACTTATTTTTCATCATTTTTCTTTTATTTCGCCATGCATCACGTTTTTCTTATTTTTTTCTGTGTGCCGCATTGTAAATAGTTCTATTTTCCCTTTATCTTTATTTCCTTCTTTTTCATCTCATGCTAGAGATGACTTTTCTGTGATGATGATGACGTTGGATTTAGCTTACTCTATATGCATGCTATATTTGTCATGTCTTAGACTTTATTTCTGATATCATATGCTATGACTTGCCTTGCATTTAGAGATAGTAACCCACACTTTTGCCATATGAAAATGGATGAAATTTTATTATTAGCTGAGTCTGAATATTCATATGTATGCTATCACAGAAAACACACCAAGATTCACGCATTGAATGCTTATATCTGGAGTACTGATTTCTTTTTCCTATATCACTTCTATATGCATGAATTGTACACTTCACTTCAGGATGATTGAATGATGTTAGCTATGCTAAATCTGGATTAGTTAGCTTTTTTGTGATCGAAACTGAGTAGATTAGATTACCCTGCTGAAGTTGTCGTGCATGTCTTATAGAGTGAACCGAGAGTTATATCTATTTCTTTCTCCACAAATCTTGAACATCATTTCTCTACTTTTAAAATCATTGGTGAATCTCCCCTTAGCGATTCTATTTTATGGCATTTCCCCCGCTACTAATTCCTAGCTCCAAATCTCTTATTCTCTAAAAAAAGAAAAAAAAATAAAAGAGAGAAAAACATT
This sequence comes from Scilla litardierei, assembly GCA_030789695.1. Taxonomy (NCBI): domain Eukaryota; kingdom Viridiplantae; phylum Streptophyta; class Magnoliopsida; order Asparagales; family Asparagaceae; genus Scilla; species Scilla litardierei. The sequence continues at coordinate 134,827,521 of CM061136.1, read as the reverse complement.
CTTGTACATCATTATCTCTCTTCGAGTTGGGATCGTTGTGTATATATGCTATATTGAAAAAAAAAGAAAAAAAAAGAGAAAAGAGGAAAAATCCTCAATAAAAGATCCCATCTCACTTTCTTTCTTTCTTCTTTCTTCTTATTACCTTTGGAGCTATATAAAAATGGGGATGTGAATATTTTTTATGTCACCACGCTTATAGATAAGCTTGGGGGAGGGGATCCATTGATGTGTGAGAGAGTGACTACTTGACGTTGCACGACAACCTTGGCTAAGTAATATTCTATACTCGGTGAGATTATTTCTAGCTTTACGAAATCCAGAAATCTAAGCATAGCGTTCATTTCATGAAATCCATACTTTTCTATTCTCTCTATTCTATTGTGTGATACTCTTATACTCCTGATAGAAAGCATTCAATTGAAAAGTGTGTGATCTGTGATTTGTATACCGCTTTAAATGATTCAGACGATGTTAATTTTAAAATTATTCCGTTTTTCATGATTATATCGTTGTTCGTGGGTTTTCCATTTCTATTTGCACTATTATACTATGATATCAAAATAAAATCTTTTGACATGTGTTTTTCATTCGGTGCATGCTATATGAGTAAGTGAAACCCCCGTCCTGAGAAAATGATCTAGTAGCTTACCTCTTCGCTTCTTTCTCTCTTCTTTATTTTCATTTCGTTTTCCATTCTTCTCCGTTTTTTTTCATTTTTCAGTTTTCGCCGTTTTCGTTTTCCAATTCCACCGGGTTCGCCATTTACTTATCTTCCTCGAGGACGAGTAAGAGGCAAGCTTGGGGGATTTTGATCACTCCTTATTTTACACCTTTTTTCCCGCATTTTTGCATGCCATTTAGATCGCCCAAATCATGTTTTTCACGATATATCGACGATATTGCGATGCTTTTCACGATTTGTTGTTTTTGTCGCATTTCAGGTGATTTGGCGCGATTTGGAGTGATCTCGAGATGCGCTTACTCCAGAGGGTCACCGACGACCTTCCCGAGGGGTATTTTGCTGTTGGAGGGAGCGGAAGAAGAACGGACGTCGCAGGAGCGACGAGGAGGCCAAAATAAGCAGATTGGGCATGTTTAGTGTCCCACTCGGCCGAGTGGAGGACCCACTCGGTCGACCAGCGAGACACCGCTCGGCCGACCAGATCAGACACGATTCCTATGTGCACTCGGCCGAGCGACGGAGACCACATCGGCCGAGTGAAGAGACCACGTCCGCCCGAGTGGCGCCCAGACGAAGCCCTTCAAAAATCTCCAAGTTTCTGTTTTTCGGCTGCCTGAGCTTCAGAAGATCCACTCGGCCGAGTGGATAATCCCGTCCGCCCGAGTACAATGAAGCCATCAACCGAGTGACGACAACTCACTCGGCCGAGCCGCCCCCGAAGTAGAGACCCCTGAAGGCCCCGACTTACTGGAAAATTACAGGGTTTCTCACTCGGCCGAGCGACTTTTGTCACTCGGCCGAGTGCGACGCGCTGCCTGTAGCGAAAATTGCGGAAAACAGGCTGCGCAGGGGTATTTTGGTCACAGATTTTGGACGATTTTGGTGGGTATTTAACCCCTGTTTTTACCCTAGTTTTAGAGAGCTTCTCCTTAGATTTTTTACAGCTTTTTAGATTAGCTTTTTAGTTTTATTCTTGAGATTGGAGAGGAGGCAAAGTTTGATTTTTGTTGGATTAATTGAAGAACTCCATTGGTTTGTCTTTCTCTTCCCCAAAAAATTCTATTTTTATTGCATATCTCAATATTGTGATGAATTCTATTGCTTATTTCATTGATTATTTTTGTGAACTTGCTATGAATTGTGAGTAGTCGCCACGTCTTGGGGCGTGGGGATGAATCCTACAAACCCAACTTCATATTTGTGATGAATTAGTAGAAATTTTGCTAGAATTGATATCTAGGGATTAGATTGGGATCAATTTACTACGGTTAGCTAGGAGTTCATACCGATCGGGATTTGCAAGAGATTGGATCCCGATTCGATAGGAAACCCTAGAAATCCGAATTGGGTTGGAATCGAATTTCCGTAGTATCGGTTTGCAAGAGATTGGACCGATACTAGGGTTTCCGGTTGCAATTCCGTGCCAATACCCGTTTGCAAGAGATTGGACGGGTAGGAACTATCCCAATCTAGATCGCGAGCTGAGTTTGCAAGAGATTGGGCTCGGTGCGCGATTGGACGATGATGTTGACCCTAATGCTAGCTTTCCTAGGCTAGGGTTTGCAAGAGATTGGACCCAAACCTAGGATAGCTATAGACCGGCAACAGCGCGAGAGCGTGAGCTTGGTTCTACATTCAGTTGCAACTAGTCCATCCAAAATCTCAATCTAGCAATTTTGAAACCGACGAACCACATTTATGAGATACGGTGAGTAGCGGGGATTCCCCATTCCCTAGACGTTCTTTATTTGATTCGATATTTCCGCACTTTGTCTGACGATTGTGACAGGATCGCCGAAGGCAAATCTTTCTTCTTGAATAGCCAGGGTGATTGGAACAAGCACGGTCATTCGTCCTACCTGTGTTCGATATCCCGCTCGCTGCTACACCGTGCACTTGCGGTAAAACTACAACCGTTCTTTAGGGTTACGTCCCGGAGCGATCATCGAGCTCACGACCTTAAACGAGCGCTTGTCGGGAGGCAACCCGACGGTTTTTGCATTATTTTTATGTGATTTTCATTTTTGGTTTAGCCTTTAGCTAGTTTTTTAAGAATGTTTTGTCCATGAAAATCGTGAAAACGGATCCTATTTTTCATGACAGGAGAAGGAGAAAAGGAGATCAATCATATGGAGGATGATCGAGGCAAGGAAGAGCGCTCCAGGAAGGCGTTCAGGCCTTAGGAGGAGTAAGAAACAGAATGGAGGAAGAAAAACAGAAACCAGAGCGAAAACGGAATGCAGATGCAGAAAACAGCATGTCACTCGGCCGAGTAGCATATGCCACTCGACCGAGCGCAGAATCCACTCGGCCAAGTGGAGCACCAAACAGGGAAGTCTCTGCTGACCAACTCTCTGTCAATTTCTGTAAGTTTTAGTCTTAATTGCCACTCAGGCAAGTGACTTGTCACTCGGCCGAGTGAAACAGATACCCTCCTAGCCTAAAAATTGCCGAGTGGCAGAGCCACTCGGCCGACCGGAGATTCTCCCTTTGGCCGAGTGAACCAAAGCCACTCGACCGAGTCGTAAGTGGGAACGAGATTTTCGAAAAAAAAATTTCGTTTACGCACTCGGCAGAGTGATTGTCACTCGGCCGAGTCGTAGCTATTTATATATAAGCTCGGAGGCGGGCGCGATTTTCTAAAACCCCAAATCTCTCCATTTTTTGCCCAAGACGCTGCATTTTCGCCTCCCTCGCCCGCTGCATACGCCCCCGCGCCCGAATCACGACCACCCCACCGGCGATCGCTGTCCTCACCTCACCGACGATCGGTCGCCGTTCCCTCTCGCCGGTGCCAGATTCCACCGCCCCCGATTCACCTCGTTTTGCCCCAAAAACCCCTTTTCTCCCCGTTACTCTTGATCCGTACGCCCGTTGAGCCCCTAACCCAAATTAATTTCTATATCTATCTATTATCCCCCATCTCCCCCATATATATTGAATATTATTCGCTGATTTGATCATTTGATTTGCAGGCTATCTTAGGGGAGCTTTGGGAGCTTTTGGACGCGCATTTAGCTTCGCGGCGGAGGCGTCTCTTCGCACGCATCACTTATTTCTCTCGCAGCGTGTTCAGGTACACTCGTTCCATCATTTAGCACGCCACATCATTTATTTTAGTTGGGACACATCTCACGGCACACATGCCGCCGCGCACTAGGCCGCATACACGGGGATCCGCCCCTAAGCGGAGGCGGACCGATGACCCCGGTCCCTCTCACGATAGGGAGGACTTCCCTCCACCTAGCCCGCCACCGCCACCGCCACCTACACAGCCGATCCCAGCCGATCCTGTCCCTCCACCCGCCCCCGCTGTCTGGCCGATGTGGATCACGTTTCGAAACGACGCACACCGTGCCAGGTTCGAGCGTATCTGCTATCGATCGATAGTACCCTCTAGGTTCGCGCACTTAGATGACTTTGATCGCCTAGGGGTACTCGATGGGCTTCTCACGTTGTACGACAACATGGGATGGTGTGATTTTCTTGCGGTGTCGGCTGATACTTTCATCCGTCCGACACTAGAGGTCATGAGCTCAATTGACCGGACCCCTGGAGGATGCACATTCCGCTTGATGGATCGAGAGTGCGAGATCACTCTCGACATGCTTCGTGCATTCTTCCAGTGACCCGCTGTCCCTGTCCCCGACCGTGCCTATGCTCCCACGCACATCCCACCACCGTCGTTCAATACTTCCACATTCAGGACAAGGATCACGTGATCCCCACTTGGCTTTGACCCTAGTAGGGCCAAGGCCTTAGCCATCCTGCACCCCTGCCTCTGCATTGCCCAGCGCCTTATGGAGACCACTTTCCAGGGAGGTACGAGCCTGGGACGATGTCTACGTTTGAGCTCTACACGCTCTACGTGATGACTCGCCCTAGAGTTCTGGATAGGGGTAGCGACGACTTGGTCCCCGCCGTCGAGATCGACATTGCTAGTTGGTTTCTGGACCGTCATCATTTCGGTGAGCGCTCGCTCACCTATTTGTTGCGGCGGTCTGATCACACTTCTAGCCCTTATGACCGGCGTGGACCTACCTGACGACTTGCGTCGAGCCCTGGGCCCCACTTCACTCTCGATAGATGTTATGGCCCGGATGAAGATGCTTCGTCCCCACGGTCGCAGGCACTGGGTGTGGTTGCACGGTCCCTTTAGTGCTGACTACATGGTTCTTCCGAGCCTCGCTCAGACACACATTGGACCGGCCCACGGGGATTGGATTCCAGCGATGGACCTACTTATCCCCGTTTCCTACGTGCTTGAGGCTGCGGATGCTGAGCCTGCACCCCCTGCACCCCCTGCACCACCTGTTGACCCTGTGATCCCTCAGCCCGCGCCTGCACTGTCTGCACCTCCCGACACTTCTGTCCACACTTCTGTCAGTGTCGGGAGCACCTTAGCTGAGTCCACCACCACCACCACCACCACCACCGCTGCGCCTATGTCCATTGAGCCTATCACATCTCTTAGCCCCGAGCGTCCCACCACTATTTTAGAGACTAGCGAGACTTCCTTCACCGCCGCAGTGGCAGTCCTGACCTCACTTTTATCCACGGCCACCCCGGCCGTCGGCCCTTCTGACCCCACTGCCGCTGTCTTTACCGAGAGTGTCGTGACGTCTGTGCCCACACCTGTGTCACTGACCTCTCCTGCCGCCTCGTCACCTATTTTGCCTTCCACTTCTGTTGCCGCTGCTGCCTCCGCTTCGACCCAGCCTGCGTCCCTGCCTCACACCGAGGCTGGGCATCACTTACCGAGCACAGCACCCCTTCCACACTACCCTGCTGGCCCCATCCTATACGCTTCCTGCCAGAGACAGCCCCGCACATCACCAGTTCGACCTGTGCGTCCCTCCGCTCCACCACCCCCTGACTCTCTAGTTCAGAGCCTTCGTGCTCTAGAGGGGGCTGTTAGTGGACTTCGAGGAGACTTCAGGGCTCTCTCTGCCACGGTCAGTTCTGTGCAGTCCCGCGTCACCATGCTTCCCGATATTCAGGCTTGCCTGAATCAGATTCTGACGCGTCTACCTCCACTACACCCACCCACCCAGCAGATACCACGCCCACCACCTCCACCACCACCTCCACCACAGGACGGTGTTGGTGCAGCGCCATCACCAGCTTAGGCACACTCTTGATGCCTCCGATATTTTTGTCGTTTTACTGCCCATTTGTTCCTGGGCCTGGTGATTGATTTTTTGCCCCCCTCCTCCACGTATTATTATTTTGATGCCTTCCTGATCATATCCGTTTTTATACCTTTTTGGGAGCGAGGGAGAGAGACTTTTTGGGGACACTCATATCTGCATCATCCCGATCTTTGCATGCATCACATTCATTCGCATTTTATTTTCTTTTTCTTTTTTCTTTTTTTATCATGCATGCATCCTCACCCTCCCCACCCATCTCACGTCTCTCGGTGTGCCACACTTCGCACATTGAGGACACTGTGCACTTCAGCTTGGGGGAGTGAGTTCTCACACTTTTTCATTTTTGCCACCCTTCATTTTTGATTTCTCACGTTTTCTTTCCACTTTTGCACTTATTTTCACCACTTTTTCGTTTTTATCATGCATCACGTTTTCTTTTCCTTTTTGAGTATGCCGCTTTGTATATATAGTTCTATTTTCTTTTATCTTTATTTTTTCATCTTTTGCTAGAGATGATTTTTCTGTAATGATGATGACGTGGAGTTAGCTTATCTCTATATGCATGCTATTTTTGTCACGTCATAGCTTTTGTTTCAGATATCATATGCTATGTCTTGCTTTGCATTTTGAAATAGTAACCCACTCTTTTCGTGTATGAATATGGATGAAATTCTGTTATTAGCTGATGTCTGATGATTCATATGTATGCCTTTCATAGAAAACACACCAAGCTTCACGCATTGTCTGCTTATATTTGGAGTACTGCTTTTCTCTCATATCACTTCTTATTGCATGAATTGTACGCTTCACTTTCAGGTTGATTGAATGTTTGCTAGGGTGATATATCTGGACTAGTTTACTTTTTGGGATTAAACTGAGTAGATTATATTACTCTGCTGAAAGTTGTCATGCACGTCCTATAGAGTGAACTGAGTGATACATTGATTTCTTTCTCCACATATCTTGAGCATCATTTCTCTATTTTATATTCATTGGTGAATCCCCCCTAGCAAGTCTATTATCGGCATTTCCCTCGCTATTAATTTCCATGCTCCAAATCCCCAAAAATAAAAAATAAATAAAATATATACTTGTATATCATTCTCTCTTTTGATTTGGGATCGCTTATTTATATATGTTTTGTTAAAAAATAAAAAAAATTGAGGAAAAGAAAAGAAAAGAGAAAAGAAGTTCATAAAGATCCCATCTCATACTCTTTCTCTCATTTCTTCCCTCTTTTGTTTTATTTTTACTTTTTTTGGAGATTCAAAAGAAATGGGGAATGTACATATTGATTTGTTTATGCCACCACGCTTATGGATAAGCTTGGGGGAGAGGATCCAATGATGTGTGAGAGAGTGACCACTTGACGAAGCATGACAACCTAGGCTAAGTAATCTTCTATACTCGGTGAGATTGCTAAAGTTTCACGAAATCCAGAAATCGACACTTAGCATCCATTTCATGAAAACCATGCTTTTCTATTCTTACTATTCCTTATCGTGTGATATCTCTTATACTCCTTATAGAAAGTATTCAATTGAAAAGTGTGTGATCTATGGTTATGCATATCGCTTTAGATGCTTCAGACGATGTTAATCCTAGAATGATTCCATATTTCATGCTATTTTGATATTTTAGGGTTTTCTATTTCGAATGCATCATTATACTATGATATCAAAATAAAAATCTTTTACGTGTGTTTTATATTCGATGTATGCTATGTGAGTAAGCAAAACCCACGTCCTGAGAAAAATGATCTAGCACCCCCTTCTTCGCTTTCTATTCTATTTTTATTTTTTATTTTTTTATTTTTATTTCTTCTATTCTTTTTCCCTCTATTCCATCATTTTGCCTGTCGGGTTTACTTTTTACTCATCTTCCTCGAGGACGAGTAAGAGGTAAGCTTGGGGGATTTTGATTGCTCCATATTTTACACCTTTTTTCTGCATGTTTGCATGCCACTTTGATCGCTCATATCACGTTTTTCACGATTATTCGACAATATTGCGATGCTTTTCACGATTTCTTGTTTTTGTCGTATTTCAGGAGATATGGAGCGATTCGGAGTGAGTTTGAGATCAAGAGGATTTGCACCCACTTCGGAGTGTCACCCAAAGCTCTTTCGAGGGCTATTCGGCGATGGAAGACAAGTGGGAGAAGAAAGAACGTCGTAGGAGCGACGAGGAAGCGAAAAGACAAAGATTGGGCCTTTGCAGCATCTCACTCGGCCGAGTGAACCACCCACTCGGCCGAGCAAGAAGAGCACTCGGCCGACCGGACCGGACACGCATCAACTGAAGAAAATAGGCGTGCACTCAGCCGAGTGACGATAGTCCACTCGGCCGAGCATGGAAGTCTACTCACCCGAGTGGCATGAGAACAGACACTTCAAAAACGGCCGACTTACTGTTAATTTACAGGCGATTCAGAGCTTCCACTCGGCCGAGCAAGAAATGCCCCTCGGCCGAGTGAGTAAATCCACTCGGCCGAGTCACCTTCCGAAGACAGACCCCAAAATCCCGAACTTATTGTAATTTTACAGGGTTTGTCACTCGGCCGAGTGACATTTGTCACTCGACCGAGTGAGCCGCCCCGCCTGTAGCGTAAACTGCGATTTTTGAGCTGCGCAGGGGCATATTTGTCACGAATTTCTGGGCGATTTTGAGGGGTATTTAAACCCAGTTTTTGCCCTAGTTTAGGAGAACTTTTTGATACTTTTTGCAGCCTTTTTAGAGAGCTTTTTAGTTAATTAGATTTAGGGCTTTTGAGAGATTAGAAAGGGGATTTTTGTTGGATGCTATTGGAATCTCATTGGTTTGTCTTCTTTCTTGTCAAAAACTCTATTTTTATTGAATATTTCTCTATTGCAATGATTTGTGCTGAATTTTCTATTGAATTTCTTATGAATTGCATAATGAATAGTGAGTAGTTTATTTGCCCTAGGGCATGGGGATGAACCCTATGAACCCTATTTCTAAATTGTGATGAATTGGTGAAATTGTTGCTAGAATTGATTAGGGTTAGGTTGGAATTGATAAATTACAGATAGCTAGAGATTCATATTGATTGAGATTTGCAAGAGATTGGATCCCAATTGATAGGAAGCCCTAGAAATTCGATTTAGATTTCTGATTGGATTTTTCTAGAATTGGTTTGCAAGAGATTGGACCAAGGCTAGGGTTTGCAATTATAATTCTATACCCATACCCGTTTGCAAGAGATTGGACGGGTAGGAACTATCTCAACCTAGGTCGTAGCTCGAGTTTGCACGAGTGGGCTCGAGATACGGTTGAACGATTATGTCGATCCTAATGCTAGCGGCGTAGGTTAGGGTTTGCAAGAGATTGTGGCCCTAACCTAGGTTTGCTATAGACCGGCAATAGCGAGAGAGCGTGAGCTTGGTTTCACATTCAGTTGCGACTAGTTCACCTAAAATTCAAGTCTAGCAATGACGTAACTTACGAATCACAACGATGAGATACGGTTTGTAGCGGGGATTCCCTATCCCTGGGCACTTTATTCCATTGATATTTCTATAAATATACGAACGATTGTGACAAATTTACCCCGTATTATTCTTGACCATTCCGATAGCTAGGTGATTAGAAGAAGACACTGTCACAGTTCCTCCCTGAGTTCAATACCCGCTTGCCACTTTGCCGTGCACTTGCGGTAAGACTACACGTCGCTCGTCCCGGGTGTGTATCCGGAGTGCAGACCAAGTAGTTTTCGGCGCCGTTGCCGGGGATTCATCTCCGTGCATTTGCGTCGTACTAGGTTGTGCTCTTGGGTTGCATTTCTGGAAGCGGTCAGTAAGCGTTCTTGGTCAGACATCTGTTCATCTTGGCGTAAATACGCGGATCCTTTGGTTATGAGCTTTGTTCCTCCCACTATCTTTGAGGATGGTGTTGAGAAGGCGAAAATTTCTGATAACATGATCTTGGAAGGGTCATCTAGATGGCAGAATACTCTACTTGGTTATGTGCTAGGTGATGTGCCATACTTTGGGCATATTAAAGCCCGGACGTAGAGACTTTGGAGAATCAAAGGGGGTCTTCGAATTTTTTCCCGGGATAATGGTTACTTCTATTTCAAATTTGAAAATAGTGATGATCAGGACTCTATTTTGCACGGCTGCCCTTGGCTTTTTGATAGGAGGCTGGTGGTTCTTCAGAAATGGACTTCTACCACCAAGCACAATAGGGACAGCCTCACTGTAGTCCCAGTTTGGGCTCAATTTCATAATCTCCCCCTCCCAATGAGGACGCTTGGTATTTTGAATCGTATTGCAAGTGTTATTGGCACAACCTTCTGTTTGGATAAAGCAACATCAAATCTGGACAGGATCTCCTATGCAAGATGTTTAGTTGAGGTAAACTCTAAGACTGAGCTGAAGAGGACTGTTCCAATTGAATTTGACGATCTCTCCATGATATCCATTGAGGTTAAATATGAAGGGGAACCTCCTAGGTGTGGGGCTTGTGAATGCTTTGGACATCTGGATTTACAATGCTCGCTGGTTGACGCAAACTCTGCAGCTCTTAAGAAGGTGGAGAGGATTGCTCATAAGTCTGTCAATCCAATTTCTCAAACTACTTCTGATGCTCCAAAGGACAAGGGTGTTGTTCAGACCTCTGAATCATCACTTCATTCATTTGAAGTTGGGGATTGCAGCCATGCGCCAGTGTTGACTGCTAGTGTTCAAGAGGCTAATCCCCAGGACTCTTTGGGTGATGCTAGGCCGAGACTACATTGGACTCGGATTTTCTGGGTAGCACAAGTTTTGAGCTTCTTCCAAATTTCATTTACTGATAAGGAGGCAGGGGGTAATAATGCTAATGCAGTAGCAGGCCCAATTTCTGTCGATGCTGATCATTCTAATACTTATCAAGCTGATATACCAAAACCCCCTAATAACCCAACTATGATGAATCCAGCTTGGCAAGAATTGCATCTGGAGCTGAGCAAAGCTAGGGTGCAGACCAAGAGTAAGAATGTTATGCCATCTCCTAACCTGTCCGTCAGAGTTCTAGGGTCGCGCAATGTACGGACCCTGGCCCCCAATTGTCTTGATGTCTGTTTTCTTTTGGAATACAAGGGGTCTGAATAATACAGCTAGACATGCAGATCTGAGGCATGCAATGCATAAGGTTTGTCCGTCT